>CM049310.1:83605055-85085055 GCA_026874595.1 Sipunculus nudus | reverse complement strand
TATCCCTCACTCTCCATTGTTAGTATTACAAACCCAACATTCACTGTTAAGAAGCTATTGGTCACTCCAGATTCTCATGTTTGAATAAAAGTTATTATTTCCTTATTTTTAAGCTCTCTATTCTTAAAACTAATCGTTTCCATTTTAATAACATTTTAAGTTTAACTTAGTACGATCATCTCCGAATGCCATTCCGGTGTCGGGCTCCATGACAGGGTTGTAGCACACGCTTCCTCCTTTTTTCATCTTTACGTGTCATCGTTTCCATAAATGGGTCAAAAATATTTGAACTCGTTTGTGGGTGAAACAGGGCCGCAGGGCACGGATTTTACATTAAACCTGCAGTGACCTTATACTACATTCAACTGCTACCATGTGTGCCCATCTGAATAATAAAGTGTTAAAATCAGGTTTCATTCTCACAACTTGCAGGAAAGAGGTCACAGTAATATTACTTCAGGTGTCCAAGGAGATTTTTATGGACCTCCATGAAAGTTAGATATGAGGACTATAGGCAAAATGGATACAATTTGTGTTCCCTCTGACTCACTGAGTGCTTTAAAATTATGTTTTCTCTCCTAATTCCCAAAATACAGGCCACCATGACCTTATTTTAAGTTTCCACTAAGATTTGCCAAGGACCTCCTTGAATGCAAGGTTAGAAATTTCTATGTCTAACGGTTACGGTTTGTGCCCTATTCCCATGAAGCAGGTGGTGCCACCAGTATGCAGGAACAGATGAAACAATCCATAGTCATAATGCATGAAAATTGTCATGGCAATCAATTTATTAGATACTCAGAAACTGGAGCTTTTGTATCAAATTTATTATTCAAGCAGGTAGCTCGGAGGAGAAGGGTCACGGGACCTAATTTTAGGTTTCAAAGGAGATTTTATACCAACCTCCCTGAAAGTCATGTTACAAGATTCTAGGCAAAATTGATACATGTTTGCCCTTCTTGTTGTGCCTAGGCCTGTGCAATGGAATATACATCAGAAATAATGCTTCCATGCTGAACCATTTATTTTTAAGTACTCGTGTGACAGATGTACAATGCATGTACTTAAAATGTTGAACCCGATCATAAGCAAAAATTACAAAAATGACTTTCCTAAAATACTGGCCTGGATGTACACATCACAAATGGTTGCATATGAGAAACCATCATATATGTATGGACATGCTATATTTGAGGCAGACACTTCAAACCATCCTTGGGCTATGTGCAGGGATGCATGACACCCAAAATCAATGTAGGTGACGATATATCAAACCACGCCTGGGAAATATGCAGGTAAATATACTGTGCATAAATCATTGTAGGTCTTGTGTACACCAGGCTTTTGTATGAGAGAGTCATCAAAGATGCATGGACATGCCAAAATGTCAGACAGATACATCAATCTTCCCTTGAGTCAAGTGCACTGGTCTGACTAAGCAGTTGTTCAAAGTTAAGCGGAACGGATTGCCAGCTGCAGCTACTGCAGTGAGTGAATTCTTGACCTTTTCCTGGCTACACTGGGTGAACTCTTGACCTGTTGCAAAATCTGATACAGTTGGCAGTGTGCCTAAGATAAAATAGATCCAGACTGATACTTGAAATGTTGATAGATCTGACAGTTGGCAATCTTCCAAGCTATTTATAGATACAGACAAAATGTTGGCATGTTGCCTATCTGTTTATACATACTGAAAGACTTTGGTTAAAAAGGTTTTTTCAAGCTGCATATTCGTACGATTTTTTTATCGAACTGTTAAGATGATAACAGCAAAATGAGAATACAGATATATTTTATTCATACATTTATTTTGCACATAGGCTGGGTATGAACCAGCTTTGCTTATATACCCAAACAGCTCAGTTTCTTTATACAATAAATCTACCAGATTTGTTTACCATATAATATCACAGTCCTTTCATTGTTAACGGTTCAATAAAACTGCCAAAAATAATTTAAGTAAACTTAAACAAAGGCCACCGAAGAGTATTGGGGGGGGGGGAAATGTTACAGAAATTGAGATAACAGTTTTGCAAAAGAAGACTATTCCAGCCCTTAATCTAAAATAGGCTAGCTAATGGCCACATGATCAACTTCCGATTTTAATGACTTTACAAAATATCAGTTAACCCAATCTATTTTTATATAATTGAAAGAATCCTACCCTTTGATAATTTTTAAACAAGTAAAACCATTCAGCTAGAGAATTCCTGCATAAAACATTTTAAGCTGAAAAAAGGCTAAAATTACGACGTTTTTGCCCGTACAAAACAAATCGATATAGTTGGTGCCACAAATTTCAAATGTGAGTGGTGTAAAAAAAAATTCCATAAAACTTGGTGATGCAACGTTTTGGATGAATGATTTGCAGAAGTTTTTCATTTTTTTTCAACCTTTTGTATCCTCGTATCTCTAAAGTTGTCATGGCTTGAAGAGTCAAAATTGACTGTTGAATCCATGTTGGACTCGTAACTTTCAGACAGGGCATCGTCGTCACAAAAAACATTGGCCATCGTATATACACAGTTCCTAAGCTGACGTCACAGCCGAGCGGCTCTGCAGCACTGACCCAGGGAGGAGTCGCCACATATTTGCATAATTGCTCATTAATAAAGCTCAGGCAGCACAGGTCACCAGCGGTATGTCACCTAAATAGGCGTAAGATTCACTCTACACAAATTGGGTATATATCGCTGGTCATATACTTTAAACATTACTCAACATCTGTCATCATTGGAATTAATAAAAAATAAGTTTATCATGTGAATTTTGTATATGTATCTTTATGCACGCAAAAGTCAAAGAATTTGATCATCTATGTTATTTTATTTTGTTCGCAACATTTCAAGGAATTAATGCAAACTTAAATTGTGATAACAAAAAAAAAACGATCTTATATAGGAGATAGGTTATGTATTTCAATAAAAGCTTTCAGACTAAATTTCTGGACAATTCATCAATCCAAGATTGAAAAAAGCAAGGTTTTTCATTGTATGCACTTATTCAGATGAAAGAAAGTAAAACAAGCTGGAAAGGTCCTGAAGATAAAATAGCACTTTATTTATTCTAAAGGTTTAAGGCTAGTTAGTAAAAGGTCCATGGAGAATGATTACCAGTATAGGTGATATTCTACAGCTGAACGATCCGTTTGGTGCAGCTACTGACATGTTGGAAACTTGGTCTCAAGATTCAAGTGGAATTTTTGACAAAGAAAATAGAAATTCTGGGTTCAATAAAATTAACATGAAATTTGATGATGTCCTGATCAGTTTGATGCAAAACAATGAAGATGATGATGAAATACTAAAAATGTTCAATATACTGTGTGCTCCTGCAACATATGTCATGAAAAGGCCATTGTCTAATCAACTTCCATGGGTATATTTTGAAACCCACCTAAAACTTTGGTTGTGGTGGCCCAGTCTTGTAAACCAGAAAACCTTAGTGATGAAAGGGTCTTTGGTTTGAGTGGTTTTGAAATGGGCCGTGCCAGAAACGCCAAAATGCCAACCACTGAGGGGTGGGTATTCTACAAGTTGAACAAAACTTGCTCTTGGTTGATTCAGACAGAAAACAATTTGATAACTGGCAGGCTAGCATTAGTCAGAAAGCCATTGGAATATGAGCATTAGTCAGAAATCCATTGGAATATGAGCAAAATTGGTAAACAAAAGGCTATCTAAGCTGTGAAACGCTAGTTTAATGTTAGAACTTAAATACTGAATTGTAAACTAGGTTCTAAAGTTCCCGTGTCTAAATGTGGTCACAGTGATTGTGTGGATGTACTTGAGGGACTGATGTCTGCAGAGGAACTTATGCAAGATCCAACTGCATTGAAGGGGCAGGATTTTCTTCAGGCTTCGAATGATGATTTGCAGGATTAACTGGTTATAAGGGATGTTTCAGGACAATTATATTGGTAAAGATGGATAACCATAGCCAAATTAAAGTTTTCAGATTGGGATTGTTATAGGATCTTGTCTGAAATACTTACAGATATTATCGGAGAGGACTGGGAAATTCATCATTAGATTTTATTTGTGTGATATTGAGCACTGATACTTTGTGATACATGTATACACATTCCTATTCTCAATTGTTATGATATGATTTTTGTATATATTGATCCAGCATAAAGTTACAATACAGGCAAGTTCTGTAGTACCCTGTAATAAGTATTTTATAATAACATGCCATTAATCAGTGCATACTAGTGTATTTGTATGTCAAGTAGTAATATTTCATATACATTCAGAATGTTTGCATTCCATACAAACACATTTGTGAAATACACAGCAATATATGAGTTTTGTCTAACTTAGTCCGAACTGTTTAGTATGTATTTAAATCTTTGGAGTTACACTTCAAATGTTATATCTGATTTTCCTAAGACAATAGTTGTATTCCACACCAACACACTGTGTGTACTGTACATCAATTTGAGTTTAATGAAACTTTGTTTACACTTCAAGTGTGATATCTGATTGTACAAAGACAATAGGTGTATACCACACCCACACAATATGTGTACTATACATCCATTTGAGTTTTATAGAACTTAATCCATCATGGCTTAATGTTCATCATTGTTTAGTGTTTATCATAGTAGAGTTTTATTACATTTCAATTATAACTTCTATTGTACAAGCACAATACTTATTTTAGTTAGGTTTTTATTATTGAGCTGCTTTGATTAATGTCTTGTGATAATCTTGTGATGAAATTATTCTTAGTATATTATCATACATAAATATAAAAATATCTCTCAGCATATTTAATCTGGTTGACAGTGATAAATATTTTATAACGATTAAATTCATAATTTAATGTGTAATTAAATCTGACATTTTGTTATTTAAGAATTAAAATAATCCATGTTAATTATTTATACATGTTCTCTCTGAAAATGAGAATGTTTGAATAAATTAGGTGTTTGGTCATTTTATTACATTTTCAACAAATAAATATCAGTACATAATTTTTTAACAATAATAAATTAATTTTAATGAATACCTTTATACCCATTTATTCATATTTAGTGTTTATGATCATTTGTAACATTAATACAAGTTTAAATACATATCTTGATCCAAGTGTTAATGTAATTTTTGTGTTTAATAAATCAACATGTACACTAATAAATTGTGTTGAGTTTACCAAATATAGCAATGATACAATATCATGGTGCTAGGTTCACATGTGATTGTGAAGAAAAGCCCTTAGTGCCACCACTATCACACCCAGCTCTCATTGGATAATATTCCAGCAAATTAGGCACAGGCAGTACCCCTCCCTAGTCCACTGGTTAAATAGTCCTGCCTTGCCCTGCCCTCCACTTTCTATCCAGCCTGCAAATCACAAGAAATGGGCCTGATTTTGTCCACACTTTTGGCTGCTCTGTAAAAAATGTATAAGCCAAACATTTTAAAGATTATTACAAAAATAAAAAAGTTTCTAGAACTGCAATTCAAAGGCCATAAATTGTTATAATTTAATTTATTTTTTTTATTTTTAATTTTTCTTTTCTGACATACCTGCTTAAGTCCTTACCGTTTTGCGCTAAAAACAAAGGATAGGTCTAGCAAAAGATTTTAAGCTATGCAAGATCAACGAACATATTCAATCGTTCAATTTAGCAAATCATTTTTGGCATATATATATATATATATATATATATATATATATATATATATATATAACTGATAAAATTACTAAAATCATTTGCACTGGGTTTTAAAATCACGTGCATGTGGCATTTCGTAAAGAATATTTCCTCTCATCTGATTGGCCTCAAAGTCGAAGTGACTTATTGAAATAATTTTCCAACCAACACGTTGTACTCTTCATGCTCCACGTCATGCCTCACACTCGTATGTCTCCCATCAACAAACAAACACGAATACCTTATGCGCCTTGTACCTTATGTTTTTGTTCAGGGAAATTCTCAAACACTATATGTCCAAATATTTTTGTTCAAAATGTCTGCATACATAGACCATTGGTTGCTGGCCTGCTATTATGCGATGGTATTTGGTACTTACAAATACGTATAATTGATCAACACTTTCAAACGCACTGAAAATGGATACGATCCCATGCACCATGGAAGGTAATCACAAAAATTTCAAATTCACGTTTTTACACAAATTATAGTTAAATGATGGTGTCACCCGTGTCTTGTTAATTTTTATACACAAAAAATAAATTGTTAACCCGACGTTTAGATACTCAACATTTAATATATGAAAAGAACTAGTCTAGACCTGTACAGCGAGGGAATCACTAAAGCATGCAGTGCGACTAATCTCACCTGCGTGGTCCACAAGATAGTAGTGATCTGTTGATATAATATGACTGGTATGCCTAAGCAGCTAGTCTCACTGGCAAGTATAGATCCACTGGATTATAATGTGTTTGAAGTTATTTATACACAAATGCATATCACATGTATAGAAAGCTGCAATGATTAATGCTTGTAACTGCTGTGTGGCAAACATTCTAAACATTGTGGTACTTAGATTAAGCAAAAGGACTTTGGGATACTGATGTTTATATTGCAACCTTAAATGCTGTCATAATGGCAAGTTCAATGATCGGTTACGTTCATTATTCTATGAATGTAGACTACATTTGACATGTCACATATATGTTAGGTGGCTTCAAATTTGCGAGGTTAAAAAGTGGCGATTATTCATTTTTTATTTGTTTGGCGAGGTTTTTAATCAAATGCTCTCACCAAATAATGCCCTATATCGGTTAACACTTATTAATATAATATTATTTTATCTAAATACAATTTATAAATTAATATTCATATATATTAATTATTATTACAAACTTTAAAACATTTTACGAGGACCAATGGGATTATCGAACAAGTGTAAATTCATAAAATAAAATACGCGATTTCATATAAATTGCACATTGCACAAAAACAAACATTGGCTGAACATCCAAACGACTGGTGATTTGTGTAAAGACAAAGGACAAGGGCAACCTCAGAACAGAAGAACATCTATTCATACCTGACGCCTTAAGGTTATAAATTTGCGAAAACTTTAAATTCACCTTTTGAAACAATATTATTCAAACCACGACAATCAATCCAGTAAGAAGCAAAGTTTCTTTTGCGGAAACAAATCCGGTTCTTCCTAACAGTATGATGAAATTTTATATGTCCAGGTGCGTTTAGAATGACACATGCAATATAACTGGTTCATTGTTGGGTTGTTTTCATAATATTTTGCACGCTGTCAATCTACATGAACAGGGTAAAACCATGCATCTAAGAACTACGAATAATGCCATAATTATCTGTTGCCTAGGAAATAAAAGGTCCTGTAACGAACCGATAGTCGAATTTTATTATTATTATCGATTTGAGCTCTAGCATAGTATATAAACTTATAAAAATAGCTTTAATTTTTAGTATAGTCATTCGAATGTCAGTACAATTTTAATTTGTGTAATGAACTTTATTCTGGCATGTTTAAAATACAGATTTTGGTGATTGACAACTATACCATAATTCTAAATTCCTGTTTAACTTCATACCCGCACACAAATACTTTCACACATCTGTTTTCCTTGCATCTTTTTTAATCTTCAGCTAAACTTTATGCGATAAATAACTGATTTTGTTACAGCTTTTGGGGAAATGGTTATAGCTTTTCTGGGAAACACTTCTTTAGTTAGTTCTCTGGTTACCTGGAAAATCTTGTAAATTTTTCTTTGAAGATTGATACTTATTCCTGAAAATAGTGTCCTAGTTTTTGTCTGCAACAGCAAGTACTAGGATAAAACACAGTCCACGAAGTACACTTTAACAACAGACAGCAATGCTACATCTGTGACCATTAAAGATGACTACCTCAGATGACAACCCGATTTTCGTAGGTATCTCATTCTCATATTCTTCTTTGGTGTCCTATCGGATTAAAAGCCTTTGACCGATCTACCCTAACCAAAGTCATAGGTTACGTATTGAATCTTCGACCCCTAAAACAATGAGCTCCGATCCATCGAGGTAAGACTAGAAACACTTAAGAACCATCACCACTTGAACTGACGCAGAATAATACAATGACTACCGTGCACGAAGCCTTACAGACAAGGCCACCATGCAAAACAGCTCAACGGAGTACAAATTATAAATCGTTGTTATCGGCGAACGGGTGACTGTTCTCCCAATACTGATAGACCTTTCCAAAACCTTATTTCCCAACCTTGCACACTGCGTAACAGCGATAATATGATACAGATGCTAAGTAATCTTAATGTATGTAGACTTACCCTCCATTTGTCTCTTTCACAACTTACTAACAAAATCGAAAGCCTGTGTTTTACCATGACATCAAAGCAGTATGTCAACAAGTTAAAATATCCCTCACTCTCCATTGTTAGTATTACAAACCCAACATTTACTGTTAAGAAGCTATTGGTCACTCCAGATTCTCATGTTTGAATAAAAGTTATTATTTCCTTATTTTTAAGCTCTCTATTCTTAAAACTAATCGTTTCCATTTTAATAACATTTTAAGTTTAACTTAGTACGATCATCTCCGAATGCCATTCCGGTGTCGGGCCCCATGACAGGGTTGTAGCACACGCTTCCTCCTTTTTTCATCTGTACGTGTCATCGTTTCCATAAATGGGTCAAAAATATTTGAACTCGTTTGTGGGTGAAACAGGGCCGCAGGGCACGGATTTTACATTAAACCTGCAGTGACCTTATACTACATTCAACTGCTACCATGTGTGCCCATCTGAATAATAAAGTGTTAAAATCAGGTTCTTTCTCACAACTTGCAGGAAAGTAGTCACAGTAATATTACTTCAGGTGTCCAAGGAGATTTTTATGGACCTCCATGAGGGGTGGGTATTCTACAAGTTGAACAAAACTTGCTCTTGGTTGATTCAGACAGAAAACAATTTGATAACTGGCAGGCTAGCATTAGTCAGAAAGCCATTGGAATATGAGCATTAGTCAGAAATCCATTGGAATATGAGCAAAATTGGTAAACAAAAGGCTATCTAAGCTGTGAAACGCTAGTTTAATGTTAGAACTTAAATACTGAATTGTAAACTAGGTTCTAAAGTTCCCGTGTCTAAATGTGGTCACAGTGATTGTGTGGATGTACTTGAGGGACTGATGTCTGCAGAGGAACTTATGCAAGATCCAACTGCATTGAAGGGGCAGGATTTTCTTCAGGCTTTGAATGATGATTTGCAGGATTAACTGGTTATAAGGGATGTTTCAGGACAATTATATTGGTAAAGATGGATAACCATAGCCAAATTAAAGTTTTCAGATTGGGATTGTTACAGGACCTTGTCTGAAATACTTACAGATATTATCGGAGAGGACTGGGAAATTCATCATTAGATTTTATTTGTGTGACATTGAGCACTGATACTTTGTGATACATGTATACACATTCCTATTCTCAATTGTTATGATATGATTTTTGTATATATTGATCCAGCATAAGGTTGCAATACAGGCAAGTTCTGTAGTACCCGGTAATAAGTATTTTATAATAACATGCCATTAATCAGTGCATACTAGTGTATTTGTATGTCAAGTAGTAATATTTCATATACATTCAGAATGTTTGCATTCCATACAAACACATTTGTAAAATACACAGCAATATATGAGTTTTGTCTAACTTAGTCCGAACTGTTTAGTATGTATTTAAATCTTTGGTTTACACTTCAAATGTTATATCTGATTTTCCTAAGACAATAGTTGTATTCCACACCAACACACCATACTGTACATCAATTTGAGTTTAATGAAACTTTGTTCACACTTCAAGTGTGATATCTGATTGTACAAAGACAATAGTTGTATACCACACCCACACAATATGTGTACTATACATCCATTTGAGTTTTATAGAACTTAATCCATCATGGCTTAATGTTCATCATTGTTAAGTGTTTATCATAGCAGAGTTTTATTACATTTCAATTATAACTTCTATTGTACTAGCACAATACTTATTTAAGTTAGGTTTTTATTATTGAGCTGCTTTGATTAATGTCTTGTGATAATCTTGTGATGAAATTATTCTTAGTATATTATCATACATAAATATAAAAATATCTCTCAGCATATTTAATCTGGTTGACAGTGATAAATATTTTATAATGATTAAATTCATAATTTAATGTGTAATTATATCTGACATTTTGTTATTTAAGAATTAAAATAATCCATGTAAATTATTTATACATGTTCTCTCTGAAAATGAGAATGTTTGAATAAATTAGGTGTTTGGTCATTTTATTACATTTTCAACAAATAAATATCAGTACATAATTTTTAAACAATAATAAATTAATTTTAATGAATACCTTTATACCCATTTATTCATATTTAGTGTTTATGATCATTTGTAACATCAATACAAGTTTAAATACATATCTTGATCCAAGTGTTAATGTAATTTTTGTGTTTAATAAATCAACATGTACACTAATAAATTGTGTTGAGTTTACCAAATATAGCAATGATACAATATCATGGTGCTAGGTTCACATGTGATTGTGAAGAAAAGCCCTTAGTGCCACCACTATCACACCCAGCTCTCATTGGATAATACTCCAGCAAATTAGGCACAGGCAGTACCCCTCCCTAGTCCACTGGTTAAATAGTCCTGCCTTGCCCTGCCCTCCACTTTCTATCCAGCCTGCAAATCACAAGAAATGGGCCTGATTTTGTCCACACTTTTGGCTGCTCTGTAAAAAATGTATAAGCCAAACATTTTAAAGATTATTACAAAAATAAAAAAGTTTCTAGAACTGCAATTCAAAGACCATAAATTGTTATAATTTAATTTATTTTTTTTATTTTTAATTTTTCTTTTCTGACATACCTGCTTAAGTCCTTACCGTTTTGCGCTAAAAACAAAGGATAGGTCTAGCAAAAGATTTTAAGCTATCCAAGATCAACGAACATATTCAATCGTTCAATTTAGCAAATCATTTTTGGCATATATATATATATATATATATATATATATATATATATATATATATATATAACTGATAAAATTACTAAAATCATTTGCACTGGGTTTTAAAATCACGTGCATGTGGCATTTCGTAAAGAATATTTCCTCTCATCTGATTGGCCTCAAAGTCGAAGTGACTTATTGAAATAATTTTCCAACCAACACGTTGTACTCTTCATGCTCCACGTCATGCCTCACACTCGTATGTCTCCCATCAACAAACAAACACGAATACCTTATGCGCCTTGTACCTTATGTTTTTGTTCAGGGAAATTCTCAAACACTATATGTCCAAATATTTTTGTTCAAAATGTCTGCATACATAGACCATTGGTTGCTGGCCTGCTATTATGCGATGGTATTTGGTACTTACAAATACGTATAATTGATCAACACTTTCAAACGCACTGAAAATGGATACGATCCCATGCACCATGGAAGGTAATCACAAAAATTTCAAATTCACGTTTTTACACAAATTATAGTTAAATGATGGTGTCACCCGTGTCTTGTTAATTTTTATACACAAAAAATAAATTGTTAACCCGACGTTTAGATACTCAACATTTAATATATGAAAAGAACTAGTCTAGACCTGTACAGCGAGGAAATCACTAAAGCATGCAGTGCGACTAATCTCACCTGCGTGGTCCACAAGATAGTAGTGATCTGTTGATATAATATGACTGGTATGCCTAAGCAGCTAGTCTCACTGGCAAGTATAGATCCACTGGATTATAATGTGTTTGAAGTTATTTATACACAAATGCATATCACATGTATAGAAAGCTGCAATGATTAATGCTTGTAACTGCTGTGTGGCAAACATTCTAAACATTGTGGTACTTAGATTAAGCAAAAGGACTTTGGGATACTGATGTTTATATTGCAACCTTAAATGCTGTCATAATGGCAAGTTCAATGATCGGTTACGTTCATTATTCTATGAATGTAGACTACATTTGACATGTCACATATATGTTAGGTGGCTTCAAATTTGCGAGGTTAAAAAGTGGCGATTATTCATTTTTTATTTGTTTGGCGAGGTTTTTAATCAAATGCTCTCACCAAATAATGCCCTATATCGGTTAACACTTATTAATATAATATTATTTTATCTAAATACAATTTATAAATTAATATTCATATATATTAATTATTATTACAAACTTTAAAACATTTTACGAGGACCAATGGGATTATCGAACAAGTGTAAATTCATAAAATAAAATACGCGATTTCATATAAATTGCACATTGCACAAAAACAAACATTGGCTGAACATCCAAACGACTGGTGATTTGTGTAAAGACAAAGGACAAGGGCAACCTCAGAACAGAAGAACATCTATTCATACCTGACGCCTTAAGGTTATAAATTTGCGAAAACTTTAAATTCACCTTTTGAAACAATATTATTCAAACCACGACAATCAATCCAGTAAGAAGCAAAGTTTCTTTTGCGGAAACAAATCCGGTTCTTCCTAACAGTATGATGAAATTTTATATGTCCAGGTGCGTTTAGAATGACACATGCAATATAACTGGTTCATTGTTGGGTTGTTTTCATAATATTTTGCACGCTGTCAATCTACATGAACAGGGTAAAACCATGCATCTAAGAACTACGAATAATGCCATAATTATCTGTTGCCTAGGAAATAAAAGGTCCTGTAACGAACCGATAGTCGAATTTTATTATTATTATCGATTTGAGCTCTAGCATAGTATATAAACTTATAAAAATAGCTTTAATTTTTAGTATAGTCATTCGAATGTCAGTACAATTTTAATTTGTGTAATGAACTTTATTCTGGCATGTTTAAAATACAGATTTTGGTGATTGACAACTATACCATAATTCTAAATTCCTGTTTAACTTCATACCCGCACACAAATACTTTCACACATCTGTTTTCCTTGCATCTTTTTTAATCTTCAGCTAAACTTTATGCGATAAATAACTGATTTTGTTACAGCTTTTGGGGAAATGGTTATAGCTTTTCTGGGAAACACTTCTTTAGTTAGTTCTCTGGTTACCTGGAAAATCTTGTAAATTTTTCTTTGAAGATTGATACTTATTCCTGAAAATAGTGTCCTAGTTTTTGTCTGCAACAGCAAGTACTAGGATAAAACACAGTCCACGAAGTACACTTTAACAACAGACAGCAATGCTACATCTGTGACCATTAAAGATGACTACCTCAGATGACAACCCGATTTTCGTAGGTATCTCATTCTCATATTCTTCTTTGGTGTCCTATCGGATTAAAAGCCTTTGACCGATCTACCCTAACCAAAGTCATAGGTTACGTATTGAATCTTCGACCCCTAAAACAATGAGCTCCGATCCATCGAGGTAAGACTAGAAACACTTAAGAACCATCACCACTTGAACTGACGCAGAATAATACAATGACTACCGTGCACGAAGCCTTACAGACAAGGCCACCATGCAAAACAGCTCAACGGAGTACAAATTATAAATCGTTGTTATCGGCGAACGGGTGACTGTTCTCCCAATACTGATAGACCTTTCCAAAACCTTATTTCCCAACCTTGCACACTGCGTAACAGCGATAATATGATACAGATGCTAAGTAATCTTAATGTATGTAGACTTACCCTCCATTTGTCTCTTTCACAACTTACTAACAAAATCGAAAGCCTGTGTTTTACCATGACATCAAAGCAGTATGTCAACAAGTTAAAATATCCCTCACTCTCCATTGTTAGTATTACAAACCCAACATTTACTGTTAAGAAGCTATTGGTCACTCCAGATTCTCATGTTTGAATAAAAGTTATTATTTCCTTATTTTTAAGCTCTCTATTCTTAAAACTAATCGTTTCCATTTTAATAACATTTTAAGTTTAACTTAGTACGATCATCTCCGAATGCCATTCCGGTGTCGGGCCCCATGACAGGGTTGTAGCACACGCTTCCTCCTTTTTTCATCTGTACGTGTCATCGTTTCCATAAATGGGTCAAAAATATTTGAACTCGTTTGTGGGTGAAACAGGGCCGCAGGGCACGGATTTTACATTAAACCTGCAGTGACCTTATACTACATTCAACTGCTACCATGTGTGCCCATCTGAATAATAAAGTGTTAAAATCAGGTTCTTTCTCACAACTTGCAGGAAAGTAGTCACAGTAATATTACTTCAGGTGTCCAAGGAGATTTTTATGGACCTCCATGAGGGGTGGGTATTCTACAAGTTGAACAAAACTTGCTCTTGGTTGATTCAGACAGAAAACAATTTGATAACTGGCAGGCTAGCATTAGTCAGAAAGCCATTGGAATATGAGCATTAGTCAGAAATCCATTGGAATATGAGCAAAATTGGTAAACAAAAGGCTATCTAAGCTGTGAAACGCTAGTTTAATGTTAGAACTTAAATACTGAATTGTAAACTAGGTTCTAAAGTTCCCGTGTCTAAATGTGGTCACAGTGATTGTGTGGATGTACTTGAGGGACTGATGTCTGCAGAGGAACTTATGCAAGATCCAACTGCATTGAAGGGGCAGGATTTTCTTCAGGCTTTGAATGATGATTTGCAGGATTAACTGGTTATAAGGGATGTTTCAGGACAATTATATTGGTAAAGATGGATAACCATAGCCAAATTAAAGTTTTCAGATTGGGATTGTTACAGGACCTTGTCTGAAATACTTACAGATATTATCGGAGAGGACTGGGAAATTCATCATTAGATTTTATTTGTGTGACATTGAGCACTGATACTTTGTGATACATGTATACACATTCCTATTCTCAATTGTTATGATATGATTTTTGTATATATTGATCCAGCATAAAGTTGCAATACAGGCAAGTTCTGTAGTACCCGGTAATAAGTATTTTATAATAACATGCCATTAATCAGTGCATACTAGTGTATTTGTATGTCAAGTAGTAATATTTCATATACATTCAGAATGTTTGCATTCCATACAAACACATTTGTAAAATACACAGCAATATATGAGTTTTGTCTAACTTAGTCCGAACTGTTTAGTATGTATTTAAATCTTTGGTTTACACTTCAAATGTTATATCTGATTTTCCTAAGACAATAGTTGTATTCCACACCAACACACCATACTGTACATCAATTTGAGTTTAATGAAACTTTGTTCACACTTCAAGTGTGATATCTGATTGTACAAAGACAATAGTTGTATACCACACCCACACAATATGTGTACTATACATCCATTTGAGTTTTATAGAACTTAATCCATCATGGCTTAATGTTCATCATTGTTAAGTGTTTATCATAGCAGAGTTTTATTACATTTCAATTATAACTTCTATTGTACTAGCACAATACTTATTTAAGTTAGGTTTTTATTATTGAGCTGCTTTGATTAATGTCTTGTGATAATCTTGTGATGAAATTATTCTTAGTATATTATCATACATAAATATAAAAATATCTCTCAGCATATTTAATCTGGTTGACAGTGATAAATATTTTATAATGATTAAATTCATAATTTAATGTGTAATTATATCTGACATTTTGTTATTTAAGAATTAAAATAATCCATGTAAATTATTTATACATGTTCTCTCTGAAAATGAGAATGTTTGAATAAATTAGGTGTTTGGTCATTTTATTACATTTTCAACAAATAAATATCAGTACATAATTTTTAAACAATAATAAATTAATTTTAATGAATACCTTTATACCCATTTATTCATATTTAGTGTTTATGATCATTTGTAACATCAATACAAGTTTAAATACATATCTTGATCCAAGTGTTAATGTAATTTTTGTGTTTAATAAATCAACATGTACACTAATAAATTGTGTTGAGTTTACCAAATATAGCAATGATACAATATCATGGTGCTAGGTTCACATGTGATTGTGAAGAAAAGCCCTTAGTGCCACCACTATCACACCCAGCTCTCATTGGATAATACTCCAGCAAATTAGGCACAGGCAGTACCCCTCCCTAGTCCACTGGTTAAATAGTCCTGCCTTGCCCTGCCCTCCACTTTCTATCCAGCCTGCAAATCACAAGAAATGGGCCTGATTTTGTCCACACTTTTGGCTGCTCTGTAAAAAATGTATAAGCCAAACATTTTAAAGATTATTACAAAAATAAAAAAGTTTCTAGAACTGCAATTCAAAGACCATAAATTGTTATAATTTAATTTATTTTTTTTATTTTTAATTTTTCTTTTCTGACATACCTGCTTAAGTCCTTACCGTTTTGCGCTAAAAACAAAGGATAGGTCTAGCAAAAGATTTTAAGCTATCCAAGATCAACGAACATATTCAATCGTTCAATTTAGCAAATCATTTTTGGCATATATATATATATATATATATATATATATATATATATATATATATATATATATATAACTGATAAAATTACTAAAATCATTTGCACTGGGTTTTAAAATCACGTGCATGTGGCATTTCGTAAAGAATATTTCCTTTCATCTGATTGGCCTCAAAGTCGAAGTGACTTATTGAAATAATTTTCCAACCAATACGTTGTACTCTTCATGCTCCACGTCATGCCTCACACTCGTATGTCTCCCATCAACAAACAAACACGAATACCTTATGCGCCTTGTACCTTATGTTTTTGTTCAGGGAAATTCTCAAACACTATATGTCCAAATATTTTTGTTCAAAATGTCTGCATACATAGACCATTGGTTGCTGGCCTGCTATTATGCGATGGTATTTGGTACTTACAAATACGTATAATTGATCAACACTTTCAAACGCACTGAAAATGGATACGATCCCATGCACCATGGAAGGTAATCACAAAAATTTCAAATTCACGTTTTTACACAAATTATAGTAAAATGATGGTGTCACCCGTGTCTTGTTAATTTTTATACACAAAAAATAAATTGCTAACCCGACGTTTAGATACTCAACATTTAATATATGAAAAGAACTAGTCTAGACCTGTACAGCGAGGGAATCACTAAATCATGCAGTGCGACTAATCTCACCTGCGTGGTCCACAAGATAGTAGGGATCTGTTGATATAATATGACTGGTATGCCTAAGCAGCTAGTCTCACTGGCAAGTATAGATCCACTGGATTATAAAGTGTTTGAAGTTATTTATACACAAATGCATATCACATGTATAGAAAGCTGCAATGATTAATGCTTGTAACTGCTGTGTGGCAAACATTCTAAACATTGTGGTACTTAGATTAAGCAAAAGGACTTTAGGATACTGATGTTTATATTGCAACCTTAAATGCTGTCATAATGGCAAGTTCAATGATCGGTTATGTTCATTATTCTATGAATGTAGACTACATTTGACATGTCACATATATGTTAGTTGGCTTCAAATTTGCGAGGTTAAATAGTGGCGATTATTCATTTTTTATTTGTTTGGCGAGGTTTTTAATCAAATGCTCTCACCAAATAATGCCCTATATCGGTTAACACTTATTAATATAATATTATTTTATCTTAATACAATTTATAAATTAATATTCATATATATTAATTATTTTTACAAACTTTAAAACATTTTACGAGGACCAATGGGATTATCGAACAAGTGTAAATTCATAAAATAAAATACGCGATTTCATATAAATTGCACATTGCACAAAAACAAACATAGGCTGAACATCCAAACGACTGGTGATTTGTGTAAAGACAAAGGACAAGGGCAACCTCAGAACAGAAGAACATCTATTCATACCTGACGCCTTAAGGTTATAAATTTGCGAAAACTTTAAATTCACCTTTTGAAACAATATTATTCAAACCACGACAATCAATCCAGTAAGAAGCAAAGTTTCTTTTGCGGAAACAAATCCGGTTCTTCCTAACAGTATGATGAAATTTTATATGTCCAGGTGCGTTTAGAATGACACATGCAATATTACTGGTTCATTGTTGGGTTGTTTTCATAATATTTTGCACGCTGTCAATCTACGTGAACAGGGTAAAACCGTGCATCTAAGAACTACGAATAATGCCATAATTATCTGTTGCCTAGGAAATAAAAGGTCCTGTAACGAACCGATAGTCAAATTTTATTATTATTATCGATTTGAGCTCTAGCATAGTATATAAACTTATAAAAATAGCTTTAATTTTTAGTATAGTCATTCGAATGTCAGTACAATTATAATTTGTGTAATGAACTTTATTCTGGCATGTTTAAAATACAGATTTTGGTGATTGACAACTATACCATAATTCTAAATTCCTGTTTAACTTCATACCCGCACACAAATACTTTCACACATCTGTTTTCCTTGCATCTTTTTTAATCTTCAGCTAAACTTTATGCGATAAATAACTGATTTTTTTACCTGGGCAAGGTTACTCTATCAAAGGACACTAGAAGTTGATTTTAATCATTTAATCTTTTTGAAATAGTTAAATATTTAAATGAGAAATCAGCATTATTTTTACAGTCGGTGTTGTTTTGTAAAAAAAATTGTATATTTCTCCCTACCCTTCTGATGCACACATCTGTTATGAAGTGAAGTATACATAAGTTAAGTCTTCGGAATGTCTTTAATTTTAATAATTGATGTACAATCCCATCCTTGATCATAAGGATGATATAGAACTCAAATCAACCGTCGGTTTTGGCTTAGCAATAGTCATACTTTTGATCGATGCATAGCCGCGCACTAGTATATCATGCAGTTGTCTGAAGTGTTATGCATATATATCATGGGTGTCATATATACGGACCTAACCTTTCTCCGAGGCTGATTTATTAATCCTTAAAGGTGGAACCAATCTATTCTACACTGTATTTAGGGTTTCGAACACTAGGGACCGGTTTTCATTTCGTGTACGGGCTGTCACAATTTGTTATTACTTTCTTTACTCGTAGAAAGGTACAAGTATTATTCGTATTGGAAGCAACTATATTCGGATACAAAGTCAGTCAGTCCCTTAATCTGGACAGTGATGCGTATACAGCTTTTTCGGCACCACATTAAACATTTGCAGTGATTTTACGATACATTAAAACATATCGTAATAAATTATATTTGAGTGTATACTATATTGTAATAGGTAAATTTCAGCTTGTATGACCGCCCCATTACTATGTGCAGTCGCACACTTGAAACCATGTATCGTGAACAAGTGTACTGCAGTTGGACCTGGAAACCTGACCTAAATTAAAAAATGCACGGTTGTATAAAAATATAAATAAGTAATCTGACATTGATTCATTTGATTGCGATAATATTTTTTCCAGCCACGTTTGAAGAGAGACATGAAAAAGGTGTACGTGCAGTGCCCAGAAAACAGTTGCACTTGCCCTACCTATTAAGTGAACAAGAAATATGGTGGAGACGTCTTTGATTAGGATAGATCGATAGCTTAAACAATTACGTACGGAGGGCCCTTTAATTATACATATATTATTTTATTCTCTCCATTTCTCCCTACCTTCGAACATTTATCGCACTTTACATTTTCCTATACCCTTTTGATGTACAAATATTTTATATAGACTCGTCATCGAAGGGAGGACCTGCATAATCAACGATGTTAGACACGTTAGGTTATCATAAACCATAAAACATGCTGTTCAATAGGAGCATTGACCCTCTCCGTCGAAATATCATCAATATGTCCTCCTGTATTAAGATGGCAAGTGTTCAGAACAAAATATTACTTCAAACTCGTTAAACCAACATTCCTGATTCATATGTCTTGCAAATGATTTTTAACATATTTAGCTCATTTTACATCGTTTATGGCATCAATAATATGTAGATGTGTATATTTATATATATATATATATATATATATATATATATATATATATTCTATTTTAAAGAGTATACATTGGCAAAAGTAATGATGGCAAGGAATGAAAACAACAATGCATACATAAAAACACTTAAATAAAGGTCAAATGAACCTTCATTGTTAATTGTTAATATTGTAAAAAAAATAAAGAAAAGATAAATGGAGTAAACATATAACTGTAGTATGAAATAATAAATATGTTCATACATTACCTATAGTTGATTCCTCTCAAGATTGCCTTTGAATATAACCTCGAATATACATGGAAGAAGACTATTAGGCCTGTCCAAAATATTGGTTTCAAAACAGAATACAATTTTGCATGTAATATACGTGTTTTTGTTTGTGTGCTTGCTGTTATAAACTAAATTAAGCGGATAACCAGTTGAGAAGTGTGTCTGACATTTATTTACGCCATCTTCCGTAGCACTAACGTTATACACTATAACGTCACTAGACTGAAGGCCGATATGGCCACTTATAACCTGTACCCAGTGACTCTTCTTCAGCTTTCCAAATGTATACTTCCTATAAAGTTGAATATAAACGGTCTTACACAAAGTTAATATGAGAAACAGTAATTTTTTCTCAGAATACATATAATTTACCATTACTCATATTCTATTTACTGCAATTATTTCATATCAGTGTCAAACAATTATACCACCATAAATATAAGTGGTTAATTACGTACCTTCCTACTTGTTTTCTGCATTAAGAGTGTTATGAAAACATATTTGAAATGAAAACAGGAAGACTTTGTCAGCTTATCTGTATAATTGCCTGATAGTATAGAGATTCGTATGAGAAACAATATATGAGAGCTCTGTTTCCAAGGACTGTATTTATACCAGTGTGCTTAGGAACATGAGAAGATGTGCAGATACCTTTTTCCCAGCAGTCACCTAGATACACAGACACTTTTGCGTTAATCCCTTAATGACTGTTTGCTTGATGTAGTAAACCTTTTGCCAGCAGTCACCAATATACACATATAATTAAACGTTAACACTAAATGACTGTTGGCTTTATTTAGAAATATAACACAAACACGATCTAAATTTTTGAGTGTAGCCAGTTGCTCTTGTCCTAACAATATTTCGTAAGCTAATACGATAACCATACTTTATATCCCTAACAATATAATTTCTATTTACTTTTTTTTAATAAATTTTAAGCATTTATGATAAAAAATGTCAACGAAAGTAACAGGACCAAATGTTTACAAAGTTGCCGATGACCGTCATGTTATCAAATTGCGAATTGTTGTGATTATGAGCATAACTATATCAGGTAGTTCAGTCTGCCTTGCTTTGCATTTATATATATATATATATATATATATATATATATATATATATATATATATAAGTGGACACATTTTGGAATTGAAACTTTTAAATAAATTAAACTTCATGCAAAATAGCCTCAATCATGACGAAGGTTACATGGCACACTAAAAGCATTAATCTCTATATTATTATAACCATTGTTTGTCACGACTTTATTCTTTAGCTATATATATATATATATATATATATATATATATACATATATATATATATATATATATATATATATATATATATATATCAGATCAGACTTGGTTGTTATCCCTAATAAATTTGATTAGTGTCTCTAGTTTAATGCTGGTATGCGTTGGCTTACTTAGATAAGATCGTATTGTAAGATTAATTACTTGTACCACAAAAGACCAGAAAACTTTCAATGTATTTCATTTCACTGGCTGAGGTATAGCTTTGGTTATGTAATATATTAATGGCTGCTTTATAAGTATTTTTTCAGTATATATATCAAAATGTTTAAATAATTTTTCTGAAATATTTATATAAATTAATTGTTATTCCTCTTTAATTAAAAAGCACATCGCATTTAATAACAATATAAAACAACTTTTTTTTAATTAAAACTATTTTATAATACTTCGTACAATAATAATTTATATGATATTAATATGATAAACGGGCTCTCACAATTTAGTTCGTGTTGACAGCAGTCTTACTATTGGACAAGGATTTTTCCCGGACTACATCAGTATATTTAGCTGTATACCCCTACCAATAGTTAGAGCAAAGTACTAAACAAATTTCTTAATAAGGGACAATAAAAAAAAAGTCTCTGGTATTAAAATCATTCGTGACAAAAGAAACAGATAAATGAACGATCGGGTTATATATTAAAGTATGCCTGCTGTAAGATCTAACGATGTTTGTTTTAGATGGCCTATGCAAATGATTCCCTTCGTGTAGTAACAAGGTCACAGGTTACCGCTGTACGTGCTGAAATGTGTCCTCGAAGATAACGGGTGTAAGTAGAGTCTACATGCCAACATAGTCCTCTGATAGGGATGCCCTGAACTAATGGGACAGGAAACCATCAGTCATGCACTAGATTAGGTTCTTCATTAGTGTCAACATTTCACTTTCTGTAATCATTTTTATGCGTTATTGATACTCATATTTATTCAGAAAATTTACTCATTAATTAAAGATTAAGGCAAATTAATTCCTATCAAGTAAATGGGCATTTACATGCATTGTCATCCTATCAACAATACATAGACTTTATTCCCTGAATTTGGCGTTTTACTGTCATTACTGTCTCCACTGTTGGACAGATTGATAAAAACATTATATCATTAAAATCTTATCATTATTAGCATATCAACATTATAGTTGCCTACTATAAAGCTAATTTACACGAAGATTGTTACCAAAATTCAATTTATATATCGCATATCACCTGAGCTTTACGACCCATGGGTCACTTGTTTTAATGCTGTGTGAATAATGGTCACATAACGTTGGGTTCTCTTTTGCAATCCTAGGACATCGAATAAGCAACGCAACGAACTCTCGGTGGGAGCCCATACGTCTCAATCAATGATGTTGACGACTATTTGGGAATTTAAAGTCAGTTGAGGTAAGTAAAAAGGAATATTGTTTGGTCACAAGGAACTAAGAACCGGGTCGTGTCTTTTGGTCTAAACGAAAATACGATCTGGTGATCTAAAACAAGAACTTCCGAAGTCCTCGGCTATGATTACTTTGTCAATGCATTCAGTGAATAAAATATATTGCCTTTCCATGACACCATGAGCCATGTTTATTGGTACAAAATATAACATCGTAAAGTTTGACATTACAAAAAAATACGATTTAATAAGCGAGGTCATTACTCCGGTGATAAGGGCAATTTTAGACTTTAAACCAAAACAAATCCATGATAGACACGAGCAATTACATTGGGATCATTTTCATATGTTATATATTCATATACTTTTCTCTGGTCACATAGCCTTCGTGTGTAAACTATTTTATATAACATCCAAGGCTATACACTTTTAAATATAGGTTTTATGTATGAATAATTGCTAAAAAGAATGTATATATTTACATATGTATAGATTCAGTATCGTGTGGAAGTTCCTTACTTAATGGTTTCAAACGTATATTTAGAAAGGCTTTAAACAATAATATAGACGGACATTATATGTGACATATTTTGTTGTTTTCACCGCTGTAATAGTATCGCAGACATGTACTCATTTGTTTAGTTTGCAATACACCCTTGTTTCCTTTTGTCAAAATGTAGCGTACTGAAAAAAAATGGTGAAATAGACATATTGTTACATTCCAATGTAACATTTTGTATAACCTTTGGCCCCGTAACCCATGCTATGTGCTATAGGCCCGTACTAATTTGATTTATTGCATACGCCAACCTTTCACTTCCAAGATTACAGAAAAAAAGTTAAAACCTTATTTAAGCTAAACAAGATCAGTGGAGAAAATTACAAGAATCAATGTTTGACGATAAAGTAAAAAGGTCTAGTGATTGGGTTTTTATTTCCGAAGATGACTACAGATGAAGTTTCAGACGGAAATAAATCAACGACATACAAATATCCAGATTTCCAAGGTAATCCTTGAAAAATTGGCGAAAAACCTGGTTTTATTCCTTGATCTTGAACACCTGCATATGACTTATGAAAGCACCTGTAGTTTTTCTATTTTACACATTTTTATTTGTTTTTGAGAATGACAAATAAAAGAAACTGGCCAATCCTTCAGCAGGGCAAAAGCGGTAGATATTCGAAATAAGTTCCTTGTCCTGGTGGGATTCATTAGGAACCCTAGGCGGATATTGCTGTGACCTATTCTGTCCAAGCTATGAGGCCAAGGCATTGACTGTAATGCCACAGAACCTCAGACGTCAGATACATAGCAGAACTTAATTCTATGCATGCAGACAGGTGGTGGTAACCTTTTCTTTGAAGTCTGATAAGTGATTATTGCAAAAGAAATGTGAATGCCCGTACATCTGTCCAACACACCACTGATGAACCACACGAAGGACTAAGTCGGGTATTCTTCTACTCTCCTTATAAATTATTCGTTTTCTCCCTAAGGTTACTGTTATTCGTCAGTCCATTTAGAATGTCTTTTTAATTTCCAAAAGGTTGTCAACATTTAATGTTTCTTCCTGATATCATGAAAGGCAATGGACAAACTTGACCATTTTCAAAGACCTTTTCATGTCACACAGAACGACAAATCAAATATTACTGAACGGAATAATAAAGAGAACATTATACCTTCCGGTTAAATGTTATCTTTCCTTTCATCAATGTAGAAAAAAACCTAGTATATTTTACATATGTCATATGAGTAGGTGTGTCCCATAATTGCCATATTTTGGTATTTATATTAGTTCCTTTATTAACGTTTAAACTAAATGTGACGTACTTTTATGACGAATTTTATCTTGTTTTATCATTATGTTTATTTTCATTTTCAACCTTGTACAGTTTTCATTTGCACTGATGGTTACCCCTTACAATTATTTTAAAGAAAATAACTGAAAAGAAAGAGTCATCGTGAGCAGCTTACATGGGCTTTTGTAACGTATAAAGCTTCTAGAAATTAACATATCTGTTCTGGCATAAAACTGGATCGACATATGAACGTTTTGCTTTTTTTATTGATCTTAATATTTTAATATTTTTATACCCTTAGATGCAATAAACCTAGGTTATGGTTTATTCACGTTTCAAAAGTGCATTTTTCATGTTCAACAAGTTTTTGACAGAAATAGATTGATTCTCACAGACACACATGAATACATATATACCTAATGTGTAATATATATCTTTATTTTGATTTTCCGTGAATTAAAACAGAAAGTTTATATTCACAAATGACGCAATTTACTATGTCAACTTTAGACATATATATCTATTGCTTACTGGTCTGCTATAATGCAAGGTTATGGTACTTACTTATTGTGTGTAGTGAATCAACATATCTGGTTTACACGTGCAAAAGGGTGCTATATGTATGGCCGTTGAAAATTTATTATGGTCATTTTATCTTCACATTTCTGAACAAACCTAAGAGGTAAATAAGAAATAAACTCTATCTTGACAGTCGGTGGTGTTTTAAATAAGTATTTTTATATTTCCTCCTAACTTCTGATGCACACATGTTCCATGAAGTAAAATAGGCGTCATTTGAGGGTTTAGGGACGCCTTTTAATTGGTCTAAGTTACATACACTAACCCTCTTGGTCCTCAGTATGATGTGAAGCACCTGATATGACCCGTCGGGTTGGGCTTAGCAAGTAGTATTACTTTGATCGATGCATAGCCGAACACATATATATATATATATATATATATATATATATATATATATATATATTTATATATATATATATATATATATATCAGTAGTCTAAGTCGTTATGTTAACATATCATAGGTGTAATATATAATAACCCAACCTCAAATAGGGATTGATTGTTTTTATTTGCAAAGCCGTAACCTAAATACTCAATACTTTATCTAGCATTAGATAGGGACGATTTTTTTATTCTGTGCATGTACCGTTCAAGCCATAACTACCATAATTTTTTTTTGTATTATGTACTTTGATCGTAGAAAGGTGCTAATGTTTTTGTGTCAGAAACTTCGCTGCATGGTAACGAAGCCAGTCATTCTTATCAAATTGTCACTTAGAGTAGCAGTTGATGTATATACAGCTTTTTCGGGGCCACATTGAACATTAGCCGTGAGGTCAGGATACAATAAAAAGTATCATAATGAATAATCATTGAGTGTAGCCGAGACTTAACGAGATTATGAGATAGTTTGAAAAGCCGAGACTTGAAGAGATTAAGAGAAAAGTCTCGGCCTTTCCAAACCACGCCGTAAGCTTCATTCTAACAACATTCACCTGATGAACGGGTCGCATCCCGAGAAACAGTCTGCAGTGAATTTACAGTGTTGTTTTTCTTCAGTGTTTTATTCTATATATACATGTAAAGTGCTCTATGGCTTTCAGACTAGGCCAGAGCGGTATAACAGACTGTTGTGAATTTACAGTGTTGTTTTTGGTGAGAGTTATATATATATATATATATATATATATATATATATATATATATATATATATATATATATATATATGACGCCTTTTACATAGAATGACTTGTTTAATAATCCAAGCTTTTAAAGGTGGTCAACCTGACCGAGAAGCTATGCACTTCGAAAGCTTGTGTGTTAATAAACATTCTATTTAAAAGGCCTCACTCTTCCTCTGTATCTACGCTTCTTCTACAGACTAGAACGGCTATATACATACATATAAAGTATACATAGGAAGTAAAGATAGACCTAATAAAACTCTATATATATATATGAGTTTTATTAGGTCTATCTATACTTCATACACTGATTGGTAGCTTATCTTTCACACCAAAGGTTTCATGTCTGATCCATAACAGTTGTGTAGCGGCATTCCTGTAGTTTGAGCTGTCCTAGGTGCTAGCCGAAGGCTCTCCAACCTTCAACATTGTTTTAATTATAGGGCATTTCCCTATCTGGATAAAATTAGAACAGCTATTTTCCCGCTCTTGATCATTCATTTTCACAGGGAACGGTTCCCCGCCTACACGTTCAACATACTCCATCATAAAGCCGTAACCTATATGGCCCAAGTGAACGGCTATTGAGATATTACGCAACCAGGAAATACCCAGTATGAATCAGGAAGCCAGTGACACAAGTATAAACAGGTCCCTGACCCCCCAACATAAATTACAGAAAAATACAGATTCATGTTCAATGAAGAATTTAGTCAAAATTCCAGATATTTACATATATTGTATTTATGTCATGTTTGGCCTGTTAAGTTATCCGCTGGTATTGTTTAGTAACTCGACAGCATTACTCAGATTACAGATAATACAGTTTCGTGTGCAATAAAGAATTTAGTCAAATTCCGTATATTTACATATATTGTATTTAACCGTTGATTTATTCGGGTCATGTTTGGCCTAGTTAAGTATTTTTTTAAGTGGAATTGTTAAGTAAACCCGCATTACCCAGGTGATCCATCAATACAACGACACATATGTGTTGTGAATTTACCAATTCAGTTCTTTAGTGAGAACTGTCCCATTATTTTCGGCAATTATAGGAAACTTTCCGTTTGAACCCCCTATCTGCATAGATTAAAGTTAAAACCGTGAATAATTTGAAATATATATATATATATATATATATATATATATATATATATCAAACTATAACTATTTTACGAAAAGTGTGTCCTGCTTTTTCATTTTATGAACACGAAACAATACATATCATAAAGGAGCTATTGAAATGGCCATGAACCTTCGTAAAAGTGAAATGTAAAATTATAAATTATGAGGAGTTTGCCCTGGAACTTCTATATAATTAAAATTTCCATTTGAAGGCTGGACCCATGTGTTTTTCTTGTCATACATTTAACATAGGACGTTTAGCACGCTAGGAGAAGTAACTTTAAATGATTTCTTCCTTGTACCTGCATCAAATAAATGAAATGTATCCTTTGACTAGTAATAGAAATTGCTTTCTATGAGGAACCATAATTATGTTATCCATAAATATACAAATGTGGTAATTATTCCAATGTTAGAAGTAAGTAATGGATATTATGGTTGAGCCCCTTTTCTGAGTTATACACACAAGGAATGCTAATATGGTGCGCTTGGTCTAATAAGATATTGTAGAAGAGTTACGGAAGTCTAATAATTCAACCTAGAATTCGAGGTTATTTCATTAAAAGGAAAACCTATTTTCAGCCTCAGAATATAATCACAAATGCCTAGTAATCTGGAGTTCCACATGGCCGGAACAACAAACAAGGACACCTTGTGGGATAATATCATAATAAATTATATCAAACATCATAAAATAACAGTCGAGTCAGCTTGGTGTATGACTTGGTATGATAAACTGATCAAATTATATGAATAAAAAACTAGAAAAATTATCCTTTATGGTACCATTTTGCACGCATGAAACATGATATTAATTTAACATTTTCTTTTGGAATATAAAGGACGGGATTGTAGCTAGAATTTTCTAAACATTATGTCCTGAAAATTGAACTCCAACAAGTGTTTAGAGCAGTTCCTGTTTACTTCAGTCTAAATAATTGACAGTGATATTTCTCAGACTACACCAGTAAATTCACCAGTATGCCACTACCAATAGTTACAGCCAAGTACCTGGGCAACCTCCTAATCAGGCACAATATAAGATTAGAGAGTATGAACAAGCTTACGTGACAAATAGCAGATACAAGTACAATAGTTATATATATGTACACTTACTGATAGGTCAAAATGTTGGTTTAAGATGGCCTATGCGAATGTTTTCTTGGTCATGTAGCAACACGGTCACAGGTTAAAGGCCTCCGCTAAGATAACGGGTGTGAAGTGTGTATACATGCCCACAGAGTCCTCTGATAGGGACACCCTGAACTAATGGGACAGGAAACCGTCAGTCAGACACTAAATACTTCCTTACATCAGTGTAAACATTGCACCTTCTATTACCATGTTATACTTAGTGAGACTCTTTTTATTTAACAAACGAAAATCAATTAAAGCAATTTAGACGAATTAGTTCTAATAATCCCCTCAACAAATATAGACGTTTCCCGCTATTGGTCGATGCCCTGTCCTCGCTGACAGATAGATTGTTAAAAACTTACAATTATTATATCATTAAAGCCTATCATAATTAGAATGTCTACACTATCATTGTCAACAGCGGAATTATATATATGTTTACTTTGAGCTTATCTACTTAAAGATTGTTAGAAATAATCTATTTAGTTATATCTTGTTAGTAGAATAAGTTTGATGAACCGATATTGTCATGAAACGGCCCCGGCGTACTTAAAGAAATCATTCCATCTACACACGCATATTGAATACCTTTAATTATAATTATGAATTTTTATCTGTAGACAGTACTGATGCTGTATTGGTGCTATACTGTACCTCTGAAGGTGCTATATACTTATTATACTGAAGCTATAATTATACTAGAGCTATTATTCTAGACCTATAATGGCACTGTACTGGCGTTATACTGGAGTTATAATGGGGCTGTACTAACGTTATACTAGAGCTAAACTGGCGCTGTACTGCATGGAGTTATACTGAAGCCATAATGACAATGTACTGGCGATATACTGGAGTACAATGGCACTGTATATTGATCTTTATTCTAACAAGAAAGTACGGCGCAATACGGTATGGAATGGAATTAGCATTATAATGAAAATACACAGAAAGAAGAAAAAATGAAGGATGAGTCAATACATGTTGCAAAGTCAGTAGATAACAAATAATTAGCGTTTTGTACTGGTGTTGTACTAGAGATAAAAAAGCGCTGAACGAGCGTTTTTGGTGATATAATGACATACATTTCACTAGGGTTATGCTGGATCTATAAAAGCGGAGTATTGAAGTTACTCTACAAACAGCTGAATATACCTAACAATATAAATGATGATACCTACAGCCGTTTTTGTATATTAAATACTAGACATTGCACATGGTAAATAAATTTTTCGGCACAAAAGTGATGATTTCTTCTACTTTCTTAAAGTATGGCCAATGCCTTTATTATGACACAGACCCAACAACTCTCTTCTTTGACCTTAATGACTGAACAATCAAATGATCGATTAATTTGAATTAATGTCATAATAGTTTAAAGTATATTCTCATAAAATTAAATTGAACTGTCATTTAGATGACACGTAAACATGATTTTTAACGAACAGTCATTTATATTTTTTTCTTCCGTTGAATAAAAAGATATACCGTGACCTGAAGTTATTTAATATATAAAACGATGCTTTATAAAAAAAACATTGGATAGGGAAATAACAAAGACATTTTATACCCTTCTTGTACATTTTTTTATATTTTGAAAGACAAGTGTTTGGACCCCCACCCCCCTTCCAAATATCAATTGTTTAGCCTGAACTATTTGATTCCAAAACTATAACCTTACCGGTCTGCATTGTGTAATTCATGTACCAGAAGGTAGATCCACTTGAAAGGCCTTATTTGAACATTTCACCACCAAAATTATCTTTCTATCATTAATATATACACAGAGGAAGCCATATATCAAATCAATTCTTTTTTCAAAAGGGAGGTGAATGGACACTTTTAATACTGGTTTCCCCCTGGATGAAAAAGATTAATCATTGACCCTGTAACTTCTAATTTCTGTCACTGAGCATATACTTTAAACATTGGCTCAATATAATATTAAAGATTTATAAAATTTCACCAAAAATGGTCAAGTTAGAGTAATCAAGCTTCATTTTCATTTATTCATATATCTTTACTCCGGCACTGGTAGTATTTTTCCTTTCGTATTCCAAACATTTTATTTTATGAAGTTGTTGCCTCATATTTTAATTTACTTTGCTAAGGATCCTTAAAGTAATTTCCCCAAATTTATAGTCGTAGATTTAAATCTATGACAAATCTATTTGTCATATATACGTTACGAAAACTTGTAAAATAATTTTGCAACAAGTCTATTTTGAGTAAACAACATGGCTTAGTTTGAGAGGCAAGTACACAATTCCATGTTTTTTTTAGATCGTCAATATCTAAATCCGTGTTAAAAAACTACTGGTGCCATCTACAGTTCCTCATCAAGGCTCATCCATTTTGTGAAATAGAAATATCATTAATATTTATGAATTTTCAATATAAGCCCAATAAAAAATCTTCCTTTGAAGCTGAGGCGTAGTGTTATGCATATCGTCTGAGCGTCACAACCCATGGCTAACTTGTTTCAATGATGTGTGAATAATGGTCACATAACGCTGGGTTATCTTTTGTAATCCTAGGTCATCAAATAAAACGCAACTTTTACGGACTCTCGGTTGGAGTAAAAGACGGTATCGATCAAATGATGTTGTTGGGCTGTTTGGACATTCAGAATCAATCGGGATTTGTGGAGAGGAATATTGTTTGAATAGAGAACTGGGGCAAGACCTGTGTTCAGACCGAATATGTTTGGAAGGCCATCTCAAAGAAGAACTTCTGCCGACCAAGGATTCCCTGCTTGATCATGAACTAATGCTCTATTTAAATGGTCACCGTGAGGCAGCCTCTTATACCGGCTTTGAATGTTTCACACACAACACGAAACTTCTATGCACATGATTGCTTTCCCGTTTATTTCTTATCTACATAAGGAGATAAATATGAAAATACAGATACATTGTCTATGGTGAATAACACCAATGTAATGAATTAATGTGTGTTACATAACTCGATTAGCCTACTTGTTTCTAGAATATTTAATAATATACATATATATCTTCCTTTAATGAGCATAGTGTAAAATTTCGTATTTCTTATAGATAGCTAAACTAATGTATTTGCATTAGAATATTTATGCATTAAGATCATTTACTACTATAGCATTTATGGGCATTATTCAGATTAAAACCAATTGTGTCATTATATCAAGTGCTACTCGACGCCGTTTATTAAACAGTTATCTAATACATATAACATCATAATATTAAACCTGTTTATTACGGTAGAATAATTTTTTGTTGTGTCATTGTGCTTGTATGTATGTGTGTATGTCTAACAATGTGCGCTGTGACGCATCAACATTTAATGCTAAGTTTTACCACAGTAAAGTATGATGACCTGATGAGCTGTTTCTTTCACAGAGAGAAGTCAAACATTTATGTGAGAAAATTACGGAAAAATTATAATTACCTATTCCCACAGCTATATATTTGTATATATAATAAGTTCACCCGCGCTGACAAGGGCAACAGGGGTAGCTGAAAAGATGATTGGTTGAAATGTTGGCGTTAATGTTTCTCTTCTTTTTATGTTCATTGACTGTCTTAAGCCAGCATCCGGAATATTTAGAAATGTTTTATATGTATAAATATATATATACATATATATATATAGAGAGAGAGAGAGAGAGAGAGAGAAAGAGAGAGAGAAAGAGAGAGAAAGAGAAGGAAACATATCAGATGGATTGCAAGAAGGTTGAGACAAAAATATAGATTCAAAACAAGAGATTTAAACTTTTAGATGATAGAAATAGCGAATATTATAACTGATATATAGAATATAATCATGACTACAACAAGTCGTCACGGCACTCATAAACAACTCTTCTGAGAACAGGACAGTCAATTATCAGAGAAATAAGAGTATCATCATAAGTAACCATATAGCAATTATGCTGTAAATACTTCTTTGCCGTATAATCAGCTCACATTAAGCATTAAACAAATTCATATAACAGGTAGCCCTTTAGAGATTTCCACCATGAGGAGGAAGATAAACATTTCCATCTTATTAGTTAAGGCGGTAAACTGTGCCGTAATAATGTGTGCTTGGCGTCAGGCATACACATTCGGAATAACTCAGTACAACAGAACAGGTTGTTTGCTAGTTTTCGACAATTTCTCCCATTTCCTAACCTATAGATGGTCAAAAACTCTCTCCATACACATAAGGCCGAAACTGAACTTGTCCAGGCTAGTATCAGTACTACACAATAATATATATTATCCTATATATAACATTTAAATATGTCCCTATTACTATTTTAGATACATGGACATACCAGATAATTTGTCAAAACAATATTTGAACAGAAACAGAAACTGTGATAATATTGTGTAAATATAGTTTTTCTAATCTAACAGTACTTAAATGTCACCAATCTTGTCATAAAGTAATATTCCCAAAAAAAAAACAGTATATATGAATAACGTGGGAAGGAATAATTATATAAAACAAATACTTCTAGAGCGTGGGCATCGTAAAAAAGATTAGGTCGTGGGCTATTACATCTGAAGCTTGTTGATGATAATTAATATACGGAAGTTTCATAGCTTGATTATTTTATCAACGCATTTAGTGAATAAAATATGTTTACTATCCCTGACATCATGAGCCAGGTTTATTCATGCCAAATATAACAATGGATAGCTTTACATTACAATAACAACTAACATACGATTTATTACGCGAGGTCATTACTCAGATGATAAGGGCATGCCTATCTTAGACTTTGAACCAAAACGAACCCATAATCGGCACGAGCATTCCAGTACATTAGGATCTCTCATTCGATATGACCGAAAAGCTATACTTTTCTCTTGTCACGAAAACTATTTTAATTACATCCAGAATTTCCACTTGAGGTTTTATGTGCGAACAATTTCTAAATTAAAAAGTATTTTTACTGTGTATTTTTGAGTAGTTTAGTCATATCCTTACTTAATGTTGACAAACAAATATTCAGAAAAATGGTCAGACTAATATAAAAGAACGTTATCCTGGACATAGTTTGATGTTTTCACCTCTGTAAAAGTTACAATAACACCAATACCAATCTCAATGGACTGCAAAGGTTCGTGTTATATATAGAATATCGCGAATATGAAACCCTCGCAAACACAATCCAACGATAGTATTCTCAGTTTTACAAAACTAAGGGCGGTATTGACTCTTTGGACTGAATAATTAGGGCCAGGTTATATTAACTACATATCATACTTACTCATAGAGTGCCTATTTAAGTACATAACATTAGGGATATTCCCGGTGCCACCCGACCATATCATAAAGGGGCACGCTCGGAAAGACCTACTTTACTTATCACACAAGTTCTCACCGATCTCGCGGTGAGATATCATCGAACAACGGTAAATATAACCGGAAAGCGCTTATTATATTTTTGGACAAACCATGAAAAGTTCACTCAGGTAAGAATTAAATGTTAAATCGGGAGGAGTATTTATACCGTATTGATATAAGTGACATAAATGTTATTGATGTGTTAATGTATAACGGTATTTTATATCATGTTCAAGTGTTTTAGAAATGGTTAAACATTGACTAATTTTTAATTAAGTTACAAACTGTTACAAATTAAATGTAGTCATTTGACAGTGATACGTATTCTGATATGATGAAATGGTTGTATGACTATATTTGTGTTGACAGGGTTCTATAAGAATAACAAAGCAACGTATCATTAGTTGAATATAGTATTGTTGTTTAATGCCGGTCTTTTCTGACCACTGTTTGCGTTAAGAGAAGGCATATTATCAAATAACTGGCCATTTAGAATTGACATAAGTGTAAATTGAAAGTACATTGTTCTGTTAGGCTATAATTTCTAAGATATGAAAAGCTTTATCCAAAATCAAAGAAAGAACGAAATGGATAGAAACCACGCCCATGGTAATCCAAGAGCATACGCAGCTTGGAGGTGTAATGATTAGGCCACTGGACTAGAGACTGCAAGGTTTAGTCCATGAGCCAGAAGCACAAAATAGGGGTGGTTGGTACCACCTGGGGTGACAAAACAAGTCCTATAGATTCTGAAAGCTCTTTTTCTCTACCTTACATAGATGTATCATAACAGTTTGTAAGTTGTAGCTTTTTTTTTAATTCGCTATTAATGAAAGACATCTCTCTATATTTTCTTTTAAAAATATGACAACTAAATGTTTTCGTTGTTAAGCAATAGCCCAAAAAAGGCAAAATGTTAAATATTCGGGCATTTATAGAGTACTGCACGAGCGCAAAGTGTCTAAATTATCTGATTTTCAGAAAATATTTTTTTTTTATTTTCTACTGTTTTGCTTTATCAAATTGATAATAAATATACAAATAATATACAATTGCCGTTTGTTTCATTCAAATGAGCCAATGTGTTACTGATTTGCGTTTTTAAAAGTGGTTCTTATAAAAATAAAATTTTCCATAAAGTGTCCTTTCAAACACAGGTAAAATTATGCAAAATTAACAGCTACCAGATGTTAATAATCTTGCGAACAAACAAAGTATATTAAAAAAAAATAAATTGCAATCATCACAAACTTCACAAGTGTCATCTGAAATAGAGGAAAATACCTAAGAATCTGTGACCATTCTATGGACAATGGATATGACCTCTGAAAAGGAAACTAGAAATGATAGGGAGGTTCTCGCCAATGTGTGGGCTAACGCCACCACGGGGCGCTTTCTCAGATGGCTGCTATTACTTTGGATTACCCTTATGATATTACAGCTTTGGCCTAGTCTGGCAAAAAATATGTCAAAATTAAGTTTTTGTGGGTGGGTAATTCATTAAAATAGGTTTTAATAGCCAAACATAAAGATAATATTCGATATTCAGTTGCTAGAATAAGATTGGTAATCATAAGATTGTTGCAATTATCATTTTCGTTGGGTAAAAATTAAAAGATTGAACCATCCTTGTGTTGTTCCTTGTGTTGTTTACAGACTTTACTGGGGGCAATACGTACGTACGTAATAAACGAAGCACTAAACATAATGATTCATGATTGTCTGTCTCCATATGTCTCCACCATAATAAATGGAATACTTGAACTATCCACAGACTGAAAATACTTGGACGGTAAAAACAAATAACGGTTTTTTCTGTATACATATTGGATGGTTTTGAATCAGCTACAGCATTATTTGAACATGAAAAGTGTCAAAGAAAGTGCAACGAAAAATGGAAAGGTCCGATTTTTGTTTGAGTTTAGGTTGAAAAATGGTAACTTAGGAATCTGGAATTCCGACACAAGGTGGAAGCCTAACTCAGTTCAAAATCAAATGTGTTTATCAGAAAACAGGGAAACAGTTTGATGGAGCTGATTAACCTCTTAAACTTGAGAATGGATTTGAAGGTTTTAAGGAAAAGAAGGTTGTACAATTTAAAACAATGATTTGTTTGAAAACCAAATATGGTCAGGTCGCCCATACAAAACCAGATGGCGATGCAGAAGATCATTCAGAAACTGATTCTTAATAATGATAAAGATTTCAACCTCTAGAATATATATAAAAAGAAAGGGGAATATTGTCAAACTACTTACCAGTATTTCCTATTTTATATGATAAGAATGTGACATGAAACAGTTAAAATCCAAAAAGGCCCCTGGTACAATTTTAAGTGTCAGATATTTGAAATGTATAAATTGAGCTCCAAAATTCTCTCAGGAAGGATAGGTGTAGTTGGACCATATCATTGTTAAGATACATGTAAATATGTACTTCTGAAAGTAAAAGACAATTTTAACAAATACACTGTATTTTATGTGGAGCTGATGGAATGTATCTGCCCTAAAATAATGTTGTTACAAATTATACTTGGGTATGACTGTAAAATTCTGTTCTTTAAACTTGTATTTATCTTTATATCTTTATATCATGACAATTTATGGTGTTTTTATGATTTGTTTCTTACCCGCGACACATATATTTGCCCGATTAAATTTCAATTTTACGGGCTACATTTAATTTATATTTGGTCGGCCATATTGGAAAGAGCCCCCTGGTGGAGTAGTTGCAGACCCTCCTGCCAAAGTTCGTTTCTGTTCAAACCTCTACCAGTTACGGATATGAGAACGGCTGGGATTACTTATCACATTGGTCTAACTTCAAAATAAAAAAAAAATGATCTCAATCCAAGAAAACCGCCCACTTGTATACATTGAACATACGCATGCCTACCAGATGTTACTTATTTTATGAAGCTCGTTTCACAAAAAAAAACTAGATGTGGGTAGACAATGGTCCTCAGAAGGTTCCGCGTATCTAGTAGTTCTGAACTAGTTTATATTTGGGTATACAGGTTTAAGTTTATAGTTAAAGTTATGACCAATCACATATTGTACTGTGGCCGCTATATTTTATGATAGGTCTATCTAATTCATAAGGGATAGAGGTCTCATACAGACCAATCATCCCTGTAAATTTTACAAAGATCAAAGGTATTCTGTTTGTGAAAATGCCTGCGACAGGAAATTTCCGATTGTTGTCTTTTTTTTCATAGCGTGCGAGTCAGAAAATTTTCTGGTTGTACTCTGGTGGCCATATTTGATTTTGAGCAGGTCTTTAATTTAATAGTCGTCAATCATACATCTTCATTAAAAAAATCAAAAGAATTATGTTTATGAAAAGGTTTGCAACAGAAAATCTGTTATCGTGGTCTTGCCACAATATTGCAGTTACGACGGTCTATAGTCAAATAGAGATAGAGTTCTAATAGGCAAGAATCATTCCTGTAAATTTGAGGAAAATCATGCATAACAATAACAACTGACATAATTTTTTTACATAAGGGCATCACCCAGAAGATAAGAGTACGCCAGTCTTAGAATTTGTAGCCAAACAATTCCGTGATCGATAGGAGCAATGCAGTACACTGCATATGTTATATATTCATATACTTTTCTATGGTCACATAACCTTCATGTGTAAACTATTTTTAGATCATCCGAGGATATACACCTTTAAAAAAAGTTTTTGTGTGTGAATAATTGCTAAGTATAATGTATATTTACATATGCATAGGTGAAAAGCTTTAAACAATAATATCAATGAACGTAACCGGTGACATATTTTGTTGTTTTCACCTCTGTAATAGATACGATAACATGTCCCGTTGACTAAAGACATGTATTAGTATGTTTTAGTTTGCATTACACCCGTGTTTTCTTTGGTCAAAATGTATAATGCAGAAAATATGGGGAAATAGATATATTGTTACTTTCCAAAGTAATGTTTTGTTTACCACCTTTTACTTTGTCACCCATGCTATGCTATAGGCCAGTACTACATTGTAATTAATTTATTGTATACGGCAACCTGTTTTTCAGCTAAACAAGATCAAGGGAGAAGATGACAAGAATTTATGTTTGATGACAAAATAAATAGGTCTAGTGATCGGAACTTTAAGGTGCAAAGATGACTCCAGATGGCGTATCAGACGAAAAACAGATGAACGTCATACAAGTAACCAGATTTCCAGGGTAATTCTTGATGAACTATCATGAAACCTGTTATAACTCGTTCATCCTGAAGAATTGAACACCTGCATAAGACTCACGATAGCACCTATAGTTTCTCCATTTTTACACATTTTTATTTGGATTTTTGAGAAAGACAAATAACAAAAAGTACCTGATTCTTCCGCAGGGCAAAAACGTAGCCAATTGACAATAAGTTCCAGATCCTGGTGAGATTCCTGACCGGAGATTGCTTGGACCTATTCTTGCCGAGTATTGGACCAAAAGCATTTTTTCTATTGCCTCAGAAGCTCAGAAGTCAGAAACGTAGCAGAGCATAAATTCCAAGCATGCAGACAGGTTTTGTTACCCTTTTCTTTTATATCAGTAGATTGTTCGGTATGGCAAATATCACGTATTAATGTGTCATATTCAGCTGAAGGATGACATGTTAACCTGGGAGCTGAACATATCCAAACCGGTGCTTATTTCGTTAGGGATATAGGGATACATGTCTTGTGAAGGCAGAGACATTCAAGATTCAAGTCATTAGGGAAACTTTTGAAATAGGGTCACCTGACACGAATTTGTCAATATCCGTCAATTTTTCAACAATTCTGTTGCATATATAAACTTGCCATACAATGGGCTTGTAAATAAAAACCAAAAAGGCACAGGCGCTAGCGCCGTTTTAAAGAGGATTGCAATGAGACTTAAGAAAAACGTGGGCGATTTTAGGATATCGCTATATGTTAGTCATCCACCAAAACAGGCTGTGGGGAGTACATATGCAGAATGCAAATATTTATGTCGACAAATATATCAATGTTCCATTGTCACAACACGTGGTAAACATTAATGCCTTGCTTTAGACTTTTATCAAGGGTTTCCAATGTGCTAGTGTATCTTTATACTAGCTACTAGCTACATTTTAACATTCCTTACAATAGGGGGATTGGGAAGACATCCTAGATCTTTTTGACAGGAGAAGGGCTGTAATTTACTTTTTCCATTGAAATGCCTAAGTTCAGGGGATCCTGATGGGTCAAGCTGATGCAGCAGAAATTGTCAAGCCTCACGATTGTTACCGAGTGAAAAGTTTTCAAAATTACAAAAATAATTACATGCGTTGGTCGTGTATCTGGATGGAGAGAATTAATAGATGAACATTTCTGAAATATTTTCTTACTCTTTGTCCAATATGTTAGCACATTACGTAAATACAAAAAAAGGTACAAAAGTACAAAAGGAACTTATTATACATTTTCTTCCAGATACAGAAGCAACATTTGATTTAGCTACACCACTGTATACAGAAACTCAGCCACCAATTCAAGATTTGTCAGGATAATTAACTTTTGATATATGTCATAAAATATTGCAAGATACTTAAGGATTATGAGGTTATTCCATCATATCCGTGATGAATATAATGATGTATGGTGAAATTCATTGACTTTCGTGAAGTCTGATAACTGAATGATTATTGCGAAAGAAATTTATCATCCGTCCATCTGTCCGTAACCACCGATGCATCACACGAAGGACTAAGTCAAGTATTATTCTACACACCTTATTAATGATTCGTATTCTCCCTAAGGTTAATGTTATTTATCAGCCCTTTGATAATTTCTTTTTAATTTCCAATAGGTTGTTAACATTAAATTTTTCTTCTTGTTACCATAAAAGCGGATCATTTACCATGATCTTTTCTGTCAAACATTATCATAAATAAAATACTACTGAACGGAAAGATAAAGAGAACATTATAATTTTATCTGCAGTCTATTTGTTCTGGTTCATCAATATAGAAAGACCTGTTATACCGCATATATTTTATATAGGTGTACGAGATAGGTCATTCGTTTACGTGTTGTATACTTGTCCTCAAATATCTTTATATTGGCCTTTATATATTTTTGTTTATTAGGCAAACGTTGACACTGTATGAGACGCACTCATAACGTAGCGTTCACTGTTTCAATAAAGCATTGGGGTAATATAAAGAATCTCCGACTATAAGGCGCGATTCGCAACCGACATTAGAATCGTCACATCCTTGATTTAGCTCGTACCATTACAGCAGAGGCGTTTAAAGTGTTTTAATACTGAGTTAAATGAATCAGTTATGGTCACATGACGGAATACTACACGAAAGTACTCTTAAGCAGAAAGACAAATTGCAGTGGGATACTATTATACATATATAATCATTAAACGCATATTGATTTGAGTATTTTAACTGTTATAGTTTATGTACACTAACTTACTAAGTCTTAAGGATGATGTGAAGTTCCTGACATGAGGTGTCCGGTTTGGCTCAGCGAATAGTCTTATTTTGATCAATACATAGCCGCGCACAGATATATCAGTTGTCTGAAGTGTTATGGTACCACATATCGTTGGTGTCACATATAATGACCTTACCTGTATTAGGGTTTGTTTTTATTTGTAAAGGTGTAACCTAAATACTCAATACTGTATCTAGGATTTGAAGCGATAGGGACGAGTTTGCATTCTGTGTACGTACAACTCAAGTCCTAATTACCATAACATTTCAGTATTATGAACTTTGATCGTAGAAAAGTCATTTGCATCGTAAACATCTCTGCGCGGTTACGAAGAGAGTCAGTCTTATCAAATGGCCACTTGAAGTAGCCGTTGACGTATATACAGCTTTTTCTTGGCCACATTGAAAATTTGCCGTGATGTCAGGATACATTAAAATGTATCATAATGAATAATCATCGAGTGTATACTATATTGTGACATGTAAAAGTTAGCATGTACGACCGTCCCATGTGAGGTGGCACACGTATGAACGCATATCGTGAACAAATGCACTGCACCTGGAAACCTAACCTTTATTAGTGTCGGGCTGTCGCGGTGACCAGATTAACACTGCTATCGCTCTGCCTGTTGTCAAGTAGAAACATGGCGCAGAAAGCTTTGATTAGGAGGAATAGCTTTAATCATTGCATACGGGTGACCAGAGATACACATACATTAAGCAACGTTTCCACATTTCTCTGTACCGCCTTACATATATTTCATCCTTTAATAACTCTCTTGTAAAATACACCTCATCTGACAAAGTGCAACAATGAGAGTGGATGAATAATGTGTGCCGCCGTTCTATGTGCCCATCCTATAGCCGTGCATCTGGATATATATATATATTCTCTCGAATGAATTGCTTGTACAAGGGACATTAGTGAGGACATCATTTGCCACAACACAAAGAGATCCTTTTGTGAAATAATAGACTTTAATGCATGGGCAATAAATTCAATAATACAATACCAAAATACTTATTTAAGCATAAATAAATCAAACGTTTCGGGCCTATTACTACATGTAACAGCTGGTGCATTTTTTTATGTTTTATAGTTTCATTTCTCGTTTCATTCTAGTTGAAATATACCGTAATATACTCGTGATAGAAGCTCTGTCCGTTATTGATAAGATGCAGTACTAAACACCATTTTATAGTCAATGTGTGAAAAAAATATATGTGTGTGATTGCTGGTCATATTTTGTTCCAGCTGTAGGTATTACTGGACCAAACACATTCGGGGTAACACACGTGTGGTTTGTTTACATGCTGGATCCGACTCGGCGCCGCCATGCGGCCAAACTATTGGAGGGCGTAAATGTAAATGTCTCCCGGGTACCAGGATGGTATGGGAATCCATCAGCAGCGCCACCATCGGCAATTGTTTGAATCACAAAGACGTTTTACCAAGGGGTAGCCCTCCGAATGAAACAGATCGGCAAGATAGTCCAGAAGCAAACAGCATCCTTCCGGTTTTACAACGAGTAACAAATAGCCTCGGGATTGACCACTATGCACGTATATCTCCTCAGGAATTCGTCAATGCCCAACAGAAAATCGCAACGGCACAGCCTTTGGGCGATAAAGATATTTTGGAAACAGTGACAGGCAGCAATGATACAGCCAGTCCGAACTGTGAACCTGAGAAAAAGTAGTTCCACAACCTCCGCCCACATCCGCCGAAGTCCGATTAATTACTAGTTTGAAACAAATGCCTATTGCCCATTCTTGCAGACATGTTCTCTGTAAATAATCTCACCACATAGGATATTAAAAGACTGATATTATCAGCGGTTTATCAATACGGACGCTGCTGTTTGGTTAGTTCTGCTGTCGATAGGCGTCGCTTTGGCTCTGCCGCACATTGAAACGTGTAATATTCCACCAAGATATCAGGTGAGCCGGAAATATGATAGGGTATTCCAAAATAAACTTGCACTCTACATATTGGGATGCCAATTTTATTTCTTTTATGACCTTAGTGCTAAAGTTAAGTTATCAATAGTTTACTGGACCTGTAAATGATAGAGTATAATCAGATTTAGGGGCAGGAGTAAATTTACATTCACTGTTTATTCATGGCAATTATAAATGTAATTGAGCCAATCCAAAAAAATATAACATGAAGGAATTTCCAGGTACGAAACATTCACGTCCTGATCCCATGATGCATGTCAGTACATATACACTCTGATACACCCTCCCTTATTCAGTGAAAGAAGCATGTGATTAACCCATTCAATTCTATAGTTTAAATGCCAAAGGTTAATTCGGTAAATAAAAGTTTGATCCATTTTGAATGCTTATGTCTTATGTCCTATCCATTGGGCCTCTTTTCCTACGAGAAGGCCAAGCGGCATAAAAATATAATATAAAACAAAAGTTAAAACAAGGAATAACTTAGAAAAGAAGATTAAAAATTATAAATATCGTCTACCAATATGAGGGCCCTGCTCTTTTCATTTATTCATATGAGACAATGTATACCATAAAGGGGATACTGGTATGGGCAAGAATATTCATAAAAACATTTTATAAAATTATCAATGTTGTTAGGGTTTCGTTCATAGGAGAATTTTTCCTGGCCCAACTAGTTAGTTAAAATTTTCAGTTCCAGACTGGACACTAATATTATAATAATAATGCCTTAAACAGAGGATGTATGGTACGTAAGGAATAGAGTAACGTTTCTACTTGTTTCTTATAAGATGGAAAGTATCCTTTGGCTGATCAGAGGAGTTTTTCTTTGAGAAAGAAGCACAATTATATTATCCATAAATATCCAAATATTGTTGCATTGTTAGAAGTGAGTAATGGATATCCAAAATGGAGGTCGATCCCCCTTGCCGAGTTCTTTACACAAAGAATGATTATATGGTGTGCATGGTCTAAGACTATATTTAAGAAAAGTTTTGAATGTCCAATAATTCAACCAAGAATTCAATGTTATTTCATAAAGAAGGAATATTTATTCCGGGGCTCAGAAAATAAATAAAAATGGCATTCTAGAAGTCCACACATCAAGTAAACCTTATATCCTGTTCTCTACATGCGAAACACAAATAACATTGTGCGCTTCGAGGTCATACAAATGGACGCCTTTTGGCACAATGCCAATAATTGAACGCACGCCCATTTATCCGAATAGAGTTTTTTACCTGTTCTGTTTTGTTTGATACTGACATCTGTATGATTTCTTAAATAAAGGTTTGCTTACTATATAAGTGTTACTGACGGTGCATGGATCTTCGAAGCTGAAAATTTGAAATTTTGCATATCACGAGGATGTAAAAGCGACACCATGTTGCAAATTATTATAAAAAATTATTTTGTACATCATAAACAACAGTCGAGGCAGGGCGATGTATGACTGGGTAAGATAAACTGATGGAATTATATAAATAACAAAAACTACTCGGTGCGTGTGGAAAGCTATCTTAATATTTGACCAGGATATTTCCTAGAGGTTACAAATCTGAAACTTATATGGCAATTTGAAAAACAATGGATCGGGAATGACAGCTATTCAAAATCATAAGGTTTCAAATCATCTCTATAAGTACAGGATATATAAATATCAGACGTCGTGTGTTCCTACAATTTAGTAGGAAATTATTTTATTTAAACCTGGAGACTGAAGGTTTTATACTCGGTGAATGTTTATTCATAGCCTTACAACCTTGCAGTCAGTGCAGCTTTTATTAAAAATGTCGATCGATCTTTAAACAAATACTATTTTCTCTACATACATCCTTAGATATGTAACGTCAGTAAGATTCCATATGTGGCAGCTTTGTAGGCCTTTAGTTTACAAATCTCTTACGTATCATCGTTCACCAAAAAATAAATACTATAAATATAATACTATATATATATATATAAACAGTCCTAGATACTATCTAGACAAATACCAAACTAATGGGTATCACAATTTTTTTCAGAAAATTTCTAGGAGCTTTACCTCAAATGTATTGATACTCGAGATTATAGGAAAACAAATTTGCAAATGGTTCCATAAACTTTGTACAGATGATAAAACTTTTCCAGTTTATTTGGCACAAATTCTTCCAAAATATTCATGTCTCTGAAACGGTTAGACAAATATCTATATAACTGGTGTCCATGGTTGTAAGTGGCACTACAAGTAGGCTAAGATTAAGTCATACACAATGTGCTATTTAAGGATCACGACATTTAAGTGTTACGTCATCATTTATTTGTAAAGTTTTAGGTGACTATTAAAGTTAGCCGAGCGAACAAGGTCCTTCAAGTTCATTTACTAGTCTACTGCACCAATAGTTTATATAGAAAAAGTACCTGACCAACCTCTTAATCAGGTATTATATCTTACCTGACAAAGAGCAGACATGTGTACAATAGTGATATATATGTATGCACGCCTGTGGTATGTTGGTTTTATCTTGCCTATGCAAATGTTTCCCCGTTTCCCTAACAACAAGGTCACAGGTTATCGTTTTACAAGCTGACAATTCACTGGAACAAACCTGCTTGATGGATGATATGGAAATGAAGACCCCTGTGGCATTTTGCAATAATGTTCAACAACACGCCGATTTAAGCGAATTAGTTCTGATAAAAGTAAATGGGCATTTACATGGATTGCTCAACAACATACATGGACACTATTCCCTCTACTTGACGATGTACTGTCGTCACTGTCTCCGCTATCAGATAAATTGATTAAAATTTATCATCATTATATCATTAAAAAATTATCATTATTATACTGTCAAAATTAGCATTGTCAGCAGCGGAATTTTAAGCTGTATGTTTACGATAAAGCTAAATTACCTGAGAATCGTTATAAATAATTTATTTAGGTATATACTGTGAGTAGAATCAGTTTGGTGAACTGGAAAAGTCATAAAACGGCGCCGGTGTGCTTATAAAATTAATTTCATCTATAAACGATTAAAAAACCTTAACCCTGAAATTGGAAACTTTTAATTAATTCCTGTAGACTTTCCTGGTATTGTAATGACGTTATACTGGCGTTCTGTTTGCGCTGTACTGGCGTTATGCTGGTGCTATTCTCTCAACATATTTTTTACAATATTTTATAATGATAGCTGTGGCCGTTTTATATATGAAATAACAGACGGTGGACAAGAGATACTGAGCCATTGCGTTAGTTTCCAAAGTAAATTAAATTTATGTTTCGACACAATTTTATATTTGCCCCGCTTTAGGACATTATAAACTTTTTTGTTTTAATGGATAGTACAACTAGTTCCATAGGCATTCTCCATTGATCGGTTGTTGATAGTCAGCAGGTCGGTAGTCATTAAAGGTGGAGGAAACCGGAGGACCCGGAGAAAACCACCGGCCTTAGATGGACCACCACAGAGCCAACTCTCATAGGCACGCCCGGAATCAAACCCGGATCGCCAATGGAGACCGACGAGCGTTTTTGCCATCCAGACATTGCAGCCTTTTTGTTTGTTATTCGATAGATGAGTTTATTGCCTCGTTTCCTGTAGCAAATGATTGATCTGTACTATTGGATTCTAAAACAATAATCTAGCAAGTCTGCATTGTCTGAATCATCTATCTGAAAGCAGAACCACCAAAATTATAAAGACATATCGACTGCGAAAACACAGCTATATTGACATTTAAAACTCCACTTAGTGATATTTTGTTAACACCGGTTTCCAAATGGATCAAAAAGATTAAACTATTGACCCTTTTATACATATTTCTGTCGACGAGCACTAAAGTTAAATATGGCTCAACGAATTATTTAACACATTCGCTGCCAATGACGTGTATACCCGTCATTTATTATGATTCCCCCAGTGCCAAGCACGTGTATACACGTCATTTATTTATAAGCCGTTTTCAGCAGAAATTCTCATAAACTAATCAATGAATTCTTTGCAGATGAGTAGTAGACCATTTTTAAAATAGTCTCGCAGTAAATGAATTATTTGTTATTCAACAGTGCGCTGCATCATTCTAAAGCAGGAAAGATGTGTAGATGGTGACAAAATCCACGGCTCCAGTCCATTGCCGTGAAATAACTTTACGTCCGCTTCAGTTTGAAGTCGATTCCTTGTAAGAATACTATTTTGAATCAAACCAAAAGGAGGATCGTAAAAATATGTAGCTAGTTTTATATTAGAACATGTTTTTGCCACTTATTTACGACAGATCTGGTTGGGAGACCGACGTGTGATAGATCGCACCTTCGGTGTGAACTCAAGATAGCAAAGCGTGAGGTCGTTCAGGTTTATTGCCCCGCGAGGACAGGGTATTGCACAATCAACAACAAAGGGCGCGTGCCACATGATTGACACACAGATCGGCAGTGTAATCAGAACGCGGCTGCAATTGATTCTTTCGGCTTATTTCTTGTTCCTTATTTACTTATATATAGATATATGCATATATTAGTAACTTGAGGAACAAATGCTCGTAAATTGCAAAACTGAAATAATCTCCGTGTTTCGTGTGACTGTGACAATGACGAGGTCTTCAAGGCTCAAGCATGTCGGTATATATAAAGTGAATATGACTATGTGTGAAAATTACATGTGAAATGTAAAATTATATTTTTTTATAATTATATTGATTGGTAGAATCCCTGTGTTCATTATAAAAGTGTAAAAAATGTATGTTTGAACACTAAAACTACATGTTTGTATGACAAAAAAAAGCTTCGTCGCGTAGGATTGAACTCACGCGATCAGCCGTATTACACTTACGAATCACCTGTTCTAACCACTGCGCCATTCTAGATCTATTACCACACTGTCTGTTTATCATAATATGACATAAATGTATATTGGCTTATATTTGTCAGTGCCTCTCAGTCATTTGAATCTTCCCGATTTAGCATTCGCGCCTACATTAGTGGTGGGCCGATCATCGAGTTTTATCGAAAGTCAGTCGGTTTGCTGCCACTTTCAAGCGCTCGATTTCGAAAGGCAACTATCGATTACATCATAATAATGATTGTTTTCTTTCCAGAATGCCTTTATGTTTAGGCAAAAATTATTCTTCCATTTTTACCACATTCCTCGCTCCATAAAATGAGTCTGTATGTAACTGAGGATGACACGGTAGATGCGAGGACGGAGGACTTATTAAACCTATTATCTGTGAACTATCAGGGAGCTGCAGAATTGGCGGAGAGTTTTCTAACGAGATGTACATTGCATAATATGGGCGGGATGGCGTTAAAATACTCAATAAATTCTCCAGATCTATGCCAATTTTGCCAGATTCTCTTAAAAATAATAAATTCAACCGATGCCAGGTGCCGCTGTTTAGGCCGTCCTTAAAAGAATTCTTTGTTGGGGCTAACCTGGCCTGTCGAGTATTTGGATATTGGCTTGATATTTTTTTTTACTAGCCTGCAATTTTTTCTTTTTTGGTATGATCTGCCCCAAGCGCACCTGGGCCCATAAAATCTGCCTTCATGTACTAGAAAACAGCCCCTCTATGGGCCTTACATTCTTAGATGCTCTTAATTCCCATATAGAAAGATATTACCCGACGTTGCCGATCGTTTAATTTGATCCTTAAAATTAGTCTGATTGTATCTTTATAAGTGGAAGGATTGTTACGCACGTGCACGACAGGAGAATACCTGCCGGGGAAACGCAGGTAGAGTTTCACCGATAATTGCATTTTTCTTTGATAATTGCATATATTTGTCTGAACCGATTAATAATCGATCATCAGTCGGTTTGCTCAAACCGATGATCGATTATGAAAAAGGAACAGACTCCCACCACAAGCCAACATACACATTTTTTTAAGTTCATCATTTACAATAAATATAGATCTTTATTTGAATCAGTTGTTAGTTTTATGCTGGCGTCAACGTAGACGCTATAAGACCAGTCCACCAGAGCCATGCTTTGACTACTATCGCGGTACTTTGGCTCAGTGCCCAACTTCACACCTCCGACGAATTTTTTTTGCTCCTGTATTATCCGAAGTCACACCTTCTTATCAGGTAATTAGCACCTGGTCTTGGTACCACTGCAGCTCTCGGGGCTGCTTGGGTCCATGTGTATGGCCCTGGCACTGGGGGTGAACATGGGCTTGGCAGTGAATGTGTTATGATATGTAAAAATTCAACAGAAACGATTCAGATGACTAATAAAGCTCCACTTTTATTAAAATGTCGTTTACTCTGACATGGGTTGTGATTATGATCTACAATTCCTTTCATTTCATTAAATAAAACTATTGTTGCCCTGCTATTGTAGATCGCCTAGAGCCTAATCGGTGTTACGGAACTAGTGGTACCATCTTTAGTTCCTCCGTCGAAAGTTATTTCATTCTAAAATAAGTAGGTCATTAACATTATATTTTTTATATGGGCCAAATATTAAAATTCTTCCTTTTAAAGCTGAGCTAAGTTGCCATGCATAACACCCGAGCGTCAAGACCCATGGGTCAATTGTTCCAATGCTGTATGAATAATGCTCACATGAGCCTGTCTATTTTTGTAATCTTAGGTCATCGAATAAATACCGCAACTTCTACGAATGTGGATGACCCTTTGGGGGATCAAAGCCCGTTTGCATTAGTCAAGAAGAATATTGTGTGCCCATGAGGAACCAAACACCAGGTCATAATCTGTGATCTATCCGAATGTGAATGCGACAAGGGGACCTCAAACAAGAAAAAGTCCCGACTAAGGATTCCCTGCTTGATCATCGGTTAATGCACTGTTTGATTGACCACCACCGGCTTTAATTCTTTCACATACAACACAAAGCTGCATCTGTACATGCTTGAATGGCTAATTATCGTTTATATAAATATTGAGATAAATATGAAAATACAGATACTTTGTGTATAAGGTATAACAACAAAGCCCCAGCTTGGATAAATCAATGTTAGCGTATTTACATGACTCGGTTGCCCTACTTATTTAATATGATAAATATTTTCCATTAAATACATGGTGTAAAATTTCGTATGCGATGCTTTGAGGTAAAAGGGATAATTTATAATATGTAAATCAGGTGATCTACATGCAAGACATAGTGTCATTTAGATCCTTTCCTCCTTCACCAGCTTTATTATGATCATGTTCTTCTTGATCACTATTACATATGTAACTCGACGCTGGCCATTAAACAACAGTCTACGACATGTTAAATTGTCATATTATGTCATATTAAATTGTCTATATTACGGGAGAATACGTGTTTTTGTTTCCATTTGCTTTTATGTATTTGTATTTGTATATGTAATATTCTGTGACACATCAACATTTGCTTTGTATAACAAACGGTATAGTATGATTAGCCGAATCATAATATGTTTAGTTAATTCCACTGACAGAAGTCAAATATTTATGTAAAAATTACCTAAAACATTGTATATATAATAACCTGTTATTCCTACTTGGAAACACGTAACACCAATGAGAAATAAAAATGTACATGTAATATCAGAATGAACATTGAGAATGAACATAAGCCCACAAGATGATATCATTTCACCGCAACTTCCGAGTTATATATATATATATATATATATATATATATATATATATATATATATTAACATATATTTATATACATTTATAGAGAGAGATAGAAAGAAAAAGATAAAATAAACATGAAATTTAAACTTTCAGATTATAAAAATGAGCGAATATTATTACTGATATTATAAGTTATATATATTATATGTATATACATTGACAACCATTTTGACTACAGTACATACAATGATCAGAAACATAATGGTATCATTATGAATTACAATACAGCGATTAAGAAGCGAACAGGTTTGTGCTATATCATCAGCTATAAATAAGCAATACGATTCATAAGACGGAAAGGCCTTTCCTGCCTTAACATTAAGGGCAGGAAGATAAACATTTCAATCCTTTTAGTTAAACTGTTAGGGGATCATTCACTCACACACACACACACAAATAAATGATACGGTACAAACAAGTTTATATCAGGAACTCCTTAGTACAAGATACAACGACACAACCAGTGTTTTTATCTCTTTAAGCACCGCATGTGTCTGTAGGTGACTTTGACATAACCAGATAACCAGATAACCAGATGCGGGTTTTATTCGCTTGTTTTTGCTTAATGACATTTTACTCGCTACATCCTGGTTGCAAAAGGTTTTAAATGTCTTGGAGGAATCAATCAGTTACGGATTAGGTTACTGGATCCGAAACGAAAATACTCTCAGTCAGACATTGAAGCAAATTGCCCGTCGGCCAAAATGGCAGATTGTAGTCTGATACAATAATTAAGATACACATTACACACATATTGCTTTGAGTAAGGTTTCCATTTCCTTCCATTGTCATTTCTTTAATCGTACGATCGTTTATTTATATGATATGTAAAGACAACATACTTGCTATTATATTTGGCTTGTGGATTATTTCAGGTCGAGGTTGGACATTTTAAGTTACCAAGTAACGTGTAATTATTGCTCTCTTTTACTCTTCCCCCCCCCCTAATTATGAAACATCCATCTCCCCGATTAAGGCTAATAGAAACTTTATACAAGAAAGCTAGATATAGTTACATGTGGGGGCAAGAATGGATAAGATGCATTTATTCAAAGGTTATTTCGTATCATCATAATTCAAATATTTCAATAAGAAATTAGTTTATATGGTAAAATTAGCAACTGAGATAAGGTAGTCTTTCGGCCTCTAAACCAATATATACATATGTTTGTGAATGTGTGTAAAAATCTTTAAAAAGTGTGTAAAAGTCTTAACATACTTTTCAAAACTGGCAAGTTCAGTAGATTTTTGTGTTATTTTTTAAAATAAATGTTGATTTGCCATATCCACAAATACAAATGCACAATAAAAATAGGTCGGGGCTAAGGCTACTTGTATGTACATGCACATTACACATTAACGTGTGTTTGTGATATACACTTTACATTGTAAGAATAAATGTTTCACAAATAACCAGGAAGACGAAGTACCCCGTGATAGTAATTTCCATGATCGTAGTGTATTTTGATCATGCAGAACTGATGTACAGCACGTGCACTGTAGATCCTGTTCGCTTAAGATCTTGCTCATCAAGCTAGCCTGAAAAATAAATTTATTAAATACTTTTTGTGGTACAGAGAATTTTCTTTTTGAATACTAATAATGAATGTAATTCGTATATAAAGCAAGGAAAAATACAATAATTTTTAGCAATAGTATATTATCTTTTTATGTTATTTGTATGGTATATTATTTATATGATATTATATGAGATTTAAAAGTTCAAATAATGAGTTGCGCAACAATGGAAACAAAGAGGGCCAAAGGCTAAACAAAAATTTACGTTTTACAAACACATATTCAACTTAAAACGGATATTACGGTTTTGATTTTGTTTTTTCACTTTCAAGTGCATATTTCAACATAAAACATACCCAGATGTACTTTTTAGTTTTATGTTATCACGTGGGACTGAATGATGGAGGGAGATGATGTATTAAGGGAATGAGGATGCTAAAATGCGATAATCTTTAGCAACAATGGATACAGAGTATCAGTTTTAACTAATGTTAATTTCATCGATGCGCGCTTCGATCATCGATCCCTGAATTATCAACCGTACATCGCAGTTCACTCGGTCACTCTTATGTCAATGAAATAGGCTTATAGGCTGACGCCTCCTATCGGTGATTTCCCAAATTTATTTCCTTAGACGTGAATGTAAGGTTTTGCTCATTTGACTATGTTAGCATAAATGGGACGCAACGTTGTGTTATAGATATAGCTTATGTGCAGTAATGTTGGATTACTGAAGTTTGTTTCGGCACATGGGATATTTAGGTCAAAATAATATAATATCCGTAAGATTGTTCTTTAGCTGCCTATATATTTTTAGAAGAAAAATATATTATTACAGTCGATACACTGAATGAGCGGAGTAAACTGTTTAAGAGAAAACAATGGAATGGTTTAATTTTTTAAGACAAAATAACTATTCATAATTATACGCAAACATCTTCTTTCCCTTATCTGATTATTCATCCTAAAATTTAAATAATATAACACTTCTAATATTTTAGGCAAAACGCCAACCTGCTTACAAATACACGCTGGATACATACAAAGGCAGTTATACCGTTATTTTTTCTGACTTCCGGGATGAAAATATTGTGAAGAGATAAATCAAGTCAACCGGAGACTGCTCGGTCAGTTTAAGCAAGAAGAAAAGGTCTGTATTTGTAGCTGACTGCCACAATCATTCAGTTGCAACAAAGTCATAAGAGGTTCGAGTAATTTATAATTTCTGCTGACTTTGGCTGATAACATTATTCACACCACATTTAACTTTGAACCAAAATAATGACGTTATCCGTTATAGCATTGTCAAGCAATACTATTTAATGAAGCCATATATATATATATATATATATATATATATATATATATATATATATATATATATATATATATATTTAAAGTGAGTCAATTTATGAATTTCCTGAAATTTTCAATCAATTTTTCCTACTGCCTGATACAGTTCGTTATTTTTATATATTATTATATCATTAAATATATATATATATTATTAGTATGAAATAAACATTTTGATATAGTATACATGTTTGCTTCTCTGTTGTCATAATGCTTGTATCTTCTTTATAAAGCTATTTCTAAAGGATACCAATGAGATACCATCAGATAAAAATACCTCGAATGACAACGAGTACCCACCACCTGAAATATGCATAATGTAACATAATAATAAAATATGTCTACTACTTTATTCTCATATGACTGCATCTTTGCTTATTTTTATTTAAGTCCAAAAAATCAAGATTTATCATCGGTTTAAAATATTACATGCAAAGGACTTGGACGAATTAAATGCACCTTCTCTTTGGTCATTCACTGCTTTGCTCATAAAAACATATCAAAGCATCACCCTAACCACCTCATATAAGGTTCAATATACACATTTATGTAGAACTATTATTGATCAGCGAGGTGGACATCTTGCGAAGAGATGTACTCTGTAAGGTATATATGTATATATGATTTTTTAATGAGTAAGAGTGAAGTCTTTTAGAATGACAAACTATCACCGGACCCAGCAGAGCACAGATAATTTTAATTTATTAGGGGTTTCAATAGACCTTATATAGCTGGTTCAGTATAAGGAGATTTAGGGGCAGGAGACAAATATACATTCAATAAATATAACCCGAAGACTTTTGCCAGGGACAATTCATTTTTGTTTTTAACCCTTGCCTTTTTTTGTCATTTATTATTATTATTTAACAAGAATACTTATGCAAGGTGATTACACAAACAGCTTTATAAACGTCCTATACTAGCTCTATGCAGTATTTCTTCAAGTCAAGAATTATATGGTAACAAATCATGACTTACCTTAAAAATTACATCATTACGATTTATATGATGTAGCCTTTACATGCTATTTTGAAATTATTCCCCTGGACAAGATAGATAAAATCTTTCTTCAATGCGGTAGTACTGAAGAGAGGATAGCAATTTTAATGTAAGTCAAACCATAAATCAAAACAATCAGGCATTTGTGATAGAATCAAAACAAACTGAAGTAGCTGAACGCATCTGATAACACTCTGCCTTGCACTTTGAACCAAAACATTGACTTGTGTATATTTATCAAACAGGATGTGCTGCACAGGGCTCCTGTGTAATAAGGCCGTTAAGAGGTGTATTTTGTTCCACGTTGATAATATTTCATTCTTGTACATATATGTTCTTTTGTGGGTAATTGCCAATAGTATGTATTCAACATAGTTTGAATAACTAGAATTGACACTTTGCATAAACCTTCCCTGGAACCCATATTTACTAGTTCACTGTACAGGTGGACCCGTTTAATCCGGTATCTGTTAACTCTGCGTAATACGCCGCACTGATTGAAAATGGATTCTTTTCATTTTTTGTTATAAAATTTTAATCAGGAAATTTGCTTTTCCGGCTCTGATACCCTTGCCGAGAACGAACGAATTCGAATTATAACGAATAACGAATTCCTTATTACGTTAACAGTATCCTCGAATCCGGCACGCCTGAGTGACCTCCCGCCTGTTAAACATCAAAATGCTCGGTGCCGGTCATGCATAAGGGTGCTTTTCCATGTGCGCGGCAGTTGCGTCAAACGTATGCGTTTGCCGCGCGGCCAGTCCTTTTCCATGTGAGCGTTTTGTAAGCGTTTGCCGCGCGGCAATCGCATGCCTTCCTGTCACATCTGAACGGACTTGAACATACGAGTACGGGAAAACCCCACATGTGACGTCATTTAGGCGGAATTCCCCTGCGTTTGCCGCGCGGCAAACGCAAAAATCCAGCACTGCTAGATTCCAAAACTGACGCGTGCGTTTGCCGCGCGGAATTCGCATACATGGAAATAGCACATGACCTTTTTAACTGGTCGGATTTTCGCCCCGCGGTAGCCGCGCGGCAAACGCTCGCAAAACGCGTACATGGAAAAGCACCCTAAGTATACGCCAGGCAGAGGAAACAAAGTCGCCGGTTTATAGTAAGCATACAATAAAGGCTTAATGGCTGTTTAGCCTCGGCCCAAAAATCACCAAAGATGTGTTAGACTCCGTTACTTGGTGCATAAATAAACAGTTTGTAGAGATACAAAGACGCAGTAAATCTACTTTTCATTCTACTTATACGGGAGACGGTCGACGGAAAATTTATTAAGAGAGCATAAATAATCTGATCTCATATTTCATGCGATAGTTAATGTTGTCTCCTCACTTCTTTATGCCATCTTATCGTTATTCTGCATTCTTTATTCATAAGAACCTCGCCGTTAGAAGTCTTGTCAAGCCTATTGTTTTTTAATGTTACTTTTGGTCCCATGGTTTTTAAGTCTCCTATTTGTCCTATCGGCAAATTTTACCTTGTAATTTATGTTTTCATCGGTCTTTATTTATAGCACCGGGCCTCATGGCAGTATATGATGGATGATTTCAATTACATATGCCGTACTTTTGCCCCAGAGCTTGTTTGCTGAGAATATGTGAGGAGTGCCACAGAAGTGCTAATGAAAACCCGTAACTGTTTGAAATCAGGGAACCTGGTAAGAATTTTCGAATATTTACCCCCACTATCCTGAAATATATTTTACGAAATAAAGCGAAACTGTATAAACAGTTTGATCAATATATATAAGATTGTAATAGGTTGGTGTTTCATTCCCAGATAAAAGGAAGCGCTAATTGTTACTTTTAAAACCCTTTAAACGTTAGGGGAAGTGTCCCAACGTGACCTCAATCCCACCCCAATCTCCCCGCTACATCCCCCTTCCCACCCCAAATCTCACCGATCCTCCCCCCCCCCCCCCCCCACCCCCATCCCCTCCCCCCCCCCAAAAAAAAAAAACCCTGAAAAATGTTCCATGCTTAAAAGTGAAACATTCGTGAGGCATTTCCAGATTTTACTATATAGAAAAAAAAATCGATGCTGTTCCAGTTGGTCCCTGATTGTTTTTTGTTCAAATTTTATAATAATGTAATCTATTTTAGCGCGAGCATATAGGATCTACGGCATATTTTGGCTGGTATGTACCTTGTACAAAAAGTTGACAACGTAAATAAAGCAGACCAATATCTAGGTACAAAAAGAACCCTATGAACCGCCATGCACTTCAGACCTTAACCCTCGCACTCGATGGTTCATGGGTTGTCAAATACTAATACAGCAAAGTAAATTTACCTTGGCATCTGGCCAGGTGTTTGGTCTACTGTATCATTCAGTTACATTCATAGTCGAGCACAATTGAGACACCCGCACAGGTATGTAATCTTCATATGTATTACTTGTATATTTTTATTGATAAAAGTATTATTAAACGGTCTCATCACTGATTATTCTATTAGTAGATATGCTCTGATTTAAACAAGGGTTCAAGGATTTGAAGCTTATGAATTGTTCTTATATGCTGAAACAGTAAAAGCTAGTCATACAGGAAACATTTTGGTATCTTCATGTAATTGTTGAATTGCCCCTGGAATAACATGCAGGGAATTGTATTAGAATTTATAGAATATATTCAGGGATAAATTAGCAATATAGCTTGACTAAGTAAAATGTGGCTCTCAGAAACATTAAAACTAAAAATTGACCAGATGTAAGCAGTGTTAAATAAGTTTTAAGCTGAGTGTAAGACTAACTTCTTCTGATTATTAATGGTCCAATATGGCATCCCAATAAGATATCGGCGCTTCTTTTAAAAGCTGACGGTCAAAAAATGAGGATACTGGTTCTTAGAGGGCCATATAAAATGCATTGTAGTAAAAACGTATTTAACAAAGATTATTTATGAACCGAATCCCCTCAGTTCTTTTAAACCGATGAGGTCCACAGAAGTTATTGCAGAAGTAATGTGTGTGAGAGAGAACTAGGTGTGGGTTAAGATTTATCATAGGCTGCATCCATCAGTATTTCCTACACACGTTACACACAACAAATGTAGAAGTACTCCATTGATGTTCATGTTTGACTTTTGCCACTGTGAAATCTACCTAAGTAATCATGAATCTATCTGAAGAAATTCTCTGCAACGGTCATCTATCCTTTTATCTCGATGTCCTGGTAAACAAGAGTTTAACATCAGACAACGAATGATGAATTAACAAAAGACATAACTGTAAATTTACAAACCCAAATGAAAATCTAAATCTATGGTTACAAGTTATGTCCAACCTAAACAAGGCACTCTGTCATCTCGACATACTGTCTGTCAGAGGGGCGAAATAGGTAGGAGTACTCTCTACATTTGAAAATTCCGATTAACAACACAGAGTATATGCGATTAAGAAAGACATTTTTATTGCTGTGTGTATGACAATGTTACTATATATCTTAAAGGGACATAATCGGGTGCTTTATTATGCCTACTCTTCCACACTAACAGTTCAGTGTTGCTTTATACAAAAATATACCAGCAAAATCATCCCAGCACACAGGCTCAGTACTTCGCATACGGCGGTTAAGCACCTTGTTATGGCTCTGCGTGTTGGTAAACACAGTCTACATGTGTTTGTTTACTAAAACAATACCGCGTGACCAGAGGTCCGATTGTGAGCCGTGACACGTGATGTGTCAGCCAGCAGGAACTTGTATTTCATTTTTGGACGAAGTCAGTCAGGGAATCTCCAGATGGACACATGTTTTTAACCCGGCGATGCATGCGCTGTGTTTATGCTTACATATGTGATCGCGCCCGGTCCACTGTTTTTAACATTCGTTTACCAGACTAAGTAAACGGTTGCAGGGCAATAGTCTCGCAGGTGCCAATTCATTTAAAAGGGAAGAGGCTATTTCTCGTGTTATTCAACATGCTTTATAGGTGATTGGGCCCCTTTAACCTTACAACGCTGTACTTTGGCTGATGCAGGCATTTTATGTGGTGACCGATTTTAATATATTGGAATCAAATTACCTTAAATGAACAGGAACGCAACAGTGTATAAAGTAGTAATGACGCTCATTTTAGGAGTTCGGACCATATTGAACTTTAATCTTATGTATTTAAATAAATATGGATTTCCATTTTATCTAGAAAAACACATTTAATACATATAAAACTTGTATTACTCGTAAAAAGATAACTGTCAATAAAATTATCATGTTGCCGTTCATCAATAACTAATATACATACTGAATGCCTATGTGGTATGCCGAAGAAAGTTGAAACATTCGTACAAATCATTTTTATATATACTAAATATAACTGTATCTATTTAACGTGTATTTAAACACAATTTATACAAGATTACTGAAGAATAAATAAACATGGCATGATTCAGTGTATTTAAAATTATTCTAAAGCCGATCCGGTTTTTTTTTCGGGGGTGGCCCTTTCTTATATATAAACCTAATCATGCCTGCAAAACACATTATTTATTTGCATTAATGGTTAAATCGCTTCCATTATCTCCTTAAGTAAGCTAATAGCTGGAATCCCCATAAAGTACATGTGGGTTAAACCAGTAAGGAAAGCCTAGATTTATTCTAAAGGACAGACATAAGTCAATTTATATGAAAAAGAATCCTAATTTAATACGTGATAGTTATACAAAGAGGCAGTAAATCTACTTTGTATGCTACTTATATGAGAGACGGTGGACGGAAAGTTTATCAAGAGAGCATTAATAGTCAGATTTATTGCGTCATGCGATAGTAAAGGTTCGATCAATCAGTAAACCTTTACCTTTAGTATACATTGTGTCCCCACACTTCATCTATGTCTCCTTATATTTAGTCTACTAATCTAAAAAAATCCTTTATTTATCAGAACCTCGCTGTCAGAAGTCTTGTTCAGTCTATTGTATTTAAATGTTACCTTTGGTCCCATGTTTCTTTTGTTAGCCTCTTATTTGACCTATCAGCAAAGATTACCTTGTCTTTTATGTTTTCATTTATCTTTATTTATAGCACCTGCCTCAGGACAGCATATGTGGGATGATTTTAAATACATGTACCGTGCTTTTACTCCAGACCTTGTTTGCTGAGAACATGTGGAGTGCCATAGGAGTGCCGACAAAAATCCCTCCCCGTAACTGTTTGAAATAAGGAAGCCTGGGGAAAATCTCCAACACACAAAACACAAATATAAGCGGCAAAGGTCGCGTTTCCCTACCCTTAAAACATTTGGGGTAATATTCCACCGTGACCTCCAAACCCCTCCCCCCCCCCCCCCCCCCGGCTGAAAAAAAGTCCCTACTCCAAACGGAAACATTTAGGTTGCATTTTCCAGATTTTCCTGCAAAGGATAAAAGTCGATGCTGTTCCTGTTGATACCCGATTTTTTTATCTAAATTAGAGCATACAGGATCTAGAGCATATTTGGGCTTTCAGTATGGCAATATTTCGCTGTTGAATTTAAGTAATATGCATGTCCCTTGTAAAACGTTGACAACACGGATAAGGCAGACCCCGTGTCTATGAATAAAAGATTATTATGAACCGACATACACTTAGGACATATAGCCTGGCACTCGATGGTTCCTGATTTACCAAATGCCAATGTAAAAAGTATATGTAACTTGGGGTTGGGGGGAAGGGGGGGGGGGGGGGCACGCTGAATATTAGTACGAATGCTAGTTTTTAAAATATTTCAGAGTGAATTTGTTTTGATGGCGGCACTTGGAGAGAATTTCAGCTCAACAAAGTTCCAGGAGGGGGGGGGGCTTGCTATAAGTATCTTTTCAGACAAGCAGAGATCACACTCCCTGGTCCCACAGAAGTAAGGTACTGCCTTGGCAGATATTTGCCAGGAGAGCTTGTAATTGATATTGTTGTCTTTTATTGACCAAATGTGTTTAGACAGTTCAGTATTTTCAGAGATCTGTTACGAAAGGATTGCTTCTTATCTTGAAATCACCTTCAGTACACCCGATGTAGTGTTTCTCGTCATTGTCTGTTCTAACTGTTGCCTTATAGACAATGCATCTCAGCTGACACTGACCATTCATAGGACATTCGTTTTTATTTTACGGCAGTTACATTGTTTTGAGGTACATTCACAGCATTGTCCGTATTTAAAAACTTCATATTATGTTTGCTGATCAGGTTAGACATGTTGGGTAGACAGCTATAGCTAATTTTCAAATTGTTCCTGTTGAATAACCTGTGGTACCTGTGATGTTAATGGAGGTGTTTTCCAACTAGTTTCATGAATTGTCTGCCAATGTTGGTTTTTACATGACGGCTGCAGGGGGGGTTGAACCATATTATTTTCCTTTTCCTGTTTCTTTTGCTTTTCACTGTGGGTTCAACATATTTTAAGTTTTCTGAGAACCCGCTTTTCGCTAAATATATATAAATATATATATATATATATATAGAGAGAGAGAGAGAGAGAGAAATAGAGAGAGTGAGAGTTGATGTGGGTGTTAAGAAAGAGAGAAAGGCGCCGTGTGTCAAAGTTGTCATAAAATTTGTAACAATGTACAACTATCATATATTAAATACCGCCTTTTTTGTTCAGCGAAAGACAGTAAAAATAAAATTAATCATTTTGAAGACCATGACCCGATCCAGTCTCTAATGTTTGGTAATTTCTTTGAACATATAAAACAAACCTTTTAACATCTTTCTTTTAAATCTGAAGAATTCCGAGACGCTGCCAGAAGCAAAGCCAACAGTTACTCTTTCAAACACAGATTCAACATATATAACAACATATTTAAATAGAAATGTTCCTTCAAACGTTTGTAAAAACCTTGTGTATTAGTTAAGGTGGAATTCAGACCTTCTCATATTTATAGAGAGCTCGACGCCAGTAGGTACTTTGTTTATCAGAACCTTATGTCTTGCTTTCACTGTTATAACTTTGTGCGAATTTTCGCTTCGGTTACTATACTTGTTCTGTTGGTTGTACTGACTGTTGAATATGGATGAAGGTGAGTATAATAAGAATATGTTGTTACGAAACCTAACATCAACCAATCACGTATGCGTGATGAACATAAATTTTGTCAAGGGGAAAAAAAATCAGATTCTGCAACACTAAGCACCGTGAAATGTCTCGGGGAATGAACAAAGAAGTCAGTGTTTTTTTTTTTTGTTAACAAATAACCATAATTTATTCCCAAAACAACCCTAATACCACAATACACCAAATCAATACAATAGACCATTTCAGCATCTCGCAACTCGCAATGCATGCTAGTCAGGGTATAAAACACGAATATTTATAATTGTGTGAACTCTAAATCATACAAGCATAAATAGAAAGTATATTTTATTTGTACTTATAAAAGCAAGCAGAGTACTAATATATCACAGTCAGTATTTATATCTACGATGTGAGGTACGAGGCAACATTGATGGATTTGGCCATAGCAATATTCTGAATAAGCAACATATAAAGAAGTTAACTTTTATTTTTATATGATGAATGAATGTTTAGTAAAACAACTGATACACACACCAACGAAAAATATGCAATTGTACCAAATGTCATGTGGCCGATGATTTCTCTTAAATGTTTTGTTTAAATCGTTTCTTGAAAGAAGCATGTGACTTATCTAGTTTCAGTGGACAAACTATTCCAGACTTTTGGCCGAAAATAATGAAGATTTTTCTAATAGTTAGTTTTAGGTTTAGAAACGACTAATTTTTAACTTACAACAGCCCAATTCCGATGATTGTGAGCTTTATTAAGAAAGGAAAACTATGCCATTGTGAACCAGGAGCCATGAAGCAAACATATTTATACATAAGCACTGCAATATAGAATATGAATAGCGTCAATGTAGATTCATCCATCCCAGTTCACAGCACATTGGAATTTAAATTTTTATCGTAATGTTTGGTTGTAATTCTGACAGCTCTTTTTTATCTTTTGTACCTTATTGTTGGTAGACGATAAGGAACAACCTCAGATGCTTAGGGCATAGCCAGTATGTAGCTGAAAGATTGTCCCATACACCTTGGTCAATGATTGCAGAGAAAGAAAGCTTGATATACGGTAAAGAACTATCGTTGGAGAGTGTTTTTTTTACATAATGAATTAACATGTGGTCTCCAGGATAAATAAGCATCTATTATCACGCCAAGTAAATTAGTTTAATCAGAGCAAGGTAAAGTTGGTTCCAATATTGATTATTGATTATTATAATATAGAGTGAGTAGGTTTTTTTCATACTAGAATTTTATTTGCTATACAGTACGCTGTTATTTAATCTCAGTTTTTTTCAGCATTTTTTATGGCAATATACAGTGACATCATCTGCGTACATCACAATACCATCCGAACTTGTCCAAATATCGTACCCTTGGGGGCACCTACAATGCTAGACAGATTATTATTGTATTAAACTATCTGTAACCAATTATAAAAGATATGAATGAAAGCAGCCTCTGAAAGCAATTAAATTATTGAAAGTATTTTTTTTATCTCTCCGGCACATATATAACATATAGCGTTTTAATTATATAAATCTAGGCATGCCCATCTTTTGATGTGGTAAAGTTATTCATATGGAATAACTGTCAGTTGTTTTCAACTTTATGAAATCAGTTACATATTAAAATAACTGCATTGGTGCCATTTCAGGTAATTTCATAATGATTAAAATCAATCTAGAAAAGGTGTTTGATTTGTTTATATTATCATTTTTGTGCTTATACTAGTCTCTAATCATTATTTTACTTTGGAGTGCTCTGATAGGTAAAAGTCACTTTGCCAGAATCCTTAGAGACCATTCAATCTTTCTATGTCTGAGGAAAATTAACTTTTAACAGAACATGGTTAATTTTTTCTGGGTCCTATATATATTTATATACTATCCTATATATATTTATATACTATATTAAATATATTATATATATACATATATATATAAACATATATATATATATATATACACTTACTTGCAAAAAAAGGTAAAGACCCTGGGCCCCGAGTGTTGTGCTGCGCACCACCACCACCCATCGCAAATTCTTAACATGCCACTGTATTATATGGGCTTGATATGGTACTAAATATCAAATATGACCAGGTTCCGACATTAATTTAACTAGCAAGTTGAGTTTATCACAAATGCCTCATGCATCGCCCACTGGGGTGGACTTCCTGGCGTGAACCGTATCTTCGTGCGGTCAAAATCATACAGTGTTATCTTATATCTTTGAAGGTATAGTATTTGAGGAATACCACTAAATGTACATAAAAAAAAGATTGTTTTTCTCTTACAAAGTGCACAAGAGGTGTTCACTTCACCTGGTCTTGACCTTGCCAGAATATTTTCCATGATGGCTCAAACTCCGCACATGGTGTACCAAACTCCGCGCAGGGATAATGTCTATGGTGCACAATGAATAATCCCTGCCGGCAGTGACGGACCCTGTCATCGTCTCACTTGTATGATCAGAAATGTAAACAACAAATGTCTCTCGATCCCTTGGCAATCATGTCTTAATTCAGCATGCAATAATGGTTAATCCCCCAATTCCTGCAGGTGCAGCCGAGATGCTCTGAGTGGCGGTACCCTTTCGCTAGAGGTAGTTTTACTCAAAACGAACCTCTACATGTTTAGATTCGTGCGCAATGACGGGGACAACTTGTCTTAACTGGCAAACTTCAAAATAAGAATTTGACATGTTTCAAGGAAACTCCTTTTGTTTACATTGCATATGCCCAAGCTTACGAAAAATTACTTATTCCAAGAAATCTTTACCACAAAATCATCCATTTTCATCTAATTGGCCTTGAAGCAATTTTATCTACATATTTTAATGGACTATATTGCCCTCAAATACACATTATACCAACACATTCGCTGTTGCATACAGAAGCCCCAGTGCATTGTACGAAATGACATATTTACCCTCAACCTCCTATACTATAATTCCGATTCTTAACAATGGTTTCCAACATCAACACATCTGTGTTTTATACAGATATACAGTTGCGCTTCCATGCTCCCATTGGCTCTGTGTAAGAGGCTACATAAAAAAAGTTAATGCTCAATTTTGAAAGAAATCCAAAATATTAGCACCCAATATTATTGTTATATGCAACTAATCTGCTTAAATCACTCAACCCATCTTATCAAAAATAATACGGTGAAATGTATGTTCTATTTTATCATCATTTTATCAACTTTCAGAACTGGCAGTTGGCCCTCAGTCAATTACAAATTACAAAATAAATAGCCTCATTATTATATAACTCAACAAGACTCTATTTTTTCATTTCCCCCTCCACGAAAATACGTCTAATATATTAACGAAATTTTGAGTAAAATTTCTAATAGGCATACCGCGTGAAATATTATGATCATGTATATGACATTGGTAAATACTTAAAAAAACAAAAAAAGCGCAGATAGTTATATTACTACAGACAGGTGTCGCCACTTGCTGAAAACCTCCATCGTTGCACACTAGTTTTTATTCTTCAGCTTTTTAATGATATGGAACTAAAGAAATCAAGTTTGAATGAAGATGTATTCACGAGTTAAACCAATTATTATTATTATGATGAATTTGTTTCAATATCCATTTTTCCATACAAATATACGAAACAGTGGACCCATCAGGCGCATGTATATCGTTAGCATTCACATAAGCCAGAGTTTGTTTATTAACGTAAGGTCAGAGGTCGATTAATGCAGAGTGTCTAGTCCGCTGAAAGTAGTTTTAGTCTCTGGTTTCCACAGACGGTGTCGCTATATGTTGATACCGAGGTCGAAATATAACTGAATATCTGAAAACTAGACCAGAGGAATGTCTTTCATTAGTCATATACAATGCTGTAAAGGTGGACGTCAATACAGGGGGAAGGGGTAATATATCCCCCCCCACCACCACCACACACAGTTTTTAGTCAGGGGTTGGTCAATATAATAATCCCCAATGATATCCAGAGAATAAATTTCATATCTTGGAAATGAAATTTATTAATAGTTCGAGTGGCAGACTTTGGTTCCATTTCAGAGTTTACTATGGGATATTATATAACTAAACCTGGTTCAGAAGTAACCTATAGGGGAAATATAAATCTTATTTTTAAATCCGTTTACTTCATTGTTATATATTTTAAACGTGTCACAATTGCAAATGTGTGTGCGTGCCCCCCCCCCCTTGAAGATAAAATGACGCCTCCGCTGTTAAGAAAGCAAGACCATACCTTGTTTCGGTTTTTCCTTTGCATTGAACAATCTGATGCCTTAAGACCCCTTAAAGTATACATTTTTTTAAAGCTTAGAAGATTTTAAACATTTTGGTAATATCAACTTTGTTTGGAGGCTTATGTTTGAGTATGCAAGCGTGCAAAACAGTTTATTACAGCACATCTAAAGCAGGTACAGAATACATTTTTATATTAATCAAAAATTTATTTAAAAATCGCCAGGTTTTTTGTATAGTTTTTGTAAATGAAGTTTAAACATTTCGATTTAACAGAGTATTAAATTTTGAAACCCTTTCAAATCATTTAAATTTTTACATTTGAATTTATGGAAACTCGAGTGAATTTGTTACTGATTCAAGGAGCTTGTTGAAATTAAGAAAACTGTTCACGCCAGTCTGGTTAAGTCCAGTTTTCCCAAAAACTTCAATTAGTTTTGTCTACCTGAAAAAGTGAACAAATCATATGTAACGCCCCCCCCCCCCCCCCCAACCATTTTAAATATGGAGGGGTTAGCCATCGGGCGACTGACAAAGATGAGGGCTGGGGGCAAGATGATTGAGCGGCCTTTGGCAGGGCTAGATTAGTTGACAAACACCCTGTCGTGTTGTTTACTGAATAGAATCTTTTACCAACAAATGCAACCAGCGACCCAGAAAATGCTCAAGTGCATTTTTAGCCTCGGTCACAACCGGGATACGGTCGCCGTACGGCGGGTGTAATAGGCTATTCCGTGCGGTTGACGTACAGCAATGTGTGTTTTTCGAAGGCCGCAGGGACTCCGCAACGACCGTAACTGACATTAGCGCAAGCGCTTAAATTGATGCGGCCGCCGTGCGTCAGGCAGCCACCTACTGGCTCCTTTCGGGCACCGTACAGTAGACGTACGGATGTCATAGGATGCCCGTGAGATTTTTAACGCCTACTCGGCTACCCGAGAGACGTACAGTGTACCTGTGGCTGACGTAAGGGGTCTTTGTGGCTTCCGCAAGGTTAGCTTGCGGCATCAGCAGGGATAGCTAACTTTACAGTGCGAAGGCCGTGAGAATAAGGAAGACACCTTGCCGTTGCAGCAGGTCTGCCGAATAGGTATTCCTGAGGTTTTAAAAACCGAAGGGTGGTCAACTTTATGCGGTGACCGTAGCAGGTTGTGACCGATCGAGGCTTTAGATCTGCCAAATATTCAAAATTAACTATACCTTTTATTGCTAAAACATTAAGTTTTAGGAATTTAACCAGTCCTGTTACGTCAATTTAAATGTACCTATGGTCACATTTTCAAAGTGGCCCCATTTAGTGCAGAATGTTTGGGGGTTTTTTTATTGTTGTTGTGAAGAACGAGAGCCGTGAGTCAGCATATAATATTAAATAATGATTGATTGTCAAAACTTTTGTAATCAGGGACAAGACGTACCGTGTCCTTCAAAGTGTCAGATATCATAAAGCCTAATGACATGTTTCCGTGTCCAGTGTTTACATATTTGAGTGGGATCAACATATGGTTTCCATGCAATGCAGGCACTCATGTTTATAGAAATGTAGGTTGGGTGGCTTAAGAATAGCGTCGATCTGTAATAACCCTCCAATCCTACGATTCCTTTTATATTTCTGGTTGTTTATGTTTACTATTAATGATTCATAAATCTTTTAGAACAAGAATCAGTATTTACACATATCGCTATAGGACTATGAACCCGTAGTTTACTCACATATCTCCAAACCTCCACCACCGTGGGAACACGAGACCATTCATGAGCTTTAAAATCTCGATGTGTTGCGCATGCTTCCCTCTCTGCATGATTGTAGACACCGTCAAAGGAAAATGCATTTCTTATATAGATACAGGTCCATGTTTACATGTTTTGATCAGAAATACAGCTATTTACTGTTTCAAGGCAATTTTACTGAATATATCATATAGGGAGTGAGAAAGAGAGTCGTCTTAACTATAATACTAAAAAGAAAATAACAGAAATTACATTTTATAATTTCTTGTATATATTATAAATATTCTGCACTCTCGGTACTGAAAAATATAAAAAATTCCCTGTTATGAAAGGAAATAAATCGCGACCATTAAAGCCACCATGAATAGTTCTAAATTCATGAACTACTATTTATTACCACGTATTTTCACTTATAATACAATTTTTTTTATTCCTCAACAGGTCTTTTCCGTCAATATGTTCACTGGCATCTCCAACATCTCGGTCATTATAGCTAACAGACACGATCTTCTTGATCAGCTCTGGCCGTCCCAGCTGATACCCAGACATATTCTTACAGTCTTCTTGCCACTAAACGAAGGTCTCCAAGCCCCTTCTGGACTATGGCCTCTACCACTAACTATTATAGGAGTTGAGATAGTTCCTAGAGTGATTGTTCCAGTCGTTACCCAAAATTAATTCACTTAAATTCATTGAATAAATAAGGCGATGCTGACAATAAAATAATCTGAAACAACAATATTAAAATGCTAAGTAAAATCTTCTGTTGTGAAATCATAATAACGATGCAATGGCTATCCTTGTACAATAGGCTCTGTTTGATGTGATTAAAGCTCTTGTGATTCTCTTGTTACGGCAGTGTCAAACACTGGCCGGAACACTGTATGTCTTATATATATATATATATATATATATATATATATATATATATATATATATATATATATATATATAGAAACCTTGTTGTGTCGAAGTCGAAGGGACTGGTGAATTTACTTCTCTATTTTCGATAAATACTGCATATGTGTAGGGCCTATGTCATATAGTACTCACAAATGTTTTCATGAAAGAACAACATAAAATTTTATATACATTTGTTTCGTTAACAATAAAAAAATCATAAGTACCACCAAAATGGGATTAGGTTGATAAAGAAAGTGAAATCAGAGCACATACATGTATGTGTATAAAAGCACACAAATCAATAAATGATTGGCTCAGATCACCTTCAGTTCAACATTATCCTAGAAACATCAAAGGTAAGAATTGGATTATGTTTGATCTTTTCCATAATCTTTCGTTAATGCTTTGTCGGAAAGAGAAGAAAGGCATCATTATGAGTGACTAATTGGCCAAACAAGTTAACAGCGAGCTAGGTATGTCAGCCATCGCGCGTGATACCGGTATTAATTGTGTAACTAGTCATCGCGGCCGTAGGTAGGATTGTTGGACCGTGCACAACTGTTGTCCAAACATCAAAGCAGCATGACCTTGAGTCGACAGAGCCATCGCGCTTGATGAGTGAGAGCCTTGTTGGTATTATTTAATCATGACTGGTCATCACGGCTCAATCATGATAGACGGGCCCTGCACAACTGTTTTCCAAACATGACTTCGAGTTAAGCGACAGAAATATTAGCTTGGGTCTAACAAAACACCTCGACACATCCGGTTTTCGACACATCCGACTTCGACACAAGCGGAGTTAAATTAGTGAGTTTAAACTATTTCTTACAGGGACCCTACGTTCGACTTCGACACATGCGGGAATTCGACTTAACCGAGTTCGACACAACAAGGTTTCCCTGTATATATATAGTGAGAATGGTTAATTCTCACTAGAAGTCGAAAATGGTCTTTTAAATAATGCGCTAGCTACTGGTGATAGAGATATTTAAAAATTTTGTCCACCTTGCCCCACTCGTGGTTGGAAATTATTTATTGTATTTTTATATAATATACGTCAAGTATCATGTCGTTGTTCCAAAGAGATCCCATAGTTAATCACGACTACAGCTCATGCAGACCTGCACAAGATTGATCAGGTTCTTAAGTACCACTGACATCTGACCAATGCATATTTTCTCATGTGTGGTTGTCTGGATATAAACCCCTGGGGACTTTATGGCGCTGCACTGAAGTATCTTAGTAGGAAGTAGCAATCTACGTTAAGACACGAATCAGACAACCCTGGATCAAATGTTGTTTGATCAAACCGAGAGTGCCTCTCTTTTGAGCTGATCTCACTTGTAAATGCTAAGATACGTCATTCTATCCATAAACGTGGTAAGGAGGTCTCATGGGGTCTCATTATGTGATAAGGTCTTATTGAAATATAGCATTAACCTTTATACCTGACAGTTAAGTCAATATATGCTCAGATAAGTGGCATAATTTTTTTTATCAAATGTCCTCTTATATATAACTCTTGAAAGGTTTCCAAGTGCGTAACAGTTGATTTATTGTACTTAATGTCGCCTATCCTAACAATATTTATTGTTTTGTATTGATTTAGACCCTCACTGGGTGGTTGCATGGTCTCGAAGCAATGTATTTTAATATATATATATATCATTCACCTTAAGCTATACTATCCAGGGTATTGTGCTTAAATCATCATTCACAGTCTCATTTCCAGTAAACATGATCTTGCATAAATATTGTGATCAATCTTTCTTTTTTTCTAGGTATTCAAGTATGAGGTTCAAGTATTCGGGGTAATGCTCGAATAGGGAGAACACCATGCTTACTTCCCTATAACATATCTTCGGCGAGATAAGATAACACGGTCCCTGTTGTAACCAAATCAGCAAATCCGGCGGGCGGGGGAATAGAGATAGCCTTTTCTTTCATTGAGCTGATAGAATTCATGTTGGTTCGGCAGTTTGTAAATTAATTATTTTACTCTCGAGGATCATTCCAATACCCAGGTGCTTTATAACACCCTTAGTAACCATGAATAGAAAGGAATGTATTGTAACGATATTGTATCGATATCCGTGCCTTATTATTAGCCTATTTCTGCATCTGACGACGTGTAATGCCCAGGTGATGATCAGCTTTAGTTTATGTAGTAGGGCTTATAATTTCGGAAATATGAACAAAAAGTAATATGTTTTTCAAGTTCAGCTTCCCCTAGAGGCTATTTTTCAAAAATGAAAAATCCGTTTTGATGTATTAATATAAGACATAGGATGTACCAGTTCTAAAAGGGTTGATGCAAAACTATGGCCTCTAGGGTATAACAAAATAATATCATAAAATCTAGTTTGTCGAGATATTGTGCAAGATATTGTGAGATTCTTACTAAAGTCTTGGAGTACTTATGGAATGCTTCCTAATGCAATAAAAACTAGTCCTCTAAATCGTTAAAACAGATAAAGTTTGAAAAATTAGTCCTTTTATATTCGAAGTAGATACAACTAACAGTGACAAAGATATAAAGAAAGACCGTTTTGAGAAGTTTGGATGACCTTGACCTTGACCCTTTGACCTATATTGCCAAAAAATAGGTTTCCAGGACTTTCGATTATCAATCAACCTTGTAAATTTGAAAGCGATTGCCGCAACAGTGTGGTAAAAGAAGTGGAGACAGACCAAAAAAAAAACAGACAGACACCAGCAAGCAATAAAAATGAGGCTGAAATCAGATGTCTTTGTGCGTTTTTACACTGACGTTTCAGTCACTTGTCTAAAATGACTCGTATTATGGTATGGGTGTGCTTCCTCCCGTCCTTTCGCCAGTACTTTGGTGTTGCCGCCATAAAATTAAAGGGATTGAATTTGTTTTCATAAAATTCATGTATAGATAATAACGCCTGAGGTAGATTCTCGGCAAAATCCATATTTAATGGGGTCAGAGATTAAAGACTGGTGACAACGTGATGACTTGACAAAATGTGGTTATTTTTAATTAAAGTTACTATGAATACTTACCAATTGAGTTTCACAGACTAGCCCTGTTCTAAGCAAAATACACGCATATTTACTAAGAATTTTTTTATGATATTGCTGTGATAGGATTTGATTCATAACATACAATATGAATGTTTAGCCATTTAATTAACTTCTCTGTGCTCAATGGTCTGAAAAATCAGTGAATATTTAATGAGATCAAAGGTCACAATATAAGAGACGGTCGTATTATGCAATCTTACTCCTGCGATGCTCTTGTTATAGAAATGTCAAACACCGGCCAATATACTGGATGTCTTATGTGACTTATATATATATATATATATATATATATATATATATATATATATAAACCATAGGATAGCTATTTGCGGTCAGGTGTTCCGGTCTCACTGGTCTATAAGTTTTAAAATGTACATATATGGCTTGAAGTATAAGTAAACCTATGCTATAAGTCTAACATGGAGGAAATCGAAAAGCCTGATACAGTGTATGTTCTTGTTTTTTTTTAATAATACCTGACTTATTAGTGACAGAGGATTTTACATATTTTGTGCAACCTGTATCTTTGTGTTTTAAAAGTTTTTATTGTATACTTAAATATAATATAAATGTACAATAACATGTTCGTTATTCTCAAGAGAGTCTTATATTTTATCACAATCACCGCCCATTTACACATGCAAAGATTATTAATTTGGCATCTGACCAGTTCATGTATTCTCATGCGTAGTTGTCTGGATATTGACCCCTGCGGTCTTTATGCTGCTCGAAAGTATCTTTATAAGAGTTAGCGATCTACATTACGACACGAATCAAACGACCCCGGGTCCAATATTGTTTGAACAAACCGAGAGTGGCGGATCTCACATATCAATGCTATGATACGGCAATCTATCCGTAAACGTGGTTAGGTGGTCTCATCGAGTCCCGCACGGTACCGGTGCAAATATAACTTTGTTCTGAAATAACATAGACCGTATTGACGGAATGAGCTCCCCGGGCGCTCTCAAAATTGATTATTAACAAACATTTTTATACCCCTTAAAGCCCTACTGATGATTGTAAAAGAATATGAATTAAATCATTCTATTGTTGACAGTTTATTTGCATTAAGAGACATTGTCCGCCGACATTTTTAACGTATTTATTTTTTTCAATGAGGCACGGTGTTTAAATTGATATTCACTGACGATCTGTTAAATTATGAAGTTACACATCCGAAGAGTTTTTGTCATTTCCATAGCATTAACTCGCCATGATGAATACAGGGGATGCCGTAAGATGATAAGACGTAACAGCCATTGACCTTATGATTTTTGCGTTAACTAATTATTTCCATCAGGTCGGTAACTGTGAGGCTCGATAACGGCCGAAGTTGCCCAAATAAGAGCTTTGTTGACACGGTCAAACGAAATGACCAAGAGACAATTCATATGTTAACATTACTGATAAACTATACAGTTTATGCTTTTATGATTTCCGCTTTTATTTGCTGAAAAGCAAACACGGTTTCCATTTGCCAAAACAAGCAATTTTTTCTGTGGCCTAGGAGGGACTGGTAGGTTTCAAACACGGGTATCACGAAATCACGAAATTCTTTCAATTAAAATCGGCAAAATGTTAAACTGAGAATGTCTCATCCCTTCCGTTTTCTAATAAAATATCTCTCGAAATTCCAAGGGGCTCTTATTACGACAGGGGCGCTCAATACGTGAATTGAGGTATATAAATCAAATGTTAAATAAACTCTTTAAAATAATGGTTAGAACAATGATTATATATAGATCAATCATGCGACCGCTATGGCCCGAATGTTTCACAGAGTACAACCCTTGGCCAATTTTAAACTGATTGCGATGGTTAATATGCATTCCTTGAACACAGGAAACAGTTTAATGGTGTCAATAAAACCTAGTGACAGTTTTAACTTAGAAAACCGTTATCATAGTATTCATCTGTCCTGGAGCTAAAAAAAATGGGTATATTCTCAGTCTCAGATACACTAGTCATGGTCTCAAACCTTGTGATCGTAATCGGTGATTATCAACGACTGGTTTGCAACACCTGGGGATGGCTCTTCCGATTTTGCCTCAGGTCTCAATCTGGTGTTCAGTGTAGTTGCCTGATCAGCAAACGTAAAAAAATGATCGCCGTCCGAAGTGCACATAAACTTTCAATCCCAGGCCGATTTTCGGCAAAAAGATCGGTTACCAGTCGGTCACCAACAAGTCGCAAACCAGTCGTCAATCGCTTGTCATGTTACGGTAATGGAAGGTACAAACATCTAACTTGAAATAAATGGAGTTACATATAATTTCTCCTTTGTCACCTAAATAAGATGGTTGTGACCTTTATTCTTCGAAGTATTTTAGCTCCCTGAAATTAAAATGGGCACAATGCCAACCAGTTTTGAGCAAAACATGATATTGAGCACTTTGGAAGGCTTTCTTCCAGGTGTTCAAGGCTGCTGATAACATTTGTTTGCATTTTATTTAATTTTCGAATAATATGCTCCACATTTAATTGTGTCATAAAAGGGAATTTAAAAAATATACCCAAATACGTGTATAGAAATATCCTTACGCTTCATTACAATGGTTTCAATCTCATTTCAAACATATACAGAATCAATTTAATATATATAATCTGATATATATATATATATAATATTGTTTGAATTACTCGCACATACTTATATGTAACGGAATGCAGGTATCGCATCAGCTAGCAGGGGCGGATCCAGGATTTAGGAAAAGGGGGGGTCCAACCCAGGAGGACAAGTGAAAACCCTAAAAAAAAAGGTCCTAAGGTCTGAAAAAGGGGGGGTCCAGTCGGCAAAATCTTGTCTGAAGCCCTTAAAAAAACGTTGTTTCTGATGAAAAGGGGGGGTCCGGACCCCCTGGACCCCCCCCCCCCCCCGGATCCGCTTCTGGCTAGTTCCCATTCTGTTTGCTAGATTCTACTTGGAGTGTGAGAAGACTTGGCTGAAATGTGCGCTTTCATGGTTTTCTTGTTTGAAATCAGGAAGCCTAAGGTTCAACGTGATAAATATTCATCACTGCATAAGCTAATTTAGAGAATAAAGTTAAGTGTAGGAAGGAAAAAAGTCAACCACATTCTCTTGACGTCTGCTTGGAAACCTACCTGTACATGTAACAGATAGAATAAACGCATATCGAGCGCAAAAATAGTTTGAGTCAACTTTATAAAATATTGCGCATTAACCTTTACTTGACAGTTAGGTCAATTTATACTGAGGATAGTATCATATAAATTGTTTTCTTATCAGACTTTCTCTTTAACCAAAAACCTTGGAAGCTTTCCAGGTCGTAAAGTAGTCGTGTTACACTACTTAAAGCCTATCTTAACAATATATTAATTTAATGAAAAATAAAATACTATCTCTGTTCCCCTGCCAGCCAGATTTACCCGTTTGCTTTCAATAGGGAGGGGGTTCACATATATCGACGCAGTAAGATTTGGGAACTGTTTCAAGGAATAAGGCGCGTTTTCTCCATTTTGAGCAAAAACTAATTAATTTCCATCACGAAAGAATGATGACAATACCCATGCAAGATCATGTTTAGAAAAAAAGTGGGACTTGGTATAAATATCGACTAAATATCGAGGAGAGGTATATAGCTGGAGAACCCTTATAACCACTCAGAGGCGATCCAAATCAATACAAAACAAAATATGTTCAATGCAAGTACTAATCACTTTTAAACCTGAGTAAAAGCACTTATTACACAAACATTACTCCTGAAATACTGACAAATTTAGTAGGCACCAGTAGTCTTGTGTATGAGACATCAGAGATGTATGGCATTGTAAAATTTCAGCAAGATAATTCAAACCACTCTTGAGCTATGTGCACAGATGCATGCAACCCGAAAACAATTGTAGGTGGGGCCGCAAGTTTTGTATACAGCAAGCCAATCCGAGGTGAATGGACATGCAAAATTTCAGACTGATTTGTCAAATCACTCCTGGGAAATTAGCAGAAAGTAACACTGTGCAATATTTATTGTAGGTGGCGCCACAAGTCTTGTTTAAGACAATTTAAGCTATCCGAGATGTATAGATATGCACAATATCAGGCTGATATGTCCAATCCTTCCTGAGAAATAAGCAGGGCATACACTATGCAAATATCAGTGAAAGAATCTCATCGGGTTACAAATTATGCACTTTTTTTTACCTAAATACAGAAAATATAGAAAACGTCCTTTGTGAAGGTACTTTGAAATTGATTGTTGATGCTGAACATGATGTTTGACACCATGTGCAGGGTACACATTTTTAAACATTAGTTATCAATATTTTTTCATCTTTACTTCATGCAAGTGTTCGATGTAACTTTTTGTTAGACATGGGTAATATACCCATCTATACACACATAATACACTGACAGTCGCCCACGGATTGCATTCATGATGAATCTCGGTAGAATAAGGAGCCGTAATCCCAATACCGGGAGCTTTGCTTTAGATTTTCCATCTCAACATTTTTTTTTTTGCAATGCGAAATCCAATTAATTTTCTACTATAAAACCACTTCCTTTGGCTAATTTCTTTTATTTCAAATGGTTGCCTCACTGTCATAAACTATCATTTGGCTAAACGGGGTAGCTGTTAATGCTGAATCCAGCGAGCGAATAAAACAATTTTTAGGCCTACAGTTCACCCTTAAAGGAGTAGGACCTGCCTCCAGTTCACTACAATAAAGCAAGTCATCCTTCACTGTCAATCAGTGCAAGCAAAGAGTTCTGTTGATAAACATCATCATAAATTGTGTGATATGTCGGGCTAGAAGAGATAGCTGTGCTCCTAGATGTATTCTACCTGATGATTAAAACTTGCTTAAACTTCGTCTTTGGATGGTTCAGCCATATTATCAATTATCAAAGACTGGTCAACTGATTAATTCCAGTTTTAACTGTCCAATACCAGTGAGTTTTACTAGAAACCGCTTAATCTTACAGTTCTATATGTCAGGTTACTTAATTTTTGCTTTAGGTTCTTTCACTGTATTTTTTATTTGTTTTAACTTTTGTAAAACACCGTTCTTTTTTAATCACATAGTTTAAATAGCTTCAATCAATTTCTCCACAAGCATGTTAAGACTTCAAAGTGCAAACAGTCCTGTGAGTTTGCATGCAGACTCCCTATCCAAGACATTTTTGTCTCAGACTGGTCAGCATCCTGTATGACAGGGTATATTAGCTCAACACATCAGTAAATAAACATGAGTACTCTACATAAATTAAACAATGAAGAGTAGTATCTCGCATTCCAATGCTTTTTGAGCATTGAGAATCGTATTTTCAGCAAGTAGTAAAGTTTGCTCATGTAGGGCCATGTCCTTGAGGATATACATGTACATACCGGCCAAGAGGATGTTATCATATCATGATACAACTGATGAAAGACATGGAGACGGGTGTTGAAGATAACAGGACGCTGTCAGTGAAAGTCTCAGTGACCCCGAACTATGTTATAAGTGCCTTGGCTCTTTGTGCATGACTACTAACCTGCTAAAGGAATCAGGCTAATTATTGTTATTCTGAAACGTGTAAGATATTTTTTGGACCACATCAACATGAAGCTACAACACAGCACCCTTTAAGGGGTACATCTACATTACCAGAGAAAGCACATGACTCTATTTATGTTTACTGTTAATTGGCTCCACCCTCTTTACCCATGTGACCCAGTTATGTGATCTGTATCGACAAATTCAAACTGGATAATACTTTTGACTTGTCTATTTCTTATATATTACAACCAACAGACGAGGAATTAAGCGTTTTTTACTTTCCTATATGATTCACAATGCATTAATGTTCATCTCAGACAAAACTGGATTGATACAGCTAGATTTAAACTTGATACTTCCAAAAATGTGTCTAAATCTGCCAGACCTCTGTACTGCATGCACAGGCCACATGCACTGGGCCCTTCATGTACCCAGTGCTCGCCTTTGAGCTTACATTTTGATACGAGTCTTTTCTCTCGCGATAGACGGTGCTCACCTTGAATTCTCAGATGACCTCCATGAAATACATGCAAGTGACAGTATCTTAACTTGTGTGCCACTAAGGCCAATAATCTAGGTACCTAATTATATATTATCTCTGTGATTTAAAAGCTTGAAATGTTTTCTATTTATTTATTGTCAATTTGCTAATTGATAAATTAGGCTGAAAGGGATTCAAGTGATAGTGTTTATTTTGTTATTTGATCTGTAGTGCATTAGCACTACCAATCCCGTCCATTTAATGGCAAATAAGATGAGTTATACTAGGTAATCTGCGTCATTGAATTAATTGATATTTCTAAGTGGTTTTAGTATTATAGATTTTTACTAAACTACTGATTATAACGTTTTTCATCATTACTGTTATCGTAACGTTTGGTCCAATGTTTGCATTTAATGAAATAAAATAAATTAATGATTCCTTTGAAATTCCTACAGTTGAAATTTGATTGTTCCTCTTTGTATTTTCTTGAATGGTTAAAAATGGTGACTCATGGATTTGTGATATGCATATATTCTTTATAAAAGCAAATATGGCACGCACGCCAACTTCTTAAGTGAAATCTAGCAAATTTACGGTGTCTGTATTACTTGTTGTGTGAGGAGATGCGCATTATCCGGGAATGAACGCTGAGGTGTTTAAGCGGGTTGAGAAAATGGCACGAGTAGTAAATACCATTCTTAGCAGGCCGCAAATACCAAGCGGTCTACCTGAGCCATTACAGGAGTGACCTGCCCGATGCCAATGTGTGTGTGTACGTTATACCTCCCGCAAAGGGTAAGGCGGTTATTAAAACACTGTTAGGCATGTGTCCCACTCATTTTTACAATAATAATATTTGAGGCAAATTCTGACGCTTCATTAAACTTCCTTAGATGCTGAATTCCTATTGTGTTCTTTGATTTACCACCCCAGTTGGGAATTTGACATCACACTGATATCACCATGACATCACAGATTAGCTCACATGACCTCATGGTGTGACCTCACTGTGACATGAAAATTGTAACCTCACACTGGTGACACCGTGATGTCACATGCTGATTTCACATGGTGATCATACTGTTATTTCACCTTGATCTCTTTCTCTTGATGTCACACCGATATCACAGGCTAATGTCACAATGACATCACATATTATCTCACACAGACCTCAACAATGTGACCTCACTGTGACATGACATCTGTAACCTCACACTGGTGACAAAGTGATGTCACACGCTGATGTCACAAGGTGATCATACTGTGATTTCACCTTGATTTCTCTCTCTTGATGTCACAGAAATATCACATGGTGATGTCACAATGACATCCCATATTATCTCACACAGACCTCATGGTGTGACCTCACTGTGACGTAAATTTGTAACCTCACACAGATGACACAGTGGTGTTACATGCTGAGGTTACATGGTGATCATATTGTGATATAACCGTGATATCTCTCTCTTGATGTCACAGAGATGTCACATTCTGAGGTTACATGGTATTCCTTCTGTGATATCACCATGATCTCTCTCTCTCTCTCTCTCTCTCTCTCTCTCTCTCTCTCTCTCTCAATATACACAACATAAAAATCAGAAAAGACATACGAAATTATAAATTTTATTCCTAATGTTTCACAGTATCTCAGGTTGTACTGAATGTGACACACGATGTATCGTATATATGAATACTACTCCGTTCACTTATTGCTGCCCGCCTTAGTCCCGTATACGCATTGGCCAAAAAGACCTCTTTTTGTGTGGACACTTCTGATAGGACAGGTGTAAGAAACATCCTCCTTGGCTCTTATGGGCGTTATTCGATCTTCTGTGTTAAATGTCTTCACACAAGCTAAAACAAAAGAGCCATTATTTAGTATTTTGAAAATTATTCACACATAATAAAAGAATAAATTTATACAGTAGAATGTCTCGAATTCCAATGGACCCCCATCCCCAAATGTTAACGAAAATATCTCAACAGTTAGGGGGTTAAATGAAATCATCCTAGAATTCTGCGAATTTGACCTTGAAGATCAAGGTCACAAGTCACCAGTTTTCCAACTGCTGACACTGGAAGGAAACCTCTTGTGTGTCAAATTTGAGGAAAAATCCTCCTTAGCTCGTATGTGACAGGAGTCACGATTATCATAGATTTCCACAGATGTAATCTCATTCAAGCACTGGGTGGAATCAACTTTTGTTACACATTTGAGGGGGAAAATGCAATACTTTTTAAAAGACAAGTGACCCATGGGTCATGACGCTCAGCTGACAAGCATGAGATAACGACCTGATTTTTACAACTGTTGTCTTATTTAGAATAGATGATTGTTGTTAAAATTTTGGGGAGGGGTGGGAAGATTTGTACGCATAAAGCACATCAATTGATGGTTCAGGGCAAAATAGTGATAAAAGGCATGACTGAACATTTGCTGCTGGTTCAAATAGTGAAACTGATGTTTACAGAACACAGCTTGCCGAATATAGATCACCATGACCTTATTTAAAGATTGCAAGGATTTTTTTATCAGCTGAGCTAAAAAGTACAAACTAGATCCAGTGGTTAAGATTTGTGCCCTGCTTTTGTATCAAATTTTCAATTATTCTGTCTTATAAGCCCCATAGCTAGGAGAACATGGATCACAGAGATCTTAATTCAGGTTTCCATAGATTCTTTTCACGGACCTCCCTGGATGTCAAGTATAAAGATTCCAGATCCAGTGTTTACGATTTGTGCCCTGTTAACGGATGACCGCATCTTTAAAAGCATAACAAAAAGTAGAGAAAAAAATGTGTAAAAATTCGAAAAAAAATCCAGATAGCGCCACTCGTTTTCAAAATGATGAAACACTCCATGATCAATATGCATGCAAAGAATCATGGTAATCAATTCATTATAGTTGTTCGGATACTTGGGGGGGGGGGGTACTTCAGAGCCCCATAGCTGGATGTTCAGTTAGAAGATTCTAGATCGAATGGTTACGATTTGTGCCCTGTTAATCGGCCACCGCATCTTTGAACGTAACAAAAATAGAGAAATAAATGTGTAAATTCGAAAAAAATCCAGGTGGTGCCTCCAGTCTACAGGAACAGATAAAACACTCCGTGATCAATATGCATGCAAAGAATTATGGTGATCAATGCATTAGTTTTCTTATACTGGAGCTTTTGTATCAATTTTCAATTATTCTGGGGGGGGGGCTACTTCAGAGCCACATAGCTTGGAGGATATTGGTAATAGAGACCTAATTTAAGGTTTCCAAAGAGATTTTTCCAAGGACTTCCCTAGATTTAAAGAAAGAAGATTATCGGTCCAGCGGTTACGATTTGTGCCTGCTAACGGCCGGCCGGACAGCCGGACGGAAGGACGACGGACAATGACCCATCGCTATAGCACAACATGGCTGAAAGTCAGCTGAGCTAAAAAAATCATTCATATTTACAAGAAATCTTACAGACGACTGATGACGGGACTATAAAACAAGGGACCCATGGGTCACGGTGCCCATCTGAAGTTGATCTTGAAGGTAAAAAATCTATAAAAAATAACAAATGGAGATGTCTTGGAGGTAAAGGTAACATAGGCCATGGTAGGTTGACATGCTAGGTTTGTATTGATGAGAAAGAAATATTTTCTTCAATGTTATAATTGAATGTATACAGTTGTAATAATCACTAAATGTCCCCAGTGCACAGGCGCGAGGACTTGATTGTGGGTGAGGAGTGTTGAGAGTTACATCTTTGTGAATACATACAGGATATGAAATTTAATTCAAAAAGTGCTTACAAGAAAAGATTCGCAATTGGTGAATATTGAAATATGAACAGACTGACAGGTAGACAAACAAAGCTGATCACTTTATCTTCCATATTGCTTGGCAGGAAAATAATGAGCAAATGCAGTAGATAATTTTTATTATATCGAATCGTTTTTCAAGTTTATATTTATTTTACATTTGCAATATTACGTGTCCATATAACAGTTATTTTCACATTTAAGACAAATCTCAAGCTTAAATCTATACACATACAACATAATAAAGTTATTTCAGCAGTGCTTATACGAAAAGAGTTCATACTTATTATATACTTAATGAAAAACAGACAGATGATGGACAGACAGAGCTGTTCACTTTATGTCCCTTTCTCCTGACGCAAGAATATATTTTTAATCAGATCTTAATTTTTTTCTTATACTATTTTTAGTTGAAAAAAATGTATACATTTGCAATAAAACTAATGTCCCTAGTGCACAGGTGCAAGGACTCAATGGCAGCGGAGGGGGAATTGTGAAAATAAAAACCCCCTACATTTACATACAGGACAAATGAAGCTGATCCCTCATTTTCCATTCTGCTGAGGCAGATGTTCACTTTATGTCCCCTTCTCCTAAGGCAAAAATATATGTTCTTATCATATCTTAATTTTTTTATACTAATTTTCATTGAATAAAAGTTATACATTTGCAATAAAACTACTGTCCCCAGTGCACAGTTGCAATGACTCAACGGGGGGTGGGGGGGGGGGGGGTGGGGGGGGGGGGTGTTAGTGGGGAGGAAATGGTTGGAATTGCAACACCTCTGCATATACATACAGGACAAACAAATCAGTTTCTCGGTAAACAGTCTTATTCATCCCAACTCCTTCCTGTTTGCATTTGTCACATCCGTTAAAAGCGTTGTAGGGTTTGCAGCATTTTATGAATGAACGCGCAGGCAATCACAAGTTATAGCCGAAAGTCTAATTTTATATAATTTTCATAAAACTCAGGGGCGAAGCGAGGGGGGGCGCCCCACCCCGGTCGCATCCAGTACTCGCCGTCCTTTCGGAATTTCATTTAGTCTAATACAATATATATATATATATATATATATATATACATATATATATATATATATGGGTGTAAATATATATATACAACACCAAGAAACAGGCTTTTCTTTGGAAATATCCATAAAAGATAAATACTGATAACCTGGTGTTAGAATAACCAGCCCGTGTAGTCTCAACAACAATCTCTTCAATATATTTACATAATAATATGCGAAATACTGTTACATGTTTTGTTGGCATGGCTATTCCTAATTTGAAATTATAAACGGAATATAAAACACAAAGATAAGGTTATTTCGCTGTAGATATATTTTGATGCCCCTTTTTATTCAACGAGTCCTTTGACATGTTATTCGTAAGTCATATACGTAGTTATAGAAGACTCAATGGATCCCTGATATATGTAGGCTTCGATTTAGTAATTGTATGTACTTTTTATTTAAATTTTAGAATGATGTATCCACCTCCGTTATTCAAGCAATGGTTTACCTACAGAATTCTATTTAAGATTTAGACAGTTCAAGACGTAACAGGGCTGTTGCCCAGGCAAGCGTCCTCTCATTTTATCCAGTTGCTAAGCAGATCCTTGGTAACAACCCCACCTGTGGGTCTTGGGTGGGTGACATCTATATTCCTAGGTTATATCACCGATTACGCCCCAAATACGTACTCGTTTGTAAGTAATGGGAGGGCACAGCTTTCCTATTAAGACTTCAGAGCACTCAACATTGGTCAGACCGATCGTTAAAAATCCACCGCTTCTCGACTGGGTTTCGAATTCACCATCCACGGTGGTTGAGTCCTGTCATATATCTCCCTGACCACAGCAGCCATATATTATTTATTTGTTTTTGGATTTTTGTTGTTGCAGTCCTATATAAGTCACCTTGAGTTAGTAATTCACTGTACTGATATTCATGTTTATGTTTATCTATATTTTCAATGTAGAGGCAGGAGTGACTTAGACGAAATGTGTAGTCCTTGTAAAATGTATTTATCACCGCCGCGATCCGTTATTTTCTTACATCTGAGCTTATACATGCCTTCTTTTCTTTTGATCTTGAACTTTACACACAGATAAAGGCATGGAACTATGGTCCGATAAAACGCGTGGATGAATGGAGATCACTTACTGTTGTTTAACATTTACAAGGAAGTCTAGTGAACTTTTAAGTTACGTTGCCATAATAAACCCAGACGCGAGAGCGAACCCTAACGTGAATATGAATGGCGAACCATTCGCGGGGGGTGTTTAAATATAAGCGATTCGATGCGCGATATATAGTCTCTTCGTCACAATTACATTACAGAAAGAACTAACCAAAGTGATTATGCTATAATAAAAGGTATGTTCCAATCAGTATTTATCTTAAGATAAAGAACATGCCTTTATTTAAAGTTACTTTCCCTCTACGTCCCGCATTTCCAGTGTCACACGTTCCTAATCAATTAAACGTCATTGTTATAGAGAAAGGTAGCATCGTATAAAAAATATATAGTGCCTTTTAAGTTTCATTTATAAACTCTACCAATCTCTCCCCATCACCATCAATAAACAACATCTGTGTTTTCAGCATGCTCTCTCTCTCTCTCTCTCTCTCTCTCTCTCTCCATAGCACATACACTACGCACATATCCACATACATATAATTTATTCATTAATTTTATGCCTTCGTTGTGTGTATTATGTGTTACATATTCAGAGTTTATATTTTAAATTACATGGAACATTGTGATCTGTTTAATGTGTCTTTATTTGTAATATTTAAGCGACTTTAATAATAAAGATCTATGTATTCACAAAAATTTGGTAAAATCAATAAGTAATAATAAAAAAATAAACCTGTTCATATAACGGGTCATTCTTCAGTTTAAGTGATGAGCTTGGACCAATGACAGCCTATTGGAATTTGTTTTTTATCCCGAGGATAACGTCGCACATTTTGTCTTTGAACGTCTGTTGGAACTCCCCAACATATTCAGTTACGTCAGATACAAAAGACTGTACCTGGCGCTAAGATAAATATTCGGTACATTGGTCCATATATACACTGTTTTGTTTCTATTTGTGTTAGGTTTTTGCATGAGAGCTACATAACAAGAATTCAACAACTTTTTTAATCACGCAATAGATCCACCACGCTGCTGTCAGTTAGAGCGTTGAACCGTGTAAGGTCAAACTCCTTTGAGCCAGGCACGAGGAGACCGTGGGAGTTTAAGTAAACTCAGATATATGAGACCCGCCCAATTAATAACCATACCACTGTTGGCTAAGTCTATTCATTTTACATTTGGTTATCAAATGACGTCAGTGTTCATAGCTACCTTTCTGTGATTGTAAATATTAATTTAACCTACTGAGTAACCTCGTATGTTTTGAATTGCTTATACAAATAGTACACCTTTTTAAGACTAGCTTTGTGCAGGTTCTCGGTCCCCTTCCTCAGGTGTGATTGGAGCGGTACCTCAGGTAGCTGTTCCCAGTGTTGCTCCGTTGACAAGGAATCCTTGCAACCAACTTTATTAATAATACCTTAGAGCTAAATTTGGGTAACACTTGCCAAATTTGTTTTTAACATTGGACTCTCTTTCCATCTTCGGTAGAATTCACCTTTTTATTATTCTGGAAAAAACGAGAAGTTGTTTGATATTTTTAACAGTTCTAACACGGATGTGGGCACGGGTCGGGGTGGAATTAAAAGATAAATTAGTCAATAAATTATATATATATATATATATATATATATATATATATATATATATATATATACACATATATATATATATAGAAATATATATAATAACATCTCATATAATATAATAACGACCACTAATGGGACCTTGATAAAGTGGTCGTTTTTTTTAATTGGTCATCTAAGCCCGGTTTGACTAAGACAGATCTTACAACAGGATCATTTACGGCCATATTTGGGTTCATTAAGTGTATAATGTTTTATATGTTCTGATTCTATATTTTAAATTACATGGAACATTGTGTCAGTGACTCAGTAACAACTAAGTATAAAACAATTTTTAGACAATAATTTGATAATAAACTAATATTAAAATATTGAAAGGGTGATATTTGTTTGACGACATCTGAAAATAATGCAAAGAAAATATTATCTGATAAAAAATCATGTGTTTCCACCGGGGGGGAGCTTCAGCCCCAAAAGCCCCCCCCCCCCGGATCCGCCATTGTTATATTAATATGGGAGTTAATATAATGACATAATAATATAAATATTCGGCTCCATAACAATTGTTAACATTTAAAAGGCTTTCCACTCGATTCCCATGAGATTTGTCTGATAGACGACATCTGAAAATAATGCAAAGAAAATATTATCTGATAAAAAATCATATGTGTTTCCACCGGGGGGGGGGAGCTTCAGCCCAAAAAGCCCCTCCCCCCCCCCCCCCCCCCGGATCCGCTTTTGTTATATTAATATTGGGAGTTAATATAATGACATAATAATATAAATATTCGGCTCCATAACAATTGTTAACATTTAAAAGGCTTTCCACTCGATTCCCATGAGATTTGTCTGTTTGTTGAGATAGCTAGCAAGCGGAATATGTGATCATTTTGAATCTGGGCAATTAACCCTATACAATCGAGATAGGTTACTTTTATAGACATCTTGTAAAATTGGGACTACATCTGGGGGGCATTCATCTGTATGATCGAAGAAAACTTTCGACTGCAGTGTCGTCCGTGATCACACTGTAACCCCGGTGAACAAAACTTACACACATACCTGCAGACAAAACCCATCATTTTACAATGCCATAATTTTTACGACTTATCAGTGTATCCGATGGGGTCATGTTCTCGAGGTTGCTATCAAGTGGTCCATTTGGTTTGTTTAATATACAAAGTGATTTACAGATCTCATGTCTTGTGAGGTTTAAGCAAATGTTATATATGTAAACGATCTAATTAAATAAAAAATATAATTAAATAATATAAATCTTAATATGCCTGTTGGAATGTTTCGAAAGGTTTTCAAACTGATTTGTGCCGTAATTACCAAATAAATATGTTCAAGTTTCTATTTATTCTGTATGAAAGTGACTATTTTTTTAAATTGTTATCAAGTATAAATTATAATTTTATTTTCACAAGAAACATTTATAATTTCTTTAAATAACATTTAGCAAAAGAATTATATGTTTAAATTTATATTTTAAGTACTGAAATAAAGTAACCAGATTTTATATATATACACACACATATACATATATATATAAATATATCTCAAAGACCATCAACGCTCTATGCCATCTAACATATCTATCAAATAAATTCAGCAGATCTTCATTTTTTTTTATCAGCATATTTCACTATTTATAAAAGAAATCTACTTTGCAATAGAAAAAGATTGGCCATGATTCTTATGGACCAAATTAGTTCACCTTACTACTTGAACAGCTGTAAAGTTTATACTGAGAGAGTAATATCTAAGAATTTTTAATATACTTATAGGGCATGGTTCATTTTGGGGGTTAAAATAGTACTGTATCAATACTTTTTGCTTGTAAATCAAGAAATATTAAGTTTGAGCATTGTGTTAGACAGCATATATCATGGGCAAGAAAATATATGAAGCCTAAAGCAAAGGTGCAAAGGTTATTACTTAAATTTGTTACAGTAAATTTATATATATATATATATATATATATATATATATATATATATATATATTGTGAAAAACATATATGAGAATTGAAATATTAATCAAAAAATCAAATTTGATTAGTTTTATGACTTTTTTGCAGGGATTAAAATCATACCAGCATTGATAATTTAATTAAAAATAAAAATCTAGAACAGGCACGAATGAAATTTGTCCATGCACTGACTTGACATGCACACACAATCTCTGTATGTTGTCTGTCGGCCTGCTTCTCTGTTGATATCATTCTTGACTCTATATATATATTTCATTCTTTCCCTTACATATCTGCAACTTACATATCTGCCATGATATAACTGTGAGCTCACCGTTGTGAATTCACCAGGGTGTCACATTTTTGACGTCATCTTGTGATATCACTGTGAACTCATCGTTGTGCAACAGACATGAACTCATGCCATGATATCACTGTGAGCTCACCGTTGTGAATTCACTGTGGTGTCACATTTTTGACATCATCCTGTGATATCACTGTGAACTCACTGTTGTGTAACAGACATAAACTCATGCCATGATATCACTTTGAACTCACCGTTGTGATTTCACTGTTGTGTCACATTTTTTGAAGTCATCCTCTGATATCACTGTGAACTCACTGTTGTGTAACAGACATAAACTCATGCGATGATATCACTGTGAGCTTACAGTTGTGAATTCACTGTGGTGTCACATTTTTGACGTCATCCTATAATAACACTGTGAACTCACTGTTACGTAACAAATATGGACTCATGCCATGATATCACTGTGAGCTCACCGTTGTGAATTCACTGTGGTGTCACATTTTGACGTCATCCTGTGATATCTCTGTGAACTCACTGTTTTGTAACAGACATGAACTCATGCCATGATACCACTTTGAACTCACAGTTGTGAATTCACTGTGGTGTCACATTTTTGACGTCATCCTCTGATATCACTGTGAGCTCACTGTTGTGTAACAGACATAAACTCATGCTATGATATCACTTTGAGCCCACAGTTGTGAATTCACAATGGTGTCACATTTTTTGACGTCATCCTCTGATATCACTGTGAACTCACTGTTGTGTAACAGACATGAATTCACTGCAGTGAGGTTACCATGTTCACAGTAGTTTAATGATATCACAGTGATATCGTGGTTAGCTCACGTCTTAACTGGGACTCCTTTTGCATTTGGTGTTTGTTACGGAACCTAATATAAACAAATCACGTATGCGTGATGAACACAAATTCTGTAAAGGAGATAAAAAAAATCAGATTCTGTAACACTAGACAGCGTGAAAAGTCTAGGGGAATGAATAAAGAAGTCAGTTGTTTTATGTTAACAAATAACTAAAATTTTTTCTTGAAACAACCCTAACATTACAATACACTAAATCAATACAATAATACAGTAAAACAGCGGTATAACAACAAATCAATACAATCACACAGAAAATAATGTGCACAGTACCTGGATACCAACACTGTCACAACGATACGTTCTTTAAATGTATACTCCCGGAGAATGACAGTCCAGTGTAAAGCTCTTGTAACAATCCAGAAAGTAAACTGAAGTCCAAATGCATCAAATCCAAGAGAAACTCTGAAGAAAACTATAATTGCTGCACACGTCGGATAAGGTCCCACAAACCGACACACGCTTCTGCGTCCGCTGGAAATCTTCTCTGCTCTCTGCCCGGTTCTAAAAACACAGCCCCTTTATATACCTTCACACCTCAAGCCGTGAATTTTCCACTTCTCGAACAGTCTTAAGGATCCTACACAACACAGTAAACACGCATTTCCGGAGTTATCGAGAAGAACATAGCCGTGTATATCCCCACACACCAGGGTCTTCACGTGACCTCGGCCAGGCGTGAAAACCCCCAGCCAGCATGACAACGAGAGTTCAACCAGTACGGATTAAACATAAAGTGCAACAACAACACGAGTTACGCCCGTGTCACACAATAAAAGGAGCACCTATAACATGGTAACATGACATGCTTATTATTTTATGTAAACAAAGTGATTCTAATCTATCAGAAGACATATATAATCATAATTTATTATATATTCAGGTGTAACTGTTATCAAAACAAATTTATGATAAAACCACCTCGAATACAACTGTATCTATATAGTTATGGCTGGATTAAAGTTGGAGGTATGGGCCAGGACATCTATGCGTCTGGTATTTTGCACATGTGTTTTACTACAAAAAGGTAAGATTAATGATGTTTCTGTTAAAGAAAATGATGACGCTTAAACTCCATCGTATGTGGCATCTTTCACTTTATAATAAGGAAAATTACCGTAAGACAACATATAGGTGTTAGGTATACTACATATTTACACTGAACGAAACTTATTGCGTGTATACAGTCCCCTAACTACCACGCTCACAATGTTACGCGTTTACAATGTTATTCAAGTTATATATTAGAATTATGAAGAGACAAAGTCACATCCTCATTAGTGTTTAAAAAAGCGGGTTTTCACTATATTAAACATAGAGACATAGTTTATGTCTTCACATTCCTATATTTCAGCTTCAGCCTTCTCCATCAGTGTGCAAAATAACTCATTTGAAGTCGGGATGCTCGACACAGAAATAGCACTCAAAATAACACCTCTGCCACAAAATGTGAGAAAGTTTACCTGGTATCACTGTACTACGCTAGACACCTGTTCGGCCTTTTATGAAATCGAAAATTTAGAAAACAGAGAAGAACGAACCGGAGAGCTTGGCGAGAGAACATCACATGTTGTAGTTGAAAATGAACATGAGTATATTATAACTTTATTAATAACAAACCCCAAAGACACAGACCAAGGAGAATACCGTTGTGTAATTCAGAGAGCTGATGGAGGTCCTTTACAGGGAAATATGAGACTCACAAAACTAGGTAAAACATATTGTTTTCTCACATCAAGCAATATACACCTCTCATGTATGACATGTCATTGTCCACTGAACTCTGACGTTATTATTATCGGAGGTGTATTAAACTTATGAACGATTTCCATAAATTATTCATGAACCAAAGCTGTAGTACCAAACATTAGGCATACAGTAATATTGCGTCGGTGTTAAGGTCTTAGTTATAAATACTATGAAGCCAGATATTCCTATGATATAATCCCAAACGCGCCACTTGTTATTACTGTACGGTACCTTCATCAATTAGATGATTGGTAACAAGAGTAAACCTACCAATTCACATGCATTATAAATATTAATTTATATAGTCAATCTACACATCACATCACGTCTTTTTGGTATATTTAACACATTTCAGAGGCTCTACGAGAAATATCTGGATCAAATATCACGGTGGGAGACGCTAACTCGGTAATGTCTCTGGTCATCAGGATGTTCCCTTCAAACGTCACGCTGTACTGGGTCAAGTGCTTCCACAGCTTCACGCCAGAACCTTCAGCTCACTTCTATACCTACGACATGAATGTACACAAAGTCATTGCTGCTGGAGATCTCGGTACCCGAACAAGCCACAGATGTGACGTCAAGAAGAAAGCATTGTTGCTCTCTTTAATTATACAAAACCCGGGCCCAAGTGATGCAGGTCCGTACTGTTGTCAAGTTGACGCGGTAGGATTACCAGAACCACGCTTAGTGATCATGTGGATGAAGCTTGTAGGTATGTTTTGGTGTGTATTGTTATATTATTGTTACAAGCAAAGTTCATATGAAACAAGGTAACGTTTCGTGGCAATTTTAAAATTTTAGAAACTTCATAGATAAAATCTTTCAATATCAACATACCCTTTCTTTTCAGCGACTAGCTCAAATTCGGTAATAGAAATAGGGACCGTAACAAACAAAAAGACAACTACATACCAAGGTTTGTTCGATTTCTTTCTTCATTGCATTTCAAAAACAAATGAACGCAGAATAAATGAGCATCGTATTTCCGATTAACATATTTTAGAATGTGGGTATATATCTTCCATTTTTACATTTTTGAAAGGCGAAGTTCCACATGAGTCGTCCGTACTTAGAGTTGTTGTGACACTCCTGACTTTTTCGCTGTTAATAACAACTGGACTGTCATTTTACTTTTATTGGAAAAGAAGGAATCAATGTAAAAAACAGTACGTATTAAGATTATTAACGTTTAAACTGATGTGTTGAGTCACAGAAAACACACTAGAGAAGCTTCATCAAACATAACCAGTATAATCGGGTTTTCCTTGCAGTGCTGTTCGAAATGTTAACCATATGGTGATTCATGTTTACGAAGAAAATTTAACATGTGATGAATTTATCACGAATAGAAAACAAATACAATTTTAGTTGAATGGTCTTCATTGAACCGAATTATTTGTTTTGAGATTGGTGTATTCTAATATTTCTTCATCCTATTTTTGCAGGGAAAGAAATGAACGTGAAAATCTACAGCTGTTTCATAATTCAGATTCCGGAGGGAAAATATAATGCTCTGAAAAGAAACCATGATAAGTTACATTATATATCGTATTATAAAATATATCTTATCAGGTAATATCTAAATAGATTTAGTGTAATGCAAAAAATATGACTTTCATTTCTGAATACTATATTTCATTTGTCATGATGCATTGTTATATCAAATAATCGTGCTTTCAGTTTAATATATTTTTACAGTATTAAAAAATATATGCATTATTGTGAAAGCATACAGTTAATTGATTCCGAATACATTTTTGTATGTTAACATGTTTATTCTTTTTACACAAAATATGTTTGATATTTGGATTATGCGCTCATGTTCACTGCATTATAATTACTGTGTCATGCATTAAATGCTTATGCTGCAAATGCTTATCATATTTAGATGTAAAACGCGTTTGCATTGTTACATTACTCTGAAGTTAAAAAAACAAATATTGATCTAATATGTTGACTTTTCTGTTTCCTCTCAGAAAAAAAATGTAATAAATGATGTACAGTACGAGCGATTGTATTTATTTTTCATACATATGCATTTAAAACGAGTCACAGAAAACACACTGTTGTGAGTCACAGGTCATTTGGAAATGAATTTATTAACACGTATTACTCTGTTACTATATATTACCATTTTTGTATGGGAAATTCGAAATTTCTTGAATAGCATAGAATAAGACAATAAATTGCCCTCTGACTTTGAAGTCTGAGAAACCATGCCTCGCAATATTTTCGGTAACATTTGTTTCGTATTTGTGCCTGACAATAGGTTGGAATATAATTTAAGTATCTCTTATTATTGCAGTGCAGTGTTCTGTATTCTGAATGATTTCAGTTATATTTATTCTTAATTATTTAATGCGATTCATGCTAGCGAAAGTCTTTGGATGCATTTTTTTAATGTGCAAATATGAATAACATCCATTATAATGTCATATCTAACATGAGTTATAGAATATAACATTAGAGAAGCTTCATCAAACATAACCAGTATAATCGGGTTTTCCTTGCAGTGCTGTTCGAAATGTTAACCATATGGTGATTCATGTTAACGAAGAAAATTTAACATGTGATGAATTTATCACGAATAGAAAACAAATACAATTTTAGTTGAATGGTCTTCATTGAACCGAATTATTTGTTTTGAGATTGGTGTATTCTAATATTTCTTCATCCTATTTTTGCTGGGAAAGAAATGAACGTGAAAATCTACAGCTGTTTCATAATTCAGACTCCGGAGGGAAAATATAATGCTCTGAAAAGAAACCATGCTAAGTTACATAATATATCGTATTATAAATTATATCTTATCAGGTAATATCTTAATAGATTTAGTGTAATGCAAAGAATATGACTTTCATTTCTGAATACTATATTTCATTTGTCATGATGCATTGTTATATCAAATAATCGTGCTTTCAGTTTAATATATTTTTACAGTATTAAAAAATATATGCATTATTGTGAAAGCATACAGTTAATTGATTCCGAATACATTTTTGTATGTTAACATGTTTATTTTTTTTACACAAAATATGTTTGATATTTGGATTATGCGCTAATGTTCACTGCATTATAATTACTGTGTCATGCATTAAATGCTTATGCTGCAAATGCTTATCATATTTAGATGTAAAACGCGTTTGCATTGTTACATTACTCTGAAGTTAAAAAAAACAAATATTGATCTAATATGTTGACTTTTGTTTCCTCTCAGAAAAAATTTAATAAATGATGTACAGTACGAGCGATTGTATTTATTTTTCATACATATGCATTTAAAAACGGTACCCACAGAACTGCTCTCCAAACTATTCAAATGCTTTATTATTTTTTTTTTATTACTACTACAAATATACATACAATACAAAAACAGTACCATAATGCACAATTCACATCCAGCACATTTTTGTGTATCGAAATTATCTATATATTATGTATGTCTTGGCATGTTATAGTATAATTTTTAATTATATCCGCATAAATACATGTCCATATACATTTATATGCATATCTACACATGTACAGGTTTATGTACTTTTTATATTCACCCATTTGTATACATATTTACGTTCACATGCATATATTTACCTATGCATAGACGTATATCATCAGATATTTTCAAATTTGTGCAAGTTTCGACCATTTTAAATTATGTTTAGCTATTTTACCTTTGTTTTTAGCTATTTGGTAGTCTATATCCCTCGTTTGTTGTAGAATTATTTTATATTCATATAAGTTTAACATTGACAAGTTGTCTCGAGCTTTAAATACTAGTTCTTTATACAATAACAACATGAGATTAACTAGATTTGATCCGTGTGATGATGGCTCTACCCCTCCAATAATTTTCATGTTTTCTATATCAGGTAGGTATATATCTTTTGATTTTAGCCAACACATGACATCATAATAAAGCTTGCAAGACTTATCACATTCAACGAATAAATGTTGGATGGATTCTGGATACCCAGAGCATAATGAACCTATATTATTGTCTTTAATTTTCCACTGATACAATTTATAATTAACCCCAAGAATATTATTCAAGATCTTGTACTGAAACATACGCTTATTAGCACTAATAGAACTTTTATAAATTGCATTATAAGCTTCATTCCAGGCTATTTCTATCTGATTTCTCTGAAAATAATCTTGAGCAGTGGGAATCATAAACAGTGTATCCCTATATAACGCATATATAAGTTTAGTATTTATCTTACTAATATTCACTGTTTTACCATCCATCAGTGTCATATGTCCAGGCGTTAGTACATTGTCTTCCAGACAATATGATTCCTTTATTATTACAAACCACCTCTGAGGTATTGCAGAGAGTAAAGACCACCAACTGAGGAAACTCTCTTTTGGAACTTTATTTAAATAGCAAATTACCTTTCCTTTATCATCAATAATATCTAAAACAGTATTAATGCCTCGTTCTGATATACCTCTATACAATATTGATTTTCCAGCCACTTTAATGTATTTGTTGTTCCACAACGGTTGCAGTAATATATATTCAGTGGTATCAGGAATTTTCTGAAAACATTCGGCCCAATATGTTAAACATTCTCTATAAAATGGAAGGATGTTATTTGGTATGCGGCAGATATCGAAATTATTACTAATCGTTTGCAATCCTCCTATTTGATTTAAATAATATTGTGGTACGACTTTCCATTTTTTTGTCTTTTCGATTCATAAGGTTTTTGAACCACATAACTCTTTGAGATTTAATTTTACATTCAATGTCGGACAGTTTGAGCCCTCCTTTGTTGAAATCACCTATTAAACTACGATATTTAATTTTCGGTTTACGCCCTGACCGTATAAACTTATTAATTAGAAATTTAACATCTTTTGCCAACCACTTTGGAAAAGGTTGCAAATTGGTCACATATAATATTTTTGACATAGCAAGGCTGTTTACGACCATAATTTTTCCATATAAGGTCAGATTTCTGCTTTTCCACTTATTTAAAATACTCTCGAATTCCTGAATTTTGTTTTTAAAGTTAAATTTCTCCTTTACCTGTGAATTATAAGAGAAGTCAATGCCTAAGATTTTAAAGTAACTCTCTGTCAAATTTACCCATTTAAATTTCCCACAGGTTAATTGTTCATTACGTCAGCTTCCGATCCATGCTGTTTCAGTTTTATCAAAATTTACTTTCAATGATGTGTATTTGGAATATACACCTAATGTTTTTGTTAAATTATTTAATGAGTCCACATCTCGTAAGAAAAACGTTGCGTCATAAGCAAAAAATGCTAATTTCATTTCGGTCCCGTCAATTTTTATGTCTCTTATATTTTTATTCTGCCTTATCATACAAGCTAATATTTCTATTACAATAATGAAAATATAAGGTGCCAATGGATCACCCTGCCGTGTACCTCGATCGATTTTAAATAACCCAGTTGAATATCCGTTATTCAGGACACAGCTTTCTACATTAGTATGTAATAATTTCATCCATTTAACAAAGCGATCTGGAAAGCCTAAGTGTTCAAAACAAGTGAATATAAAAGTATGATCTATTGAATCAAAGGCGGTCTCAAAATCCTGCTAAATTTAACTGCTTGGGTATTTCTAAAATGTCATCTATTAAACGTACTGGTTCCCCTGTGTATTTTCCTTCCACAAAGGCATATTGATCTTCTGATATTATAACGTTTAAGTATGGCTTTAATCTTGCGACAACTATTTTGCTCAAGATTTTAATATCAACGTTAATCAGACTAATAGGCCGCCATGATTTAAGAGAACGACAGTCTTTCCCCGGTTTTTGTATTAATGTTATTACCGCCTGTTTCTGACTTGATGTCAATTCACCTACTTCAAAATTCTCATTAAGACAATTTGTCAATTCCGTTCCCAGTAAGTCAAAAAACGTTAAATAAAATTCCTTCGACAGGCCATCAGAACCAGGTGTTTTATCGTTTCCCATACTTTTTAAAGCTTCCAGTACCTCAGCCTTGCGTATTTGTTCTCCTATTCCAGATATATTTAGACCTGTAATTTTTGGTATTTCTATCTTATTTAAAAAGCTTTTACACTCCTCAGCAGTAATATTACTACTACGTCTATATTTGTCCTTAAAGAATTGTTTAATAATATTCAGAATGTGTTTCTCGTCTCCTATTTCGACACCATCCATGATTATATTTCTGACACTAGTTTTGCATTTTCGATATTTTTCTAACCCCAAAAAGTATTTGTTACTCTTTTCACCTTGCTCATACCATTGTACTCTGGAACGTATGATTATCCCTTTAGTAATTTTGTTGTAACATTCCTCTAACTCTTCTTTCAACTTCTTATATTCTAATATTATTTCCTGATTTCCATTGGCTGTTATAGATTTTTCGAGATAACTGACTCGTTTCTCCAATTCACAAATTTTATAGCGAAAGTTTTTGGCCTTTCTCTTGGAGTATGTTATTGTATATTTCCTAATATTATATTTTAATATATCCCATAGAAATCTATCGTCCTTTATATTTCTAGAGTATTCAGTTCTCCATCTAGATATCATTTCGCTCAACGATTTAACATAATCTGCATCATCCAAAAGAGAATTATTAAACCTCCAAAAGGCCGCGCCATGTTCTCTTACTTCATCAGAATATAAATTTTAATTTTATGCCAGAATGATCCGTTCCTACGGATGGCAATATCTCAGACTCAGAAACTGTTGATTGAAGCGTCTCTGATATTAAAAAGTAATCTAGTCTACGTTGGATTATTGGATTAAGACTACGCCAGATAAACTCTTTTTTGCTTGGATGCCTTAATCTCCAAATATTACACAAATTAAATTCAAGCATTGCTCGCTTTAAGTTTAAGTTGAAATCCCATCCCCATATCAAAGTAGTGGACTCATCTGTATCAAGAGAGCGATTTTTTTCTATTATCTGGTGTAGAAAACGAATTTGTTCTGTCTGTATGTTTGGTGCGTACGAATTTATTAATACACAATTCATTCCTTGCAATATTCCATATAAAATTACAAATCTACCACTGTCATCTAATATCTAATATCTATTCAGACAACCATGTCGTTTTCTATGCCGTATTACTTAATCAAATTCAGCCATGTATGCTGAAACGAATGACCCGATAAGTTTTTGACGGCCTTGGGATACAGTGTTGGCTCTTTCGTTGTCAGCATTTACTCCACTCTGTTACATCACACATTATGTCTCCCCTCCTCATTCACAAGACTCCATTTCGAACTTAAACATAAAACATCTTTTAACAATACTAAAGGAAGGTCCAAGGCTGAACACTTGGGCATATTAATGATGCAGTTTTATGATGGGAATCCCATTTATCAAATGGGAAATGCCATTAGATTTTCTTCAAAATATGACCGACGTCCTGCAGAATTATGTTAACCAAATACATACATGACCGCTAGATGTATCTTTATATTGCACAAGGACTCTTTCCATGAAACAATCTAAATCATTTGAATACTTCAGTTGTTCGTTCTCTCTTCTCAGTTCCTCCACCTCCGTCTGTGTATTTTCCAAACTTGTTTGCATACTGTTTAGTTTCGTGTCTATTATTTTTTCTAAGTCTTTCCTCAGTTCATCATTCATCTTTATGCATGAGCTTAACGTTTCCTCACTTGTTTTGACAATTAGCGCACCTATATTATTATGCGTATCTGCTCGCCCTGACGACAATAATCAAATGATTGACTCTATTCAACTTATGAAGGCCTCGTAATAAAAAAAATGCCAATACAACCCCAATAGGTCAGTTACAGTGCATATGTCAATATGTAAGGGCGTCCTAACTGTGTTAACAAAAACTCACGCCAAAGGGAAACGATGCTACAACAATTGCATAATACCATTTGACCATACATGCATGTCAATACAGAAAATCGTCCAATTATGGTCTGATATATTTTCAAAATATTTTTTAGTACCGATTTACTATTCACGGTATTTAAAATAGCAGCACACCGACTGGTATTCTAAGACATCGAATAAAATAGTATCCCCAGCTGACACACGATGGCGCTCTTCAGAAAAGCCTTTAGAAAGTGACATTAAAATAACATGACGATGGAAATATAAAATCCTCGTCTGCATTTCAAATATCTACGGATTCTCTTTGTTTACTCCAGCATCAATAATCCAGAACCGGACCTGGTCATTTGACTAACGGAGACTTGGTTTATCAGATATGGATTTGTAGAATTGATATTTCTTGAACATGAACAATCCTTTAGGATGTTTAATCCGATAAAATTAGGATATATTCTACCCTATATCGTTTATAAGCAATCAAATTAAAATAATTTATTAATGCTGTAAATGCGAAAAGTTGTGTTTATACGTATTATCTGATGACACCTTGATCACCGCCGGGCATACAATCATGAACGATCTCCCCGCATATGCGACATCTTTACTGTTAGGTTCTTTCGTGTCACATAATTGTAATAACTATTGCAATCAAAATCAATAACTATTATCATTAGTAACAAGCTCCAGTTTTCTGAAAAATCATTTTTTTAGATATTTCCCAAAATGTTTCTTTAAAATGTAGGCGAGCTTGACAGTCGGTGAACACTTGTTGTGATGATATTTTAGTCGACATCATTTTGTGTCCGTCTAACCATAGCCACACGTCAAAATGACGGAACCATTAACAACAAATTGCCCGAACGTGACCAACACAAATGACAGTGAAATACTATAAACTACGGGATGACTGTATATGGATGTACTTAAAACAGCGACCCTATTATTGTTAGCGATGAGCAGCACCCGGTCTCTAGGATGGGGCCGTGTTGTCATCCTAAGGGCCGTAACTTAGGAAGCAGGTTAAGGTTAGAGGGACCTATATCCAGGTGCGGTCAAGGTCGGGTCATTTTGTGGCGTCTAGAGTTAGCAGGCATTTAATTTTGTTGGGCAGCAGAGAATGTTAGGCATTTGAGGTAGGAGGAAAAGTATACTGGTTCCAGATAGGGGGCAGAAGACTTTTAATAATTTTTTTTTTCTCAGAGGTAGTGATAATTGTTTATGCTGTTTGAGGAGATTGAATGTGTCAGTGCAATGGTGTGGGCATGGCTCGGAATGTGGCGACATCTGTGGTGCACTATAGTAAACTTCAGAAGCTGGTCTCTTGTGGAAAAACGAGATACTAAACCCCTTTCATTCTGGAATAAAATAAAATTTCAGGTGTTGACCTTGTGTCTGATGTTTAAACTGATGCCAAATTTTCCAGTGCACCCAACATGTGCACCTTATATGATAATATATAGGGCTTGGAAATACGTCCTTCTAACCTTAAGACAGCTGTAGAGTGGACAAAGCAGAACTCTTGACCAGGAATCTCTCAGAGGCCTTGATTCACGGTGATTGATAAAATTTTACAATAACCTATAAAGATATATTTTTAAATTTTATATAAAGATATCTTGAAGATGAAGTTAATTTCTCAACGCTGAGTTATTAATACAGGGCAGAAGTTAAAATACAAAAGTGTAAATCTTTTCGGTGTATAATGTATATAATTTACTCGCAGTTGGTTTTCTTCGGAACAAAGTTATCCCTGCTTCCGCTCTGATTTGGCCGTTAACTTTCGGTACATGTATCGTGAATGCGCTCTTCTACGGCAATTTATTTTTAGCTTTCAGCTTCATGATTTATAATCTTAACATCGTTTGTCCTCAAATGTGTCTCTAATTCTTTTGTGCTTTAAATGCTACCACGCAAGTCACGGTCATTTGGAGGAACCTTGAAAAATTGTCCGCTAGGGTCACAATTCGCTTCACAGTTCTAATATAATCCCCATTTAACCCAGTATCCATAATAAAGGAATTTTACTACCTCGAGGGAACTAAAAGTTTAATCAAAACGCATAAAACCTTGTATTGTTGTTCAGGTATGTTGCTATTTATACATTCAAAGTATTTTGATGACAACCATGGTTTGAATAGTTTTGCAAGCGATGGTCAAAAGGAAACCCTTCAATCTAAATATATTTCAAAGGGTGCACACATATTTCTTAGGATCCACAGTCTCCAGGGACTCTGAAACATGTGACCAGTACATCCGTAAACCGAAAGGAAAAAGAAAAGGCATTAGCAAAATAGATTCTGTAGTCGGAGCCTAAGAACCTCCACCTAAATCTCTTTTTCAGTCATGCATTCATCTTCATCAGTCAGGCCTTCATATGTGCACGTTTCATGTAAAATACTGTCATGTTTCTCCTTGCGAACGGCAGAACAAACGCATGGGCGGTCTCTATACGGGGACAAAGAAGTCCTTTGTCATTTTGGCAGATAATGAAAAAATATTTTTTGATCATTCTGATAACTCCAAATTAAATGGATTGTCTTTTTTGGAAACAGTTTTATTCTTATCCTCTTCACATTTTTTTCAGCAAAATCCGTATATAACTATTTGCGTTAATTTACTTAGAAAACAATACCAAGTCTGAAGTTGTTTCTTTGTCAACCACTTTTACCAAAATAATGTAAAGCTCCTTTTTATCTTAAAGGGTGGTCAACTTTCGTCCAGGACAATCAACAAAGCTCAAGACAAAAATTTGATACTGTTGAAATTTATTAACCTGAGCATTTCTGTTTAAATTCACGGATGTATGTTGCATTATTACTTGCAAGATCTGAACATGCCTACGACTTCCCTCAACAGACAACTAACGCATCGGTATCCATTATGTTCTCTGAGCTTCAATTTATACAAAGTTTCTTTCTTTATTTTCACATTGCTATGATCATATACTTCCTCATAGTATTTCATGGTAGGATGCTCCTATATAACCGAATGCGAAAGCCTGTCTCGAAATGCTAGCAAAATGCTTTATAAAAAAGAAAAAGTGTCATTACTAGGTTTGTTACTAATTAGAATACAAAGTTTTAGGGAAATCAACGGAACATCTCTCCGGAAACTGACAAAATTGATAGTATATAGTATTTCGTAGTTTTATTAATTGGCTCAGTTCTCTGCTCAACAGACGCATGGTGGCATTCCTCGCCAACAATCTGCACTTGCAAGGCAAAACATCTTTTTGAACACAATGATCAAATAGGAAAGCTTTGGAATGAACCACAAATAAATTATACCCCATGTTTACTTAAACTATTAAGGCTAGAATATCTATATCTTACCAGTTATTCTTCCTTGACCTTGACTCAATTTTAATTAAGCTCATATAAAAGCTACTTTTCGTTCAAGTTTTCAGAAAGCAAAGAATAAAGAAAATATAAGAACATTGCGTATAGCACCATATAATTTATCTTCGTTCACACAGTAAATATAATTTTTATATTTTTACATTAGTTTTCGGTGCAAGAGGTGTTTGCAATGTTGGAAACAAATAACTTTTTACAGACCGCTCTGTTTACTAACTTATGTTATTTTGCAATTACCCGACACCAAAAAATCCTTGAACACATAAAGGCATCTGATGAGTCTTTAGTCGGACTTTGGGAGTAGCATTTATTATTGTCTGCAATTTATCCGTTATTTGTTGAGTCCCTGCATCTTTCGGTTTTTGTTTAACTTCTCATGTTGAGCACATATTCCTGATTAAAATTACTCTGACATGAAGAAAATTACTTTTATTATATATCTGTCTCTAGATTATCCGTTTAAATCGTTGTCTGCGACTCAGCGAGAATGAATTCGTTCCAAGAATATTCAGTAGTTACACTGCAAGGTTTGGTTTTCAAATATAATACTAGCCGAAAACGATATATCTTAACTTAGTGGTTAATATCAACTTTCAGCCCAACTAATTTCTGACTGAATCAGAATATGTAATGTAATTTCCAAGATCATATTTTATTCTTTTCAAATGTTTGATATGCTAGTTATGTCTGTATAACACGTTGTGCCTAAATAAAGTGGTTACTTTTTCTAGTATGCATTAAAGACGGCAATAGTGCATCATTCATGCGAACGTATTATGGCCGATCCTTTCGCTATATAAATTTGGTTTAAGGAGCCCAATCACCTATCTGACCTTTATAAACTAAAGGTAATACCTTGGAGATTTTATAAAAAAAATAGGCCAGGACACGTGGATGTCACTGTACACAGGCTACTTGTTTTATTTATGTCAATGTGTTTTAGATTTGTGGTGGCCCGCCAAAATAATCAAAACAAATTCGACAGGGTCGTCTGGGAGCAAGACAGATGGCGTTTTGCAACAAGTGACCTTTCTACCCACGTACATATACAACCTACCACCTGAGTTTACGTTTTCCCTGTTTCCAGAAATCACAAATTCTTTTCCAAAAAGTAGGTCAAAGGGTATTTATGGACCAGTAATCATTTTTTCTCAACAAACCATGATTTGTTTCAGTTGCCGTCATATTTATCCATCTGACTCTCGCCACTACATTCTTTGAAGGAGAAGACCTACAATTGTATTGTCCCAATGTAAACTACAAAGACACCCTGTCTGTGAAGTATTATAAACTACAGGAAGACAATACATGGACGAAGCTTTTTGAACAGCGCCTCTCTAGACAGGGCGGCTCTAAGATTGTTAGTTTCGGGGATCAGCAGCATCAGACTCAAGTCTTTAGCATTAGGTCGGGTTGCTATCTTGAACGCAAGGCCTGAGGATGCTGGATTTTACAGATGTAGATTGGACAAATTTGGTCGTACACAGATAAAGAACCTCTCAGTGATCATTCTTGAAGGTGAGTAATTTAATAAATCACTGTTTTTATTATCTAATTTACATTGTTTTATTCTTTGCGGTTTATCTGATCAACTATCAAAATATAACTATCCCATTTTTGGCTCAGCTGACTACATGAGCTATAGCAATCACTTTTTGTCTATGGTCCGTCCGTCTGTCAATCCGTCCATCCACCTGGCCTAAATTGTAACCGCTTGACCTGGAATCTTCTAACTTAACATCGGGGAGATCCATGAAAAATCTCCTTTGAAACCTGAACTAAGGCCTCTGTTACCCATATCCTCCAAGCTATGGGGCTCAGAAGTACCCCCAGAATGATTAAAATATTTATACGAAAGCTCCAGTATCTTAACAACTAATGCATTGATCGCCATGATTCTTTGCATGCATATTTATCCTGAAGTGTTTCAGCAGTTCCTGCAGACTGCTGGTGCCATCTGGGTTTTTTTCATATGTTAATATTTATGCATATATTTCTCTATTTTTTGGACCTTCATAAACAAAGTCGTCCGTTACAAGGCACAAATCGTAACCATTGGACCTCGAATCTTCTAACGTTGCATCCATTGAGGTCTATGGATAATCACTTTGAAAACTTAAAATAACTACTCCGTTAGCCATATTCTCTGAGCTATACAGACTAACCTCAGACTTACCCCACCCCACCCCCACCCTCAATTATACACAATTAGATACAAAGCTCCAACATCTAAACAACCAATGCATTGATCACCATAATTCATTTCATGTATATTTATCATGGAGTTATTCATCAGTTCCTGCAGACTGGTGGCGCCACATGGATTTTTCGAGTTTTTACACATTTTTATCTTTTTTGAGTCCTTCAAAAAAGCGGTTGCCGGTTAAGAGGGCACAAATCGTAACCATTGGACCTGGAATCCTCTTACTGGATATCCGGGGAGGCCCATGAAATATCTTTTGGAAACGTCAAATTATGATTCTGTTACCCATATCCTCTGAGCTGTTGGGCTTCTAAGTACCCCCCCCCCCCCCCCCCAAAGAATAATTGAAAATCTGCATCCTGAGAGGTCTTCAAAAGTTCTCTCCAAAAACTTGAAATAGGTTACTGTTACCTATATGCTTTGGGTTACGGAGAATGTTTACCCCCCCCCCCACCCCCCGCCCACCCCTCCATAATGAAGTAATACTCACTAATTTGCCAGATTCCTCGATGGATTTTTCTCAAATTTGGTTGCTCATGGGTCTTACTGAACCTTAGCTACTTGGCATGAATGGTGGCGCCACCTGCATTATCTTAATTTTTACATAATTTTACCTGTAATTTTGGAATACTCGGTCTGTTAAGTAGGCACAAAGTGAAATAAGGTCACGGTTACTTATATTCTTTAAACTAGGGGGCGTGTTTGAGCACCCCAGAAATGATTTAAAATAAACACAAATCTAGTTTCCTCTGGAACGGCCTGATGGATTTTCATCAAATTTTTGTGTGCTTATGGATCTTGAAAAATCTAAGGTCCTGGGCATGAACGGGGTGAAACCTGCATTATCAAAGTTTTAACGAATATACCTGTATTTTTTAAAACACTAGAACGTTTACAAGGCTAAAAGTATACCCGTAGAGGTAAGAAATATGAACCTCTGCATCCTGAGAGTTTCTCAAACGTTTTTCCTCAGAAATCTGAAATTAGGACACTGTGACCTATATTCTCTGAGTTATGGGGCGTGTTTAATGCAAGAATTCAAAATACACACAGATTGCCTCATGAACGGCTGACTGGCTTGTTATTAAATTGATGTGTGCATGTGGATCTTGATAAACTTGCTAATATGCATGAATGATGACACCACCTACATTATCTTAATAAGTTGCCTGTGCAAAGACATACTGTCAACATATCAGTCGTCTGAGCGTCATGACCCATGGGCCAATTGTTAATACAAAAATTGTTGAGTAATGAATGACAAAATTTATTTCAATGGCACAGGAATGACACAAAGAAGGAATTTGGAACATATAGGTACATAAGGGAGGATGCGGCAGCCCTTAAACGCGGGTAAGAACGGCAGTGTATTCTGTATTTTTAATATTTTTAATCACCAAATACTAAAATTAAGAATGTGTTATTAATAGGCAATATCGTTTTATATTTTCACTGACAAATCTATTTACATTCCATTAAAAACACTGTTGGTATATATATATATATATATATATATATATATATATATATATATATATATCTCTAGAAGTTAATGTTACCCTCCGATGTAAAGTGCTCTATGGCCAGACAAGGCCAGAGCGGTATAACTCTAACCACATTCACCTGATGATCGGGTCGCATCCCGTGAAACAGACTGTTGTGAATTAACAGTGTTGTTTTTCTTCAGAGTTATATATATACATATACATATATATATATATATATATATATATATATATATATATATATATATATATAAGGTCAAACAATGTAAATATTAATTTGGATATTTATAGACTCTGTTAATGTTAATCACCAAAATAGCCAAATAATCCTTCTATAAGATTTTCACAAATACAAATAATTGTAGCCATGATGATTAGCTATATTTAAATATGGAGTTATTGAATAAAAATTGGTAACGAAAAGTCGTTTTGCATCTCGCTGTCTTTTTCGTTTGATTTTATTTTCTTTAATGATGGACTGAATTTGCAGTGTACAGTATATATGCATAAGAGGCATTTTATGTTTGGCTTAAAATATTGCTGCTAAATCTAAATTATTACAATAATATGAACCAAGTTTATGTTTGTGAGCTTTTTGTGTAAACAGTAAAACCACATCCATGTAAGATAATAAACGTGAAAGAAACTCGGCATGGTTTAACAATATAGTTTATATTTGCAAAACAAAGCTGCTTTGTTTCAGCTCGACAAATTATTAGCGTTCATTTATATACGATGCAATGATAAATTTGATCATTTTTGGAGAATTTTATATAATGGCTTACAAATTGTAAAATATTCTTGTTATAATATCCACTATTTATTGACTATTATTCCATTTCTCACCTTTAAGTCATGAAGCGTTTAGGGCACCATTTCTGTGGATTTCATTATTACAAATATTATAATTATTATATTATCATAATTATTATAATGATTATAACGATTATAATCATTTTAATTATTATAATTATTATCATTATCATTATAAATTTGTATATATATATATATATATATATATATATATATATATACAAATATTGCGTACACAGATCTGTCCTACTGGATGTCAAATTTATCAACAAATGCCAGCGAAAAAGAGGACTAAAAAGTGTGCTTCGTAAACCTCGTTTTACGACTGGCCTTCAGTGGACACAAAACGTATATCATTCGCTGGATTGACTCTACTCAATCAACTGCAGTCTTATAAAAGTCGCACATGTAGTCCTGCTGATCACTAACATAAATAAGCTCAAATTTGGCAAACGTCCTGCATATGCTTGAATGTAAAAATCTTCAGGAGAGTGTTATGAAAACCCATGACTTCATTTAGTTACTCCATGTCTAGGTATATTAATTTTGTTTCTTCCCGCCCATATCGAATAATAATATTCCATGATGTTTAGATGAACGAAGAAACTTCATGAACACTTTGATTCATTGTAACCTGTAAGAACAGAAAAAAAAATAATCACTTTCTCTAAATTATAATATCATATTTGTAAATATTCTTGGCCTGGCCGTTCGTCCTGGATTTTAAGCACAAAAACATTAATTATTATCACATCAAGCAAGACGCAAGTTGGTCTCTTATTGCTGACACATGGTAGCACTCCTCTACGTACGTTTCAGTCAGCCAAATTTAAATAGGTTGTAAAATAAACTATGCAGCAATTTTGTGGTTAAAATATCATAAAAGAGGGGGTAATATATATAATATCATAAAAGAGGGGGTAATATATATAATATCATAAAAGAGGGGGTAATATATATTAATTGAGATTTGCTATCAGCCGTTTTTAGTGTCTCAGGTTTGGATAATTCTAAATTTGAAAACAATTATTCATTATTATTCAGACAAAGACACAAAGAACACCTTTAAATTTTTTGTCCATAATACCAATTAAAAATTTTGATATAACATTTTTTACACATTATCATCAAGAAAGGGAAAGTGTAAAAGATATAATTAATTTTTCGAAAGTTGATCTGTTGAAAATAAGTAACATGTTCTAACCATGTTTTATAATAATCAACTGCATCGGTGTCACTTGCTACTTCCCAGAAATATGAACCTTCCAAAACTGATGTTAATACCGAGAAGTAACATATTTTCCTGGGCAGTTTGCTACTCGTTTATTCAAACATCCTTTGATAAAGCTATAAGATAAATGAGATAAATCGAGTTGAGATAAATCTATAGATTTGTGGATTATCTGTTTATCATCACCGAGTGGGCTACTGCACAGTCAGAAATCTTTCACATTCACAGAAACAATTTTGACAGGTATGATATTCTGAACGACCCCTTGTAAAGCTGGCTGTTACGATCACCGGATATCAGTACCTAACGAAATTCCGTTATATTATTTTCAGAAAATTCCAGTGAAATAAGACCTCCTGGCTAATACGGGTTACGGGCAGTTGTTTTTTTTTTTTTTTTTTTTACCAAAGTGATATATTACTAATAAATTGACCTGCCTTATGCGGGCACTATTTGTGCTACTCCTTTACCGAGCACTGTCCCGGTGGTTGATTGCCCATGCCTGAAGTCGCGGTCACTTGTACGGGCTCACTGTTTGTATTATTGATGCGCGTGCACCAAACACACACTTGTGGCTTCGGCGGCCCCTGTGCCGACCCTGGACAGATTACCCTAGTTATGCCACGTGACTGGCTCACACGGCCTGCTAATGCACATGAATGGAAATTCCCCGAAGTTAATCTTTGATCTTTGCCCCTTGTGATTTTTCTTACATCTATTCAATGCATAACATGAACGGTTATATTACCAAGAGTCTATGAACTATGATGTTCCAAAGAAGCAAGTGATTAGTTGCACCATCCAAAAATTTTCAGTCGTTCATATGAGCACATTTGTCATGTTAGAATGAGAGTTCGAATTTAAACTTATCAGAATGCGTTTCACGATTAACGTATTCACACACAACAATCTATTATATTCCATTAGTATTTTGTAAAATTAACTGTATTGCCGTTAATTGCTGTCGTGCGGATGATATCGGTACAATGTCTCGAAACATCGCACCATCAAACCTGACTCGACATGGATTAGGACTCAAAGTGAAGCTCATTCAGAGGCTGATAGTCAAGAGACAAGGCGGCGCAACCATAAAATTACAGTTTTATCAACTGTAAGCAAATTCATTATATCATATATCAACATAGAATTACACATATAAGTACATGATTACAAAATACAATAAACACAAAGAAAGTTCCCTTTTACCAAATGTATTGCCTAAATAAAATCTAAAAGACAAGAAAAGAAGGAAAACATGGAGCTAGAGTGCCGAAGTTGCGGAAGTGAGGGCCCCAAGCCCTATGCGCTCCTTTAGCAACGATAAAGATGATATCACAGGCATTCTCTCTGTGAAAAACTACAGTCTACAGTATGATATCACATTGACACTGTTTTTTAACGGCGCTAGGCAAGTCTATCATGGTCAGTCAAGCTCTCAGCTGCATCCGGTTCAAGTCATTAGGATGCGGCCCAGTTTTCATTCTGACAGCTCAGCCTGAGGATACAGGTTTACACAGATTCGAATTAGAGCAGGGCTTAAAAGGAGGTTAGGACCCTCTCAGTGGTCAACCTTAAAACAAATTTAAATACAACCGTATCCTCGTTCGTATATATTATTTATCAAGTACTGGTAGTTTAATCATGAAACGTTAATGAAATTTTTATTTAAAATTAATTTAAAAACCATTTTGAGTGGATAGAAGAATTGAAGAGTCAGGTAGTATTGCTGATATATAAAGCGCTCCTTCTGCCAATTGCTCGCTACTATAGTGAAAGTTAGATAATAGACGTTAAACTCATTATAAGTTGTTTTATGAAAGTCAGAGATAAAATCATTTAAAGTACAACCAAACGATGATAAAGGTACAAGTCAGTTACGTTGACAAACAAGTGTTATGTACCAATAAACATCGGTTTTATCTTTATATGTATATTATAGCTTTTTCGTGAACTTCCAAAGAGGTGTTCTAGGAGTATCCATGCCAGATCTAACAAAAGACTATTGAAGTGGTACAGGTGAGGCATCATGATAAGTTAACGTTGCGGAGATTGTGGCATACCCACTTGCAAACATTTCTAATATAAATTTCTAGTCCAATTCTGGAGTCAATGGTAACATCCAGATCACGTACTTGTCGGCTAGATTTGATGCTAGACTTCTATAGTTGCAGAATGATTGGATTACAGAAGCACTCAACAATGGTGGTTTAAGCAGTTTTTAAAGAGTTACCAGCTTTGGACGTAAGATGAAATTATTTTGAATTAATATGGTATCACACAGAAAGTCACTTCAGAACACCCCGCTTTCTTTGAGAAGACAAAGCTGCCAGTCAAAGCTAATGAGACAGACGAGATATATGCAGCAGTGACTAACGACCAATCATGTGAACATTTTCTGGCTCTTCATAGTCACAATAACTGCAGCCTCTGTCCTCGCTCTTGCATTACTGGACAGTGTCATCATTTTAAAACCACGTTTTAGGTGTAAGTTTTAAATATTCACGAGCCTTTGAGTCGAAAGGTAAACGTTATTCAAATACAAGTTATACATCTGCAGATTCTATCTACACAGTTATATATAAGTGATGTTTGATGGATGGAGCAGGTCAAACTGACAACAAATTTCATTAGCCGCTTGAAACGGCGACAGACCCTTTTTTGTGTGGGACCTGGTGACTGCGGGCGAGGTCGAGACTCACAACTTGCGTGTCTGGATATACTCCAGAAATCTAATTGGAGGGACAATATATATCCTGGGGAGAAAAAGAGGAGCCGGCGAAACAGCAGTCCCGTATCACGTATCTGTAGATTACAGGGCTCCACATGAGAGAGATATTGCTTCCTGTTTCTTGCTCCTATTCACGGATTCCTCGAAAGAAAAAAGTCGATAACATTATTCATACAGTCCAAGAGTCTGTTTCCTTAAATGACATGTTGTTCAAACAGACAATCTAGATTATTACTTATTAAAGCAGTCAAATCATTTCTCCTTCTAGTCAAACCGTTTCTCATCGACAACTTTGGTAAGTTTGGTTGTTCTACACGTGTTTGTCAGAAGTTTCAAGTAAAATATTTTGTTAATAAAAGAAGGTCAGAATTTAATTAAGAAACTATGGATCTTTATTGTGTTTATTCTGTGTAGCTGATTACCTTGTCGGGGATATGCTATAAAACAAACTCTTGGTTATCTCAACACGGTAAATGAAGGTGATGCATTTTTATTTTAAGTCCTGCTAGTGACAAGAAGGCAAATTACTACTGACAAGTAGACATTTTCTTAGGAGATAATTTCTTCAAATAGAATGAATATCAAAGAAAACACTGTAAATGAAAGGAACCTACTGTTTTGTATTAATTGGCTCCATAGTATAGAAACATGATGGCGCTCCTCACCAGCAGTTTGGATTTGCAAGTTCACGTGACATTTTTGCGCGCAATGATTATTAAGGAAGTTTATGAATAAATAGCAAATACATTTTTCTCATGGCTGCTATATTTACTAATGCTAAAATATCTATATATAACCGATTGTACCTACTGGATCTTGGTTAATTTCATTTATGCTTAAAAACAAAGTATATTTCGTTCAAGTTTCGAGAAGGAAAAGAATAAAGAAAAGAGAATAACATCAAGAATAACATCATATAATTTATCTTCATTCAAACGGTAAGTATAATTATTCATTGCTATAACAAAATGAGTATACGTTATTTTCGGTTTGGAAACCGATTACTTATTACCAATTGCTCTGCCTACGAAACAGACATATCTTTTATAATTATCATATTCTGTTACTAATGGTTATTTCACAATTACCAGACACCAAAACACCAAAACACATAAGTGCATCCGATGAGTGTCAAACCGGACACCGGGAAGTAAAATTTAACATGTATCACTTTTCATTATTTACTAGTCCGTTATTTACAGGGTCCCTGTGGGTTTTATGTTTTGCTAAGCATGATCACCAAATATTCCCGATTATTGTTGTCTAAACTGTAAGTTAATAACTTATATATATATTTTTGTATACATATGTAGATTACGTTTATTTCTGAAACTGCGACAGTGGTACAATGAATTCCATCCAAGGATATGCGGTTGTTATAATGCCAGGTTCGGGTTTCGAATATCATACCAGACGAAATCTAACATAAGTTTATTTAATTACTGCTGAACATATATATCAAAATATGCATTGTATTTTTTCAGATTCCACGTGATCTTTTTAAATGTTTTATATTGGAATTGTGTAGTTTAAAAACTGGTGGCTAATTCAAGTGGTTATTTTCCACTGGTTTCCTTTTTGTTTTATAAATATGTTTCGATTTAACCATAGTTATTGCTTGAGCCGGTGATAATTTCTATTATCAGCACATATTGATTTGCTTCAGTTGCCGCCTTATATAACCACCTTAACCTCGCAAAAAAGTTCTTTGAAGGAGAAGACCTACATCTCAATTGTTCCAGTATGAACAACAGAGACATTCTCTCTGTGAAATGCTTTAACCTACGCAATGAACACATGTTGATACCTCTTTTTGAACAGCGGCCTCCTACTCAGGGCGCGCCTGTTATTGTTAGCGGTAAGATCAGCAATACCCGGCTCCGGTCGTTAGCATTGGATCGGGTTGCTATTTTGAAGGCACGGCCTGAAGATGCTGGGTTTTACAGATGTAGATTACACAGATTTGGTCGTACAGATATAAAGAATATCTAAGTAATCATGCCTAAAGGCAAGTAATAATTTACAACACAATACCATGCTTCTGAATAGTTAACATTGTTATTCATTATATTCTCTGTTCATGTAATATAATTAGCAAATGATGAATCACTTGGTTACTTAAATTAAAGTACAAACATTTAACTGCCCCGCTGGTGTTTATTCAATGAATAATGAGTCACAAGAATTAAACATTTTTATTTTAATTTTAATTGGACTGGAACACACATAAAAGGACTTCGGAACACCTCAGTGCATTAGGGAAGACAGCCCGTGCAAGCTGGTAAGGCAGGCAGAATATTATATATATAAAGAGAGAGAGAACGTCTTTGAACAACACTGAACATATAATATTTGTCTATATTCCCCAAATAAATCGATACATATATTATTCTTATACAGTATTAAGAAGCAGCTTTTATACCAAAATGTTCTATTTGTATTTTGTAATTGTCGTTTACACTTATGTCACGTTATTTCTCAGAAATATTACACTAAAAGTACTGATGTTAAAACCAGGAACAGATTTTTCTGGGCCTCTAGTATTTGATCATTTCCTCATCAGTCTGCATATCTTTCCTGATAAGTGTCTAAAACAAACTACCCGTTAATGAAGCTGCTCTAACAGGTAAGATTAATTTGTGTGCATTATCTGTGTATGAGTGGAGCGGGCTACCATGGTACTGCAGCTGCTGCATCGTCAGTTATACTTAACAATGACCATAACAATATTTATAGAGATTGTGCATTCTAATCAATATCCAGTTTCTTGGTAATGGAAGGTCAGTTGGAGATATCAAAAAGTTTTTCCAATGTATTACACTGCGTAACATATAGTTATAGGTGTCAGGCTTCATCAAAACGTGTCCTTAGAACCGGTCATTTTTTAAATTATAAATGCATGCTGACTTTTTTCAGTCGGCATGTTATATATCCTTCTCACTTGATTTTCAGAAAACATCACTATCTTTGAGAACACGAAACCACCCATCAAAGCTAATAAGTCAGCAGTGACTAACAAGAAGGTACATTCTCTGAACACTCTCTGGCCCTTCATTATCACACTAATTGCAGCCTCTGTCGTCGCTGTTGTTCTATTGGTCAGCATCGTCATATTAAGAGCACGTAATATGCCTTACACAAGAAAGTATTATAGCTTATAATGTAAAGAAATACAAAGATGAAAACATTTCGCTATTTAAACAAACTAAATCATGTGTATTTCCTCGCCTTTCTTTGCATTCCTGTTTCTTTTGTTTACTATTTAACTTTAAATTGTGCAGTCAAATGTCCTTACCGTTAACATAAAAACATATTATCCTGCAATCTTATGAATGTTTCCAGTGACAACTAGCGAAAGTTTCTTGATTCAGATACACCTAGAATCAACTACGTTAGGCACAGCCTCTCTGGTTTGTCTGATAACCTAGATCATGTTTGACCTTTGGTGAAGTATTCAGTATTAATAAGAATGACGTCATTTAGGGTGAACTGTAACAACCAAATATCTGCTACAAAATACTTACTAACATATTTATGTTCTTTTCCTAAACGGTCGGTGAGAATTCTTTATGTTTTAACCTTTCTTTTAATATGATTATCCCTATAGGGATATCTTATTTGTAAAAAGTCGTCGAAAATGTCGAGCTGACTTTCACATGTTTATTCTCACATAAGAGAACACAGAGTAACCACATTATTTATACATTTAGACATATGAATCAAATCTAACAATTCGTCCTTTGAAAATGCGCCTGATTAACTGGAAGCTATTTTAAATTTCAATCTGTTATCTGTCAAGGAATTTAAACTACATCCCCCTGTATCTTTTGATTTGTATATCGTAAGACATTTCTTAGTATAAGTACATTGTACCCATCAACACTAACACATTCATAAAATAGTTTATTTGAATTTGCTTTTGCAATAACAGATGTGAATTTAGTATTTTGCATAGTTTTATTTTATTTTAGGTAATCTTTTGTTTTTATTTATATTAAACAATATCCAGAAGGAGTCTTCCGCCTATGCCGCATGAAGAGCAAACGTCCGCTTTAGTGCTGCTTTGACTCTTCAAAAGGTCAAATAATATTTCCGTTTTGAAGGTCGTGGATTAATGGACATGCTGTCATTTTCAATGCTATAAAATTATCCGAAACACTTCACCCTTTTTAACTTCAGCTGTTGATACATGTGCTCTCAATTTAATTTATATTTACGCACAACCCGTTGAAGGTATATTTTAAAACACTGATGCAGATTGAATTAAATTAAAGAGTCTATAAAATCAGTGTAAATGTTGCTGTCATTTACAGTCTATAAAAATGAGAAAACAGGTGTGCCTGATGAAGGAAAACTGCACGCATTTAACCCCCCCCCCCCCAAAAAAAAAAAAAGATATTTTTAGCTCCAGTCACTATTTCACTGAGGAAATTCATCTTCACGGAAAAGTGGCCATTGAAAGCAACACTTGCTACATTAAAATATAGTCTCTCCTTTTGACAAAACGAAGCAGCATACTTGCAAACTAAGGTTTAAAAACCTTTTAAACTTTATCAGTTGTACTTAGATTAAAAAAAATAGAAATTATATCTAATGAAGTCCTTCCAAGGGGCTTAATTAGAGGCGTAATAAAGAATATAGAGGGCGAGCCACTACGAAAAGCTTTCATAGCAACGCCGCGAATCGAACCTGGGTCGCCAGCCAAGAGAGCCGTTGATCACCCTCAACTGATAACCACCCTGATGCTGTCATTTGCATCTCTTTGTATAAAAAACATCTATGCATAACGCCGTCTCGTTTTACGATCAATTTCTTTCAATAGTGAAATTAAGGACCAGGATAATAATAAGAAAATAGAGGCTTTCATTCTTTCTTTCTCGATTTCTCCCGTAGCGAAACGTTTTTGCGTCAAAAGTAGACCTGGACTTGGTGGTACCAAACGGGCTAATGTGGCGTTTTCAACGTCAGCGTTATGATAATGTTTATATTTCTGGTGAGAAAGAACTGTTTTGAAAGATGTCTGTTTTGCTTACATTACAGCTAACCTGTATCGTTATTATCATGGAGAAGGATTTATTTTGTGTAAGAGGCCATGTGGACTGCGATATAAATAAAAGCGCGAGCACTTAGAGCACTTAGAGCAACAACACAATTTATAATATCTTCCAAAAAATATTTAAAAAAAGCAGTGTTAAACTAACTCTTTTTATCTATCCGTCCTCTCTATAAATGGTGCTTTTATTACAATTTGTTCGTTAATCAAAATAATTGAGATATGCATACCTACAAGTAAGGCCCGTGTACACAACACTGTGCGACTTAACGCTGTTACCTTCATGGGATAAGCATTACGTCTTGAAATATGTTTGATGTCATGAAAAATGCTATTACGCATGCAGCAAACTTAAAGGTAAGGAAACTAACTATAATTTTAATTATTTTAATTACACCGACAAATTATAGGAGTCATCGTTAAGAACATAGATATCTTAAACACATCCACAGTTTTGTGTTGTTAATAACAAAATGGGTCACTTGGTTAATAAGTTAAGGTCACATATTTGTTTCAATGTATTGTTCATTTTGAATGCCGTGTTGAGCCGGTCCCCAGCATGAGACATCCAAACCATACAACTGCTGCCTCTCATTTTACGAGGTAAAGGCCACCGTTCGTGTAACCTTCGACCATCGAACACTTAGTGGCTAGAAAATATACGTTGTATATAGGACTTTGTTAATATCCATTGCATATATATATATATATATATATATATATATATATATATATATATATATATATATATATACCGTATAGGGTCTGTATGACCTATGTGATTTTTTTTACCCTCACAAATACAGGTAGGACTGAGACACTGTATTGCATTGATTACTTGCCACATTTTATGATGTTAAAATTCCGAATTTTTAGCAATTTATGGATATATACAACTCACATTCATTGTGTTACAACCTGCAGAAATGTCATCAGACCATCTTGATCTACTGCTTCACATTTATACTCATGTCCGATTATTTTGCACCCACGTTAAGAAATATAAACACCTGCCCGTATTAAGGTTATGCTAATCTTAATTCGTTATTAACTTTATCATATATGTTCCCAATGGAGCATAAGACTGCAGTCAGGCATTATAACATGGTGTTGAGCATCCAACTGGGTCTCATATTTTCCAGAAAAAAATACTTAATATATTGAACGCCTTCTGTGGGTCGAGGGGTAGAGCAAATGGTCCACAGATAGCAGATTGATACACCAAATAACAGCCGAGGAGCTCATCTAAGTTGAACGCGCTGAAGGAAATATTCTATGGGTCCTCCTTCTTATCACCCAACAATGTGAAATGTTATTCATTCAGGAGATCCATGTAAAGTATTCACCGGGATATCAAAGACTGCCAGATGATATGTTCAAACAATCACTTATTCAAGTATTTTTTTTCTTATTATTGAGGTAGTTTACTTGTTCAAGTGTTCTATGCCTTACTTTTGAACTGTTTCTTATGGTATCTGAATTTCATTTTGTGACAGGCATAACTAGTAGACATAAAGCAATAATGTTTATTTGGTCAATGCATTTTTTATACAAATAATTATTATCATATTTCTCACAGTTTGTTTTTCATTTAGGCCACAGGTAGATCATTTTTTAGTTAGAATGCACTTTGATTCGGCAGTTACGATTCAAAAGTTATGTGCTTCATTGTCCTTCCTAAATTAGACATAATAGATAAATCATTTTAATTTAAAGCTTAATGACGAATCTCTCGAGTCGTCACTCAGAGTTAATCATGAATTCTATAAATACAAGAGCACATAGATACAAAAAGATAGATATGGAATTTCATCCTCAAAATGTGTTGGGTGGTGTGGGTATCCAACAATTATCTTCTTTATCATTTATGAGCTCCCGTTTGCGGTACATTGCAGGTATACGGATTTATGACAAAGAACAAGCCTTATATAATGTCCCAAATAGAAACGAACTATGCCCTCGAAAACATACCCTCTGTCAAACAAATAGAGAAAGCCATCAAACAGCTGTCGTGTGGAAATGCCCCAGGCTCTGATGCCATTCCTGCTGAAATATATAAGGCCGGTGGATCCACATTGACACAGAAACTGCATGAGTTGTTCCTCCCTTTTTGGAGAAAAGTACACGGCAACAATAATTCAAAGGCGCTTCCAATGTCCAAATATACAGGCGCAAAGGAAACCGACAGAGCTGTGACAACCACATAATGATTTCTTAGCTCAGCATTGCTGGAACGATCCTTGTAGACTTCTCCTCAGTCGCCTCATTCTACCCCTGGAAGTCGGTCTTTGACCAGAGAGTCAATGCGGTTTTCGTGTTGGTCTTGGTACAGTTGACATGTTCTTTGTCGCTCGTCAATTCCATGAAAAATACTAAAAACAATACCAGGACCTGTTCACCACAATTGACGACCTAACAAAAGGCATTTGACACTTTTCGCCGTAACGGACTCTGGAAGATCATTGCCAAGTTTGGATGTCCTGACCGGTATATCACCATTATCCGAGAGTTTCACGATAGCATTAAAGCGTGCGTCCGAGTTGATAGGTAGGCATTATTCGACTTCCCAGTAAGCAACGGCGCAAAACAAGGCTGCGTTCTAGCTCCAGCACTGTTCAACATGATGTTTTCTGCCATGCTAATGGGTGCTTTAACAAGGATGACCCTTCAGTGAGTGTTAGATACCGCACAGAAGGCAAGCACCTAAACCAAAGAAAACTGAATGCCATCATGTAAGTTAGGAAAGCAATCATCTGTGACCTGCTCTTTGCTGACGACTGCGCACTGAATGCATCTTCAGAATCATACATGCAGCAAAACATGGACCAGTTTGCCCGTGTGTGAAAAACTTCGGGCTTCCCATCAGCATGAAGAAGACTGAAGTGATGCATTAGCTCAAACCATAAAAGTAACATGATGAAACCTCCATCATGGTCAATGGATAATTTCTGGTGGACAAATTCACATACCTATGCACCAAGATCCAGGTCTACAAGGCAGTAGTCATCACTACCCTGCTACTGTCTATGAAAGGCATGCGAAACAACTGAACAATTTCCACCTGACCTGCAACCGTCGACTGATGAACATAACATAACAAGATAAAGTTCCAGACACAGGGTCCTTACATCTGCTAAACTGCAATCAGTCTACACCATCTTGCATCAATCCTAAGTTCAATATGCAGGTCAGGTTTGCCCCATGCCAGATACCAGACTTCCAAAGCAACTTTCGATGGAGAACTGGTGTCTGGTAAAATACACAATTGGTTGTGTTGATAAAGTGTGTGGCCGTTCAACAAAGATAATATTGACCGGTCTGTTGGGTATTACTCTAGCATTGGCCTTCAGGGAGCCGGGTCGTCCAAACGGGCCTTAGGGCCGATACGCTACTCTAAGAGCAATTCGAAGACTGTATGTAACGAGCCGGTTAATAAATTATTTTCTTTGTAGTTTTCATTATTTAGCATATAAATGCCAAGTGAAGGATATGTCTTTAATCATGTTATTCTAACACTCATTAATTGTTTTAGTGCTACCAAGAGAAGACTGGTTGGGATCAAGTACACCAAGGAGTTCTACTGTATGAAGAGCTAGACAATGGCATAGATGCAGTTTAAGTATATACTATACATTTAGACGTGCTAAATCATAGCATGTTCATGCGAAAATCAGCCAGGCCCATTCAAAACTCATTTAAAACGCCATCTGTCATATATAGAACAAATTAAAATACTTTCCCTGTATCTTTCGATCAGAAAATCCTTAAAAAGCTTACAGTTCATACGTCATATAGGCTTCAAAACCCGACACAATGCCATCAAATTTATTATAAATTTTATTAGAATTTGCCTTATTAGATTATCTTATTTCAAATAACCCTTTATTTTTATGCCCCATGCCACAAAGTGGCCGGGGCATATAGTTTTACTCATGTCCGTCCTTCCGTCATTCCGTCATTCCGAAATCAAACAGTTGTACGGACTTTTTTTTTTCGCAATGCCTGCAGATATTGGCCTGATTTTTAGTGTGTGGGCAAATAATAATCAGTTACACAGATCGAGTTCGCGTTTCGTCCCGGTTGACCTACTTTTGACCGATTTACCGCCCTTTAACTTAGAAAATTTCATGAAAAATAGAAAATTTTTATGACAAATACACATGTACGGACTTTTTTTCGCAATGCCTGCAGATATTGGCCTGATTTTTGGTGTGTGGGCAGATAATGCGTCTGTTAACTTTTACCTTGTGAGCGGGATATCTCTAAAATGATTCACCGTTGGAATTTTATTTCATCAGTGAAGATGTATATAGAAAAAAATCTCGGTCAAGTTCGAAGATGGGTGACCTTGACCAATTTTTCTACATTTTAGAGCTGATTATAGAAAAACACTCAGAAGTTTATATCTCAAAAACCATTGTGTGGATTTTCACAAAACTTACTATAATCATTGGGACTGATGGTCTGTATGTGCTGCACAATTTTGGTGGCGCCACCTGCAATTTCTGATTTTAAATGAAATTTTATCGGATTTTTTTCAATTATGGCCTTTTGTGCAGGATATCTCCAAAGGTATTCAACACAGGAACTTCATTTCTTCAGTGCTGTTGCATTATATTTACAAAATCTTGGTCAAGTTCAAAGATGGGTGATCTTGACCTACTTTTCAAGGTCACAGAGCTTAGTATAGAAAAAAAACTTAGGAGCTTATTTCTCAGGAAGCATTTGGTGGATTGTTATGAAATTTGGTATATACCTCTCCAATTTAAATTTATAAATGATTATCAACTTTTGCTAATATTCTAGTTTTGCAATGCAGTGCTTACAGATACTGGCCTAATTTTTGGTCTGTGGGCGCATAATGACCACTTACAGATCGAGTTCGCGTTTCGTCCCAGTTAACCTATTTTTCACCATATGACAGATCCTGAACATAGAAAATTGCATGAAAGACAGAAATTTTCATGAAAAATGCACATATATGGACTTTTTTTCACAATGCCTGCAGATACTAGCCTGATTTTTGGTATGTTGCTTGATAATGACCCTTTACAGATCGAGTTTGCATTTTGCCCTTGTTGACCTACTTTTGACCATACAACACCTCCTGAACTTAAAACATTTTACAAAATTTAACAAATGTTTCTAATTTGCCCCAGGCGGGGGCCTTCGTGTCGTTCCGACACATCCAGTTTTGTATAGCATCAAGAGGAACGCTTCCATCAGTAACCAGGAGCGACCCGCATCTGCTTTAGTTTTATTCTAGCTTTTCATATATCGGTTTAATATCGGTTGTTTCCAAACCTTATCTGGGTAAGGATTTTGAGTGGCGGACCCGCAAGTGTACGACGTACTTTTTCTACTAAATTTTTAGGGTAACATGTTGCGAATGTTTACGGATCCGTTCAGTTACGGATGAATTGGCAGAGAGCTGGAAGATATCCAGGCACGCATGTGATAGGGGCCAGGATCGGGGAACAATTACAGCAGAATGGACTGAAAGAAAGCGTGCCTCAGCCTGGTAAACTAGTCAAATTTGTTGTAGAGTTGTTTTGGACAGCTTTAGTATAATGTCTGGGTCGTGACATCCCGAGGAACTTCGTCATGGACCTCCATTATCAAGTCAGGCCGACCAGATAATAAATAAGGCGGACGGCCCTTGAACCAGGTATACGGGACCCCATGGACTGATCATGTGGTTCATTGCCAACTGCTTATGTGTTATTCCTTGTGATTTGTTAAGAATCATTTTAATCCAAACATTTGACTTTGTTTATCGGCTGCTTTGCTATGTGAATGAACTCGGCCAGTAATATTAGTAGAAACAGTGGTCTTACGTTTAGGCTTTAGGTAATCAGTGTGTTAATCCCCCATGCTCTTTAAGAATCCGCAAAGCAGAGGGCTGACGGAGGCCGGGATGCTACAAGTAATACACTGTAAAAAATGGAGATACATCTAGTGTTTTTGTACAAAACGCCAGTGTTTTATTTGAATACCCATGTGTTTATAAGTGCTTACGCTCTTTACACAGCGCTTTAACTATAGGCCTACTGCCTATATGGTAAGCGCTGTTTGTTATGACCTCGTATCCTGAATTTCCACGTCAGAGGGGTGCACTGTATTTTTGTCCAATCAGATGAAACCTTGTGCTGGAAGACACGGCCAAGCGAGGAATACACGGAGCCAATCATGTTCATTTTGTTTTTGAGTGACAGCTCATCCTCCCGGTAAACGTCTGAACAGGCCACAGGCTCGGAGAGAATTGCCGCAGACGTGGTTTGCTTAGGGCCTTGGGCACATAGGATGTCCGGCCGGTGGGTTGTAATTCAAACGAAACGTAACAACAAAGGCTGCGTGCACACCTCGCTGGCTGGTTTCAGTTCTGCAGACAGCAGATACATGGCTACGCTAACACAGTCATACTGTCAGAATCGAATCGGTCGATGATGCGAGAATGCAGAAGGAGCAATTAAAATTCGACCGTTATCTGTCTTCAACGGCGCTTGAAGCGCAACTATGGGCGGAGCCAGGATGCCTGTCGAGTGTTTGTTCATTGGCATCTGGTTGGCTGCTTGTCACATCATAAGCACATGTTTTTCAGCGAACAACGAACCGCCATCTGGTGTCTAAATATATCATAAACGGTCAAAGCTGGCAGCGTGAAAATCAGTTGCTCCTTTAGAAGCGCAAGATTTCCGCTGCCTCGGGAACGTAATAAGTCCTCTGATAAAACGTCCGTGTTAATGCAGAAAACATTGGTGTCTACTGATAGACACAAGACGTGTTTTTACGGGGATATTGATAAGTCCCTTGATAGCGGTAGAATTCTTTTTAAATAAAATTGTTGATATATATATATATATATATATATATATATATATATATATATACGTCTGTGTGCAAAAGCATGATCGCGCAAGTTGCACTATGTTTGTAAATGGGCCTTTTTCAAATAATATATAATACACATACGCGTATTCAGTGGCGTCAATTTTTCTTCAACGGTGGGGGGATGACTCGCCCACACACCCACACACATACATCTAGATGTATACATGTATATACTTAATCTCATTTCAAATATATTTCTATATAATATTTCACAGAAAACTCATAAAATGAACCTGTCTATATTCTATTCAAATCGATATTTCATGTACAATATATATATATATATATATCATTCTCTGAAAAGTCGGGAGGATGATTACATTGACCATCTCCCCCTTACCAAAAAGTGGGGTGAGGGATATATACCCCCACCCCTTATATTGACGCCTCTGCGTGTATTTAGCATTATTGTTTGGCTCAGTATTTTTATCATATATATTTGCAGTTAAATATTTTATGATGGATAAGAAATTTAAGAGGTCTTATAATGCTGATTCATTTATTCATTCATCCCCTATAACAAGAGCAGTATAAACACCAGGGTGTTTATAAGCGGCTCCATATCAACACCTGGAAAAACGCGAGTGTTTTCATGTTGACCAGGGTCCAGTGCTTACTGAGATCACATGATGCTGTGGGGCCAGCTGCTGATAAATGCTGATTTGAAATGACTTACATCTGTGCCTGTACTAAGGTGTGCAATAATGTTACATGTGTTTATGGCACGATTGATTAGTCATTTTAAGACTGTTACTTAACATTACACTGTTAAAAGTTGCACGTAAAATAACGGTGCTTTGCACCGGCAGCAAAGTTGACAGTGCAATGCACCGTTATTTTACGTGCAAAGAAATAACGCAGTGCGTTAAATAACGTCGCATTGCACCGTAATTTTACAGCGCTTTGGGACGTAAATAAACGGTGCTTAGCCACGGGAAATGACGGGTATCTGTTATTTTACGGGACAATATGCCGTTATTTTAAAGTGCTAAGAGACGTGAATAAACAGTGATTTAAACTGGAATGAGGGCATTGCACCGTTATTTCACGGTGCTTTGATATGTAGAATAACAAAATATTGTTACTTTATAATGAATAACAGTGCTTTGCACTTGGAGCTATACACTGTTACAGGTTTCCATAATCTTTCTCAAAACGTTTCTGTCTTGTCACTCCGGACGAACCCTTTTTTTGTACCTGTGTACTTCAGGTTTCTCATAACATGTTTTTTAGATTTTACCAGTAAAAATATTACGAACGAAGTCAGACCTCCTAATGATGATAGAGTTGTAACTTTCTGTTTGACAGTCAAGTGTCCCGAAAATCAAATCAGGATATCCACAGAGGGAAATGCATCTTGGCTAATTTGGGAAATGGCATTAAAAATGCATGCTCACACATAATATAACACCACTTCTTTATTGTATGAAATATTCAACAGATCATCAACATGTACAACACGTGTACTTCATGTATATAGTTATTCAGATTATACTGATCTTCCAAAAGGCATCATTAGGAAGCAAACATATTTAAACATTTTGACCACACTGCATGGCAGTTCAATCGTCTCCAACTAAACATATAAAATTTGGCAATTAGTGCTATACTATTATGATTACTATTATGAATGCTGTGTGTTATCTCATTAAGGTTGCTGATCTTTTTAACAATGGGGCCTAAATCTATTTATAATGTATCTTTGAAAAATAGATAAAAGTGCATCAATAAATTTATAGTGTTGTAAATTAATGGTATCTTTAAAGTAAAAGATGGTCAGAACACAAGTCAAACAATTGAAATGGATTTAACTTATATGTCACCAAATCTTTCTACAGTAAATGCATCTACTCTGTGTGAAGCTTCTGATAATGAATTCCAAAATAAAGGTCCTTGGTAAATAAATGATTTTTGCATCAATTAAATTCGAACTGGAGGGAGTTGAAGAGAATGCCTACACTGTAACAAGGGTGCAAATGTAAACGTTTTTCCATAAAAATAATAAGATAATAACCTGATTTAATTAAGGTATTTAAACACAAGAATATTAATAGTGAAATAGTCGTTAACTGATCCTATATTGTTGATATATTAAAGAGGAAAATGCAGCATTAAAACATTAAATCTAACCAACCAGCTCTATTGACAGTGGGAGGGCAGTTAGAGGTGCATTCAATTACCCCAAAATCAAGAAACCTGAAGGTCTTTTTAGTCCCTTGGGATACTCCAGGGTAAATATCCAAAATGACGCATAGCTAGCCTCCAGTGGAAGTAGAAATAATTTGCATGGGTTGACAGTTTCTGGCCATCCACCATATGTTACAGTGATGTTACAGTCCCCATCTTGAACATTCACAGGTGTTGGAGATCTCATTCCCTGCATACAAAATAATAAACAGAAAAGAGAGATTGTAAATGTAAGAAACATGAGAGAAATATGCAAGAATATAGTTCAGTGCAATTATCCCTTTAATATTTATATTTTTTTTTAGATTTTTTTTCAAAGTCTGACGCTCTATCAATTTACATTACAGAAAATAAACTTTTGTTCTTTCTTCACAAAATTTAAACAATAACTACAAAAATAGTTTTCTTATGGTCAATGGGAACCTTTAGAAGTGAAAAAAAATTATACATTATTATATCAAATATATCTTTACATTTACTTTACAGACAATAACTGGCCAAGATTTTGTTCTATCTCCACAAAAAATTAACAATTTCAACATTTTTCTTTATGTATGTATTTACTTAAAAAAGTTAAAACTATCTTTAATACTTGTTGAATATATTAACACAAATATAATAGTTTTGAAAGAATTACCTCTCCTCCATCTGCAATCCCATATTATCCTTGCATTTTCGAAACAGTGAAGGCAGTATCCTGTATATAGGAGCTTTGCTTCTGCAAATACAAATACACAGACAATGCATGCATATATATATATATATATATATATATATATATATATATATATGTATATATATATATAAATGTGATACGAATCAGTTTTAAAATCATACTCAATGACTAAAAGTTGATCGATTAATAATCATTTTTTTTTCATTTTATGTGCCATATATTATTAAAATAAAATCTGTTGTATAGATACCTAAATATTGACAGAGTAAATTAAGCCTAGCATGTACATCACACTGAAAGGTCAAGACTATACTTGTTAATACTTATTCACTGCATAAGAATAACATTAATACTGTTTCCTGTTAAGTGCCCATCTTTCTAAAATCTATGAGAGAGTTAGAATATTTCATTGGAATAAAGAGACTTCTTTTGAATGTGCATACCTGATCGTATATGAAAGGTTATGGAAAAAAATACATGATTTGATGATTTAATTATGAAATGTCCTTTTCCAGAATGATTTCTACAGACAATAGACCTGACAATGTATTTTTAAAGGCACAAATGAAAGTATGTGTAAATATGAAGTAATTAACAGTAAGGCTATGGGCCTGGATTTTATTTATTGTAACTGTAAATAATTATATTATGAATATTTGATAACCAGAATATCTGCAATGTTTTATAACATGGAGTAAACATGTTCCAAACTGCATAAAATTAAAAAAAATAGCCAATAATCAGCAGGTTTGACAAATGACACTGTAAGGTTAGAGATGGTCAGGATAGCGTGGCTCAGCTCCATCAAGCAGCAAGCCAAAAAGGTTATTAGAATAAAAATGAATGGAGAGAATGAGAAACAGGCAGGCGAATTTAGGTCAGCATCACTGCTAATGTTCAATATGTAAGATACTTGTTTCACAGATTATTAAACTCATAAGCTTATTCAAATTGCCATGGACTTTACAAAAGAAAATATGATCAAATTCAAACTTACCTTGGTGTACCTTTTCTGCAATGTTCTCTGCTAGAAATTTACCCTGCAACTGCTTGCCAGTGTAGTTGTGAACCTTGCACATCTTGCATTTGTACTTTGTTCACAGCTCTGAGTTTGGTAAGGTGTGGAACATTTACGTCATCTTTCCTCTAAATCATTGATGCATGTATGGCTCTCTGAACACCTGCACAAGTAGAACAAATACTAGGAGTATATAAAAACAGAACTGATAAACATGTAACCAACGAAAGACAATCTCAGCACCAGGCATATTAATAATATTTACAAAGTAAGTGCAGGTATATAAATTAATAAACAAAAGTGCAATATTGCATATAAAAATGGTATATATTGGGTCAACAAATGTTTTTACTCAGTGTATAAACAGAAAGGTGCAAAAACAGCATCACATGTGTACGAGGATTTATAAATAGGAAGCAATATATGCAGTACAGCCTTTATATTACAAAATGATGTTACATTTGTAATTGCATTTACATATACTAGCTATTATAATTTATAACAAGGGCTACAGGCATAATGCAAACCTGCGTAATCTTTCCGGGTTCCCTGATGATAAACTTGACTATTATTTTAAAAGTTATTATTTTTTAAGGTGTGACAAGTACATGTATAAAGCAAGTACTACCAATTTTGAATCTTAGTACAAGTATAAATGCGCTCAGTCTGATGCATACTGATGGATGAGATGTGGTATACCCCATTACAAAGGCCTATATGTGAGTGAGGGGGTGTCAAAAACCCCATCCAACCCACATTATGAATGGAAATTGCAACCCTGTACAACAGAGTTGGGGGGGGGGGGGTCTCTGGCAAATTTTCAGTTGAGCAAACCTGGACATTACAGATGGTTTCACTAGGCCTTGCTAGGACAATTTGTGGGGGGGGGGGGTCAATGAGCTATGTTTTCCAACAAAAGTTCAATAACAACTTTAGTATACTGGTATCAGTGAACGACAGTGACAGAGGTGGTGTCTTCCCTGTAGCTCAAATGACTTACAGTCAGCTGAGCTAAAAAGGCAGTATATTATTATGTGATGTTTAAACTTACATAATTCCTTTTCTTAAGAAATAGGAAAGTTGCCATGATGGTATCCAAATCTTCTTTGAATTTGCCACACTGATGGAAATGCTTGACCATTTTCTGAAAACATAAACAGTATTTGGCTGTGCCTTAGCAGCCTTAATTTTCAGGCTCTCTCTCCCTCCCTCTCTCTCTCTCTCTCAAAAAGACTGGCTAAAATGTTAGCACTTTGGCTAGCATGGTATGTTTTTTTCTTCTAAAACATGTTAAGAAATTTAGGAAATTGTCTCAAAGCTGTTAATTATTTGTTTGGTCTGTGTTTACTCTCTGTTTAAGCATCTGTTAAAAATATTTAAAAAAAAAATAAAGGGACTTTGATATCTTAATTTCTCTGGTTGACATGTAAGTGGGAAAATCTTATTCAAGGCCTCATTTAAAATCTAGTAAATAAATAATTCAAAACTGTTTTCAGTGGTGCCTTTACCAATATTTCACCTTTAAGGGATATATATTTATATATATATATATATATATATATATATATAAATATATATATATATATATGACATGTATATTTATACCATTCAAGCATGATATACATCCAGACATGGCCAGGGGTGTGTGTTTGTGGGTCGAGGGGGGGGGGGGTTTGCTTTCTTTTTCCGAATTGGCTATTCCCTGAAACTAAAAAAGACTTATTCATTAATGATAAACATTGGCATCAATGCAGGGAATGGGGGTTATATATCCCCCCCCCCCCCACTTTTTTAACAAGGGAGGATCAATGTAATCATCTCCAACACTGATATTGAGCAAGTAACAATTACTTTTATATATTGGACATGTAATATATTAATAATTAGAAAACTTGACTTTGTTTCCATTTCTGAGTTAACTGAAATATAAGGTTTTCTAATAATCTAAACATGGTTTAGAGTTGACATTTAAATTTTAATGGAAACACAAAACCTGCACTTAATTAATATATAATATCAACATCACACAAATGTCACACATTATAAAAGGTGTATATATATATAATATGTATATACACATATATACATAATATATATTTCCAACTCAATCACTCTTCTACCCCTGCCAGTGACAGTCGCCCCCCCCCCCCCCCCCAACTGAGGGAACACATGAACGAGACTGGCCTCGTACCACTATATACCATTACCAACGTACACTATTACACAGTATTAGAATAACAACTAACACAGTAAACAGATTTATGCCTACATATTAAAGAAGAACATTTTACCAATGAAGATGCTGGGTAACTTCTGTGACTTTCAGCAGCCAGCAGACGGACAAAAATGGCTTCCTTCCCGCCGTGGAGTCAAAAGATCCAGGATGTTGACGTCATGAGTGGCCCCGCTGATCACATGACGCGCGGTTTATTTCATATGTATCGTCTGCTTTACACACGTGTCACACCATTTTCACAGACGCTCATCATTTGACGTTGCATTTGCGCGTTATTCAACGCACAAGAGCGTCTACATTGCAAAGCGGCGTAAATTTACAGTCTTATGCGCCGTTATTTTACGGTGATTTTTAACAGTGTATATTGTCGTAATTTTTGAACTGACTGTTTATTGAAATGTAATTATGTTTATCCTCACAGATGATGGCAAAACAGATTTATATGTATGTAGGTATGCAGTTCTTTTACTTGTGTAAATGGCAGTGTTTACTAGAAAATATAAGACTGCTACCTTCCATTGAATTTATGTACTTTTTAAATTGAATATTTATTGAAATGTTTGGAACTTTGGGCCTGAGGCCTTTTTCCTGAATAATGTTCTGTTCTGTTCTGTTCTGTGCCTGCACATGTATATCTTCAACATTCAGTGTACTCGATTTCTATCCAATGTCAACTTGAAGAGCACCATGTGAACACATGTAGTCTTTATTTATCTTAACAATTATTATATTTATTATATACTTTATAACAATAATAAAACTACATGAAATCGGATCTTCTTGTCTTTGGCGGCCACCCAGAGAGGGCAACTCCAGCAGCAAGATCTGCATCGGGGTGTACCCCCAACCGACAAACAGCAGGAGTCATGTAAAAAACCTAGATATGCAACAGGTCGAGGAATAATTTTGATCTACTTTTTTTATCACATTTATTAATGTTTAGTGATTATTTTATAATTCATGTATTGGGTCCTTCTGTGGGTCGCAAATAGTTTACTTTTTTCTTCAAGTGGCCCCACTTTCACTAAGGGGTAAGGACTACATGAGAATCCTCTATATATACCTATAACTAGCCTGCTTGTCTTTGACAGGTCTACAAATTAGAAAACCTGAACATTTCCTTCTTTCAGACATTTGTTTATCATGAGTAGGGTGTTTTTGGCGGGATTGGCCCGACAGGTGCTAATGCACTCTGGATAACGTGAGCAAGTCTCTCTTAGGCTGTAGCGATATATGGCCGATATATATCCGCCTTTGATAAGAAATACAGTACAGTGAAACCCCGGGCTGCGGACACCCCTCTTGGGCGGACATCCCGACTAACGAACACTTTTTGGGCCGACCGAGCGTTTTTACTACTTTAAGAATCCCTCTGGGGCGGACACCCGGTCGTTAAGGACAACGGACACTTTTTGTCCGCCCGATGGCTAAACTCAACCCGGCTAACGGACACCCAAGCGGCCGTCCCGATCGAAGTCTGCAGAAATACTTCAAATTTGCAAATATGGTCTGCTTCCGGTACGCCTTATATCACTTAAATGTCCTTATGATTGAGCCACATTAACTGCTATAACTATCAGACTCCATTTTCCTTATTTTTCACCTGGAATTTATTTATGTATCCTTTTATCAATGGCAGTGCCCATAAAAAGACTAATTCACGGAGTTTCTATTGTGCCGTACTTTCAGTGAAGCTTTAATATTTATTATTAATCCTGTCCAAATTATTCTATCATAGGCTTTATACAGCCGGACGATAAAAGTCACGGGTCATGACATCTCGCCTGGGTCGAGGGCTCTGCGATTACAACAAATCCTCGATCCTGTAATATATGAATCACAGAAATAAGTCCCACCAACCCTTCTTCAGGCGTATATGATACAATGCATTTAATTGTCATATTTGCTTACGCTCCCGAAGGATATTCGAGATATCAAAAATTTAGTTTATTATATGAGCGATTCTTTAAATATCACGGAAAGAGCGAGTTAATTTATAAATTTTACTGACAAAGTGCAGAAATATATGAAGACGAGTAAGTCCTGTCAATGAAAGTCAATGTTAGAATATTATTTTCTCACAAGTAATGACGATGATGTTCAAGTTAATATTAAAAGCCTCAATCTCTCCCCTCCCCCCCCCCCCCAAAAAAAAAAACAAAAAACAAACAAAACACAACAATCGGTGGATACCCCGCTATAACAGACAATTCGTCCGGTCCTGTGACTGTCCGTGACTGTTCACTGTACTTAAATTTTTCTTCTTATAAGATTACTAGCTGATAAACCCGGTATACCGGGCGTTTTACCGGGGTTTAGGAGATATATTTACTGAAATATTGAATGTTGGCTAATTTTTTATTATAAAAGTTAAAAGAAAATATAGCTTTTTAGTGGGTTACTCTCGGAATACGATATGTTCAAATATTTTTTACTGTTATTTTGTGGCGCTGTGCTGGTGACAAAAATCATACCCGGTATGTTTATCTTGTCAGTGATGGTTTACATTGCGAACCGGAATGAGACGCGGAGGCATACAGTGTTTTGTTGATATTTGACTGGTTTCTATTGTTGGAAGTATAAGGAATAGGTTGATGTGAGGCACACATAAAAGATTAATTAAATGTACGTTGCAAGGAAACTGTTCCTAAAAAGGAAACAGAAATATGCATAAATCGTAAGTAGAAGAAGCGGACCCAGCGGGACTCCATGCAGTGGGTCCGTATCCCATTTTCCGCCAATTCATCCTTTTTTTACATCGTATCAGACAAATTTTGAGGCCTAAAACCCCGCCACCACCCAACCCAACCCCACCCCAGCCCTGTTCCTGAAATTGGGACCTTGAATTAGGTTTTGTCATCAATCCTCCTGGGTTGAACTCTTTCTCTTTTACTGACCACGCACGTGGGTCAAATCCCTCATTAAAAGCAAGCGTTAAGTGAAAGAGGTTAAGTGACCACGATGCACGCATTCCGGTGATTGCCGAAGGCAGTTCGGCTGTGCTCGGTAAAAAACGGAAAAATCACTCAAAATTATATGTATGTTAAAAAATTATTTATTTTCATATCGCCTATGTCACTACGGGGATAATAACCTTTAAAATGATGTATGGCACAATATTGCACACAACGCGGTTTTAGAGAACATTGCGCACAAACGTGAACCGAATTCCTTTTATAAGTATGAGATTGAGCACACAGACGCCACCTGTAGTGATAACTGTAAATTACTGGAACTGGTCATGGCAGCAATAGGTCAGCTGGGCATAGGGTCAACAGTGTGACAGTATAAGGGCTGTCTCGGGGTACTCGGGGTATATTTATGTAAGATCAGATTCATAGGGACCTACGCAGGTCTTGTCATTTGTATTCATCTTAAGCAAAATTATCAAATCTTTCCCAACTAAAGCTTCTTTTTGGCTATACCTATACTCTCTCTTTCTCTCTCTCTCTCTCTCTCTCTCTCTCTATATATATATATATATATATATATATATATATATATATATAGCTACATACACACGGGCACATATGTGATAAAAATATAATTATGACATATAATATAATTATAATATATATACTCATATATATATATATTTTATCTGTATGCGTTAATCTTATGCATGATCTATAAATTAATCTTGCAGTTCAAGTACTACCACATGAGAAACGGAAAAATAAGGGTAACAGGAACTCTCGGCCTGAGAGACACTCGTCCAGGAGACCCAAGCGACTCGGCCCCAGAAACGCTCGGCCCCTAAGCAGTGTGACCCAGTGACACTCGCCCTGAGGCCGTCGGCCCCAGCAGATACACCCGGCCAAGAGGTCTGATTCATACACGGGAAACCCCTCGTTAAGAAAATTGTTCCCGTAGTTATAACGAGTCGCCCATGTACACCGGAAAGCCCGTTGTGGTAACAGATGCTTTAAAATTGGATTATTTGAGGAGGGTTAATTGAGTCAAAACAAGAGAATGTAGCCAAGAGAATGTAGAACGTGCTATTTATTAATCGAAAATACTTTATTACACTCCCATAAAATTCTGATTATAATTAATGAAATCATATAATAGGTTTGTAGCCTATATACATAAAACGATCTAAGTTAATAAACAAATGTTTTCCATTCATTATTGTAAACGTTAATATTTTAAAATAGATAGAAAACTGTTCATTTATACTGCATTTTGACATAAAATGTATTTCATATATTTTAATAACTTTCCAAACCGAATAATAGATACTATTAAAACTAGAAATATCAAAGCATGAATTAAATATATCACGGGAATGACCGGAATGTTAAAAACAAAATAAATAATTTACAAATAACATATATACATATATACTTTCAACACCCACATATATCAAACAAATCACTTTTGCAGGCTGAGCTGCTACTGTACAATACTTTGACATCGTAACGGTGCCCAAGTGTTTGGCCAAATACAGTATACTAAGAGGGTTTCTTAAGAACATGGCGGTAACGCAAAGAAGGACTCAAATAACAAGTTTGGGTCGAATTAATTGACCAATTCAAATCAAATTTAATGGAACTCAATAAGTTTTGATAAGCAGTTTATTCTTTCGTCAAGAGACATGATAGAGGACCATTTGGATTTGAGAGGAATAGGTGTAAAGGTTAAAATGAGAGGGCATTTTCAGGTTAGAGAGAAGAGACCGAGACCAGAAGGTTGGGGTAAATGATGGACAGAGGAAACAAAGGGATGTTATAGCATTCGTATGCTATGGGGAGGAACGAAAACGGTAACATTAAATGATACCCGGTGCGATGAGTAATTGATTGCACCATTGCATGTTATATGTTCACTGAATGTAAGAGTCAAAGTTTCATCTTGTTAAGTATAGCTATGCAACCGATTTAATACCGAATTATTCAATAATAACTGATTGAACATTATTAAATGTATCGATAAGATTATAATACACACACTCACACACGGAATAAATATACATGTAAATATATATATATATATATATATATATATATATATATATATATATATATATATATGCCATTTCATTTTTTATCATGCATTGCTATCTTTTTCTCTCTCTCTACTCTCCTTTCCTTAACTATTCTTTCTTCAGCTTGATCTTTTTTTCGTTGTTCTCCCTGATTTCCCTTCTACTTTTATTTTACGTCATTCAGCCTACTTGTCCACCTGGCTTTGTAATGATTTCGTGGTTGGTTGATTATGGATATGTTCAATCAGGGGTTCACCGAACTTACTATGTAATGGTCATTGGTGAAGGCACTAGTCACATCTAACGAGTTTACAGAGATGGCAATAAGCCTTTGATTAAAACCGTGGTAAACGGCAACAATTTCTTTGTAATATCCGTCTGTAAGTGTTTCGGTCCACTTATATAAATAATTATGAAGACTACTCTAGCGTAGTAGAAAAAAGAAATAATATGAACACTGATTAAATTTTGCCCCTATAACTTTCATTTTATCTATATATTAAGCGTTTATCACCGCATGGTGATGGTACAGCACCTTTTATTCAGCCAGCTATAAATTTAAAATATTACTTGTATCGTCACCAAATTGTTTCGCATCGAAATAAACAAATAATATACTACTGCAAGAAATGTGTCTGTTCTCTTGTGGGCATGGTACATATATTTCTTTACAATGTATTCATCAAAACGCTTATATTTGCCGAAAAAAAAAACACACATGTTCACTTAGCACATGGAGATTTGACATAACTAATTTATCCCAATGTCGAGATTTAAAGACACAGACGACTTCCCGTAATAAACATAAGACGGGTCTATAGCCGATATACAAAGGGGTCTTTTCTATAAACACTAGACGCATCTATCCTAAAAGCCCCCGTGTTTGTCCCAGTGTCTACCGTAAAAACGCCGGCGTATTTGCTATAAACACTAGTACAGCTAGTTAAACACTAGCCCATAAGAATGAACTCCTCAATCGCTTTTTTTCAGTGACTGACGCGTTGTGGAGTCTATAGATTGCACCTGCAGTTAACTGTGATTATAACACTCCATACGTACACAACTGTGAGATTTAACATATATCCAATGATTAATGTTCAGTACATCTATGTGTACTATTGTATATTTGACCACTAGAAAATATTACTGTTATCTTCTCGGCCCTATTTAAGGAAGTTAAAATATGAACATAATAGTACACAGGCCTAAAGCCTTATACAGGACTGCCACCAAATGCAAGATGTCTACCGGGGCTGTTTATGCTTCAATTCTCTCTGGACAAATACTATCAGTTGTTGATGTTACAGGTGCTTCATGCTTTCCAGAATGGTTATTTTTTATTACAGGCCTTTCGACATACAACATTATATGAACATTGGTTTGCTTAAACCATAGGAAATATTTTTTTTTAATTTTCTTTCTAAGAGTAACAGATCGTATCGTGCTATAACCCCAGTTAGCCCTTTCGTGGGCCGGCGACGCAACAGAAACCTGAAACCTGTTGCGTCAACGTCGGCGGCTAGTTAAACACAAGACACGTTTTCTAGCAGTTACTCTCATTTGTTTTTCAGTAAGACGTGTTTACCCCTTTTAGTTTTTTTCAGTCCTGGCAGCCCATCAGTACGGTAGAAGAGAATAACGTTGAACGTTTTAGTATTTCAGTATCTGTTGTAATTATTTGCCGAAGTACATGCTTCCATTTCTATCATAAACTAATAAATACCTGCTCAGCCATTCCTAAAACCCCAAGATAAAATAACGACCTGTCGCAGCCATGTTTTGAAATTAAATCTAACTGGTCATACACATAATATATTCACTATCATTTTACTCATATATATCTAATGTATCTGTCATTATACGTCTGTGTGTACGAATATACTCTTATTTATGAGTGGACAGCAAAACAAAGAATCAGATGGTCGGCTAGCACAGATTTTTTCCTTAACTCTTAATATATATCGCCTGGCACAGTTTATATATATATATATATATATATATATATATATATATATATATGTAATCGGAACATGCCAAACCATCTCCAAAACCAAAGCTCATTTAATGCATGGGCTATTCCCCATAACTTATTGCACCCTTACATGACCAGGACATGACACGATCTGATTCATATGGACACACAAAAGATCATAGGAGGATGAACTCTGGGAAAAAAACAAGGGCATTAAGCCAGTCATTCTCTCATGATCCCCCGAATTTGTCAAATCGTAGCGTTCCTGTAAAAAAACATTGCAATATGTAGCATGTCTTGGACCAATATAAATGTAAACCCCTCGAAATGGCTTCATAGGGCTTGCTCCCCACATTTTTCAGTGGGTGTACAGAAAAATAAAAAGATACATACGCTCCCTATGTTAAATAGGTATTTTGAAGCTCAATGTTACAGTGATTAAATGCTCAATGAGGTTAAATTTTGGTCAACTGGAATGTACGATGGGACGGAAGTGGTAGTTTCGTTAGGTTTTGCAATTGATCTTAAGCTATATTTGTATTTAAACAGGAAGCACAGTACTCATGACACAGCAAATTAACTGCACTAACTTTTTAATGAGAGAGAAAAACAACAATATCATGGATACCGATAAGCATTGACTTTTTGTGCTGAATACAGGAGAGCGTCCGAGAGCGTTTACTAATTCAGGAAACCACAGTCAATTAAAGGCATTTATTAAGCAAATTCTGTGGTTAAACCTTTATATATATATATATATATATATATATATATATATATATATATATATATATATATAGTGGAACCCCGCCTTGCGAACAATACACAATTGCGACCTCCCACACAAATACGGCCGCTTTTCATGGTCTCGCATATACGACTAAGGTAACTTATAATTTCAGAAATACGACCACTTTTGCCAGTCCCAGGGGGTGGCGGTAATTGTGGGGTTGTACTGCATTATTTATCTTATATTATTCTTTAAACAAGACAGATACAAATTTTATGTAAATATAAACGTAAACATCTTTCCGTATATGAATATGTAAATGCCCGTTCTTACTACTGGAGGTTAAATGGCCAGGGGCATAGGTCTTGGGATAATTTTTCCGAAACCCATATATCCCCTATTATACACAAAACCTTGTTATCTATTCTTCTATACATTATTTTAAATATAATTAAATACCTATCTGCTTATATACACTAGACATCGAATTGTAACTCAATACTCCCAGGTTGTCTTAGTAGGTATTTATTTTACTGTTCTAATAAATTCAACAGCAGAAACCCGTCGCCATAAACCGTCAACACCGCGTGTATATATACAAATCAGACCCGAAGTCAAAAAGTACTTTTATTGCAATGCCTATATGATTGACATCTGGTCATTCAAAGCAAGCAAGATAAACAGATCTACCTACTTTCAGTAGAAAAGGGCCAATATATCCACGGGTGGTGTCAAAGTAAGGTATAAAGCAGTGTAAACAGTACAGTGAGCATAACCTTCTCTCCTTGGATGGTTGCCCCTTTTATAACTAAGTAGATATTTGCATTTGAGGAGCTATATAAAAAAAAAGGGTTATGCCACTCTAATGGAAACGACTGAGGTCGTTAATATTTTTTTAATGTGTGCATATGTGTTCATGACATAAGGGTAATCCCGACTGTCACACAAATAGCCGTTCTGGGAATTGTCCAATCATACACACAATGCAATACCTGAGAGGCAAGGATTATCGTTTAAATATGAATGATTCAAGGCCCTACTAAAGGTAAGTCTCAAACTTTAATAAACTTTAGAGGAAACAATGGAAGTTTCAGTCATTACATCCATGGTAATCCTGAGAATTACGTTTAACAAGATATAAATTCTGAGCAGCATCCTGTATGAGATAGTGTACTGATCGTTTTCATTGTTATTTTACACGTTCTAGCATGAGGAATCGGCACTTGATAGCTCGACCGACCGAGCGTCATCTAGGCTTTAGCGATTGGCTTGTGTCCTTCGACTGAAAGACGTATTCGCAAGATCTTCTCGTTGTCCGTCCTTTGAACATAGCACCTAATAAAACCCGCTGAAAATCCCATGGCAACCCAGAATTAGGCCATGGTGACCTATATTCTACGAGCTATGTTGCAAAACATGATGTCTTGTCACTGTTCTTAATGTTCAATGTTGCTGAACAAATATAATATGTTGGATCATATTTTTTTTAAATAATGCGACTCGTATACTTCTAGACTATGAACATGCAAAGACTGAATACGATCAGACTATTATTCCTCATGTTAAAATTTATAATTTAACTTTATATTATGTTTGTGTATGCAAAGTTTATGCATTGCGAGGCAAAATATCTCGGAACACTTCACAATATTTTACAACAATATAGTTCTTATGATTAAAGCTTGTATGTTTGAGGCGACATCTTTGTTGACATGACTGATTTGGCTTGCTCATCTTAAAGCATGACAGTTTCCTCCGTTTCCAGATGTATTGCTGTGTCCATTGTGCATTGTGTTTCTCGTGTCAAGAGCACTTATATATGAGAAGTTTAATACGTGTCCGCTGTGTCTCATGAAGTTAAAGGTGTCGCAATTTATAATGACATAGTTTCTTTGCGTCAGCTTGTTCTTTTCTACTTCTGCGTACACATATCAGAAATCATTTACCTTTTATCCTCCACGTGTGGGTGTACTACTTCTCAGGGCAAGGAGAGAATTAGAAAGCAAACATTAATCGGTTTGAAATCGGTTTGTAGAACTTAAGGGATTTGTATAATATATACTTATTCCTATAACATTTACTCAAAATATATAATGTTTACAAAACTGATCATGTAACGGAAAGCGTATGTAAGCTACTTTTGGTGAGATTTTTGTTGATCTAATTTCTGTGAGCAAACCTTGGTATTGGTATGCAAACTAAATCTGTAGGTGGCATCACTTATCCAGGACTATGGCTGAAATGGTATTTCCGGTATTTAATTAAAATTTTCACAAATATTTGTACAATGTGTACAAATTCAGTTATTCCATCATATTCCCAAAACAACACTGTTGCGTATAAAGTAAAACCATTGTGGTACTACGTTTGTGTGTTTGGTAATACATATATATATATATATATATATATATATATATATATATATATATTTATATATATATATATATATATTATTTAAATGACGAATGGTTATCTGAACATGTACAAACTTGTGTAGGCTGAACATGCTTCCATCATAGGTAAGAATGCTAATACAAATAAATTTTGTATATAAATAAATATATACAAAAGGAATATATTTCTGCCCCGAGGGTATAGTGGGTGTTTCAATTCCCATCATCAATATATTGACAGAAAATCTGTTTGTTGTTGCTTTGACCCCCAACTTCACCCTTCTGGAAGGTTCAGTGACAGGTATCCTAGTTACTTGATACTTTACCCTACCCCAGTTTGGGTTAAATAGTAGCCTACAGCTGGTGAATGTTTGTTGACCCTTCGATAAATCACTTAAGGATGCTTCCACCCTGAAGCATTAAATCTATATAAATCTATATGTGTATGTGTGGGGGGGGGGGGGGGGGGGTTACCCGATAAAAGTTACTTCTTTCTGGGGCCCATCATCAATATATTGAAAAGGTTGTTGTTACCGGGTTGCCATTTATTTAACGTAGAAAAGTAGAGATTATATATGTTTTTTTGTCAACGTGTCAGCACTCGGGCACACAACAAAACACAAGGCAGTGGCTTTATAATTTAATAAAAGAAATAAAAGGTACATAATTCAAAATTAACTACCAGATTTCCCAGGTTCCCAGCCTGGATACTGGATTCCGGCTAGCGGCACCCATGAGGATGCCTGCCAGCAGCACCACACTGGACACCCGCTGTCATCAACGCACTCGACACTCACCCGAGCACCTCACTCGACACTCGATGGCTGCACCTCCTGGGGGTCTTTTAGTCTCATTTATCGGTAATAATCTCAATCTCGGTCAAATATAAAAGACATGGATAAAACGTGTTTTAGAAGTATTTCGTGAACTGTAAAGTATCCAGAGGGTCCAGTGAAATGACTTGGATTTTGCATTTTTTTAATTTTAATGATAAACGATTAAATGGCATTTAATAGTGGTATACTGCTTGAATACACGCGACATATATCTATACAGTTATACAATGGTATAATATTATCTGTTTATAAAGAGTGCACTTATTTTTTTTAAGTGCCAGGTGTATTTATATTCATGATTCTGTAAACAACATTTTTTGTTATAATTCTCACTTTTTTTTCAATACAAAGATAACTGCATGTAAATAATATATATATACTATATTTATACACATATATATATATATATATATATATATATACTAATCTGTTATTTATGTGTGTAAATAGTGTTACGGGGTGACATAAAAGCGGACCGAACTCTCTCGCTAGTGAAGCTTGCTTTTCTAGCGAAGCGGTTGGTACGCCAGACTTGTGCGCCACCGACCTGGGTTGGAGACCGGGATCGGCCCAGGATTTTCCCCTCATTTATTTGTCTTCGTAACAATAGTGTATATAATATGTATATATAATGAACATAATATGTGAAATTATGGAATTGAAAGAGAAATATATTTAAGTTGAGAAATAGTATATTTTATTTTGCTATTTTTTTTCATGTTTATTTAAACATTTGCATCTTCTTTTTAAACAAAACATGTCAATAAATATTACCCATTCTTACTTAAAAAAAATACAACAACTCTTAACTTGAAGACCTTCTAGGACGATAAAATAGTGTGGATAAGAAGTACTCTTATTTAATCGAACTAAATATTATAACGCCCTGCCATATATATATATATATATATATATATATATATATATATATATATATATATATATACAGTAAACTCTCGAATGACGACCATCCCGTTAACACGATCATCCCGCTAACACGACCACTTTTCTTGGTCCCAGAATTGGCTTATATAAATTATCATATAAAAAAAACTTCGGTAACACGACCACCCCGCTATCACGACCAACGACCACCTTTTTTGGTCCCGACCTTCAGATGAGCCCCCGTATCACGACCACCGGCCAGCTCATCGCCCACCTTGGACTTAGATAATAGTCCGAAATTAATTAGCCGTATCACAACCACTCGCCCGTGGCGACCGCGGCCCGTTGAGTAGTTAACACGCTCATCGCCCAGCTTGGACTGAGATAATGGCCCGTGAGTAATTAGCCGGGCATGTGAGAAAGCCCGCTTTCATCTGGCCAGACATAGTTAGGCTTGATTATAATGACGCCCTACCCTATAGCCAAACTATACGCATCATGATTTTGACTCCATGGTCCCTTTAATTGTTTCTTGAGTACAGCTGTTAGATTAGCAATTAGCATACTGATCAATAAGGAGTTTGGCAATCATAACTGACACCACACGCATACATTCAGGTGAGTAAAGTAAAACTGTGACAGATCACATTTCAATGATTAGGCAGTGCCAATTTAAATTACAAGTAGAATGTGATGTGTTCATTCTGATCTCACTACGTGTTCTACATCAGACCATCGATGTGAACAAAACTTTTAAATCATATTCATGTTTGTTATTTATTTTTCTTTATATTTTAACTTTTAAATTAAACAGGGACAACAACTTAACATTTACTTGAAATAACCATTTTATCGCCTGCGTTAATATTGGCAGACTTAGTACAAGTATCCCGCTAATACGACCACCTCGCTAACTAGACCACTTTGCCTGGTCCCGCAGGTGGTCGCGTTAGCGGGGTTTTACTGTATATATATATATATATATATATATATATATATATATATATATATAATAAAATTGAGATTGATTAAATCAGGCCTGATAAGAACATGAAAAAATGGTTTTACAAAGAAATTTAACTATTAAAATCTTTTTGAACCTGCTCATATTAAACGATTATATCATGATTTATTTAAATCAAAATTTATATAGTTATTTCAGGTCAGTTAAGCATAAGTTTAAAAAAAGTTGTTGGAAGGACAGTTTTTCTTTGGCCTTTATAGGGTGGGTCGAATTATTTCAATAAATATCAGTCCTTAATTGTGTTTCAGATAAAACTGTGTGAGCATTTGTTGATAGGCTGGCTTTCAAGTCTTCATTAACATGGCATCCACGTTTTCTGTATATGTGAAGGAAAACTCTTCACCCGAATCATTTAAAGTAATGATTTTCATCATATTTCCTTCATTTTGACTGATAAACTCTGGATTTTATTAAAATTCTTTAAAAAATCTGGTTGCATGTCTTTGTACGTTCATGTTTGAAAGTTTGTATAGTTTGGAGATAACCCTGAACAAATGTGTAAGATGTGTCCCATCAGGCTAATTTATACCAAAGCTGTGACTTTTTCTAATTCCATATACTGAGGTTAAGAATGGTAGTATTAATAAAACTGGTATAAAATGTAGCAGGTTTATTATGAAACAGCTCAAATGTGGTAATGGGATTTCTGATAGCTATTTATTGTTTGCCTTTATGTAAGCAAAACTAATAACATAAGAAAAATGATATGCCACCAGTATTCACAACACCCTAAGTTGATGACTGGACAGTGGTAAAAGGCTCAGTCATCTACTCTGGTAACCCAGGTTAAATGATTTCATTATTGTTTTGTGATTAAGTCGAAGTTTGTCATGCAGGGTTGGTGTTGATATAGAACAAGAATACACAGAAAAAGTCGGATCACCCCGTATGGTAATCGAACCCATGACCCTCCGATTGCCGGTCGTCTGCTCTACCACTGAGCTAACAGGGATCCCCAACTTCCTCTGTGTAACAGCACACTTTCATAGGAACCAGCAAAGTGACGTCACTACTGTGACTGGTATTATACATACTACATGTGTCGACACGGCGACTTTGCATGCAGCAGTGATAAACTGATGGCCTTATATGGTGTGCATCAAATATTATATAGAAAGATGTTGAATGGCCATGCTGGTCCATCTCATGGAGATATAGAACAAGAATACACAGAAAAAGTCGGATCACCCCGTATGGGAAACGAACCCATGACCCTCCGATTGCCGGTCGTCTGCTCTACCACTGAGCTAACAGAGATCCCCAACTATCAGCACACTTTCATAGGATTGGTGTTGTTCTCCATATACCTTTGGGTGATCTCTGGAGACAACAGATGTCCAACATGCGTGGAATTCCACATTATATGTTTGTGGACATACCATCCATTTTCTACCAAATCAACCTGGAATATATGTCTCACCTACTAGGTGTTGACTGTAAAGATTCTAGTTTTAGCTTACTGAGGTTCTGGGTTGGCATTCTTCTGGGATCAAGGGGAAATTAGGGAAGAAATATTTGACGTTTCTCACAAGGTTTAATTAAGAATTATTTAAAATCACTGAATAATGTAAAACAAAACAATGAAACCTGTCTAAAAGACCTCCTATCTAATAAGGCTAACTGTCTATTAAAACTAACTTTGTTTTAACCAAAAGCATTGTTCTGTCTAATAACACTTCCTACATATGACTTTAAAACACTTTTGGTATGTCCCCAAGATGGTCTTATTACACTGCATCCATTATTCACACATTGTCCTTTTTTTATTTATATATATAAAATTAGACTGAAATTTCATATAAATGAATTAAATAACAAAAAGTTCCAACAATGACACTGTGCCTCACTCATTAGGACTTAGACACATCATTTCTGTCTGTGTTTGAAATTATGTGGTCAGGTTAGGTCTGCTCTTTCTAGGAAAGTAATTAAGTGATCTATGCCAGTGTCAGAAAAACTTAAATAGTGTGTGCAACTTCTTAACCAAACCAATTTAATTCGACGTATAGAGTAACATTTCTGGAACTTAATTATTATCAATTAGTAGTTTGAATTTATCAGAACTTAGCAGTTGTATCTTTTTGAGCCTTTTGTCTGTACTTTGAATCAAAAAGCATACGTGGACTGTTGATCTTTTGGTAGTTACTGTAGTTACTGTTCATTAAGAATCTCTCTGAGGTTGATATGAATGTCAAAAAATTCTTGTTGGTTTTCTTGTAGTTCATGCGTTTCTTGTGGCAAGCTCACACAACATTGTTTAAAAGCAATACTGTTAATATCATGTCATGTATTGAAAGTCTGTCAGGAATTGTATTGAGAAAATTTTTAATTCTATCCAGGCATGAAATATAACAAAACTATATATGGTGTAAATTTTGATATTAGGATCAAAACAATTAAAATGAAAGTTGTAAAAGTAAAAATATAGATTTCCCTAGTTAATTTTACCGTGAACAGGGCTTCTTTCGATTCTTTCTATACCACATTCTTTTGGGGTCCAAGCAACATAGAATTGAAAGTTTAGTGAATAAAACTGTACAGATATGAAAAAATAAACCATAACCACCCTTAAACAAAGTTTATTCATCGTGCATCATCAAATTTATTACCATAAGTGGTTTTCTTGGTCATTTATTTCACATATTTTTGGTATACTGTTTAAAATTTGTTATATTGTTTGTTCAGACTGAAAGTACATTTTGATTCAACAATATTGTTCTTCATTCGCCAGTCGGGTTCCTGGGATTTCCTTGGAAATATAATAAAATGAACAGGAATGACAGGGAAATATAGGATAAATTTACTATCAATTTCTATAGTTTTTTTTTCTTGTTTACTATAATACAGCTTTGTAACAAAAACAAATGACACTTAATATGCCAGTTTTCTAAATCTAATTTAGTCAAGGTTGTGTTTGTACTGACAGAAATATATTTTACATTTTCACTGTGAATAAAATACTTTTATTTACATATAAAATAAGGTAGGTGATTGCTTTTTAATCATTAATGTTTATCATATCATCTACACTTAATATATCCTATTAAATATTCTTATGCTTCTAATCATCGTTTAACATATATTCTTAAATATGAGTGAGATTTAGAGAGTCCATGTATTTCTGGGACAGGCACCATAGGAACTCAGTACTATTAGCTGTCCATATCAGATTCCCTATCTATCCAATACTACAATCCTTGAAAGGTTGCCTGCAGCTGGTTCCTCAATCTCACTGGTTTGATCTGTTCAAAAAGCACCGATAAAGGGGGTTTTTAGAAGCAGCAATAATGAGGCCGCCATTTGACAACCAGCCAGTCATGAGAGTGTGGGACGAGGAGTCTAACCTGGATAGAAATTATTCAGGTATCTAACTTATTCCCTCCACCCGCCACAGGGGTCCTAATAGTTGCACCTTGACACTTGGGTACTTAAATCAGTCTGTAGCCTGCCCATAAATGAAGTTGATGTTTGTGGATGATGATCAGTAATGAATTATAATAAACAGTGAGGCTGAACATCAACCTGCTGTTTTAACAACACAAAATTTGTGGTCACCGACAACAAGGAAACGTGTAACCAGATACTAACCATATAGTCTACTGACATGGTCAGTGTGGGATTAAGATACCCTTTGGATCAATATCAGATATTGTTATTTAATTCGAACTCATTCGTCGCAGTATTATAACATACTTAGGTTCTTTACAGCCTTCACACAATAGTATAAAAAACTGGGGTCGTCAGGTGAAATTATCAGTGCAACCTTATTAAAATGCATCTGAATTGTGGCATTTCACGTTTGAAAAAACACGCATACTGACTTCTCACAAAGTATCCCGAGTGTGTGTATGATAAGTCGTTGTTATATCCTTATTTAGTATTCACATTTAATTAAACTATTCAACCCTGTGGTAACCGCGGTGAAACCATGCCTGTACTCATTAGTGTAATATAAATCAATATAAGATCCGGTTTACGTTCGTAAGAGACAATAACCTACCATACAACCACCGAGCACAGCCTTTTTCAACTCTCTGTAGCATAAATTCATGGTATTTTCTTTTTCAGCTTTGATTAGTTTTTTAGTACGGATGAAATCAGCTAGATCTTGATCTTGACTAAATACACACGAGCGCACTTATAAAAGTGCACAGTTCAATGCACTCCTATAGTCACGTGCGTTTTCCTCAACACAACAAACCATGGTAGGATGATCTGTTGATAAAGTCTGGCCGCCAACAAAGCTTAGAGGTGTATATATTTCTACCAACAAAGTATTAAAAACATGGCCATATTTTTTGGCGTTTGATCAAGGGATAAAGCGGCCCGCCCAAACAGTCGGGTTATTTACTGCAGAGCTTATTACATCACACGTCGCAGTGTACAGGGGTGAGTAAAATTTCGCGTGGGGATTATAATTTTTAATTACTACTTTTATTTGTATACAGAGCTAACAAACTCCGAAGCATTATTATCTAGATTGTTATTACTAAACATCCCCATATTACCCTTATACAGACACGTTTTGTTTAAATTAATGAATGTTAATCACAATAAAACCTATGTTGTATGATCTGAATCGATAAAGTTGCTGTAGTTTTCTGCGTTAAATGCCTGGGTCTATTCAATTATATATAGGAAATTGTTGAATCGTGTCATATTTTAGTTTTGTGTAAAAATTACTTCTCACGACTTTGCTGGAGAGTTTACACCAGGTAAAAACGACCATTTCTGAGAGATTGCAGTGCCAAAATACTCGAGATACTCAACACTATGTCCTATTTCTACGTCCTATTTTAGAACTAAATTTTAATTGTTAAATTACCAATGGCCAAACTTCCAATGGCGGTAACAGGCGAGGCCAGGTAGAGGCATGTACGTTTATCCGACTAACTAGCATATCATTCGTACACCCTGAAATGATAATAGTTCGTGCTGTTTTAGATGGAATTTTGCCGTGGTTCTCGTTTTACGAACCTCTGCGTGTGTTTTTAACAACATGACTTATGCAATTTGAAATGTAAAGTCACGAATGAACTCGGGATTATGCACGAATATTTGAATGAAAACAATGCTTGGTGAATATCCACCAAAAGTGTTCCCACCCCCACCCCCCTCAAATGACAGAGGCTTGTATTCCTTAGAGTGCAGATTTCTATTTCATTCTATAATCTATCTTATAATCGCTTAGAAGCTCTAGCTTATAAGCTAATATTTTCTTAGGCCAAAGTCTCACATGCACCTACAACCGGTTTATGACAGGTTACGACCACTTGCGACCAGAAAGTTGTTGGTAGTCTTTGAAAAGTAGTACGACAAACACCATCAACTCGCATCAGGTCTCGTGGTTGTCCCAAATGCATGGGTCGTGCATTCCAAAGATTAAATGACATTGGTCTTAAAGTGATCGGTGGTACTCTTACATGGTCGTACGACTAATTAACGAGTGGTCGAAGGTGATGTTTTGTGACCGGTAACAATGGAAGATACCGAGCGGTCGCAGACTGGTACCTATTTGTCGTGCGATAGGTCGTGACACAGGCTACGACCAGCTACGGCCAATACTTGCCAATACCGATCCCGACTAGTGGCACGACGAGTCGCACGAACTATCGTAATTACGTGTATGGCACATAAAAAAAAAATCACCTACGACCGATTTTTAACCGTGTGATCAGCCACTACCTCCGGGAATGGTCGCACGTTCTTATCACGATTATCCGGCGATTCCTCAAATTTTAAGTCGTGGACGAGTCGTAACCTGGTCGTATCGATGGTGTGACCGTGGCTATAAGAGATATATATAAAGGAGTGGGTAAATTTCGATTTGTATAATCCTTGACTGAAAACTATCTTTACAATGTGAACTGAAATTTCACGTACATTGCTGAATACATAGGAGGGGGTATATCCCGACCACAATTGTAGAAATTTTGCAAATTGAACCCTTATAAATGGAGAATTGTTCGGTTATGTGTGTTCCTATTTCGGATCTACATTTAGCTAAGTCCCTCAATGTACTAGCAACATAATTCCCATTACGACCATTCATAAGTGCAGTCGCGCCCACTCTTTAAGTGTTCGTAAGTTGTCCTATATGTCGTTACGACCGCTCACCAAGAAAGGCTGAGGACTCGCATGTAACCAAGACCACTCGGTAGTTATCGTACTACAAATCGTCTCATTGAACGATCTTTCGGTAGTGATCTCAGGAGCAGTTATATGGTCGTCAACATGCGGTCAAACCAGACCCTAAGTAATCGTCCCCATTTCTGAGACATACCACAGAGGAGCCCCCAAAAGGCGCGCTAGTTTGTGAGTGCAACACGGCTGTTGTGCACGTCCTACCCATTAAGCCTGAAGAGCGCTCGTCCTGGGTGGGTTCGATCGTGAAAAACCTTACCGCTTCGGCTTAGATTCTAACTCATGTTCTCCAGGCTATATGTCCTCCGTTCTACCCCTGAGCCACAGAAACTGGTCGTGCACTTGAATTTTGGTGAAACCGCAATGTTGATGGGTCATTGTACTGAGTTATGGCAAACCTCCCTCGAGAGAATAAAGTTTCCATTATACCAATGTACTGCGTGTAGAACCTAGTTACAGCAGACTTGATCTTTTATTATAATTTTTGGGGACGCCTTTGTGCCGCTAGTGTCGTTGCCATCACGGCAACAAATCCGACTTTTTTTGCGCTGGACAGAAAACTTGCCCAATAAAGTTCCCCTTCGACTCGCAAATACACGACATCATATCTATCATCAGCTTACCTAGAACACATTATGCAATAATAACCCTCAATAGTTCAAACAGGGAAAAGATAACTCTCGAGGCACACAATCCCGGTTTCTTGGACCGAAACTGCCTAGATGTATTCTAGTTTAAAATATTTGATTATATATGATTATTTAGTGTAAATCTGATTTTTTGGTCAGATTGAACTGAAAAGCACCAAGAGTTTAACTCTGCCTGTGCGAATAGGCATATAGCCTATACCACCAACACCCCAAAATTAAATAAATAAATAAATAATCAGACGATGGCAACAAGCCATCCGGTACCTTGAGATCTCGGACCTTTGACATCTCGTCCCACACGAAGTCGGACCATTTCTGATTGGACCATTACGATATCGGACCACTGGGCCGACAATCTCGGCCCACTTTGTATCTGGCCACTACAATCTCGGAGCACTATGTTTGTAGTCACTACGATCTCGGACCACTTGACGATCGGGCAACTGCGCTCTCGAACCAATGTAACATACATGTCCTGCCTGCTTAAACTGTTATGAAATAAGCGAGGTTATGTTAACAATACACATTAGGAATATTGAACTAAGACGACCCACGCTTGTATATAGGCTAACAATATTATTTCGTCTAAGAGCGATTCAGATGTTAAAAATTCACATTGAACAAGTTAAGCCTACGACATAGCTCAATATATATATATATATATATATATATATATATATATATATATATTTATATATATATATATTTATATATATCACACTTAATTTATACTAGTTTGTTTAAAATGCATGACACCATATTTTAACACAAAGAACTGACCATATGAAATATGAAAAATCTACATAACCAAAAATGCATGATTGAGCATGTGCGACTCAAAGAATCGGTGTATTGCTATTACATATCTACAATTCAACTACTGTACCAGAAAAGATTGAAGTGTTGAAACAGTTGCAGTTTCGATATATACATAAAACAGAAAATTAGATGTGGGAAACGATTGACAACATATTTTAACTCAAAGAACTTACATATTTTATTAGAATTTAATATATACAATATAAAACGAGACACGATAACCGAAATATCATCAAACGAACTAACAAATCAATAACAACAACAAATCACACTCTCATCGTTTATTACAGAGTAAAAACAGTTAATTATAATTTAGATAGAAACATGAAACAAAAAATTATTAATTAAATTCAACTAAAGAGATACAATAAACTTATTTATACCAAATTTTACACGCACAAAATTTTATAGCCTATACAATAATAATAATATAAACATTATTTTACATGGATTGTACAAATAGGTATTGAAATTTTGTTCGTTCAGTCTTTCATTTATTCTGATCTTTATGTCATTCAATCTGTCTATCAATCAATCTGTCTATAATTCAGTCTTTCTTCCATTCATTCTTTCATTCATTCAATCTTTCATGCAATCTTTCTTTCTTTCATTCTTTATCACACACTCGAATAGTTTAATATACGAACAAATGTAGAAAATGTAGAATAAGATTTAAATATAAATTATGATTAGGATGATATTTAGCGAATGATTAATGATGGAGAGAATGATAAAGGGACAGAGGCAATAGTTATGTGTGGCGTAAGCAAGGGTTTTTCTTGTTTTAACAATTAGCGTTAACATGGTTTGAAGACGGAATAAATACATTTGACAACGACAACACCTAGTCCGATAGAGGCCTAAACGGGTCTGATATAGTGGTCCGAGATGGTGCGGAATGTGGTCCGAGATCGTCGAACGGTTGGTCCTTGATTGTACTAAGTGGTCCGACTTTGTGTGGGCCGAGATGTAAAAGGTCCGAGATCTCCGGAAAGCCCTCCATCCACATTAAATCGTTGTAAACATTAAGTGATATTTAAAAGAAATTGAATTTTGTGAAGTGAGCTTGGTTTTAATATTTGAGAGAAGTACTGGTACCAGCTTCTAAACAAAAAAAAATCAGTATTTAAAGGCTTGAGCTTGTTGAACATTGTACCATCAAAATGCAACCCAGATAACATCCTATTCTTCTACTAGCAATGCAGAGACGCACAAGAAGAGATGGGGTATTATGCTACACACAATCTAATCTAAATACAATCCAAACCAGAAATGTATGTCTTGAACCCCTTGTCACGGACACAAAACGCTTGCGTTTCTTCATCTTATTCGTTTCCTTTTTTATTTACTGCTGTCTTATAGATGACCTAGACATATTCAAGTTTTTTGAAGCGTCGATGCATTCCAGGGAAATTAATCTTTGACCCGTAATCCCGAATTTATAAATAAGTACTCTAATGAATACAAATAGACACAGAGTGTACAGGTATAACTTGATCCTTATTTCTTGCAAGTCCTCGTGGCAATGTTCCTGTTGTCATCCAGGCTATGTGTCTAACTGATGAATTGCCCTTTCTCCCCTCTTTTCAAAAGAACAACATTTTTAGTTCGCCATCATGTCCAGTTTACCAGGACAAGGCTTACTCGGAGTAACATTTGTTAATTTATATACGATAACTTACATATATGAAATCTTGCATATTATAAAGTCTTGGGTTTCATCTGGCCAGGTTTGTATGTAACGTGTCTTAGATGGGCCGGATTGACATTGGCCGCTGAGAAAACAAAATAGAAATTCCTCATGATGGGCAATATTGAACACACTTTGCCTCACTTGTTACAGTAGAAGACGAAACACGGGCATTTCCAGATGGGTTGCGTTTCAGCAGTGGTATCACCATCAGTTATAATATATATACAATGAATGAATGTGCAGGGGGTTATATCATAATTCAAATGTTTAAAGTGCTAAGCATTACCCTCATGTGAGCAATACCAGATGTTTAAATAATGACTCATGCTTACTTAAAAATAAAAGTGAGGGAATCGGCTTTTATTTTAAGGCAAGAGATCGGTAAAGTTTCATCAAGACGTTTAAGTCATGAAAATGTCAAGTGTAGGAACTTCCCGGATGAAGATTTGAAACTAGATTCAGCCTTTAATATCATAAGCTTGAGCCATCAAATACAAGATTGAAGTTTTTCAGGTGTTTTAAAACGACCAATTGTGTATTCAATACTAAAAAAAATCCATTTAATAAATTCACTGTCAACCCACTGAGTAGAAATAGTCAGATGTCGCCTGAATTGAGGAAACATGCACTTGAATCACTGAAAGCTTGTCCATTATTACCTGTAGCAGAAAACTGATCCATTCATCAGACCTTTAAAGCCACTTACAAGATTTGATGAGTCTTGCAATTGTTTCACTGAAAGCTTGTCAAATGCCACCGAATGCAGAAGACTTGACCTCTATATATTATAATTTATATAGTAGGTGGGTTAAGTGACTTTTGAGTTCAAGTCATGATGCAAAGGTTCCCTTTGGCATAAAAGTCATAGGATCATAGGAATAATTTTTTCCAAAGACACAAATTAGATCTCCCTAAGTATGTGAAATATATGCAAATTATTCAAAATGGCCGCCGAAAATACTCCAAACCCTATATGCTTGCTCCTGTTACAGCTTTCATGAAAAATTTCGTGTCAAAATATACATTTTCGTGGTCAAGGAATCCAGTGAAATAGGTTTCAAGATTGAGAAAACAATAGTTTTCTCCTTACCATGAAAATCTGGGGTACATTTCATCAAATATCTTTACAGACCTAGTCGAACTGCATTTGAGAATGTTTGTTTACTTCTGAAGCCAAATCTGCAAACCTCTGATCTTTTAGGTTTGAGTGATTCCTGGACTTTGGTGTTTAATAATATTTATAATGAACCTAAATAACCGCCTGATATTCGTTCAAATTCAAACGAGCAAGCACAACATGAATTACAATCTTAGAAATCTCATAAAACCCCTAAGGCGACCTGGAATTGCCCTACTTGCCAAATGTATCTGCAGAATATCGGCGGGTGACCCTGAAAAACTCGCGGGCATTGCACTTCAATTAAAACTAATTAATTGTATGCCCAGGAATCATCAAATCGTGGTACCACAGCATAAATTAAAGAAAACCTATATCTTGCTAATAGGTTAAATAAAATGTTTAGTACTGTTAATGTTATAGGCCCTTCGCCTTTTTGGTGATATATGTGGCATGTCTTGCTGACGTCAAAGCAATTTTATCCCCTTTTTCAGGTTAGATGTGACCGACTGTAAAAGTATAACATGCACATTTTATTTAAGTTATTAGCAAGATTTTTTTTTTCTGAAAAAAAAAACAGATTATTTGTTTGATTTGGAATGTGAGAGAATTCGCTGAAGAGGTCAGAGACAAGTAACATGACAGGCGCTGATTCCGTTTATCAACGTCGCCCATGCCTGAAAGGGTTATACAGAGGCACAGGGGCTGCTTGTGCGACATGACTGAATAGGAATTGCTAGATAAGTTCATCAGAGACGACCTAACTTTGGAGAATCATTGACAAATGGTCAGCTTATTAATCCTCTATAAAACTTTGTTTTCGACTGATGGATCTAAGAGGGTTATTTTCTTGGTGTAAGCCCTGAACACTTGTATGCTCCATGGTACTGGTAACTTAATTTGCAAGGTCTGTTCGGAGTTTTAAGGTTAAATGACATATTATTCTCACATAGGCATTACCACGACTTGTGAATTTCCAGTTATAAGATGTATTTTCATTGCACGATATAAGTGAATAAGTGTCTTAATCTCTTTTATATGACGAAAGTCACTACCATGCTTCTTCAATTTGGGTCTTACTGAGATGAAAATTATTTACTTCCCAATGGACAATTGGACACCAGAAACATATGTGGACCAGGAGGTGACTGGATCCTCAGGGAGTACATGTGTGATCCTTTTGCCCGAGGATTTTAGGCAATGGAAGGACGTCTTTGGATGCGATGTTAAAAAAAGAGATATTCACTAAGAACATGGAACACAGGAGTCGAGTGGTAATAGACTTTGATTTCTGTGCTGGCTATACCCGGCTTCAATTCCCATGACAGCTATGAGAATATGTGATAGTGACTTTTTCCAGGTCAGTAGTTTCTCCGGGTCCGTTGCTCTATAGACTTATAAAAGCGGCCATCTCTACCATGGGAAGTGCCTAGCATACGTTATTATTACAATTTGCACAATCCATGTAAAGTAATAACGTTACAATTAATCAAATTCTTAACTTTATTTAATTTCATTTAGACATCACATTCAACACTTTCTGCTGTTCAGTTTTGACTCGTGCAAAAGGTTATATAGCACGGAAGTTAGAGTTGAGGCCTGTTAGGCGGACTTAGCATCTCGCCTCCTTGCTGTCCTAATACTTGGGTTGCAAGTTTTTATTTTTGCATCATTAACATGTTGATAAACAGTGGCATTATTGCAGTATTTGTGAACAATACTGGATTCATTGTTATAACCTGCACTACATCCTGAACAGTCAGCACTGCCACCATTACTTCAACAATCATTTAATCCACAACTAAAATATAAGACATCTAATTCCTTCAGTTCCCAGACATTACTTGTAAAAAATAGAAATATGAACAAAGTTTTCAGGATAGTTCCCTATAAAACCCTAAACTAATTGGCGAAGCATATTACCAAGAGTGTCAATGACTGATGATCATGTACTATTTTGGGTTGGCCATCATGAGACAGATCATGAGATAGATAAGATGTGTTTCAAGCAATATATTCTGTCGAATCCAAATGTTAGAGTCTGGGAAGGAACCACAATTGGCAACTTTATGTGTTCTGCTACAGAAATGTCTGCCCATTCCTGTGTGTACTGGTACTCTGGTTTTGTATATATCCTATGCAGGCTGTACTGTCGAGAAAGGTCTTTTTATGCCATATTACCCAGATAATGTATTACATGGACTGACAGTATATGCGGAAAAACCGCAACCAAGACCTAATGTATTTTGCTGATTTTATATAGAGCGATGTGTGTCAACTTAAAGAACCATATGTGGAAATATTGATGGAAGACCAAGAATGTGGCTATTTCACTCGGGTATTTTTTAATATAGAACAAACTGTATATCTGAGCTAACCGTATAGCCTTATTGTACTGCTTAAACTCAGTTTAAGTTAGTGCCACGTACCAGTAATTCTCTAGTTAAGGCATTAAATTTGTTGTGGTTTATGCTCTATGTATGTCGATTGAGGATTGAGCTCGTCTACAGGGTCTATTCACAACTGTTTAATACCTACCTATGCTAACCACATAGATAAGAAGTGTCTCAGGTTACCATGATGAAAGAAATCAATGATATTTAATGAAATGTATCTGTTTTACCCCAGATTTTCATGGAAAGGGGAAAACTATTGTTTTCTCAATCTCGAAACCTATTCCATTTGATTCTTTGACCACAAAAATGTATATTTTGACACAAAACACTTTTTATTATAGCTGTAACAGAATCAAACATTTGAGGTTTGGAGTATTTTCGGCGGTCAATTTGAATAATTTGCATATATTTCACATACTAAGGGAGATCTAACTTGTGTCTTTGGATAAATCGTTTTGCCATATCTTGCTTATGCTCGTTTGACCCCATAACTTAAGAGATTTAACGAGATTTCCAACTGTGTGTATAGAAACGTGTTAAAAAAGTACCCTAAGCAAAACAACGGACTACCTTGCGTCAAGTGACCGGAGATAAAAACATGTCTCGATATTTTGATTTTTAATAATTTTACCCCAAAATGCGTAACGATGGTTACCGCACAGAGAAGTCTTTTGATCCTTTTTTTTTCAGAAGAACTGCTAAAAATTGTAATATTGTTTTCCGAAACTCTCTCAGAGATGCCCTCCTGCATAATATTTTCCTGCACAGTACTTTCTCTCTGTCTTTGTAACTACCACACTTCACAATATAGGCTTTGTTTTGAAAGAGCATACCACGGTAATTTCTTTTACATTCATTTTCTCTTTCATACCAACCCTTAATTCTCTTAGGTTGTAAAGGCTGACCAAGACTCTTGCCGTGACCATTATTTCCTGGAATACCATAGTACAATAGCCTGTCTCTTTAATGTTCTGCCTATTTGAATTTTCTTCTGATTTGTTTAGCTTGGCCAAAAAGTTTATGTAAAAGGGGAACCGAATATTGCTTACCCATCAATATCCTGTACAATGTTATTACTCTCATATTATGACCTGTACGAGCTTGGTGACTCTGATGTAAGGTATCAGACCCGTGTTCTTTCCCTTCGGGCCTGGGATTAGCTTCACCACATTGGACCACCAGCTTGGCAAGGCATGTTACCAGACGCAAGGTGAACACCATATCTGCAAAAAGATCACCGGCTCGATAGCCTTCTCGTTGCAATTAGGATATGGGAAAGATCATGTTTTGCCTCTACGCACATATAAACTACTCCCATTTGGCAAATTCAATTTGTTAACGCACCACAGCGCCCAGAGATGCAGAAAACTAGAAAACATTTACTATTTTGAAAAAAAGTTTCTAAAAGACTAAGCAAATTGTATCCTGACAGTTCTAAATCATGTGGCAGTGTTATCAGCATAGGAAAATATATTTAATGATATCTGAAAACATTTGTCATAATGGCATAAAAGCAGAATAGTATATTTTTTCCTCTGTGTTACAAAACCCTTTCTAATGTCTGATTAAGACTGAAAAATGGTAATCGATCGCCCAAACATCATTCATGTGTTTTACTGGGTTAAAAATATTTAGATCATCGTTTCCAAGAATGGCGTATCATTAAGGGTTTCAGAGTAAGTTAATTCTGGTACAAATTAGGGTTGGTACATACATGCTCCACTAACTGCGTACCGTTTCATCTTTGAATAGAACGTAACAGCCTTCTAGATATTATCGATTATATTCAATGTGCGTTAGTGTGCTAATTGAATAGCAGGTGATGTCATATGAGAGAATGATTACAACGTGTCCGTTAATGTCTCTCCAATTTACACCTGCAGAGAACTAACGAGTGCAGATTGATTTTTGGCATCTATATAGGAGGATCAAAGATGCAAGCTTACATACTTTACGCATATATATGTGTGTGTGTACTTGTATATACGGGTAAGTATATGATTGTCTATATCTTATTTTGAAGGTTCTTCCTATTCCGAAAAAAAGAATATCTAATATGGCCAAATATGGCATAAAACAAAGTTATGACTCATACCGAATGCAATGAGACTTTGGAAGATGTATCAACGGATGTTAGTAGTGAACACTTGGTTGAAGTTAAAAAGAAATTCCACCACCTCTAATAAATACCTCATTAATCCTTCAGGAATTCAGCGCAACATCTCACTAGGTGGAAAAAATACTTGAGGTATTAAAGGATTGTTGATTTGTTTGTCATCCATACAGAAATGTATGGTCTGACTTAATATATTTTTATTTCTATCTTTGCAGTTCATGCATTTTCCATCACTGTACAGAATGCTTCATTTGAAGACGGCTCTGCTGATGTGTATATTGGGATTTCCATTCGTCCTAGTCCCGCCAGGTTCTATTTCGTAAAGTGGTATCACAATTGGAATAAAAGCATCAACTCCACATTTTATACAAGCAAAGCGAAGCGGTAATCTGGGTAAAAGGACAACTCACCTTATCAGTCAGGACGAGAATTCGTACGTTTTGTCAATTATCATCAGTCAACCTATTCAGAGAGATCAAGGGGATTATTACTGTGAAGTCATGATGGGTGAGCCGCGAACGCTCCTGTCTGCCGTACTGAATATAGCAAGGCTAGGTAAGCAATGATGAAAATTAGATAAATAACATGAATGTATCCTCCGATTTTTATAACTCTAAATGTTTTTTTCACGTATTATTTATATTTTATTTATACTAACAAAGAGTAATCCCAATTAATTTTCAGTTTCAGTTCAACCAAATCTGTTATTAAAGTGTTACATTCATTATATTCAAGAGCCCTTGCGAGGTGTCGTCGGAGAGAATCAAACTACTGATATTTACGCTGCAGAACTCAGACTGAACATCAAGATGTTCCCTTCAAACAGTACACTGTACTGGATTAAATGCTTCCACAACTACATACCTGACCCTTCCTTTCATTTTTACACATATGAAGCAAGTACTCAAACAGTCAAGGCCGCCGGTGATTTGGGAAAGAGGACAAGCCATTGGCTTGAAATATTTAAGAATTTTATTTCGTTTTCTCTAATGATACGACGACCCTCAACAAGAGACGCGGGTCCCTATTGTTGTCAAATTGATGCTGCTGGCTTGATTGAACCCCTATTGGCTGTCATGTGGGTAACCATATTGGGTAAGTGTTAAACTATATTAAATTCAGCTGCGTATTATATGGGGAAACGAGGTGTGTTTCTTACAATAATAATTTCTTTTAGCTACCAATTCTTCTTTGGACGGAACAGAAAACTTGACGCAATCTCAAACCACCCCTAGCAGGATGCAAACTTTAAATGCAGGTAAATAACATGTTTTGCTTCACGCCCTTGAAATTTACCTAATTGACTCAATTTTGTGTTAATTTTAAATGACTGAAGGAAATTTACTGGCTTGGTACACAAAAGGAAAACATCTGTTTATATTCATTATAGGTCAACAATCACAAGATGTAACCGCTGTCTACAATGCTTTGGTGGGGATCTTTTGTGTTCTTCTCGGCCTTGTTATTCCTCTAGCCTATTACTTCTGGCGAAAGCAGAGGCAGTATAAAAAGTATGTTTGCACACCTAAAGATCATTCAGCTATACACCTGTTCTTCATGAGATAAACATAAAATCTACATTATTCAAACGGAAATATCGTAAACTGCAGTATGGGAATATGTCAGATTAATATGCAACATTTCAAAATGAGATGTTTGGAATTAATTACCGTTTCTTGTTATCCATATCTTTTGATAATTTCATTTTAATTGAGCGTATTTTTCTATTAAGTTTTTAAAATCAAATACTGGCCATATCATAGTAAGGCATTCTAAATTCAGTGAGTACAAGCAGCTGAAGGCAGAGCGAGACGATGGAAGCAGAGCAGACCAGTGACCACATAGCTGAGGTCATTTAAGTTCCGAAGAAAGTCCTAGTGATAGTTCAGTCGCAATATTTTGTAGATCTCTTGTGTTCTTGAAGGGTAAACAGCGTCAACAAAAATATCAAGTTCCAGCTGAGGTATTATATTTAAAAATAACTTGAAAATTAATGAACCGTAGAGGTTGGCAAAAACATTTATAAATAAGATCATTACGATTGTTCACAGTTTTTTTTTCAGAAATATTTTTTAACGTTTATTTCTCCAACGTATACACACATGTACAGGGACCTACACAAGACAAATCATATGTGCATGATAACATGATTACAACAATTACAAAATAACACACATAGATGTACATATAGATATGCATACTTTTATTCATGCAGTACATTCATGTATCTTTAATCATATTTTTATGCATAAACAAGTATTTGCAAATATATACACACAAGCAATATACACCCATAGAAAACATTCATCTGCACATGGTAACTAAAGTCCAAATATTTAGTAATTGAAAGTAATGATCCATACAGCCCGGCAAGGACAGAAATCAACAAGTCGCCCACCTGTTCCTGTACATAGTTAAGCAGTGAGCGAGCAAACCTCCTCCCCCGCCCCCCCCCCCCTGTAGGGCAAGCCTGCCGAGCGAATGCAAACGGATGAACAGAAATCCTTAATACAAAAAATAAATAAATTACACTTGCGGTTATGCACGTTTTAAAGTATAAAACTGTACACTTGATTATTCGGCCACCTGTAATGGAATTTACGCATTCAATTCATTTATCTCCGCAATAAGAAATTCGATAATTTTGAACATTTGCAAGGTATTTTTTAATCCTGTTACTGAAACAATTATTTGTTTCTGTCTGCTCAAATATGTGAAGAGTTTACTCAGAAAGATACAGATTTAAACTGTCAGTAAAATCAGAATTACCAAGCTGGACCTTGTTTTTTATTTGAACAATTCTCATAATATCTCAAGTCAAATATATCGTGTGCTTACTGCCAGTTACATTGAACACAATCACATGACAAGTACAGATGCTCAGCTGTTTCTATTTCTTGACGTCAAAAAGTACACATGTCATTGTAGTCTTTTAGTCCTAATTTCATCAGCTAATAGTTATTTAGCCGAGACATCCTGTAACAATGTATACTGAAAACAAGTGGAGTATCATAACATATTTTAAATGGTAACAAATAAATTTTACTCCAAGCTTATCATTACATTGTTTTGATATTTTAGGAATAAATTGCTTTATCATAATAAAGCAACAAATACATAATACAAGCCTCTTGAGGGAAATTGTTTGAGTGGTATACCTATTCCATCCTCGATATTGACAACTCACCGGGATACTCACTTGATATACTAAATACATCAATATCCTAGATTATGAAATATAATTTCACCTTTTCAACTACTGTTCTCTATCTTTGTGATCTATATGTAGTACTGATATATTCAAATTGTTTATCATCTTTCTTTTTTTAATTAAAATGTTTTAAAAGGGATTAATTTTCCATCGAGAACAAATAAAATAAACATGAAGTAGGCCTGATTGATACAACTTTTACTAAAACAAAAATGGCACTATCAGTAAAAATGTTACCATTTTACAATACTGCCTGGACTTCTTTCACATTGTAAGCATATGCATGTGAAATGTGAACAAAAGGTGATTCCTTGAAATGTAACAAATTTTGACCTAAAAGTTGAACAGCTGAAGCTACTTATTTGCCCGCGTGTGTGTTCAGCAATTTCTTGTACAAAGCATTTAATTATTTTTGATTATAACATAACACAATAGATATCATTTCTATAATTTTTAGACCTAGTGGTAAGACAATTAGAGTAGAGACAGTCTGGTTCTTAGTTGGAATCCTTTTTCTTGTAAGTGTATACGTTTCATGTCTGTAAATATTAACTGCAGGTCTATCTACAAAGACACATTGACTGTATATTTTTATTCTGTAATGGTTGTATACTGTATATAATCCGATATGTTTATGTACTAGTGTATGTATATGGTGATGTGTGTATGCTCCATGTTTGAGAATAGGGTAGTGCGTTACGACTATACATATATTGTTTATCAGGTGTAATGAATACCTGTTCTAGATAATAAAAATGGTATAATCTCACGAGATGTAATAAATTGGTGGTGGACATGAAATCAGTGTTCAAACTTACATAAATTCTGTGTTTTCCTGAACATGAATAGGTTGAATTTTAATGCTAAAGGGCTTTGTGTGCATTGAATGTTCTATAATTAAAAGAATAAAATGAGTATATAATACCGGGTATACTAAATTGCAAGAAAAAATGATATAATATATTTGTATTTGATATTATTTCAATACAAATTTATTCTTTAAAAAATGTGCCTAAAATGAAATTGCGTATTTTATTTTCTGTTAAATGATGTGTGAAATGTTTAATTCATTTTTAGGGTTACTTTCCTAAATTGTAGTGAATATATACCTACTGGAACTATAGTTTTTTGTTCCTCTGATCTTGAACCTTGTGGAAATAAATAATGCTAAACTTAGCCGAATTGTAACATTTATTGCGAGAGAAAGTTTGCTGACACTAAGGATGTTCAATTTTTTTAGTTTAATATTAAACTTCAATTAAGTATATAGAAACACGTTTAAAGTTCACCAACAGGGGATAGGGGGAGGATAATGCAAAGGACAAGGTAAGCATATGCTCATCCAACTGTACGATAGTAAAGTGATAGTAATAGATATAGAATCCAAATTAAAAGTAATAATAATGGCAATAGTATAAAATGTATTAAGAGGTAATAATAATATTGATCGTATTAAAACCCTCATATACATATATGATAAAACTCAGCGACATCTGACGGCAATTGATTGTGGTAACATTTACTGACATGAGCAACCTGCTACGGTAATGTTGATACTTGATCGAGTGTGCAAAAAAGCGCCCTAGGTGCAACCCCATGTTCAACAGTGAACTTTGCTCAATCCTTTACTGAACTGAGCGACCCCTGACAGAAGTGATATTAACTAATTAGGTTGTAGTAAAAAGAACGCGCCCCAATTGGGAGCAGATGATACTCGCAGACGATATACGGCGCAGGTCTGGTTTGCTACCTTGCATCAACTATTTGTTACCTCGCATATTACACATATCGATCACTCTGTCCATGATAGTAGCAAGGAGAGTCGATGCTCAGTGCGCGTTATGCAGGGCATTGCGCAATAGAAGTAAAGGTGCCAAGGGTTTAGTCTGTAACCAATGCTCCGCATGCATGGTGATCTTGATATAGACGTTCATCTTACATAATAGGTATAAGCGATATTTACGTCGCAGTCAGTAAATTGCTTGTCTATGACCCTAAAATATGTTGTCGTTGCGGCATGTAACCGAGTCGGTCCTTACGTTGGACTCGAATATTAAATAAATGCTAGAAATGCTAAAGAAGGAACAATCGTACTCGAGCGCTTTAAAATTATCAGCGGTCCCAGTCGTACGCGCACCTTGGGCAACGATGAGGATGAAAGCTTAGGGAATGTTAAACTATAAGCCCGAAGATGAGGAGAAAGTAATAGGAGACAGAAATGGATAGATAATGTCTATCAATTGTGATTTAAGCAACATCATGTCCTCACGTGAATTTGAAACCTCAAATTATTTTCTTCCAATTAACTGGAATTGAATCTATCAAACTCAACACTGCAACCCTTTAATGATAGCATTAGTTTTCTAATCAGTTAATTATAACCTAGAATGGTGTTTTTTCTACTGTTGTTTGGATGCTATGACAAACCTCTATATATTATATCTGTATTACAATTAATATACAAATTAACAAAACAGTACTTGAGATACAATACCATGACATGCATTTTTTGTTGTAGTTATCGTTACACCAAATCTAAAACAAAATCATTCTATAAATTGCCTGTCTTTTTTAACTATTATGAATAAGATTTTTAAATTGTGTTTGATTATTAGCCGACTTGGCTGCTTGAACTGCTTGTTTGCTATATTTTCCCACCCTTCACCAGTGTGTCCACGTGTATCGTTACAACCACAGTTGTTTCTTTCATTTTATCCTGCTTCTCTTGAATAAACTTAAAAGTTAAGGTTCATTTCCTTTTATGTAAAGTAGAACTTGATGGACATATGATTAAATTGACAACACATGAGATTTAATAAAGTAATAGTGTCAATCTTTCCAGATATAGATATGCCTCTCATGGACCATAGACTAATAGTTGTTTATTTTACTTATGCATGCTTTGCAGTATGTTAACCCACTTTTTTAAGAGGATTCCATATGGGGAAGTTTTAAAGTTATGTCAATGTATATGACCATTAAAATACAAAAGGGCTTTCAAAGTCGATAGATTGAAAGTTAACTCAGGTATAATTTATATTTGCTTAAGCAAATATATCTTGGATCTTTATTTGTACTTCCCATCGATTTAAATAAAATCTGACTGAATAGAAATTGTAATCTTAGGTGATATGGTATTTGTCAAAGTTTTTGTAATTATATTGTTGTTTCTGCTAAGCAGTTAGAGCGGACGCAATTATTAAAAAAATCTTTTCCTTTTTTTTTTTGGATTTAACAAAGGATGATGGTGAATATCCTGAACTAAAGGGATATCTAATGGTACTGAAATTGTATCCTTTTAAATGGGTTCGAATGTGCCTCATTGTTTTATATCTCCTTGGATATCGGATATCCAGCAATGTTTCATCAAACATTCGATAGGTAAGCTGCATTATCCGTGATGGCTGTTATCACCTTTGAGGTGAAATAGCACGAGATATGAATGAATAGAACCAATAATGACCGTATTTTCTTAGATCGCCTATCAGTTGGTTTATTTGTTAAGCTGTTATCAGTAGAGTAAGAGTAAATAAATTAGCTCTTTACGCCTTTTGCTTTAACTGGACTTCCTAGTGTACTCAACAGATGTATTGATGGTGCTGCTCACCTACAAATTGGGCTTGCAATTTCAATTCTTTTTTTTTTTTTTTTTTTGCGCTTTATCAAATATGTGACACTTGAGTGAACCTCAAATAAAGCAAAATTGACCATGTGACACTGTGTGAGGTGCCTTTGGGTTTCAATTTCCAAATATACTTTAATAGTTCTGTTCCTGTTTCATACTTCTCGTATTTAAACGACTTCTTGTGGTTCGCAAAGCGGCTTTTGAAAGCATTTCCTGCGTTTCCTATGTATGAGACGGTCCCTCAAACCGTATCACATTGTTTATTATAGCTAAGCTAACTACAACAACAATGAATAACAGGTGTAACCTATGCGAAAAAGAAAAGCTACAAATCATGACTTACAAAACAACGCCACTCCTTAATAAACGAAGTGAATACCTTAACACTTGCAGGCATCATACAGCAAAAACCAGCCAACCGTAAATAATCTCGCACACGCACCTATACGTGAACAAACACAAACCAACCCCATTCAGTCACCTGATGAGTGCCACGCAGTGCGCACGAAACCTGCGGGCAGTGACATTTATGCATTGATGCATTTTTATAAACTTATAGCAGCTCTACTTTATGTATTGAGCACCTGGAATGGCAATCAAACCCTTTCTGTAATATATATATATACATACATACATATATATATATATATTTATATATATATATATATATTTATATATATATATATATGAACAATTGGTCTTCCTGCAACCCTTTCTCACTCATATATAAAACGTGTTCGTTCGAAACAATAGCAGCTTCTAATTTATTTTCAATCCCACTGTATATATTTTTCATACATTTCTGCTACAAATTAGTTATCTGTCTTTTCGGGGTTGGAAACTGATTACTCAACACCGGTTGTTCTGCCTTCTGAACGGACATATTATGAATACGTATTATCTGCTTTGTAATTAGAATGGTTATTTCGCAACTACCAGATGAACGTACTTTCCTGTGTACTTTGCCGAAGCAGATTAGTGCATCAGATGTAGGTTGAAATTAACACTGAGAAGTGGCATGTAATATTATCATGGCTTGCAATTAATCCGTTATTTACAGAGTTCCCGCATATGCTGGTTTTATGTTTTGTTAACATGTTGAGCAACCATAAGGATGGTTATCTCGGTATATAGCTGTAAGGGATTATCCGTTGATATTTAAATTGGCAAATGAAGCACAATGAGTTCGTTCCATAGATATACATTAGTCACATTGCCAGGTTTGTTATACAAGTACAATACAAGACAAAAATACCATTTTAATATTGTGGTTAATATCCACTTTCAGCTCTTTTAATTTCTTTTTGAATATATATCAGAGTATGTATTGTAACCAAACCAAATTCGTTAACAATACTTTGACCGCGGTTACTTCCAGGTATTACCTGAGAGTGCGTCAAGCTTGCTCCAGTATAAATCACGCATTTCCAGCAAAGGACAATATGTAACAATTAATAGGAATATAGCAAACATAAAGTTATTCTTAATCCAAGAAACAATATCTCTGCCTTATTTTAAAACAGCAACGCCAATTATACAGTTAATCATATAAAAATCACAGTGACGTCACAGCGAATTACACAACTGGTATAACTGTCTTTTGATTCCAACTTTAACTCTCCAAGCTACAGTGCACACAAACAAGACTTGGGAAACGTCTCGGATACAAAACTAAAAAAAACATCTAATAACCACTGGTGCATGTTTCAGTCCGAACACGAACGACAGAGAAGATGCGTGGCTGAATATATACACAAACTAATAACCTGAAAATTTTAACAGCTCTAAGGGGGAGAAATGTTAGACTTTTAAATTCCCTTAAGAGGCCGGCCTCAAGACACTGCAGCCGGAATGATTTCTGATTGGTTTTCCCACCGGGACAGTCCACATCTTGTAGGGATGCTTACGGGTTACACTCACCTCTCTCAAACCTTTCGGGATTCTACATGAACTAGCCTGGTTGTAACATGATAAATCCTTTTTGTCGAGCGTCTTTTGCTTACCGGTTCCCAAGGACTGGCAGTGTTGTATGCTTCGACTTTGTAAGAAAAATCTCTTCAAAATTTGGACAGAAATTTCGTGATACAAAACTAAACTGCTGTATTGTTATATTTCATTTGTGGGACAAATTGTTCACACTAAGAATATCACTGCCGTCCCGAGTATCGGCTTGCACAATCAGCTAACAATACCATCATTATGAACATTATCAGATCTCTAAATCAGCTGATGATGTCACTGCCGTCATGAGTATCAGCTGACTAAACCAACTAAGTTACAAAACCTTTAATTGACTTCCCACAAGGTGTCACGGGTATTTCAAATTAGGTGTTGTTATTATTTATTGAACACTTTACTTACCACTACACAATTCACTTTTGAGCATACCTGTACTCCCTAACCTATTACCTCAAAGGACCAAATTTACTAGCCTAAACAGTAGGCATGATCAGAAAACGGTTCCTTCTTTACAGTAGAACAGAAGAGTAGATAAGAAAGTGAGGCTATGAATGTAGGTCAGACAATAAATTTGCCTCCACGTTAACACTTATGTATCCGAGTCATAACAAACTAAAACAGGTGAACTAAGCTGATAATATTGTCCCCACACTTTGAACCAAAACAATCCATATACATGTACTATCAAACGAAACTCTGTGCTCACTACACTGGCATCCTGTTTAACAGATTACCAGCGCTTAATATTGCAGGTTGCTAGATATCAGTGACATGTAACGTATGAAGTATGACGGTTATGCGAGGGATTAGAGGTCATTTATTTACAGGATAATGAAGGATAATGGAGGATTTGTATATAACATAGGTCACCCGGAGGTGTTCGCCCATGTCACTCAATGGAAACCCCACCAGGTTTCTAAACAAATGCTGTCTGGATTAACCAAACCGGTTATCAGAATTTACAAGCCAGTCCGTCATACTTTTGTCGAATATTGGAGAGCTTTTACAAATGCCATCATCGAATGAAATCAAATTTATTAGCACTTTATGTTTTTGGTATGTCCCCTTTTTCTTATATTTATACTCCTCGTAAAAAAAATGTCAAAATAATTGCAACAGAATTTCTGGATCCACAATGCATTTTCGTAAGGTATGTAGTTACATACTAATAGTTTACCAAACTCAACAGATGGATATCTAACGTTAGGGACAACATGTATACTGGGGAAGATAAATGGTGTCGGTGAACCAGCAGTCCCGTATCGCGTAAATGTAGATAAGTGGGCTCCACAGGTTACATGTGTTGCTTCCTCTATCTTTCTCCTATTCACATATTTCTGGGAAAAAACACTAATCATGTTTTTCAAAAGATAAATCTATATTTCCCTTTAGTCGAATTATATCTCCCTTTAGTCACACTTTATCTCATCTGCTACCTATAAGTTAGTTTGGTTGTTCTACCGTTGTTAGTCAGTAATCATTGGGTCAACAAAAGAAGGTCAGAGTTAAATTGAGATTAGGTGGGTATCAAATGCTGATTAGCCTGTCGGGGTTATGTCATAAAACAAACACTCGATTATCTCAACTCTCTTAATGAAGGTGCTGCATTTGTATTTGATATTCTGTTAGTGACAAGCAGGCAAATTACTTCTGACAAGTATAACATTCTCTTAGGTGATAATTTCTTTAAATAGAATAAATAATACCGATCACTCTATAAATGAAATAAAATTGCTGTTTGGGCCTTTTCTATCATTTGACTCCATAATACGCTCATAAGAAACATGATGGCGCTCCAAACCAGCAATTGTGACTTTTATATTTGGCACAGAATGATTAAATAAGAAATTTGATGAATTAATCGCAATTAAGTTTCCCTCATTGCTGCTTTAACTACTAATGCCAAAATATAAATATGTAACAAGTTGTACTTTATGAATCTTGGGTAAATTTGATTTGGGATTAAACACAAAGTAAATTTTGTTCAAGTTTTAAGAAGAAAGAGAACAAAGAAAAGAGAATAACAACAAGAATAAAATCATATAATTAACCTTCCTTTAAAAAGTAACCATAATTTATACATTACTATTACAAAATTAATACACGTTATTTTCGGATTTAGAAACCGATTACTTATTACCAATTGCTCTGCCTAGTAAACGGACATATTATTTATAAATATCATATTTTGTTATTTTAATGGTTATTTCACAATTACCAGCAAAAATACTTTTCTGAAACACATTAATGCATCAGATGAGTGTCAAATTTGACACTAGGAAGTAATAATTAATATTTATCATTACTCGTCATTATTTATCATTATCCACACTATCACTAGTCTACTCATTTGTAGCTTTTATGTTATGTTCAGCCTTTTGCGCAAACATTCCTGATTAAAGTTGGTTTTACAGTAAGGAAATTACTTGTGGTATAAATGTCTGTGGATTATCTGGTTGAATAAGAATCTGCGACTGAGTCAAAATGAGGTCGTCCCGAGGATTTGCATTTGTCACACTGCCAGGTTTGGTTTATACTAGACGAAGAAATTAATAAGAATACGTTCTGTAAAGTCTCGAATCCCCCGTGCTTTGTTCAATTGTTTGATATGACACAACTGTTTGATATAATTTTATAAAATAGTATGTCCAGATCTTTTTTTTTTGCGTTTATACTTCATGCCAGCGTATTGTAGCTGATCCGTTTCGGCATATAAATTTAACCATAGTAGAAGCTGGGACCAGCCATAATTTCTTTTTATTTATACATATTGATATTACATATTGTTTTTTCAGTTTCCGTCTTTTTTATCCATATTACTCTTGCGACAAAATTCCGTGAAGGAGATGACCTACATCTTTATTGTCCTAATGTGAACTTTAAAGACATCATATCTGTGAGATACTACAAACTACAGAATGATACGTGGAAACGTCTTTTTGTACAGCGCCCTTCTAACCAGGACGCGCCTATTATTGTTAGCAGTAGTATCAGCAGGAACCGGCTCAAGTCGATAGGATGGGGTCAGGTTGCTATCTTGGGGGCACGGCTTAAGGATACTGGGTTTTACAGATGTAAATTTGACATATTTGGTAGTACAGAGATAAGGAATCTCTCAGTGATCATGGCTGCAGGTGAGTAAAACGCTACAATATAACTCAATGTCTATTCCACAGTTTACTTTGCTATTCAAGTTCGCTGTGTAATGTAACTATAAAAATGGTTATAACAATCAAAACATGTAGTAATCATCCACAAACCTTATTAAGCAAACACGAAAAATAGCGTCTCCTCTTCAAAATAAATTCGTTCCTGCCAAAATATTGACTGAAACCGTTGGCTTACTCCTGTACACGAGTGTTAAAAAAATGGACCAGGCGCGGTCACGGTCGTCAACATAAACCAAGCACTTTGGTCTCTTGCATCGCTTGGGCCACGACACCTGTCAATCAGGAGATGTCCTAACTGACTTGAAGGCGTTATAATACATGTTCCCACTAGTTAAAATATCGCATGTTGTCGTCGCTTTCGCAGGACCTGATACACGACCTGTGTTAGCCGTTTCATTTCCGCTGAGGCCCCTGGACCTATCGTACAAATATGTTATGATAGGTTTTACAATGAAATTACATTCATCTAATGGACCATAATGTCCATCCAACAGAGATATATCAGAGGACATGAAGTCCATGTAAGGAATAGTTTGGACTACTCTGCGTTTAGGATTTGCTGCCGAACCCTGACCACGCGGCCTTATAATTTTAAACATACATGCTTGTTCTATGTTTAATAACACGCAAACCCATAACAAGGTGTTAAACAGCTCTAAGGGAGGTACTGATTCCCTACGCTGGGATGGTTTTTGCTAATAGATTTTGTATAAAGCAAACGTGAACTGATAGTGGAAAACAACAGGTATAAATTGCTCCTGATCATGTCCCTTTAAATTAAGATAAAACCATTTCACTGCCCCTCTGGTTTAAAGGCAAGGATCTGTGAGTCAAAGATTATAAAATTAATTCCATTTACCCAGATATCACACATACAAGGTCTTCGGATCCCATCAGTACATTATTGAAAACGTGGCAGCCTGCACAAGCTCGTAAGGCAGGCAAGATATTTAGCGTTGTTTATATTCATTGGCAAGAAATTTCATGACTTTAATGCTACTACGAATTATATATGCGTGTATTTGTGTTTATGTGTGTGTCACAGCTTATTGTAGGAGTAATACGGAGACTGCATGTTTATATTCACGTTGGTTCGAGAATTTATTAATCTCATCTATCATGTGTTATTAATAGGCCTTTGGGATTATGTTTCTTTGAGAGATGGTCTACTTATTCCTTTACAAACATTTATTGTATACATCGGATTAGAAAATGTGTAAATACTATATTTATTTCATTTAAGATACCCTTTAATGGTAATAGCCAAATATATAAAAAATAGCCAAATCATCCTGAAAACCTACACACAGAGTGTTGACAGACTACAGCATGCTGTTATGTTATATTTAAATATAGCGCTTTTGAATACTAAAATATCTTCTTCATTTATGTTTTGTTGTGATTTTATTTGAATGATGGAGTTATTTTGTTTACATTTACATTATAAAATAATGATTGACATGTTTTGTCATTTTTATCTCAAGCATAAAGCTCCTAAGTCTTAACTATTATTCTAAAATGAAACCAGTATATGTTTGAGAGCGAATGACAACTCAGAAAATAAACGTTCACCAGACTTATCATGGTTTATCGATACATTTTATCAAAAGCTGCTTTGTGTCAGCTCAATAGGTTAGTAGCATTTATTCAGATACGTTGCAGAGGTATTGGTCTTCAATTAGCGGTTTCATTGCTAGTTTAATTAATGTAACTATATTGGTCACCTTTTACTTAAGTACTGCATTAAATAGGTACCATTTCTGGCATATTTTACGCATTATAAAATAAATTATTATTATTATTATTATTATTACTATTATGAATACTCCGAACAGAGTGAGATATATTAATCTATAATTTCACTCAGTGGTTTTACTTATTGTTTAAGATTAGTAAGACAAAAACAACGGGGCACCTTAACAATTAAAGTCTTTGTAAATGAAACCGGTTGGAACTAAAACATATTATCCTGATATATTATTATAAAATCAGTAAAATGTAATAGAAATATTTTTCTTTTCAAAGTCCGCTCTGTGGAATATTACCAACGTTTTCTAACAATATCTTATAAGTATCATCTACACTTATGACACTTGTTATTTCCCAGAAACTTTAACCTAGAAAGACCGACGCTAATACCGGGATGATACATATTTTCCTAGTCCTACAGTTTGTTCAGTATTTCCTTATTTTCCTAATTAGTCGGCATACCTCTCCTCATACGTGTCTTTATCAACTACCCGTTAATGAGGATGTTCTAACAGTTTAGATTAATTTATACATACGTATTATCTATGTTTTATCACCGAGTGGGCCACCATGATTCAGCTCCTTGTATCTGCAGCTACTGCTCTGTCAAATATCTTTTACATTCAACAAAACAATATATTTACAATGATCAAGACATTCTAATTAAAATCCAGTTTCAAGGTATTGAAAAATCAGTTTTCAAATAGTTTCAAATATCCAAGGCAAATTTATTACAGTCGAGCCATTTCGTTATTTATAGTTAGGTTTGTTATAGTTGTAGGGTAAGGGTTTTATTAATCTTGAAACTAGAACCAGTCATGAATTATAATTTGATACAAGTACATACCGAGTTGTTTCAGGCGGCGTGTTATATATCATTCTTACTATTGTCACACAACTGAGATCGAAGATCACAACTGTATTGCCTAAATGTAACCCATAGAGACACTTTCTGTGGAATATTGTACTATACAGTAATAGTGTCACATTGCTACTCCAGCACAGGCAAAACTATTTTTGTCCGTCTGGCTCTTAGCAGCATCCGAGTCATTAGGAAGAGGCCACGTTGTTCTGATAGCTCAGCCTGAAATTGGGATTTATAACAGATTTAAATTAGAGCAGGGCGTGAAAAGGTTAGGGCTCTCTCAGTGGTCATCACTGAAACAAATTCAAAAACAATCGTATCCTCCTCGTTCGTATATGTGAATTTTTTTATTACTGATACTGTAATCATATAATGATAATAAAATTTTCATTTAAAACAGAAAAAAAAACATTTTAAGCGGACAGAAGAAATGCCGGGCAGATTTATGAAGCGCTCATCCTACGATCTGCTGACAAGCGCTAATTCAATGGAAATTAGATAACTAAACTTAAACTCATGTTAGGTCACTTTGTCCGAACCGATTAAACTGAGGCTGATTGATCTTAAGTAATAGATAGGTAGGTTTACAAGACATGTAGTGTGAATCAGTAAACACCGGTTGGATTTATATCCGCTAGATATTTGATGTAATTAAAAAGCTCAAAGCATTACTGATTAGGTACATCTTTTATACGTTCAAATGTTAGACTGGTCTAAGTGGCTGAGCGATCGTCCTAGGTCTATAAATGATACGGTGGTATAACTACTAGATTAACCTCCCCCCACCCCGAATGGTGGGTCCTTGTAAGGAGTTAATACAGGTTTGTAGGTGCATTATCATTTACGCTTCATACCAGCAGAGAAAAAATGTATTTTATGTGACACCGGGAGCCAGATGAGCTTGGAGTTCTGGTGTAATTTGCGATTATCACAAGAAGGCTTCCAAAGAGATTCCGTGAAAGATCTCACGGAAGACTGTCGCGTTCAAAAATATGTGATATCTTCATGGACTATACTATGGACTTAGTAACGTCCTTAGTGAGGCACTTGTGGAGCCACTCGTATGCGCCCTTGTAAACATTTCTAATATGAACTGCTAGTCCCATTGTGGAGTCCCTAATTGTAAATGTCATCGATTTATGCGAACAGACGTGATTTCATGAGTACGCATGAAACGAGCCAAAATTATGTTTTCAAAGGGAAATTTTCACACAATAGATGGTGCGCGAAAAAGGACTATCAAACAGATCAAGGTTGGTTAGAGAACTGTTCAAATTTCGAGCTTTTAATCGGGGCCTATTGCTATAGCAACCACCGTGAATTCCTTGTATTATAGCCCAGCGACAACTCGCTTTATATGAAGTTTGTATTCGATTACGATATTAATAGAGAATATTTGATAAAAATACATTTATAAATATATATATAGGCTGATGGATCGCTTATGCTCGAAGTGCAAACAGCAAAAGAAATGTGTAGACCTGTATTGCCTAGACTGTGCCATTGAAAAAATGGCCAAGGGTATATAAAAAGTTGGCCTCCTGCAAACTGAGGAAAAGTAAACAAGAGTCATGCGGAGGAACCTACAAACGCTGGTAGGAAATCTAGAAGCGAAGGAAACACATCTAATGTAGATAAACAAGGGGATTATATGATTGTGTCAATAACTGTCTGCCGTCAATCGTCCAATATTACATACATAGGTCTTCAGCGAATAATTTACGTGCTGTTTTACGAGTGAAATGAAATCTGTACGGCGCAAACCCTGCAATGGACAGTCGGTAGCACGGAAATACTTGGTGAGCAACAAAGTAGGGTGACATCAAGTTCAAGAACAGCGAGAGAAGCTGATGCAGTAGATATTGTATCTGCTTTTCAAAAACTGGACAACAAAAATGTCAGTCTACCGAGTTTTGATGCATGTGACCTTGAACGATTCCTAATGTTTGCATCCGAACAGATGGCACATTTAGCAGTCCCGGATATGATAAACGAATTAGACCAGAGACTTAAGTTGTTATGATGGATCAGAGCAAACTTCTGATTCAGTTGCAGCCCCTACCGCGAATGTGCATCAGGAACTAATCAAAGTTGAAGTTACAGGGACGCTAGTTGCGAGAAGAAAGGTGTAGGCCCAAGCCAGTCCCTTCATGATACTAGCAAAGAACCCTCACCCAGGCTACTCAGTGACGTGATTAAAGAAGGCCCTGGCCACAGGCGTATAAATAAAAATAAAATCTCTACGGAAAATAAAGCAAGCTCTCTAACTGAAACTGAACTAGGTGCACACCACACTGAAAACGACGGTTTCCAGTTTCAGAAACATGAGAAACGACGACAGATAAGACGAAGCAAGCCGACGGTTATAGGTAAGACGGATCACGACACGATAAAAGGTAGTCCAAGAACTGTCAACCTCTTTGTAAACAGAGTCAGTAATGACGTAGATGATAGTAAATTGAAGGATTATATTCTTAACGAAGGAGTAAATGTGATGGGTATTGAGAAAGTATCACATGAAGATTCATTAATGAAATCGTTTCAGATTAAGATAAATGTTAATGATATAGATAAAGGATGATGCATTTTGGCCGATTGGTATTGGGTGTAGAAAATTCTTAATAAAGAGAAAGTACCCGGATAAGAAATCTACAAATGAAAACAACCATTAATTTTATTGCTATGCCAAATAACAATTTGAAAAACTTGAAAATTATATCATATAACCTAACTGGTATAGTAAATGATATGAAAAGGTATTGTTTCAAAACACTTATCGATGCACATCGTGCAGATTTAATATTTTTACAGGAGACATGGTTGGTTAAGGAACGAGAATCATTTCAAGCTTCTATTCATGATAAGTATATGTTAACAGCTCAAACAGGTATTCATAGCTCTAGAGATATACTCTATGGTCGGCCACATGGAGGAGTGGCATTACTATGGCACCAATCACTCTCTGCCTCTGTCCAGCCACTAAACCTGGATCAAATCGCTTATGCGCAGTATCCCTGAGACTGTCAGATGATTCTAGTGTTATTTGTATATACTTACCGTGTGATAATCGTTCCAAAACTGATGTTAATGAGGAATTTCTCGACACCTTAAATAAGCTTCAGCAAGAACTCAAAATTTACTATGCAAATCCCATTTTTATTGCTGGGGACTGTAATGTTGACTTATACAGGCAGAATAGTCATAAAAGGTACTTAAAACAATTCTGTTCTAATAACAATCTATATTTTGCTTGGAATAGCCCGCAGGCTCTGCCTGATCAGACTTACAGGAACTGTGAGGGAGAGGGTACTTCCACACTTGATCACTTCACTGCTCAGGTGATATTTATAAATCACTCTTTCATGTGGGAGTTATAGATGACCCATCGAATGCCTCTAATCATAATCCGGTGCTTATGAAATGTTATTCGTGTAGACAAATACAGAGATAACTGTGATACTTACCCTAAACGTGATCAGGTTGAATTATTAAATGCAACTGCGGATGCTATTCAGGGATACAAAAACACAGTCTATATAAATTAAGAAAACAAATAATAATTCTAATGATATAATAACATGTTACAACAATACCTCTTCACCACATACCCACATAAAACATATAGATAAGCTTTATGCAAACATTGTTTAAAGTTGTGTAGATGCAAGTTACAAGTGGCTACTATACCGAAAACAAACAAGCTCTAACAGATAACGAAAACCATACTGGTCAGAGACGGTAAAACCAATTAAAGAACAGTCCTTGTTCTGGCACTGGCTTTGGATATAGAATGATCGCCCAAATACAGGACATGTGGCTGTTGTTAGACGTAGGACCCCTGCAGAATATCACAGAATATTGAGAAACTGCCAAAGACAGGAGAATAACCTACGTAAGCAACGTATGGCGGACATGATAAATAAAAGTCGAGACAGAGACGTATGGACCGAATTAAAGATGAAGAATTAAGTCGGCCCTTCACAGAACAGAACTGTTGATAATGAATTTACTAGTACAGATATTACGAATCACTTCGTGGAAAAATACAGACACTTGTATAATAGCCTTCCAGATAAAGCGGAGAAACATAGTAATATTGTCATTCAGGCAATCAAAAACATATTACCAAAGGATACTCTCATCATTGGTGTGTCCGACGTTAGGATGGCTGTAAATTATTCAAAAACTGGTAAATCCGATGGAAGATTTATTCTGCAGTCTGACCATATCATTAGTGGAACACACCGTTTGTGTGTATATATATATATATAAATCAATTTTATTTCATTTTACGATTTTACATGGACATGTCCCAGTTGATATGAATACTTACGAAATTATACCTATACCGAAAGACCCATTTCATAAGCACCGGATTATGATTAGAGGCATTCGATGGGTCATCTATCTGATTAGTTTTGGCTAATAATGGTGTACGCCAAGGGGTTGTATTATCCCCCTTCTGTTTAATATTTATATGGACGAGCTTTTAAAACGTCTCACAAATAAGGGAATAGCATGTTATATTGGAAATTATTTTGCTGGTGCTGTTGGCTATGCGGACGATCTTAAGCTCTTATGTCCGACTCGGACGGGGCTTCAACAGATGGTTAAAGAATGTGAAACGTTTGCTGAAGAATTTGATATGTTATATAACGCAAAGAAAACAAAATGTGTTATTTTTAACAGGGTGGATCCAGATATATCAGATAAGATCGTTTTAAATGGTGTTGCCCTAGAATGGCAGGATTCTGTACAGTACTCGGGGAATACAGTAACTTGGAACTGATCAGATAACAATGACGTCTTCGGTGAAAGAGTAAAATTTATTGCAACCTTTAACACCTTAACGGCGAATTTCGGATGTCTGTCTAGCAAGGTTAAGAACAGGCTATTTCACTCTTATTGTTGTTCCTTTCACGGCTGTCAAACCATGTTATTAAAGCATAAGTCAATTGATCGATTAAGTACATCACACAATAAGGCTCTGCGTCACCTATGGCACTTACCATTTAACCCGCACAAGAATATGGTCCATGGACTGGCGGGCTCTCCGGCTGTGATAAATAAAATCAGCTCACGCTTTATAAATTTATTTCTGAACATGCAGGATGTTGCAAATGACTTTGTAAATTTTCTGACAAAGAGAGCTTATTATACCTCAATTAGTGTACTTGGAGGCCACTTACGATATCTGGAAAGTCAGATGCACAACCATGGGATACAACGAGACATTAGAAATATAAAGATACTTAAGAGACAGTTGATGATGGTAACAACATCCATTAACTTAGATTTACTGTCAGAATTGACAGAATGTAAAGATGGGATATGTAAATCACATTTAACCTCCGATGAGGTTAAAACGCTAATTGATTTATTATCAACCGATTCTAAATAGGTATGGTCGGTTCTTTCATTTTTTCCCTTCTTTCTGTATATCTTTCATTTATTTCATAATTCTTTTCATTGGATATAATGTATTGTACTTCCTTGTACGAATAAAGTTTTATATATATATATATTGTCCCAGGTAATGTACCTGATGGATAGATTTGATACAAGACTCCTCTGGTTTAAAATAGATGCTATTCTTTACACATGGTGCTTTCAGATGTTTTTATGGAGCTTAAAGTTGTAGAGTTGCAATATATTAATTTAAATATTACAAGAATCATGCACAAATGGCTTTCAGGAAACACCGATTCCTTTGAGACGACGAAGCCACTAGTAACAAATACTAAGAGAGGAGATAGAAATACAGCAGTGACTAACAATAAGGCACGTGTGAACAAATTTTGGCCCCTCATCATCACACTTACTGCAGCCTCAGGGCTCAGGGCTCCATCTGCTATATGAAAAAAGATTTTAAAAAATCTTAGCGGCGTATACCCTGACTGATATCTTATCAAAGTTTCAACCCCAAAATCTTTGTCCTAAAAGTCAATGAATATACACAACACTTTTTGTCAGTGCTCTAATTGGTAGAAAATTCCCCATTCATTAAGTAACTCAGATACACCTGTGTCGTTCACTGTCTTTTTGTTTCATGTATGCTGGAGTGCATGTTGGCGGAAGAAGGTTTCACTAATTGGACGATCAAACCTTCAACAACTCCGCACAACTGCTCGCTGAACGCTATAAACTCTGGCTTCAACATCATTTTCTGACGCATGTCTATTATAACTACGTGACAGAGCGGTAGCGCCCTGTCATATTATTTTATATTCTGTTATCACCCAGGCCCGAAGTCTGCCGCATCTATAGATCGTGGATGTGTTATCATCCCCATTGCTGGGTCACCACACCTTGGAACCTCCCAAAGACGCACTTCCAAAGCCGTGGGTCACAGCCTTCCCATTAAGCATGCAGACCGCTAATTCTTGGTTCGGGTCGACGGTGAAAATCTCAAAGCTCATCGGCTGAGATTTGAACTCAAGACCTCCCCGCTTTGAATCCTGTGCTCTATCCCTGGACCACAGAAGCCGGTTTTCAGTGTATCCTTTCATGCGTTTGATCTATTCCCTATAGCACCCTTCATCTTTGGTACAAACTTGTCTTATTCGCATCCGATGGCAAGCGACGGGAACCCGGCTACGCTCGAGTAGTCCCTCCACTACAGAACTAATGTTATGATTTCTCTCTCTCTCTCTCTCTCTCTCTCTCTCTCTGACCTCGGTGAGATTATGATTTACTTGTCTGGCTGATGGACAGAAAATGAGCATTTATTCCCGAGGTTCACGTATCCAACGTCAACAATAATACATTGACCCCCATCCTGCAAAACATCATGAATCACCAGGTAGCTCTGGGACATTTGTCTCTGTTCACACAAACAAGAGATTGTCTATCTATTTGTAAAGTGTGCTGATATGTTGTTTATAAATTCTACAGTCTGTACCCTCTGTACGATCTATACAAGTTAAACATAAAAGCATCACACAAAACGGACATGTACGACAATAAGAGAGTGTTTGTTTGATGGAAGAATAATCTTGTAAAAAAAACTGTCAATTTAAGGAGCCACTATAGAAAAACTCATGCACGTTTGAGTCCGTCCGAGGACAAAATTGCTACTGCCTTCTTCATTTGCATCCCTACCTTATCATTCAGCCAGGATAACATGTATAGCCTGTTCGTACCTTCAAGTGAAGAGAAATATCAGTACTAAGTAACACATGATATATAAGGCAAGAGTTTACATGAAGAGTCATGAGTGTTTAAAGTTGTCAATATTGATATAACATGTAAGCTAAAGACTAACATGATTCATATTTAAACTGAAATATAACATAAGATTTGATAACCCTTTTTGATGTTTTATTGATGATCTGAAGACGTGTTGCTCTAAATGAGATCCAATAGGTATTCCACTTACATATGGCAGACTTGCTTGTGAAAATTATAAAGAGCATACAAAAATAAAATAAAAGTGATATAATTTCTGATGTGCAATACATTTTAGTGCTTTAGGTTTCATTCATCCGACACATATGCACGGGATATATACTAACAACAAATTTTCCAAAGCTTTTCCATTGTGTTAGCCAAAATAGGTCTTATTGCTAACATAGCTTTTCTTGACTATCCGACAGGCGCGCAACCTTGCACATGAATATCAACAGCTGTCTCGTGACTAACGTAATATCAATGACCGTCAAATATCGATTCTTGGGGTGTATCGTCAGCTTTTTAGTCAAACGTACAGACACAGAGTGGCAATGTTCAAATCAATTCAATCAATTCATTCAGTAGAATGTGTGTCAAATAATACATTTTCATTTGCGAATCGCATGAAATTAAAATATGACCAGTCTTTATTTTTAAGTTTTCTTATTTTTAATGTAATTTCCGCTATATTAAGAACCTGATATCCTTGTTGGGGAGAACTTTGAATGAACGTAATCATTCATTTGAATTAATAAAGGACAGAAATTCACGATTGAAAAATGATTTTTGCGGGAAATGTTAATCTTTGCCTGATGCTACCAAAGGGACTAAACTGGTGTAATTTTAACGTCGGCGTGATGGCGATGTTTATATTTCTGATGGAAAAGAAATATTTTGATAACTTTCTCTTTTTTTACATTATAGCTAACATCTTAATTCATTTATTGGACATAACTTGGGATCCGAAAATACCCGTGTAATAAAATCCAGAGTGGGTGCACGGTGACCATTCCTGGCCAATGGACTTTAATGCATGTATATTTTTCGATTTTGTCGCACCATTAATATCGGGTATTAAAAAAGTGAAAAATTTTTAAACTGATACAGCAATATATCTCATCATAAATGTCATATCTTTATCATAATATGGCCATTAGGCTGATCGATTTGTGCTTATCTAATGGGATAGCCCACTTCGCTCGTTCTTCATGTTGGTCGTGTAAAATCCTCTGGCATATGTACCATGTGCCATGATTTCAAATATAAAGGGTAAGTTCTATTTTATTTATTGTTTATCAGTGCACGGCTGACTTTGTAATGACAATCATGAATATATGGAAAGTATTTATATATCTAATGGATTGCTCAATTTCAAATAGTATTATCGTGTAATATTCCTCTTACGTAGCTGTCATATGTCAGGTTATATTTTCTAACAAAGGGCTTTCTTGTTATCAGTCCACGGCTGCCATGTAAGACTAATCGGAAATGAGTTGTTTTTACGATCAGTCAAAAGCGTTGCCACCACTGCGTGGACACGCTCAGCCCTGTTTTAAAAGAACAACATCGGTAAACAGCACAAACATACGCACAAGATATCACATCTATCCTGCAAAAATACTGGACAGGAACGGCATTGTTCATATTATCATATTATAATTATTGTTATTATTATTATTATCAGAGAATTGTTCAGGACATGTTTTCAATTAACAGTGAACAATGGAAATTAAGTATGTGCAATGTAAGTTAATTATATTTTTGCAAACATTTATAATGATAAGTTCCAATGTTTGCAGTACAACACATAAACACATCCTATAAAAACTAGGGAGTGTAAGATGATTAAACAAATTTAGATCTTATATCCCTATTTTCATAACCTCGGCTGTATACATGCCTGTATATTAAAGTGTTATCACACACGGACTCCGTGAATCCTATGAAACTATGGTTTGGCCCACTCCGGTGTACCGGCAGACGACATGTATGATTTACGGGATAGTAAACATTTCAGACCTTAAAATAGGATATGCACAAAATTACTTTATCTGAAGCATATGTGAAGTACTCATGATAAACTGTCGTAATCTATAACCATCATCCACTAGCTGGTCTCTGATCATAATAACAAGCACGGAGGACTTCGACCAAAACCATAAATACACGAATAAGTATATACTCACGAAGTGTGCACAAACGTATACATGTGTTAGCCAGAATTATCGAGTATAAATAATATATTATTAGTATAGAAATAATTTGAATGGTCTTTGTTTGTCTTGGTGAATAGTATGTGGTTGTTTGCTATAGTACATGAGGTTTAAATTTTAAGAAGAAGCCGATATTTGTATAGTGACAAATCACCTGAAACCAATTGTGAATGTTAAAATAAATTGAAATAAATTGGCACCTGCTAAAATATTAACTGAAACCGTGGGCTTACCTCTGTACACGAGTGTTAAAAGTGGACCGGGCGCGATCACAGTCGTAGACATAAACCAAGCACGTGGGACTCTTGCATCGCCTGGGCCACGATACCTTTCAATCAAGAGATGTCCTGACTGACTTGACGGACTTATATTACATGTTCCAACTAGCTAAAACATCGCATGTTGTGGTCACTTGTTGCGGAACATGATACACGACCTGTGTTACCCGTGTCATTTCCGCTGAGGCCACTGGGCCTATCGTACAAATCTGTTGCGACAGGTTTTACAATTAATTTACATTCATCCCATGGACCTTAATGTCCATCCAACAGAGATTTATCAGAGTATATAAAGTCTATGTAAGGAATAGTTTGGACTACTCTGCGTTAAGGATTTGCTGCCGACCCCTAGTCACGCGGCCTAATTATTGTAAACATACACGCGTGGACTATGTTTATTAACACGCAAACCCATAATATCTCTAAGGGAGGTACTGATCCCGTATGCTGGGATGTTTTTGGCTAATGCTTTTTGTATTAAGTAAACGTGGACTGATAGTGTAAAAAAAGTTTAAATTCCTCCTGATTATGTCCCTTTAAATTAAAATATAACCATTTAACTGCCCCTCTGGTTTAAAGGGAAAAAACTATGAGTCAAAGGTTATAAAATTAATTGGATTCACACAGTTATCACACATACAAGGACTTCGCATCACATCAGTAAATTATTGAAAACGTTGCAGCCCGCAAAAGCTGGTAAGGCAGGCAAGAAATATTGCATTGTTTATATTTATAGGCAATACATTTTCTGATTTTAATGCTCCTACGACGAATTTTATATGTGAGTGCATGTGTGTATATGTGTGTATCACAGCTAATGTAGGAAACCTACACACACAGTTATGACAGACTACAGCATGCTGTTATGTTATGTTTAAATATAGCGCTTTTGAATATTGAAATATCGTGTTTCATATTTATGGTTTTTTTTTGTGTTTTTATTTAAATGATGGAGTGATGTTGTTTAAATTTATATTATATTATAATGATTGACATGTTTTGTCATTTTTATCTTAAGCATTAGGCTCCTAAATCTTAACTATTATTCTGATATGAAAGCAGTATATGTTTGCGAATGACAAATCAGAAAATAAACGTTCACCAAACCAATCATGGTTTATCGATACATTTTACATTTGCAAACCAAAGCTGCTTTGTGGCAGCTCAACAGGTTAGTGGCATCCATTTATATACGTTGCAGAGGTATTGGTCTTCAAATTGGTTGTTTCAATGCTTATTTATTTAATGTAACTCTATTGGTCATCTTTTATTCAAGTGCTGCGTTTAGGGTGCCATTCCTGGTATATTTTACGCTTTATCAAATAAATTATTATTATTATTATTTATTTATTTATTTATTTTTATTAGTTTTTTTATTTTTTTATTTTATTATTATTATTATTATTAATACTGTATATAATTGTCTTATAAAACACGTTGTAGTTGATCGTCTTGGATTGGATGGAGTGAGTATGTAATAGATCCGGTCTCCTCGAAGTATCATTATCATATATCAATAACTCAGAACAGAGCGGGTCAGATATGAACCTAGAATTGCTCTCAGTGGTTCTGAGTTTATCAGATTTTTATGTTTCTTGATTTGTAAATTTATTGTTCAAGATTATTGCTCAAATAACAACATGGGGCACCTTAAAAGTTACTGTCTTTTTACATAAATCAGGTTGGAATTATAACATATCATTCTTATATATTATTGTTAAAACAGGAAAATGTAATAGAAATCATTTACTTTTCAAAATCAGCTCTGCAGAGTATAACCAACGTTTTCTAACGATATTTTATAAGTATTATCTACACTTAGGTAACGTGTTATTTCCCAGAAACATTAACCCAGAAAGACAGACTTAAATACCGGGAAGATACATATTTTCCTGAGCCTACAGTTTGTTCAGTATTTGCTAATTTTCCTCATTAGTGGGCATATCTTTCCTCCTACGTGTCTTAATCAATCACCCGTTAATGAGGATGCACTTACAGTTGAGATTAATATATATGTGTGTTATCTGTGTTTCATCACCGGGTGGGCTACCATGGTTCATCTTCTTGTATCTGCAGCTACTGCGCTGTCAAATGTTTTTCACTTTCACCAAAACAATAAATTTTTACTGATTATGACATTCTAATCAAAATCCAGTTTCAAGGTATTGAAAAATAATTTTTCAAATAGTTTCAAATATCCCAAGGGACAGAGGTGTTGCTTCCTGTATCTTTCTCCTATTCACATATTTTTGGGAAAACCCGATGACATACTTCCATCAAAATAGGAGTATGTTCACTAATCATGTTTTTTAAACAGACATTCTATATTGTTACTAATAAAAGCAGTCAAATCATATATGCCTTTGGTCAAACTGTAATTCATCCACAACCCGTAATTAGTTTGGTTGTTCTGCTGTTGTTAGTCACTAGTTTCAAGGATCATTGTGTCAACACAAGAAGGCCAGAATTAAATTGAGAATAGGTGGGCCTTTAATGTACTTATTCTGTGTAGCTTATTACACTGTTGGTGATATGGTATAAATAAAACTCTGGATTATCCCAGCTCGGTTAATGAAGGTGCTCCATTTTTATTTTAAGTTCTGTTAGTGACAAGCAGGCAACAACTACTGACAATTATAACATTCTCTTAGGTGATAATTTCTTTACATAGAATAAATAACACAGATAACACTATAAATGAAATAAATCTGCTGTTTCCGCCTTTTTTATCATTTGACTCCAGAGTACGCTCAAAAGAAACATGATGGCGCTCCTCACCAATAATGGTAACTTATTCAACCTATATTTTTTGCACGCAATGACTCAAAAAGAAAGTTGATGAATTAATCGCAATTAAGTTTCCCTCGTCGTTGCTTTAACTACGAATGACAAATATATAAATATCTAACCTGTTGTACTTTCTGGATCTTAGATAAATTCAATTTAGAATTATACACAACGTACATTTTGTTCAAGTTTTAAGAAGAAAAAAAATAAAGAAATGAGAATAACAACAAGAATAAAATCATATAATTTATCTTCCTTTAAACGGTTAGTATAATTTATACGTCAATGTTAGAAAAAAAATAGTATACGTTATTTTCGGTTTGGAAACCGATTACTTATAACCAATTGCTCTGCCAACTAAACTGACATATTATTTACAATTATCATATTTTGTTACTTTAATGATTATTTCACAATTACCAGCAATAATACTTTTCTGAAACACATCAATGCATCACATGAGTGGACACCGGGAAGTAACTTTAAATATTTATCATTACTCGTTATATTTATCATTATTTCATTTATTTACAGAGTCAACTCATATGTAGCTTTTATATAATGTTAAGCCTGGTGTGCAAACATTCCTGATTAAAGTTGGTTTATCAGTAATGAAAATACTTCTGCTATAAATGTCTCTGGATTTTCTGGTTTTATCTGAATCTGCGACTGAGTCACAATGAAGTCGTCCCCATGAGAAATGCATTAGTCACACTGCCAGGTTTGGTTTACAAGTAAAATACTGGACGAAAATATTAATAAGAATACGTACGGCAAAGTCGCAGATCCCCGCTGATTCTTTCAACTGTTTGAATTGAGTGGTTACTTTTTTGTTTGGGTATATACTTATTGTAGCCGATCTCTGTAAGTATATAAATTTAACAATAGTAGTAGCTGGGACCAGCGATAATTTCTTTTCATCGACACATACTGATTTGTTTCAGTTGCCGTCCTTTATATCCATATTACTCTAGCGACAAAATTCCATGAAGGAGATGACCTACAACTTTATTGTCCCAATGTGAACTTCAAAGCCATAATGTCTGTGAGATACTACAAACTACAGGATGATGACTCGTGGAAATGTCTTTTTGTACAGCGCCCTTCTAATCAGGGCCCGCCCATTATTTTTAGTAGTAGTTTCAGCAGGACCCGGCTCGGGTTGATAGGATGGGGTCGGGTTGCTATCTTAGGGGCACGGCTCAAGGATACTGGGTTTTACAGATGTAAATTTGACATTTTTGGTAGTACAGAGATAAGGAATCTCTCAGTGATCATGCTTGAAGGTGAGTAAAACGCTACAATACAACTCAATGTCTATTTCACAGTTTACATTGCTATTTAGGTTCGGTGCGTATTATAACGATAAAACTGTTTACAACTATCAAAATATTTAGTTATCACCAACCAAACATGTTGAGTTAACACGAGAAATAACGTCTCCGCTTTGAAATAAATTGGTTCCTACAAAATATTGACTGAAACCGTAGGCTTACTCCTGTTCACGATGTTTAAAAGTGGACTCGGCACGATCACAGTCGTCAATATAAACCAAGCACGTGGAACTCTCGCATCGCCTGGGCCACGACACCTGTCAATCAAGAGATGTCCTGACTGACTTGACGGACTTATATTACAAGTTCCCACAAGCTAAAACATCGCATGTTGCGGTCACTTTTTGCGGAAAGCGATACACGACCTGTGTCACCCGTATCATTTCCGCTGAGGTCCCTGGACCTATCGTACAAATCTGTTGCGACAGGTTTTACAATTAATTTACTTCCATCCCATAGACCTTAATGTCCATCAAACAAAGATATATCAAAGGACATGAAGTCCATGTAAGGAAAAGTTTGGACTACTCTGCGTTTTGGAACTGCGGCGGACCCTTAGTCACGCAGCCTCATTGTTGTAAACATACACGCGTGGACTATTTTTATTTACACGCAAACCCATAACAAGGTGTTAAACAGCTCTAAGGGAGGTTCTAATCCCGTATGCTTGGATGGTTTTGGCTAATGATTTTTGTATGAAGCAAACTTGAAATGATAGTGTAAAAAAGGTATAAATTGCTCCTAATTATGTCCCTTTAAATTAAAATATAACCATTTTACTGCCCCTCTGGTTTAAAGGCAAGGAACAATGAGTCAAAGGTTATAAAATTAAATCCATTCCACAGGAATCACACATACAAGGACTTCGGATTACATTAGTAAACCATGGGAAACGTGGCAGCCCGCACAAACTGGTAAGGCAAGCAAGATATATTGCATTGTTTATATTTATAGGCAAGACATTTCTTGATTTTAATGCTCCTACAACAAATTATATATGTGAGTGCATGTGTGTATATGTGTGTATCACAGCTAATGTAGGAGTAATACGGAGATTTTATTATTTTATCTATCATGTGTTATTAATAGACCTTTGGGATTATGTTTCTTTGAGAGATGGTCTACTTAGTCCTTTACAAAGATTGATTGTATACATCGGGTAGAATCATGTGTTTATATTATATTTATTTCATTTAAGTTACCTGTAATGTTAATAGCTAAATATATCCAAAATAGCCAAATCATCCTGAAAATCTACACACACAGTTATGACAAGCTATAGCATGCTCTTATATAATGTTTAAATATTTTGGATATTGAAAAATCGTGTTTCATAGTTATTATTTTTTTGTGATTTTATATAAATGATGGAGTGATTTTGTTTAAATTTATATTATATAATAATGATTGACATGTTTTGTTATTTTTATCTGAAGCATATAGCTCCAAATCTTAACTATTATTTCAATATGAAAGCGAATGATTTGCGAATGACAAATAAAAAAATAAACGTTCACCAAACTAATCATTGTTTATTGATACATTTTACATTTGCAAAGCAAAGCTGCTTTGTGTCAACTCAACAGGTTAGTCGCATTCATTTATATACGTTGCAAGGGTATTGGTCTTCAAATTGGATGTTTCAATGCTAATTTAATTAATCTAACTCTATTGGTCATCTTTTATTCAAGTGCTGCATTTAGGGTGGCATTTCTAGTATATTTTACACCTTATAAAATAAATTATTATTATTATTATTATTATTATTATTATTATTATTATTATTACTACTAATACCGTATATATTATTGTCTGATAAAATATGTTGTAGTTGATCGTCTTTGATTGGTTGGAGTGGTATCCTCGTAGTATCATTATCATATATCAATAACTCAGAAAAAAGCTGGTCAGATATATTAATCTAGAATTGCTCTCAGTAAATGGTTCTGAGTTGATCACATCATTATGTTTCCTGATTTGTAAAACTAATGTTCAAGGTTATTAAGTCAAAAACAACACGTGGTAAATAATAAATTATAATGTAAATATAAAATATAAATGGAATTATAACATATCATTCTTATATATTATTGTTAAAACAGGAAAATGTAAGAGAAATCATTTACTTTTCAAATCAGCTCTTTAGAATACTACCAACGTTTTCTAACAATATTTTATAAGTATTATCTACACTTAGTTATTATTATTTCCGAGAAACATCAACCTGGAAAGACCGACGTTCATACCGGGAAGATACATATTTTTCCTGGGCCTATTGTATGTTAAGTATTTGCTTATTTCCCTTATTGGTTGCCATATTTTCCTCTTACGCGTCTTAATCAAACACCCGTTAAAGAGGATGTTCTAACAGTTGAGATTAATATATATATAAATATATATATATATATATATATATATACGTATTATCTGTATTTCATTACCGAGTCGGCTACCATGGTTCATCTCCTTGTATCTGCAACTCCTGCTCTGTCAGATATCTAACATTCCCCAAAACAATATATTTACAGTGATTATGACATTCTAAACAAAATCCAGTTACAAGGTATTGAAAAATCAGTTTTCTTACTATTGTCACACAGCTGAAATCGAAGGTCACAATTGTATTGCCTAAATGTAACCCACAGAGACACTTTCTGTGGAATACTGTAGTATATAGTATATTTTCATATTGCTACAGCGCCACTCCAGCACAGGCAAAGATATGTTTGTCCGTCTGGCTCTTAGCAGCATCCGAGTCATACGGAAGAGGCCACGTTGTTCTGACAGCTCAGCCTGAAATTGCGGTTTATTACAGATTTAAATTAGAGCAGGGCGTCGAAAGGTTAGGGCCCTCTCAGTGGTCATCCTTGAAACAAATTAAAAAAACAACCGTATCCTCTTCGTTCGTATATATTATTTTTCAATTACTGAAACTGTAATCATGAAACGATAATAAAAAATTTTATTTTAAACAGAATAAAATTCATTTTAAGCGGATGGAAGAAATGCCGGGCAGATTTATATTCATCCTTCGAACTGCTAAGACGCCCTAATACACTGGAAATCAAATAACAAAAGTTAAACTCATGTTAAGTTACTTTGTTCAAACCAATTAAAATGAGGCTGAATGATGATAAGTAATGGTTAGGGAGGTTTACAAGACAAATGGTATGAATCAGTGAACACCGGTAGGATCTATATCCAATAGATATTTGATGTAATTAAAAGCTCGAAGACATCACAGATTAGGTACATATTTTATACTTCCATATGTTAGACTGATCTATGTGGCCGAGCGATCTGTCAGGTCTTCAAATGATGCGATGGTATAACTACTAGATTTACCACCCCCCCCCCGAATGGAGGTAATGGGTAAGGAGTAAAGACAGGTATGTTGGTACATTATCATGAACGCTTCATATGTTCAGCAGAGAAAACAAACTGTATTTTATGTGACACCGGGAGCTAGATAAGCTTGGAGTGCTGGTGTAATTTTTGATTATCACAAGAAGGCTTTCAAAGAGATTCCGTGAAAGATCTCAAAATCTTAAAATATGTAATAATTTCACGGGCCACACTATGGATTTATCTCAGTGAGATACTTGTAGAGCCACTGGGATGCTCCCTTGTAAATATTTCTAATATGAACTGCTAGTGACATTGTGTAGTCAAAGGTGACTCTCAGGTAATGTACCTGATGGATATATTTGATGCTAGACTCCTTTCTTTTTGGAGCTGATAGTTTTGGATTTGCAATATATTAATTTAAATAATACAAGAATCAAGCACACATGGCTTTCAGAAAACACGGATTCCTTTGAGACGAAGAAGCCACTAGTAACAACTACTAAGAGAGGAGATGGAAATATAGCAGTGACTAACAATAAGGCACATGTGAACACTTTTTGGCTCCTCATCATCACACTAACTGCAGCCTCAGTCCTCGCAGTAGTTCTGTTGGTCAGCGTCATCATATTGAGAGCACGTAATAATCCTACCATCGGTAAGTTTTAGAGATAGGGGAAACAAAGACGGGCAAAACTTTGGCTTCATAGATTCTTGCCTCTTTGTATTCCTGTTTCTCTTTTATACGATTTAACTTTGAAGTGCACAAACAAACGTGCTTTAACGTTAAAAATATCATAATATTCCAACAACCCTGTTACCCTTTTTCAGTGACATATAGCGAAGAGTCCCTTGGTTCAGATTCACCAAGATTAAACTACTCTATGAACACCCTCACTGGTATGTTTTATAAACTAGATCAAGTTTGATCTTAAGCGACCTACAGGCTGTAGCAATAGGTATTAATAAGTATGACATCAGGTAGGGTCAAGCGTAACAACCAAATATCTGTTTTCAAAATACATATAGACATATTCGTATTCGCTTTTTGAACGGTAAGCGTGCATCACGATCTTTCATCTGGGTAGGAAATATAAAAAAAAAATTCTTTTAGTATATGCTAAGACATGGTTCCGTTTAAATGTATAAATTATATATTAATTGGCATTTGCAATAAAGAAATCGGAATATGTCTATAATAACAAAAGGTACCCTAATTTTTTATTTTATACAGTATCCAGAAGAAGTCTTCCCCCTTTACCGCATGAACAGCCTGCATCTGCTTTGGTGCTGCTTTGACTCTTCAAAAGGAGGAATAACGGTTTTATTGGGAAGGTTTGGTGTGATTGGACATTCGGCCATTTGGAATGCTAGAGAAAGATCCGGATTACTTCACCATGTGTTAGCCTCAGCTGCTGATTCACATGCTCCCAATATGGGGTTAAGTGTACCAATCGTCAATTTGACATTTACGCTATGAAGCACTGCCCGTCGATAGTATATTTTAATATACGCATGCAGATTAAATTAAATTAATTTACAGATTATATAATCAGAATAATATATTCTCGCAAACCAAGCCGTAAAAAAATCTTTAATCTTTATCCGTTTTACATTAATTGAACATATAGATATTATAGCTAATCAAGGCACTGCCTCCCCATTTGTCGCTACTACCCGCTTTTATAGTAACGCCATGTACAGAGACCCTGTTTCGAGCCGAGAGAGCCCAGCGTTTTACCTCTTGAATGTCCATGCTCATAATCTTTATGAATGTTCAAGCTACCCATGTTTCTCCTTAACGACAAAATTAAATGCACGAAGATAGTATCGATGTAACATGCATGGTGCGACCTTTAAAAAATGTAAATGGGTTACGTAAAAAGATGCATAGTAATGGTTCTTAGCATCCTTGTAATGTGATGTTTTTTTGTAGAATTTAGCACAGAAAAAGTATAAAAGAAAACAAGGAACTGGTGTTCGGTTTGCTTCTGTATTACAATAAATGCCGTTACGATGTTGCCTCATATTGACCATTGCGTAATGAAATTTGTCTTATGATAAAATTTATTTAGTCTTTTGACTGTAAAAGTTGCATCTTTTATGTACACAACACTTTTTGTCCGTGCTCTCATTTGTAGAAAATTCCTCATTCATGTAGTAACTCAGAAACACTTGTGTAGCTCACTGTCTGTATGTTTCATACATGCTGGATTGCATGTTGGCAGATGGAGGTTTATCTAATTGTACGATCAAATCTTCATCAACCCCGCGCAATGGCTCGCCGAACGCTATGAACTCTGGCTTCAACATCTTTTTCGGACGCATGTCTATTATAAGTACGTGACAGAGCTTCCTGTCATTTTATTTAAATCCTGTTGTCACCCAGGCCGATGTCTGCTGCACCTACAGGTCGTGGGTGTGTAATCAACCAGATTAGTGGGTCATCACACCTGGGAACCTCAAAACGACGGGCTCGTTTGTGAGTGATACACAGCTGTGGATTACAGCCTTCCCATTAAGCCAGCAGACCGCTTAGCCTTTGTTGGGGACGACCATGAAATTCTCACCGCTCGTTGACTTGGTTTTATAACCCACAACCTCCCGCTTTGAGTCCTGTGATCTACCCCTTCACCACAGAAGAAGGGTTTTCTGGGTATCCGTTCAAGCATTTGACCTATTAGCGATTGCACCCTACATCCTTGGTACCAATCTTGCTTACAATTGTCTTATTCGCATCCGCCACCAAGCCACGGAAACCCGGCTACGCTCCAGTAGTTCTTCCACTACAAAACTAATGATATGATTTCTCTCTCCATAGAAATCTTACACATATCCGAAGTTAAATGTTGTTATTTACAGTAAGGGTCACTGGATTGATTTATTGGTTAAGATTTCCTGGTTGTCAAAGTGTACTGAGCATTGTAGATATCGTGTTGAGACGGTCCCTAGTACGAGACTCAAAAACAAACAACTGCGCCCACAGTTTGCGAGGTAAAGACTAGGGTTCCTGTTACCTTCGACCGTTGATCGTTCTGACGATAGATGATATACAGTGTAAATAATACTGTATAATATCTATTGCACCTCCGTTGGCACCTCCACTGGTCCTGTGCTGTACCATATACGCGAACGTTGCCCTTCCACCATGAAAAAGTAGGACCCAACATGGAAACACATGACAAATAAAACTGATGCTTGCACGTCTTTAGTGGGTTATTTGTGAATCACTGACCCCACCCCGTTATCAAAGCTACCTGTCCGCGGGTGCCGTGCGTAATGACTCGGTTGTCTTTAAATGGCCTAAACTGGTGGTGTGTCCCAAAATAATCAATGTTAACATCTTAATTCATTAACTGGACATACTTGGGGATCCAAAAATATAACACCCAGAGGTGTACCAGTGACCATTTCTAGCCTATGGACAATGGTACATGTATTTTGTTTTTCGATTTTGTCGCACCATTATTATCGGGTATTTGAATAGTGTAATCTTTGTAACTTGATACAGCAATATATCTCAACATTTATGGCTGATCGAATTTGCTCTTATCTAATGGGATAGCCCACTGCGCTTGTTCTTCGTGTTGGTTATGTGTAATGCGCTGGTATATTTACCATGTGTCATGATTTCAAATATACTGGTTAAGTTATATTTTACTTCGTGTTTATCAGTGCACGCCTGATTTTGTAATTGCAATCATGAATATACGGAAAGGTTTTATATATCTAATAAATTGCTCTATTTCAATTAGCATTACCCGATTATATACCACCAGCGTAGTTGTCATATGTCAGATGATATTTCTATCAAAGAACTTTCTTGTTAACATACCACGGCTGCCATGTAAGACTAATCGGAAAGGGGTTGTTATTCTGATTAGTCAAAAGCGTTGCCACCACTACGTGGACACGCTCAATCATGTTTTATAAGAACATCGGCCAAACAGCACAAACATACGCACAAGATATCACATCTATCCTGCATAAATACTGGACAGGCACGGCATTGTTCATGTTATATTATTATTATTATTATTATTATTATTATTATTATTATCATCATTATTATTATTATTATCAGATAATTATTCAGGACATGTTTTCAATTAACAGTAAACAATGTAAGTTAATTATGTGCAATGTAAGTTAATTATACTTTTGCATAAGTTTATATTGTTATGTTCCAATGTTTACAGTACAACACATAAACACATGCTATAAAAACAGGGATTGTTAGATGATTAAACAAATTTAGATCTTATATAGCTATTTTCATAACCTCGGCTGTATACTTGCCTGTATATTAAAGTGTTATCTCACACGGACTCCGCGAATTCTAACGAACTATGGTTTGGCCCACGCAATGGTGACGGCAGACGACATGTATGATTTACGGCATGGTAAACATTTCAGATCTTAAAATAGATTAAATTGGCTAATTGAAATAAAAATCAAATGCACAAAATTACTTCATCTGAAACACATGTATAGGACTCATGATACACTGTCGTAATCTATACCATCATCCACCAGCTGGTATCTGATCATAATACTAAGCACGGGGGACTTTGACCCAAACAATAAATACACGAACAAGTATATACTCAAGTAGTGTGCATTAACGCATACATGTGTTAGCCAGGGTTATCGAGTATGTGCAATATATTATTAGTATAGGAGTACTTTTAATGGTCTTTCTGTGTCTTGGTGAATAGTATGTGTTTATTTGCTACAGTTCATGAGGTTTTAATTTTATGAAGATGTCGATATTGGTATAGTGACAAATCACCTGAAACCAATTGTGAATATTTAAACCTCATATTCATTCTATTTATACAACACAAACAAACTATGTAAGTGGAATCACGTCAGCATTTCACCTTGGTAAGCTTGATTGTACAATTTAGATTTTCTAGTTGTGTGTATGATGAATATATCACCATAATAATTAAATGTATATAATTTAAACTGCCTTACTAAAGTAGATAGTATATGCAAGCCCTTTTAGCTAATTTAATTCCGCGATTTAACCTTCTTCAGTTGCAATTCAGTGTTAGCCGTGTGCTTAAAAAATAGCAGAAACTATGAGAAACAACAGTTATTTTAGCAGGATAAATGTTCATCGACAAAATGATTTGTGTGCTCAATGTACACCCACCTGTCTATTGTGGGTATACAGCGGTTAAATCTTCAATGCATTTTTATTCGTGTACCTGTACAAGCCATACGATACCACAATAAGGACGGGATAACATAAGGCTTATATGCGTAATAACTTTCCGCATAAAATATACCAACAGCAAGACATTCGCACAGGTATGTAAACATTTTTGTACTTTATTTCACTTAACATAGAATGAAAAAAAAGCTTCTCTACAGATAGTTCTACTTAATGACACCATTTTGTAGGTTAAGATGGTTTGTTTCATCTTCACTTGGAGAGACGACTGCACTGTAAAAAATGGGGTTACTTAATTAATAATTAAGATGTATGGATTCTTTATGCTACGGTTTGATTTCTAAATAGGTGTTGAGTAAAGCTGAGCATTCCTATTTAATACCTTAGCCCATATTTTCCGAGGTTACGGGGTATTTTAATAATGGTGCATATTTTCCGTGCAGTAATGACCAGATCGGACTGAAACGGAGAATAATGGTCCTCATGGTGGACCTCGCCAATCGCTGTTCTCATTTATCTCAATTATATATATATATATATATATATATATATATATATATATATATATATATAATTAAATATAATCAGAATCTGTTCAACATAACATAAACTCAGCAGTTCTCTGGGCCTAGGCTAATCAAGCTTGAATTGACTTATATATGTAACTTAATGTGATTGTAGGTTTAGCAAATTTTCAGTGGAATTGCAGTCTGTTGTGAGCTCCAATCACAGTCTGTGGCACAACTGATTAACCAATGAAAAGGTTAGACTGTCAGACCATACACCCCGTAGCTACTACAACATAGGCTGCAACTATCAGCTGACAATAACTTGCCAAACATACTGTGTAAGCTCACAAAGGACTTCTCCTATGTTTAATGACCGTGCCTACTTAATGATTTAACAAAGAGATCTAGGGGTTAACCTCAAGCCTTCTGTCCAGTGCCCATTGGACCATAAAAGCACCCAGCATTAAATAATCACATTACACTGGGCCCTTTACTGTACTCTATCAACCAAATCAAACAAATACTCAATTGATCAGATGTTTAAGCCTAGGTTTGTAATAAAAACGTAATATCTATTTTTTCTATTATTTGGGGAACTATTACTATTACTAGTTTAAATTTCCTTTCTATCAATAGTAATATCACTCTTAATTACTTTAAAAAGCTGAAATATTCTATTGATATTTCGTATGCCATAATTGTTACTGTTGTGAATACTCGTAAATTATTACACATGCTGAATGACAGGGTCAGTCTGACAGATATATCTTGTTTTATACTATTTTCACATAAACCGGTTGTCATTAAATATCTTCAATAGGCTACAGCCACATATTATTCATAAGTTGATATTATATAAATAATAGCATATGGTTGTTATAATTATTGTTACTATTATTGTTTTCATTGTTTTATTATATAACATATGATTAACATTTTACTAATAACTATATTTGAGAACTTTTGAGACTCAGATGTTTCTAAAATGCAACTGCAACATATAATTTGTAATGCTTTGATATATTCTCATGTGTATATCTATAGCCTTTTTATATGTTTGCGTATTTGAACATTTCCACCAGTATTTTGAATTTGCATAATATAACATAATGTAAGCTGTATTTTTTGTCCTGGATAAGAAATATATTTGAGAACCTAGGAGACCAGATATTTCTTCGATGCAACCGTCAACTATAACAAATTAATGCTTTGACATATTTTCAAGTGTATATGGCCTGTTTATATGCCCCAGAGTTTGCATTTCGCTTCAGTATTTTGATTAAGCATAACACAACATTGTATATTTTTTTTATATTTTGTCCTGGATTTTCATTAATAAAAAAAATTGTAACTTGTAAACTTAATAATATCATTAAATAAGTTTGGTTACCAAACGTACTCATTAAAGTACTCGTGAGTACATTTTGAATATTCAGTACTTGTACTCGAGTACTTTTGAAAAAGCGCAAAAGTACTCATACCTGTACTCGAGTACTTTAAAAGTACTCGGTACTCTTACTCGAGTACCTTTAAAGTAATCGGACCCTACTCTGCTTCCGATGAACCAGTCCGTCCGTAAACAGGGCAAAATTGTTACCGTTAGCCCTAGAAATGTTTAACAGTACATCCAAGGAAGTCCTAGGCAAATATCATTGGAAACCTAAAAAGAGGTCATGGTGATCTATATTTTGTGATCCACAGGCTGAAAAAAAATGATTTTGAGCACTCAGTCAATCAGACGGGGCATGAATCGTATCGGCTAGGTCTATAATTTGCTAACGTTACACTGATGGATGTCCATTAAAAAACCTCCTTGGAAACCTGGAGTAAATCATTGCAAACTCTATCCTTCGAGCGAAGGGGCTTGAAAGTACTCCCAGAATAATTAACAGGGCACAATTCGTGACCGCTGAACCTAGAATCTTTTAACGTTACTCCCTTGGATGTCCATAGAAATCTCCTTGGAAACCTGAAAACAAGTTACTGTGATATATATCCTCCGAGCTGTGGGGCTCGAAAGTATTCCGTGAATAATTAAAAATTTTATATAACACCTCCAGAATCTGGAAAATTTATGTATTGATTGCTTGATTCTTTCCATGTATATTGATCATTAATTGTTTCAACATTTCCTAAAAACTGGTGGTGCCATCTGTATTTTACTTTTTTTCTTTATTTTTGACACCTTCAGACGTAGCAGTCCATCCGTTAACAGGGCACAAAGTGTAAATGTTACATCTGGCAACTTCTCACTGTATATCCACGGAGGTCCAAGACAAATCTTCTTAGAAACCTGGTCATAGTGACCTATATTTTGCGAACCACAAGCTGAAAACATGTTCAGAGCACCAAGTCAGTCAGACGGGGCACGAATTGTATCCGCTAGGCTTAGAATCTTATGTTACGCCCAAGGAGGTCAGAAGAAAAATCTCTTTTGAAAGCTATGGGGTTCGAAAATACCATCCTAGAATAATTTAAAATCTTATACAAAACCTGCAGGATCTGCATCATTAAAGCTTTGATATCCATGATTCTGTCCACACAGATTGATCATGGAGTCTTTCATCATTTTCCCAAAAAAACTGGTGGTTTTCAAACTATATTTTTTTCTTATTTTTAGGCATTTTTTCTTAATTTTTGATATTTTCAGATGAAGCAATCCTTCCGTTAAGAGGGCACAATCATTAACCGTTAGACCTAAAAACTTCTCACTGATCATGGAGATCTTAGGCAAATCTTGAAACCCAGAAAGTAGGTCATGGTCACCTATATTTTGCGAACTACCTGTTGAAAATATGGTTTTGAGCACCCAATCAATCAGATGGGGCACAAATTTTATCTGCAAGCTCTAGAATCTTCTTCTATTACAGCCATGGAAGTTTATAAAAACTCCTTGGAAACCGTTAATTAGGTCATAGTGACTTATATCCTCCGAGCTATGGGGCTCGAATGTACCACCTGAATAATAAAAATTTGATACAAAAAGTTCCAGTATCTGAATAACTAATGCATTGATTTCCGTGATTTTTTCCATGCATATTGATTTATGCCCTGCTATTTTGCTAAATACGGACTGAAAACATGATTTGGAGCGCCTAGAGAGTCAGACGGGGCACAAATTGTATCGTGTAAATAGAATCTTCTAACATCACATTTGGGCAGGTACTAGGTAAATCTGCGTGGGGAAAAATCAGGTCATGCTGACGTAAATTCTTTTAACAACAAGCCGAAAACATGATTTTTGGCAGCCTGAAAGTCAGAGGTACAAAAAATGTATCCACTAGCTCTAGCAACAGTGAAGCATTGGGAAAATCTCCAAGAAAACCTGACATTAGGTCATGGTGACCTATATTCTGCATGCAACTGGTCAAAACATTATTTAAAGCACCCACATGGTTAGACAGGGTATAAAACGCTACAGTTGGATATAGACCTAAAATCATCTGTCTTGACCTCAAGGGATGTAAAAAAATATCCTCGGAAGCCTACAATTAGGTTACTTTGGCCTATGTTTTTGTACCTGTTATTGCATCCCAGAATAATTAAATATTTGATAGAAAAGCTCTAATATCTGAATAACTACTGCTTAGAATGCAATGATTCGTTCTATGCATATTGGTCATGGAGTATTTCATCAGTTCCTTTTTTTCGAGCAACTTTATTTCAAATGTTAGCGGATTTTTTCTCTATTTTCGAGATGTTCAAAAAAGCAGTCCAGCGGTTATCATTGCACAAACTGTGCCCGGTATGCCTAAAAACTTCTGATTGTACATGCAGGGAGGCCCTAGGGAAATACCCATGGAAACCTGAAATTAGGCCATGGTGACCTATATTACTAGCAAAAATATTTGCAACACACCGACAGTCAGAAAAGGGACAAAACTTTACTTTTGACCAAGAATCTTCAGTCTTGACATCCATGGATGTCCTTCAAGTATGTGCATGGTCAATTTATCTTAGCTGACTGAATACAAAAAGGCTAGATTTCATATGAATGGATGGAGATATTTTTATGAAACTTTCTCTTCTTGTTGGTTTTGAAAAAACTTTAATTCATACAGTTAAATAGAAATACCGCCTACAAATCTGGCTTTCAGATGATAAATTCCTTTTGTGATTGTCTTCCTAATCAGCTGAGCGTCATGGGTAGCCCTATCTGATATATAAATCTAATCATGCCTGCAAAACACACTCTACGTAATATATTTGCAGTAATGATTCAATCGCTTAAGTTTGCTGGAATCCACATGTACACAAGTATACGTGGGTTATACCAACAGGCAAAGCCTTTATCAATTATGAAGGACGAACATAATATCCTACTTTGTGGTACACTGGTATCATTTATTGAGACGTGTTCAGAACGATTTTAAACATGAATTAAATAAAGATTCCTATTTTAATACGTTATAGTGATACAAAGAGACAGTAATCTACTTTTTATGCCACTTATACCGGAGACAGTGTGCGGAAAGCTCAAGAAAGCAAAAATAGTCGATTTAATGTGTCATGCGATAACTGAGGCTTGATAAATCAGTAAACCTAACCTTTAATAACCAAATTTATGTTTTCTTATCTTTAGTTTACTAGTCTAACAATCCTGGAGCTGTCCCCAAAAAGAGTAAATCAGCATACTCTACCTCCACTTAACAGTACTTCACTGAATAATATATATATTATTTTGTTTTGAAGGATGATCTCCTTCTTGGGCTTTGGTGGTTTCTTAAGAGAGAAAGAGAGAAAAGAGAAAAATAGTATTAAACAGACATAGCCTAGTACAAACTACTCTTACTAATCTGTCACTCATGTAAATCTTATATTTCAGAGATATATTTAGTAATCCTGTCCAATCGATTGTATTTAAATGAAACTGTAGGTCCCATGTTTCTTTCCGAACAAATTTATCTTAGTTGACCAATCAGCAAATATTAATTTGTATTTAATGTTGTCATCATTATTTATTCAAAGTTCTACTGTGATGATTTTACTCCAACGTATGCGCCTTTATTTACTGAAAAAAACGAAAAGCTCTTTGCGCCCCTGAAATAAAGAAGGCTGGTAAAAATCTCCGAACCCTCCGAACACTCATACGACAAACAGCATGAGCCCTCTCCCCCCCCCCCCCCCCCTCCCAAGTGAGAAATGTCTCATTGACCCCCTCCTCCAGAAAAAAAGGTCAATACTTGAATCCGAAACATTTAGGTTACATTAGCCATATCTTTCTGCATAGAAAAAAATCCACTCTCTTTCTTTTGAAATCGAAATTAGATAATATGCGGCTTATTTTAGCCTGAATATACAGGATGAGTGTAGGGTATATTTGGGTATTCAATATGTCGATTTATTGCCTTTACATTTAAGAAATACGCGTGCGCCTAATACAATATTTACGACTCGGATAAGGCTTATCTATCGTCAAAAAATCCCTGACATACACTTCAGACTTTCAGTCTCGCACTTTATGGTGTATGGGAAATGCAATGGCTAGTTCAAAAACAATATCTTAACATGGCTTGTGCCATGAGGAATTTAACAAGGTCATAATAACAGTCAATCGCAAGTCAGACACACGCACAGGTATGTAATCGTTCTTTGTACAGTCATGACTTCATAATCCGACTAATGTAATACCCTAATTTATGAAGGATTGCAAGACTGTCGGATAGTCAAATAAATAAAGGTGACGGAGGGTCAAGATACAATGTGACCAAAATGTTTGGAGGAGGACTTGTTAGTATTCATTAAATATTTTGTTGAAATAAACTACGTATATGATATTATTATGATCTATGTGAATTAGAAAATAGACGTCCGTCATGAAGACCCGTTTAATTTCTTAAATACATGTTTATATATACAACTCTCGTCAAGATTGACGACCTATCCAGATTTTCCAGTGTGAGACACGATAATATTTCTGAAGAAACATTAAACTAAATGTATATAATAAATGAACCAGCGGTTGATCTACTGAGTTCCTGTACGTCTAAAGAATGCAAGTATATCTGTCTGGTATCTGGTTCTTTTATTTTGATTTTTGCGGACTTTTCTAAGTATTTCGTGGTCTGCATCAACGTCCCCTTTAGGGAAGTCATGCTCCTCCATATGGTAGCCCTGTTTCCATTCCCCCAATCGTGTCTCTGGGAGTTATTGGTTAAGGAGGATCATCTTCTCCCTCAGACTCGCTATCACTGTCGCCTCGGTCTTCCTTGAGCATTGACAAAATATCAGCGGTCGTCGGCATTGGATCCATGGGCTCCATGTCGTCCAGTGCGAGATATTCCTTACCGGTCACGTCGTCAACGCTGTTGAGTGGCAGGATAAGGTCAACGACCTCGTTCTCAAACTCCGCGTGTTCCACACCCGGAGAGGATCATGTCTGCCACATACGGTTCCTAACTGACTTAATTAGGATATCACGCCTTATTGATCAGGGTGCTGTGAGAACGAGCCTGACGACTGATATCAAAGGACAATATACCGGCCCGATTGTCGAGTCAGAAATACGTCGGTATCCTTGTTTGTGTCGGGAAATGTCATGTCGGTGTCTGAATCCAAGGCCGTCGGTTTGTCAAGGCTAATTTAAATGGGTCCCTTTTTTTTCTTTTTTTTTTAACAAATACCGTCGGATTGCAAGGTTTTTGGATTGTAAAAGGTCGAAATGTCAAGTCGTGACTGCATTTATATCAGATGATTATCGTAGAGGATCCTGTGTAACCTCCGTGATATTTCTTATATGTTTAGGAATATCGGAGAGTCCCTGTGTGGCTTTGTTAACTTGCGACACTTCATAAGGTTAAAATGTCATCGACTAGTCATGTTTTTGTAGTAACGAATTACTTAACCAAACTTTGAGTGCATATATGTCACATTCATTGTGGAAATCACTGTATAACACCATTGATGTCAGCAAACCGGAATTTATTACCTGTATAACCACTGGCTGATTATTTTGCACCCACGTAGAGAAATATTGATACATTCCCCTACTGAGTTTATATAAATATGTTATCGTTATTTAATTTTCTTTTCTATGTGCTAAAGAAACATAGAACTACATTCAAACCCTAAACCTATTTCTATGCTAAACATGATATAGAGAATCAAACTGGTTAAGCACTATCTGTTCCAGAAAGAATACAAAATATTAAGAACGGTTTCTGCGGTTTTGGGGGAATTGTTTTTGTGGTCGAAGATTACAACACAATACCCTCAGATACTAGATCGTTAGAGCAAATCAAGCAGCGGAACTCATCTAGACTAAGCGCGCTGTACAATTGGATCTGTATGTCGTTGTCATTATGACCCAAAAAAAAAGTTAATCATTATTTTCTTAGATTCCCGGTTGAGGTAGTCATCGGGATATCAAAGACTGTGAATAGTTACTGACTCAAGTAATATCAATTATTTAATTATCTGACTTATTATCCCTTCGCAACGAAGTTGTGGGAGGTGATAATGTTACATGACCGTCAGTTTTTCTGTCCGTCCGTTTGTCTGTCCGGTATTGCCTTATGGACCAATATTATGCAAATCCATTTCACCATTTTTCACCATGATTTCGAGGTCATGGCGTCAAAACTCATGGCCACATTATCAACTTCTTTAAAACCTTAGAAACAATTTAAGCCAGTTGTTTCATTTGTACCTCAGGTAGATCATATAATGTCCGTCCTATAGTCAATATGTCCCTTGATTGTGCAATGGCCTATATGTTTCCTCTTTGCCTTTGGGTTTCAGTTTTAAAAATTTCGATACTTTCTTGAAGTTGGTGAAACTCTGGGAACTTCACAGGTATCATTTCTGCTACTTTGACGAAATATGCACACTCAAACCAAAACATTTATCACTGGTATTAATTCATTTCATATAAATTCTTTAGAAGTTATGTTTATTTCCAGAAAACACACGAGCACAAGAGACCTATTCGGTCATGAACATGGGAAGGAAGATGCTATATAGGATGCTGTTTTTCGTCTTATGTGCTGGAGTTTCATCGAGTGAGTTTAACCTACTACTTATTTGCAATTTGTTCTCTTGAATTACAATTCTCTTTGAAAATTTGGTTTGTTATGTTATATCGACATTCATAAATATATCATATGATTTCCTTTTATGTAGCATCCGCCATGACCCAATCGCGTATAATTCAATTAATAAAGGTCCGATTTTTATGATTTGTGGATAGGTTGGATGACTTTATACTTCTATTGGCTACTCGATTATATATTAACGTTAACATTGACTCAATAGTATGCAGTCTTGTTTTGTATTTGCAGTAAATATTTACTCCATCGACGTGACCAATGCTACATTTGAAAAAGGATCAGTTGATCTTCTGCTAATCATCAAGTTAACGCCTCCACCTTTAACTTTTGTCAAGATCGTGTGTTACAATAGCCCGTCCCCGAAGGACGGCACAGACTTCTACACGATCACAAGTACATCCGTAAGGCGTATCGGAGCTTTGGGTGATAGGACATACCATTTTACATCAAACAATAAGGTTCAATATGGCTTAACGCTCGGTATATGGGAACCAACCGAAAAAGACATCGGAGAGTATTGCTGTAAATTTGATGTAATGCCTAGTGTTAGGCCACTGGTTGCGAACCTCAGCATCACAAAGCTTGGTATTTTTCTTTCCCAATGTCATACATTATGGAATCAAATGATGGCTCTTTAAATGTCAACAGATGAGACGCATTGTTCATGCCTTCATGCATATAAGAGATTTATTTGATTTGTTTTGAAGACGTTATGTCCTTTTTATTCCTATTAGAGTTAAATATTTTTCATGGTCGTCAGTACCAGTTCATGTCGAATAGCAATTTAATTAATATAAATGATCATTTATTTTAGTGACCTTGAAGGAAATTAATGGTGAATTTTCAAAGGTCGCACAAGGAGCATTAGAAGAAGTGAGAATCAACATCAATATGGCTCCAAATAACGTTACTTTTTACTGGATCAAATGCTTCCATAGTGAGATCCCTGACCCATCAACACATATCTATACATACGACAGGTTATCTAATACTGCCTATAGTTTTGGGAATTTGACTGAAAGAACAGATCACAAGATTGAAACCTCAGCAGACAGATTGATATTACGTTTATCTATACAGCAGCCGCTCTCTTCTGACGACAGTCAGTTCTGCTGTCAGGTAGATGCTGCTGGGGTCACAGAACCAAAGCTTGTCGTCATAGGAATGAGCATTCTGGGTGAGAACTAATAATTAAGCTATAACATTAGGTGTGCGATGTATAATCTTATAAATTTTAAGTTTTGAACAATATTCATATTTAAAGAAAACCATGTGTTTTAAGTGATAAACAATATCTTGTTTATGTAATGACTTTCATCTTTACTTTCAGGGACACCTCGTGCTATGACAATAGACGTAGGAGTTTATACAGCACGATCATCAGAAAAATCAGGTATGGCTGTTCATTAAGTCTGTTACTTTCATTACCTTCAGGTGTTTCTCTGACACTTATATAAAAACTCAGACTTTTACAATTAATGCATGTGTCCGTGTCAAATTTCTGAGGACTTTAAAATAAGCCGGTGTAACAGATCTGCACATATTTATTAAAGTTAAATTATATTCTGTATAATTAATTTATCACAATGTGTTTTATTACTTAGACATTTTCCATACATAAGTTATCTCCAGCGGTACATAAATTCCAAGTAATTGTAAATATATCGCTTAAAGCGAGTGCCCAGGCTGTAACTGACATCTTATCATATCTGATGTATCATACGTTCTCACTTGACAATTCATGTTCAAGTTTGGCCGTTTTATATATATATATATATATATATATATATATATATATATATATATATATATATATATATATATATATATTGGAAATGATAAACAATACGTTCTACGCGATTCAGGACAAGACTGGGTGCCTTGGATCACTAGAATTCTTTACATGGTTGTTGCCATTATTGTCATAGTGCCAGTAATAATTCTGACATTCTGGTGGAACTACAGTGGAGCTCGCTCTGAAAGCAGGTTTGTTTCTTTGATCATTATCACTTTTTTTAAAGTAGTTGTCACTGCAACTGGCTACTGTAAGTCGAGTTATTAACCTTGCTTTAATACTTGCTGTTCGTCTTGGTAAACGTGTATGTTTGGCTCACCTGTCCGTCATACCTGTGAGAATATGTTTTTATAATTTATTAAATGAAATCAGGTAAAAAATCTAGGACGAATCAACAGTATGTCTATGTACATGGGAAAACTACATAGGTATAGTATACTTTATTTACATTCGTCTACTGACTTTAGAAACCCTAGGCGGCTTTTCCCTTACCATTTTTCCAAATCATCAGACGTCATGTACATCCGTGCTTGTATTAAGTACCCGTGAAGAGATAAATAGCCTTTTGTAATCATATTAGATGCGTTTCATCTAAAGAAAATATTACTCTGTTTACAGGACCATTGTCTCCCAGTCGACAATCCGAATTGAAGAAAAAAGCTTTATTCTATGCTATATAATTTTTGTCTATTGCAATCTATACATTGAAACAATGTAACCTGTTACATTAGGTATAGGATGATTCATACTTTTCTTGAACAGTGTGTTTTCATTGACTGTTTCGTATAATTAACATTCTGCCCATAATCATAAAGCTTTATAAATAATACTTAATCATGCAGTTTATATGATTTTGTCACGCGGTTTATGTTACCGTATCTTTATTCTCATTAATTATATTTGTAGAAATGGACGTTTTCGGTAGGAAACATAGACCTCGTCGGTAGCAAGTTCCCTGAACAATATGCCTCAAGGATTTCATAAACTAATGTGTAATTTTTAATTAAGACTCTATGGGACAAGATATAGAGCACGTATATAAACGATCACAAAATAAGATCAATGCTCATCATGAAAATGTCACCACGCGACAAAAAATTTGTAGTAGAAAGACAAATTCATTTACATGTAATTTATTTATAAGTTTGTACATATATTCAGGTTAGGAGCAATTTTAATAAGTTAAGAATTATTAGTTACAATCTTTCTTACTTGGGTTATGTGTAGGTGGATACGTAAGCTAACATATAGGTTAAAGGTCGTGGTTCTCAGCTAGCTAGTTGAAGAGAGACGCTATTGAGTATGGGGTTCCCTCGGGGTGTACCAGGCATCTCCGGCATTATTCGTTTATTTTTTTGTATACATACCCATTCAACTGCACCCTTATCCGATTCTGAATCTTAAATTCATTCAAACATTGAAAAACACTACACGGTCATCGTCTTTCTTCCTAATCATGGAAATGTGTAAAATTTATTTCTGTTTCACTATTGTAAATTTAAGGATTAGGTGCTAGATGTACAAGAAATAAATTGTTCATTACCAGCGATTCTGCCTACAATAACTAACTATTTCGTCAATGGTAACATCGAAGTGAACGGAAACCAAATCCTTCCATAAAGCAAAGAAATGCTTCAAAAAGATGTTAATGCTATTTACCACAGAAAATACATATATATTCATCGTGGCTTTATTTACTTACTCTGATATCGACCAGTTTTTGTTTCCCGCTAAATTGTTGATCAAATATCAATATGTGTAGGCGTTAGTCATTTATAAATGAATCATAAATCGATTAAGCTATCAAGGAACAGTCCTTGTTTAGTTGTCGGATCAATTGATGACATAAACACAAGCAAGCCGCCACAACAACATCGTATCACTCGAGAAATTTGGCAAAACCGTTTAAATAGTAGTTCGGACTAACTTTATATCCGATCAATAGGCGACGCTCTATTCTTATCACTTTGTTTCAGGTTTCACTCACGGGAACGTAGAGTGTACCGTTTTCCTATAATGAACACATCCAAACGCTTTTGTTAATGCAGAATACTCAAACAAGAGACTTCTAGGATCTCAGAGATTTTATTTCTCTGTCGTACCATTTTAACTGATATAAGTGTAAGGTAGTGTCCATAAGTACGAAGTAAAGCTTACGTAATGTAAAGGACAACCGATAACTTTGTGGAGAGTGGTGGCGTAATAGTTTGGGCCCTTGACATGCAAGGTTGTGAGATTTTACATCATGATCTGACCGTCATCTGCGCTAAGAATTCTAGCCAAAGTCTTTACCAAAAGGTGCGCTCTCTCCCCCCAGGAGTGAATTAGTACTGGTCATGGCTGGCAGGAAAATGTAGAACGAATAACCGATATGGCTGCTTGGATTGTATGCTCCCAAAGGGGGCCAAGAAAAAAGTATAAACAGTGGCGAAAGACCATGAAGGCAAAGTGTAAAGTCGGATGTGACTCACATCGTCGGTAATATCAGGGTATAAACGTATACCTTTACCTTTGATAACACACGGCTACCTCGGTGAGTTTAATTCTAACTAAAATCCCTCTGTTAACAATGGTAGCCTATGTTTACTGTGATATCGTGATACACCCTATCATATATAATATATTTTAGAATGCACGAACTGTCATTCACGGCGTGAATAATCGAGCGGTTTGAAGGGGCGTCAGATTTATATATTTAACATAAGCCAGTCCTTGATGGTGTTTACATTAATTTCACATGCTCTCTCGTCTAAAATTTGATAATCAAATTTCATTCTCATGTTGTTACACCCAGCTACCTGGCGGTAATAAGCTATGTGAGGTAGGGATTGTACAAACAGGTCAAGGTGTCTCGGTGCAATCAGCCGGAACTTACGTGTGGGCTTAACGAGAGTGCTATGTGCTCAGCCAGTCAGCTAGTGTGTGGAAGTTCAGTAGGCGTAAAAATCTGTAAATCCTGCTATATGTTATCATATTGTTCGCTGGAACAATAACCAGATATTATACATCAGTACACCAAAAAACATGATATCCATAGTATATCATGAATCAAAATGCTATATTGATGACGTCATAACAATGAATCAAAATGCTATATTGATGACGTCATAACATGACAAACTACTATTTTACTATTATTTGTCATTGATTATTACTGTTTGTTTGTGTTTTGTACTTGTACTTGTTCAACTGGTGCACATGTATTACGTCTTTATTTGCTTTATTTGTTTTGTTTGCAGGCTCACCGTGTATAGCGCCTGCGTACGTAGAGCATTGAGTCTACTATAATAAAGTGTTAGCAACACATTTGAAGATTTTGAAGTTTTTACATTTGCATAAATGCGATACAGATGTCTTTGAATTGTAGGTAAACAAGAGACCCATGGGTCACGTCAGCTGAATTTTGGAAATTTAGCAAATACAAAATATACTAGAAGTATAGAAGTATCATTATTTCATTAATTCATAATTATAATATATTTAATGATAAACAGAAATGACAGACAGAGCTGATCAATGTATGTCTCATTCTGCTGAGGCAAGAATATAATATACGTTTTAATTGGTCTCAAATTTCTATTACACTATTTTTTTTCTTTTCCAATAAATTCTTATATAGTTGCTTTAAACTAATGGGCAAGTCCATAGGTGCAAGGGCTCACTGCCATTTGGTAGTGGGGTGGGGGTGGGGGCGTTTTAATGGTGAGAGTTACAACACGGGATATGTAATTTAAGGCAACAGTGTTTACAGGAGGAAAAGTTTATTCAAAAATTTCAATTATTTAAAAACAGACGGAGAGATGGACAAACGAAGCCGATCAATTAATTTCATATTATGCTGAGGCAGGAAAATAATGAACAAATGTTTGCATAAGATCCTCATTCTTTTTAAGTTTATAAATGTTATACATTTGCAAAATAACTGAATATTCCTGAATATATAAGTTGATTCACAATTCTAAATTGCATTACCATATATCCCTAATTTTGTCAGATAACAAAACATTATGCATACATATGTATTTAATTTTAACCACAAAAATTTACATATTTTACAAATTTGCTAAAAAAATAAATATTTGAAAATATAACTTGATTCAGAATTAACAATTTTAAATTGCACCATAATTTATATCAATAATTTGGCTCATATATATTCAAATTGTGCTTCCCTCTGGATTTAATTATATTTAATTAATGTTATATTTCCACAACCTGGATAACTTGGATTAATCCTTGACTTAGAACAGTTTTGAACAACGGAGTGGAAACAGCTTTACAATAAAGGAAATACATTCCAAACAATTATTTCTGCATTACACTTGGATGTTGGGGGGACGATATGAGTGACCCCTGCTCCCCTAGTGACCCATTTCACATTATGTAACCAGAGAGAGCTTAAAAATGTGCTGCTTGACATTGTAAGTGAATACAATAAGAGCCTAAAAAGCAATAACTACCCTAATTTTGGAGCTTTTGTTTCCAAATTTTAGATTTTAACAGATTAAATCCTTAAGTGTACATGCTGTGAAAATTAAACCCACAGTACTTACAGAAAAAAAACGTGCCGCGGCTAAATTTCGGCAACATTTAAGATACTGATTTTATATTTATGCTAATAACTTGTAATTTGTAAAATTCAGAATTTATATTGGGTATACAATTGAATTTTGATTAAAATTATCTCCCTATAAAATAGTCTCTAGCTTCAACATTTCTCATGTTAAGTGAGAAAATATCTTTTCTGGGCTTTTACAAAGTGCATTAAAAAAGTGCATTATGTACGGGCCAATAACTTCAAGAAATTAGGCAAAACTTACCTAATTTCTATCATGTACATAGCAAATGAATAGAGGAATACGTATATTAATTTATGATCAAAGTCAGATAACTGGTTTTGCTATTTGGCAGTCTTAAAGTGTTACAATGAGTTTTAATGACTAAAAGAGTTTGATTCTTAATATCTCAAAGGAACGAAGTCCTAGTGACCCAGTTACCGGTACGGTAGGAGATTTTAAAGACATCTGACTGTATGCCAAATTTTGTATTCTTAGGTTCATCTGTGTCAAAACGCCCGGCCCGGCCGACGGCCGGACGGACGACGGACCAAGGACCATGACTTAAGCTCAGATGACTCATAGTCAACTCAATAAAAAGCTAGTCGAAAGTGCCTGGAATAAAATTAATCCCAGTATTCTCAATATATCGAAACGATCCTCCATGTTTATTTCATAATAAAAAAAAGTACCAGTTCATCATTATCAAATAAAGCACATCTTGCCTAAAGCTGTCCTAGCTGACTTTTTGACATGGATCACTGATACACCTGAGGGTACACGGTATTCAAAATCAGAATAATTACGAAAGGAAAGGAAGAAACCGGTCGAGTCTTTAATACTCACGTTAACGAACATACCATAATAATCATCCAATTTATTTCATACGAGAATCTTTTTGGCACTTACTAAATGTAGTCGGAGAATGGTCCTCAGAGTGTCCCGCATTTCTGGTAGTGGTGGGCTAGAAACATATGGGTAAAAAGATAAGTTTATAGTTTCAAAATATTACAAACAGAAACTGGTTTTATCAATATATATGAGGGGAAAATGCTACTGGTTCAATTCATATTTAAGAAGATATGTCTCAAAAAATGTCTGCAATACAAAATCACCAATGTGGTCTGGCTGACAGTTTGGATCTCGGTGGTTGTATTATTTCACGAGGATTGAGCCCTTATAGATACCAATCATCCCTGTGAATTTGCGAAATATCAAGCCTGTTGTTGTTAAGATATTGCCCAAGAAAGAAAATAATCGATTTTGCTGTGGTGGTCATATTGGAATTCCGACAAGTCTGTAATTTGATAGATACTTATCATCCCTGTGAACGTGAGAAAACTCAAGCATGTTGTTGTTGAGATATCGCGCGCGAAAGAAAATCACCGTTTGCGTTATGGCTACGATCTTTGCCCAGTGTTTTACTTAGTGGCCTACTACCTATATGAAGCGCTGTTTGCTATGACCTCGTATCCTGAATTTCTACACCAGAGGGGAGCACTATTTTGGTCCAATCAGATGAGACCCTGTGCTGGAAGACAAAACTGTTTACCAGCCAAGCCAGAAATACACGGAACTTATGTTGTTCATTTCGTTTTGAGTGACAGCTCGTCGCCCCGGCAACCGTTGCACAGGCCAAAGGCTCAGAGAGAATGACCCCACACGTGGTTTATGGGCGGAGCCTGATGCCTGTCGAGTGTTTGTTGACTGGCATTTCGTTGGCTAATAGACACATCAGCAGCAGACAGGCCACCTGGTGTTTAAGTGCATCATAAACGGTCAAAGCAGGCAGCGGGAAAATCAGTTGCTTCTTTAGAAGCGCAAGGATTCCGCTGCCTCGGGATCGTACGTTATGGCAGCCGTACTGCAATTCCGACATTTCTGTTATTAGAAAGGTCTAGAGCCCTTATAGATACCAATCAGCGCTGTGAATTTGAGAAAGCTGAAGCATGTTGTTGTTGAGATATCGCCCGCAAAAGAAAGCAACACTGACGGAAGGACGAATATATTATGCAACCTAATCTTACCAAGAAAGGAATACATGAGTAATAGGTTAAATTGCAAACCAAACTAAAAGAACAAACCGACTGCATCAACAAATGTCTCAATCAAGGACTGCCTCAGTCATGTTCTAGCAAATCTCTTAAGATACAGATAAGGCCAAATTAACAAAACAAAACTATTCAGACTGAGCCATCCATGTGATAAAAGCACAGTTATCCTGCTACAATTAAGGGATTATAATACACAGTCCTGCAAACATATATAGTGAATGATGTGTAGATTTTCCTTGATTAAATCATAAAGGAGACATAAAAAGTTGAGTAACCTGCAATCCACTATAGCTTAAGGATAGCGCATACCCCCATCGACTGGCAGTATGATCATGTTTTGGCTTTGTTATAATATTCCAAATTTGGACAGACATTTCGCTCATTTGGTGATTAAAACCTTAATTTACCGTGTTGTTTTATTTTATCCGTAGGACAATTCTTACAAAGTAATACAACAGTAAAAGGATTGTGAAAGCACCAACAATCTGGTAAGCAGAAAACAACAACTCTAACGGGATGAATAATAAGGACACTTCTGGTGCAGGCCATTAACTACGATGTATAATGAGACACCAAACCTCCGAAATTTCCATTTTAAGAGTTGTCTATTTTAAATTGTCCAAATGAAGGGATTACAGCTGAGGAGGATCCACACTCTTTTACTTCATCTTCAAAAATGAAGATAACTGCCCCCTCCCCCCGGTATATTGACAAAGTAAAATGCTTTCAGATAGTTCAATTTATGTGCAAAATGAAGAGATAGTTCATTAGCCTTTGCTGAGGAGAGCAAGGCGTTGTCTCCGTTGTGCCAAAGGACACGAACCTGGCTTAAAGTACCAATGTATTCTCAAAAACAGGTTTGGGCCAATTTCTTCAATTTTGCATAAAGACAGGGATACATACCAGGATGATGCACATTAAGATACACCATGATTGCAAAATAGCCCACAATGACCAAAAGAGTACAATTTCTAATGGGCCCATAACACACAAAAACGCACATAAAATCAACAAAAATGTAGGTGAAGCCGTAAATTTTAGATTGTGACCTTCTTAGTTCATTTTCACTTATAGAAAAACTATCTGGTTAATTTGAATTGTTGAAGCCATTGTTCAGAATAGCTACTAGGTTTTTGACAGATAGACGACCGAAGAACGCCGCACCAAGCCTAAAGCTCATAAATGAGATGGAAACAGATATATGTGTAGCACGTTAAAGGAAATGATTAATTTTCATTAGTACCTTTGTGTAGTATAACCATTAAATTGTGTATAATAATCAGATCCTTTTTGTCAGCTTAGTGGCAGGTGTGCAGATATAAATACCAGCACAATTATAAACATCTTTGACTTAGATCTCGCTGTCCTGAATAAGTAACACAACATGGTAACACAATTTGGTCGCACATTTCCAAGTTCCATCGTAATATCATCCTCAGATACGCTGTGGTATACCACAACAAACAAATCAGATATTCAAAATTGAATAAGCGATTGAATGAATTACAACATGAAATGGAAATTCGATTCTTTACTTCATACCATGTAACTGCGGTAACAAGCATTGTTCACATGTCCTTGAGCCCCGAAATTACTGATCACATGAAGGAAAAAAGAATATCTGGATATTGCTGAATTTGAAAGCCATTCTTTAGAAAGTTTATTCATATAAAATCAGCATAGAACACCGTGAAAAAGTTCCCCTTATAACAAGTGGGATAATAAATAGTGTATTATCATAAAGGGACGTAAACATATATGTTTAACTAAATCAATTGGTGAGCTACCATATTTGTTTCCCTGTAAATGTAGCATTTTTAACGTCCGGTCTGGTCTACAAAACTGAACGTTATGGTAATTAAAACTTTCTGCCCAATATCACGTTTCAGCTAATAGATAATTTTGTTGTTATTATCAAGAGATTTGATTCATGGCAATGTACTTCAGACTATCCTTTCATCAACTTTGTGCTTTATGAAAACAAATATAAAATTCTTGCAATAACTTTTAAGGGTGATTCTTCTTTCAGTGGACATGCTTGAGGGAAACGAGCTACAACTTAATTGCCTAAATGTAACCTACAACGACATCCCCTCTGTAAAATATTATAAACGACGGGATGACGACACATGGATATTACTTTATGAACAGCGTCCCGCGATCACTGGAGATATTGTTACAGCTGTTAGAGCGTTCAGTAGCATCCGGCTCCTTGTGTTAGGACGGGGTCGTGTTGTCGTCATGAGGGCTTAACCTGAGGATGCAGGGCTTTTTAGATGTAGAACAGACCGAACAGGACATGTCGATATAAAGAATATTTCAGTGGTCATGCTTCAAGGTGTCTAACTGAAGAAGTTGCAATACCGTTGTTCTTCAAGCTTTGCATAATAAAAGAGATTTGAATTTGTATTATGGACACGTTTTTATTTTTCTGATAGTAGGTAAGATGCATGTTTACCGGTGTCAAACATATTTTCATGAAAACAATTTTCGAAGTGCTGGAACTGGAACAGAATCATAAATGTGACCCTGTAGTATATTTATAAAACGTTAATTGGTGTGTCCTTTATCAAGATAAGTATATAACTTGCCTATTATATATGGTAAACAAGGGAATGGAAATTTGTAAAAGGACAAAACAGATAGCAAGTTACCCATTATTTGGATAAAATAGATCATTCATCTCTACACAAGCTATTGAGTACACTGGGGATATATACGAAAAATATCAATTTCATATATTAAATGTTTTTACCATTATTGACATTAACAAACAATCTAATAAGGCCGGTCTCGTATAAACAAAGAATAATGTTATATTTCCATACTGTTTGTCAGGTTAATTGTCCGTTTCGCGTTTATTAATACCGTTTCCCTTGAAACAAAATAGAACATCATCAGCGATTATAATAACGGATACAGGAAGTAACTCTTTACATAATATGATAAAAATTTGTTCAGAATAGGGGACCCATATACATCAGTCTGGCTGTGTTTTGCTGCGCGTATTGACCGTGTGTTCCAGAGGAATCTAACAGTGAAGATATTATAAGCGGTGTATACCTCCCTGCCGACGATCTGCTTTACTTATCGAAGAGCAACCTGTCATGAATTGTCTCTCTTTTAGTGCACCATTTGCACTCTCAGGTTTGATAATTTGATATATTTTCTATTTGACATTAGGATGAATAGATAATATCCGTTTTATTAAGTAATGGTGAAATTTTAAGGCATTTTGTGTAATATAATGTCTCATATGCTTGACCAAGTAGTTCTATTTTTTAACAAGTGGAGATTTTTATCTGGTTTGTAATTTTTTGTTTATTTTGTTTATCCAGCCTGATTTAGTTGGTATATACTCAATATATTAATGTTCAAAATCCTGTAGACGTTTTATCATCAATTTTCAACTAGACATCGTGCGTTAAACCTAAGCCGATTTTGTTCTTAAAGTATTTGATATTCCCGTATTTGTACTCCTTCCCTGTATAGCTTCACAAGGGTTCCATATTCGTAAAATGTGTTGGCCCTTGCATATTTGCCTGGACTTAGCTTATGTTTCCTTGAATAAACCACACAAATTGGTAATATTAGGTATCAGTATAACCGGATTCGGTTCCAAGCTCTATCCTAGTATCCAGTACCAACAAATCAGACAGCGAACAAAAAACAAGAGATGGATTCTTTTCTTCATATTATGTAACTGCGGTAGCTAATTTTGTTCGTAGACTAATAATCCCCTTAACAACTGGTCTTTGAGTGGATCAAGAATTGCTTTCAGAAGTTATGGTTTTCTCAGAATTTAACAATTCTGCAGAGGGTAAAGACCTTCTTTATGAAGTGTCTTCAGATAAAACATAGAACACCATACAGGACACTGCCCATTATAACCAGTGGAATAATAAATAATATACAGTGGAACCTCTCCTAGTGGGCACCTCTATAAAGTTGGCACCCCTATAAAGTGGGCACCTCTATAAAGTGGGCCCTTTTGGGCAGTCCCGTTTTTTCTTCTCTTTATTATGTTTAGCTAATGTGGGCACCTCTATATTCTGTAAAATGGGCATTTTTCCAGAGCTAATGTGGGCACTTCATGGATTTCGAGAATGAAGCAACCTTGTAAGCCGTCTTTATAGCACTTTTAAAGTTATAAGATAATATTAATTCTTAATTATTTAATATCAATATTCATAAATTTTAATTATAACAATATAAAAAAATGAACCAAATTCAGAGGTGTACAAGTGAACATTGCATAATAATGATTATACTTAACTCAAGACTTAGCTTGGGATGCATGCACACAATTAGATTAATATGCCTGCACCGGCTCAAGTCAGAGATCACCCAAGACTAGATGCCCCTGTGCTAATTAATTAATATTTGTTTGTTTGACTACCAAGAGTGGAAGGAAGCCCTGCTGACACAGCTAAATGTCCCTCTCGCCCATCACAGCTAGTCAGGTATATGCCAACCAGACCAGGGCAGTTTTTATTTAACAGTTGTTACATAACGATTCATACTGTTGAAATGGTGTTCGATCTGGACTCTCTAAAAGCAAATGCAAAGCTACAATGTGCACTTTGCTCCAAACAATCTACAATCACAGACTTTTTCACCAAGTATAAGAATTGTGACAACACATTCATTCAAAGTGTATCAAACACTTCAAATGTTTAATGGATTTCCAGTGACTGGATTAATGTTTGTGTCTTACTTACTTGTCTACTTGATATAGAATGTTTTCTTAAGATGATATTATTTCGATTAGTTGGGCACTGTCTTTGCTTTTTCACTTGTGTATTTTTTTTATCAGAAAATGACTTGTTTCCAAAGAATATATCATTAAGAATTATTACTTCCCATGGTTATGCTAAATACCGCATGCTGCTTAGCCATTTTGTGCTTATAAAATATATAGAAAGCAATATATCGTACTAGGGGGCAGCACTCATTACCTCCATAAAGTGGGCACCTCTATGAAGTGGGCACTTTGGTCAAGTCCCAAGGGTGCTCACATTATAGAGGTTCGACTGTATTAGCTTGATACAACGGATTACAATGAAAAGACAATATTTATTTTTCCCTAACATCTCCAACATTTTCTAATGACGTGATTATCATCCCCTCTTGTGTCAATTCAATGAGAATTTTGCAGTTGTAGAAACCCTTTAATTACCAAAAGTATAATAGTACCAAGATGTTTGGTGCAATTACCAGGAAGTTACATCTTTTTTGGAGTTGGCACTTTGTTTAAATAATCAGCTGAAAGCAGCTTTATTTTTGCTTAGAGGAATTATTATGAATTATTATGTTTTTAGCAAACCGTACATGGTGGCTGAAGACCAATACAAAATACTTGCAATAACACATATTGCTGGGGTTTTTTATTATTTCAAAAGGCATGTTCAACCTATATATTCGGTTTACTTTTGCCAGCAACCTCCTTGAGGGACACAAGCTACAACTTAACTGAATGTATCCTACAACGAAATCCTCTCTGTAAAATATTATAAACTACGGGATGACGACACACGGGTATCACTTTTTGAACAGCGCCGCGCGAAAACTGGAGATCTTGTTATATCTGGTAGAGCGGTCAGCAGCACCCATCTCGTTTCGTTAGGATGGGGCCGTGCTGTCATCCTGAGAGCTCCAAATGAGGTTGCAGGGTTATACAGATGTCGGATAGACAGAGCAGGACATGAAGAAATCAGGAATTTTTCAGTGGTCATGTTTCAAGGTGACCGATTACTTAAAATATAATCGTATGCCTGTTTCATAGTCACTGTACATAACTGTTTAGGTCCATATTATGTGAATTAATTATCCAAAGATTAACCAGTCAGTCATTTAACTTATAAAGGAGTCAAATGCAATGCACTTTTTTTTTAAATTGTACAGGAATTACATACGCAGGCACTCCAGAATATGCTTCATCCTTAGAGGAGACAAAGACGCCGTTCTTTAAAACAACTTACACAGGCCTTTTGTATCCAGCCGGATCCTTGACTCAAATGGCGGTGAACAAAGTCTGGGCCTTTATTGTCACACTGACATCAGCCTCTATCGTCGCTTTTGTATTGTTGATGAGCGTCATCGTATTAAGAGTACGTAACAAGTCCGACAAGAGTGAGTAAAATAGCACAGGAATAACATAGACTTATGTTCAACAATTTTGTTTATATTTTAATACTTCGGGACTGCAAAGTTTAAGGTAATAAACACTGTCAAAACGCCATAAATAAACAAGTTGATGATATCTATATATTCGTGATTTGTTAGTATTATAGTTTTCTTCATTACAATTTAACATATTTGAAATGCGAAGTACATGGAGGAACTTACCTGAAAACATCACGTGATTCTAATATATTTATTGTTTCAGTGACAACTAGCGAAGAGTGTCTGGAATCGAGTACACCAAGACTCGCCTATTCAGTCAACAGCCTGACAGGCATGTTACTAGGTATTAACATAGAGTAAATAATGTTTGACCTAGAGAAAGCTACTGACGGTGGTACCAAGATTGACATCATTTGGGGTGATCTGCTAAAGCCAAGTATCAAAATCCTCATAGCTATATCCATATCTACATTTTTAATAGTTAACAAAAAGCTGCTCACGACGTACCCTTATTCTTAATACAATTATCGTCAATACGATTTAGGAAAATCTGGAACTGTAACCGACGAGCTTGCATTACAAGTGGATATGTTGACATATATATATATATATATATATATATATATTATCACATTTGCATCAAATTTAGAATATATCGTGTATTTATTTAATGAAAAATTTCTGGTCTATTGTAAACTGTTTAAACGCATATATTTCGTGTCTAAAAATCAAATTTTAAGATAATTTTCCATTTATCATTTCAATAACTATATCCCACGACAGGTATCAGTTAACATGTACTGTACCAATATTACTAGTGTCATATATTATGAATTTGTATTAGATATTTTCTGTGTAATGTTCATTTAGGAAATCCCTTTTTTATCAGCATCAAGACGAAGTCTTCCTCGATTCCCCCATGAGCCACCCGCATCTGCTTTGATCTTACTTCGACTGTTCCAAATATCCAATATCAGTTGTCGGAGGATTCTATTGTGAACTTTAAGTGCGATTACTCCTGCATTTCAAAATGCTAGAAAATGACCATGTGGAATGTTTCACTATGACAGTTTCCGAAGTATTTGCTTCCATTTCTAATAATAGGCTTAGCGCATTCTAACAATGTCCACAGGAAACTCAGAACACAACTACCTGTCGTTTGAATATTCAAACAGTTATTTCTTTATGTGGCTAATTCAATGTGTAAAAATGCAATAGCTTCAGTCAAATGTACATAATAAAAGGTACGTTAGGTTTACTTTATGTAGCTTAGAAAACAATGGAAAACATAAAGCGCTGTATACTAGCACTTGCAAGGATAGTGATTTGTTGATAATTTGTATTTTGTCAGTAACAGGAATCTTCAGGTTGACCTTGTTTAGTCAATCCATGTTTTCATTTATATAAAACTATACAAGTTATTGATATAAATATATATCCGAGACAAAAAGTGTTAATTATTGTAATCGTGTGACTCTATGCATAAAAAGTAACAATGAGAGTAACTTTAAAAAGTAAGAAATGTTACGCGTGAAACAAGGACGGTGATCAAGTGGAAGATCAATCTCCCAGTTCTTATGGAATGCCAACTATGTTCGGCCCAGTCCTCCTCTTACAGTACGTCTTCCTACTATTAACTTCGTTATTGTGCCCGGAAACCCTTTAAGGGGAAACTTGACACTTTTTTCTACCAATGGCAATTCTTAGACATTTTGCACATGAGATATACAAGGCATACTATGTTAAATTATCAAATAAAATTTTGGGGTCAATGCGTTTATTTTCTAAGTATATGAAGTTGAGAATGAACACTTGTGGTGGGTTTTTATATGATAATATAACTAAAGGGGAAACAAAAGTTACATATTATAAAAAACTATCCGGTGTATTTTTCATAATATTCTACATAAACAGGAAGAATTAAATATCAATCTTATTAAAACGACAAAAATGTGTATGTCAATGAGTTAAATTATAGAAGATACTTATTAGGCCAAAATATGTAAATTTTGGAGATTATTAATTTAGTAAACCCCCTTCAAGTGGCGCTGGCGATTGTGGGACAGAGGGCAAGTCCACACACGAATGGCTTCTAGCGCCAACAATATATAAGCATATATAATATATAATTTTAAAAGGCCCATTTTAAAAATATATAATATATCAGCACTCAAAAAGTATGGGTATATACTCATTTTCTCTTTAGAATTATATGATCAATGTCACGTACAACGATATGGTGATATTTATGTTCTGCTTTGTCATCTATTTGCAACTGTCAAAACTGAGTTGCATATTCCTGCACTTGGGCCTATTCTGATGATATTCTGTTTGAAAATTTCTGAATGAAAATGTATTATTGGTAAACAAATTACTAAACAACGCTGTTCTGCCTTGAATACCTACAATTTTTGTTCATTCTAGTTACTTTTCTCAAATGATGCCCTAAAGCGATGACGTTTTCATGACAGCAAAAGTCACAAACGGCAAAATATGTAGCCTCATAACGATATTATTCCACCAGAATTTTTTAACTTGAATTGTCATCAGTAAGGGGCGCCAGTAAAGTGTCAGGTTCTCCCTTAATACACCACATGGTGAGACAACTTAGATCAGGGCACTCCTGGGTAATGAGCCTATTATTAAGATATGTTATTTTAATAAAATCCAAAAACAGAGACGATGTTAACATTGATCCATCGGTCCTAATCAAACAATGGTTGTATGAGTATGTTTTAAGATAAACTCAAAGTTCTGAGTTTAAGCTGAGGAAGGATATTTCTGAAGTATCCTGAGGTAGAACTGTGATGAGATAGTCCAGGTCACTTTCCCTATGACTAGATAGAGAAACATTCCAATATTTATATTGCGCCATTGTTTTCATCATTCACAATCGCGTTTAATCTTATTAGCATTTTGTAAAGACTCCCGAGACATTGTTAACTTACTTTAATTGCTCTCAGTCCCCTCTTTGTTAAATGACTCACTCCTTTATATTTCACATTGTCTGCTAGTAGAACCTCCCACCAAGACCTACATATGAACGTGGTACTATTCTTTATCTTTTAGCCAACTCTAGTCAACCAGAAACACCGCATCGGGCCACAGGTGCCCGAACCGCAAAAGCTACTCCTGACCTCTGACTCCTAGTCACGTTTCCGGTAGTCTAAATTTGGAGTCTAGCCTCTCCGTCCTTCTCCACAGCTTAAAGAATTGCTCGCCAAAAAAGCTATGCACCCCATGGATATCGGTAGATCCCATATTCTTTTATGCATCGATTGACAAATTTAATTGTAATCTTTTCTGTGTATTACAGTTTTTAAAAAAAATATTTTCAAATAATTTTCATAGTTACACGATTCATTTTTAACAGTTGGCTTTAAAATGTCAACGCAAATCACGTTTATAAAGGAAACAGAAATCTCCCAACCCTTTATTTGTTAAGGAGAAGTTGAAGTAAGGGGCCTACTCCTCGTTGTGATATTTAAGACTCGGGGGGGGGGGTATCAATCCCATCCATTGAGCATCAATTATATTAACCCGGGACTTTCTCTGCTTCTATAATCCAGGTCTTTGCTTCGCTCTTTCGTTCGCGTGCATGCTTTTCAACCGACAGAAGTTACTTATGCTTGCGAGATCGCTACTAAGCATCTGCCTCGCGATTTTGTGGTTTAGCACACTCTGCTTTATCTACGTAGCATGATCAGTAGAGCTTTTTGCTTTTTAGTACATTTCATTGACAGTTTGATCCAGCTAAAATATCCACGAGATCCTGATTTCTGCAAGAAATATGTTCTTTCGCCATTCACCTTAACATCATACTTTCCGCCTTCACACAAGGACCTAAGTTCACTGACAAGAGGGCATTTAATTTTCAGAATTTTTGTGTCATCAATCAGGGCTTGCTGATAGCTAAGGGCATTTCTCACTTACATCAGTAGTTACTGGAGTGAAGTGGAGTGGGGATAAAATACACATTGTGACAAACAGACATACGCAACTGACTAACATGCTTGCAGAAAACTCCGACAATGAAAGTTAACATTTATTTATCGTTGTCACTTATGTCAAATGTAAATAACAATATCTGAACGCTTTTAATTTAGCAGTTATTTATTTGTCAATTCAATTATAATTTCGTCTGTAGAAACCTATTATTACCCAAAACATACGGTGTATATCATATATATAGCCGTAGGTAAAAACCTACCCTTTTTAGCTTTACTAGGGATCCATATTCGTTAAATGTGTTGGACCATGCATATTTTACGCTCCCATCTACAGAAGCTACTGATTTTCCCGCTGCCTGCTTTGGCCGTTTATGATGCACTTAAACACCAGGTGGCATGTCTGCTGAAAAAAAAACTGCTGACGTGTCTAGCAGCCAACCAAATGCAAGTCAACAAATACTCGATAGGCATTAGGCTCTGCCCAGAAACCACGTGTAGGCTATTCTCTCTGAGCCGGTGGCCTGTTCAAACGGTTGCCGGGGCGATGAGCTGTCACTTAAAACTAAATGAACAACATTAGCTCTGTGTATTCCTCACTTGGCTGGTAAACCGTTTTGTCTTCCAGCACAGGGTCTCATCTGATTGGACCACAATACAGTGCTCCCCTCTGTTGTAGAAATTCAGAATTCGAGGTCATAACAAACAGCGCTTACGATATAGGTAGCAGGCCTATAGGTAAAGCGCTGTGTAAATAGCGTATGCATATTTACTTTGACGTCCATCCTGGCTCCGAATTTGGTCGCATATCTCCAAGTTCTATAAAAAAAATGGTGCAAAAAATCCCCCTTATTACCAGCGTGGTAATAAATAGTGTATTATCATAAAGAGACGTCGAACACTGTAAAGGAAAATATTTACTTGTTACTAGCATCTCTGTCAAAAGTGACCAGCATTTTCTAATCCTTTGTAAAATACCTACTCTTATGCCAATTCAATGAGAATTTTACAGTCTACAGAAAACCATACATTAAGGCTTAGCGGGCAAAGACTTTAATCAGGATAACCAGGAAGTTACATCTTTTTCGGAGCTTGTACTTTGCTTATTGAATAACTAACACAGGGTTTTGCTGATGGTGTTATTCAAACAAGTTAACGCTACTCTTTGTATGCACTATATGTGTTAAGCTAGATCATCAATCGGTCGGATACCCTTCATTGATAATCTGTAAATGTAGCATTGCAATGTCTGGTCCACAAAACCAAAGTAAAATACCGTAATTATAAACTTCTTCCTAATATCAGTGTGTCAGCTAATAGAAAATTCATTTGTAATTATCAAATTCACTTATCTGGATTTTTTATCAAGCATATCTAAAAAAAATCATTCATATAATTTAGACAATTTAATACAAGAACCTACTTTACCTCAGTAAGTTGTACACAATGAATAATATTTACACTTTAGTTTTTTTATTAATACTAGAGCTAGTAGTATAAAAACATTTATGTGTTGTACGTAAATGAAAAAGATTAATCATCATGAGTACTCCAGTCTGGTATATGCATCGAATTATGTATTATAGCCATTTCCTGTTTGTCAGCTAACGGCAATTTTCGCAATTTCTCCCTAAAATAAATTTAATAACGGATACAGGAAGTAACACTTTATATAAAATTGTTGTGGGTCAAAATATGCACATAATTTGCCGACTCTTCACAACTCTGCGCGTATTGACCGTGTATTATTCTGGAGGGTCCCTCACAGTTATGTTATAAACGGCGGTGTATACCTCTCTGCCGACGATCTGCTGTACCTATCGAAGAGCGAGCTGTCATGAAGTCGCTCTTTTTATATGCCCCAGCTGCACACATCAAGACAAATATATAATTTTTCTTAGATTAAGTAATGGTGGATTTGTGAGGCACAATGCGTAATTTATGGTCTCTTATTCTTGACATTGAACTTCTATTTTATACCAGGTGGACATTTTTATCTGGTTTGTATTTTCTTTTCTTGTTTTGTATTCCGAACCTGATTCATATCTAGTATGTCCTCCATTTATTCATGTCCAAAAACAATGTCTTATCTTGAATATTCAACTAGATTGCATTTGGCCCCGAAATTTTATGAAATATATTATGTATATTCCATGTCATATTGCTAGATCATATACACTCTTAACCATGATGGAGCAAAAGTAGAAACTACTTTAACTGTGATTTTTATTCGATATTTCGGCTCCATTTATGTTAAATCTAAACCGATATAGTTCTTGAAGTAGTTGAAGTCTTGAAGTACTTGATTTAATATTTTAGTATGTGAATTCCTTTCGTTTGTAGCTTTATAAGGGTTCCATATTCGACAAATGTGTTGACCCATGTATATAATGACCCATACCAAGTGGTTCTAAAGGTTCCTGTATAATGGGATTCGGTCGCACATGTCCCAAGGTCCATCGTAGTGTCCTGGCAGGCATACCAGTACCAAGAAACCAGACAGCCACCAAGACACGAGAGATTGAATTGATTCTCTCGATATGCAGTAACAGTGGTGCGAAACCGCCAGCTATAAATAAGACATGGAATTGATTATTTTCATCATATCAAGTAACTGCGGTCGCTAATTTTGCTCGTAATAATCCTCGAGACAACTCGCCACTTGCATTAATCAAGAATTGATTTCAGCAGTGATAGTTTACTTAGAATTGACTCATTCTGTAAGGGAAAGTACTTGGGCAGGAAGATAGGTGAAAATAACATAGGACACCATGCAGGGCCCGTTTTAACACGTGGAATAATAAACAGTGTATTTTCATGATGCAACGGAGTACAATGTAAAAGACATTATTTATAACTCACTGACACGTACCAACAATTTCTAACCACTTGTACAATCATAATCAACTCTTGTGTCAGTTCAATGAGAATTTCGCAGTTTACAGTACAGGAACCTATTATTTACCAAAAGTAAAATGGTACCAAAATGTTGATGCAGTTACCAAGAAATTTACATATATTTCGGAGTTTGCACTTTGTAAAGTAATTTTTATTAAAGAAATCTTACTGAGTCCGTGTTCTACTGAATGTGTCCATCAACCACCTGCTCGTGAAAGCAGCTTTATCTTTGTGTGGAGGGTATTATAAGCAAACCGTACATGTTTTATCAAAACTGCTGGCTGAAAAACAGTACAAAATTCTTGCAATAACACATATTGCTGTTATTTTATTCAACAGGCATGTTTGGAGTATATATTCGGATTACTGTTGCCACCCACTTCCTTGAGGGACACGAGCTACTACTTCATTGTCTGAATGTGACCTACAACGACATCCTCTCTGTGAAATATTATAAACTACGCGATGACGACACATGGATATCACTTTTTGAACAGCGTCCTTCGATCACTGGAGATCTTATTACCACAGGTAAAGCTATCAGCAGCATCCGGTTCAGGTCGTTAGGATGGGGTCGTATTGTCATCCTGGGCGTCCGACCTGAGGATGCAGGTTTATATAGATGTAGAATAGACCGAACAGGACGTGTTGATATCAGGAATATTTCAGTGGTCCTGCTTCAAGGTAACTGATTAGTTAAAATACAATCGTATGCTTGTTTCACAGTCACTGTGCATTATTATTTAAGTCAATATAATGCGTTATAATTATAAAAAACTGGGCAATTTGTTATTAAGATGAAGGTATGACCATTTTAATTGCCCCACTCGTTATATTACAAGGAGTGTCAGGTTAACTTAATTACAATTATTTTGAAGGCCGTAGGAGCTGTTGAACCCACCACTCCCTCAAAGAAGACGCAAGTACACGTCCAAACTGGTAATCCAGGCAAATTTATATAGAAAATATTCAAAATTATGAAATAAAAAATAATTACATTTGGTCGATACGATTCAATAATATTGGATATGCATGACAAAAATCATTGTGCGTGTAATCTGGATGCAACATAATAAAGCCTCGAAAACAGTATATCACAAATTATATTCGCTTTATGTATTATTGGTTATGAATAACATATTAAACTTATTAAGATTAATTTACACTTAGAGGTGTATTTTCAACTCCGTTACAAAATGTACTGTTGTAATATATATGATTTATAATCACGGTAGATATGTGTTATGTTTCTCTTATAATTATTATTATTTTACTTATTGTTTCCCTTAACATTTATTGATTCGAAACTATTCCTGGAAACGTAACAAAATATGTAAAGCAAACTGATTTAATGTATTTCCCTCCTCTTTACCCTCTCTCAGTAAAATATGTAGATAGTATTATAGATACAGGAAAATTCATGATGCATTTGTTCTGTATTTGAAGGGGGGTTTACAAAGAGCCAATATTAATGTATTGATGATAATCCTTAGATAATGACCCTTATTTGATCCTTATAAATTTTGTCATTTTTATCATCCTATGAATGATAACAATGCACTGTTTAGATTTCATAAATCTGTCTGTCACTGATCTAAAGAAGTTACCAGACTCTCTTTCATGAAACTGTGCATGATAATAGAGATTTGACTGGGCATTGTTTATCTTTTGATGGTATGCCACACGCATGTGTTCCGTGTCCGAAACAAATGAATTACAGACATTATCAAAGTGCTGGCATCGTACCAAATCCATATATAAGACTGTATTATCTTTGTGAAACGTAAATATTTTTCCCAGGATAAGTATATGATATGCATGTTAAATATGGAAAACAAGGCAGCGGAATTTTAAAAGGGCCTACCAGATATTCAAACGAAATAGAAAAAGATTTCATACATTTATTTTGTTATCAACATTGCCATTGACAAGCAATCTGTTGAGCCCCATTAAGCATAACACACCTAGACGTCCTTACAGCTAACCACTGATAAACTTTGGCGTACTGGGGATTTTGAGTCAGAATTTTGCAAAAACACATTAAACCAAGAAACCGGTTGAGTTCTTAACAATGACTTTCACGAACATATCATAATAAAAGTCAATGAAGGCTACGTTGGTGGTGTGGTGTCCTAAACTCAAAATACTCTATCTAACTGCAATATGTGTTATTGCTATATTCAAATTTAAAATTCCGAGTACGCCCAGGTATATAAGTGATCGAGCTGTAGGGACAACTAGGTGATTTTGGTAAATGGGCCTCTGCAGATTGCTTAAAGATGCAAGTTAAAAGGGAAGAAAACACTCATATGACTTTCAATTTTAAACTGCTTTCACTTTTATAAGTCACACTATAACTGCATAAAAGGCTACAATGTTCAAACTATCTTATTGGCCAATAACACACAAAAACACACATAAATTCATAAAAAATGTAGGTGATGCCTTTGTCTGTCTAGGCATCATTCAGAAAAGTGTTGACAGACATACAACAGACAAACGCCGCACCTTTACTGTAGCTCTATAGCGAGCTTTAAACAGATGTTTCTGTAGCATGATAAAAAAATGATCAATCATCACTAGTACCTCTGTCTTGCATAATCAACAAATTAAGTATAATTATCATTTCCTATGTGCCAGTTTAATAGTTGTTTAACAATTATTTACATTATGACCCCCCCCCCCCCCCCCAGAAATAACTGGCACAATATCAGAGACATCTTGATAATGGATGCAGGAAGTAAAATTTTATATGAGTATTGTGGGTCATAATTTGTTTAGAATACATTATCTGCGGTATATACATCTCTGTGGATGGTCTGCTGAGGGAGCTGTCATATATTCGCTGTCTTTATATGCGTCAGGTGCACTGTCAGGTTTGTTAATTTGATATATTTGCTATTTAACATTATAATAAATAGATATACTTTCTCTCTAGCAGCATTATTGTGGAATTTTAAGGCATTGCTTGTTATTTAATGTCTCATATGTTTGATAAGTTATTCGGACTTATAACAAGTGGTGAATTTTACCTGGTTTGTATAAGTGTTTATTGTTTTGTTTAGCCATCCAAATTCATAACCATTATGTCTACAATGTATTTATATGCAAAACCTCATCGCCGGTCGTATCATGAATGTTCAACTTCACTTTGTTTGGTCTCAAACTAAGTGATTCCTAAGGGTGTTAATTGAACACGATAACGCTGGTCTGTGTATTTGTTATATGTGTATAACTAGTCCATCAAGTTGTGAGCTACCAGGTACTGTTACCTTGTGAATGCATCTTCAACACTGGCTAGTATGGTCTACAAAACTAAACGGTATCGTAATCATAACCTTCTGTCCAATATCATGTTTCAGATATTAGATAATTCGAATGTAGTTGTCAAGAGGCGTGATTCGTGTAAATGTAATTACATAAACTTCGTGTTTTCTGGTTTTATTGAAACCGATACCTGAAAACCAGTATAAAATTCTTGCAACAACGTATATCGGTGACTTTTATTTCAGTTGTCATGTTAGACCTATATACAATTTACTGTTGCCATTCACTTCCTTGCGGGACACGAGTTACAACTTAATTGTTGGAATGTGACTTACGAGAACATCCTCTTTGTGAAATACTATAAACTACAGGGAAATGACACATGGATATCACTTTCTGAACAGCGCCCCTCGATCACTGGAGATCCTATTACCATTAGTAAAGCGATCAGCAGCATCCGACTGTCATTAGGATGGGGTCGAGTAGTCATCCTGAATGCTCAGACTGAAGATGTAGGGTTTAACAGATGTAGGATAGACAGAGCAGGACGTATCGATATCAGGAATATTACAGTGGTCCTGCTTCAAGGTGACTCATTAATTAAAATGTATTTGTATGCCTTTTTCACAGTTCTTCTGACTGTTATTTAAGTCCATATGATATGATATAGTTATAAAAAGGTTAAGCAATCTGTTATTGTACTTACGATATAACCATTTAACTGTTTTATTTACAAGGATTGACAGGTTAAATGTTATATGATTTTCGTATATTGCACAACCATCACATTCACAGGAACTTCAGAATACACAACGTCCTTGGAGAACACAAAGAGGCCATCCATCAAAGCTGATAATCCAACCAGACCGCTGACTCAAATTACAGCACGTACGAACAACGTCTGGCCCTTCATCGTCACACTAACAGCAGCCTCTGTCCTGGCTTTTGTATTGTTGATGAGCGTCATTATGTTAAGAGCACGTAATAAGTCCGACACGAGTGAGTAAAATAACACAGACTTATGTTCATCAAATGTGTTTTTATTTCACTACTGCGGGACTGCGAGGTTTAAAGGTGCCCATTCACCTGCCTTTTGAATAGAATTAATGTAATTTTATGCTTCCTCTTTGTATATATTGATGATCTAAGAGTAGTTCTGGTTTTGAAAACTTCATATAACGCCTCTGTAAAGGATGTATAAACAGCAATGTTTTCAGACGGAAAAAAAACATATAACCTAAGGTGGTAGGTTGCATATATGCCGAGGTAGAAAGGTCACTTGCTGCAAAACGCCATTTGCGAAGCTCTGGCGTATCGGACTTACCACCAGATGCCCTCGTTGAATTTGTTTTGATAACTTTGCCAGGCCCTACATTTTTATAACATGTTAATATAAACAAAACAAGCAGCCTTTGTGCGGTGATTTACACGTTTCCTGACTATTTTTTATAAAAGCTTCAAACGATTACCATTTGTTAATAAAGGTCAGATAGGAGATTGGGTCCCTTTAAGGTATTAAACGTGAAGGAAATACTGCATAAACGAGTGCATGATACCTGTATTTGCTTGCTTCTTTGTATTAATGTTTCTCTTGTTATAATTTGACGTATTAAATGCGAAATACAAAGGGAACTTTCCTTTAAAAACATCACGTGATTCTAATATATTGTTTCAGAGACAACCAGTGAAGTGTTTCTTGGAACCAATACACCAAGGATCGCTTGCTCAATGAATCGGCTGACAGGCATGTTACTTGATATTAAGATAACGTAAATCATGTCTTACACGAATTGACCTATTTACAGTAGTTTTAAGACAGACGTCATTTAAGGTGGTCTGGTACAGCCAACATCTGTCTCCCCAAAGAATATTTTTAATAATGGAATATATGCGGAATACAGTCACACATGCATAAAATTTAGTCTATATGATCCGATCTAAACTGTTTAAAGGCTTATATTATGTGTCCGAAAGACAAAGTTTACAAAAAATGGCCCATTTGATATTTCGATCATTATATCCTATGGTAGGTTTAAGTTTATTTTCATTTGAGGCGACACGACCGAAATTGTCATTGTCATATACTATGAATTTGCATTTGTCATTTTCTGTGTATTGTACATTCAGAAAAAAAAACACCTTTATATTTTATTTTAACAGCATCAAGACGAAGTCTTCCGCGATTAATTCATGAGCCACCCGCTTCTGTTTTGATCCTACTTTGACTGTTCCAAATGTCCAATATCAGTTATCGGAGGGTTATGTCGGCAGCGTTGAGTTGGATTAGTCCTGCGTTTAAAAATGCTTGAAAATGACTATGTTTAATGTTTCACCATGACTGTAATCAGTTACCGAAGTATTTGTCTTAGTTCTTATAACTGGGGGTATCATATTCTAACAATGTCCACGGGAAACTCAGAACACAACTACCTGTTGCTGGAAGATTTAAATAGATATTTCATTTTTTCCTTTAGATGCCTAATTCAATTTTTAAAATACAATAACTGGACATAATAAAAAAATGTAAATATATACAAATATATAACTAAGAAAACAATGAAAAACATGTTCGCTCTTGTAAGGTTATTGATTGGATGATAATACTGGTTTTGTCAGTAAAAAGCATCTTCAGGTTGGCTTTGTGTGGTCCATCCACATTTTCTATTATATTAAACTATACACGTTATTAATTTTAAACTAGTATCCGTGTCAAAGCGTGTAAATTATTTCAATAATGTGACAATAATGTAAATTTACCTGTTTCTTCTTATTTGCCTTCTGTAAGGCCTTGCGAGACATCGGGATCTTACTACCATTGCTCACAGTTCCCTCTTTGTTCAATACATCCGTCTTGTATGTTTCTCATCGTCGGCCCGGGGAATATTCGACTCCGAGCTACATATGGACGTTCTGCTATCCACTATCTTTTGGCCTGTTCCAGTCAAATGGACACAACGCATCGGCCTACAGGTGCCAGAACCGCAATAGCTACTCCTGACCTCTGACTGCTAGTCACGTTTCCGGTAGCCTATCCTGGTCTGCAGCCTCTCCTGATTTAGTCACACGAAAAATAGTTGCTCACCGAAAAGCTATGCACCCCATAAATCCTGAATTCCTTTAAGGAGCGTTTCACGTATTTATTCCGGTAAAATAAATGAAAAAACCGTCTCTATGCATCAAATCAATCACAAAATATTTTCAAATAATCGTCCAAGTCACACGATACACTTTTTAAAGAATTGTCTTTAAAATAACAAGGCTAAACACGTCTGCTCAGGTAGCAGAAAACTCCTAAGCTCCCGAAGTCGTTCCTGCGGTCTATCACACTCTCCATGGTTATGCGTAGCTTGCTCTCTAGCTAACATCGCCTGATTACATGCAAATTCTGCAACGGTTCCACATAGACAATATCCTTGGTTTTAAGCACATCGTATCTTCAAAGATATTGCCAAGATTATTGAAGATCAGAGCTCACATGCACTCTACTCAGACTAAGTTCCTCAACGCCACTACAAGGACTGCCCGACAGAAAACGTACCCTTACCTTACATGAAGTACCGACCCTTTAAAAAACAACAATGAGTGAAACACAACCCTGATCAGTGATCAGTCAAAAACAAAGGGTGTTATTTAAACAAATCAGGGAATATACCCTCTAGACAATATTGTTATATTTGAGGGTTGAACTGGCCTTTGGAAGGTCTTGTTACCTTTGTCTAACAGAATTAAAGAAAGTGACTAATCGATTGAGTGTCTCTTTTTGTATTCAATCGTCAGCTCGCAAATAGCATTAAATGAATGAAACAATGGTATAATAGTTAACCTATGGATAAACATACACATTATCATGGTTAGTATTTCTGGTACCACACCCCTATGGAATAATACATACGTAAACGTCTATATTATATTTTTTATCACAATCATCTCTTGGCATTCTCGCAGTAGATAACAGTATCGCTGAATATTTTCTGGGAATTATGTTCTGTTGTTAGTTTATATAGCCAAGCTTCTCTGTATGAACAGATAAACCAGTCAACTCGACAACACGGATATCTTTACAATAAATCGCATGGAGTACACCGAGAAATCAGCATAACATGAAAGCATACATGAGTTTATCTCAAACATGACGCTTTCGGCTGGTTAAATCTCGTTATACATGTTCCTGTTTTTATCGTTCATACTCCCTTTATTAAATATCCATTGTACAGCATACGTTGATTTTAGCCATAACTACGACGAATATGAGGTTCGATGTTGCTCAGGTTTGCGCCGTGGTGCTTAGCTAGCTGCGCACAATCCACATGGCGTTATCAACTCACCGTAAGCCTATAGACAGGCCGTAAACAGCCCTGTACTGTCGCCTTACGTGCACCGGCTGGTATCTGTGCGGCACCCGTACGGTTTTCCGCGAAATTTCGTACAAGCACTTTTCGGTGTCCGCCGTTGCCGTACGGGCCAGTGTGATATGTGAAAAGTCGAATGGCGGGGTCCGCACGGCTCCCTGGCGATGTAAATTTTGCTCGTGCGGTATACTCACGGTGCCCTGAATCTGAGCTGTTAGATATATAAATACAGCATCTCTCAGCATAACATTCCAATTTGCCCAAATGCCCTAAATTAATTTATATTGATCTGTAAATAAATATCATCGTAGTATATTGTTGTTTTACGATTAGTTATATATGTTTCAAAAATAAAACGGGGCGAAGACTATAGGGTCCAATGTCCGAGAAACATTTCATATATAATAATACAATAATGAAATACCCCTAAAAAATGTCCACGATAACATTTTCTTGTTTTATCCACATCTTCGCAGCTTGATGTTTCCAACTCGACTTGCATTACTTTTCCTTCCTTTCCCTTTCTAATTCTATGGCTTCAGGTTGAACAAATGACAGTTGTTTAAATACCAGCTATAAATAAAGCAGGAAATACCCTTACGGTGGCTGCACGTTGCTAGCGATCAACGCCCTGGCGCCTGCCGGTCACCCTACAATGTACTTGCTTCATGCATAGAACTTGCAAGGTCACGTTACGGTTCCCGGGCAGCCCCCTTGCCGACCAAGTTTCGGAGGTCACCGTACAGTCGCCGTAGATTGGATGAAAAATCAAACGGTGACCGTACGGTCTCGAAAAACCCACGGCAAGCAACTGGGTTGTAAAAATACTGTACAGCGCCCGGTGTATATGTGAGGTAGGTATTAATGATTGTTTATAGTTGAAATTAAAACAAAGCCCCTCATAAAATAAAATTTAATGCATAGAAATACCATGCAACCTACTCTTACTAAGAAATTAATATATATGTACAAGATAAGGTGCAAATGCAAATATAACTTATAGAACCGACTGCATCAACAAAAAGGAATTAATCAAGAGTCTTGGGACTATATCAGGTAAAGTAGACCTCTGGAATTTGATTATTAATAAAATAACCAAAACTTATATTTATATATGAGTTTTCAGTTTTAACATTATGTTTTATTTTATAATGTATATATTATTTGGCTTATCGTTTAGTTTACATGTATATATGTTGAATTTTAATCAATAATATTTCTATCCATATAGGACACAAATTAAAGTATTGTTAAAATATAATGTTTTGTATATTTATTGGCTGAGACAATCGTGTAAAGTTAAATTGTTATAATTTTTTTAATATATCAACCTTTATAAAATCACCCAGAATGGGGTAAATCTAAATTTTTCAAAAGCTACAGAGTATGAAACAGTCTTAATTTTATAATATAATATTGGTCTGAGGGCTGCAGGTAGGAAAATATTACGACTAAACTGGAAAAAACATATTTAGACACGTTCTAAAGAGATTCTACAGACGTTAAAAGGTAAAGTCAAATTCGAACTAATTAAAACAACAAATAATATTCAGGCCATGTGATGAAAGCACGCTGAACCTGCTATAGTAAAAGAACTATTAAAGCCAAATCCTACAAACAGATCTAATGTATGATGTCTGAATTTTCCAAGATTTAGTCATCTGAACATGCTCTTTTTTATACTTACAAAACCTGAATAATAATAATTATATTCTTTTATTACAAGTTAAACTGAGAGTAAACTGATCAGACTAAATCAGCTCAGGAAAACTGATCAGCTGGTGACAAAAATACGGGAGCCCAAAGCAGCAATTTGGTAATATTAAGAGAACACTGAGGAATAAAATATTTACACATAGAGAAAGTCCTGATACCTTTATAGATAATGATTAAAGCAATTTCACTTCTATCAGTAAAAGCAAACAACCATTTGCCTACACGTACAGGACATTGACTACATATATACAAGGAAGCATCAAAGATTCAAGAGTTGTCTGTAATGTTTATGAAGAACTAGTTCATCCAATTTGTTCTCAAGCTTTGCATGATGAGAATAGCAAATCTGAGGATCAACACTCTTTTACTTTAATTAAATAATTACGAAGCTTGTAAAAATGCTGAAAACTGACTAAACCCCTTATAAAGTACAAATGTGTGTGACATGGTCATAAAAAATTATTGGGCCAACATTTTGCGTGATGACAGGGATATATACCAGAATGATGCACATACCTTTTTTAATGTTACACCATGACTGCATTATAGAACAGAATGTTAAAAATTTAAGTTATTTTGCCTACATGGTCTTTTTCCACTTATAGACAAAATTTTAGCAGTATCTGTCCAAGTATTGTTGTAAAAACTGCTAGTGTTAATAGATAGACAACAGACGAAAACCACGGCTATAGCTCAAAATTGAGCTTGAACCATATATTTTCCATTATGTAAAAATGTTTAATTCATTAATTGTACCTCTGTATAGTATAACAAACAATTTATGTATAAAAAGCACTTAAATCACAAAAAAATTCTTATTAATAGGGTGTCTAATAGCAAATAAATTATCTGCGGTGTCAACCTCTCCGTGGATGGTCTGCAGTAACTTTTAAAGAGGGAGCCGTCATGAATTATCTCTATGTATATGCGCAAGGTGGCCTCTTAGGTTTGTTAATTTTATATATTTGCTATTTAACATAAGAAGAAAATATAAAATTTCTCTATAATACGTTATTGAGAAATTTAAAGGCATTGCTCGTAATTTAATATCTCATGTGTTCTACACTGTTCCTACATAACTAATTGTTATCAAAAGTCTAACCTTCTGTCTTATTATCATTTTTTCGGATAATAGATAATTCAGCTGTTATTATCAAGAGGCATGATTTGTGGGAATGTACTTAAGGCAACACTTACATAAACTTCGTGTTTTCTTGTTTTATCAAAACAAATACTTGAAAACCAAGTACAATACCACATATAGGTGATTTTTATTTCAGTGGGCATGTTACTGAGTATGCAGGGTTTTACAGATGTAGAATAGACACAGCGGGAGGGTCGAGATCAGGAATATGTTAATGGTCATGGTTCAAGGTGACCGATAATTTAGATTCAATTATATGCCTATTCCAAATTCAGGTGGCACAACTAATCAAGTCTTTCTTATGTCATATAATTATCAAAATACCAATTAATCTTATATTTTACTGAAGATATACCATTTTGATTTTCCCACTTTATTTTTCTCAATAATACAGGTATTGCCAAACCCCACAACCTTATAAATGGCGAGACCTTATAAAGGACCCTAACTGATTATCCAAATATTAAATCTCTTTTTAAATTTAGTTATATCATTTCAATTGCCTAACCTTTTTATTGAATGAGCAATACGTTTATCTTAAATAACCCTGGGTTCCCAAACACAGGGACTTCATAACACACCACTTCTTCTGGGAGGACAAAGCCGCCCGTCAAAGCTAATAGGTCAGGCCGAGATACATGACACAGGGAACAGTCAGGTGGACCATCTGAACAATGCCTGGCCCTTCATTCTCATTATGACTGACGCCCTTGTACTTGCGGCTCTAATACTGGTCAGCGTTTTCCTGATAAGAGCACATTTTAACCCTGATACGAGTAAAGATACTAAATATACATATAGTTATAATATTGATGAGCTATTCTTCACTACTTTCGTTTTTTTATAGACAGATTGATATGTATATCCTGACCTTATCTCTGTTCATTTTTATGTTTTATTACGTTTCAAAGTAATATAAAATCGAATAAAATTGAAATAATATTATTCAAACATTCCCAAAAATTATTTCAGTAAGCAACAGCGAAGAGTGCCTTGGTTTGGATACCCCTATTGTATGTACAGCCTGGCGGGTATGTCTTTTGATAATAAGATAACGAGTTCATTTTTACGTAAATCTCCCAGAGGACGCTAATTAAATGCCAAGTCATGTGTCCCCAATCAGCCAATATATGTCATCAATATATTTTCATTAGATATATGTACATCAAAATTTTTAACCTATTATAACTATTTGGTATAAAGAAAATTAATACCATTCACGGTAAACGACGAGCGTGCATTTAACAAAACATATTATTATATTGGACCATAAGAGTATACATATACACTAAAACTGTGCAAATATGTATCAAATTTAAGTGCAGGTCGTGTGAAATGAGTCTCGCCCATTCAAAACTGTTTTCAAATGCTATCTTGTAAAGGAACTATATTGAAATAACTTCCTTTCAATCAGTATCAATCGTAAGATCGGTTTAGTTGATACTCACCTTCTTCTCGCCACAGGCAATATTACATAAGAATCAGTATAAAGTTGCATGGGGTATTGATTATTTTAACTTCACAATGGATATAATTTCTATTTTTTTTTTATTTTACAATATCAAGAAGATGTCTGCCGCCTTAGCAAACCGCGTCAACTTTTTTTTAATTTCTGGATATTTTCCTCCAAGAAGCAAACTTTTCAACTCTTTTCAAACTTAAATTTCACGACACAGAAAAACGTTGATTTCGAAGACTTCCCCATAACTGTTTGCCATAAATACATTCAAATTAATACTAACGAGAGAAATCAGCCAAATTTTCAAAATGAGGATGATGGAATGTTATCAGTGTCATTAAAGGTATAGGTGGACACTGGAAAGATATGGATTTCAATTAAGAACTACTAGGAGCCGGAATAACTGACATACATGTGCACTTAATCATAACCAAGAAGACATACAAGGAAATACAGCAAGCGTGTTGCTGTTCTATTCATAATATATTCTGGAATATGATTACCAGACATTTGGTAAAAAAAATGACTGTGAAATTAATTGTAACTCTATCTGAACTCATATGAAAAACAAAATTATTTATATATATATATATATATATATATTATATAAATTTATATAATTCCGTATATTATTTCATGTTCATGTATTTTCAATTTTTCAAACAAGAGGTAGGTAAAAATGTCCGCTGGACTGATTGAAGGCTAGATCTTCTTATCATCTCCCAACCGATCTACTTTCCAATGGTGGGGTACTTTCTTGTCAATACCAGGAACATAGACATCAGAAAGTCTGTCTGCTTGAGCTACACTAGAATTACCAGTCATTATGACTTTAACATAGACATCAGAAAGTCTCTCTGCTTGAGCTACACTAGAATTACCAGTCATTATAACTTTAATCATCGAAAGTTAAGAACAAACACAAAAGAGCACAACAGGCAATGCAAACAGCACTGTAGGAGCCAATGACCAGTAGCTAAATTGGGGCAGTCACAAATATATTACGCTGATGGTGGCCCGACTGCAGTGTTGCACGTGGCAGATAAGGAAATCGTGTTAGCATGGCCGCCTTTGAAGGGAATAGACGCATGAACCAGCTGGCAGGCAAAATTGAGGACAACTGACAAACTGACAGACATTTGGACAAACTGACACAAAGTGGAAGAAAAGTGACTAGATCATTCTATATACAAAAGAAGAAAAGTGGGGAATGAGCCGTAGTTTAAAAAGATAGGACCAATATTGACACAGTTATGAGGAAAATAAGATTTGATTACCTTGACTTGAATTTTTGACATGTTGAAAAATACACATTCAGCTTTAAAAAAACATTCTGATATATAACGTGTCAGTTACTAAGTGATTCTTGCAAAACAAAGACCTGTAGAATGTTATATGTCAGTTCCATGAACCAGAACGCATGAGAAATTGAGTACTACTGACAAAGAGACAAGTGACAAATTGGATGACATTTGACATCATTTCAACGAGAAAGGATAGACAAACAAAAGAAGCTATAGTTTATGTAGATAGAACTCTTTATGACGTTGTAATGATTAAATTAATATTTTGTCGTTTTTTGCTGACCTTGACTCTTGATCTATATCGACCACAAACAATAGGCTTCCAGGAATTTTCATTGATAATCAATTATGTAAGTTTGAAAGCGACTGCTGCAAAGTTGTGGCCAGTGGAGTGGGGATAAAACACAAATTGTAACAAACAGACATACGCAACTGACCAACATGCTTGCAGAAAACTCCGACAAGCAATAAAAGTAAACATTTATTTATCGTTGTCACTTATGTCACATGTAAATAACAATTTCTGAACGCTTTTAATTTAGCAGTTATTTATTTGTCAATTCAATGATAATTTCGTCTGTAGAAACCTATTATTACCCAAAGACAAACGGTGTATATCATATATAACCGTATGTAAAAACCTACCCCTTCTAGCTTTACCAGGGATCCATATTCGTTAAATGTGTTGGACCATGCATATTTTACGCTCCCGAGGCAGCGGAAACCTTGCGCTTCTAAAGAAGCTACTGATTTTCCCGCTGCCTGCTTTGACCGTTTATGATGCACTTACACACCAGGTGGCCAGTCTGCTGAAAAAACTGCTGATGTTTCTAGCAGCCAACTAATTGCAAGTCAATAAAAACTCGACAGGCATCAGGCTCTGCCCAGAAACCACGTGAGGGCCATTCTCTCTGCGCCTGTGGCTTGTTCAAACGGTTGTCAGGACGATGAGCTGTCACTCAAAACGAAATGAACATCATTAGCTCCTTATATTCCTAGCATGTCTGGTAAAGCGTTTTGTCTTCCAGCACAGGGTATCATCTGATTGGACCAAAATACAGTGCTCCCCTCTAGACTAGAGATTCAGGATATGAGGTCATAACAAACAGCGCTTATGATATAGGTAATAGGCTAATAGGTAAAGCGCTGTGTAAAGAGCTTATGCATATTTACTTTGACGTCGATCCTGGCTCCGAATTTGGTCGAACATCTCAAAGTCCAAGTGGAATAATAAATTGTGTATTATCATACAGAGACGTCGAACACTGTAAGATAAAATATTTACTTGTCACTAGCAGCTCTGTCAAAAGTGACCAGCATTTCCTAATCCCTTGTAAATTACCTACTCTTACGTCAATTCAATGAGAATTTTACAGTCTACAGAAAAACATTAATTAAGGCTTAGCGGGACAAAGACTTTAATTAGGATAACCAGGAAGTTACATCTGTTTCGGAGCTTGTACTTTCCTTATTATATAACTAACCCAGTGTTTTGCTTAGCGTGTTATTAAAAAAAGTTAACGCTACTTGTTGTATGCACTATATGTGTTTAGCTATATCATCAAACGGTGCAATACCCTGCATTTATCATATGTAAATGTAGCATTTGCAATGTCAGGTCTGATCCACAAAACCAAAGTAAAATACCATTATTATAACCTTTTAAGTGTGTCAGCTAATAGAAAGTTCAAGCATTTCTAAAAAAAAATTCATTCATATGATTTAGATAATTTAAAACAAGAACACATTTTACCATAGTAAGTTGTACACAATGAATTATATTTACACTTTAGTTATTATATATATTAGTGCTAGTAGTATTAAAACATCATGAGTACTCCAGTCTGGTATAGGCATTGAATTATGTATTAGAGCCACATCCTGTTTGTCAGCTAAACGCCATTTTTGCAATTTCCCCCATCATTAGGAATCTTAATAACAGATACAGGAAGTAACACTTTATATTGTTGTGGGTCAAAATTTGTTCAGAATTTGTCGACTCTTCACAACGCTGCGCGTGTTGACCGTGTATTATTCTAGAGGGTCTCTCACAGTAAACTTATTAACAACGGTGTATACCTCTCTGCCGACGATCAGCTGTACCTATTGAAGAGCGAGCTGTCATGAATTCGCTCTTTTTATTTGCCCCAGTTGCACTGTCAGGTTTGATAATATGATATATTTGCTATTCAACATTAAGACAAACATATAATTTTTCTTCAATTAAGTAATGGTGGATTTGTAAGGCATATTGTGTAATTCAATATCTCATATCTCATTTTTCTTGTTTTGTATTTCTAACCTAATTCTCCATTTTTTCATGTGCAAAAACATATAGCCTGTCTTATCTTGAATATTCAACTATGCTGCATTTGGCCCCGAATTTTCTATGAATTTAACTGTGTTTATCTGTTCTTGTCAATATTTTGGGTTCCATATATATGTGAAACCTAAGCCGATTTCGTTCTTTTAGTACAGGAAGTCTTGAATTACTTGATTTGATATTCTAGTGTGTGAATTCCTTTCGTGTATAGCTTAACAAGAGTTCCATATTCGACAAATGTGTTGACACATGCATATTGGCCCATACCAGATGGTACTATTAGGTACCAGTATAATTGGATTCGGTCGCACATGTCCAAAGTTCCTTCGTTGTGTCATGGCAGGCGTACCAGTACCAAGAAACCCGACAGCCACCAGTATACCGGAATTTGAATTGATTCTTTCCTTCATATGAAGTAACTGCGATAGATAAGACTGCCACCTATAAATAAGACATTAAATTGATTCTTTTCTTCATATCATGTGACTGCGGTCGCTAATTTTTCTCGCAGACTAATAATTCTCGAAACAACTGGTCACTTGCATGAATCAAGAATTGTTTTCAGCAGTGATAGTTTACTTAGAAATGAATCATTCTATAAGTGAAAGTACTTGTGCAGGAAAATAGGTGAAAATAACATAGGACACCATGCAGGGACCGTTTTAACCAGTGGAATGATAAACAGTGTATTGGAATGGAGTACAGTGTTAAAGGCAATATTTATAACTAACTGACAAGTACCAACATTTTCTTACCACTAATAGAGTTATCATCCACTCTTGTGTCGATGCATTGAGCATTTCGCAGTTTACAGGAACCCTTTATTAACCAAAAGTATATAAGTACCAAAAGTTTGTTGCAATTATCAGGAGATTACATTTTTTTTTCGGAGTTTACACTTGGTTTAAATTATTCTTACTGAGCCCTTGTTCGACCGATTGTGTCTATCAACCACCTGCTCGTGAAAACAGCTTTATCTTTGTGTGGAGTGATGATTATGATTCATGTATTTGAAGCAAACCCTACATGTTTTATCAAAACTGGCGGCTGAAAACCAGTACAATTTCTTGCAATATTACATATTGCTTTTTTATTTCAACAGGCATGTTTGGAGTATATATTCGGTTTACTTTTGCCACCCACTTCCTTGAGGGACACGAGCTACAACTTCATTGTCTGAATCTGACCTACAACGACATCCTCTCTGTGAAATACTATAAATTACAGGATGATGACACATGGATATCAATTTTTGAACAGCGTCCCTCGATCACTGGAGATCTTATTACCACTGGTAAAGCTATCAGCAGCATCCGGATTAGGTCGTTAGGATGGGGTCGTATTGTCATCCTGGGGGTCAAACCTGAGGATGCAGGTTTATATAGATGTAGAATAGACCGAACAGGACGAGTCGATATCAGGAATATTTCAGTGGTCATGCTTCAAGGTGTCTGATTAGTTAAAACACAATCTTACGCGTATTTCATAGTCCGTGTGCAATATCATTAAAGTTAAATTCTATGGTATAATTATCAAAGATTAACCAATCTGTCATTTAACTTATGTAGAGGTCAAATGCAATATTATTTTTTTTAATGGTACAGGAATTACATACGCAGGAACTCCAGAAAACGCCTCATCCTTGGAGGAGACAAAGGCTCCGTCCATCAAAGCTACTTACACAGGCCTCTTGAATCCAGTCGGATCCGTGACTCAAATGGCGGACCGTGTGAACAAAGTCTGGCCCTTCATTGTCACACTGACAGCAGCCTCTGTCGTCGCTTTTATATTGTTGATGAGCGTCATTGTGTTAAGAGCACGTAACAAGTCCGACACGAGTGAGTAAAATAGCACCGGAATAACACAGACTTTCGTTCAACAATTGTGTTTTTATTTTAATATCTCGGGGCTGCGAGGTTAAAGGTAATAAACACTGACAAAACAAAAAAAATAAACAAATTGATGTTACCTATAGATTCGTGATTTGTTTGTTTTATAGTTTCTCTTCATTACAAATTAACATATAACATATGCGAAGTACATGGGAGACCTTACCTTGAATCATCATGTGATTCTAATACATTTATTGTTTCAGTGACAAACATCGAAGAGTGTCTGGAAATGAGTACACCAAGACATACCTGCTCAGTAAACAGCCTGGCAGGCATGTCACTGGGTATTAACTTAAAATAAATCACGTTTGACCTAGAGAAAGCTACTGAGGATGGTAACAAGATTGACATCATTTGGGGTAGTCTGCAAAAGCCAAGTATCGGAATCCTCATAGCTATATCCATATCTACATTTTTAATAGTTAACGAGAAGCTGCTCACGACGTACCCTTATTCTTAATACAATTATCGTCAATATGATTTAGGGAAATCATTTTTTAAACAGTCACTGTAACCGACGAGTTTGCATTACAAATGGATATGTTGGTATATATATATTTATATGATATATAATCACATTTGCATCAAATTTAGAATATATCGTGTAAAAAAATTTCTGGTCTATTGTAAACTGTTTAAACGCATATATTTCGTGTCTAAAAATCAAATTTTAAAGTAATTTTCAATTTATCATTTCAATAACTATATCCCAAGACAGGTGTCAGTTGACATACATTGTATCAATATTACTAGTGTCATATATTATGAATTTGTATTTGACATTTTCTGTGTAATGTTCGTTTAGGAATTACATTTATTTTTTTTTATCAGCATCAAGACGAAGTCTTCCGCGATTACCCCATGAGCCACCCGCATCTGCTTTGATCTTACTTTGACTGTTCCAAATGTCCAATATCAGTTGTCGGAGGGTTTTGTTGTGAACTTTAAGTGCGATTATTCCTGCGTTTCAAAATGCTAGAAAATGACCATGTTGAATGTTTCACTATGACAGTTGCCGAAGTATTTGCTTCCATTTCAAATAATGGGAGTAGCGCATTCTAACAATGTACACAGGAAACTCAGAAGACAACTATTTTTCGTTTGAATATTCAAATAGTTATTTCTTTATATGGCTAATTCAATGTGAAAAATACAAATGCTTCAGGTAAATGTTCATAATAAAAAGGTACTTCAGGTTTACTTTTTGTAACTAAGAAAACAATGGAAAAACATAAAGCGCTGTATACTCTCACTTGCGAGGATATTGACTTGTTGATAATACTTCTTTTATGCCAGTAACAGGAATCTTCAGGTTGACCTTGTGTGGTCAATCCATGTTTTCATTTATATCAAACTATACAATTTATCGATATAAATATATATCCAAGACAAAAAGTGTTAATTATTGCAATAGTGTGACTACGCTTTGCAAATTGCATATACCAAATGAAAACAAGTGAAAGCCTTAGTGGATAATGAGAGTAACTTTAAAAAAAGATGTGTTACGCGTGAAACAAGGTCGGTGATCAAGTAGCAGATTAAGCATATATAAAATATAATTTTAAAAGGCATATTTAAAATAAATAATATATCAGCACTCATAAAGTATGGGTATATACTCATTATCTCTTTAGAATTATATGATCAATGTCACTTACAACTATATGGTGATATTTATGTTCTGCTTTGTCATCTATTTGCAACTTACAAAACTGACAGTGGAAAATATCGCCGTTACATATTCCTGTACCTATTCTGATGATATTCTGTTTGAAATTTTCTATATGAAAATGTGTTACTTGTTAAAAAATACTAAACAACGCTGTTCTGCTTGGAATTCCTACAATTTTTGTTCATTTTGTCAAATGATGCCCTGAAGCAATGACGTTTTCTTGACAGCAAAAGTCACAAACGGCAAAATATGTAGCCTAATGACAATATTATTCCATCAGAATTTTTTAACTTGCATTGTCATCAGTAGGGGACGCCAGTAAAGTGTCAAGTCCTCCCTTAATACACCACATGGTGAGACAATTTAGATCAGGGCACTCCTGGTTACTGAGCCCATTATTTAGATATGTTATTTTCATGGAATCGCTGTCCATAGATCTAAAAACAGAGACAATATTCTTGTCGATGTTAACATTGATCCATTGGTGTTAATCAAACAATGGTTGTATGTTTTAAGATAAACTCAAAGTTCTATTAAGCTGAGGAACAATATTTCTTAAGTATCCTGAGGTGGAACTGTGATGAGAAAGTTCAGGTCATTTTCCCTATGACTAGATAGAAAAACATTCATCACGCTGACGGTGGCCCGCCTGCAGAACTGCAGGTGGCAGATAAGGAATTAGTGTTAATATGGCCGCCCCTAAAGGGATCAGACGCAAGAACCAGCTGGCTGGCAAAATTGAGGACAACTGGCAAACGAAAAGACATTTGGAGAAACTGACACAAAGTGGGAGAAAAGTAACTAGATCATTCTATATACAAAAGCCGAAGAGTGGGAAATGAGCCGTAGTTTGTGAAGATAGGACCAATATTGACACAGTTATGAGGAAAATAAGATTTGATGACCTTGACTTTGATTTTTGACATTTTGCTTTGACATTCAGCTTTAAAAAATCATTTTGATATATAACATGTGTCAGTTACTGAGTGAATCTTGAGGCATGAACCAGAACGCTGGCGAAATTGAGTAAACCTGACGAACAGACAAACATACTGACAAAGTGACACATCTGATGACATTTTACATAACCATCTCAACGGGAAAGGATAGACGAATAAAAGAAGCTAAAGCTAATGTAGATAGACCTTTTTATGACATTGTAATGATGAAAATATTATTATGTCGAGAAACTTTGAACAATAAGAAGTGTTAATTTGCAAGGGTCAACAAGGGTCGGTGATCAGGGGGCATATTCATCACAGTGCTTCTTATAGAATTCTAACTATCTTCTGCTCAGTCGTCCTCTTCTCAGTCCGCATGATGAGACATCTAAGATTAGCGCCCCACTTGTTACTGAGCCCATTAGTCAGGTATATTATTTCAACGGAATTGCTGTCCATGGATCTTGACATAGAGACGAATTCTGCTAACATTGACCAACAGGTCTTAGTTAAAAGACGGTTCTATAAGCATATCCATCTCAATACAAAATAAGTTTTCTATTGAGATGAGGAACCATATTTCTTAAGTACACTCAAGTCGAAAGTTTTCGTATTCCTTGAACTTTGATGCGGTAGTCAAGGTCATTTTCCCTCCTACCGGATAAAGGAATATTGCAAGAACGTTTGTCGCGGGCAGTCGGCAACTATAGAACATAGACGCCAATATCAATAATGCGCACCTGTTTACATGTATCACAAAGACGTTTCTTCTTATTTGCCTTCTGTTAGACATCGCAACACATCGCGATCTTACTGACATTTCTCTGTTCCCTCTTTGTTCAGTATACATCCCTCCTGTATATTTCTCATCGTCTGCCCGGGGGGATATTCAACTCAGACCTACATATGGAAGTCCTGCTATTCGACATCTTCGCCTATTCCAGTCAAATGGACACAATGAATCGGCCTACAGGTGCCAGAACCGCAAGAGCTACTCCTGACCTCTGACTGCTAGTCAGGAAAAATAATTGCTCACCGAAAAGCTATGCACCCCATGTACATCGTTAGATCCCAAATTCCTTTAATTATACAGCGTTTCACATATTTATTCTGGCAAGATCAGTTAAAACCATTCTATGTGCATAACAGTTCCATCAAAGAATATTTATAATAATCGTCCAAGTCACAAGATACACTTTAAAAAGAATTGTCTTTAAAATATCCAAGCTAATCTCGTCTGCTTGGGTAGCAGAAAACTCCCATGCTCCCGTCACATTCTCCATGGTTCTGTGTAGCTTGCTCTCTAGCTAACATCGCCTGATTACAAGTAAATTCTGCAACGGTTCCACATAGACAATATCCTCGGTTTTAAGCACATCGTATCTTCAAGAGTATTGTAGATCAGAGCTCACATGCTCTCTACTAAGACTAAGTCCTTCCGCGCCACTACAAGGACTGCCCGATTGAAAACGTACTCTTACCTAACATGATATTCCGACCCTTTAAACAAACAATGCATGAAACACAACCCTGATCAGTTAAAAACAGAGAGCGTCATTTAAACAAATCAGGAAATATACCCTCCAGTCAATATTGTCATATGTAAGGTTTGGCCTTTTGAAGGTCATGTTCCCTTCGTCTAACAGAAATAAAGGAAGTTACTAATCTCCTTAACTGTCTCTGCTTGCATGCAATCGTCAGCTCGCAAATAGCATAAAATGAATGAAAGAATGGTATAATAGTAAACCTATGGATAAGCATACACATGTCAGGGTTAGTATTGCTGGTACCACATCCCTATAAAATGATACATACGTAAACAGTTATATTTTTTTATATCACAGCCTTCTCTTGGCATTCTAGCAGTAGATAACAGTATTGCTGAATATTTTCTGGGAATTATGTTCTGGTATTAGTTTTGATAGCCAAGCATCTCTGTATTAATAGGTAAACCAGTCAATTCGACAACACGGATATCTTGATAATTAATTGGATTGAGTACACCAAGAAATCATCATAACATGAAGGCATATATGAGTTTATCTCAAATATAACGCGTTCGGTCGGTTATATCCTGTTATACTTGCTCCTGTTTTCGTAAATATAACGTAAAATCCACAGCATGCACTCCAATAAAAATGATCATTGAAATTAATTTATGTAAATGAGAGATGGTAAGCCATTTTTAAATCCGCCCTCGTGAATCCCCTATCAGCATCTTCACTACACAGTGACAAGAAAATATTTATATACCACACTAAACTGACAGGAATTACTATTACTTCAGGTAATTTAAATATTTACTACGCACACTAGACTTGCCCAGTCAATGAAATGGCTCTGACAGAGATATCAAACGGCTCTCACTGCGTCGCACTTAGTGTCGGTACTGCTACCATGCGGCAACTTACATAACTATTTACCATTCTCTGACCCTCTTATTTCATCGACTGGTAAACTTTGGCCGTACCGGACAGTCAGTGCCACACATCACCGCCTTGCTGAACTAGAATCTTTCCCAGTGACGTAAGGAGTAATTAATGTGGTCTTTCCCGGAATCTTTTTTCCAAAACCAACATGGTTAATTCAGTAACCGCCTATTGTGGGCTTCCAGCTTGCTATATATATGTGTGTGTGTGTTTGTGTGTGTGTGTGTGTGTGTGTTTAGGTCCTCGGCTATTTGAGTAAGGCAAGATTTTAAAAATATATAAAACCCTCAGCCTCAGTGAGTCAGTGTGTCACCGTTTATCAGACCATTGCTTAACGCAGCAGGCCGGTTTTAAAATGTGTGTCCAGCTCAGCCAATCAGCGTGAGATATTCAGGTCCACACGCGACGAACGCGGTCAACCTGTTATTCATGTACCGGCTGACAGAAACGATCACGACGTTCAGCGTGTTGGCACCTCAACAGTGGCAAAACTTTCATGTGTAACTTGAACACGAACAAACACACAGTACAAAATCGATGCGACATTGTCTACAATACACTCAAATTTGCCCATGGACCGTTTGTTCGAACAGCAGAGATATATCATAAGACACGAAGGTCCATGTATGGAATTTCTAAAAACATGCATGATTTCAGTGCGAATGTTACCAAGCGGGTTGAGCTGTCTATTGCCTATGGGACGCTGTTAGCCTCCTCATAGCAACGATGCCATTCACAGGAGGCCAGGCGGCCTGATATGCAAAGGCGAGGGAATCGTCAAAAGCCTTGTGACGCCCTTATATGCAAATATCAGGGATTCGCCATACGGACTTTACAGGACTTTAGTGATAAGAACAAGAACTGAGTTACGTCGGGTCAATCAGTACATGGAATCACGTTTAATCTGAAGCATTTTAGCAGTAAACATCAATACACTAAAGCCCAAGCAGGGCTAAACACACACTAGGGAAAAAACTATTTTCTCTGTTTTCCATAGTTTACCAAATAATAATGACACTTCCGAACACATGGAGAGATGATTTCTCGTAAAGCCCTGTTGCCCGGGTGTTCTCTCATTTGGCGCTGTATTTGTCGGATAAACCATTTCTTGTAAAATATTGTGATATATTGGTAAAAAATCATGTAACTACCCCAACTCCCCATCAACGACAACATTTGTCAAGAGTATACTCCTAAAAAGTATACATTGTTCATGATCCATATATTACATATCCATAGTACAGCTTACTTTGATTGTATCCATAGTTAAGACGAATACGAGGTTCGATGTTGCTGAGGTTTATTAAGTATGAATGACCTAATGACCAAGAGGAAAGGGCAAGATAAATAGTAATTCTCCTACGAATTTCTTTTTGATTGATCTGAAGCATCACGACAGTGCATTATTCAGTGCAAGCGAATATGTGTGTGTGTTTGCATTTTTTTTTTTTGTTCTCATACAACCAGGAACAAAATAGTATGACAATGCACTCCTTCATGGCCTTATAGTTACACAGACCTGCAGGTCCTTTTTTATGCGTTCTGTTGGTCCTGGTACCCTTCCATTCCCGCCAACCTCAAGGGCATGTACATATTTGCCAAATACAATTAGTGTCTCGAAGTACAGCCTTTAAATAGAATTAAATTTGCAATAAGACCCATTCAAGTATATCATACATACAGTCATGTCACGTTATGCTATCGGTTACTCACGTTGCCATTACATGCTCTCCAACCCATATATTATATCTGTGTAAATACCCTTTATTTCTTTATAATTATCGACATGTATTTTCCACGCAGATTATCAGCCGCACTACATGTATGCTCTGTGTTTTGTCCGACATATTTCTATTAACAAATCCCACTATAAAGTATAAATGGATCCCACCTTAAATACCTATGCTGTTATTTGTCAATATGAATGACATCAGAGCTTTCTAAATTAAGGAGGCCACCATAAACAAATTTTCTCCGCTTTCATTCAATAAGAAATATACCTTCTATCCTTGGTCCCCTGTCTTTTTTATAACTTCACAGAAATTCTATATGATTAGCTTACTTGGGAGAATTATGTCACTCTATTAAGAAACAATCGACCCAGGTCGTTATCTGTACATATATATAGTATAAGCATAATGGCAACTAAAAAAAAAAACAAGTGTTCGTTTCTGAGAATTTCAGAGATTTATAAACAAACAAAAAATCAGAAGAATAACAGAGAATCATACGGTTCCTCTAAATCCGGGCTGATCTAAAGTTCTAAAGGTAAATCCTATTCATTAACAGATTATGAAGAAAGTTATGAAAGTGATTTCGTAACATATATCAGAAATCTGTAAACTACTTGATAAAACAGACTATTATATTCAGTCAGTCTATGTAAGAAATCATTTTCTTTACACAATGTTGTCATATGGATAAGTTTAAATTTGAGGAGTGACTGTCTCGGACAATTAAGTTTAGTCCAATCTATATTTCAAATCGGTACACGAAATGTTTGATATGTTTAGTGGAGGTAACGGGATATCTGTAGATTATCATTTCGGTTTCGGATTTCGTGACAGGCCGTAGGAACACATTTCCTACCATATGTATCCTGGTGTCATCCACGCCCGGTATCTACCGCAACTGCAGGTCCTGCGTGTGTAATTATAACACATAGGTCTAATGACTGTAGACCCAAATATATATATATATATATATATATATATATATATGTATATATATATATATATATATATATATATGTATATTTATATGAATCTTGTGGTCTACCCGTGGACAGCAGAATCCAGGTTTTAACCGAGGTTTCAGATCTATTTCAAACAGTATATTTTTCGATAATGACCTTGATGCGCATAAGAACAATAATTTTTAGAGTACAGGCATGGATATAAAAAATTCAAGTCACACTGTGCAAAAGTAACGTGACTGGCATTGGCCAGCTTATGGGGCTATTTACATCCATCACGGTGATATAGATGTTGCACTTTATCAGGCCAATGTTATACATGAGCATACACATCAGAGTCACGGGAACATGTTTATTTTTCGACGTTTTTGTCCACACATTCCCATTGGCATTTCCAGCACCGCATGAGACCTAACAATGATTTCTTTGTAGCAGTGGCAGTTATAAAAATTCCATTCGCTTACTGAATAACACGTCCCATCGATACACGGTGACGCCAGCATTTTAGCAGGTAATTTGTGTCGTACTGTATGTAGTTTTGGCGTGCATGGTATAGATATATATGTTATTATTACCGTCTCAGGCGTTCTCACATTTCAAATGAACTGGGAATTCCATTGATAATGCAACATCGTCTACGCGGAAAAAGGTCTGTATGACTGAAATGGGATGTAGTACTCTTACAACTAAAGGTGAGTTAACATTCTGCTACCGGAGCTTACGGTTTTCGTTGAGATGTGACATAGTAAATACATTTTTACATCGGTTACTAAGATACCGATTAATACTTTGGTTTTCATATCATGGTTAACAATTCCTAAATGGAAGCAGAACAAAAGGAGCATAATATTATTTTCAAAATGGCGACTTTAAGGAATTCCCAATTAGTTATGTAGAAAATGATGAGAATTTGACCTGTTTGCATACATGTTGTAAAGTCGGTGACCAAATATTTCTGAAACAGCCGCTGCCTCCACCCAGTCAGTAAACGACGATTTGCATACAGGATATATCTAATACCAAATATTTAACGAATAGTTGGAGTTTATTTGGAAAATTTAACAAGAATTATCATTGACTGTAATGTTAGTTTAAGGTAGCGACCTGAAGTAATATTTCCATCTTTCGTCCTGAATAAATCAGGAAATATAACAGGGTCATAAATTTTATCGAATAAAGGTTATTAAATGAGTGAATATAGTGACTATCAGCAAATATATGAAAAAATTACTCCAACCATGGATCATGTGACTGCAAGCAGATGTAAGCTATAACATTTATTTGGAACAATGCTGAGAAGGTATTTAGATTTCATCATTGCATTACATGATTACAAAATATCATACATGAATTGGCATTCAGCCCAGATCTTTTGTTTGAATACAGACAATGGGAGTTTTTTCTACAAACCTTCACAGGCCTTGGACAGAGTAAGTTTCTGAATATAATTGCCTGTACACTTACAAAAAATTATAACTTGACAAATGGCCCAAGGGCCATGACGATCAACTAAATTTAAATATAGGTTGTTTTTGCACACAAAAAAAACAAATGGTTTAATTAGAAGTTATCAAGATGATATTAGGCAGGAATTGTATGTGATTAAATCACGTCTGGTATTAGTTGCGGTTTGTAACAAATTGAACTGAGTCGAGACAGAACTTGGAAGAGGTGTCTTTGTATAAAGTTTGAAGGATGTAACACGGGGGACTAGAATAATGAGCTGTTAACTGATTTAGTTTACATTTCCAACAAAATTCCATATAAAATAGTCCATACATCTACTTCCTGAATAATGGTCATTGTCTACATATCACTGATAAAAATTTCATGTATGTACATTCGAAAGAAGGGAGATCAAGGAAACGTTGTAAGGTAAAGAAAAGATATTAACTCTTGTGGTTTGGAAACGTGGAGTGCTTTGTTCACAAATAAATATTGTTTGATAAGTCTTGATTCATATTTTGGTAGAGAACTGTGGTTGCCTTTATATCGGCAGGGCTGAATATTTCGCGGTTTTCATGTTTTTAAAAGTTTCACAGGGTTTCTTTTTTGTGCTCTATCATTGGTCTACTAGTATATTTTATTATAAAAAAAAATTATCTACCGGTGATTTCACTATTATCTAGGTCTACTCTGGCTCTGTCCGGGTATCGCATGTTCGAACATTCACAGACGGCTGAGCTGACGCCTGCGGGAAGCATTGACCCCGCTGGCTGTAATTAGTTCAGGGCCGAGGCTCATTAAAAACAACTCAGATGTTATTAAGGTGTGTCGAGAAACCAACCTGTAACTACAAAAACCGTATATTAAGTTTGTTTAGGGAAACTGTCTTGATAAGGGTATCTTACTAGAATCTCCTCACTTAGCATTCGGGGAGGTCCTGAGGAAATGTCGTAGGAAACATGAAATTAGGTCATCATGCCCTATATTATGTGACCTAAAGGATAAAGATGTTGAATGTGCACACTTAATATCAGATGGGCACAATCGTATCTGTAAGGATTAGAAACTTCTAACGTGACATTCATGGAGGTTCTGGGAAATCTCCTCGGATTCATGAAATAAGGTCACTGTAACCTACATTATGTGACCTATAGGAAATGTCATATGGGCACCCTGAATGTCAGACGAGCACAAATTGTATCCAAAATCTTCAAACACAACACAATGCAGAATGGTTCTGGGAAAGTGTCCTTTGAAACCTGAATAAGGTCATGGTGACCTATATTCTGCGACTTAAGTGCCGAAAACATGATTTTGAGCATTCGGACAGTCAGACGAGGCACAAATTGTATTCATTTGCCCTGGAATCTCCTAATTTAGCATTCTTTGAGGTCCTGAGCAAATGTCCTGGAAACGTGAAATAAGGTCACGCACACTTGTATGATATGAGCTTTGAGAGCACAGGCGCTTGACTTGTCCATATGATATACAAGCTCAGTAACTGACACTTCAACGCCTAAATATTCTCTTATTACCGCTCAAATTGCCTGTTTTCGGCCTGTTTATCGCAGAATATAGGTCACTATGACCTTATGTCACGTTTCCTAAGAGATTTGCCTAGGACCTCCCTCGATGTACGGTTAGAAGTTTATAGGTCTAACAGTTGCGATTTGTGCCCTGTTAAAGGGCGGACGGACGGACAACCGGAAGGATGACGGACAAAGGGTGATCGCTATAGCTGAGATGACTAACAGTCAGCTGAGCTAAAAACAAGAATAAGCTTTATGCATATCAGCAGTGTGAGGATTAAGGATAGTATTCATCCTTACACCTTTCGATTAAGTTTTAAATATGAATATTTTCCCTGTCGATAGATGTTTATAGGAAAATATATATTTTTTTTATTTTTTTACATGGCGGTCCCGAAATTAAACATTCTTATCATCATAAATAGATTTATTGTAAATAAGAATACGGCGTATTATAATCAACTTTGTTCCCATTTGCATATTAGATAACCATAAATATCAACCAACCTGCTTAATCTGTATATTCTATATATTTGTAATTAAAACATGCATAACAAGATATGAACGTAACATATCTCTGTCATGGCGGCACAGCTGTGGAAGTAAGTAAATTCTAGACAAGCACTTAATCAGCGTTATCGTATTTTCTGAAGCGGTGCGCACTAAGTTTACACTAAGTAATAATACACGGATCTTACTGTCAATATTTGAGTTTACACAGATTTGTCATGTGGACATGAAGGCTTTCATAGAATTGTATGCCCAAAATAAATGTAAAAACGCGACATAAAAGACGTGTCAATACTGAACAGACGTTTATGTAGTCCATTGTTTACATAGTACCGTCCTACGAGTCTTGAAATGTTCCCATTTAATTGGCCGCGCACACCAAACTGTCAATACGCGTTGCCGTTGCATAGTTACGCGTAGTTATTTTATCGGCCAACCCACTAATCCTTGCACTGCGGGGTTTTCGGTGTATATTGACGACTATGTTGATCGTATACCAGGTTTTCAAGCAGGGGCAGATTGATGGCTCTAGGAATAATACTTGGACTTGGGTTATATGCAACGACAGTGGATGCACTAAAATACAGGGGATTCAAGCAGTAAAAGGAAGAAGAATGAATAATTGCATTGGATTTAAGGGTGATTGGGATAAAGCTAAACATTCTGACAGACAATGGGTCTCAGAGAGGTATGTTTTAGTCATTTAGATCATATGAATTGATAATAAAGTTGATAGGTTCGTTTGTATACTATTATGGTTCGTTTGTATACTAATAATATAATAATGTAATGTAAAATTAACAACCGTCTAATATAACTTTCTTTCACTGCAGTAAATCTCTCTCATTAAGCAAATTTAAATCCGTGAATATTTAAAATATTATATGTTTACACACACAACATATCTATAATACCTTATATACACAGCCTAGGTAAGAAAAAGTTTCACCATCTAATATGTGATAGCGACTATGTTTGATGTGATTTAAGGAATGTGTGACACAAAAAATATCCTATAGACTGCAAATACAGCATTACAGTATCTCACTGTTTCCGTGATCTCTGTTTCATATGTGTGATCAGAAAATGGACAGCCTAATTTTAAGTGAAAGGATACGCTGGATCAAGCACACAACAACCAAACATAGTGTAAATAGTGAGTGACGTGATGATGGTTACACTGGTACACCTGTTTCCTGTGTTTCTTGTTTCCATTGCCGAACTTAGAGTTTTACCCGGTGAGTTTACATACACTGTCGAAACCAAATGGTGTCAAATCCATCAAGGTTAACCCACTATTGTTTTGGATTTCCCAGAAACATAAAATTTGACACCTTTGCCTAAATAAACTTTAAATATAACTAAAATAATGACCGCCTAATACCATGAAATAATGTTAGGTTTATTGCTTTTGTCGTATCCACTTAACATGTGTAAGGTATGCAGTTAATTATGCAGGTAGCATTAACTTCCTGTAAGAATACCATCCAGGACAAAAGCATGGTTTTCTTAGAGCAAATCATCTGACCTCATCACCCTTTTAACCCTATTAGACCGGAGATGGTTTTACAGTGGTTGCATATATATATATATATATATATATATATATATATATATATATATATATAATGTAATGTTGACGCAAGGTAACGAACTTATATATATGTTTTTCATATCATATTATTGGATATCTCTCTTGATTCAGACCGAAAATATGTTGTCTCCGTACAAAATGGTACATTTGAGGAAGGGGCGCTGGACGTTCAAATGCTTATTCATGTAACACCTGCTCCAAGGCTGTTGCGGAATCTCAGGTGTTATCTCGTTGATGCCATGCACCAGGGAACTCTCTTCTATGAACTTTCCTTTGTCTTGAATAAAACACAGAAGTTCGGAGATTTAGGGAAACGGACTTATCATGTACTGACCTTGCTGCGTCAGAGATTTACTGTCGCCTTGGTGACATTCTACCCACGTGAGAGAGATGAAGGGGATTACCGTTGTCAGCTGCAGATTGATAATAAGAAGCCTCTGACGTACTTTCTGAAACTATCAAAACTCGGTAACAGTTCATAGAATGTTTAAATCTATCGTACAATATTGTACGCTAAGTATTTAAAGCATAAATCCACACTTTCATGTAATATCTAATGTATTGTTTATTTATTGTACAAATTATATCCAAATTAATAGAGGTTTTTTGAGGTTCATTTCAACTTATCGACAATTCGTGCACGTTAAGCAAACAACAGAACAATTAAAAGAAACTTTACATTATATTGCTCTTGCATAATAGAATTTCTGTTTTAACATGTGATGAAAACTATGTGTGCGAGATCATGTAGGTAGATTTTCACAAATAGAAAGACTGCATGTATTTTATCATTAAAGAATATTCATCGAACATAGCCCTAATATAAACAGAGGAATAGTTGGTCGGGTCAAAGGTATATAGTTGTGCTAAGTAAGAAGCCCCTGGTAGAACTGTTATACACACGATAGCCTTTGTAGCTATATAATTCACAGTATCCATGAAGGAGGCATCTGGAAGCAATATCACGTATCAGTATGATGTCCCCGAAGTCAGTCTGAACATTGCCATAAGGCCAAAGGAAACCGTGGTCTACTGGTTCAAATGTTTCCATGCAAACAAACCAGACCCGGATTCACATTTCTACACATACGACAGGAGTGTCAATAAGGCATTTTCCAGTGGAAACCTTGGCTCCCGCACATGGCATCAGCTTGAGGCAGCAGGCGGCGTACTTTTGTTATCAATCCACATTCGTAAGCCTAGAGTCGAGGACGCCGGACCGATTTGTTTCCAGATCGATGCAGCCGGACTACTGGAACCAAAACTCACTGTGCTGTGGCTTAAATTCTCAGGTTAGAATAATAACATTAATATCTTTACCACCAGTAATATCATAAAACACGTAATAGAATTATATTATGTAATCATACGTTATAATGTCATACAAATGTGTATACATAATACATATTAATTATATTTATATTATATATATATCTTATACATATTCCTTAAATCATTTAAAAATTCAACGTTTTCTTCATACATTGCTAACTTGCTACTATAAACGAAATCGTAACACATTCAAAGTGCGAGGGATGAAACATGATTATTCATTTTTTGTCAGTATCAAAAACCAAGGGATCATGAATGCATCTTACGAGATTCTTTCTTACAGAATCAACTGTCACATTTCAAATGTCGCCCTCGACTTTCCAAACAAATGAGTCGGTAATCGTCGTCGAAATACCACTACAAGGTAACTTGGAAAATGTTTCTGGTTTCTTAACTGTAGATGACCTTTGATATATGTCCATTTTCCTTAACTCCTTAAATGATATTTTCTTTTCTATTTTTCAATCTGTTTCCAGGGAGACTATTTTTGCAATGTTTTATGTTATATATATATATATATATATGTGTGTGTGTGTGTGTGTGTGTATTATTTTCAAACCCCAACCCCCCAGTGTTTGTTACGTGTTTCCTGTTATGAGGGTTTTTTCAGTTACCATTTAGTGCTTCTAATTTGCAACCTGTTTGCTCCCAGGTACCTTACTTTGCTATGTGTTTCTGTAATGTGTGTTAATTTTCACAGACTATACGGTGGTTCCACTTCGTTTATTGTTACGTGTGCATATTTGCAGGCACATGACAGTGGTTGCTGTGGGAATGTTTCAGGGACCATTTTTCAGTTATATGTATATTTATTGTCAATTTCCATAGACAGGTCCTACTGTGCTTCATCATTTCTTTTATTTGTTTATTTTCCAGGGACCATACAGTGGTTATATTATGCCATATCGTTCCTCATTGGTATGATTTGCTCTGCTGTTTTATGCCAGTTATTTTTCAAGCGGACCAAGCACTCAGCGAATCGGCTGCTGGTAAGACATCTACCTTTTTTGTAAATTAACATAATTTTCCGTCCAGTTTCAAACATATCATATAAAAAAGACTCTGTTATGTGTATTCCCCTGGGTAAGATATGGAACAGACGTTGGGAAATACTCATATGGTGCACCACGAGGACACATCATTCTCTGTTTCTGAATCGGAGTCCGTGAGGATTTGATCAATAACCATTTACTTCATTTGTACGTTAATTGAAAACAGTTAAGAAGCTTTTCCTTGTGGTTATTGATGACGAAACATCCGAATTTTTAAATCGCATGCACCGCATATATATATATATATATATATAATATATATATAATATATATATAGATATATATATATATTAATATATATATATATAGGGGTATAACTTATGTAAGAAGGGAACATTTTCTCTGGGCTTGTGTGTATGGTCGAATAAGGTTCCATTCTTTCAGAAGTAGCAGGAGATAATAATTGATGAAGAAAATGTGAGTCGAATCAAGATCAGAAGAATTTGACAAGAATGTTAACTTTATGTATATAAATGTACAAGGCCGCAGTTGTTTGTTTGCCGAACTTACATGAAAGAGCCTAAACATTAATTGACTAAACAATTATTAAACACATTTCAGGTAAACTTTCAGCACACATAAACAGGGTAAAATTTGCCCTTTGAGAAATTTAGAAGTATCAGTTTCAGGTGTGAAAGGTTGCATTAATTTACATTTTGTCATATCAGATTTACAACCATGCATATATATGTAATATGTGTGTCATGTGTGATGATGTGAATATGTATGCAAAATGCACTGTTTAATATAATTCATTACAATGGATTGACATAGCATGAATTCAATATATATTTGATTAAGAGTTTCTTTTCTTTCGCTGTCAGTGGAATACAGTTGTAGCAACAAGATACTTATGCATAAACGTTTTAAATGTTTTTAAGGGCATAGATGCATATATTTAGTCAGAAACACTTGAGCTTATGAAAAGATAATATCGAAGAGGATTCTGAATGTTCGAATGTAACGATTAAATAAACATGTAACTATCATCACGGAACCTGAGGGACACGTGAAAATAAACTGTCGAGATGTGATGTACATATAACTGTTGTGATCTCATGTAGTAAATTAATATTTGTATTAATACTTTTATACATGTATATATTTAATATATACTTGGTATATACATTTATTTTTATATAAATAAAAGAGTTCTTTGTGTACAGGGGATATGTCATTTGTGTGTTTTATTATTTTTTATGTGTGATAGGTATGCATTGAACGGTATTTACAGAAGGGTTGTCCAAAAACAATCTAATTTTCAATCTTACGTGTGTCATACTGTTGAACGTATCATAATGACTCGTACCAATTTAAAAGAAGTCTTCTTTCTATTTCTATGTGTGCGTTTTCATTTCAGGATAGTTATAAAGTCAAAATTTGCAACGAAGAATTGAATGATATCCTGTGATTTCTCAGTCATGTTGATGAAGCCGCATTGCACCTACCCTTTTCTGTTGAAAGTATAAAGAAGCGACCATATACGTGTACATACAAACCATAGCGGCACTGCCGTTGGAGCTAACGCTATACTCGCATATCAATATGACTGACGTACACCTATGTTTGTCCATAACTTCGTTCCGCATGAACTCCAATGAAGAAGACTGAGTGGGAATCTACCCTTATAAAATACTTAGTGCACACGTCTGGTAATACGACCAGTTACAGCTGATTAATCAATACTTATGTTTGTCGGGCGTATATGCTTTGAAAACTAGGGTATATATACTGTTACCTTAGCGAGCATTCGTACCGGTGTAATCCCAATGAGGTCGGTTGAACTGTGAGTGTAATACACTAAAAACATTCAAATGAACAAAGGTTACTGAGAGCAAATATTATAGTATGTTCTAACTTAAACCTTTTTTTCATAAATGACTTATTATCCTAGCACACAATGACGGACACATTTTTAAAAACCAGATATATATCAACACTAATTCAGGACGATACCTCGTGATACTTGCTTAAGTATTTAGCGAGTTTTGTTTCCGGGGTTACATCAGTATCATATAATTCTTAAGCATATTATTCAAACAATAAATGAGTAAATAGAGGCTAATTATCAAAATTAAAGTGCCAAAAGTCATCACAAAAAAGTATACATGCAAAGTTACTATGCTTCTAAGCAGAGAATTCATGTCCCGTGTTGTACTTTAAATGTCCAACAGTTCGCACGAAACGATCTCAACAGAAGTCATTCAGACTTCAATTATGAGCATAAACCCTATCTGGCAGTGTTTAACTTACCTCAGCTTCTGATGAAATGATCTGTGACGGAATAAACGGGTCAATGGAGGTTTTCACATTAGCTATACCAAGATGATATAAAACTAGCTATTTATCCTTTGATTTGACGTGTTTGAATTTAAATGGGCTGTTTCTTAACATGGCACCAAAACATACTGTATGAAAAAGGATTTCGAAAGATCAAAATCTTTCCTTAGATAAGAAATCAAGTATATTTCTTTGTATATCTTCACAAGTAGTTTACTTCCTGGCTATTAACTCTGGTTTGTCTATGAATTAAATGATACATTTGTTTTGTGAATGTAGCATAAAAATATAATCATGTTGAAATATTTTATTAATGTATATCAATATCGAAATCCCACTGCTTTCAAATAAGTTTACTCCAAGTTTACTTCAAAATCGCATTCCGATTATCGGGGGTAAATTAGAGTCGACATTATTCTGCCCCTACAATTTAAGATTAAAAATAAATATACCTTTATACTTAGCATGTAAGTACTGTATTTGTACTCAAAAGTAAGACGACGGCCCCTTTTGTCCCACCCTTTTGCTAGATACTTCATTAATAATGTTTATGAGTTTCCCTCTAATTTTGGAGACGGAGAGAACAAAGCCACTTAAATCTTAAGTCCACCAAATTGGCAAAACAAATGCTGTCCAATGTAAATTTCTAATAATCATTACTTTGCGAAATCGAGATATACTGACGAGGCGTCGATATATGGCTACTATAAAGCTTCGCCGGCGCTAAACCGGCTTCGTCCATCTAACCCGCTCTGGATATATATATATATATATTCATAGTTTTGCTTAATTTAAAGATAATAAAGCAAAATTGGACAGCATTTTTGGTGGACTTTGAATTTAAACTGTCACAACTTAGGTATGCCTTTCATTTGAGATAAGACAAACTGATAAAAAAGTAAAACACCAGGTAAAACACCAGTTGGGTCCAGAGCGGGTTAGATGGACGAAGCCGGTTTAGCGCCGGCGAAGCTTTATAGTAGCCATATATCGACGATAAATATCTGCATCCATGAAAGAATATTCTTCAGATTTAATATCCGTCTAGACCATGATGTTAAAGTAGTCATACTGTACGCCATAAGACATTTCATTAATTTCATGCTGGATATGGTTTAACTTAGCAGACAACATATCATACTTCATTAAAAAAGTATCTCGATGCTTCAGATTTACCTTAGCTTTTCTTGTTCGTGCTCTTTGGACTGGTAACATGAGCTAGTGGTGGCATTGTGGAATTATTAGTTTGTATATATTTATTATATTGTGCTCTGATACAAAAGGTAAATTAATTTTTAGTCAATTTAGTTTTTTAGTCAGTTTTTTATTTTTTAATAGTGCAAATATAATTTTAGAATAGTTGCTGTGCCACTGTAGAGTTTTATGTCTGCTGTGAGGTTGTTGAAGTCGTTTCTCAGACGCCAATGACGCCCAGGAAATGTTTATTGTCAAGAAGAGATGGGTGTATGTCCATTTCAACAACAATTCAAAGATGCAGTGCCCCCACAAATTTAGAACGCTCTAGAATCCAGTCGGGTGTATTTAATTAAAAGGAGGCATATTTTAGAACGTGATGAGTTAATTATTATATGTGTTAAGGTCATTTTTGGCGACAACTAAGAGCGTGGACTGTATAGATGAGTCACACGTTTTGCCATTCGTGTTGGTGTCATACCGGACAGAGAGAGACATATATCGCTGTGTTTAACGAGACGTTCCTGTTATTGTGCACTGTAGATTGCTTTAAAAGAACTGGCAGGATGGCGACCCCAGAGACGATTTCAGGATGACTCTTTATTACACTGGATTAAAGCTTTTTTTGTTATGGGTGGCTGTGTGCAATCTGTAATGTTGTAAGTTCATTTTATGTCTTTCTTTAATAACATTTTTATTGCTTGATTCTCTAACTTGGTGTTTTTGTATGAACTAGTGTGAACGAGTAACCCTTCTCAGGTTAATATTCAAAGACCTTGGAAGTCACGCAGAATGGGGTTATGAGACTACGTGCAACTACCATGAATATAAAAAAATCATAAATGAACGTTAACATTCGTTCGAGGGAAATGGGGGCCTGAGTAAAATCTCCACCTGCTGCAAGGAAAATCTCACTTTGATGTACGTATCTCCGTGTTCAGGCATGACATTCTTTTCAAAGGGACTATCTGTACTGTTGTTAATTGTCCCCGTTCCTTTGATATGCTAGGTAAGTAAAATATATATCATTAATTGCACTGAAAATATTCTCATAAGCAATCTTATTTATAAATATATATTTTATATAAATGTTCTCATTACTTCAAAAATGAAGATATGAATCATGCATTTTTGTGAAATAACATGATAAGTAATTGCATTTATATATTCTAAATAGGTGAAGTTTAGATGAACAAGTATTCCAAGGATACGTACAATTGCATTAAGGTTACCACTGTAAAAATTACAGGGTAAGACAATATCAGTTTACCCGGGTAATCTGAAATCTATTTCATGTTACCCGAAGGGATAGCCAACATTTATTTCAGCCCCCTTGCTGTTCAGACTACCCCTCTCGCTGAGGTAATAAGTGAACAAATGAAAAGAATCCACTGTTCCAGGCTGGAAATTGGGAACTCACTCACGCGAGTGGAGTAAAAAGAGACAACAGACTAAATGGCTACACGTTTCTTGCTCACACAAAAACTTTGACATTACTTCCGGTCACTCTCCGGGCATAGTATTCATTTAAGAAGTTCTCCCTGCATATATGTGTTTTCTTTAAGGGGCTTAAGTGTTCTTGTATATGTGTGTGTATGCCTGTTTAAGTGAATGGAATCTGGACTAAAGTTACATTACCAAAGTAATATGAAATCGAGGGAGAAAATCTGAAATCGATTTTAAGTTACTTCCGGTGAAATCTGAAGTAACTTCAACTTTACACGACCCCTCTAAATCCGAAGCTGAAGTAATCTGAAATGGCTACTCAGATGGTATTATGAAGTATAATGTATTCTTATATGGAATCGTTTTATTAAAAAAATATATAATAAGTTCTAAGCATAGGAAATTTAGCTAAATCAGCAATCAGATAATCTGAACGTTTCAACGACCTCCGGGGATCACATGAAATTGGTTCCAAATACTGGGGTAACCAGTTATGGAATCGCAAGCAAATATAACTCCTTCTAACTGTCATACGACAATCACGGATCTCCACCTTCACCCCACCTGACATCCCCACCCCCTACCCCCAATCTCTTACTGATCTTTTTTCCACCATTTTTGTGAAGACCTATAGTTCTGTAAAACAGCAGTGAAATTTGGTCGTTCCTTCTTGAGTTTTCATAGATGGGCTGAGAATACTGACGTCCCATTTCGTAATTTGCATATTATCCCAATGCTATTAAAGATACCATATTTTCCGCTACACTTCTACGTTGCAAATGGCTTATGATAGGTAAGATGGTTTATCTGGAAACGTAGCATAACTGAAGTGGTTCATATGGTTCTGCATAAGTGAGTTCCAACCGATACCCACAGTAGTGTTGGGAACCAGATATTTTGGTAGGTTTCTTCATCCATTTGTCTGTACTCCGTGTAGATAAGGAGAAAATCGACCTTCAAAATCGGGAAAATATCGCACTTTTTTACCCCTGTGACTTTGAAAAAATAGATCAAGGTCACTTAAATTGTGTCAAATTATTTGGACCATAGTGAGGTATATCCTGAGTGAGTGTCAATTAAATCAGATGAAAAAAAAGTGGCAGAATAATAATAAGAAAAAGAAGAACTAGACTTCTTGTTACTGTTATACGACAGTTGCGGATCTCCACCTGTCGTCCCCTCACTATCACCCCAACCTTTGGATAGATGGAGATAACGATAAGAAGAAGAATGCCAAGAAAAACCAAATATCTCGACCTATGGATTGGTAGATACATATAAAAGATAATAATAAGTTCTTAAATAATAAGTTCTCTAATAAAGTAGGCTCTAACGGTCAGAGAGGGGGTAGAGGTCACTTGCCGAGTAGCTGGTCAAGCGGGCAGGAGGGCATGTCCAATATGACATGCCTACACCATCTTAGGCAAGTCACTTAGTAGATATAGGGTCACAGTGTAAATATGGAGATGAATGTTGTTCAGCAGCTGCGAAGCTAAGTAGCCCACAACTCTCAGTATCATTAGACAAATTTGTACCCAAGGACTGGTATTGATAATAATGATTCTAAATTCGCACATATCCTTTGAACATTTTGGTGATTTTAAACTAAATTCGGGTGTTGTACTTTATCCGTGGGAGAAATCCTACAATCCAAAACTGGGCGACAAGCGAATGTTATAGCTGATTTTAACTTCCAAAGCGTTACATCTTGTATATATGTGATTATACCTCCGTCAAAAAGGTATTACGCTTTCCACTTGGCTCGTTAGTTCTTTTGTCTGTTAACAGCTTAATGGTAAAGACGTAAACGAAATTTGATGAAACATCCAAAGAACAGCCCGTAAGGCTAATCTAGATTATCATAAAATATTTATATTCAAAGAATGATGTTGTGTAACATGACGATTTCATTAACCACTGGGAGACCATTCAGTAAATCAATTCTATTAAGGTCAGCATTTGTAATGCAACTGACCAGGTCATCCTGCCCTCCTGAAGCGTAATATTGTGCATGAACACAGAAAGTTTGATTGGGAGGAGGGGGGGGGGGGGGGGGCTGAAGGGAGTATTGGGTTCTAGTGCGACTACACACATATCCGACCGCACAGTATCTAAGTTCTGTTATATTCCAATGCCTTCATATACTTATGACTGATTATATCAGTTTCCATGTTTTCAGTTGAAATGTAAGTCAGGTAATATTACACCAGTGTGCATTCGCACGTTCGAGTTTGTTCGTATATTGATACATTGTATTATTTTGCAGTCGCTGTAGAAAGTGTTTTGGGGGGAAATGCAACGCTTGAAGTAGGGGCATCGGATGTGAAAATGATCTTAGAAACTGAGCCCAAGGATTCAGTGGTCTACTGGATTAAATGCATCAATGGCAACAACCAGATCAAGCAGCTCTGTTCTATAAGTATGTCAGGTATGATAAGAAAGTGGTTGCCATGGGAGACCTTGGTGTCCGTAACTGTCATAAGTTTCATGCGGTCAGGGACAGATTGCTCTTTTCACTGCATATTCAAAAACCCTCACCGGTCGTTACGGGTCTATTCTGTTGTCAAATTCATGATGCCGGGCTTCGGTAGCCAAGGCTTACAATTATCTGGATAAGAGGTTTCGATATTATAATTATTATTATTATCATTATTATTATTATTATTAAAAAAAATCATACCTTTATAATTTCCATTATACCAAGTTTATATAGATTTTAAAAGCTAAACAAGACGAGATCCCGTTGTTATGACCAACATTCCATGTCTACTTTTATAATTCTAATGTCATGCTATAAAATATTTCTGTGATGTCATTATGTATAAGAAGAATACAGTTAATTTCTAAAGTTTATACTGAATACATATAAAATATCTCTCGGCAACTTATCTAAAGACAGAAATCTTTACGACATGAAGCTTATGTTAAGAACTTAAAATACGATTTGCAATTGGTACGTAATTTGCAATTTGCTTTATTAGATTTTCCAATAACAATCAAGACGTGTTGTCACAGATAGTTTGACCTTTTTATCTATGATTGCTATAATGCCATTGCGATGACGTCATAGTTACTTAGACACTTCTCTAATTATCTAGTCACGGTGATGACGTGACTGACTCACCCAAGACCGCAAAGCTAAAGACACACATCTCTGACTGGTTTGTTTTGATTTGAATAGTGTATCATGCTGGCATATCGATTAGCATATTTATATTACATTATGTCGATTATCATGAAAATATATAGATATGACAGGGTACACACTTAATGGCCACAAAAGGAACACGTTACGCTCGGTGATAATAGCTTATTAACAATAGTTAACCTTGGCGGGCGTACCGTTCATGTTAAATGTATAAACTCACCATTACCTGAATAAACATTGGGGAATCTCACTGAGGTCAGATGAACTGTGAGTGTTAATTGAATAACTGAACTACAGTCATTGACTGGACTGACATTGGAAAATGTATCATATCCTGTCATAACCTAATTTAATATCGCGTTAAAGAATAATTAAATACAAAAACTATAAGCGATATGTTTTGAAGCTAAGAATTAGCAACAAAGCAGGCTGCCTGGACGAATCTTAGTGATACCTACTGAACTGCCCAAGGAATGTGTTTGTTAGGGAGTATCATCTTGTCAATGGAACCTTTGGTTTTTATGTACTTTTAACTGATTATTTTAAAAGATTTTTTGGGGTGGAGGTAACAGCATCCATTTTAAATGTTAGCTTAATTCTAACTAAATGTACATCTGCAGAATTCCATTCCGGTTTAGGACTACGCGACAGGGCATTTTCACACGTTTTATATCCTGGTGTTAACCAGGCCCAGTGACTACTGCGCCTGCGGACCCTAGGTATGTAATCAGCACCATTGCTGGATCATTTCACCGAGGGACCCCCGAAAGGCGCACTCGTTTGTGAATGAAACTTCCGATTAAGCCTACAGAGCGCTGCAGGGGACCGACCGTGAAAAATCTAACCGCCTCTACTGATATTTTAACTCACGGCCTCCCGGATTTGAATCCTCTGCTCTACCCCTGAACCACAGAATTGTTTAGCACCACAATTCTGTCATTATCATGTTATCTCCTAATCACATGAAACACAGAAATTTTATATAAAAAAAGGAGGGAAAAAAAAGCAGCCCATAAGATTTCTGAAAAGGGCTTGAGGAACCAACCTATTTGTTATGTTTATTTTGTTTTTTTGATAATTCATCTATTGTGATTGAAAAGTGATTTCAGATTTTACTCAAGGAGATTCGGGTTATCATTTTATTTTCTGTAACACAAGTAGACCAGTATGACTAATAAACAGGAAAGCGAAAAGCTCAGAAACACCTTTAAATGATCATGTCATGGATTCTCCTCTGATAAGGAAATAAAAAATACATAAAAATACTTAAAATATCGTATCATTGTTAAAAATTATAAGCTGCGTAATATAAATATGTTTGTAAATGCGAAGTAGGTATTTATGTTTGCCACTTATGTCCGTAAAACGAAACGTTTTAGGCGACTCCTATATCGTGAAACGACAAACATGACTCAGTGCCGGCCCTCATGCAGTGGGTGTAAAGACGGTATAAAAATATGAGTGCGTTACAGGCCTTCAGGTGGCAGCACTAATCGGTCTGTATTTGTCACAATGGCACATGTTATTCTTATTTTACTCGTTTAAAATTGTCGAATACATGAGTTTGTATTATCTATATACATGTATTTCATTATTGAAATCTTACAAATATATGTAATTAAAGTTTTCAAACAAAACTTTTTTATATACTACTTTGTGTATTCCTGTTGAACATATGCCAATTACCATGCAGTAGTAGCAGTAACGGTTTGTTTTGCCAAAACTCAGATTGTCACAGAGAGAGAGGCTCCATGGTCGCAGACCAGTTGACATTGACAATTCTGATGTACTGTATGACATCTCAGCTTTTAGCATAGTTAGATAGTAGAAGCGTGTTTGGTACGATAACTGTTCATTGTGTACTGAGAAATGTATTGTTGCCAAAATTTCCGATAAACTTTTGGAACCATTTTGTTTTTAATTGTAAGACCCCGAGAAACGCAACTTTATTTTTGTCTACTTTTTCTATAGCTTTGATGGCAGCCATATCGGAATTCAAAATGGCGATCCTATTTGAACAATGAATGCCATATATGCACAGTTTCTTGGGCCCCGAAAATGATTTGAATTTTCATGTTTAATTTTACGGGGTAACAATGTTATGATTAAATACTTATTTAAATCCTTAAATACTCTTTAAATTAAGAAAAAGCTATAAAAATAATATTATGCCTTTTATCAATTTCAATATCAGTGTTAATATTTTGCCCCTTTCAAAAAAAAAAATCCATAACAGCCAATTTTAGGTCTGACTGAAAGACAACTGAGATATGGTGAAAGCGCTTTGTCCGTCGTCCGTCCGTCTGTCCAGCCGTCCATTAGCAGGCACAAATCTTAAGCATTTAACATAAGTTGTTGCCTGCTGATCAGGCATATTGCTTTGAAGAAACAAGAGGTCTTCTATAAGGACCTCTTTGTAAAGGTTAGAGAATCTGTTGTCGCATTACTGCTCAAAACAACCAATTGTTATCTTATCTGACACACCTTCAAGAACATGCATAAACTCACTCTTGTTTGAACATGGACTGAGGAACCCATCATTTTTCCTGGTAGTGGTGTTGACTGCTATCATTCATGAATTAAAATAACTTCTTCAAGATTAATTTGGCGGTTGGAGTCAGCACTCTTTAACAAAGGATTTTTTAAGCCTACGCTTATCGTGTAGACAGCCTTTGGGGTGTTGAGGATTCAGTCATTGTCTATGGATATACCTTTTTCTTATTGGAGAAATTTTTGTGAGCATTGAACATCTTCTTTACAATTAAACCGTTCATGTTTAACATGCTTAATAACCTGAAAGTTACACCACGCCTGGTTGGGACAAACCCTATTAAGGATATCAAAAGGTATACAGTCCGTCCCAGTACTAGTGTCCGCAGTGTTTTATGGATAATTTTTCATGTGAAGCAGTATATACATTTCTGGTCCAAATGTGTTTAAGCTTTTCCGCAAATGGCCTGTGTAAAAATTAATGGCTAACCTTGCATTGAAATAATAACATAAAACTAGATATATATTGGCACCACAGGTGCCATAGTATCCCCAGACAATTAATCCCCCCTCCCCCCCCCCCCTTAAGAATAGGCCCCCCATCTTCAGCAACAATTAATATCAGACTATTCTCATAGAAAAGGTCACTCTCATAGAAAAGGTTATGACCCGTATTTCAATATACACAAACCCCTTAACCCATGTCTATGTTTATGCATCATATGAAAGAAATCTGTCCATTAGTTTTTTTACTTATAATGCTCACAGTACTGTTAAGTGGCAATGATGGTGTATTAAACAGCACAAAAACAAGTAAAAGAATATTATAGGTGGCGCAACCAGTTTCCGGTACATGACAACGCTATCCAAGATCTTCGGTCAAGTTGATTTTTGGACCAATCCATGCATCCCTTACTGAGATATTGATGATTTTGTGTGATTTTCACCATATATGGCAATATTCAAGGTCAAGGCCACTCTCATAGGAAAGGTCATGACCCCAGTTTATATATACATCATCCCATAACCCATGTCTATGTATATATGCATAATATGACAGAAATCTGTCCATTAGTTTTTGACTTATAATGCTCACAGAACTGTTAAGTGGCAATGATGGGGGTATTAAACGGCACGAAAACAAGTAAAAGAATAACAGGTGGCGCCACCAGTTTCCGGTACATGACAACACTATCCAAGATCTTCGGTCAAGTTGATTTTTGGACCAATCCATGCATCCCTTATTGAGATATTAATGAATTTGTGTGATTTTCAACATATATGGCAATATTCAAGGTCAAGGCCACTCTCATGAAAAAGGTCACGACCCCTATTTTAATCAACATTATCCCATAGCCAATGTCTATGTATATGCATAATATAAAAGAAATCTGTCCATTAGTTTTTGACTTATAATGCTCACAGTACTGTTAAATGGCAATTTTGGGGGTATTCAACAGCACAAAAACCAAGTTAAGAATAATAGGTGGCGCCACCAGTTTCTGAAACATGACAACCCTATCCATGATCTTCGATTAACTTGATTTTGGGATCAATCCAGGCAAGATTTCTTGAGATATTTAAGAATTTGTGTAACCCATATGTATACATATACCAAGTTTGGTAAAGATCCTTGAAATATTTTTTGAGTTGTCGCGCCAACAAGATTTATATGCGGCGACGGCGGCGGGGACCTGTATGAAAACATATAATCCCCCGACTTTGATACAAAAACAAAACAGGTGACAGCGTTTACGACACTTTGATCGCTGGAAGGGTGGTGACGTCAGTCAATTGAAGGGCATACGCCACTCTCTACAATCCATCTTTGACCTTACGGAAAAGTCCTCTCTCACTCAATGTGTGGGGGGGGGGGGGGGTCGTCGTTCTACATTAACTATCGTAAACCACACGGTTGTGGGCAAAAGAGCTGACTGTAAACATGAGTGTTTTTATGAAAGGTCGTATTTTGGATTTTTTTTTTTTTTTTTTTGCATGAACCGTGCCTACCAATTAGACTTAGCCTATCCGAATATTGTCATATTTTAACATACCCTTTCACTAGAAACGATTAATTTACTGAACTGTAAGAATGACATTGTTTTCGTTTATATTTTGTTACATCAAGGCATGTCACATGCGAGGATTCTTCAAACAGTTTAATCTCATAGATATTTCAAATCGTACAGGATTTCGATAAAAATTGTGTTATATTTGAATACTTTTTAAACAACCTGCCAGAGTGCACCACACGCAACCATAGACAAAGTGTTCCATGGAGGAATGTTCTGTCCAGCTGTACTGGGAAGACGCCATCAGCATAAAAAACACAAAGAGTCGCAAAGTAAATACTTTTTACATGATGCATTACTACTTTACACGAAATAGGCGGAATAGCTGCATATTTTCTTTATACCAAAGGGAATTCTATATAATTATTAATAGCTGTATATTTACATAAGGCCAAAGGGAATTACATATAAATTAAGTAATATGAGTACATTTTAGCACGCACTGCGTGATGTGGTGTACGCGGCGCATCACTCTGGTTCCGCCTTGTAGCATCTGTGAGGCTGAATAGCCTTGATGGCGTGAATCGGCATATACGCGACTGACCATTGTGACGTTTTGGTGACGTCTCTGTTGTCTTAAAAAACACCACACGCAACCAAAGAAATGGAAAGTGTACCAATCCATTTTTCATCAGCATAAAGAACGCAACAGAATCGCAAAGTAAATACTTTTTACATGATATATTTCTACTGTACCCAAAATTTGAGGGATATCTGCATATTTACTACAGGCCAAAGGGCATTTTTAAAGAATATTCTTAAATAATTATAGCAAAAAACATGTGGACAAGGGTTTTGGGACAGACTATGGCAAATTACAAGACCATCAAATTTAAAAGATATACCTGGAATCTGGAAATTGGAGCTTTAGAATGAATATTTACTCATCATTATCCTGAGAATTGGCTTTGTTCCAAGGTAAGAACTACTTACTAATGATGACCCAGAAATTGGTCTGAAAAACGTACTTTTTTTAGTTTATGATTTAAAGACATTCAAACGAGTCCAACGTTCAAACTGCCAGAAAGGTGTCGTTTGTCTTTTAGGGTACAGGTCCATGTGACCTGCCTGGTTTGCAAGATTTTACTATAAATTGTCCAGATATTAAACACGAACTTTCGCTGTCTAACCAATACGATTTGTCTCCCTGGTAACGGCTGGAAAGAGGGACGACGGGCAAAGAACCATCGCCACAGCTCAGCATGACTGAAAATCAGCTGAGCAAACGAGTCATTTTAACTCAAAAATAATAAACATTCAGTCAAGATAGGGTGAAAAGTTTGCACGCTTTATTTCATATGCGTAGCAATACAAATATATATCCGCTCTAAAATGTACATCGGAAAGTGAACTCTAAGAATAACATGCATAGAAAAATACGAGTCTATACACGCTGTACAAAACGGTATAAGGTTGTACGAAACATAACATTACATAATTTCAGACGATAATACGGATCCATGAAACACATTATACATAGGACAGGTGTACATCACAGCATGCAACAATCACTGAAATCTCGAAACGAGTTATGTCGCCTAATTGTGTACTGGCAGAGTGAAACAAAATTCAGGTTTATATAAAATTGTTTATGCCGATTTTATCGGAATTATAAGACCTGTCACGAAAAGTCTTATGCCATACAATGACTGTTTCACAGGTTCTCCTGAACTTTAGCAAAATGTGAACAAGAAAGTTCTGAAAACAGAAACATTTTACGATAGCATTGTTTATGATGCATTCCTTACGGAGTAGTCTCATTCCGTTCCAAATACAACTAGTTGATGTCTTTCTATAGAATTTCATTTATGAAATGGTTTAAAGGAATGGAATGCGAACCCTGCATGAGGATTGATGTATATGAATCAATGGTTTATAGACGGAGACTTATACTGGAGAGAACTCCCACTGTCTTACCATCGGGCACTTTTTAGCAAGGTGCATGTATGATAAATAAAATGCCGATTTGTTTAGGACTGTATTTGCACCAAAGTAAATACTGCTCAATATTAATACATGTTGCAAGTCATGACAGGTGCTTCGTTATTTTCTCCGTGATTCAACACCAATACATTTAAAACTTGACTCTCATCTCCATTTTCCCTTATTCATCAACCGAATCAAAGGCTACATTAATATAATCATAATATTTACATTTTTTAGGAAAATGAATATGGTAATTTTTGTGAAATAATTTGTATTTTTGTGATTTTATTATATATTCTAAAAATTTAGTTAACACTATGATTGTCTTTTTGTTCGAGAGGGTTTTAAATTTTTGATAATCGCGAAGGCTAAGTATTTGCTATAATACTCTTACGAGGCGTCCAACCGTCACAGGAAAACATTCATATTAATTAACCTCATGAATGGACATCCATGCCTGTAGTGCTTGAAGTCAAAAGTATGATACAATAAATAACTGCAGTTCCTTTATGTTACCTATTACAAGGTACATCAGTCATTTTACTTTATCTACCAATTATGAACATGCAGGCATTTCTACTTTTTCATGTTCCAATTGTGCCGGGTCCTTTGTTGTAAAAAAGAGTCAATGAAAACCCTTGAAAAACACTGAAAAGTTTGAAATTGCGAAAATTTAACCTCGCGAATATTAAGCTATCCACGTAATAAAGAGTCTTTGCAAAACTGCTGCCCTGCAGCACGAGCTTGTATTGCACCATTTCATCAAAAAGATTTGCTATATCACTATTACACACACGGATACAGAATTAAATGTTTGCTCCAGCATCTGATATTTACTTTTTCATTAAAAAATACACATTCTTTAAGTGCACATTTATATTTTCAAAAGTATCGATAATAATATCTGGTTGAATTGCATACATTATGATTGACGGTGAAATATTTATATTCAATTTTAATTTGTTTTACTCCAGTTGATCTGCCTATCAAATAAATATTGAAATAATCATAATTTTCACGTGACAAAACTTCAACCAAACACTTCTCCATTTCAACCCCCGACACGTAAGAGATAATATCATACTGCTCTTATACATTTAATCTGGTTATATTAGGAAAGTTCTGTACATGGTAATATAACAACCGTACACTATATTAAAGGAAGTTATACAGACATACATTTATACATACATGAAATATGGTATGATAGGTTAAAAACCAAAGACGTAGCTAATATGCAAATTAAAACACATACCACATACATATACTAAAGTATATATTATGCGCGAATTAAAGAAATAATCTACATATCAACGATAGATAGTTATAAGCATAAATGTTATACCTCGAATTTCTAACATAGCAAAATATATACACGTGTCAAAATCAATATATATATATATATATATATATATATATATATATATATATATATATATAAACCTGCATTAGTTAAAAAATGTTCAATGCAGAGTATATTCAATAAGTCATGGTTAAAATACAGTTGCATAAATCAGATCTCGCTTCTTGAGCTATAGACGAATACAAGTAAATTTTGAGTACAGGGAAGAAACTGTGTAAACTAAAACGTAGTATTTCTTCTTTGCAATACAATAATCTCTTTACAGCAAATATCATCTGGGAAATGTTTTTTTTTTTTTTTTTTGTTCAAACTTGCAGCAACGAATATGCCAAAACTCGTCATTGTGCTCTGGTCTTGTGTAAACGGTGTAAATATAGTGCTGATCCAATACTAAAATAATGGGCCTAAACATGAATATAACAAATACTTCTAATTACCATACGACACTATTAATTAACAGTTATGTTCAAAATATATGAAAATTTGAAATCTCAAAATCAAGATGCGCTCGGACTGAATGTTAAAATTAAAGAGATTCGGCACTCGAGAAAGTATTTTAATGAAATAATTGGGTCGTTACTCAGTATAAACATCCTACTTATATAAATTCTAGCAGTATATTATGTTAAAAGAATTATACCTATTTTACATATTGCTCACACTGATCACTTGCTCTGTGACATCGTATTGGTCCCTTTATAAAGGTATGTGTTAAAAATAGAACATATACAAGCATAGGCTAACATTTACATATCGCGTCTAGTCTGGTTTGTGAGTGTATAAATGAACCAGATAACAAATTCAGCACATTTGATTATTGTCGAGGTCGTGTAACCTGCACCTATATAAGATAATCGTTATTCCTTCTGCTATCATTGCTTGTTGATTATGCAAAGGCAAATTTATATATCATTGACCTTTGAACCCCCTGATGAAATGCATAATAATATACCTAGGCCTAAGGACCTAAATCTCAGGCCCCACTCGAAAATACAAACTCTGTTACAAGACAACCGGTTCTGCATGGTTTCGCATTATTAGTGGGTGGTTTCAGTTTAAAGGACATTTTTACGTAACACTGTAAATTAATTAATCAAATTAATAAATTATGCAGACAGAGGTCTGGGCACCTTAAGACCAGCCGAGGACATTATGAATTTTGACATCCCGATTTAATAGCAATTATAATGAAAACGGACCGTTTCCCCGTGGTCTGCGATGATCTTACGTCAGGAAGAGAAAGCACTGGCTTGTCTTATCTCCAGCTATACAAGACTATTGCAAGGACTCCTCTTGACTCGTTACGTATTTATATATACCGATTAAGCGCTAACAGACAACCATCACCTAGTCATTGAATGATTATCAAATTCTTTAAATACTTCAGTTCAATTTCACAATCATATCAAAATTATCATCGAGCTGATTTTTTTGGCAAAATGAAATCTGCTCCAGGGCCGATTTCCCAGTTTCGCCTTAACCGAGGTCATGTGTCACTATTAGGCCTACAAATAGAACTGCATTCCGGAACCGTTTTATTTTCGAATGGGGCCACAAAAAAACAAGGTCCTGAATTTCGGCCGCCACATGCAGCCCTTTCATTGACTTGGAATATTCTTTTATATCATCGTGGAGCCTTTGTATCCAGGAGTAAAGCTTTCTGGGGGTATGGAATGCGTTGGGGGAGGATTTGGCGGGTTGACAAAGTCCAGGCGACGTGGTTCCGTGTAATGATTTCTCTGATCATTATATTCCGCCAATCTTGGGCTCGGACTGGCGTCTGTTCCTGGTGTCCTCAGAATGTCAAGGTCACCAGAATGGAGAGAGAAGTCACCAGGTGATTTAGTAGGCCTGGCAGAGGGGTAGTTGAACGAAGGCGCTGCGTGATTATTGTAAGGAGACGGCTGCGGCTGCGGCTCGTCTGTGTATGGTAAAGCCCTTGCACCGCGAGGTTCGTGGTCAAACTCGGCATAATTTCCCGTCTGTGGTATGCCTGCGTTACCATAGGAGCCGCCGACAGGTGTCGCTGTTTTGCCGATGGCGCCACCACTGCGTCCCATCTGCCTTGGCTTGTCGTTTGGTGTGGCTTTTCCAGAACCGGGTCCGTAGCCATTCTGGTGTGGTTGAGGCATAACTTCAGAGTACGGTGGCGCCTCATCAGAAAATGCTGGGTTGCTATGAACGCCTTCACGACTTGGTAAACTTGCTGTGTCGTTTGGTTCCAGACCCATGCGCTCTGACTCATCATAGGGCCCCCTCTGGCGGCGAACAGCATTAGCTGCGTGGCGCGGAGCTTCATGTGCCGCCTGCTTGCCTTTCTGTGCCATCTTACGCATGCAATCGTAACCAGCAAGGGCAGCAAATCCGATACCAATGAGCACGGCCACAACCAGACATACGATCAGTCCCGTAATGGTCTTTCTGTAGTTACTGTGCAACTCCTCCGTGGTGTCCTGCATAAACAGTACTTATATATTATACATTACCATAACCACTGTAACACTGACATCAGTATTAACATTTTACCAAAAGTTTGGGCTCTCAGACAGGGGCGTCAATATAGGGTATATAATCCCCCACTTTTTGGCAAGGGGGTATGGTCAATGTAATCATCCCCCCGCCCACTATTCAGAGAATAATATTTATATATTTCAAATGAATATATTAATTTACAGAATAATATACTTTGGTTCCATTTATAAGTTTATTATGAAATATTAATATCTAAATGGTTTAGAATTAACATATACCTCATTTTTAAAACCTTATACTTAATTGATATACATTTGATGTCACACAGACAATAAAAGGTATATGGTATATATATAAATATATATATATATATATATATATATATATATAAACATGTCTGTTTTATCCCAATTCTGACTACCCTCCACGCCTGTCATCCCCCCAACATTGCGAGTCATCTCCCCACCCTGAGAGTCATCCCCCCCCCCCCCCACCCCTGAAGATAAATTGATGCCACTGTTCTCAGACGACATGATCCAGCATCTATTTAGCCATTTAGGGTGATCCAATGTACCGTATGCACTCTGGTGGAGTTTCTAAGCTCAGTATCTGTGTATGTTTTGTATATCTGTGTATATCCTGACTAAATTAATGCATTGAATGACAGCCAACATGTCAGTGACACAAGAAATGACTCTTTACCATAGAGGCATAATTTCAGTTTGTGTGTGAGTTTACATGTTTTTCTCATGTTTAAATCACCTTTCGCAGCCTAGTGTTAAGATAATCTGCTGTTTACCACGATGTCAATGCAACAGGATGAGTGGCCTTTGCAGTACCTTCCCCTTATGGCTTGTACTTATTACGATTCAAGTTAGGATTAACTGTCCAATAAATGCCCACCAAGTAATGTATTCTCGCCTACTATGTTGATACAAAAAAAATTATTTTTGATTTATAAAAGATTTTTGCCAAATTTTTGCTCCAGTCACATGGACATTTCTTCAACAAAAATAAAGGATAAAATCTTTACAATTTCATTTTAATATGATGTGCTTTTACCTGTTTAGAATCAGAGCTCAGTCTGTTACTACAACAGACTTATCTTTCTTTACCAAAGTGTTTTACAATCCTTTCCATGTTGAAGGTCCATTAATTCAGCCAAAATCATTTAAATAAACTTGAACAAACGCCACCTAAGAATCATTTTTGTACCATCTATTTTCCTAATTTGCATATTTATAAAATATATTATTTTCCATCGAAAGAAACTAATTTTTTATATAACTTTTGTTTTTATATAGTGTTGTGTATTTCAAGTGTCACAAAGCATCAACACTGATACCTTAAAAGACCATTAGCCTGTCATACATGACAAGGTTGTGTTTTCATGATTACTTTATGGTATGCAATGTCTGTTGGCCTCATTCTGGGCTCAAAAATAAATGTTGTGTTAAAAAAAATGGACTTCAGAAACACATCAAATGGGGATGAGGATGGGATTTGAACCCTGGTTGGCAAATCATCTCGCTTTATCCTGAAGGACAGAATCCTTAAATGACTTTTCATGATAACTCTTATCTGGGGAGTATATAAGGTTTAATATTTATAGTACTTTTATTAAGGATTTAGTACTAAAAGGTGGATAAATGTTATGTATTACAAGTATCACAAAGCATCAATAGTACCTTAAATGGCCACTAGATGTTATACATGACAAGGTTATGTTTTCATGATTTCTCTACAGTATGCACATCTGTTCAACTTCTAGGCTCGAAAATAAATCTTGTGTTCAACTAATGGACTTGTGTTAGTGTTTTGGGCTTATCATCTCTTTAGAAACACAACACAGAAATACTGAAAGGTGAGAATGGTATACATAAATGTTCTTACTCCAAAACACCTTGGAGCATTGAATCCAGTCTTCTCAATACACTTACAAGTTTCATCATCAGGGTTATCTGAAAAAATCAGTACAATTAATCTTGATATACAGGATAAAACTTTGGCTGAGCCAGTTCTCTGCCTCAGTCATTCACATGGGTCGAATGCACACTTCACACTTGTCACAAATATAATTAATCAGTATCTCTATTTTTTATGGTGTGCAAGTGTCAGATGTTTTTCCAAAAGTTTTTTTCTTTAAAGAACCTGGATAAAACAATTCAAATCTACACATAAACTAGACATTTCTTGGCACCACAGAGAATACCCCCCCCCCCCCTTATGAATAGGCCCCCATCTTCAGCAGCATATACTGACACTTGGCAAGCAACTATGGATTCTTCCATCTATTTACTTGAGAAACAATATTTTTCACCAAATATGGGGGCATTATAGTGAATCACTCTTGAGAAAAGGGGATTAATTTATAGTATTAAAATGCTTTGGTAGGTGGCGCCACCAGTCTGGTTAAAGAGAGAACTTTCCAAGATGGATATACATGCAAAATTGCAGACCAACACATTCAACGACTCGTGAGATATAAGCAATTTTCACCTGAATCAAACGATGGATGGATGCCACATGAAAACTATTGCAGATGGCACCACCAGTCTTGAACATGAGATGCAGGTATCCAGGATCTATAGACATGCTTATTTTCAGGCCAAACCGGCAAATTATTCCTGAGAGAAGGGCATTAATATATACTATGTAAATGGTAAGTTAAGTGGCCCCACTTGTCAGCCTTACAAGAAAACTCTCCAAGATGGATGGACATGCCAAATTTGGGACCAATACCTTGAACCACTCCTGATATATAAGCAATTTTAACCCAAAGCAACTGTACGGATGATAGTCACAAAAATTGACTGCAAATGGCACTACTCATAATATAAATCTTTCACCTTTCAACTTGGGTTTGACCATGGGACCTCTTATTCACAAAGGTTTTATTTTCCAATAATTTCTCTTTTGTGAAGATCACAAATTTGAAACCCTTGTGTACAAATGGCAACCATAGTATCCATTATTAATATTTTTTCCTTGCCTTAGGTGCAGACAGGAATCTTGATGTAATTAAGGGGAAAATTAAGTCGTAAGCTCCACAGCCAACTTACGCTACTATAGCTCAGCTTAAGAACCTGGAAGTCATGCATATCATTAGCAGTAACATACTCACCACATACTGCCAGGGCTGTCATCTTGGATGTAGCTGTGTTGTGAATTTTACATCTGTACAGTCCAGTATCATCAAATCGCAATGCTGCAAGACAACAATAAACACCATGAGCAAGTAATAATCACTAAAATTATCATCATTATAATATAACTGTCCGTCAGCAAAAATGTTTCAGATGGGTTTCATGTTAGAACAAATACAGAAACCTTGTAAAGAGGGAGGGTTTCTGTTTTTCAAGTCATGATGGCAGCAGACATTTAATAGCTATTTTTATCAAATTTCTAAAAGAAAAACTGATGCCAAGCCAGCACAGCTGAAGTTCTTTTATGGACAATGATGGTGGATGGCTGGACAGTGGGAGTCGGTTCCTTTTTCATAATCGACCATCGGTTTGGGCAAACCGATCGATGATCGATTATTAATTGGTTCAGACAAATATAAAGAAATGTGCAATTATCTGTGAAACTGTACTCTCTTAACCCAGCCAGCATGTCTTAGTAATTCTACCTGACAAAAAGAAGTTTTTGCTGTTTTTATATTTTCCTTATATCACTAAGATATGCTATTCAAAGTTTCATTTTAATTAATTATAGTAATGGTAAGGTAATTAAACAGTTTTTATCAGATTCATTTTTTTTTTATTTACAAGTTTTATAAATTTGTAATAAAAAAAATCTGAAAATATAAGTTAAAATATCAGAATTCTAAGTTGCAATCATTATTTATCCAGAGTGTATCTCATATCCAGTCATTTTATGCTTACACATATATTTAATTATTTTTAAATCACAAATGTTTAAACTTAATTTTAAAAAAATAATGCCATTAATAATACCATTGCATCTTCAAGATTATTCCTTGAATCACTATTAAAAATTTTTGTACATTGGAGTTTTCAGTACATGCTTAATTTTATTCACCAAAATAAAAGATTCAGTAAATCTGATAAAATAAAACCATCTTTTCAAATAAAGTATACACACTGTTAGTTGAATGAGGGACAAACAACATCATTGTGCTAATTTAATTACTATCTCAGCTATATTTTTTTACTGGAATTAATAGTCAATTTCACACCTGGTGAAGTTTTTACTCTTCTGAAGTAATGAATTACTTATCTGATGAACACACTTTCATGTAGCAATACACCACTTTGTAAACACAATTAAATGTGTACTTTAATCATTGTAACCCTGGTGGTACAATACAAAATCTAAAATGTAGCGCAGCCTAGAATAAGAATGAATCAAATACAGAAAATTATAACATTCATATAGTTTATGCACCAGCTTGGGAGAGGGGTGCAGGGCAGAGGGGAAGCCTGCTAGTAGTGGTCAAGCTGAGCCAAGGCAAGCTGCCTGGAGAGGGTTACATAATACAAGTGAAGGCTGTACTACTAGGTGGGCCTAATGTAAACAACACTTGAAATTGTGTATGAAAACTTGAATAATAGCTTCTCTTCAATCAATTCCTTTAAAATTTCAAAATTTCAAAAGGCCATGGTTGGTTTATATGAGTGGTTTGTATTGATGAGCAAGAAATAGTTGCAAATAATATTTTGTGACCTGACCATGTGTTTCCTAATGTTGAAACTGAAGCATGTGAGCAGTTTGTGAACAAATGATCTGTACTATTACCATGATCATTAGTTGGCTTTTTGATTAACTGTTGACATTTCAGTAGTTTACACATTTGTTCAATTGAATCTATTTTTTTTTGTATAATATATATTATTAAATATATATGTATTTTTTTATGAAATGTATACAGTTGAAATATAACTAATTAATAACATAAAACAGGGCAAACAAAGCCTTATCTGAAATTCTGCTGAGGCATCATGTATTTATCACATCATTTTTTTTTAATTTAAGTTTATATTTCTACACCTTCCAATATAACATATATATCTGAATATAAAAGTTGATTCATAATTCTCAACCACATCATCATAAATCTCAATCTTGTCAGATAACACCACACCATGCAAACAAATGTTTATTTATTTTTTTACACAAAAATATATCTTTTAAATCTACAAAACAATAAATATATAAAAATAATACTTGATTTAGATTTCACAATTTTTAGTTGTGTCTCTATTTATCCGTAATGTGCTTCATATTTTATAAATTTAAGCATACTGATGGGTTCAATTATATTTGTTAAAATCATTTAAAAGAAAACTGATTTCTTTAAAAATGCAACATTACACAACATTACATCTTCTGGATTACACCTTGAATTACTTTTTCAAGGAAAGTTTTTGCATATCGGAGTGGAAACAGCATTACAATTAAGGAGATACAGTGAAAACAATAATAACTGCATAACACTTGGTGGGTTGGGTTTCAGGGGGGGGGGGGGGGGGGGTGATTGGGGTGGTGATATGAGAATAACTGTACACCTGTCACAGCAGGGGATCTACCCCAGTGACTGTAACAAATCAGAAACCCTGGCATAGCTGACTTCCAGTGACCTGGAGTGGGACCCTGCATCTGTAATCTGTAATCAGAGCAAATGACTACAATAGAGCCTCAAGAAAAAAATCAATAACTAGCTTACTTTTCAAGCTTTTATTTTCAAATTTCAGATTTAAACAAATTAAATATTTATGTATACATGCTCTGAAAATTAAATCAATGGTACTTACAGGAGAAAAACGTGCCATGGTCAAAGTTGGTAAACCTTTTTTATCAATTTTATGATATGTATACAGTTGCCATAACCTTGCATATACATACAGGATATGAAATTTAATTCAACAGTGCTTATAAAAATAAAGTTTATTCATGAACATTAAATATTTAAAACAGGCAGAAAGATAGAGAAACAAAACAAATCATTTTTTCCCCATTCTACTGAGCCAATAAAAAATTAACAATATTTGCATTTATTCCTTTTTTTTCATTACATAATTTTTATCCAGGTTTGCGAATGTTACTATAAATTTACAGTATAACATACTTGTGATTGTGAATATTTCAGTTGATTCACATTTCTAAATTGCATCAACATTTATAGCTTATGTATCTAGTTTATAGTACCTGTCAACAGAATGGGATGGAGGGAGGAAGAGAGGCAATAAGGGTGAGTGAGAGAGAGAGAGAGAGAGAGAGAGAGAGAGAGAGAGAGAGAAAGAGAGAGAGAGAGAGAAAGAGAGAGAGAAAGATGGAGAGAGAAAGAGAAAAAGCAGAGGAGAGAGAGAGAAAGAGAGAGAGAAAAAGAGAGAGCTGGACTGCCAGAGAGAGAGAGAGAAAGAGAGAGAGAAAGAGAGGCTCTCTGGTAATTACTGCCTGACCCAGCCTGACCAAGACACTCACAGTGGCAGTAGGTCAGACCTGAAGGTGTTATGTAACTGCCCAGTACATTGCATTTATACTGACCTGATGTAAACAATGAAGACTTGGTACCTGGAAACTTGAATAAAATCTACAGTTTTTGATCAATTAGTTTCAAATTTCAGATTTTAACAGATGAAATGCTAATGTGTACATGCTGTGAAAATTAAATCCACAGCACTAACAGGAAAAATTTAAATATTTATATTTTTTAAATGGTATCAGGAAAAAAGAAAAGTGTTCTCAACTATGAAACTAATATATGTGTTAAAATTAATCCAAGGATTAAAACACCCAATATATTATACCAGGAGCAAACTGGAGTTGGGAATGTTTAATTTTATGAACTGAAATAAAGGATCAGCAATATAAATTTTTATTATTTAGCCAGTATCATGTAACAACTGATACAACCATGAGTTATAAGTCAAACAAATTAAAATCTTTAATGAGCACTTTGATGAACATCCACACTTTCTTAGCAATACATCACTTTGTGGACACAATTAAATGTGCCCTTTAATCATTGTAACCCTGGTGGTAAAATACAAAATCTAAAATGTAACATAGCCAAAAATAAAATAAAATACAGAAAATTATAACATTCATCTAGTTTATGCACAAGCTGGGGGGGAGTGCAGGGCAGAGGGGAAGCCTGCTAGTAGTGGCAAAGCTAAGCCAAGGCAAGCTGCCTGAGGTGGGTTACATAATGCAAGTGAAGACTGTATTACTAGGTGGGCCAGATGTAAACAACACTTGACATGGTGTATGAAAACTTGAATAAAAGCTACTCTTTTCAAACAATTCCTTTGAAATTTCAGATTTAAAAGGATTAAATCCTTGTGTATATATGCTGTGAAAATTAAATCAACAGTGCTTACAGGGAAAAAACGTGACATTGCCAAAGTTGGACAAAATTTACGGTATTGATTTTTTTTTATGCTAATAACTTGAAAAATTTGCAAAATTCAGATCTAATTTTGGGTAAACAATTGAATCTTGATTAAATAAAGTTATATTCCTGAAAAAAAAGTCTCCAGCTTCAGCAATTCTCATGTTAAGTGAGCAAATATATTTCCTGATTTTTAAGAAACTGCATTATATTTGGGCCCATAACTTCAAAATAATACCCAATACTAACCTAATTTTTGGTATGTGCACAGAAAATGTATGGAAAAATATGAATACTAAATATGATCAAAAACAGATCAGTGGTTTTGATATTAGGAAGCTTTGAAGTGTAACAATGGCTTTTTTATGGAAAACAGAGGTTTTTCCTTAATATCTCGAAGGAACGAAGTCCTAATGACCCAATTTTCGGTATGGTAGGAGATTTTCGGGACATCTATTGGTATGCAGAATTTTGGATTGTAGGTCCAACGGTTTTAAAACGTGCCCTGTTAACGGCCGGACGGCCGGACGGACGGACAACGAACAAAGGACCATGACTATAGCTCAGATGACTTATAGTCAGCTGAGCTAATAAAAAATTGAGGTTTTTCCTTAATTTCTTAAAGGAACAAAGTCGCAAAGACCCAGTTTTCGGCTTGGTAGGAGATCTTGGGGACATCTAGTATTATGCTGAATTTTGGTTTCCTAGGTCTAACGGTTTCAAAACGTGCCACATCTATGGACGGACGGACGAGGAACAATGGACCACGACTATAGCTCAGATGACTTATAGTCAGTTGAGCTAAAAATGGAAGAGTGATTTTTGCCTATAACTTAAAGACATTCTGGTAAAAACAATGATGAGTATGATGTAATCGATAGTTGCCTTTCGTAATCAAGTGCTTGAAAGTGGCAGCAAACCAACTGACTTTCGAAAAAACTCAATGATCGGCCCACCACTAATAATATGCATTTTAACTAGAATTTGAACAACACTGCATCTTATACTACTGCCACATTATTTTGGCCACTGCCACTGAGGTAATGTTTGTTTGTGTGTCTGTTAGCAGGATTACTTAACCTTAAGGAACTGGATTTCAACAAAACTTTGAGAGAGGTGGGATATGGGTCAGGCTATACTTTGTGTCACTTTGAGTAAAAAACATAGATGACATTTAATAAGAGGATTATTTACAACAGAAAAACCAAACATGATGAACATTGGCAGAGCAGCAAGTGCTGATGACATACTGAAAAGAATGACCACGCCTTGGCATAAGTCCGTTTTGAACAGAATTATGTATGAAACTGCCAATCCAGAAAGTATGCAACAATACACTGTTCTTATCAACAGTTCCTGAATTACTTATTATGACATATGAGAAAACAACATACAATACTCTGTTAACAGCATTACATGAAAATTACTGAACGAAATTCCACACAAAACCTTAGGAGACATGGGATATGGTCTATCAGAACCTACAGTATAAAATTCTGAAGTAAACTTGATAAACAGGCAGATCTGGTAGGACTGTTACGATTTGGCAGATGTATGTACACTACTAAAGTCGATCCACCTGATTATACTCCATCTGATTGTTTGCAATTACCTCCACAAAAAAAAAACTTGCCAAACAAAACTTGCACCAATGACAGTAAGAGGAACATATGTAATTTTTGGTACTCCACCTGATTACAATATAAATAGTGTTCCCTTTATGGCCTGTTTGACATGTCTAATTATATAATATCTGTGGTTTTTGGTGTCCAAAAACTGTTTATCCTCCTTGGATATAGATGTAATGTGACATAATAATAAAAATGTGCACAAGGAGAATACAAGTCTCCCTGTAAACAATGATTTGAAGCTCTTGATTATTGCTCGCAAGAATATGAATGCCTCATTTGTGCGTCATGTCTATTATGATGTCATTGCTGTTCCCTGCCATGCACATTTCATTGACTGGTGGTAAGGATGTCACTACAGAATAGATTAGTTACTCATAAAATGTTTTAAAATTGTTTACAGGAAAATGACATAAGGTAGGCTATTATTTCCATAATAGTTAATTATGCATTATCCTTATTCTGCCTTAGGGGCAAAAAGTTTTGGCGTTCTTTGACTTGCAAAAAAATAATTGCGAAAAAACAGGTGAACATGGTTGTTGAAACAGACCATAGTGGAGTTCCCTTCTGTTTATGTTCTGTTATATGATAATTATATTTACATTAAAGCCAGCTATTCACCTAAATTTTCTATAAATTTATTTGAATTTTGGCTTACCTGCATACATATTAATGAACTCTAGGTAGTTCATACAATTAAAAGTTCTTGGAACACCTCTGTGGCCAGTATGTGGGCTAAAACTGTTTATATGTAAGCTGTTAGTACATATACCAATGTTGAAAACTGAAAAATCATGTTACCTAAGGTGATTTGATGCATGTGTGGTTAAGTTGATAGGTTACTAGCTGCTAAATGCTCTCTGTATGGATTATTTTGATACACCCCCATATGTTATAAACATGTGCAAATAAACAAAATGAACAACCTGTGTTCTGTAGGATCAGTGTTTTTATAATTATTTTTATAATAAAAGGTTCAAGTTGTCAGAAAAGGCCCCTTTAAAATACACCAACCTTTGATGGTGAATGTGTAAGTTCTGTCTTGGTTTCCTTGTCCAAACCCATGGTGGCTGATGTGATACCTGTCGACTTTGTTGAATGGTTCACTGAGCGTGATGTCATTTCCTAGCGTCACCCACACATCTCCCGTGATGTACCGCTCCCACAACAACGGTCCCTCATGGTTCTTTAACGTACAGGCGATAGTTACTGTTTTCCCTTCGTGTATCCTGGTGCTCGGCTCCATGACTAAATTCATACCTCCGATAACTATAAACAGAAACACATCCAAATCTAAGGTATTTCTTAAAGGCAGATAAACACTGCAACAATATGTGTAATGTCTCATGCTGTTCATTCATTTTGGGTGCTTGCATAAGTTTTCCAGCATGAACATCACAGCACATAGACTTTTGATCTCCCATTCACTTGTTTTATATGTTGTTATGGTTCTGTTTGAGAGTGAACATGGTCCACATATTGTTACAAAGACAAATAAATGAGGGGAAAATCCTGGGCCGATCCGGGAGTTGAACCCAGGTCAGTGGCGCACAAGTTCGGCATACCAACCGCTTCGCTAGAAAATCAAGCTTCACCAGCAATACAGTTTGGTCTGCTTTTATGTGCACCCCGTAACACACCCCCTCTTAGGAGCATTATGCTATCAGAACAAGACTAATTATCCCAGGAGTCACATTTTGGTGAGCTTATTCCCTGGGCCACAAAGTTTTATTGTCATCCCGGACAAGCCCCCATTTTGTTACGAAGACAAATAAATGAGGGGAAAATCCTGTGCTGATCAGGGAGTCGAACCCAGGTCGGTGGTCATAGAAGTCTGGCGTACCAACATGCTTTTATGACGGAAAAGACTAGGGTCAACTAATGTTGATGCTCGTTGGTCAAGTCAGTTATGTGATATGGAATTCCCTCTGTTCACAGCGTGCACGAAGGATTCTGCAGAGCTGCTCAGCTGGTACACCCAAGCAGCTTAACTGGTGGCCTCTGATATATAGGACTTGGGTGTCCATGCATGACAGGATTTTGGGCCAAACAGGACTGTCCCTGTCCGCATTTAGCAGGTGTCTGCTCATAAAAGGGCAATTTTAAAGGGGCCCAATCACCTATATGACATTTACAAACTAAAGGTATTCCCTTGGAGCCTTTATAAAAATGGGCCAGAAAATGTAAATATCACCACACACAGGCTGCTCATTTTGTTTTTATCAACTTGTTTACAATATGTAGGGGCCCCCCAAAATAATAAAAACAAAGTCAACAAGGGCATCTGGCATCAAGTCAGATAGGGCAGAGTTTTGCAAATGGTGTTATGCAACAAGTGACCTTTCTACCTCCACATATATGCAACCTACCACCGTAGGTAACATGTTTTACAATTTGTCAACATTGCAGTGTTTACCAACATGTTTGTTGATAAACAAATTCATACATCCTTCATGAAGACGTTATAAGAACTTTTCACAACTTAAATTACCCTTAAATCATCAATATATACACAGAGGATGCCAGAAAGCACACAAGTTCATCTACAAAAGGTTGGTGAATGGGCATCTTTAATGGGAAATGGGTCAGGACATTGGCTTAGTGTCCGTACATCAAAGGTGTCCGCTCATCTGGTGTCCACTCACGGCAGGTTTTGGTATATATACCTATATATATATATATATATATATATATATATATATATATATATATATATATATATATATATATATATATATATTTCACGTACTGCTATACTTTTAACTTTGTCTTATTTTGTCTTTCCACAGGAAAATTTACCTTTCCACTAGAGACACATCCAAACATGTCAAACATTCAATCAGCCACATCCATTTTGACTTATCTCAAGAACAGTTAATTGGTGTTATTACTATTGCAGCCACGTCAGAATGGCTAAACCTGGCAATCTTTTTGTATATGCACACTGTGACTGATTAAACATCAAACTAACAAAACAAAATGGCCAATACCATATATCCTTCCCAAGGAAAAATGTACCTTGGGTTTAGAATGATACTCAGCTCTATATGGCCCTGCTGCTCTGTAAACTCTCTGAGTTCTATGATTTCACCTGTACTGGGAATCCATTATAGTGCAGGGCATCAGGGTATCTGGGGTTTCCAATGCAAGGGAATATTTCATTTTTGTGTATTTTTCATTATTTGTGGGGAACATCAAGGACTTTGAGGTCACCTTTCCAATGGATTGGTACAAAATGAAAAATACCTTTCCATGTATGTGTTTGCTTGTCTGAGACAGGTAGAAAGACATCATACTGACCCCTGTATATACTGAGGTTGCCTTTATATACACAAATGTTTCCTATTAATGATATCTGCAAAAGTGAAATTATAACTATTTAAATGCAGCTTCATCTAAACAGGTGTAGTACACACCCTCACCCACCTGCTTTGTATAATAATTGATGTTAGTACTACCACATGGCCAAGTTGTGCTGTCCTAATCAAAATGCTCCTAATGGGTCTTATATATGATACATATACAATAGGGAAATTTATACATACATATATATATATATATATATATATTATATATATATAAAAGAACAAATATACAGGTTTGATGTTTCCAAAACACAGTATGATACTATAACTACTAAAATGTGAGAGATGACAGCAGCTTATATAATATAAATGGGTCTATGCTGCAAATCAGAGCTGCAAAGGTAAAAATCATTAGGTGAACATAAGATCACCATAGGACCATTAGCATAGGACATATTCCATAGTTAGGAACACAAATTCTATAGCTAGGCCAATATGGATATATATATTTACATATATATATATATAGAGAGAGAGAAAGAGAGACAGACAGACAGAGACAGACAGTCTCAGAGACAGACAGAGAGAGGGAGTTGTCTTTATTAAACATGTTAAACTTACACACAAAGGCCATAGAAATCAACTTAAGCAGTGATGTTAGCAGGTGCTCAGATATGTTAATGATACTATGATATGCCGTTCCGCTCCAGTAACCAAGGCAATTTGAATCCTAGATTTATCTGTTACTTAGATGTATAAATCCATACAATTAAACAACGTTTTATTATCGATATGAAGGTTTTGTGAATGAATAAAAAAACAATGGATAGAATCCAGGCTGAAAATTGCATGTGTTCTGTATGACCTATATTATCAATACAGATTGATGTGGGCGATAACACAAGTTGGTATCGTCACCTGGCCGAACGTCTCACCTGTATTCATTAACTCTCCAGGTATTTACTTACCTGTAATTGATATGCAGCACATGAGGATCAAAAGCCATGGTGCCGCCATATCTGTGTATGTTCCTCTCTTTAACGATGAAATCCCGGTTTCTAGTCCCACCTTTCACTTTCTCTGCGATCTAATTGTCCCAACCTGGTTGATTGATTTTTACCTGTACTCTCTTGTGACGGAGGTAAATATAGACCGCCGGTTTTGTTGGGGTTCCCTTCCGCGATTGATGACGTAACTGTTGAGGAATGTGGTCACAATGGACCGTTGTTTGAAGTATGTTTTATGTACAGAATGTGTCACAGAACGTTCAATGGTTATCATTAGCCCACTCATGTTGTCGTATTTACTAAATGACTTCAATTAACATCTGTGCTTGTGTTATATCCCCATTTGTGTCACGTATTACCATTTATATAGAAAAGACTGGTCATATTCTAAATATTGTTGAGATGAATATATCCCAGATTTAACTGATCCGACTTACTAACAATCTTTTTTTAGGTAACAAGATAACTGATGACTGTGCATGCAGTTATATGCATATACATTAAAAATGGTTCGAATATCTGGCCGGTAAACAACTTTAATGTGTGTATTTTTAAAGTAATTCTTTTTTAAATGTTTCCTTTGAGAAATAAACGCGTTAAAAGATGTAAAATGCATTGTAAAAATAAAACGTCTCTGTTAGTTCAGATGAATCAGATAAGTATTTGACAGTAGTGGATGCAGGGGGGGGGGGTATTAAGGGCACTTGAGTCGCCCCTTTTCAGACGCCGCAACCATTCACGGTTCGCCTACATGACATATGGTGCAGTTGTATATTTTTGTATTTGTTTGTAGCACTCTTTTCACTTAGCATTCATTGATCAAATAAGAATAATAATTAACTTCATTCTATGTTCTTATTTAGAATATTGATATGGCCTAGTCTATCAATGTTACGAAATATCACACATAGATATATACTGACCGTGATGTTTTAATTCTCTGCTTGCTTTTATAAATATAAATGTGATATACTTTCTAAATATGCTTGTATATTTAAGGGTTCACATAATTATCATACTCATGTTTTATACTTTTAGTCATGGTATTATGTTGTATAATGTAGAAGCGGATCCAGGGGGGGTGCAGGGGGTCTGCCCCCCTCCTTTTTTTTCTCACCCGAAGCAACCTATTTTAAAAGGGTTCAGACAAAATTTTTCGGCCTGGACCCCCCCCCCCTCCTTTTTCAGACATAGGGACCTTTTTTAGGTATTTCATTAGTCCTCCTTGATTGGACCCCCTTTTCCTAAATCCTGGATCCGCCCCTGTATTGATATATTAAAGCTAATATACCGTTCTATTTGTAAATAGTACATGGCACTAAGATACCTTGATTTTAGCTGATTGGTTTATTACCCTGTATAAATATGATGTGAATAAATAAATTTGATTGCCTACTTAAAGAATCGAACATAAAATATATGTGAGTTTACAAACATAACACTTGCGAGTAGTTGAGTGGCATGAATGTTAGCAGGATAAAATGGACACACGCACATATATATATACATGTATATATATAGATGGACATATACATACCTATACCTGCATACTCCTATACAAGCACACAATGGTGTTGCTCTGAAACGATTATAATCTCTCTCTCTCTCTCTCTCTCTCTCTCTCTCTCTCAATGTCTCTGTGTCATACATTATCAACTTTTGATAGAGTATTTTCGAATTTCCCATTATCTCGTTCCAGCTCAACGATGCGCATTCATTCATACTACGCAAATCTAACACCATCTGGTGGTTAATAATAAAATTACTTTTCTAGTTTCCTGGATAGTGTGCGCCAGCATGTAGCGCCCCTTGATAAAACGCATGTGACGCAGACTGGTGTTTAAAATAATGAAATGTTGATGGTGTATCTCGTCTGGAATCGTGAAAAAGGTTAACATTAGGGAAAGTTTCTTGTTTATTCCGTATATTTATATTAGGTAAAGTTAACTGATTTTAATAATTGAGTTTTTCACTGTTTCACTTTTTTTCTTTTTTGATAAACAGCACTTCTGTCAATATATTTCTATCCATGGTTAAACACTAGCTCAGTCATAAAGTGCCTTGAAGGTTTTTTTTATATAATACATATGATGTGAATGCAAATTTAAGTTCCGTGCAAACAGATGTATAACCGTAAGACAATGAATATGTATAGGAAATTACAACTTAAATATTACTCGCAATACGGCTTTACAACAGACCTATTCTAAACAAAGACACTTAACAGAATTAATCAACAAGTCTAAAGCCAAACTGTCACGCTAGGAGTAAATAAGGACTTGGCTTTTGTGTTTCAATTCCCGGCACTCAGCACATAATCCCTACCCCTTTCAAACCACAGTTTGTTTACTGATTTCAACATTGTCTGACTGCTCTGACGGAGGATACATGGATAGCAGAAAATTAAGCAACAGCCTGTATGTTATCTACATATTGTCATTGAATAAAATGTAAGCGTCGATGTCTCTCCTCTGTTTATGTTTATTGATTGTTTGAGCCAACGTGCGGAAAATTTTAAATGTTTTTTTTTCTTTATTTATTGGTCTGTGTATTACAGTATATTTAATGGTAGTCTTGACCAAAATAAAATTGTGTTTACACAAGTCCTTGTAATCAAACAGATTCTGCGCAGCGAAGTCCAAGTGCTTATAAACTGGTTATGTTTGTTTACCTGTGCCGAGTAGAATTGTATCCCCACGTTTGTTACATATACCAGCTCAGGTTACGGAGCCCCTGAGAACACGTGCATCATAACTAGACTAGAACAGGGCTGCCGAGTAACGCCAGGTGTGGCAGGACAGGTGCGAGGTGGATTCCTGGATGAGTCGGATTTGTTCACGTATACGCTCTGGCTCCACGCCGACTTTCTTAGTAATCTTAAGTATACTACATAAATACGTGAATGATCTAATGCCTGGGTATTCTACGCAAGGCACGATGCTCTTAGGTATATACAATATAGTTATATCCACAACTCATAAAATACAAATTGAATGTGTACTATAGACTGATACACAATTTTGCCTCCGCCAGGAGGGTATATGCGTTCATTCCCGTCCGTGTGTTTGTCTTTGTTGGTTTGTGGGGTGTGTGTTCATTGGCAACTTAACTCACGCAGTCATGAACAGAATCCCATGAAATTTTCAGGGCTCCTCGGGAGTGGATCAATCAAAAATCGATTAGATATTGGTGTGGATCAGGCACATGATCCGGATCCAGGAAGGATTTCCAGTAATATTGACAAATATAGAGTCGCGTATGCACGATAAACCTGGGAATATGGGCCGAATAAGGGAATTCAAAAACGAGTTGGGGGAATTAATTTATGCACCAAGGGACCTGGGAATATGGGCTGAATAAGTGAAGGAAAACACAGAGGTTGCGGAGTACCCAAATTTAAGGACCACCCACATGGCGGAGGCCTGCAGTCCTGAGAATGTAACTATTTCGTTCTTCATATAAATGACAGAAAAAAACCCTTGATATAGCTCCGGTCTGAGACACGCGTCACCATAGTACTCCTCTCGGTAAAATACTGTACACTCCGTAATTACTCACGCACTCATTCAAAAGGGATTTATCACTAAAATCCGCAAAGAAAGTTATGTTTGAACCCGTGTCAGTATTTTAGTGTGTCTGATATACGTAAAATGGTTGTATTCATTTGCACGAATCTTTGTGCAGTAGCTGGACCTGAGCCAATCAAGGCCTCGGTAAATTTTATTGCGGAACCGTATATATTGGGGGGGGGGGGTCAAGTAGAATTGTATTCCATTACGTATGCGCTCTAATGAATGCCATTTCATCGTTACGTCATATATTTGAAAAAAAAAGCAGTTCTCCATGAAAAACTGCTGATTAAAAATTAATATCATATGTATGACTGTAAACTGTACCAACAGAGTCGCATATTAAAAAGTAAGAAACGTATTTTTTAATAATGTAATTAACTTCAGATTTTGGCTGCAAGCGCCAATTATACATACTTCACAAAATGGAAATCGAAAGTGCCCAGCCCGTAAATTAAGGCAACCTTAATAAGAGAACCTGTGGATTGTGAGCTTATTATAAGATCTAATCAATTGTTTTGGGAAACTGATATTGTCGCATAATGTCTCTAAATACTATTAAATGTCTCAAGGATGGTCTTTTTTTAAATACCATTCAATGTATAGTATAAATCCATGTAAGGTACATTAAACACTGCGGGATCGGGATCTTAGTTGATAATTCTCCACATGGAGTATTCCGTGCTTGCAGTTTCCGCGTTAGTCGCACTAGTATAGTTTATGTTCGTGATATATACCAATTTGCCTAGCGGGGGAGGTTCCTGAGTAATTTATGTTGGGGCAGATTGAAGTTGTATACACCAGTAAACAGCTTTGACTTTAGGCGATGTCTGCCCACAAGGCTCGGGGCGGCTGAAATTCCTTGAAATATAAATAGCCAGCGTTGCCGGCTCTGATATGGGCTGTTGCTGTCGTTCCGCGAGCTGATGATCATCTAATACGACGGCAAGATGCACGCGCCAGAAATCTCCCGGCATTCACTTTTCCTGTCCACATTTTACGACCATGAGAGCAAACCCAATGGCTGCGATGTTGAAGGCGCCAACATCATTCAGTTTTGACAAATGTTTTCATTGGTTTTTGTCTAGGAGTAGGAGTTTTAATCGGGACAATGGTATGGAAACATTCCTCGACCCTATGTGTTTCAATTATGATTTGTTTTCTGTGAGCATTTTTTTTTCGGGACCAGTGCAAAAGCAGTGCTATCGTGTGAGTACACGATCTATGGTCAGACAATTAAGGCTCTGATGATCACGCAGTTACGATGATTAATGAAAAATTGAGCACGAAAGTGGACACAATTACCAGAATTGCAATATAAAATTACACTTGCGCGTAATTCATATAACATAAAAATCTGATGCCGTTCTTTTCATATCATAGTCAATTTCCATGATTTTGTTTGATTTTCAAAATAAATGAACATCATGTGACGGTGCTCTTTAACTCCACCATTTAAGTGAACGTTAGTGTAGTTTCATATGTCGAACAGTTTATTATGGGACCATCTAACACCGGATACAACCATGAAAATTACCATATTGATGTGATCATTTTACCCAAGGTTCCAACGGGAAAGATACCCCCACACATATGAGAAGCTATATGTTTCAAGAAATCTGCATATACAATGATTCTAAACAGCAATAATGAATAGTCGATATTCTCACGAGCAGGAGCATACGCCTTATGTTCGTCCACTGTGTCCGGGTAATTAAATGAGACACTCCTGCTGGTTTAGTCAAGTGAATATAAGCACAAGCCAGTTCTAAGCTTCAAGAGTAGCTTTACCATTAAGATACGATAGCTTTGCCATGTTAAATTATCTGAAACATATACATGTATGAACACTATCGGTGAATTAACTGACCCGAGTACTCAGTTTTAGTCGTTGCTAACAGATGTCGCCAGTGTGGTAGTAAAGGTCCATTCATCGCGGATACATATATAAGCCTTTGTCTCATCCACTACCTAATATTCTTTACCTTCCAATTAATTCTATATGACATGCCCTTCATGTTTGGAGGAATTCGTGTGGAAACTGTACGTGCATGATCGGTTGTACTAGCAGGGATCCTATCCGCAAACTACCGAACGATGTGAACGTGCTCACCTATTTATACAGGTAAACCACAACTCTGATTCACTGGAAGATAAATGAAAGCAGCTAAGTCGCTGCTTTGTGGACAAGTATCTATGAGAAACAAAGTGACTCTCCGTCCACAATTCATACAACGATTCGTCATCACATGGAAAAAAAAAAAACTGAAAGCACAAAAGCTCCGAAAGAAGTTTCACCTGTGTATTAAATTTCTGTACTTCAATAAAAGCCGTGGCTATTATTTGAAGGCAGATGTTCAGCTGGTTTATCACGCACTTCTGACCCATACACATGAAACGAGAGGGACTAAACACATCATCTGACGGCCGACGGGAGCTCCTCGCAGATTTTATCAACAATGTTCTAGGAATGCACACAAGCATTTCGAAATATTGAGAGCAGATTAACACCTGTAAGGATACCGATGTACCCCGAGTTGAGAGAGCGAGAAACTGTATTTATCTTCGTTGTGAAATCTGTACGTTATCACCTGACTAAGTTTCAATGAGGTAAGTAAAGTGCCTTGAAAACGCACTGATATGATTCATATATAATTGTGCTCATCTAATTTCTTATTTTTCTATATGTTATTTTTATAAACACTATGCGACTTAAAGGTATATTCAAGATAAATATTGATGTACTATCACAGAAAATATCAGATTAATTTAGAGGGACTTTTTTGTAATAATACATTTGACATGTAGTAATCCATTTAGTCATAATCTCAATGAACCTTTTTGAATGGTTTACGCCAGGGTAAAAATATAAAATTAAATTAAAATGTTAAAAGATTTTGAAAAAGGATATTTTAATTGTATTATCAACGTAATAGCAGCTCATTGATAATTACACAAAATGGTTCAGTTGAAAGTACTTTGGTTCAGCACACACACATTTTTTCACCTTGACAACAGCCAGGATTAGACATACTCTACAGTATAAGCTTTACTCTACTTCGTGACTGAAAGACCGGTTGGGGGTCGGCTGCCCGAAGATTATGATTATTAATTATGAAATATTTATGGAACAAGCATTATCTGCATATTTAAAGGTATGGTATGTAGTCATGACGACATGGATGGGCAAAACCCATGCATGTTAAATAACTTGCTTACAATACCAGTCTTGTCGTATCAGTTGTAAAAAATGTCAGTTTTGTAAGACTAAGGTTGTATTATATATGTATGTATATGGGTCTTATTAATTTTATATCATACATATATATGGCAATAAAACAGGTTTTGGCCATGTGTACACAATTACAGGTTAAATCTCTAGGGTTGGTCCTGGCTCTTTTTAGCTGAACTGTTATGTCCACGCGATGTTAGCGAGGATTCTGCACGCAAGCTATCATTGTAGCTATACATGTGATACGATTGGCACGACATTTGTCAAACTGTCATATTTACCTCTGCCTACAAATGCATAATTTTGCATGGTAAGTAATAATTCCCAAAGATTTATTTAAAAAAAAACAGAATATACATCTCTTATATAAGGTACCAATTTTTTTAATGACTGTAATATTAAAAGTTCCGGGGTTTTACAGTGACTTTCAAAATGAGAGGGTAAAGATTTCTGTGGTCAAGGTTTAGAGCACAGGGCTCAAAGCCGGGAGATCGTGAGTTCGAATCTTAGCTGAGGCGGTGAGATAATTCACCAAGGGAAGGCGGAGTGAAGGTAGTGACCTCACTCACACATGAGTGCGCCTTTCGGAGGTTCAACGGTGGTATGAGCCAGCAATGTGAACGATTACTCACCAAGGGCCAGCAGAAAAAAAAGAAGAAAAAAAGGAAAAGAATTCTGTAAAGTAAAACATAGATACATATATACTCAGATCACCTCCAGCATGTATTGAATTGTTCCGTGGGTAAACCCCTCCCCACCGGACTCACACATACACACACACACACACTTTCATGAAATCACAACACTTTTTGGATAAAGTTGCTACCAGACAAACCAACTAATGTGCAAAAGACGACAAAAACATACGTCCTAGTGGAGATATTGTAAACCTGCATAAATAAAGAGACCGCTTCGTCTTACAAACGACGGGAAAAACAATGTTCCCTGCGGAGGTACAAAAATATACACACTGATGAAGCTGATGAAAACACGGACGCAACAAGCCATTTGACCGAGTTGAATTTGTATCACCAGGACGTGCTGGTACCGTTCAGATGTATAGACACAGCTGTCGGCTTGCTGACAGACAGACAAATCAGTTGGAACGTAAATTCCAGGTCAGCGTGGGTCATATCCTGTACAATGGCGCTAACATTTCTACGTGTTGCAAACGTTCAGTTCGTCAGGCAGGAATTGCAGGTTAATGTAATGACACAATGTTTCTGCTGTAGCATTTTGAGTCTGTCCATTACGGCCCAGATAAAAATTGGAAATAAGGCCAAAATAAAAAAAAAGGTATGGTTCTCAGGCACTTTTTTTCAGAAATCAATGCGGGCGGGCGGTTTTTTTAATTTTTAATTTTTTGGTATGTTTCGATAAAAATATCAAATGATAAGGGAAAAGCATTATAATAAAAGATTTATTTTGCTAAACAAGTAAAGCACTACATAACAAAGGAAATTGTATGATTCATATCTTCTTGACAGAAATGTCCAAGCGGCTGCAGCTCAAAATTGTTAAATTTCTATTGAAAATCAAAATAAAAAATTTTGATGCGGGGGTTTAAAATTGATGCGGGCGGTGCCTGAGAAACATCCCTTTATATTTTTTTGGCCTAAGTAAAAATGAAGATATAGAAAAACTAGAACTATAGTAATAATGAACAGAAATCTGAATTCTAAAGAATGCAAGCCTCCGCTATGTGTGTGTGTGAGGGGGGGGGGGGGTCCTATTTTAGGATGCTCCCAACACTGGGTTGCATGCACTTATTGGACCCATATTCCCAGGTTCACTTGTGCATTAGTTAGTGTACATCTGCGAATATTCGTTGATGATATTCCTGAAACCAGATCACCTTCTCAATCAACACCAAAATCTAATCGATTCTTCATTGACCTTTTATCGAAAATTTTCTGAATATTTCATGAGATTCCATCAATGAATCCGTGAGTTAGGGTTTTGAAAAACACACACACACACGAACAGGAATGGAAGAATGAAAATATAGAAAGAATGTGACTATATTAGTCATAATATTACTGAAACCCTGTTGTCCTACAGTTCTACCCTAGCTGATGTGAAACTGTTAGTGATTTCCATTATGGTTTATGCAGAATGGATTTTCTGCCCAAAAAAATCACTTACAGGTACTGTTATTGCTCTTTTTACTTTTTTTTTATATATCAATCGGTGTTCCAAAATATACATAATATAGTGGAACCTGTATGAACGACCACATATCTTATAAGACCACCTGTCTGATGAGACCACCCTTGGGTGAACCGAAAGCTTTCACATTGGTTATAACTTACCTTTTTAAAAAGACCACCTGTGAATTAAGACCATATTTGGCCAGTCCCAGGGATGGACTTATTACACAGGACTATAGTTAACTTGTGGCATACAAATATCAGTCAGCCAATCACAGAACGTGTTGTGAATTGTCCATATTGTCGGCTGTCCTTTTTGTGGCTAGCAAACGGTGCTGACATACAGGGCGCTTTCCAAATGCATGCGTTCTGTATGTTAACCTCGTTTGCTGGCCACGTTCATTGTTATATAAATACGTAACAAGTAAATGACTGGTCGGTTAATACCCTAAGCTCCAATACCTAGCTGTTGTAAATCCTTAAAGCTAGGCTACCTTTTCTCGCCGCCGCGAAACCTCGACCTAAGCCGGTTTAGTCCTATCTGACCAATATGAATCCGACTCCCTTCCTTGACAGGTATTAGTCAGGCTTTGGTCGGATTAACCAACCCCTACTCGCCACCAGGGTTGGTCCTCATCCGATCAATGACACCCCTTAACGTTCATGGGATCATCCGCGTCAATGATCGGATCAGTTCAAAATTGAGATTTCAGACTGGTTTTCCCGGGAATGTTAAAATTTTCAGTGTATTGTTACACTTCCAAAGGGGCGAAGTATAATGTTTTACCCCCTTTTATTTGATTTGTGTTTGCATTTTAACAATGTTTTTTACAAGATTTTTTATGGAATTATGAAGAGGGCGAGTATAACACCCAAAAAACTATCATCTAAAGATCCAGGACGTAATTGGAATTACCATAACATGTCATTAATTCATTGTGACATGAAGCTGTTTCGTTGTCTCGGCAGAGGGCCACAGCCTTTCATTAGGTTTAAGGGATGTCCTCATATTCACACTATCAAGTCTGTGTCATCCTCGCTTTCACAGACCTTGATTCAGCGAACGGTCCTGGTGTCTTCCAGTTTATATTATTTCTGTGTTCAATATTTAGAGATAAATCTGGACTTTACAGCACATTGGAATCAGTTCTTGGGATAATATATTCTTCTATAATTTTAGAATTTGGGCGATGTAAAACACAAGCGTAATTCCACTTCAAACATAGCCGATACACTTATGACAATCCCCTTGCCACCATGCTCTCTCCGCAGATAGATCCTCGCCTTGACGCCGTCCTCGGAGTACTTTCGTGTCGCATCTGCTCGCCCTAATCGAACCGTGACTGGTTTATTTCTCCCAGTTGCCCGAAACCGCTCATGGGGGCTGTCACATTTGCGTAAACACTAAAACACGGATGTCAAAGGGTAGCATGTCGAAATTATGGGTAACCCACCAGTTTTTTTAAGTTTTTAAGTACCGATCATCCTGATATTAATTTTTTATTACTTGTTTATTTATTATGATGTATTAAAAATATTGCAGGAATATAAAAAGACATGAAAAATTGCTGCATTCGGCATAGTTTGCATGAGAACTTCGCAAGATGATACAGGGAAAAATAACACGGGGTATTTCTTTCAAGGTTAGGCGTCCAGTGTTCCAAGTTTCCTTTAATTTTTCTTACGTTCTGGTACGCATCAAGTGTAACCTTGTATTTATTCAGTAATCATATTAATTAGAGTCCATATCATATTTAAGCTAACAAAGTGGGAGTAGTCACTTTCATCCGTGCTAATGAGTGTCCGGATGAATCATGATTGCATGCCTGCACCTTCAGTCGAGAAACGTCATTGGCAATATCCCGTATTTCTAATTATACCACATATTTATTTTGCCCAAGAAGGAGCGCGGGGGGGGGGGGGAGGGGTTCCGATGTGAGCTTGATATTAATGGTAATGTAATCAAGCAATCCTGTTCCTCATTAATCAACAATGCAAGCTTTAAGCAGAGTTTGTGTTGCTGGATGATGGCCGTAATCCCCACCTTACGTATACCAAGCCTGCACTGTAATCATTATGATCACGTGATCAGCGTTTAGTCTGTTGCCAGAAGCAAACACGTTTTCACAGGGGCTGTTGGTTGGGGGAGAGTTACACTTCAGATTGGTCAGGTACGTAATATTTTATGGTTAAACACTAAAACGAATATTATTCAAATTTCGCTTGCTAATATTTGCTAATAGTTTTTTCGGATTCGATCATTATTCAATAGGCTTAAATACTCAGAGTGGCCTTTAACGTGCTTAAAGTGTTTCCGTCACGTAGCTCGCAGAATGTAGGTCACGGTGACCTGTTTCAGGATTTCAAAAGGGTTGTACCAGGAATGTTTTGAAAAATGATTTTTTTATTCAATCTTTCCGGTACCATGGCAACAAAATCTCCCTGTTCTTTATGAATCACCAAGTCACCTGTCGTATTCCTTGCGGGAGCCATTTAAAAAAACAACAACCTTTATAGCACATTGTACATGTAGTTGGACTCATATAATATTACTAGCTGATAGACCCGGTATACCGGGCTTATTCCCGGGTTTGGGGAGATATATTATATTTACTGAGATGTGGAATGTTGGCTCATTTTTTATTCTTAAAGGTAACAGAAAATATAAGTTTTCAGTGGGAAAATGTCTCAATAAGATAGGCCGATGTATAAATGTTTTTAACATTATTCCCTGGTATGTTTACATTGAAAACCTGGTCAGTGATGATGTTTACATTGCGAACCAGAATGAGACGTGGGGGAATTCGGGCTTTCCATGATATTTTACTAGATTCTATCGTTGGACGTATAAAGATTAGGCTAATGTGAGGAACACATTAAGTGTACGTTGCAAGGAAACTGTTTCTGAAGAAAGAAACAGAAATATGCATATACCTCGTAAGTTGAAGAAGCGGACCCAGCGGGACTCCATGCAGAGTGTCCGTATCCGATTTTCAGCCATCGCAACCTTTTTTCAAAATTTCAGACAAATTTTGAGGCCTGAAACCCCCGCCACCACTCCACCCCATCCCTGTTCCTGAAATTGGGACCTTGAATTAGGTTTGTCATTAATTCACCTAGGTTGAATTCTCCAATTCATAAAGCGAGAAACATGTGTTTTTCTCTTTTACTGGCAACGCACGTGGGTGAGAGCCTCGTTCAATTGTAAGGCCAGACATGCTCAAATCCCTCACTGAAAGCAAGCTTTATTCATATGAACTAATATTAGACCTTAATAGTGTTTGAGGTTGAGTGACCACGATGCACGCATTCCAGTCATTGCCGAAGGCAGTTCGGCTGTACTCGGTCTAACTTCCGTGGAAGTCAGTAAAAACGGAAAAATCACTCAAAATTATATGTACATTAAAAATCATTTATTCTCATACCGCCTATGTCCCTGCGGGGATAATAACCTTTAAAATGATGTATGGCATGCACAGTAGTGTACACAATGCAGTTTTAGAGAACATTGCGAACAAACGTGAACCGAATTCCTTTTATAAGTATAAGATGGTCCCCATGTCTGAATCTACCTGAATCAAGTCTGGGAAATCACCTTTTTAACCTTTTACACCATCCCATTAAACAACACAATAAGTTACTAGTCATGAATATTCATGAATATCTTTCAATCTCCGCTATAGTGGGGAGCAAGTCCAAAGGGGTTGAGCAATAAGATACTATCATGACTTGTATACCTGCCGATAGCAGGTGACCGTATTTTCCTTAGCGAAATACAGGTTGCATGCACATAAATGAACACTCTTTAGGCCAAAAAAATTAGGTATAGTTCATAGGCACTTTTATTAAAAAAACAAAGCGGGCGGGTGATTTTTTTTTTTTTTTTTTTTTTTTTACATTTTTGTGTGTTTGGTAAAAATGTCATATATGATCAGAGAAAAGAATTATAATAAGAAAGAATAATCTTATAAAAAGTGTATTATTTTATCTTCTTGAAAGATGAAAATTAAAATTAATGCGGTGGGGGGGGGGGGTCAAAATTTTTTCTACCTTATATAAAAACTTTTTTTTGCTGTCAGAATCAGGTTAAGAAGTTTTCATAATATCCCATTTTAAAATATTTGTAAATATTCTAAAAAATATTGCTTTAGCCAGTTTGTTTGACGCAGAAAGGATCGCCAACCATCCTTCCGATCCTTAAGATGCCATCAGGAAGATGTCATCAGATATTTTTATTTGCTTTTTATCAGTACAACATTGATGGAACCTGTCAAAAATTAGTTGAATGTAGGATCCTTTTTAAAATTCCTTGAAATTATTGTGGGCTCTTGTACATCATGCCCAATTAGACGACCAGCCATGTCGTTTGACAATGGTATTTTCACGTATTGACGTATTTGTGCTGCCACAACAACCTGCATTTTGTGCATGATATATTTTAAATCATTGGGAATATTGAAATTATATGAGCTGTTATGATTCTGGTATTTAAAATGACCTCTTGTCACCCCCCCCCCCCCACACACACACACACAAACACACACACACACATTCTTGGGCATGGACCCTCGCATTGTTCGCAGTGTCGCCTTTCTGCTTTCAAAACTGTTTCAGCTGCCTGATTAGGCTACTTTTGGCAAGAATCAGAGATATAACACAAACCCATGTCAATAACAGTCCTTTGTGTGTGTGTGTGGGGGGGGGGGGGGTTCTTCGAAACCAGCGTTTGTCAGAGCAATGCCACTTTCTCTCCAATACCTGGTCCGATTAAGCGCCTGTTTAAATTTCTTGTAAAAGATACTGCGGAAAATCTGCAACTGTATCATGGATCAAATATTTACAGAGGAAGCGGGAGATTTATGATAGAAAACAACTTTGTGCAAGAGCCGAAAAAAAACATTGTGCAAGAACAGCCCGTGAACATCCGTTCTCAGAGTGTTTATGAGGACATCAGTTTAATCATCGGTCGACTACTTTTACATTTTAAATTATGAATGGGGAAAAGTGGACGGTTATATATGATTCTGAAATAAAGGATTCAATCACAACCAAAAGTCACTCTGCTGTAAAGTAGAGCGTCGTTTATCAGAAATTCCCAGGAAAGAGGTTTGGTTCGGAGACAGGGTCGTTCGGATAAACGATTCAACATGATTGCCAACCTGCTGCCGAGCACCGGAGTTTACCAGAGATTAAAAGACATGAATTAATGAAGCTACATTTCTGTAGTTCGAAATAAACTCTGGATAAACAACGCTCTAAAACCTATTTGCAGAAGAAATCTTTGGGTGAAAACTGACATTAATTTTGTTCAGTGCCATGGTATGCTTATTAAAATCGTGAAAAACATATTGCCTTTTACACCATTAGTATAGCACATTACCCGCGTTCAACGGTAGAGTGACACCACCGTCAATAATAATATAGATACAGACAGTCTTGAAAGAATGGAGATATAATTCCAACTTTTGCAAGTGTACTTAAATGTAAATGTAACGACTCGTTTGAATCAGTGGTCAGTTATTGATGAATACCTAAAATACTCTTATTCATTGTAATTGCATGTTTGAAAAATATCGACATTAATGTATTGTCGACTATTCCAATACTGTGCTGGCTTTTTGTTCGCGAGGGCTTCAAGTTCGTGATATTCCCGAAAGTGAAATTATCGCGAAAATAAAACCATCATTAATATATCGCCCCATCTGCACAGGTAAAGCAAACAATTATTTTGTTGCCTCACTTGCATCACATATACGTAATCCTTGCCTGTATTGTCTACGTTTGAAACGTAAAAACAAATTAAATTTATCCATAAATCAAATATTTATATCTATATCCTCGTCCAACTGTTAAAATTTTGTGCATTTTATAAATAATTTGTACAATATAATATATACCTTTAGTAGTTTACTGTTTAGTATAAGATCGCGATTATGAAACCCCGCGAAAAAATGAAAAAATGTGACAATCGCGAAATTATAACTCCGCAAATTTATATGAAACAAACCAGACTATATTGCGTTATGACTGTACACAGGTATATTTTTCTGTGCCCGACATGGCATATAAACCCTTAATATTATCCAGTAAAGATTTTTATATATTCAGACAAAAATTATAGATAATATTCTTAATTATGGGAAAGTTACCCGTAATATTATAGTTTTAAGGCCAACGAAATTTTAAAAAGTCTGGTTCTGAGGCTTACTTTTTTATCATTTATTTACATAAAATGGGGAAGAGCGTTTTAACAATAATATGGCCTGAATTAAAAGTGACAATTTCACTTCCCTCAAAGCTCGGCATATTGCATGGAAACGTATATCGCCATCTTCGGAGTAACGCTATGAATCATAAGGATAAATGACATATATAAATGTTGAAGATTACAATTTTTAAGGTAAATTCAGTTAAAATGCCCCTGTTGTTTCATTTTGATGATCCAATGTCTAATTAATTACAATATTTTAAGGGTGACACAAGTACCAAAAGCAAAAGATATCTGCGTTTAGAACGCATAGCTGCCGCTTGGGTGTCGGTTAGCAGGGGTTTCAGTAACAACGGTATAAGCGGTTGCTACATTACAGTTCGATCGGCCCAGAGAATGTCAGTTAAGCGGGGTGTCCGCCCCAAAGGGTTGTCTGCAGCGTGGGTTTTCACTGTAATACAAACGCAGCCGAGCAAACATTCCAGCAAATTTCATTGATTGACAGTTGTCTTTTCATGTTTGTGTCAAAAGGTGTAGAGGGGACATGGCCATGAATTGTCACTTATCGTTCAGGGTCGCTGAACAGGACCGTTTATGACGCATGACCTAAAAACAATCTTGTTCCACCTGAGGTGAACTTCTACCTTAATTAATTTGTCTACCTCCTGGCAGACTGGTGAGCTGCACATAATTTCAATATAATACAGAACTGTCATCGCAACATTAAACTTCAGTGTATCAAAAAGTTACCAATCCAAACAAGATATAATTTACGTCACAAGTACAAAGGCTGAAAATACTTTTTTCAGCTTGGAACACCCTGGATACATAAACACTGTCAGCATGTAAAATAGACAAGTGATTTATTGGTTTATGTCACGCACATGGAGCACGTATATATACTGCTATATTCGGATTTCATCATTGTGCCTGTGAGGGTTAACCCAGGACCCGAGGTCCAGTTATGATACATGTGTCTTCAAAACAGTTAAGGTAAACTTAATTAATTTTCATGTAACTTGATAACTGATAACAGCAGGATCATTTGTGCATATTAAAACCACCAACATGCAGGAGAAAGTATATATAGAAGTTCATACAATTGGGTGTATTTGATGGTGTAATCTTAACCACAGTTAGGTGAAAGAGAGGGTAATAACAACGTACATGGTAATGTATATATGAAGTACATATGTGTGTGCTGTTTTTCTCTTATATATCTATATTTGTCCGCTTATTCATACATTTCCACGCACAACTGGATAAAGCTTATTCAGATGTACTTCATCTTTACTCTGTTCCACCAGGTGGCGCCCATTGAAATTTGTCGAGTATTCACTGAAAATTGATATTAGGGACTGAGGAACTAGAGCCTAATTCAAGATGGAAAACGTCATGTAAAGAACCAACATTTATATGTTAGAAACTTCTGGACTAGTCAAGGTTAATATTGTGACTAAATGACAAGACAACCCCACTTTGACAGCTATACCATTATTTTAGAATATTTATGACATCCAGCAGATAACCAACGGCTTTATTGGACTGTGCCTGTCTATGTGACTGGCTGTCGTGATAAACAACCGATAAATTAACACCAGGCAACGAATGATAAATTGAGACAAAAAAAATATATATGTGAATTCACAAAAAAACATAGTGTTCATTAGTTTCTGTGGTAACGAGTCATTTCCTGTATCGTACAAGTTAGCTAACGTCTAATAACATGCGCCTGTGTACATGGGGTCAAAATTTCAACAAACATGCAAGGAGGGTTGAGTTTAAACAGAATTTTTCACGCATATGCATGGTAGATGTTGTTGAAAAGTATATTAAAACAGCTATCAATATGTCAAGTGACGTAATTATTTTCATCCTCGTGGAGCATTACAGTGCGGTCATCCATATAAGATGTTAAGGCACTCTGACGCTATAATGCCTCAGGGCCGAAATGGCGCTAACCATGCAGTGTATACCACACGGTCAACAAGATGTTTTTTTTTAAGTTTACAGGACCTTATTTGGGTTTACGGTCCTTTATACACACATTTTGACATAATGACTATGATGTAAACTTTATGTTCTGAACTAAATTATAATTAAGGGCGGATCCATCATCTGGAGAGGGGAGGGAGATAACCTTTACACGGACGGACCAACACTACTAAAGGGTCCAAACCTCATGCAGGGTTGTGATTGCTTCAGCGCTATAATACTACGATAACAAGTAATTTCTCCCAGACAGGGAGACCCGTAAACCCCGCCGCCCCAGGACCATAAATTAAAATTTCCACTTCCACTAAATTTTTACGGGAGGGGTTATGTCAGAAATGGTGTGTATTACGCCAAATAAGGACGTAATGCATAAACACTAACACACAGACACACATGCAGTGTGGATTAAGGTAACTGAAGGATTTGAGCTTGAAAATTCTCGGAAACTCTAATTTAATGCCATATGATCAAAATAATAGAGTATCATTTTCTTCTGTATTAATTGACTAAATTGACGAATAGCGTTTGTGAAATTAAAGTATAAAAAACTTACAATATATTATAAGTTCACAAAAGAGTTTAATTATAATGAAGATCTTCACACGGGAAAAGTATCTATGTATATGTAACTAAAATTTGGATTATTTGTACACATAGGATATAAAAATAGCAGTAGTTGTGTTTTATTTATTTGGAGGCCGAGGCCCCACAGATCAGTCGGGCCTGAACAGCTGATTGTTAAATCAAATACTGCACCCACACACACGCACACATACTCACACCCAAATTACAACCACCCGGCTTTATCTGATGCTGTTTTGTTGTTTTAGTCTCCGCCAGGAGGGTTAAACGTTCATTCCCGTCCGTGTCTTTTTGTTTTATGTGTGTTAATAGTATCATTAATCACGCAGTCAGAAACTGAATCCCATGAAATGGACCTTAAGATTTTGGTGTGGATCCGGCTCATGAATGGAATCCAGTTAGTATTTTTAGGAATATTCACAATAGTATTTTCAGGAATATTCACAAATGTGCAATCACTTATGCACGACTGAACATTAGAATATGTGCCAAATACATGAATGCTTGATCGGGAACTTAAGCACCAATGAACCTGGGAAAATGGGGTCAATAAGTGCGGAGGACCACATTAAGGACCGCCAACATGGCGGAGGCCTGCATTCCCGGACGGACCATTACTACTAAAGGGTCCAAACCTCATGTAAGGGTGCTGATAGCTTCAGAGTTAAAATACTACGATAACAAGTAATTTCTCCCAGGTAGGGAGACAGTTAAACCTTAAACCCTTCTGTCCAATACGTAAACGTGTGACACTGACATAAAACAGGGATGTAACACAGTGAGCACCATAAAAAGCACGGAGCCTTTTCTGTTACAATGTTTATCTTGAAAACTCCGCTGTGTCCAATAACCACTATATCAGGATGCAGCTTGATGTGTTCAATTATTCATTTCATGGTGTATGGGTGGAAAGCACCGCGTTTATGTAGGCCTATAACAATTTTATATTTTGTTTACAAAATAAAAAAAATACTGTTTTCACAATATACAAATGTAAATATTATGTACGTTAGCATGAATGTTATTTTGCAATTACAGTGGGAAACAACCAGAATATTGAGCGTTGATGCAGCCGGACAAAAAAAGAAAGTACTTTTATATAAACAGCCTTATTTGAAAGGAAAGAGAAATGAGACCATGTACTTTTATTTAAATAAAATATATAGGAGGTAGGCTTAACCATGATCTTTGTGACCTCTAATAAATGAGAGCTGTAATGGTTATTTATGTAATAAATTCACGGGAAGCGGCCCATTATCACGTGATTAACCTTGAATGGTGGCCGGGCATAACCGTGAACGTCCGTTTACCAGACCCGCGAAGTGAAAGCCTAACGTCTGTGTCAACATGTTTATACACGAAAATGTAGGTCTGCTTTGTGTGTTTTCAGATGTGCTTTCCTCTGTTTGCCGGCATTTCGTCTGACATGGGCCCTGTCGAGATAAGATCCCCTGCCTAGAAATAATAAAGGCAAGTGATTTTAAAATTTATGTTTTATTTAACTTTGCTCAAATTCATATAAGTTAATTTACACTATACATTCTGAACTCTGCTTGCTCTTCAAAATATACTATAATAACGACTGTTTATTGTGTGGTGGATAAGTGTGTACATTAGAGTTTGCAATAATAAGTTAAAACTTCCTAAAGGCTGATGTCAGTATTAATAATAAAAAACTATATTATCAGTAGATGAACAATACAGCTGTTTTGTTATACTAATATTTTACCGATCTGTCGTAAGATGTATTAATATAATTCGTCTGGAAATATATATATATATATATATATATATATATATATATATATACACAGCCGTCCTTACGAAACAGTACTGTAGTACAATATCATGAAGTCTAACTATATATGGTACATTATAAATGCTCCTCTGCATGGTACAGCATTTTATCTGTGATGTATTGAACTTCTACATGTATTCTATAAGTATTACATTATATATAATTATATATCCAGTGAAGCCTGCGTAATAAGACCATTCATGGGACTGGCAAAAAGTTAGTGGTCTTCATTCATAGGTGGTCTTTTACAAGAGATTGATCAATTATAACCATTGTGAATGCATTCGGTTGAATTGGTTTCCTCAAGGTGTCTTAATAGGTAGGTAGTGTTATTTATATATATATATATATATATATATATATATATATATATATATATATATATACAGTTAGTCAAGATTGTCTAGTACGAGGTTATAACATGCTTATACACGCACGGTCATACAGCAGCGAACAGACAGCACAATAAGCTGTGTAAACGTTTGCATTTACAGAAGCGGATCTTGGGGGGGGGGGGGGGGTCAGGGGTCCCCCTTTTTTTTCTGCTGCAACCTTTTCTTTAAAAAGTTTCAGATAAAATTATGGGGCCTGGACCCCCCCCCCCCCCCCCCCCCCCCCCAGCCTTTACGGACCTGTGACCGTTTTTTTAGGTTTTTCATAAGTCCTCCTGGATTGGACCCTCCTTTTCCTAAATCCTGGATCCGCCCTGATTTTAGTTTATTATTTAAAAGAATCATGGAATATTGAGCGTAAATTCATAACTGTAGATCGGGGATTGGAGAGACCAAGCGAAAGGATCACGAGGTCAAGTGACAGTTTAATCATAAATATATAGTTAATAGCCACTTGTGGTTATTTAATCAGCATGGCTGATTACGTCACCATACAAGCAGATTTCATGGAAAGGCGGTGAATGAAGCTCGCTGTTATATGGGTAATATATAAGTAGGCTTCCCAAATTGGTTAGACCTAATTTCTTGACAAACTTTTTTTCCAAATGCGCATATAGTTGCTTTGAAAATATCAAGGACAGATTGAAGGGGGGGGGGGAGGCGGGGGATCGGGGTTTATTTTAACGCCTCGTGTTAGATCCAACCATCAAACAATGAGGAAGCGTTCAAACACTCATTTGTGCCATCTTACATAAACCTAAAACGGAAGGAATTATGTTTAACATAAACCCAATATTTAAGGATTTTCAAAATATCCTCCTCATCTATTCAATATTCCAAGAGTAAAAATCAGCATATCTCAACAAAGCCTCATTTTTATGGTTAAATTTGTAGGTTACTTTTAAAAATAGGTGTCAGTAAAATTTGACCATTTGACCTTAAACTGTGACCTTGAAAGTGAAATGCCTTCTTGGCATCTGATTCTAATTCCGTGGACGATGGTTATACTTTCTAGCGCGGTTGCCAGCCTTAAACAAAAAATGCGATCGAAAGTTTTTCTAAGGGTTTGTCCGGTCCACTAAGACGGGACGTTTTATGCATGCTATAACCACGGCCCGTCTCTCCGGCCGACGATTAACTTTTAGTGTCCCCATGATAACTAACAAGAGGGTCGGTGGCTTTTCACAAAACTCTCCATTACTCTTAACTAATAGATTATCTCGCCTGAGTTCTATAATAGGCAAAATCCACGCATACTAAATGAGCTCAGAGGTCACCAGGCTCCTTTGTAGTGTCACCGTAATAACTTAAACGGAATATGATGGAGAGACAGAGACAGACAGAGCCATAGAGGGACAGAGACAGGCAGACAGACAAAGAGAAAGACGACAGCTTGAGGTCTAAAGCAAAGAGCTTGGTTTTGAGTACATTGGATTATCGTAAATATACACATACAGTGGAACCTATCTGAAAGACAACCTCTCTAAACAGACCTCCTGTCTATTAAGACCACCTGTGAATTAAGATCACTTTTGGTCAGTCCCATTAGTGGTCTTATAACACACTTTACTTTTGTACATAGCTGTATTTATGATTTTCTTTTGTTTTTAGATTTTGCTCAGAATAATGTCTGAAGAGGTGAGTGTAGTAAGACGCCGAGATGGTGCCAAATCAAACGGTGTCGTCAAGGGCAACCGGCGGCCGTATTCCCTCAGCACTGACACTCTTGTTGACTTCCTCTCTCTGTCTGACACAGCGCATCACCTTAATTCGATACCAGAGGGCGCTGACGTCGGGGGTGCGGAACAAACCAGCTCCGCCGATGATGATGATAATTCCGTAGTGGTGAAAGTGCCAAGGAGGTTTACAAAGAAGCCACCTCCTCCTTTATCTTTAGAAAATCAGTCAGAAAAAAATAACAACAGCGAACCCAAAGCGAGAAATCAACCTAAACGGTGGCACACCATCGCGAATAAATCTGACCTTCCAGACCGCCAAGCGTGGAGCTTCCCAGCCGGCTTTGTTCGCGTTCTCCATGGCAACATATGCCCAAAAAACGAAGACCAATACACACTAGGGAACACAGGGTACATCGAGGCGGATACTGTGAGTTGCAGTCCCCCTGCAACTCCGTTTCAGGACTCTGAAGATTTTGGACAAGTGCTCGCTAATTATAACCGGAGAAGAAAAAATAAGAGAAAGCGTTTGACCTCATTTAGAAGAAGTAGAACTCTTCAGCAGTTAGAAGATGTCCGGTGGAACCTGGTCGCTGTTACATTTATTGTTCTAGCATTGATAGGTCTAATTGTCGTCATCAGTTTGTATTTTAAATTTTCCTAACGAACATCATCAGTATTTATTTTAAAAGGAATCAGTGGTTACACACGTCGTTATTTCAGGCTGGGGACTGCTTGTATAACATTTTCAGCTGGATGAGCCAGGAGGTTAGCAGGTCATAACAATTGATGCGCAGCATTTTGCATGCGCTCCGTCCGCTAAATAAATGAAGCCTGAGGTCTGTGCCTCGATATATACTATAGAGCAACAACTGAGCCTGATTTGTAAACACTTTCGCAAGTTCTCATGTATCTCATGTAGAGTCTTCTGTGGTGTGTTGTGTCGCGGAAAGGGAACAACAGCCAGTCCGACTAAATGATATGTCTGTGAAAGTCCTAATGTAACCGAAGTGCCAAAAACAAAACAGAAAAGTGATATCCTCAGTGATAGGGAGCAGTAACAGACTGCATATACACCTCCGCCAAAACACTGAATCACCATTTCTAAAGTATAATATACCAGGTTCTTTGATGTGTGGTGCGTAAGTGCAGGAAATTTATTCATTCGAGTCGAGAGAAATGTGTATCACAGTTCACTTGCTAGAAGTTTGCATCAAAGGTCAGCTCTGCCCGCCAGAACAACGACCGTTAAAAGAGTTCACATTCGCCCCGTTCTGAAATTGTTCACTTAAATTTAAGTGTCTCCGAATAATAGTGAATGGCGACCTTTATTGCACTGTATGGGTACTGCTGAAAAACATTAGAAAAAAAACATGTTTATATCGTGGTGATTTAGAATACTTCCAAAGTTTAATTAATTTCTCCTTGGGCATTAGCCTCACCCTAGCAAATTTCATCGACGTCCGTTTGTTACGTCATGAGTACAGTTGCTAACAGACAAACCTACCAAAGACGACAAAAACATAATACCTCCATCAGAGATATAATAACCCTGCGTTTATAATAGAACCGGTTCACCTGACATGTGGGTATGTATGTGGGGAGGGTTAATTGTGCCCGGGGCAGTCCTTGTTTAGATGGATATATAAGCTTCCTTAAGACTTAAGGTTGATTGCTATAATATTGCTAACCCCACACCCCCATTGCAATAGGCCTACCATCGATCTGCATTTTTTTCTTCTGCCATTTCTTTATGCCCTAAATCTCCAATAGGGCTGAACTTTGGGCACATTATTAGTCCTTGGGCACATCTTTGCACCTGATATTTCTTTTTGACCTTGGTCTTTTTCCTGAGTTCGTACACTCTACAGCCGATCCCCCATTATCGCTCAGTCTCCCCCCCCCCCCCAACCACACACGGGGGGGGGGGGGGTTAGGGGTTTTCCAGTGATCGCTTGGCGGCCATACATCAATCAGACTAAATTCGCAGAGGTTGGTTGCAGGTAGAAAAGTTTCGGAACAAAACTAATATAAATATTGTGAGTCATCGCTGGCTACAACTGTACACTACTTGCATAAAGAAACAATATCTGGCGAATGTACAGTAACGGTCTCATTGGGCTGCGTTTGGATGATCATGCGTGATGGGTATGACAATGAATTTAATTACTACAAATGTGCATTATATGTAGATCAGTTCGACCTAATAAGTTGTAGATATAAGGTGTTAAATGCTTATCGTACATTATCATAATGTTTTCTTCGATAACCCTACTGATGTAAGTCGGTTCATGGTCTAGCCGTGAAAAAAAACGACTCAGTGGGCACTTATGTGGGGCTGGTAAGCCGAATTTGACAGCCAGTGCGCTTTTCGTAGACTCTCTAATATCAGGGGGCAAAAATACCGCTGTTCATGCTCCTTTTGATTATGTATACAGATTAAATTTATAGATAAATATCGTCACAGGCTGTTATAGTATTAACACCTTTCACATTTCACTGATTTTGAATATTTTCATAATGAGAAACATACATTGTTTTGTAAGACAGAAATAAAGCATAATGTAGAATGATTTTTTACTGAGTGGTATTCCATGGTATTAAGCGTATGTTATAAAAGTTTCTTTCACGTATACACACCATTATGACTCTTGTAATACCTCTCCATATCACCAGAGGAAGTCACCGTCAACCACAATGTTTTGTCCTCTTATCGTCGCACTTAACTTCCGCAGTGTTCTTATTGCATTCCTTCTAGAAATTATTTCATTCATCCACTGTTGCATGGGGAGCATTTGCCGTAAACCTACACCTAGGTGCTATGTATTATTGGCACTGTGCCAAGCTTTCAATCTTTGCCAACACCCGGAATTGTCCAACCCTGATCAGTTGACCCCGCGATCGAAGAATCTTGTCTATCGCAGTCTGCGGTACATGCTTCTTATGGTGGTTGTATGAAATGAATTATTAGAAAGAATGTACTGCGGTCACTTCGTAAAACCGGACCGTGGCACTTGCACCAAGTCAATGTTTGCATACAATATTAAATATTCACAAGAACTGTATTATTTAAGGTCGGGCATTCCATGGTTTTAGCGTCATTTTGTCGCAATCGCCATCGACATTCCTTGCGAGGGAGATAACTTTTAAAAAAATTTTAAAAAAAAAGCGTCCGATATAGGGAAGCAAACCCTGCTCGGAATATGTTCAAGGTTGTAGCCTTAACTTGGTATGTCAATTAAACTTGTGTTCTTCCTGGGAACTGTTTAATTGGAAATAATTTGAAAGACACCCTGCATATCTTTGTAATGCTGTCCTTGACTAGGAACACAACGAACAACAACAATGCCGCCCGTCCCCCCCCCCCCCCCCCCCCTGGCCGTGATGTACCTTGGTTCGCTGACACCTTCCTGGGAAACAGCACGTGGAGTGACGTCATTGTCCTCTGTGACGGCATGACTAACACTCCAAAGATGGCAATATCATCACATACTAAGTCCTAGTGTAAATATAGCCTCAGTGCTATAAAAATCATAATACACTCATTCCATGGATGTACACCAAAATTGAACATGCACACTTTCACAATACCAACCTGTATGATAATTTTTTCATAACATCCGTGATACCTTTCTTCATATATCATGCGGACACACACACAGAACCGAGTGAAAACAATAACCTTCGCTTCGCGCTGGTTAACGAGTGAAAAAATGACCTTCGCTTCACGCAGGTTAATTAAGATGGACCTTTCTCAGTATTATATGGATATATTACATATAGGTGAGACCCCGTAGCCTAACAAAATGGAGTCATTCCTTTTACTATGAGAATGACCTTGACCTTGAATTTCACACAAAACATTAGATATCTCGAGAAAGGATGAACTGCCCTGAAAATCGGTAGGACCTGAGATTTTAAATATCTTTATCTTATATGAACACCGGTAGCGCCACCTGGTATTCCTCTTCCGTTCCATTTTTGTTCCTTGCATCTAACCAGCAATAAAATAAAATAGATTGAAGTTTCAATATTTGGTAAACATCTGCTGACCATTAGATATCTAAAAAATTATAGATGGATTGATGCGGAAATAAGTATGACCAAAGACCTGAATAGCTTATACCTTCTACCCAAATCTGGTGGTCCCATCCACATCCACATAAATTTGTAGGTCGGGTTGTATTTTGTCTGAGGTTTCAAGAATTTTACAACCACACGATTTTTCAAGCGATAATTCCTTCTTAATTATGGATTTCATCAGTTATACCAATATTCCAAAATTTACCTTTCACAGAAGGAAAAAAGGAAAGGTAAGTTTCCTTTCTTGTAGATTTAGCCAACCTCCATACAGGGTTAAGTTCTATCGTGCATAAAAATAATCCCTGCTGTCAGTGACGGATTTCAACATGTTTGACCTGACATTTTGACCCAGTCAGTCACCCACTTCGCATGATTTGTAAATATGAACAGCATGTGACTCTCTATCCCTTGGCACTTGTGTCTTGTGTCAGCATGCAATAAAGGTTAATCCCCCAATTCATCCAGGTAATTGTTTTGCATAATGGTGAAAAGACCACAACAAGTGTAGCTGTACTTTCACCTTGCATTTACATTGACAATAATTCTGGAAACAGTTGTATCACGTAAACTACCCAAGGGAGCACGTGCATAAGTTTCTGTTCGTATTTCCAATACCATGTTACATATATTTCACCGCAAAACAAATCCACAGGTTTATCTATATATAAGATACGTTTCACGGACAAATACCTTTTGTTGGTTATATTTGGCATGGATGCTGTCGACGCATACTCTATATTTTCTCCATTTACTTAATCTTTGTGATTTACACTTCTGAGGCGCAATGGTTCGATTTCGGTGTAAGTAAAAGTGTGCTGTGCGAATGCATATGTGCATGAGATCTATACCAGATCTTCATAGACAGATCTCATGTGTGGAGATGGCAGTCAGCAGGTCAGAGTTTGTACCACTATGTAACGAGAATATATCTGCTTTGACCGCAATTTGGTTTGGGAAGCGGACCACTTTTTAACCGATGTGATATACCATGTTAGGCCTATAAACATTTCACCAATGAAAAGATGTAATAAAATAAAAAGATTTATTAACAGTGCAACGCCCCCTAAATTTCAGCTCATAGCAGTTTTTAATAAATGAATAAAATGCCATTAAGAACGACATTATGGAACAAAGCAGTAAAAAAATGTAAACGCAAAAATGTAATAATTTATGCTGGCTTTATGAAATCAATTTGTTGTGAAATGAAATTAATTATAATGAGAAAATGCAGAGCGACATCTTTCGGTGACATAGCAAGTCACATATTTATACTCAGAGCTCGCATGTCAGTGGCAAAGTTCATAATGTATTATTTGCCAGTTTCTATTTATTAATTATTATCCGCAATAAGTCAATTATAAACCTCTAACATTTTGTATACTCTCAGGTTTTATTTACAAATTATATTTTCCTATAAATGTCAGGCTGGTCCATTTAATTGCTTTAAACATATTCATTTAACCAGGATTACAAGCACGTGTACAAGAAGACTCCTATACACGAATCTGAAAAAAAGGAATTTAAAATTGAATTAAATTAATTGATTTAAAATAAAATATTATGTATTATATTATATACCATTAATATTGTTACATAATAAAAAATTTTCTCTATAAATGATATTTGAATAAAGTTTAATTTTCATAAATCTATTTAATTTTAAACTCTTTTTTTTCTTCAGATTCGTGTACAGGAAGACCCCGTAATAAGAATTTCTCTGTAAAAGATATTTGATTTAATTTTAATTTCAGACAATAAATTTTTAAATTTAAATTTATTTATAATTCCTTATACCTCCTTTATAAGATTAAAAATAAACTATACTTCACACGACTCAATGTTAATGTAACCTGACAACGCGTGTGTTATTTCGAACAGTCTCCAATGTCTGATGGTACTGGTAAGCTGAGTGCCTGGCATTTTTAAGCGGATTTTTTTTTTTCTAAGCGAAGTACGTCAAGACTTTGTTCTTGCCGCGTTTCATCTGACCACCTGACCTTTGAGGGCACGTCATCAATGGAGATTGACGCTCCCTCTCAAAGTAGTTCATATGCGCTTCACTTGTCACTTGTCCGACTTTTAAAGGTCATTACGTGCAGTAGTCTGATTCTCTCCCTTCTTTCTTACCTGTTGGTACTTAATCGTACTTATCCTAAATACATAAGTCTCTCTGTGCACAGAAAATAGTCTATCTGTGCAGTTGGCAGTAGCAGACGTGAAGTCACGTGCTGATACTGTGGTTGCGATTCACAGGGTTAATTTAGCGATATTCCCGTTTTCATTGTTTCGCTAGGTTTCAGTTTCACGATCTCATTTTAAAGTAAACTACATTGAGTATTATAGTCAACAGTTAATACGCAAGCAGAGCAATGTACAGCAATTTGATGAGGGCATATAAACATTGGACTCGTGGACGTTCTTGTTCATTTTTTTGCGAACAATAAAAAATATATTATTTATAATATCGATCTTTGGCTTTTCAACGGAAAAAGCATGGATATAAGCAGTGTACATGAGATATCGTTGATTTTTCCGTATAAATACTTGTGTAGAAGACTCGTCTCCTTCTCGAGGATTTTTATTTTCGCGTGATTTCCAGATTGTGAATTTGGCGAATTTGAGACTATAGTGAACATAAAACTAACTACAGCATGTCAGAGAAAGAGAAAATATAATTATCATGCACTGATATATAAATAACAAGAGTCGTAGGGTGAAAAATGGAGTAGTGGGGACTAAGCGTCCGTCCGTTCGTCCGTCCGAAAGCCGTACAGGTCCATCAGCGCGTCGCATATATTAACCTTTTGAAACACACACATGGCATCCAAACAGGTCTTGGTCTTTTCACTCTTATGTTTCCCAAGCTACAATGTATGCCCATAATTGGGCACTTAGAAAGTTTGACCTTCAAGTTTCAGCTCCATCCATAGCGGCAATTTATCTGACGTAAAGACGTTTCATCACTCATGGGGGGGGGGGGGAATTATCACTGCTTTACCCGTTACGTCCATTCACATTAAGCGTTATGACGAATCGGTAGAGCTGGTGGGCACTTAACCGCATGTAAAAATGTGCATACACAGAATATATAACTGTAAAGCAAAGTCCTGTTTAGGTCTCATTTTTATCCTCAGTTTAGCATTAAAACGTATATTCTAATGAATTTTAGCTCAAGTGATATATACATCGATGGCGGATCCGGGGGGTCCGGAATCCCTCCTTTTGACCCGCAACAACCTTTTTTTTTTCATTGATTTAACCAATTCGCGGGGCTGGACCCTTCCCTTTCTGGATCTGGGGACCTTTTATATGTTGTTTTTGAGATTTCCTTGGTTGGACCCTCATTTCCATATAATCATGGATCTGCACCTGTACATAAAATTTAGATTCCTCATTATCCCCCTTTAGATCTATACCATAATATACGTCCGTAAACAAGGTTTGCTTATTTTTACAACGCAATCCTAGAGGTAAACCCAACATCAAGCAACATTTTTCATTGAACAATAAAATCATACAAATATATATATTCAGGCGTTTTATTGTACATTTACATAAATTTAAGCTTTACTTTCTGTTAAATATTAATTGCAGTAATTTAAAATGCTATTTATTCTTAAATAACCATGCATATATAATTTCTAAAAAAAAGTTTTTGTAGTAATGTGGGAACAAAACATAATACATTTGTTCACTAGTTTTCTTAAATTAAATTTATGATTTATAAACAACACCTAGACCTTAAGTGGAGACAAGGGCCACGTTGACAGTCAAGAGACCGTTGATATGTAGTATACGTTGTATCAGGGCGACCATACAATTACCTCTCCCGCTGTATAAATGAGCAATGTCACTGCCACGGTCAAGTACCGCTCGAGTTTCAGCAAGCTGTATATTTCTTGTGGCAAGTCGGGTTTGTTATATTATGGTTGTAAATAATTACAGGGTTATTTAAAGGACTTAATTAGAAGGGTCGACGGCATGACTTCATAAAAACTTGTGTTACGGACTTTATGAAGATTTATATCTGAGGAATGTCAAGCAGTACAAATAATGATAATTATTATAATTAGAGTAATAATAATGATAATAATAATATCAAAAATAATAAATTATCATAATTTTAATATAAAGGAAAATATAGAATATTAAATATAATATCATATAAACATATATCTTATTTTGTCATATTATATAATATCATATTACAATAGTATATATTGGAAACACTAGTTTGAAATGTTAATAATTATACACGTTTGCATGTTTAGACGCAAAGTGGCTGTATTTTTATAACATATGTCCTTAAAGGTTTCTCAGCGGATATAAATTTCATAACTCCGCTTTAAATTAATATCTTGACTTAAATTAAGGAAAACTTAAATGTTAACCTCAAGGCATAAACATAACATAAGCATGAGAATGGGTGTTACAAATTATAATTAATAACTAATACTATACTGAATATTAGATCATGAGTTAACTGACGTATCCAGGACATGACTGACACACGCTTTATGGTTTCAATCAACTGCAAGCAAAGTGTGTTAAAAAACAGCCTCGGTTCGGTTCTTATCTACTGTCAAAGGTCATTGGGGGTTATGACCCTTGAGGCTGATGAGGTCATTAAACTCTTTATCAAATGTGACCCATCTCCTAGCTTAGACACCGTCTGTGTACTGTATACTTAAAATTCCAGTAGAAAGGTACCGAGATTCACCACATAATCTTAAACAGGATACAGATTAGAAAAAAAAACTCATCCATGCCTGGATATCACGCAGATTTTGAGTGCACTTTTCCTTGAAATGACAGAGTACCAGCAAGTTTATTTTATTTATTTTTCCATCCTCCCTCCCTCTCTCTCTCCCCCCCCCTCTATATATATATATATATATATATATATATATATATATATATATATATATATATAAAACATAAATATTATGATTCCACTCCAGTCTTTGCCTGTTTTTCTGATTGTGTTTGTATTTGTTCAAAAAAGGATTAAAGAAGAAGAGCTGGTTTGATTATAGGGTTGATCTATAGGATCAAAATTTGGATAAAAGGGCAATTATTTATTGGGTTGTTTGTTCAGCAAACAGCGATTGACGGAACTGACATCTACCGGAGAGAATTAGTATCTATTTAGTTGTTTTGATAAGGGTCGACCTTTTGGTGGACAATGAATATTTTATAGGTATTAGGGCGGTTAATGGTAAAACAACAGCTAGGTTTATACGAGGTCTCTCTAATTTAAATCTGGTGAGCACATATTTTCAAATCATTCACGTACTTACATTGTTACAAATTTTAATTAAAGCATTGCTAATGTGAAAATATATAAATAAACGCCACGCAAACAACTTTATATCAGCCCTTCAGATTTGTTATATAACAGGGATGTATTCATGACCACAGTAATAATAAAAAAAGTATTCCTTCATCTTTAGGTTTTCACGTATAACTATTCAGTGACACGTGTATCAGGTTTAAAATATTATCAACACCCTGAATTGAGACTACTAATTATAAGGAACACGTGCATGTTTTAAGATCTCACGCACAGCAAATAAAAACATCATGCACTCAGTTACACTTACAAATGGATTTTTGCAACAAGAGATCTTCCTGTCTCAACATATATGCAACCTACAACCGTAGGTTATATGTTTTTCCCGTTTGTAAACACTTACGTGTTCACAAACCTGTTGTTGATAAACAAGTTCATTAATCCTTAACAAAGGCGTTACAAGAAGTTTTCACAATCAAAATTATTCTTAGATCATTTATATATACACAGGGGAAGCCGGTTTTCACACCCCTCTCGCCTCGGGAGTCACCCGGCAGTACAATGAGTACCATTCAAGGGCCGTGGATGATCAGGGCAAAATGTATGACTTACAGAGCGTGCATTTCATGTGTTTAAGCGTCAGTTATATTTGTCAAATAATACTCGTAATTAAACTGTCAGGACAAATTTACAATTAAAACTAAAGTGTTCGAATGCCATTACAAAATACACAGAACATCGACTATACAATAGGGTTACAGAACCTTGGAAAGCATTATACGTGTTCACATTCACAAACACAAATGTATATATATATATATATATATATATATATATATATATTATGAGGTAATTAACAGTTAATTTACTGGTCTATTTATATGATGAGAGGGTGTTAATATTTAAACCTATATGTGTGTGTGCATGTGAGCGTATGTGCGTGTGTGTGAGGTGTTTTTATTACGGGATTTGGGTTCTACATAAAGATCTTCCCTAGAGAATTATTTTTTATTACTTTATTTATTTGATATGGTGACCCACTTTCTGTTACGTGACTCTTATATGTTACATTGTCAGACTGCAACTGGAGCATACAAAACGTGCTAAAGCGAGTCTGCACTAAGATGTGAGACACAATATCCGCGTTTTTCAATACTTCGCTTGGCTGAGGAATGTTGTACGATTGACTATATATGTACATGTCACACATCTGTGGGTGTGACAACATATATATCAGCGAGTCTCTCACAAGCTGAAAGTATAGCATATATACAAATGTATCTTAGCATGCTATAAAATGTGCATAATCATCATTTGAAAGCAGACATTTTAACAACTGCCGCTGTATAAATACACAGATTACAGACATCAGACAACATATAATTTTAACTTATATTTATGTGTCTGTGTAATAATAACGGCACGCAGCACCATGGACATGCAGGGTCGTTGATGGGACTTTTATGTTTTAAGCTGACCCTTGACACCCCCTGCGGTCAAAGGTCGAAGCCGGCCGTCCAGTCAGATTTTAGGAAACAGGTGTTGTCATGCGGGAAGTCTTTAATGAATGGAGCTGGCAGCATCAGGTGATATGCCATATATGGAAAGGACTTGTAAACTTTCCCTCTGGCGCGTATGCATGTGCTGGTCAGTGTGGGTGTGTCTTCCACTTCTCGGCGCCCGGAAATTCTGGTTTCCAAGTTTATTATTCAGCACATTTCAACTTAATGACGGCAAACTGACAATACTGCTATAGGAATACCTTTGGCTTATCAACAGGTCTCACGGTAAGTTTAAAGTTATTATTTAAACACACTTCGGCACCACACAACACCTGGGTTGTATTTTCATTGTCACTGAAGTGACGGCGTGTGACACCAAACTGATAACGCGCACACGAGTATATCTGAGTCATAAATGTGATTATTTTTAATATTTGCCTTGACATTCAGTATAACAGCTGATAACAGGTATATGGGTGCAAGTCATTTGAGAAAGTAAGGTAGGTTTTAAGGCCGTTTTCATAACTTGGGGGGGTGGGGGTTGGGGGGGGGGGGGGGAGGGGGGGGTCCTGTCTTTTTTTCATATGACTGTGCAAACTTGGATATTTTATCAACTATAGCACTCCCCCCCCCCCTCCACTCCCTTCCTTTACTAACCCTTACCACATGTGTATATGTATATGTACTATGTATATATGTATATGTTAAATACACATTAGGTATATAGGATATAATATATATTTAATATATATATATGTGTATATATTGTTAGTCGATTCTGTGCAAAAGAGGTGATTATATGTTCAAACTCATTTCACCGAATATGCTATTGTAAAGAAATTATTTGTTTAGTCATTGATTGGTTTAGACATTATTTGAACTGGTCCAGTCATTGTTTGGTTTAGTCATTATTTGGATTGGTATAGTCATTTTTGTTGTTGTTTCGCATCTGTATTCATTGACCTTAGTGTTTTGTCGTTGTATGAATCTTTCGTACAACATAGTATGATTAGTTATAATACATAAGAGGTTTGGCTGCCCCTAGCCTACGTAGTAAGCTCTGTATATTGAGATGGATACTGTGTCTAGGCTGCCAGGTAACATAGGCTACTTAAATTATCAATAAAAATTATTAAAGGTGACATTCACATACCAGAGGTATTGAAATCAATAGTGTATTACGGCATATGTCAATATTCCGTTCTAAAACGGTTTTCTTATCCCTGTACACAAGTGGAAAAAAATTACACCCAGAGCAATCAGTGTCTCAAATCATAAACATATCCCTCACACCACCTGTAGGCGTAATCCGCCATTTACAAATCAAGCTTCTTCAAGTTACCAACCGGCGTTTCTTTTGTGTTTCTTGTTATATGTTTTCTTCTCCTTGTCACGGAATTTGGTCATACATGCAGTCTTATTATTGATTACAGACACGCTGATTGTTTACACACAAAACCACAACAACGTATAAGAAAGCGAACCCGAGATCTTAAGCCCGTGAGCCGGGATGATTTTACTGGGAAAAGCTAATAACGTGAGATAATACACACATTACTCAAATGAATATGAACCTTTAAAGTCCTATATACATATGCCATCAGAAAATCATAATTGTCAACATTTAAGAAATTCGGAAGCTATTCGACTCTAATCTGACCTACCCAGCCACTACAAACGACAGTTTTTAAACGTTGATGATGGAAATCTTTTATTACGTAATGATTACTTCATTTCTACGTGCATACACATCACAGAGACTGACACACTTGGATAATTACTGTTGACATAAAAGAACAAAGATTTTAACATTCGTTTTGTCACATAAAACATATACATAAAATTGTACAACTAACTAATAGTAAAGCGCGGCACTCCTCGTGCATGGCTCGGATGGTGAAATTCTGTCATGTGGTCTTCACAATCAAACCGTATACAAACCATGTAATATTAATAAACAAAGATAAATAAAATTTTGTTTGACAAATCGTTAATATATATCTGCACAGCTGTTAAAATCTACTGTTAATCCCTCGCTGTATGAGATATGTGACTTTAAAAAGTCACAAATGTACAGAAAAACATCGCTTAACGACCACCTCGGTTTAGCGACCACCTCAAAAACAGTAACCTCTTTTTACAGGTCCAATTCTTTTTTGCTCTTTATACTAGACCTCGCTTAGACGGCCACCTCGTAATGTTCGAGTATAATTATTCAAAATTTTTCAACTGATATTGCGTTGAGAAATATTTTTCACACTTAAGCACACGTGACAAAGTCGGGTTTTCTCTTAGCATTCCTGTGTCATCTTGTAAAAACGACATATTTATAGTTTAATTGACCCAAAAAAATGAGCCAAGAAAACGAATAGATTTTTCAACATTTAGCATTGACCCACCTATCTTTAAGCTGAAATGTTGTCGACATTCTTAATGCTGAAAATTATGACTAGCCGGTTATATAGTAAAATAAGATATACATATGTGACTATTTATCCTGTTTTAAAGATCTAAAGGGTCTAGGTCACTGGCACTATATACTAGTATTATCGAAGTGTTTAATGTATACCTAATGTATACCTAATGCACAATTATTAAAATTCGTTACCTTGTTTACTTCGGTGTGATATGACTTCAAAATCTAAAAATTACAAAATCTAACCATGACCTCTAAGTACAGAACCCAAAAGCTATGTATATATAACCAGCATTTATTAACTGTTTGAGTATGGGGTGATTTATCCCAGTGCTCTATATGCAGGTATCTACATTTGACGAGCTATACCGGTATACGGGCCTTGGCAATGAGCGTGCGTGTGAAACCCTGGACGATTACCATTGTTAGCATATTCCTGCGAGCTTTTAATTATAAATATATTATGCACGAGTGCACTTAAATTATTATGCGGGTCGCTCGAATTGTGGCCTCATTGATTTCATTCAAGTGCCAAAAATATACAGTATGGGTTAATTTAACCTCCATCACAAGAATAATTATCATATTTCTAATAATTTCTAAGATATATCTAATATCGTTATATCTAAGTTATTTTTTGGTTTTGTATACCAATCAGTTAATTTAGCGGATCCAATCAATTGAAAGTTGAATTTCATCTCCGGTTAGCAGTTTCCTTTTGTTATGTGTTGGGGGGGGGGGCACCCCTTCCCCCCTTATTCCACCTGTTCTTTGTGATATACCAAATTTAATCCCAAAGCACCCGTTTGCTGATATTAATAAGGTTATTTCCCAATAAAACTCATGATTTAAATCCATATATATCACAGTAAGAAGCTCATATAGGCTTCTATGATGTAATACAACTTACTTCAACACATTTATAATGGTCACCTTCTTCCCTAACTGTCGAAACATATCAGCGACCCCTAAATTGGCCTGTACTGTTTTCTGTACACCATCTACAAATAACTCACTCTTTCCTAGTACAAGGATCACTCCATCAAACCGGCCTTGATCTTTCTCTGCTCTGCTGACTGCGTCCCGAACAAAGTAGGCGACACCTGGCGAGCTTTTTATATTTGACAGACATCCCCAGCTAACAACGTTAACTTGGTCCCATGATTTTGGAGGGAACTTGACCCATAAATGTTGTAATCTGCTCACGTGAGACGATCCAAAGACCAGGTAATGTTCTTCTACGGCGAATGTAATAAGAAAATGATAAGAGGCGGTATATACACTAAACAGGAGGATAAAAACAAATAATTGGTATACTCATTATAAACGCGGAGCCCAACTGTGAAAACCAAACTTTCAAAGAAACAACCAAACGTAATTAATATACATTCCCACTGCACATATCACTCAATAAATTCATAAACTGGGATTAACTCATTAACAAATTAATAAACGACAATCAGTCCACAGCTGAATGAGCAATATATAATAAACAATCTGACGCAGGCTCTGATAATCCTTTTGACATTCTAGAGTTATCCCACCCGACGATGCTTTAACAGTTTTATATTACATGCAGACAGTTGTTTAGTCTTAATTAGGAGGTTCCTCCTTGGTCAATTTATATACATACTTTAATATTGTGTAGACATATATAATTCAATTATTTATTAAATCTACAGAAAAGAAATAAATGGGAAAGAAAGAAAGTGAAAGGAAAGAAATAACGAGAGAGAGAGAGTAAAATAGTGAGTGAGAAAATAACAGAGAAAAAAAAACAAGGTAAAAGGAAAAGGGCAACCTGAATGAAAGATATATAAAAGGAGAATTAATGGAGAAAGAAAAGAGAAAACGGGGGGGGGGGGCAAAAATGAACAGAGAGAGAGAAGAAAAAAGAAAGAGTAAAGAGAAAGAAATAGAGAGACAGGGGTGAAAAAGAAAGGGATAAGAAGTGATAGAGAAGAAAAAAAATATAGAAAGAAAGGTGAGAGAAAGATGGAGAAAAAAAAACAAATAAAAAGAGAGGGAATAAAGGTAGAAAGAAAAAAAGAAAGTAAAGAAAAGAGAGACCAAAGGAACGGAGAAAAGAGTAAAAAAGAGAGGCACAGAGAGAGTAGGAAGTAAAAAGGAGAGAAAAGAGAGAACAGAAATAAAGAAATACAGAGAAAATGAAAGAAGAAAAATAATTAGAAGAAAGAGGGAGGGAAAGGGAGAGAAAAACGCAAAGAAATATAGATGAAGGAAGAAAGAGAGAAGAAAAAAAAAACGAAAGAAAGAAAAGGTGAGAGAGGGAAAGAAAGAAAACGAAAGCAAAAATAGAGATGAAAGGAAGAAAGAGGATTCGAGAGAAAGATATATAAAGAGAGAATGAGAGGCAAGAGAGAAAGAAATTCTTAAGGACAGTTAATTGATAATGAATTAAGCCGTATTTATCAAAATGTTAGTCAGTTGATGTACCGTTCACAGAAGATGTTTTTGATGCACGTAGCTCGCTCTGTTCATATTGACTTGATAATGAAGAGTCTTTTAAATGTAGCGCATGCCTTAAAAACAAAATCTCAATGTTAATCATTTATTAGTTTAATAACTTAAAGTTTGCATTCCACATTTTTCTATATCATTGCGGCAGAGAAATGTACTCGTTTTTTCTATATAATTTGGAATCTGCATTGAGATTTGGCCTGGTGGAATGGACTAATCAGTTAAATGTTCTGTCACAGTACCTGCGTCCGGACTGGTACGCACCATTTGGACCGGGTAGATGTATATATAGTTTCTGGTAGACGGCGCTGCGCCAGCTGCTTCTCAAAATTAAGAATGTGAAATTTCTCAGTATTTGTGGGGAAGTACTGAGCACCCCCCCCCCCCCCCCCCCCTCCCCCATCGTATTACAGGTTGTATTGGAATATCGCTTTGATTCTGGCTCCTGTTCCATAACTAACAGTTAAAAGTAAATGTGCAGTATTATTTAAGGGGGGGGAGGGGAGGGGAGTTATCTTACAAATATTCAAAGGGGCCCAGTCACCTATCTGACCCTTATAAACTAAAGGTAATCCCTTGGAGCTTTTACAAAATTAGGCCAGAAAACGTGGATATCACCACTCGCAGGCTGCTTGTTTTGTTTATATAAACGTGATTATAATATGTGGGGGCCGGCCAAAATAATAAAAACAAATTCAACAAGGCATCTGGCAGTGAGTCTGATAAGCCAGAGCTTGGCAAATGGCGTTTTGCAACAAGTGACCTTTCAGATTTCCAACAATGCTGTGTTTATTAACATGTTGTTGATAAACAAGTTCATACATCCTTCACAAAGACCTTATTAGAACTTTTCTCAATCAAAATTACCCTTAGATCATTAACCTATACACAGAGGAAGCCAGAAATCACATTAATTATCTTTTAAAAGGTAGATGAATGGGCACCTTTAATAGTATAAGTATAAAACAAGGAGGCGTTTGGTTCATGTTCTTCACAGTGCATTGCATACATGGGCATTCATGATTGTGTTAATCATGATAAGACAACGGCCTCATCATAGCTGTAGAGAGTCCTTTAATGGCCGATGATGGTGTTCTGTTGGCGAATACTAAAGCATTTTAAGACGTATATGATAAACAGTTTTTATATATGGTATACAATGTAGGCTTTTGAAATTAAATATCTATTATCTAAAAGACAAAATGGGTGAAATTTGGTGAATTATAAAAATTTCTAAGCTGTGAAAATTGAGCCCAGATTTTGCAAGATTGAAGAGATACAAGTATAATTCATCATGTATATGCATGTATTCAACTGGCATGTGATTTTAAAAGGGCGGGGGGGGGGGGGGGCTGCCATTTTTATGACTGTTAAAAGGAATATCTCTTCAGTTCTGTGGGAGGCTCTGAGCCCGGATCTGAAGGTCTCTATGACCAAGTTTTTCTGCAACCTTGTGGGTAACATATGACTTCCCTCTGTATTATATGGTGCTGAGCTATGGTACAATTTGTCTAGAACACCGATAACTGAACTCAATTGAGATTTTTTTAAAAACAAGGCCTACAGGCCTAATGCGAACCTGTGCAAAGTTTAGGAGTATGAATGGAGGTTTATTTTTAAAATTTAATATTGATCCTTTAAGTCCTGCATATCTACCTTATTCATTATGATTTCAGCAAAATGGACATTTCCGACCTGCAAGTTTCAGACTAGGACATTTTAAAACTAGAATATGGGTAATCGACAAGCGACTATGTGTATCCGCAGAAATCAGAGTGGGACGGGTGAAGTGAGGCATGGATTAAGTGGCAAGGGGAATAGAGTGTGGTGTGTTGCATATTAGCATGGATGTCTGCAGCTTAAATGTGAATGTAGGTAGTGCAACCTGTCATAAAATCGAGAACATTGTCCAGGATGTATAAACCTGCAAAATTCCAGGTGGATAAGTCAAACCACTGCTGAGATATGAGTGATTTTATCCCAAGGCAGATGAACAGATGGACGGTGTTCATAAGTGGTTGCAGGTGACGCCACAAGTTTTGCTTATGATGAAGAGCTATGTGAATTTGCGCCGTGTTGGCTGCATGACGGACACATTTCGATCGGCTCCGTATATATTTGAGAATTTCTTCAGCACTGTGCATCACACGGCTTCGAAAATTTGCACAAGTATTGATATTGTTTTTTTCAAACAGTTGAAAGATATAGTTCCAATAATCTGGGAATTCTGCATCTAAACATTATGTCTAGACGTCTAGACGCTGTGTCTAGACGTCTAGACACATTGTCTAGACACCCCCCCCCACGAGCCAGGTCAGTTGCCATGGTGATGTCTGGACCCCACCTGTTTGTACTGAGTGACCTCTTGACTTGGCTGATGAAACTCAGCATGTTGTCAAATCTGTTTTCAAATACAGAAAGCCTTTTTCAATTGGCTACAATGCTTTTTTTAAAACTGTATTAACCCAATCTATTCTTATAAAACTGGTAGAACCCTACCATAGAATAATTCTTGTAAAGTTTAAACCAATCAGCTTAACAGTTTCATCATAAATCAGTGTATAAGCTAGAAGAGTTTAAAATGACATTTTCGGCTGTAAAAAAACCACATCAATGTAGGTGGCGCCATGAATACTCAAAATCAGATATGACATATGTGAAAAACATTAGTATAAAATTTGGTGATTAAAGCTCTAGCCGTTTCTGAGATTTTAATTTTAGTGTGCTTTTTTGGACAGATGACTAAGTTCAACCTCCTGTAACTCAGCCAAAAATCTCCAAACTGGAACCATTCGAACAAATTTGAGAGAGATTGTTCCAGGGATCATTTCTGTGAAATATTGGACAATTTGGCTGGAAAGTTTCAGAGAAGAAGATTTTTAAGGTTTTTAAGCTTTTTCTCTATAAAATCTAAATTAATGCAGATACCCAATAATAAGCTCCTGGGAAAATAGTTTCACATGTTACTAATTCTTACATGTAATTTGGAGGTGCTAGCTCCGACGGTTTCCAGGGGCGGATCCAGGATTTTGCAAGTGGGGGGGGGGGGCTAGGGGGCTAGTAGATATTTTGCATAATATATATATTGGCGCATGTACTTGCCATAGACATTTATCTTATTTTATATATATATATATATATATATATATATATATATATATATATATATATATTATTATTATATTTCAAAAGGTTATAATCGATCAATCGTTGGATACGTTATTTGAATTTAAGTCACTTTTTACCTATGAAAAAAAACTGAATTCTTTGCCGTTTCAAAAATGAAAAACCGCCTTTTTTCTGTTCATAAACTTCAGAATAACTATTTTTAAAAAATCAACTGTTATTGATGGACGAGAGAAAGAGGTACCGAATGGCCAGTGCCACATTCAATCTCTTGTAAACATGTAGTCGTAGTTTCGGTCTAACATTATATAAGTTGCAGACAGGAAACTAACAAAACATAAATCCTAGGCTATAGATATCAAAATATACCTTTTGCATTTTCCCACTTCATATACGATCTGACAATTTGTAAATTCTGAAATTGTTGTAAATGGGAACAGATGTGCAACATAATATTTTCCGGAGACATAGTTTACAACTGGAAACTCATTAACGAGGTTGAGACTAAACGTAAATGCAGACTTTAAAGTCAGACAATTCATATTATGTGTATTTTATATTTTGTGAATTTACAGTTTATAGCGAGAATTATATATAAATTCAAGAGAAATGTGGGGCAAGTTAACCAACTCGATTTTGCATAACCGGTCTGCTCGCCCCTTTCAGAAATTTATATCCAATTAAAGGTTCCCTCAAAACCAAAAAGAAAAATATATTTGTGAGATATTATTGTGATCCAGGTAAACATTGATTTTTTTCTGTCTCGCCTGATAAGTCCGTCTATAACTGTTGAGTACAGCTGCTAACAGACGAATCAACCAACGTCGATAATTACATGAAAACCTTGCTTCGTAGAGGAATAATTAACTAAAATAAAAAAAAGCAAATAGAAACTTCACTGGAGCAAGCAGAATGAATGGGGAATTCATAGTAAAAGAATAAATGATCTGGACATTATTTTTTTTACCTACCGATTTACAAATAAAAATAAGACTTGGGTATACCTGTATTAATAATCTCTTTTTTAGGTATCGAATAGAGATGAACATGAGGTGTGAGCACAAGTGCCCAACGATGTAAACATTTTGTTCATTATTTAATCTCAAATAATTGATCAGTCATAAAACAAAGACACAACCATACATATAAACATTTTTAGTTGCATAACACATCATTGAAAAAGGCAAACGAAAAACTCATGATTGAATATTATTTTCTAACTACTTATTTAAGGCATTACTCACCAGCGTTTATTTTGAATAACTGGTATAGCTTGAACTACTTTTCCACGTGTGCAGTTGCTTCATTAGTCTATAATTTTTGCTTTAATACGTTCAAACGTCAGATCTTTTTTTATATATACGTCTGAAATTTAAAATGCATTACTTTATTCCTAGGATAAAGACAGGTGAATAAAGGCTTGCTTTTTATTTTAACGCTTAATCATGTTCACAAGCAAGATGTCCTAGCCCAAGGACAGCTGGAACATCCCATGAGAAAGCTTGAGGGAGCCACGGTTGATAGATCATGTAGATCGAAATTTTTAACGTCTATAACCAAAGTTGGAAAATGCCCAACTCATAATTTAAAAATACAACAAGGACCTTGGGCCACAATGGTCCCCGGCCATATGTTTAGCTATGAAAGTGTGGCATCAGCAATGATGCGGGACGGACGAACGGATTGAAGGACTGACAGACGCGGACCAATTTATTTGTCCTCTCTCCTAACGGCGGGGGAAAAAAAGATGCCTGATACTGGTGTCGACATGCGTTTCTCCTAACGATTCCTTGGGATTTCAACTTTTGTTTTTCATTTGACAGGGTGATATTTGTATGACGGCAGCTGGAAATAATGTAAAGAAAATCTTCTCTGATAAAAAATGATAACAATGTTTCAGTGTTGGGGGTGGGGGGGGGGGGGGGGGGGGGGCTTCAGCCCCCAAAGCTACCCCTCTTGATCCGCCACTGGGTTTCTGACTTACAGACCGTGACGGCGGAAAGCCAGCCCTGGACGGCGGAAGGCGGAGGGCTGACAACGGACGGACGACGCTGCGCCATCGCATAAGCTCACAGGTGCGCTAACAAGCTGAGCAATTATTTTAGGGACTCGATAACAGAACACGTGACTTTGTTTGCAGGAGACTGTTAGGGAAGTGTACAAGGTCAGCGATAACTGATATTAAAAAACACTTATGTTACTTCACAAACATATAACTCTTAGTCCAAATAATATACATGTATTACCAAATATTTTGTCTGGAGCTATATGACTCTCTCTCTCTCTCTCTCTCTCTCTCTCTCTCATTCATGTATTGGTGTTAACTGACGAATAAGGTTACAGCTTAAATTCAGTATACCTATACGGAGTTGCGCGGGAAATGTTAAGAAACTAGCGCATGGATGCATGTGCAATGAGTGGTCAGGCTGAATTTATTATATTGTATTGTAAATTTCCGTAATATATAGGTTGCGGTGTTTACATTTAATTTGTGAAAGAATAAATCATTGAACATGGGTGTGATGAGATAAGGGCGATACCTGTGACCGACTTGTAGATGTATGCAAGGGTGGGCGAGTGGCCTTGTATGTATTTACGAGTTATGCGTGTGACTTTTAGATTTAGATTGCAAGGTATATATATATATATATATATATATATATATATATATATATATATATATATATATGCGAAATCGATAATTGCCGGTGAAATGAACATCAGGTCGCGTGCCGTGTGTATACCTTGCACTTTCGTTTGGTTGGGTACGAAAACGATCCGCATGCGTATAAATTGTTTTTGCTTTGGAATATCTCAGTTTTGATCTCCGGGGTAGGCCTATGTGTCGGGTTGTTTATCAAATTATTCTTTCAGCTGTGAAATATTTATCGTGAAATTTATTGGTTTATGAATATATTTCAGTTTGGTTGGTAATTAATCGAGTTATGTGTGCGGTGGGAATGTTTATTTATTATGTTTGCTTGTTTGTTTGTAAATTTGATGTTCACAGTGGGTCCGTTCCTTTGTGATGAAAGTAGTAATTAATTGTATCATATGGCTGATTGTTGTGTACATATACCGTCTGTTACCGTTTTCTCTTCACATTCACCATGGACGCGCATTACATTGTATTTGGATCGTCTAACGTGAGCAGATTACAGCATTCATGGATCAAGTTTCCTCTCGGGTCAAAAGATAATCACCAAGTTCAGGTCAGCTGGAGATGTATGCCAAATACAAAAGCTCGCCAGGTGTCGCATGCATTGGTTCGAGACGCCATGAGCAGAGCAGAGAAAGATAAAGGTCGGGTTGATGGAGTTATTCTTATGTTGGGAGAGAATGAGTTATTTGAGGATGGTGCATAGACAACAGTGGAGGCCATATTGGGCATCGCTGCCATGTTTCGTCAGTTCGGGAAGAAGGTGGCCATTCTTCAATTGTTCCTCCAGTATCCGCCTTATTGCGGCCGACAAGCTCCCCAAAATGACCGAACCGTGGTCGTACGAGCCACCCGGGCATTGATCAGCAGAGCTAAGGAACGGGGTTCAGGCCCGGCCATCCGCTTCAAAGTTATCCGCTTCCAAAAATATCTGCTCACCAAGTATCCGCGTGCCCAGATATCCGTGTGTAAGCGTTAACGGTCGAAAATGACCCTGCACGGTTCATATATGCAACGGTCATGGAAAAAGAAGATGAAGGAAGACATCAAGGAACATTTAAATACAGGAGCTACCGGTTTTTGAAGCATTTTTGACCAGATCGCGACATCGCTGTCGAGGCTAGTGTCCTGAATTGGGTCAGAGGATTACCGCAAGTGTGCGATCACTGAACCACGACGCTCCAAGCGAACTTGTGCGTGTGAGGCCATGCAGGCATGGTATATTGCTATAAGAGGACGATGTTCAATTCACAGGCTTAGAATTCGTTGATGGTGTACATTTCACAGTCGCTAAGTAAGAAGGTCAACAAGGGGTTGATGGGACCAATAATTGGTTGAAGAAATAATCTGAATTTTTATTTTGAGTGCTTGATATAAGCAGGAATATAGGCTATATTGTCACAGCAGGGACCAGTGTTGAAGAAAACGATCAGATTATGCATACAGTTTTCATGATAAGTGAACGTTATTGATATGAATAGCAATTTTTTTAGTGATTTTCTTACAAATTTTTGTTTTGAGCTTATGTGAAATAAAGACCTGTATTTTAGACCCCGATCGAGCTTTTAGTTTGTTTGGTGTGGGTGTGTGATCGGCGTATTCGTGTATATATCACATATCAGGGTGAATGCATGGGTTATAAACGGGACGTGCACGGGGAGGCCAGCGGTGTCCGACAGTTGATTTTGTTTGCTAGGCTTTGACCATATTCTTATTTAAGCTTTTAGTACAGAGGCGGATCAAGGATTTAGGTAAAGGAGCCAGGGCTCCAACCAAGGAGGACTAATCAGCTAGACAAAAAGTCCCCATGTCCGGAAAGGGGGTGGGGCGGTATATACAGGTCTGAAACCCTAAAGAAAAGGAAGCCATATGGCTGAAAGGGCCACCCCCTCCCCCACCCTGTATTATATGGCCTGGACAGTTGAGGGGCAAAACGCTCGGCTCTCTCTGCTGGCGACCCGGGTTCGATCCCTGGTGTGGCTATATGAGAGTGGGTTGCAGTTGCCCGTCCGAGGCCGGTGGTTTTCTCCGGGTTCTCAGTTTTTCCATCCACCCATACAGGCTACCGAACGCCATCATCGGAGCCATGGAGAGTGCCATGATTAGTTATTACAGCTATTTGTACAATCCAGTTAAAATAGATAAGTTTATATTATATTATATTATATTATCGGCACATTGATAACCAGACGGCCCCTGACTTATAGCCGTACCGGTAAGCCTTATATACATATATGTATGTTTGTGGTTTTAACTACTGGGTTCATCTTTTTTTTTTTATATTTTAAAATAGCCTACCTGTGCTTGTATTTAATATAATATCTATTGGAGGAAGAGCTATGATTGTTTAGGCCTATGTTAAAAAAAATAACTGATTAGGCCTGATTAATCCGACAAAATTAAGTAATTAGGGTGCATACAATTATATAACAACAGTGAAAGGATTAACGGGTGTAAAAGCAAACCCTGGAAACATATTATTAGCGGTTTTTATACTTGTAAAATTTAATAATTCGCTTCTTATTACAGGTTACAATCAAAGTAATCGGGCAGAATTTATATCAAATTTAAATATGAAGACTCATTATCTTGCTCGATATTCGTTTTATTTTATTTTTTCTCATTTATTTGAGATAACATTTCTCCATAGGGGATTAGATAACCGTACAGATATTTAAAATCTGTTTGTTGAATCAGGCAGTTAAATCAGGCCGTCATATCACCATTGGGATGCCAGAATACAAACTATGGAATCTAATTCTCCTGGTTTTTTTTTGGTTTTTTTTTCGAGGAGTTGTCTCAAGTTTGAACACATGCACCATCACGTAAATAGTATTTTTTTTTAATGTTTAAAGCATACGCAATAGAGGCATTGACCGGTCGGCAAACCAACCGATTATTTAATATGGGGGAGGGGAGTGAATTTCCAAAATTTTGGTACACTCAAAATGTAATTGAATTATATCAAAACTGTTCTGGATATTTGTCCAGGTTATCTATTTGATACACAGTAATTCGCGCTGCTGTTTGGGGCGGGTATAAATCACTTGATCATACGTAAATAGAAGGAGCGATAATGTGCGTTCTTCTCAACTCAAGCGTCCATAGTTACGGTCAACAGCGATGGCCCACGCCTTGGATTTGGGACACCTCGCATATGGTAAGGAAGAAATAATTCTGGCCTTTGTTATTTTCTATCACCTAACTTAAAGCCATGGTAAGAACACTACTTCTGGTTATAACATTGATCAACACCCAACAGGTCGAATGGCTCCTATTAATAGCATTTATTGGCCTGAGCATGATGGCTCATGCACGCACTTCAAGTACGGTACCACCAGATGGCGCTTTGAATAACACGTGAAGCCATGCACAGTAGGCCTACACACTAAGTAACATGAGATAGCAGGGCTAGTGTGGGTGGGACTAGGCGGGGCCTAATTCTGTGATGTATTGAACAACAAACCCAGTGATTCCCTGAAATCGCATTTGTCATTTGTTTTGTCCTTGTACTGTTTAGCCAAATCTGGCCCGTTGGTCTCCTCAACATGTATTAGCATGAACGGTCATGAAGCTGAATTAATTAACAGGGGGGGGGGGGGGGGGGGGCTCACTTGCGAGGCCCCAAAGCGGATGTGCCGTGTCGGGGGGTTTTGCAAAGGGGTCCCCACCCCCTTCCTGGTGTAGAAATTTTTTTGAAAATTTAGGTTGTAATCGTGCATTCTGGGGTAGCTTAAATGCATTATAAAGCAAGACATACATTGTAACTGCGCGCCCCCTGCGCCCCCCCCCCCCCAGAATCTGACCCTGATTAACCCAGTCACTTTGCCTTGGGCTGCAGCTTTTACGCACAAAACGTGGTCCCGGGAATCTGTGAAGAATACAACTTTCTTGTGAAGGGGGGGGGGGGGGGGTCTTCTTCCCAACCCTACCCGTACAAAAATATACACGACTGGTGCCATGGAAGCTTCCACCTGATACTTCAAACTGAAAGTTAAGCATTGTTCAGTCAGATTAGGCAAACCGCTTCTTGACATCAAAAGCTCTTATAAAGAATAAATGACAAACGCAACGGATTTACCTCAAAGATTAGACAGTGTGACCCTTGTGGGGGAACTATCTGTAATAGGGATTTGACCCATATATAGGGTTCTTTTCTATACCCTAAGAGTTGCGTCATATCCATTACAGATTTTAAAGTGTATGTGAATGATATGTAGATAATGTATATCTATAGGAATGAATGTTGAAATTTAAATGTTGCATGTTTCAAAGCTACGATTTTATATAAGGGGGACAATTAAACCAGAAGTGTAAATTTACTTTTATCAGGCCGCACTCAATTATTTTCACACAAAAGATACAATTACATATATTTGAATGCTTTAGAAGAAAAATATACATACATGTATATTAAACACAAAAGAGCGGGTTAGCATGCAGGTTAAAGGACAATGTGTTTTATTTTTTTTTTCAGGTGAATTAATTCAGGTTGGAATTAATTAATGCATCAACCATTTTCAAAAAGGTTCTTTTTGTCCCACGTTCCGTGGATGCATTGATTTGGGTTTGTCTGTCAGTCTTGCTCTCATGCAAACACTGGTTGGGATTGGTTTTGTCTGGATTCTATCTGTCAATCAAGTTTCGTTTCCGTGCGATAACTTTCCTAAATATTATCCGATTTCATTCAAATTTTTGTCAGTGATCGCTCTCATGCCTACCTTGATTGGGATTGGTTTTGGAATGTCTAGCTTCTGTATTATTGTCTGTCTGTCCATCTGTCTGTCCGTTCGTCAGGTTTTTGTTGCCGTGCAATAACTTTCCTAAAAATTATCCGGTTTCATTCAAATTTGGGTAAGTGATTGCTCTCATGCTTACCTTGATTTGGATTGGTTTTGGAGTGTCTTGCTTCTATCTGTATGTCTGTCTGTCACTCTGTCTGCCCGTCAGTCAGGTTTTCGTTTCTGTGCGATAACTTTCCCAAATATCCGATTTCATTCAAATTTTGGTCAGTGATTGCTCTCATGCTTACCTTGGTTGGAATTGTTTTGAGTGTCTGGCTTCTGTCTGTCTGTCACTCTGTCTGTCCGCCAGTTTTTTTCGTTTCCGTGCGATAACTTTCCTAAATATTATCCGATTTCATTCAAATTTTGGTCAGTGCTAGGAGTTTTGGAGTGTCTTTCTGATAAATATATCTCTCCAGCTAAAAAGCATAATTATCAAATTTTGGTCCAATTTCTCAATATGTTTTAATGTATGTTCGTCTGCAGATGTCTCAACATGAATAGTGGTTTTTGGTCCTATTTCTCAATGTGGTTTAGTTTTTAATGTTCGCTTGCAGATGTCTCCACATGTCAATGTGCATCTGTTTAAGTTTTCATGTGCCCTCAAAATTTTTTCCACATGTCATAATTTTGGTTGCTTATCAAGCATGAAAGACAACAAGAGCCTAAAGCGGAGGACATTAATTCCAAGAATGTGCTTGTTCTTTTCTTTTCTTTTTTTGTGTGTGCAAAAATCTTGTTTATAGTACTCCCCATTGGTAAATTTAATAACCTGTAGATCTTTCAGATTAGAATATGCTATTATTTTTTTTATGAAAATAAATCTTTGCTTTTTCCAGCTCTCATGTGTGCTCTGTGCCACATGGTATAATGTTGAGTGGCAAATGTATACTTAACATTTACTAACTGTATCCGTCGTAGAGAGTTTCGTGGATAAGCCTACTATGTCCCAATCCAGCTATCGCCGCGTTCGTTTCGAAAACTTCCAGAGAACCATTAAATAAAAATTTGGCAAAACTTGTCAGCGCTAGGCCTATAGGGTCAGATGTATCCAGGCGCTTCTGGGTAAAAATGATAAATTCTACATGAGACTGGTGGCGCAACCTACAACAGTTTCCATGCTTCTGTATCTCATGAGTGGATGATGTATTGCCCAAAACTTTGTTCAAAGAATTTCATCCCGATCATGACTGGAGCCGCAATCTATAGAATTGTTTCTCCGTTTGGGGAGCTTTAATATCTCAAGGAGGTTAATCCAGAAGTGGACGCTGGCGGCCCAACAAACTGGCACCATCTCCAATCATATCATTTGCGGTATCCATCTGTGTGCTTCTGTTATGGGAGAAAATTATTGCATATCTCAGGAGTGAATTGATGTATTTTCTTTAAACGCGTTGCATGCCCATAAAACTTGGACAGCTTAATCTAATATATAGGTGGTGGTGCGAACTGCGCTCATTTTGACCCCGTCTGTATCCGGTGAAAATCACACAGGTGCAAGGGTGGCTGTTTTGGTATGAAATTTTACATATCCGCAGATTTGGATAGCCTTATCTCAGGTGGCGCCACCTGCAATCGTTTCCGCAGTTCTGGTTTTTAGAGATCTTATAGCTTTATATATATTTTTCACCCTCTTCAGTCTTCACTACATGTTTATCTACGCCGTCGGTGTATTTAGAACCCCCAAAGCATTGTGGGTAGGCCTATATAATTTCAACACAAAAGATCCCTAACTTGCAGAGTAATAGGCCTATATAGTCTTGTTAGTCCGATCTGCGCAGTGGGGCACCATTGCCATTGCAACAGGAACTTAAAAACTTTCTACATCCTTCCCCCCCCCCCCCCTTCCGCCCCTCCGCGTCGTTCAAAATCTTCTCACCACCCTACGCACAATTGGTGCTAGACTTTCACTTTATTTCAGAAAAAAGACTTTATTTCCTCGCATTCCCCTCAAAGAGAGCACAGGTTTTATTTGTTATCCAAGTTGCAGCAGAGTCGGCAGGTGGATTAGTGATGCATATATTTATGTTGTGTACTTGTAGCTTGAATATCATGTATTGAAAATATTGTCTGTTTAAGAATATGTAAAAAAATCAGCTAGCCTAATCGCCATCACACAGGCTCCGCCTGCACAATTTCTGCGTATGCGTGGAGCGTGATATATCCTTGATCAAACGCAGAGTAGGCGAGACGGTGAAATCGCGGGAAAGAAAACTGAAAACTTTTTCGTCAGATCTCACTAGAAAAAGAATAGGACAGTGTTCACAAATCATGCAATAACGACAGACTAAAATGGCCAGTAACTCGTACCAAAAATGAAAGGACAACCGGATACGGCATAGGTACACTGACTAAACAGGTAACATGAAATTTCATTGTCATGATTATTGATTGGATGGTTTGGCAAGTTGCCAAATGCAGGGAACGTAGTATTTCTTTAAAATTCTTATATATTTTGGAATTATATATTGATCTGTAAACCGATTCGACTGTGACATTGAGAGGACACCACTATTATTATAAATTAAATCTTCCTATAATGAGGATTTGGGAATCCAAAAAAAGTTATTTCTCGTTCAACTTTCTTGATGCTCGGTGTTGCCACCAAACGCCCTTCGCGATCGCGGGGGATCAATTTCTGCCTTGTTTGCCCATTTAAAAAGGACTCAATATTATAAGGCCTTGTCTTGTCTCAAGACGCTTTATTCCAGTTAGCTCTGCTACTGTACACCTACATCTTGAGATTGACCCTTAAGTTATGAAAAGGCTGTGTAAGGTTTAAAAAAGGAGACCCCTTTGGAATCGTATATAACTTATAATTAAGTTACTTTTTACTGTTTTATTCCGTATCAGTATGAGATAATTACCTTTTTCGATGTCTTTTGATGTTTTATGAAACTTAAAAGTAAGATTGTAGCACCAATTCAATGCTCATTTACCGTATACATATGTCATTTTACCAAGAGCCCAAATGTTTACATGGAAAAGAAGTTGCCATGAAAATGTGAACTGTCCCCCAGTCATTTACAATGGGATAATAGCTGTTGGAACTGGAAAAAAGTGGGCGTTAATAGGGGTCCATGCAGGGTACAAGTCTAATCAACATTTGCTTACAAGTTCATAAGTTTGTAGGTTTATATCATGGCAGGCTTACAAGGATATTTTGAGGATAATGTTTCATTAAAATATAAAGGTGAGAACATGGTTATGTTGCCAGAAAGACCTTTTTACTACCAAAGACACACTGATGTATAGTCTCTCCAACAGACGCCAGGTGCTGCTACTGCTCTTGCACCAGTACGTCTGTTATTGGACACCATTTTTCTTTGGAACGGAAGTGTTGTTTGGCATGCGCAAGGAATCCCCCTACTATACCATCCTTGCAATAGACAAGCAAAAGTGGATTATTTTTGCCACACATAAAGCAAAAGTGGATTATTTTTGCCACACATAAAACAATATTGTTTACATGTCTTTATAGGGGTCTGCCGGGTTTGTGCAAGGGCGACATCCACTCTGGTTTCACCTCCAGGTGCTGGGGGGTTTCCTTGCGCATGCCCAATGGCACTTCCGTTTTTCAAGATTCTTGAAAAAAACGGCGTCCAATAAAAGACGTACTGGTGCAAGAGCGGTAGCGGCACCTGGCGTCTGTTGGAGAGACTACACTGATGTACAGTATTTTGATGTGTATGATTAGCACTTTATAGAGTTTGTTGATACCCTCTACCATTTCATTATGACATGGTCTAATTGTACAGGTCATTCCCGCAACTGTGATGGTATCGGTTGTGGAATATTAGGCTCTGCCATACATTGAGTCCGATATCCATACAGTGAGAGTTTCTACAATATTAGCCTCAGACTACACACCACTGAGTGCCCTTGTAACCAGTGTAAATAGGTGTTACAAATACCGTGTGCCAACGCCTCACTCAAGTTGGCCTGTTTAAACAAAATGTAACAAAATTCTAGCTGTCAGTACATAAGTCAGCAAAGCTTCCATTGAGGTATTCAAGCCTCATGTGAATGTCTTCACTGTTCCTACTAAACTCGCTGATATGTCTCTGGTGAAAAGGTCAGTAAATGTTTAAAAATGATGATCCAAGTTCAATTTTAGTTGCTATCGAACCATGAAACACATTCATTAGTCTTGAAAAGCTGTATTCTTGTGTCTTGTGGTTAGTAAACAGGCAGACAAAGAAGATGCAATGGATCCATTGCTTGTACTGTGGCTTATATTGTAGAAGGTCACTGTATGGACTAAATAAATTGCAGGGCCTGGATGCTGTTTTCGGAGTACATGTGTTGTATTCCTGCACCCCTATAAGTAATAGGTTTATTTCTCCTGGTTTCTCAAAAACAGCTCATGGGGCCTCCCCCATTTTGTGTACCGGTACACACCAAAACCCCGGGTGTCACAGATCACATCAAAATTATGGGCTGTTAAGTTATTATTTTTTTAATGCAATGGAGATATGTTAATTTTATTTTAAAAATTTTTAAAGAGAATGAATGACAATTTGCTGAGTGATATTGTGTAATCAAGGTAATGTGAATGAACATGTCCTGAGCATCCTGTATTGCATGTTAATTGCACTTGTACAAATCTATACCTGTATATCTAATGAGTGCATCAGGTGGTTGAACCCATATGTATACATACATGTGTAGATAATGCAGATGTATACGTGCATGTAATGAACATCCATTAAAGCCGTTCCTCAGTATTACAGCTCGACTTCCAAGGGAACTCATATTTTTGTTCATGGTGAATCCACATGTCCTTTTGTTTATATAATCATTAAATATAATTATATAATTTGTAATTGTATCCGCCAAAACAGAGTTTTGGGGATACTATGTTTTCAGCCCCCTGCCGCCGCCGCCGTGTAGGTGTCCAGAGAACTCCTTAGTAACCGCTTAGCAGAATTTTACGAAACCCGGGATTATGTTCAGGTCACATGTGAACTGCTGCACACCAAATTTGTTTTGACCTCTGACCTTTCCTCTCTGCCCAGCGTCCATTTGTGCATCTGTTTCCATACATAAACCCACATATCTAGGAAACGATTTGACCAATCAGGAAAAAATTTTTGTACAAATGTAGCCTTTGAATAGCTTTATAACATACACAAAAAATGGTGGCGCCACCTGCAACCATGATTACACAGTGTCCATCTGTTCATCTGCCTTTGGTGAAAATCACTCATATCTCTGCAGTGGTTTGACTAATTCACCTGAAATTTGGCATACATATACATCCTGGATGGCTTTCTTGATTTTTATGACAGGTGGTGCCACCTACGTTCATGTTCACGATGCAGACATCCAAGCTTATATCTTCATAACCGTTTGACCCGATTGGGCCAAAATTTTGCATGTGTGTACATCTCACATAGCTCCCAATCATACACAAAACTGGAGGGGCCACCTGCAACCATATTTGCACAGCGTCTGTCTGTTTGTCTGCTGTGGATAAAGTCACTCATATACATGTAGAGGTTTGACTTATCTGCCTAAAATTTTGCATATGTATACAATTTGGACAGCTTTCTGGATTTGTGGTATGTTGCGCAACCTACATACACATTTCGGCTGCAGACATCCATGCTAATTTGCAACACAACTCACTCTACTTCCCCTTGCCACTCAATCCATGCCTCACTTCACCCGTTCCACTCTGATTTTGGCGGATACACATAGTCGCTTGTCAACTACCTGTATTCTAGTTTAATTATTAAATACAAACCATCAGGATAAAATATTTTTGTAATATATAGTATTACCAGGCTAGAAAGTTATTTGTTCATTAATATACATAATTAAAGGAATTTACATGTATGGTAATTCTTATGTATTGCATTTGTATTACTGCTTTTTTGCACAGAATCTTCATTTTAATCATTGTTTTTACCAGTGATAGCCCTTTGATAGATTATAATCAGTGATTGGTCAGTCAATGCAAAACAACCTGATAATCAATCTGTCAGTGCCATCATAATTGATTACAAAGTTTTGCAAATAACATAAGTAGTGGTGGGCCGATCATCGAGTTTTATCAAAAGTCAGTCGGTTTGATGCCACTTTCAAGCGCTCGATTACCAAAGGCAACTATCGATTACATCATAATCATGATAATGAGTTCTTTTTCCAAAACAACTTCCGTATGTAACTGAGTATAACACGGTAGATGCGAGAACGGAGGACGTAATAAACCTCTGTGAACTGGCAGGGAGCTGCAGAATTAGCGGGGAGTTTTGTAACGAGATGTACATTGCACAATATGAGCGGTATGGCGTTAAAATGCTCCATAAATTATCCAGGTGTATGCAGCAAGTACATGTACTGGATTTTCATTTAATTCTTGATTATTATAAATAATTCAATGAAACTTTTAAAAGCCTATTTTACTAATAATAGGAAGATATAAAAAAGGCAAAAACTTCTTTTCTTAAGGTAGAATTACTAAGACATGCGGGCTTGGTTAAGAAATTACAGTTTCACAGAAAAACTGAATGTTTCTTTATATTTTCCCAAACTGATTATTAATTGATCATCGATCGGTTTGCTCAAACCGATGATCGATTATGAAAAAGGAACCGACTCCCATCACTAAACATAAGAGTTTGCAGTTAGGAAATGTGTGTTTTCATTTAAATACTCAATAGAAATGTCTGTGTTTAGTTATAGCTTACCGTAATGTCTACTTGAATTCGTACAGGAAAAAATAATTATTTTTCTCAGTGTGTGAATTATTATATGTAAAATATGAAAAATTAGAATATTGCAGGAGAGAAGATCATTTGACACCTGAGAACCGGCCATGGGCGATAATAGATGATGTACGGCAACTCCCATGTTAATTATTATTTAACACTTGTTCGGGAATATATGTGAGCGCTGCTGGTGACGAAAAAGATATCCAGTTTATCCCGTAACTGGCATTTTATAAACGGGTGTTTTATATATATATATATATATATATGTATAATATAAAGGGTTTTAGCCGCGCCGGTCGGGGGTAAGGGACGGCCTGTACTGCCGGCCGTAACAAACTTAACATTTGTAACCCAAAGACCGGCAGATAAGATCATAAAGATCGTCAAAAATCCAGCTTCCGGCAAAAGAACTTCAGTAATTCATTACCCCAAACTGTTAAATTTGTACCTCATTAGTATGTTAACAAATTTATTTGATCACGGGCGTGGTGCAAACAAAATTGACAGGAGTCACTGAGCACCTTAATATTACACATCAAATAAATTATTGGTAAACAAACAAGCAACGAAGTGTTTCACAGTTTGGACATGAAAGGAAAACATCATTAGCCAGGGGTTTCTCACAGCCTACAGCGGTGCGTAGCATCATTAGTGGTAAGAAAATGGGCTATTGTTTTATAATACTTCATGGCAACATTTAATTCATTTACATTTACATTACTTGTATGGATTGCAGAATACGCCCTAATAAAATAGTAATGGTGAAATTTATTCGGGGTGCCACCTGGCGGCTAGTGAACTTATTACAGCCGTGAATATATAATCTCAGCAGATTTATTTACATATTTCAATAAATTGTTTATTTTACCCGTTTGGTAATTTCAGTGGAAATAAATAAATGAAAAAAATATGTTTATCATATTTTTAAACTGGGACGGGGGAGTAACATAAAAGGGGGGAAAAATTTGGCAGGTTTGAACCAGGGGCACATAGTTCACACTAGAGCAGTTCATGCGCCTTTATCCAAATGGCCACAGTAACCAACGAATTACGCGGAAGTTTTTATTTGGGAGATTCTAATAAGATTTATACAGCGGGGAAGAAAAATAAATTATTTCACGGACATAACCGGGATTTATCAAATTAAAACCCTTGAAGACAGCGGTATATCCTTTGTAGCTGCAGTTCAAAGCACTCTGACGATCTCCATTTAACCTTTGATGTCTTGTAGCACCAGGTCATGCCTGTGATCAGTGGTCCGTGCGAGGTTTGTCCCAAGTGGATTACTAGTATATGATCATCAGCTAATGTGATTTTTGTCCCACTTACAAATCCTTCTTATTATATTATTAAGTAAACAAAATATTATCGATTAAGACACATTTTTTACCTCGAGTTCTATTGTTCAAATCACATTCATGCTGTAACAAGTCTGAAGCAAAGGTGGCCCATCAGTATCAGTTAAGCGACAGTTTTCCCTATTTACATACATGAAGTCGCAAATCTGATAAAATTATTCCGATAAATTATCATGTTACTTCCTCACACTAAGACATAAAGATGTGTTGTTATCAGGTGAACAGCGTAGACATTTGATTCATCTCCGCATGCAAAGCCGTTTTAATCATAGCTACAATTACTGTTCATACGGACCGCCGGTGGTCACCGGCAATAGCTAATATCGGCACAGTATGTTGGTGTACGAATTCATATATGTAATATAGAAAAATATGATTCAGGAAATTTATAGTGTGTGAACTAATGAAGGATACGAACTGATGTAGACATTACGGTAATTAAAATACCAAAGGTTACCATACATACACATAGGCTGTTGATCATTAAATATATTAGCAAGCATGTAGGCCTGTACACCAGTTGAGATGATGAACATATAAATGCTATAGTTTATTAAATATAATAACAAGCATGTTAGCCTGTACACTATTTGAGATGATGAACAGTCAGAAATATACAGTCATTTGTTAGTTCTGTCACGACTAGTATATATCTCCACCATTCTAAAAACTTCAGTCTGTAAAATTTACAAAACCAAAATAGAATCTAACCTTGTATTTGATTGTATATAGGCAAGACCATTCTGCACGGAAGGGGCCCAATCACCTATAAAGCATGTTGAGTTAACACGAAAAATAGCTTCTTCCCAAAATAATCGGTACTTGCCAAAATATTGCCCTGAAACTGTTTGCTTTCTCCTTTAAACAAATGTTAAAAATAGTGGACCGGGCGGGATGAAAGGTGTCAACAAAAACACAGCCCGTGGGGCCCTGTGCATCCTTGAGCCAAAACATGTCAATCAGAAGATATCCGGTCTGACTTGGCCCAAAAATGTAATACATGTTTCTGCTGGCTGAAACAGCGTGTTGCCCCTCTTAATCGGACCTCCGGTCACGCGGCCCTTTTATGGTAAACAGACTGTTTACCAACAAGCAGAGCCATTAAACAGCTGTATGCAAGGAAATGAGACCGTGTGCTGGGATGGTTTTGCTTATGAAATATTTGTATAAAGCAAAACTGAACTGAAAGTGTGAAAGAATAGCCATAATTTAACTCCTGAATATGTCCCTTCAAGGATAGGCTACTAAAACATACCAGTACTACAGATTTTGACCTGCTCTGTAGCCTTAATGCCTCTGCTCTCCTTGTGTATTTGCCAGTGATAAAGCTTACTGTGCAATCAGTCACCATAAATTAATACAAGTTGAAGTAGAGGAGCTTCTATACCAGGGGCCACTTTTATGGGAGGACGAGTGTGTACCATAGCTGCATGAATACATGTTTAACATGTTGATCAGTGTCTGCTTGTTTTGTTGCAGGGAACCATGTGGGATCATTCCAGCTTATTATTTCTAGGAGGGCTTATTTTCATATGGCTCAGTGATGTCACAGGTAAGAAGTACTAAGAACAGAATTTGCTTTTCCAATTGATTTTTTTTCTTAAAAATTTTAGGCTTGACATTAACTTTTATCAGTATTTTTCCAGTCAGTTAGAAATATCTAGTCTTTGGGGACTAAAATACTTGCTCTACATTAATTTAAACTTTCCCAGACAATTTATTGAACACAAAGTCTATTCAATCTTATTGCTTGTTTGACAAAAAAAAACCATGTAAAATGAATTTTGCAGTATCTCTACAGATAAATATTAAGGTAATTTAAGATGGAGAGGTTATCTGTGCAGAATTTCATTGCTCCAAGAAAGAAAATGGCTAACTGAAGATGGTTAAGATTCAGGCTTTTCGGTAAAGATTTATTTTGGACCAGCTTGCCCATGTTTTAGTTGCCCTTACTCCTTATTCTGGAACCTTTACTTGTCTCGGGCAAGCAGTTAAAACTGTTAATGTCAAATAAATCTGTTAATCATGTGCTTGTTTAGAGTTACAGCACATGGACACCTTTAAAATATAGAAACTTTTTATTGATTTAAGGAAGATCAGCATAAATACAAGGAAAATATTCTTTCCCTCTGATGTATAGAACTATAGATCACAAGCTTTTCCATAGACTTGTAATATACAGTCTCAGTTGAGTGTTGTCAGCCGTCACATCCAGCTTATACCAGGTCCCAGATATATAATCTCACATACATCTCACACTGGATTATGTGGTCCAGGGGGAGAGCACAGGACTTAAAGCTGGGAATTCATTAGTTCAAATCTCAGCGGAATGGTGAGATTTTTCACAGTTGGCCCCCAGCAAGTGCTAGCTGTCTGCAGGCTCAATGGGAAGACTGTGCCCCACAGCAGGGTATCACTCACAAAATGAGTGTAGCTTTTGAGGGGGGGGGGGGGGTCCTCCGTGTTATGACCCAGGAATGTGGTTGATCATATTAGACACCCTGGACAGGATTTGGTGGTTGATGCTGGGCCTGGGTGACACCAGGATATACAAATAAAATGATAAAAAGCAAGTGATATCTGGGGGTGGTGGTGTAATGGTCATGGTACTGGGCTCATGATTGATAGGTCGTGTGTACGAAACCTGGTCAGACCCCCACCATGCCAAGACTCTTGGGCATGGTCCCACCCCCAATGGTGCCTCTGTCCACCCAGCAGTAGATATGGGTATCAGTAAATTCTGGGAAGGTAACCTGTGTTGAACTAGCATCCTAGCAACCATTTTTGCTCAGTGTCTGTCTGTTTGTCTGCTGTTGGATAAAATCACTCCATATCTCCGCAGTGGTTTGACTTTCCACCTGAAATTTTGCATATGTATACATCTTGAATAGTTTCTTGATTATAAAACAGGTGGTGCCACCTACAATATGTTAACGTGGCAGACATCCATGCTAATATGTAACACATCTAACTCTATTTCCCCTTGCCACTCATTGAGTCAATCTATGCTTCACTTCACCTGTCCTACTCTGATTTTGGCTGATACACATTGTTGCTTGTCGACTACCCGTATTCTAGTTATCATCTAATTTAAGATTACAACTTTTTTTCATCTTAAAATGATGCAGCATTATAATCGTTTAACAAATACGTTAATTATATTACATTATGTCACAGCTGTTTAAATGTTAGAAGATTTGTATACTCAATTGGATCTATAGGCCCAGCCCTCCTTTTTCCTGAATAAATTTGTTGTTGTTGTTATAATCGTTTCCAGCTGAAGATGGTGTATATAGTTGAGCTTGATTTGCTTTCACTTTCAGCGCTGAGACCAGTTTGTCCACCTGGACAGTTAGCATGTTTATCAAACCACAGGTGTATCCCTCTAGAGCAGCACTGTGATGGACGTATGGATTGTCCTGATAATTCTGATGAAGTTAAATGTGGTAAGTCTCTTCTAGGTCATACATCCAAATAGTTGAAAAGACACCCGTGTCATTTGAGTTGTTTATCCTGATGCAAAAGTATCGAGGGCGAGGTGTATTACAGGATGGCTGCATCCTTCTATCCATATGTCTGTATGTCCATACACCTTTGGTAATGCCATGATAACATGCCAGGAATTAGATGGACAAACATGAAACAAATATTTTCCAGTATAATGTCTCTCCTGAGTTCTTTATTTACAAATATTGTGCATATTTAATTAGGTCAGTTGTCACCAGGCATATTTATAGTGTTACCTGATGGTTAATAGAAATGAATTATATTGTTCAGCAGTACTATTTGTAAAATAAAATTACTGATATGTATTTGCTTGTTTTTTTTTATGGGCAGGTTGAGTTTTGTGGCAGACCTGATTTTATTTTTTTATAAGAATGTTGTTGATATTTTATAATGTTATTTTTTTTCAGATTCCATATGTAACTTAGAGCATTCAAAATTTGCCTGTGGAGTAGGTGGCTGTGTCAATATTTCTGTAGTTTGTGATGGTAAAAGTGATTGTGCTGATAACAGTGATGAAGGAGGGTCCTGTGGTAAGATATGTTTTATTTTATCAGTCTTCTGTTTTAAGAGTTTTTTACTGTACCATTTCTTATTTTCTTTATCATGTCGTCATGTCTACAAATGTTGTTCGGATGGGCTTTGTGTGGTTGAATACCAGACATTTCTAATTTTAGTTGGTCTATGATGTTGTCATTGCCTACCTTATAGAACACAAGGAAAAACGTTTCATGTATCTTTGCTCATCCCCATTGAAAGTTTGCAACTATTCCTTGGAAATACTGCTTGGTTTGAAAAAATTTTAAACCATGATTTTGAACAATTCATACTGATTAAATTTAAATCCTATTTTGACCTAAGTTCTTGTACTACAACAGATATTTATGCTCACACACCACACCTGTACACACTTATGATAACAAAAAATCAAATAGGGTAAAAGGGCCCATTGGGTCAAAATAGAAATTTTTATTATTTAAAATGACCAGAGGTTTAATTAATGATATACAGCCCTCTGTGAAACATTTAAGACAAATAACAATAAATATGAGTGCATGGTGGGGCTGAACGCCACCAGATACAAACTTACTAACAAAATAAACTAAATTGACATATAAAACAAAATTACAGCATGAAGGAAACAATTAAACACCCCTAAGAAATACAAAGTAAGCAGTTAAACACCACCATTTACATTAGGGAGGATGGTGGGGAAGAGGTGGAAAATTGACAGGATTGCTGGTGGCACCGATGAAAAAGAGGCTGGCCAAGGACGAACTGGGGTTTTAATACCCCCTTGCCCCTATCCGGGGTCAAGGGAAAACTTTGTTGTCATTGGTCAGCTGCCATGTAAAATTACTAAACAACAAAATATAGCAGCAGCTGACTTTAGTAAACATATAGTGTGATCACATAAAGTCCTTTACCCTGATGGTAAATGGATAAAATGTTTTTGACATTATTTTGACCTAAGTTCTTGTACTACAACAGATTTGTTTATTTGTATAAGCCTTTCATAAATGAGCTTAATAATATTAAAACTTTATCATACTTTAAAAGGCATTCCAGAATAATATGTAATTTGTACAGTGTAAATATGACCTTGTGTATTTTTTAATGAAAATAAAATTTTGCGATTATAAACATGTTACAGTCTGTTACTCATTTTCAGGTGTACCTTGTCATGAAAACGTTTGCTCATCCAATATGTGTATCAAAACCCCACAAGGTCCAAAATGCCGGTGCCCACCAGGACATAAACTAGCTGATGATGGCAAGACTTGTGGAGGTGAGCTCTTAGAATTACGATTGATAGAGGAATGTCTCTTTATTCAGTCTGTAAATCTGTATAAAAAAATCAACAACATGTGAAATCTGATGTGTCCAATGACAAAAACACATAATAACATTTAGACTTCAATTAAAATGCAGTACAGTACTGTGATGTAGTAACTAGTCGAGTCCATGACAGTCAGAAGGTAAGTCTAGTCCTTCAAAGTCTTGAGCCCTGGAGGTTAGAGTCCAAGTCCACCTTCTTAGAGTCCAAGTGACTTGGAATCAGAGTCTGAGTCCAACACACATCTCCTTTTACTCTTTTAAAAAAAATTTTAAAAGGAAATTAGAGATGATCATCATGAGATTGTGGACTTAATTAATATTCTGTCGGTAGTCTGTCAGTAGTCTGCATATGTACATATACACTAACTAGTTTGTGACAGAGCATTTTCTTACAGGACTCGGGATGTTCTTGTTCTGATTTTGAGTAATTTGTCCAAGAAGTGGTAAGATATTGTCACGGTTGCCCCTCGCCCTGGGGTGGACCCTCTGCAGGCTTATGGGGGGGGGGGGGGGGGAGGGGGGGAGGCTTTGCCCCATACCTGTGTATCACTAGCTAATGTGTACATTGTCAACAAGTGCAACTTTAGGGAGATCTTTAGTGTCATGACCCAGCATTGCCTTAGACACCAGGCCTGGTTGGCACCAGGATATAGCAAGTGCCACCGACCTGTCATTTATCCCAAACTGATTAACAACAGGATATAAAATGAGAGTAAGCATGTGATACTGTCCTGGCACGTTGTCCAAAACCCCGATGGAATTCTACAGATATGGAGGCGGTTACCTACAACAACAAAATCTTTAGTAAAAAATAAAGTTATATATGACCTAGGGAATCTTTCCTCCTTCAGTCTTTTGTTGTACTTCCTGATGTAAAACTTTTGTTTTTGATGAGTTACTCAGTGTATTTTATGTCTTTTTCAGATCATGATGAGTGTTCAGAGGTCGGTGAACCGGTCTGTAGTCAGATTTGTAGAAACGTCGCTGGAAACTTTACTTGTGCCTGCCATTCAGGGTATAGACTTCAGCCAGATGGGAGACACTGCAAAGCACTTGGTAATAGGGGTTTTACAATGCATTGAAGAACATTGCATTGCAAGCCCTTTATTAAAATATAATTGTAATCAGACCTCTGAATCCATTATTTTTTTTTTTTGCATGCACCATCCCAAAAACCTCTGTGATCTCTTAAATATACGGAGCAGTTCACAATGTCGAGGGTCTTTTAATAAACCTGCATAAGTGCACTAGAACTACTTTAAATGTTCGCTGGTGGACCATTCCACTGACATTTAAATAGAAACATAAATGGCAGTGAAAAATGGAGGGCCAAGCTACATCTTTCTATTACTTGCTGAAACATCATTTTGGTAAAATATTTGTTTATATAATTTAAAGTCAAAATTACTACTTGAATAAGAATTGAATTATTGATAATGGAATAGATTCTAAGGGCCCTTACAATTCACACACCTACACATGGTAATGTTATGGTCAGTCGTTGTTTTTACTTATGATGGGTATAATGATTATTTACCCCTTCCTGCCCAGAGGGCCCCTTAAAGTGCACTCAAGATTGGGACTTCTTGACCAGCATTTGGCTAGGGTCTCTGAGGTCACACACATTGCATGTTTATTTTCAGTTCTAAAGAATTCCATAGTCCCGAGGCTGACCCTCTTTATAGAAACAGGTGAAATATTGTGAAGATGTAACCAAAGCTAAGCAGGATATTCCCTGTGTGTTTAATGTTAACAATGTCAGAATTTTGTCCAAAATGTAAAATAAAACTTAAACATTAAAGTGATAAATGTCTTTGTTAGCAACCCAGATTTGAGAGTAAGGTTAAGAATATTGACCTGTTTTTTTATACACACGACCTATACAGATTAAAATTTACTTAGATTTCAATAGATTTACACATAGAATATTTATAGGATAGTTTTGGTATAGTGGCATCACATCCCTGTAAAATGACATATTAAAATTTAATTATGTTTATTAAAATTCATTGATTAATGTTTATTAAAATGCATCGATTTATGTTTATTAAAATTCATTGAATTCTGTTTCTTTTTAGATCCCCCTACTTTAATATTCAGCACAGAAGATAATGTGTACAGAGTACAATTAAATAAAAACCAGATTCCAGAAACCATTACCGGTGAAACACCAAAACCAATGCTTGGTAAGTGCATTTTAGCAGAATATGACATTACAATGTATAGTTGTAGCCTACATGGATACCTCTGCCTGTATCCTCTAACCAAACTATCCCAGATTGTAAATTGTCACACTTAGTGATAAAGGTACACCCGGTGAGCTGCAGAACAAACACAACCCCTAATACCAAAGAATGGGTGGCATCTACCCAGGACAAAGTAATTGCCTTGTGTCACAATGGTGTATAATCCTTTGAATTAAAAATATATAATCATGATCCAGATTACCTTCAATTTTACGTGGATTGATCCTTACCCATATATATCACCACTCCACCAAGGGTGAGGTAATAAAATGGAACAGGGCAAAAAGTATTTTTAAAAAAGTCATATCACCATGGTGACATTCTCCATCCAGGAGTGGATTGGTGCTGGTCATGGGTGGCAGGCAAAATGTTGAAAGAATGAGCACATAGTTACTTTTATCATGTGTTAGTGGGTGTATGCTCCCAAGGGAATCTAGAAAAGATAAAAGAATGAAGGGGCCTTAATGACTAGGATGGAAAAGTATGAAGTTTGATGAGACTGGCAATGTCAGTTATATCATATATCCATCTTTTTCTCCTCTTATCAGATTCATATATGTTTAGATATGCTTGTCAAAAACAGTTATTGGTGATTACAATTTGCAACAATTGTTGATCATTAACTATCCCCAACAGTTTTGGTATTAATGCTTAACCTAATGAATTGTTTGGTACTAATCAGATTTCTTCTGAATACTTTTGCTTCTACAAGTTGTTCTTAATTATACCCACTTAATCCTATACAGCTGTTGATGTTGCCAAAAACCAAGTTTTCCTGTCATCAGTGGCTGGTAACAAGGTACTAGCCTATGACCTGATCTACAAGAGAACTTCACCTCTCATTTCTTATGGTAAGTACTTGCTTTGTCACAATCAAATCTATCATTGCTCTGTCACAATAAAATCTGTCCTTGCTCTGTCACAATCTAATCTATCATTGCTCTGTCACAATAAAATCTGTCCAGTCATCAGTTATTGCTTGTTAACATGTGGCTTCAAGTGAAGAATTAGCACTAAAGAATACATGTGCACTCATAAACCAAACTGGAAATCTGTCTCGATGGTGTCAAGTCATTTCTGTATATGAGTTGGCTTCCGTCCAGTAACCTGTGGGAGCCATGCTTGTATTTATGCGGTCAGAAAATTCAACAAACATGCACAGTTTACCCATATGCTGAGTTTAAACAACATCTTTTTTGGATATGGTAGGTATTGTTAGAAGGTATACTAAAAAGACTAGCCATGGTCTAGTTTATGTAAGTGAGGCCTTGTCAGAAATGACCATAATATTTGCATCCTCAAAGAACCTTAAAGTGTGGTCTTCATTGCAAGATACAAACATACTCTGACGCTAATACACTGGGCTGAAAGAACACCTCATGATGAAGAACAGGCTTTGTTTTCATTTTCAACATTTTGTATTACAGGACTGAGATCTGTTCAGAGTCTGTCTTTTGACTGGGTTAACCAACTCTTGTACCTGATCGATTCTGACCTGGCCTGCATCATTGCTTGTCATGTGAATCAGGAGATCTGTTCTCGAGTACACTGTGACCCTGATGTACATTTCAGAGCTGTTACAGTTAGTCCAAGGACCAGGTGAGTTTTCCTACAATTTTTATCTAAGCTGACTTTGTCATACCTAGCTACAGCAATTGGTCTTTCCTTCATCCTTCCATCTGACCTGCAGTCTGTCCTGCCCTAAATAGAAAGGTAAAAATCGTAATCCTTGACTTTGAAACTTTTTCCTCAATATCCAGCAGTCCTTTGAAATTAGTTCACAGCGACATATTTTGCAAGCTACACAGCAAAAACCTGTTTTTTAACACAATGAAATTTAAATTGTTAGGTGTTAATGTATTTTGAAATATGTCCCTCAAATTTGATACACAATTTGTTTCAACCAATATATCAGATGAGCTTGAACACAGTGATGCTAATTCTTCTGTATATTATGTTAAAGGCAGTTCTCTCATATTTAAAATATCCCATTTATCTGAACAATAATTTTATCAAAAGAAATGAATCCTTAATTTATAACTGGTAAACAGTTGGAAGATCATTTTTTTTCTTGCAAACAATAATGTTATTATAATTATGTATATGGTCAGGCAGCTCTTCTGGAGTGAAGTCAGAAATGTGCCAAAAATTGGCCTCGCTGACCTTGATGGGTACCAGCGGGGGACATTGGTGAACGTAGAAGTCAAAGAGGTTGTGGACATGGTGGTTGATGACACGGTTGATTGTCTTTACTGGGCAGACCGAGCTCTAGGAAGAATAGAGTCCATAAAACTAGATGGATCACACCGCAGGGTAAGTAATTGTAACATCAGAAGTAATGAGATCACACCACAGGGTAAGTTATTGTTACATCACAAGTAATGAGATCACACCGCAGGGTAAGTAATTGTTACATCACAAGTTATGAGATTGAAGATGTTGTTTAACCTTAGCATGTGAAGCAAATCCTTTTTCGGTTTATCATAAAGAAAATTGGAATTATTGCTGATTTTACTCTTTTTTCACTCTTTTTTTTTTTACAAAAGAAGGCTACTCTTTGCTTTCCGTAGCACGCACTCTTTTTTTTTCAGTCATTTGCTTAGCGGGCCTGTAGCAGTTTAGCAGTTTTGGAATTTAGCAGTTTTGAATATTGATTGGTTCATCTCTTACAGTTACTGGTGGAAACTGAAGAACTGAGCCCACCTGTAGCATTAGCTGTGTTTGAAGATTTGCTCTACTACATCTCTGAAGAGGCAGACAGTATAAACGTTGTGGACAAATTCACAGGCAAACGACTGAAAACATTATCAGAGATAGGTCAGATGTATTCACTCACAATGTTCAATGAGGCCGTGCAGTCTGAAGGTAAGATCTGCGTGTTTGATATGATTTTTAATACATTTGATTATAGGTAAAATCCATGCATATTTAATGAGGTCAGAGGTCATAAAGCTACTTTCTGGGGATGTACCATATCTAATCAGAAATGTGATAGATTTTGATGAAACTCACAGAAATATCAAAGCATATATCTCAACTGAATTAAATTCTTGCAAAATTCACACACGAGGTAAGAGGTTACCATACCTTGTTGGCATCGTGATGACTTAACAAATTGTGATGGATTTTCATGAAACTCATGATAAAGAATAATAATAAATATGAACCAGTACAGTGTCTCTCCTTATTTAAATTTTCGCAGAAAATTCATGCACAACAATGAGATCAGAGGTCACAAGGCTTAGATGTTTGTAATATGCACCTTTGCTGTGCTCTTGTTTTTCTTTTCCAGTTTTGAAGTCTGAGTGTGAAGATGCTCCTTGTAGCCATGTATGCCTGGCCAGCAGACTCCGAAGCTACACATGTACCTGTCCAGATGGAATGAAATTATCAGCTGATGGAACCACTTGTGAAAGTAAGGAAAATAAAAATATCTGAACAACACACTTCACAAAACTAAGCAAGCTTTGACAGAGGAATGCGTGTCACATGCAGTAAACCAACTCCAAAGTTTGAATCACATTTGAGCTCTAAAAAGGTGGGCCTTAATACCAGTCAATGGCTGTCACTCAGTGCGAATAAAGAAATTACTCTGTCACAAAGTGGTGTAAAATCCCTTTTAATAAAAAATGGTGACCCTAATGACCTAAAAATTAATGAAATGTTCCTTTTATATTTGATTGACTAAACGTTTCATCAGATCCATTCATTTTAAGTAGTTTCTATAACCAACAGACCAACCACAAAGAAAACAATATTTTGCAACTCCTGTACCTTTAATTTGCTCATGTATTTAAGAACATTTAATTTCAGCAGCTTCTGTGCCTAGGGGTAGAGCACAATGCTCAAAGCAGGGAGGTAGTGAGTTCAAATCCTCAGAGTTTTGCAAACTGTTATCAGGGATGTGCTCAGAATAATTTGAGTGCCGGGCGGGCGGGCCGTGCAAGTGAAATGGGGGGGGGGGGGGGGGGGCACGGGATATTTAAATTTTCATTTCTATAGACGTGATTCGTGATATTTCAGCAGCATGAATAAATCATTAGTAATACTAAAGAAATATTATTAATATCCAATATGCCGACAGCAATGCCGCCACTGAAAGCAAATTTGATTGTAAAAGTTAAAATACCGTGGTGAACTCATCCGTCAGTTCAGATTCTGTCAGTCAGGATTTGTTGAATACTTCCATGTAATATGGGTATAAGAAAGGACCGTATTCAGTTTTCCGCGCTTAAAACCTGATACCAAACATCATATTCCACTTTTCTACGGCAGTTTGGCCTCATTGGGAACTGTGACCTTACAAATGTATTCGAATATTTATGTCGATCATCAATAATATTCAGTCAAACATCGTTTGGCGCGTCATGTGATTTCATATAGAAGCTGATATCAGCATTAGTCTTTTATGCAGATACAAGGTGGCGCTACCATAGCAGCTACGTTCACTTCTTTCGTACCAAATTTTATTCATCAACATTCACCTAATACGGCACATTTTGAAAGAGTACCTTCTATTAAATATTCATTTGGGCGCCACTGGATGTCTTCTAATGTGGCATACATGCACTTAGATATATGCGACAGGGGTCACTTATTGTAATACCGGTAAAACACCGCAAGATAAGCTTACAGGCGTGAATTTTTGTTCATGGCTTTAACAATTTAAAAAATATCACTGCCGGGCAGGCATTGACACTTTCCAGTCAAGTGCCGGGCGGCAGGAAAGACTGCCGGGCGCACCCGCCCGGCGCCGCCCGGCGTGGGCACATCCCTGTGTTATGCAAACTATATTACGACAGGCTTCAAAATAACTATATTACTTTACTCAAGAAATTTCCTTATATGTAACTACATGGCTCATCTCCGCAAACATATAAAAATAGTATGAAAATCCAGTGAAATGAATTACGATAAAAAGTTACATTAGAGTTATGTGCCATGCAAAGGCGACAGCCACACTGAACGAGAAGTTAGGTGTCACGTGAAAAGAAATTTCTGTATTTTATTGCCTGTCTACATGCAGACTAAATTTGGAGGCTGTGGCCAACAATCATGTATCACTCACAAACAAGTGAGCCTTTTGGGGGTTCCTTGATGTAATGACCCAGCAATGGGGATGATACACACCCAGGGCCCACAGGATTAATTCTTTAACATTTGACAGCGCACTCTAAGCCCCGTCATGTGACATCCCCTCATCTGTTCGTAACGCACCACAATGCACTCAGGTGGGACACTAAGAACTCCCGGTTTTAGCTCGGTCTTGGAGGAAAAATTAACGTTGGACACGATTAATTTCGGTTCTATACGGTTCCAGGATCTAGGACACCCCTACCGTAAAGTTGATAATTATTTATTCATTCACCTGGGAAATCCTCATAAATATTTATCAAATTCTAATTTTGACTCTGTTGGAAAGCCGATTGGTTGAATAACGTCGGCAATTGACACCCGGGATGTCAACAAACGCGACGTTTCAACTGACCGGGCCACGTTGTTATGACATTAAACCATACCAAACTTCCACAAAATATTGGTATCTATCTAAATTATTATCATATTGGACTTAGATTGTGTATATTTCTCATTCCTTAAGACATTTTCTTTGTTTATGTTGCCTGTTATGAAGGACGAGCGATGTCATCAGTTTTCAAGATGGCGGCCGTCGGACTTGCCGCTCGATGGACATCGTGCTCTGACAACTTTCAGTACATGTTTTGAACAAAATAAATATAAAATGTTGAATAAACTTTAGTTACTCAAATTCGAGAATATTTGCTTATGTTTTAAGATAAAAAAGACATGTGACATTGTTTTGACACTGGATAATAATGCAATGCAACGGGGGATTTCCCTGTATGTTCTGTCACGGGCAACATAAAAGTGATATACGTTTTACCGGGAGTACCAAAACGATCCAAGTAAACATTATAAAGGGGGATAAACATGTAGAAATGTTTGATTTTACCATTCTGTCAGACTTTTGGCGATTTTCCATTGGAAATTTATACATATTTGCTGAGTAAATCTGTGAATATTTTTTTTTTTCACTTTTCTTTGAAGTTCACCTGGTCTTAATTAGTTTTCCATACCTGAACAGTTGGGATGTGGCAATTTGGTTCTTATTTGAAATCAACATAATATTTCATGTTAAATATACAATTATTATTCTTATACAGTTCTTGGAACAAATCATATATGGTTTAGTCTAATCTATTTCAGCACTCCACACCTACATAACATTAATAATCTTAATCATATTTCATTAACCTGTTTTACCTAGACCTTTCATGAAAATACACCTGATACCAGTGGATGATAATTCCCTTATTGGTCCTAAATTCTACAATGTCTTCACTGGGATATACTGCAGACATTTATGTACAAATATGCTAAAACAACAAAGACACTATACTTACCTGAATTTACCTGATTTACCTAACTCTATTATTAGATATACGTGAAATTTATGATTGATTAAGTCATTAACCTCTTGCTTGGTATCTCTGTAAAATGTGTTGAAAATTTCATAAGGATACACCAAAAACTGATAAAGTTATCTGTCATAACATTAATGTACAGTGTGTCAAAATTCACAGTGTGAGAAACCTAAAATTAATCTGAACAGCAAAGGGGGTGTTTTGTGACAACCAAATACAAACAGTAAAGGGTTAATGTGTGTATACCACTATCTTGAAGTCCGAAACTGGAATCAAATTCTGCAGATGTACACAGTACTTAGTGAAGCAAGCATTAAAAAAATGGAGGCGATTACCTCCACCAAACAAATCTTTTAAAAAAAATTTAAAAATTCAACGATTATCTTGCTGTTCTTTTCAGAAGATTCTGAGTTTCCATATCTCTTGGCTGCCAGCAAGACGGAGATACTGAGGGTCCTGCCTCAGGCTGTTGGAAAGACTGTCCCGTCAACCAGTGTCTTTGACGGCGTTGATAAAGTGGTGGCGGTAGCTGTCGATTATAAGGAGCAGCAGGTTTTCTACAGCGATCTGGCGTCTTTCGTCATCGGGAAATTCTCACTGGCTGACCCTTCAGACAAGTAATATATCATATTATGTCATTTCTTCACATTATATCTTAGTTTGCATACCCTGGAAGCAATTGTGTACCTAACTTTCATTAGAATTTATCTTGTGTAACTCAAAGCCTTCTGTTGTAAGCTACCTACCATCCCTCTTAGCTATAAGTGGACTGGCCCATTAAAAGGCTACCCTTATAGTAAAGTAGGCTGTCCTTGGGAAGGTTAAAAAACTCACTTGTTCTCTAGCACCTGAATGACTGAGCCCACATCTGTGACATCAGTTGGTCAAGTGACTACGATGGGCTAAACGTTAAACGTCATTAGTTAAGACCGTTTGCCAGGACCCGCAGCAGTTGTTATGTATAGCTCTTTAACCATCATGTTTAACTTTCAGACTGGTCATATATGTTTCGGCTTAATAGGGACAGCCATTCCAAACTCAGACCTTTGGGCCATTTGGTGATTAAACTGATATTTTGTGTTGTTTTATTTTACTGTAGGAGAAATCCTTCATCAATACATTCTGTAAATGTTTATGCAGGTTTGATATCTGAAAGTTTGAAATGAATGATCACTTGGACCTTTGATTCCCCCGTTTGTCAGAAAAATTGTGAAATAAATGATTTGATGGTTCTGTGGCCAGTAACAAGTACCTTTCAGTGTGGCTTATTATTCTATTACATGGTTACACACTGGCCATTAGAGTATGAAATTGGTCTAAATGCTGTCTCATCATCAGAATTGTGAATTGGCCTCTAAAATTCAAATGTAAGCCACATGAAGCATTCAAAGATTGTCCTCCTCCATTTGGGTTGCTGCTTTTGCCCATGTTTTGAATTATTTACTTGGTATATATATTCATTGCTAATTTTAAAAAAAGCACTAACAGATGTACTATCCTTAGAGAGATTTCAAGATGTGTTGTACAGACTGTGACCATAGTCATACAAGCAGTGACCAATCAGTATTACTAACTAAAGTTCTCAACCAGTTATGCCTCTCATTTTGCAATAGTTTAATCCTAAGATTTTTGCCTCCATGTATAAAGGTATTAAAAAGTAATTCTTAAATCTAGATGTTAAACATTTTCTGGAATAGGGGGTTCTTCACTGCCTTACATGACATTTCCTTGGTCTGTTGCCTCCATGAAAATCCTGTTTTTAACAATATTTTGGCAAATATTTATTATCTATAATATTATGAATCTGGATGATTGTTTTCAGGGAGGAACTTGCTCTGAATATAGATACAGTGGACAGCATTGCAGTTGACTGGATCAGCAAGAATGTATACTGGGTGGACTATATAGAGGTACCACTTAATGAATTTTAAATAATACTTTAAAATAACACCTGCAAAGTGTTGACAGAGTTAACACATGATGTCCTTTACAACAGTTTAATAAATTTTCCATTTTAATCTCACCCTTGAATTTACCTTGATAGTAGTATGTTTAAAGAATGTTACATGGAAGTTGTGAAGAAAGTAAGAATCTTGTCTGTGTTGTGCTTACAGACAGTCAACTGATCCTACTTTTTCTGCTTTTTCCTACATTTTTGTCTCAGTCCCAGTTTCCTACTTTTTCTTTAAAATACTTACTTTTCTTTTTGCTCTGCTTTGTGATATTAAATTTTAAAAAGCTTTGAACTACAGTGAAATTGTTCTTGTCATCTTGTAAGTTCACAAGTTGTTGGCAATTTTGATCACTATTGACAATTCCAATGTCAATATAACAAAAATGCAGCAGCAAACTGAACACCATGTAGCCTAAAACTGAATAAATATGTTCGTGATAATATCACTTGTTAGGTCCCTACCTTAAGGAGGGAGAACCACTTAAATGGACCCTGGCCGTCTGTCCATCTGTCTGTTCGTCCTGCCCCATTCTTTTCCAAATATCTCTAAAACCCCTGCTGCATTCTTCACCAAATTCTACAGATATTTTCAGCACATGACTGACAATATAACGTTGTAACCTGCAGGTATAGCTACCTCTGTTTATTGACTTTCTGCAGTCAAGAATGCTCCTTTTAACTTTCCTTTAGACAAGTCGGTATATAAGAACACTTCATGTTCATCCATTCACTGAATACTATACTAAATAGAATTATTTTCAGACTGATCTTTCTAAGGGAGTTATAATTTTTCTGAACTCGAACACTTTCCTAGTTACACAAATTGAGGACTATTTGTGCCTCTAGGCCCTTGGATTTCTTATTCATTTCTTGAGAGACAGCAAGTATATTTTTGTTATATGTCTGGTTTGGTCCTGCTTGTGTCATAGTTTTCCCCTCAGTTTTCCTCCTTTTGTCATAGTTTTTTCTTTATTTGGAATCATTTTTCCTGCTCTTTCATAAGGGTGTGCTTGACAGCCTGTGCTTTTATATTGTTAGTGTTGATATATCTTTTGCAGATTTTGTGCATAAGTGACCTAATACTAGCTTAACTCAGATCTTTATAGAAATTCTTGGTCGTTATATTTTCAGAGCTTGATTATGGTCTGCAAAGAAGATGGGACGGAAAGGACTAGTATCATCAACAAACCAGAACAAAAACCAGGAATGGTGGCACTGCATCCTCAGAAAAGGTATATTCAGATTTTTCCACTAAAGCTGTCTGAGTTCAATGTTGGAGAGCATAGACCTCCCCAGCACTGGATCAGTACCTAAAAATCCTCAAAGTTTATATAATCTACGTTTATTTTTCTTTCAGGTACAGATAACCAAAAAATTTCATTGTCATCTGATTTCTTGTAGTATCTTACATACAGCTAGAAATCTGTATTCAAAGGAATGCAAGCCTCCACCCTGTGTTTGCACTCATTTATTCTGCCCATATTCCCATTTGTTCATTTGTGCATTGCTCATTGTTCATTAGCTAATATTCCTTGGTGACATCCTTACTGAATCCGGATCATGTGTAGGATCCACACCAAAGTCTAATTGCTTTTTTTTTAGTCCACTCCTGAAATGCCCTGAAAATTTCTTGAGATCCATTCATGATTGGCTGAGTTATGTTGTGAACAACAAATACACCAAAACACACACAGGAACCCCAGTGAACACATACCTTTCTGACAGAGGCAACAAACCTAATAAAAGTAGATGGAAAATGAAAAGATGCCAGGAAATCTCATAAATATCCATTTTCAGGTATGTGTCCACTTGTGTAGACATTGTTGGGGTAAGGTGACTGTGCACATATGAACATAATGTGGAAGTGTTTCCATGTACATTTTTGTCAATTCAGTTTTCAGGAGTGTCACCTATTCCAAATTTACAGAGCATGTTTCCATATGCTTTTCCATACCTAGGGTTAATAGAGGGGGTTTGCCTTAAACATGCTGGCAGTTGTACACCAGACAGCAGTCAGCACCACACACATGGAGAGTCTATTTTTTTGTGTGCATGTTAATTAAGCCTCATCAACATCTACATCCTTGAAAGTGGATACGCAGTCTACATTTCAGTTATTTTTGTTGCAGTATGTTATTCTACACAGTGACCGGCACACCAACAGGGATTATGTCATGTGACATGGATGGACAGAACTGCCAGCACATCGTCAGCAACATAAAGGAGCCTATTGGTCTGGTGGTTGACTACTCAGCTGACAGACTGTACTGGGGAGATGCTTTCCACAACATAATCGAGTCCTCAGATTTGAGTGGTTTGCACAAAGGCACTGTGGCTCAGTATGTATTTTAAATAAATTACCGGTTATTGGCCATTTTTCAAGTCATAGCTAGGGCTGACTCACACATGCACCTTTACATGTGTTATTAACCAGCTTATTCTATATTGCCTTTGTAATTGGCCTGAGGTTGGTATGTCAGCCTGAGGCCCATCGGCAATACCTGTAGGCAGTACCAACCCAGCCAGTTCATAATATTTTTATTGAACAGCCATGCATGTTTTCAACTCAACTAAGCTTGCAGAGTAACTATTTTCACAATGTTGTCATTTAGGGATGGTTAGTTACTAAGCACACTGACATCACATGAATGATAATGCTGTTCTTTTTCACTCCGGCACATTGTGTCACTGAGTGCACCATGTAAAGCATTTAAGGCGAAACACCATTGGAAATTTTCATTTGTGTATCATACTGAGTATCAAATCATTATCAGTATTTCACGTTACTTGTCTGTGTTGTAAGATACATTATTGTTATAGCCTTAGTCATGAAAACTGAATGGGCAAACTTGAGTAAGAAAGGAGGAAAATAGATAAGACTGTTGTGTTAGATTTATTAAGCCTAAGACTGTAGGAGGGGGTACAATTTTGTCTTTACAGGGACTGAGGATTTGATGCATTATGTCCTAACAAAGACTAGGGATTTGGTGCAATTTGTCTCTACAGAGGTCAGGGATTTAATATGTTTTGTCCTTACAAAGACGAGTGATTTGGTGCGTTTTGTCTTTACAGGGACTGGGGATTCGGTATATACAGTATGGCCATTCATAAAGGAACATTGTATTGGACTGGACATGGCAGTAATGAGATACATTACACAAATATCCCAGGATCTGGTGAAATCGGCAAGATCCAACTATGGCCATCATCCCGCAAGGTGTTTGGGATTGTGTCAGTCCAGCAAGGCCAGCAGAAAGAGGGTTTGTCTGGATTTGTCTGGTAAAGACCTCTATCTTAGGCTACATTCGTAACCTCTAGGATTTTGGTAATCACCAGATCTATGTCAGGTTTTGCAAGCAAATTGCAACATTTGGCACCAAATTAAAAAAATAAAAATTGCCAAGGACCAGATGTCATGGTTGTCAGAGTAAAAAAACAGGATCTGATTTATACGTTTCATATCACATTTGTTTAATTTTATTTGTCACTAAATCTATTATTTTTACTATTAAAAAAATGAAAATGAAGTAGGATGGCCACACACTTCAGCTGTATTCTCTTGTTTTCTGTCTGTCAGGTACAAATGCCTGCTCTGAGGATAATGGAGGGTGCCCTAGATTGTGTGTTCCTAAACCTGACAACAAGAAGATATGTCTTCCTGATGCATCAATTAGTGAGTGTGCAAATCATAACCATCTGTAAAATTAATGTTATTGTAAATTTAACAATGACACATTTGTCACTTTTATCTCAACTAGACCACAATCTAGCTCAAATGTTTGCCAGCGGAATTAGTGGCTTGTATATTGTAAGCAAATCTGTGATAATTTTTGTTGAAAATAATTCCAACATTTCCATTTAAGTGCTGTTTAGATCTCTGACAGCTGTGATCATGCTTGTATTATATTATTTACACACTTGTCCCCCAATGCTCAAATCAATAAGCATAATGCTAATTATAAGTCATGACTAGGAAGGTGTGGACTAACAGACACTACACCAAGAACACAAAACTATAGCAGGGTAAACTATCCTGGTATTATCAATATCTGCTAACTTCAGTGCATTCTGGAAGGACAATTTCAGACATACAGGTCCAGGAAAAAGCTGGCTTCCTTAGTCTGTGCACCTCATGCTTAGCCAGGGATGACTTCAATGGCTCCAAATTGAGAGCCATCAAGCGCTTATTCACTAGTCTGGGTCCACCACTGCCAAATGCACTGCTGAGAATTTCATGTCAGAGTGGGATTTCTGAGTCACCTCAGATGCTGCTGAAAGACTTTATTTAAAGGGGCACAGTCACCTATCTGACCTTTATAAACTAAAGGTAACCGCTTGGACCTTCAATAAAAAATAAGCAAGAAAAACATGGATACCACCACACACAGGCCACTTGTTTTGTTTTTAACAATGTGAATTATGTAGGGGCCCGCCAAAAAAATCAAAACTAATTCAACAAGAGGATCTTGCAGCAAGTCAGATTAGCAAGAGCTTTGCAAATGGTGTTTTGCAAAAGTGACTTTTCTAACTCCGCACATATGCAACCTTCCACCTGTGATTACATGTTTTTTCCAATTTGTCAACATTGCTGTGTTTACAAACATTTTGTTGATAAACAAGTTCATACATCCTTCATGAAGGCCTTATAAGAACTCTTCACAACCAAAATAACCCATAGATCATTAATATATACCCAGAGGAAGCGGGAAATCACATAAATTCTTTTTCAAAAGATTGGTGAATGGGCAACTTAAAGCAGCCATGGTGCTACTTGATCTCCTAACAATGTGACTATTGTCTTTATGTGCCCACTCTTTGCCTTGGCCAGGCGGGTATGTGTTCATTCCCATTCATGTGTGTGTAACCATAGAATCACACACACGGAATCCCATGAAATTTTCAGAACACATTGGGAATGAATAACAATTTAATTTTGGTGTGGGTCTGGTTCAAGATTAGGATCCAGGAAGAATTTCCAGAAATATTCACAAATGATGAGTCACATATGCATGATTAAATATGGGGAATATGGGCCAAATAAGTAATACAGTACTGGTTGGGGAACTTTGGCACCAGTGAACCAGGAAAAAATGTATGGGGTCAATAAATAAATGAAAACTTAGGTTGCAAAGTATCAGCTATGTCAGAGGCCTGCATTCCTGATACCAAATGGATTTGTTTTATGTTTTCAGGTATCCAGTGCCCTGATGATGAGTTCCTTTGTGACGTTGACTTTTGTATCAGGCGTGATCGTGTTTGTGACGCGTTTCCTGACTGTGATGACAAGTCTGACGAGCGAGGCTGTGACAAAGTCTCATGCAGACCAGATGAGTTTCGTTGTCACTCGGGGAAGTGTATTGCAGGTCAGCTGCGATGTGATGGTGCTGAGGACTGCTGGGAAGGGGAAGATGAAACAGACTGTGGTATGAATACGAATCAGATGAAAAGTGGTACAGTGGAACCTGTCTGTAAGACCACCTGTCTTATAAGACCACCTGTCTATTAAGACCACCCGTCTATTAAGACCACCTGTCTATTAAGACAACCTATCTTATAAAACCACCTGTCTTTAAAGACCACCTGTCTGTAAGACCACTGTTGGCATTTAGATTGGTTATAACTGACCCCTCTAATAAGACCAACTGAATAAAGACCACTTCTTTCCAGTCCATTGGTTGGTTTTATAACACAGGTTTCACTGTAGTTGCCCTGATAATTTGTATGATTAGTATAATTTGTAAGTAACAGTTACCCTACACACAAATTACATGACCACAATGCTGCAACAACCAAATGTGTTGTTCACAGCTGTTCATTAATAGGTTCACTACTGAATTGCTCTTGATAACCAGAATCATAATTAAGACAACTGGTATGCTATGAACTTAGGTATGTGGGTCGGTTGGTCTGTAATGTTAAAATGTTTCACAGATTGATGCATTGTGTCATTCTGTGCTTGCATTTTGATAGTTGATGCAATAATTGATATATTTTCAATTTCAATCCAGTATATGTTCTTTGTTAAAAGAGAAATTACCAAATCCCCCCCCCCCCCAAAAAAAAACAACTTTTTCCAAACCATAAATAAATTTCACCACTGTTGACTTTGTTGTAGTGATAATTTATAATACATCTGAAATAATCCTTTCTATTGGTTTAATCATTTGAATATTATCAAATCACGAAGATTTGAAAGTATTTCTAACCAATATACTGTTTCCACCATACGTGCCTCACTATCAGATGCGACACTCCAGCTGTACGTTGAAAGTCTATCTGGATATGACTATCAAATATTGTCAGTGTATTGATATAGGGATATCAGACATTACTGATACAATGTTAGTCCAGAACTGGACACTGACGGGCCTGCAACCCCCAACCCCAGCATCCATGGTATTGCTGTTGGAAGGAAAAGCATGCTAGCATGCTACATTTCATAATTCTGTCGTAAAATTAACTGTTGGTGGGGCTTAGTTTGAGCATTTAGCTTGGACAAGAATCTGAACTATCAGCACAAGTACATGAATGTCTAACATTGATATTTTAACACAACTACTTGACCTGTAGGTTGTTATCAGTTAGGATATTGTATATTTTGCACTATAATCAATACACAGGGATTTTTTTGGTTTAATCATTATGTTTGTCCTGTTACAGAGAACAGTTGCAAAGAAGATGAGTTCTTTTGTGATAACATCTGTGTCGATTTTCATAAACGGTGCGATGGGTTCTCGGATTGCGACGATGAGACTGACGAGAAGAACTGTGAAAACAACAAGTGTCCAGCCAATCATTACCAGTGTAAGAACAAGCGATGCATCCCATCATCCTGGGTGTGTAACGGCGTGATCGACTGTTCTGAGGGCGAGGAGGAGGATAACTGTGGTAGGTGTGCCAAAAAAAAATGTCTCCATCAAGATTGGAAAACATTGTCAAAAGTTTTATTGATAGATATTTTCAATTCATGAGTTAAGAAAATATTTGAGTACAAACTTTAGAGAAGTGAACATTATAAATTTAGAATATTAATTAAAATGTTTAACTTAAAAAAAAATTTGATACTTTAAGGCGAGTGCATTAAAAACTTAATTTAAAAATTTCTAGTGTCTTTCAGTTTTGTAAGAAAGTTTTAACGTTATATATGGGATTTTATTTTATTCCTTATATGGCACTGTTTTATGTGATCTCAAGTTAGTCTTTCATCAGTGGGCACCTTTGTGCCGTTTACTAAAATTCTTAGTTTTTCTGTTTTATTAGTTGCCACCTGCAGCAGCACAGAGTGGCAGTGTCATGATGCTCGCAAACTTTGTGTCGCCAAGACACTCCTGTGTGATGGAGCAGCAGACTGTCCTGATGGATCTGACGAGTCCCTCGCTGTTTGTGGTGAGTAGTCCTTGACTATCTGTGGTATGCATGCAAGTTGATGAAAGGTAATTTAACCTTATATTAGATTTCATCATCCATATAACTTGCATTTTATTTCAGATATTTCTCCTGTTAAGAGTAAAATGAAATTGAGGTTGTACTTGGAACCAACATGAATAATTCAAACTTTTGTGTGTACACAGCTATATCCCACAGTTTAACAACTTCGTCACAGGTCACCTCTAGAACAAAGCCACCCTTAATACCAATAAACTGATCTGGCTCTCAACCCTGACAAATGAATAACCACACATTTCAGTGGTATTGAAATGTTTGAATGAAAAACTAACAGTTATTTAAATTACCTTTAAAATTTATTATTGGGTTAACCCTAGCCCTCAATAAAATTTTGTAAAGATATGCTATTAACTTTTTGCATAATTTTGCAAACAGACAAACCAAATAACAGACTAAGGGAAAAATATTATACATTGCCACTTGGTGGAGATATAAGATTTTTGTAGATTCAGTAAAATAATACTGTAAAAAACATTAAGTCAAACATGAATTGAAATGGAGATCTAGGAGGCCATACAGGTGTAAAGATTTTGTTATTGATAGGAGGAACACGGGCCCCACAAGAAGCAACAGAAGAATGTTCATTTAATGCGTTCAGGTGTCCGGGAAGCAGCTGTATCCCACAATCCTGGGTGTGTGATGGCTCAGAAGAATGTGACGGAGGGGAGGATGAACTCAACTGCCCTGACCGTAGTAAGTGTATGAAACAAGGCAACGTCTACCTGGGAGTAGAACCCCCTTAGGACACTCTTGGTATCTTTCCAAGCAGGTCAAAAACAAAAAGCAGCATTTCTGAAGCCGCAGAGGAGTTCTGTGACAAAGGCTGAATGCCACCACCATCAATTAGAGTTTACTTGCCTGTTGAAGGCCTTAGACATGTTTTCTCTCCATTAAGTTTAAGCTTAGGACTTTTTTCAAGTTTTTCAGCCTCTTGTTGAATGCATAATGATTCATGTTTTTCATCCCACCAGGGTTACATAACAGGTATTACATAAATAGAATCTTGATGTAAGGCTGAATCTTTATTTATTGCTTAATATACAGAAAACCGTGGAATCTACCTGATTACCAGAATATGTATTATAATTTATTATAATTAATGCTGCAAGTTATAGACAGCCTCGATCAGGAGCATACCTGTGTTCCCCAATTAATTTAGTGTGAAGGAAAGGCAGTAGATTTCAGTGCTGTTGTTATCAAATGATGTGCAACTTAAGTTACACATGAAGTGGGCAGAATTTCACGCACAAAAATACAACTTTGCTGGTTAGGGTTTGTAGGCTTTTGGATACTACAGCCCACAATATATGTGAGCTTTTATGTACACAGCTGACGTAGGTGTAAATGTTGTGAAGAGGGTAATTAATGTAGTCCATTCAGATATGTTAGATAAGAATTGTTTTAAGGCATATTACATACACAGGGACGTTTTTATGTTAAGGACTTAAAGGAATAAGTAATATTTTGTATGCACATCTTAAATGTAAACAAGTGTTTCCTTGAAATGTAACAAATTTTAATTTTAAAGTTTGACAGTTGAGACAAGTTAGTCCCGGCTGTCCCACACTGCCTAATTGGAAGAGTTTTGTTTTGAATAGAAATTACCTCTAGCAGAAGGGTAAGATATGATATAATAATTATTTAACAATGTGTGTTGTAAGATTGTTTGTTTTGTTGACAGATATTACCTGCCTGCCTCACCACTTTAAGTGTGCCACGGGACCTGACTGTGTGCCTGCCACATGGACCTGTGACGATGAGAAAGATTGCAGAGACGGGTCAGATGAAGCTGCGTTACTCTGCTCAACGTCACCACCATCAACGCCTGCTCCCCCATGTCAGTGTATACTTCACCTTTTATATCTTTTTATAACATCCTTTTTTGGTTCCACAGAAGTCAGAACTTAGGTTCATTTTATACCAGTGATAAAAACATCCTATTTTCTAGTCTTGCCTTTTTTTCAATTGATTTCTTCCGCTAATACTCTTATTTTGGAACAGTGTAGTGATTGTGGATCATTTATGGTTCAGCTGATGCTTTAGTTAAAATCTGTACTGGTAGGCGCCAGCACTTGTAAAAGCACTGATATCAGTTAGTAAGGATGATGAATTGAACCTCCCTTGGGTTCCCATCATTTTATCTTTTATATAATAATTTTTATAATTTGATTTTTTAGCTCAGATGACTTTCAGTCATCTGAGCTATAGCGATCATGCACTCTTTGTCCGTCGTCTGTCTGTCCATCTGTCCATCTGTTAACCAGGCACAAATCGTAACCCCTGGACCTAGAACCCGGTAACTTGGGATTCTGAGAGGTCCATGAAAAATCTCCTTGGAAACCAGAAATTAGGTCTCTGTTACCCATATCCTTCGAGCTATGGGGCCCCAAAGTACCCCCCAGAAAAGACAAAAATTTCATACAAAAACTTCAATATCTCAATAACAACATCACTGATGGTCATGATTTTTGGCATACATATTGATCATGAGATGTTCCATCAGTTCCTGCAGACTGGTGGCGCCACCTGTATTGTTCGAATTTTTACGATTTTTTCCTCTATTTTTGAGACCTTTAAAAATGTGAACAGCTGTTAACAGGGCACAAATCATAACGACTGGACCTAGAATCTTAATTCTCAACACACTGAGAGAACTATGAAAAGTCTCCATGGAAACCAGAAATTAGGTCTCTGTTACCCTTATCCTTTGAGCTATGGGGCCCCAAAGTACCCCCCAGAATAATGGAAAATTTGATACAAAAACTCCAGTATCTCAATAGCTACTAAACAATTTTTCCGAAACTTACACCAATTATCGGGTCACACGTGAACTGGTGCCTAACCAATTTGGGTTGACCTCTGACCTTTCCTCTCTGCCCAGCGTCCATTTGTGCGTCTGTTTCCACACATAAACCCTCATATCTCGGGAACCGTTTGACCGATCAGGAAATAAAATTTATACAAATGTAGCCCTTGGATAGCTTTATAACATACACAAAAAATGGTGGCGCCACCTGTAACCATGTTTGCACAGTGTCCATCTGTTCATCTGCCTTGGGTTAAAATCACTTATATCTCTGCAGTAAATTGACTAATTCACCTGAAATTCGGCATGCGTATACATCCTGGATAGCTTTCTTGATTTTATGACAGGTGGCGCCACCTACATTCACGTTCATGCTGCAGAAATCCAAGCTCATATCTCGGGAACCATTTGACCAATCAGGAAATAAAATTTATACAAATGTAGCCCTTGGATAGCTTTATAACATACACAAAAAATGGTGGCGCCACCTGTAACCTTGTTTGCACAGTGTCCATCTGTTCATCTGCCTTGGGTTAAAATCACTCATATCTCTGCAGTGAATTGACTAATTCACCTGAAATTTGGCATGCGTATACATCTTGGATAGCTTTCTTGATTTTATGACAGGTGGAGGCACCTACATTCACGTTCACGCTGCAGACATCCAAGCACATATCTCAGGAACCGTTTGACCGATCAGGAAATAAAATTTATACATATGTAGCCCTTAGCTTTATAACATACACAAAACATGGTGGCGCCACCTGTAACCATGTTTGCACAGTGTCCATCTGTTCATCTGCCTTGGGTTAAAATCACTCATATCTCTCCAGTGAATTGACTAATTCACCTGAAATTCGGCATGCGTTTACATCCTGGATAGCTTTCTTGATTTTATGACAGGTGGTGCCACCTACATTCACGTTCACGCTGATGACATCCAAGCTCATATCACAGGAACCGTTTGACCGATCAGGAAATAAAATTTATACAAATGTAGCCCTTAGATAGCTTTATAACATACACAAAAAATGGTGGCGCCACCTGTAACCATGTTTGCACAGTGTCCATCTGTTCATCTGCCTTTAGTTAAAATCACTCATATCTCTGCAGTGAATTGACTAATTAAACTGAAATTCAGCATGGGTATACATCCTGGATAGCTTTCTTGATTTTATGACAGGTGGGGCCACCTACATTCACGTTCACGCTGATGATATCCAAGATCATATCTTGGGAACGGTTTGACTGATTGGGCCAAAATTTTGCATGTGTATAGATCTCACATAGCTCTTTATCATACACAAAACTTGGTGGCGCCACCTGCAACCATTTTTGCACAGCGTCCGTCTATTTGTCTGCCGTGGGATAATGTCACTCATTTCTCGGCAGTGGTTTGACATATCTGCCTAACATTTTGCAGTTTAATACATCCTGGATAGATTTCTTGATTTTATGACAGGTGGCACCACCTACATTATAGGTTACGCTGCAGACATCCAAGCTCATATCTCGGGAACCGTTTGAACGATTGGGCCATAATTTTGCATGTGTATAGATCTCACTTAGGTCTTTATTATACACAAAACTGGAGGGGCCACCTGCAACCATTTTTGCACATTTTGCACAGCGTCTTGTCTGTTTGTCTGCCATGGCCTAAAATCACTCATTTCTCTGTAGTGGTTTGACATAACTGCCTAAAATTTTGCAGGTTTATACATCCTGGACAGCTTTCTTGATTTTATGACAGGTGGCGCCACCTACATTCTAGTTAACGCTGAACACATCCAAGCTCATATTTCAGGAACCATTTGACGGATTGGGCCAAAATTGTGCATGTGTTTAGATCTCACATAGGTCTTTATCATACACAGAACTGGACGGGCCACCTGCAACCATTTTTGCATAGCATCTGTCTGTTTGTCTGCCATGGGATAATGTCACTCATATCTGGGCAGTGGTTTGACGTATCTGCCTAAAATTTTGCAGCTTTATACATCCTGGATAGCTTTCTTGATTTGATGACAGGTGGCGCCACCTACATTCTAGTTTACGCTGCAGACATCCAAGCTCATATCTCGGGAACCGTTTGAACGATTATGCCAAAATTTTGCATGTGTATAGATCTCACATAGGTCTTTATCATACACAGAACTGGAGGGGCCACCTGTAACCATTTTTGCACATTTTGCACAGCGTCTGTCTGTCTGCCGAGGCCTAAAATCACTCATTACTCTGTAGTTGTTTGATAAAACTGCCTAAAATTTTGCAGGTTTATACATTCTTGATTTGATGACAGGTGGCGCCACCTCAATTTTATTTAACGCTGCACACATCCAAGCTTAAATCTCAGGAACCATTTGACCGATTGGGCCAAAATTGTGTATATTTTTAGATCTCACATAGGTCTTTATCATACACAAAACTGGAGGGGCCACCTGCAACCATTTTTGCACAGCGTCTGTCTGTCTGCCTTGGGCTAAAATCAATCATATACATGTAGTTGTTTCACTTTTCTGCCTAAAATTTCGCATATGTATACAACTTGAACAGCTTTCTGGATTTGTTGTAGGTGGCACAACCTACATACACATTTAGGCTGCAGACATTCATGCTAATAATATGCAACATACCTCACTGTATTTCCCCTGCCACTTAATCCATGCCTCACTTCACCCGTTCCACTCTGATTTAAGCGGATACACATAGTCACTTGTCGGCTACCCATATTCTAGTTTTTAAAGTTTACACATTTTTTCTCTATTTTTGAGATATATAAATACAGACTTAATCTTGGCCTGTTGGTTAATCTGTTTGATGCTTCAGTTGAATGAGTATTTACTACCATTCTGATGATAAAATTTTTCCTTTTGCGAATCTCTTCCCAGTCAGCTGAGCATCATGACCCATGGGTCACTTGTTTTTGCATTCTCTAGTATCAGTGATGCACTTGCATGTGTGACTGAAAGTGAACATGCAAATCTCATGAGTTACTCTTGTTCCATGCTTTTCTGAGTATGTGTCCTGGAATATAGAGAAAGTTTCCTGGAAAACTGATTAGACTGGAGAAAACTAGAAAAAACTGGTCACATTCAGGGAACTAAAAATCTTTGTAAGTTTTAAGTTCTATCTTCTCATTAATAATCATTCCCACCATTTTTTAATCATGCACATTTATAAACTGAACCAAGTTTTTTCAACCTTTAGGAATTGTAGTATTAGTATAATCAAACATTTGGGTCTCTGTTATAGCAGCATTCTTTCCTACTAAGATTGATTATTACCTAATTTTTTACATTTACCACTGTCATTCTAATTATTTTGTCCTGTAATAATTTTGTCCTTGTTTTATTAAAAAGTAAATAGCTACTGCAGTGAATTTCACCACTCTGCCCACCTGATTTTTGTGTGCTCATTTGATTGTAAACAATGGAAATATTTTTTATGCACAAAGGGCAGAAAGAGAAAATTGCATAATTACCTGTTTTGAAAATAATAGACTGCCTCAAGTCTAATCCGTTGCAACATCTTGCCACCTGCCATCTGTATTGGAATTGACGGTATAGTCATAATTTTAACCAGAAACCTTACCCATAAAAAAGAACTAGGGTAGAACCTGTGTCATGTGACCACTACAGGACCAGTATTAAGTGGTTATTAATGAGGCAGGTTCAACTTTACCATAAAATGTATTGTGACGAGGTAATCCAGTCATTGATAGGTACAGGGGGAAATGGACCAGCAGATGTGGCACAGGTGGTTTTGTGTTTACTGAAGAGACCTCTGGTGGCCATCTGTTAAATTATTCAGTTGCTTATAGAATTTTAGTTCCAGGTTATCTCATGAAGTGTAAAGCATTATCATGACTTGATCATGTTAACATGGTGATGTTTCAGTCCTTGGAATCCATGCAGTTTCCTGTGGAGAGCCAGATGCCTACCAGTGTGGCAGCGGAGAATGTGTCCCGATGGGGAAAGTTTGTGATGGCGACGAGCACTGTATGGACGGCTCTGATGAAGGTGGAAGTTGTGGTAAGGCATAGTCAAATGTTGACTCTCTCCCAGGCTGTTTAAGATGGTATAATATTGATAATAGAACTAAATATCTTCAGCTTTTATTTTTTGCATTAATCTGAATATTTATACGCATCCTGTCACTATAATATACCATTATGAGAAGGCCATCGGCTTGTGATACAGGCCTCTTCTCTGCAGATATAGGTCCAATTGGCACCAGACTTGCTTAGCATATTGATTCACACTTGCTGTCCCCCAGTTATTTGTGTGTCATATTTCCATGCTCTTATATCAAACCCGAACTGACCAGTCTTGACACAGTCTTTATCAAAAAGAAAAGGCTTCCATATTTTAAGCACAGACCTATGAACACTATATCATTTACTATTCCCTCTATATCCTTCACTCAGTTACACTTATATTTGGCAGGTACAGGCTCAAAGTGCAAGCCTTGTTTTATATAAGCCAAACTTTATTTTGAATAAATAGATGCTGTTTATTTCTAATAGATACTGCCTGTGAGAAGATTGGTGTATTCTCGGGTGGATGTCATGAGATCTGCATCCCACAGCCTTCTGGTCCTAAGTGCAAATGTGAGGAGGGAGGCATATTACTTGAAGATCAGCGAACTTGCAGAGGTTAGCATTAAAAACTTTCACAATGGCTCCTCTCAAATTTAAAAAAAAAAATATTTAAGTAAACTATAGAAGAAATATGTTATGATAATTTTCATTTTTTAGCTCAGCTGACTATAAGTCATCTGAGCTATAGTCGTGGTCCATTGTCCGTCGTCCGTCCGTCTGTCCATCCGTCCGTCCGTCCGTCCGTAGATGTGGCACGTTTTAAAACCGTAAGACCTAGGAATCCAAAATTCGGCATAATGTTAGATGTCCCCAAGATCTCCTACCAAGCCGAAAACTGGGTCTTTGCAACTTCGTTCCTTTGAGAAATTAAGGAAAAACCTCAATTTTTTATTAAAAACCTATTTTCACACTTTAGGACTGCCTAATATCAAAACCACTCATCTGTTTTTCCTCATATTTACCATAAATATTTCTCTATATAGTTCCTATGTACATGCCAGAAATTATGTCTGTATTATTTAATTTAAAAAAGTTCTGGGCCCAAACATAATGCATTTTGAAAAAAATAAGGAAAGATATTTGATCACTTAACACAAAAAATGTTAAAGCTGTGGACCTTTTTTCCAGTAATATAACTTTAATTAATCAAAATTAAATTGTATACCCAAAATTAGATGAAAATCTTTTAAATTTTTTAAAATATTAATAAAAATAAAAAATTGGTACCTTAAATTTTGCCCAACTTTAATCATGGCACGTTTTTTTCCTGTAAGTACTGTGGATTTAATTTTCACAGCATGTTTTTGTCAGCATTTCACCTGTTAACACCAAAAATTTGAAACCAGTTGATCAAAAACTGTAGATTTTAATCAAGTTTTCAAGCACCTTGTAACATATTGTTTACATCAAGCTAGTGTTATGCAGTTTGCAAAAGCTCAGCTCCCCAGCTTCAGCTCTAAGTTCCTTAAATTCAGCATACAGTTAGATGTCTCCAAAATCCCCTACCATGCCAAGAATTTGGTCACTAGGACTTAATACCTTCGAGATATTAATGAAAAACTTCATTTTTCCATTAAAAACCCATTGTTACACTTCAAGACTGCCTAATATCAAAACCACTGATCTGACTTTAATCATAAACAATATACATATTTTTCATTCTCTATGCACATGCCAGAATGATGTCAGTATTGCGTAATTTTTTTAAGTTATGGGCCCAAACATAATGCACTTTGTAAAAAATCAAGAAATATATTTACTCCCTTAACAAGGGCATTGCTAGAGATTTTTTTGTCAGGGATGTAACATTATTTAATCAAGATTCAATTGAATACCCAAAATTAGTTCTGAATTTTTCAAATTTTATAAGTTATTAGTATAAATATAAAATTAGTACCTTAAATTTTGCCAAACTGTGACCATGGCACGTTTGTTTCCCGTGAGCACTGTTGATATAATTTTCATATCATGCACACATAAGGATTTCAGCTTTTTAGTTTAGAAAGCTGAAAGAAATTGGCCAAAAATTGTAGCTTTTAGGCCAAAAAAATTAAAAGGTATGGTTCTCAGGCACCGCCCGCGTCAATTTTAACCCCCCGCATCAAAACTTTTTATTTTGCTTTTTATCTTTCAAGAAGATAAATAATACATTTTATGTAGTGCTTCTACCTCTTTAGCAAAAATATTTGTTATTTTCATGCTTTTCTCTGATCATATGGCATTTTTATCGAAACACTCAAAAAAAGGTCAAAAATAAAATACCGCCCGCCCGCACTGATTTCTGAAAAAAAGTGCCTGAGAACCATACCTTAATTTTTTTTTGGCCTTATTAATGTTTTTTATGAGACCCTGTCAGACTTTGGCTCTCTCCAGCCCCTCTTGAGTCACCTGTATGTTGACCTTGTTGACCTTTAATCAAATTATGCACGCTTGAGGCGAGGCATACAGGAATCCAGGCAGCTTATGGCCAGCCACAGTTGATCCAGGTGTCCAACCCAACTCATCTAATAGTTTTAACCAACAACATAACAATAAACAACAAATTAATAAATTTTTATTGGTTTTTAATAACAAATTAAAGAAAAATAGAAAAGGAATTTGTTAGTTTATAATAACAGGAAATTAACTTGCAGTTACTGATGATATAAGAATCTTGTATCGATGGGTAGAATGTCACATATTCCAAATAACACCATGCAGTCACCTATGGCATTTTTCAGTTCAGTTTTAATGATAAAGAAGTAAATCATATTATTCAATACTAATCATTAGGGATCATATGAAGGAAATTAATGATAGACAAAGATGCAGTTGATAATATTAATCTAGATTCCTACTGTGTCTAGTGTGTACATTGATGTGAAATTAGTCCAAAATGAGTTTTTTACAGTTATTTTTTTAATATAAATAAAAGCCATAAAACCAGGTACTTATGATCATTATTTAAATGTGTGAATTTTGTATATTCTGGATTCTCAACATCATTGTTTGGTGAAAATTGAATAAATACCAGACTTGGTGCGAATACTTTGTAATTGTATTTAAATACAAATATGATTATGTACTCCATTATAAAATTTCTTGCATAAAGAATGGGAATTCAGGTAAAAATGAAAGTATATGAATACTCATGCAAATACTTTCAAAATGTATTCATGAATGCATTCATGAATATATTCTTTAATATTATTTTAATAATCATATCAGTTATATTTCATTTTAAAAAATCATATGATTCTCTTATTATTTTTAATAAAAATTATATTTGGGACAATATTTTTAATTTTTTTTAATAAATAGTTAAACTCTTATATTATATGTTCTGCTTATAAGTTATATGGCCAAGTCAAAATCTGTGTGACAATAGTAATCCAATTGTTAATAAAATAAATGAAATCAATCCTCTTCCCTGTCTCCAAAGGTACTATCAAAATCATACATAAGCTAAACAACAACAACTCATAATACAGCTTATATTTATTACCACACAAAACCAGCATGTGCCTCATTTCTAAATAATATTTTTTTATCATATATAACAGCTGAGTGCGTGACCCATAGGTCCCTTGTTTTATTGCAGCAAGGTATTGACTGTATAATAATTTAAGAGGCCTGAAGTACAAAAAAAAGAATTGCCATTAATCTATGCAGTTTAAGCAAAAATTGTATTAATTGATTGTACAGTGGAACACCGCCTTGCGACCACCCCGCAATTGTGACCACCCCCACAATTACGACCACTTTTCTTGGTCCGAACATATACAATCCAGATTATTTAGAGTTTCAAAAATAAGACCACCCCAATATTATGACCACTTTGGTCAGTCCCCATGGTGGTCGTAATTGTGGGGTTCCACTGATTATTCAAAATGGCTTATTTTAGTGACATCATTGACGGACAAATTGCCAATGATATAAATTTCTTCAACTTTTGACCCCTCTTCATGTGAGAAAGGTACCATGAGCGCCTTTCATTAAGATTCTCATTGTCAGGAAATGAAATAACACTAAACAGTCGCAGTTATTTAACAGATGTTTAAATTCGAATTTTGATATTTCTTTAATCAGACTTGAATGAGTGTGATGTGACCCCTAGCCCCTGCAGCCAGTTCTGTGTCAATAAACGCCATGGTTACGAGTGTCGCTGTGCTGGAGGATACTTACTGGATGAAGATCGTCACACCTGCAGGGCTGAAGGTACACAGGTGTTAAAAGTCTTGTATTAATCAGAGAATATTCACAGGTTTGTTGATATTTATGCTCCTCACAAAGCAGTAATACTCTGCAGGTGTCCAAGATCTCCTTTTACCCCTGCTTTCTATTGTAAGATTTTCTGTGTCAAACATGGATGTGCTCACAGCTAGAGCAAAGAATTGTAATCAGAACAATGTTAGTGTGGCATCGAATTGTGCATCCTGTTCCAAATTTTAAACATGCATCATCAGCTATCAGTGGTCCAATTATGCCGATTCTGCACAGGGATAAGAATCATACCAATGAGAGCCATGTCACATGATTAAAATTTGGAGCTGGATGCACAATGCAAATTCACGCTCTCTCTGGTCTGATTACTATTCTTTGCTCTGTTCCCACCCTGATGGTGTTACCCAGATAACCTTGCTACACAAAACAGCGGTTAAAACAAATGGATATGGGACAAGGTCAGTGTATAACCACTGTGTGAGAAGTGTAGTGCCCTTCATAATGGTACAAATCTCGATAGAGATTCATTCCAGTGTCTGAGCCACTAATTATGACTCATGGATTATTTCTCACCCCTTGCATATAAACCTGAAATCCACAACTCTTATCCAGAATTCTTATCATGTGGTTATTGACATACTCATTCACAATATAGACAGTGCCACAAACAGGCCATGGACCTATCCTTTAAAAATATTCTACAAAGTAAGAGATTAATACATCTCCTAAGTGGATAAAATTGAAAAAAAAAAAACTTGGATGAAACTTGATGTTTTGATGTCCCCCAATTCCGCAGAACGGGGGACATAAATTTGGGTTTGTCTGTCTGTCACTTTGTCTGTCCATCATTCAGGTTTTTGTTTCGTTGCAATAACTTTCCTAAATATCATCCAATTTCATTCCAATTTGGGTCAGTGGTTTCTCTCAGGCATACGTTGGTTGGGATTGGTTTTGGTAATTTATTATCACCAGCTTCAAAAGAAACAAAAAATTTTCCCTTTTGTTCCCAGTTAACAACAAACATTATTACATGTGGAGATATCTTCAGGGGACAATGAAAACTAAAACACAGGCACTATGACATGTGGAGACATCTTCAGTGGGAAATAAAAACTAAAACATATTGAGAAGGGAAGTATGAAGATCACTTGAAGCTGAAATAACAAGAGTAATAACATAGGACATAAATTCCACGAATTTGCTTGTTAATAGCAATGTCTTGAGTAACAAATGAGTGTTTCTGTGTCTTTATGCTTCTTTTACTGCTGATAAACATCACCATGCTTACACTCCATGGAGTAATATATCTAACGCAGAGATGAGATTCCTGTAGAGATGAGGTACCTATACTATTTGGTTCAGGATCAAAAAAGGACTTCATTACAACCATGCATTAGTAATGCATGCTAGTGATACTGACATCTGATTCCTCCTGTTAAAGAGCTACAGATTCCAAAAGCACCACATTTACTTGTTTAACAGCAGACATTCTTAATGCAATATGCATATTCCATTTACTTAGCGTGTTTCCAAAACTCTTTCTCTCCAGATTTTTGCTGATTTTCACAGTTAATTAATTTAAAGAATTCACAAAAGTTGGTTTAAAATGAGTAATTACCATACAGGATGCCCTTTCAAGATTTTGCTTCATATAGGACAAAATATAATCCACCATTGAAATATAATATTCACCTAAAGTGGATATAGTTTAGTGTACAATTTCTGATGATATCAAGGAAACAGTGCCATCAGGATTATCAATGACATATGAGTATTCTTTTTAGGATGCATAATCTGTTTAACACTACACTGGTATATGGCATGTTTAATGCAAGTGCTGTTTTTATTATAGAGATATGTATGCTCTCATAGCGGGGAATTAAATTATAAACAAAAATTTCTGCTCTCCTGTCCAGATCCAGTTGCCTATTTGCTGGTATCTCAAGACAATGAAATCCGTCAGCTGACTATAGACCAGCGCCACATGACTAATGTTCCTATGGGATCGAAAGCGAGAGTGATGGGTCTGGATTTCCATGGTGCCACTGGTGACCTCTACTGGGCGGACAGTGGACGGGTAATATTGTGTAGACAAATTTGATTGAAAGAAACAGGAAGTAAAGCTGTTTAATGCTGTCAGTTATTTGAAGTATATGATAGGGTCTGTTTGGTTATTTGAAGTTTATGAAACAGTTTTGCTTTTATTTGAAACAGTTGATGCATATGAATTGATTTGTGCTGTTATTTAAAATTCATTTATTAGTGTTTATAGGATTGTCTGCTCCTGAACCCAGAAAATTTAAGAGAAAATCATCACCATTATAAAGCATTCTGTAGAAATATAACTTTTTAATCTACTGTCATTGATTTTTTATGGCCACTAAAAATTAACTTTGGTATTCAATAACTGATATCTGCGTGACATATTTGATGGTGGTAGGAATGGTTGTAAAATAAAGTCCATTTATTGACAGATTAAAAAAGACTGATGACTGATTATTAAATGATTATTTATGTACCCCCTGTATTACCATGAAATCTGCTGTATAGAATTATACCTAACAGGAGTAAATTTTGTTCTTTAAAAAAGGTCAAGTTAACGGCAGAAAAGTTGACAATTAGTTGTTGCACAAGGGTCATTTTTATTGCTGTTTGCTACTGATTTTGTGCCATGTATGTCTCTGCCCTGTATATCTCTGACAGAATTAGAATATTTTATCTGTATAATATAGCTTTGGATGTACATTGGTAGTCATGTGACTTGAAATTTTGAGAGGTTAGAGGCCACCCTAGCACAAGAAGTTTAAAGCAAGCATGGTATCTAAGTTATGTGCAAGGTTTTTTATTTTTAATTGATCAAACAGGTATATATATTGGTTCAGACTATATAAATGATAAGCTTTGTGGACTGGATGTATCTAAAAAGGCTAATAAGGCTTGACAATAAAAATTTCAAAGTCATTGTGATGTAAGTTTGTTAAAAACATAATTGTTTGTGATCGATTATGCAAAAATGCAACAAATTATATCATTTATGAAAGAAAACAAACAATCATTGATATAATCAATCAGTTGGAACACCAATACTATTTGACATGTCAGGGTAGGCTATTTATCTGCAGCGGAGGGTAAGTAACTGATTAATAACTGACATCTGTGAAACATATTTGACAGGGCAGGGTACGTTATTTATCTGCGGCGGAGAGTAAGGAACTGATTAATAACTGACATCTGTGAAACATATTTGACAGGGCAGGGTACGTTATTTATCTGCGGCGGAGGGTAAGGAGCTGATTAATAACTGACATCTGTGAAACATTTTTGACATTGCAGGGTACGTTATTTATCTGCGGCGGAGGGTAAGGAACTGATTAATAACTGACATCTGTGAAACATATTTGACAGGGCAGGGTACGTTATTTATCTGCGGCGGAGGGTAAGGAACTGATTATTAACTGACATCTGTGAAACATATTTGACAGGGCAGGGTATGTTATTTATCTGCGGCAGAGGGTATAAGGAGCTGATTAATAACTGACATCTGTGAAACATATTTGACAGGGCAGGGTACGTACGTTATTTATCTGCGGCGGAGGGTAAGGAGCTGAATAATAACTGACATCTGTGAAACATATTTGACAGGGCAGGGTACGTTATTTATCTGCGGCAGAGGGCAAGAAGCTGATTAATAACTGACATCTGTGAAACATATTTGACAGGGCAGGGTACGTACGTTATTTATCTGCGGCGGAGGGTAAGGAACTGATTAATAACTGACATCTGTGAAACATATTTGACAGGGCAGGGTATGTTATTTATCTGCGGCAGAGGGTATAAGGAGCTGATTAATAACTGACATCTGTGAAACATATTTGACAGGGCAGGGTACGTACGTTATTTATCTGGGGCGGAGGGTAAGGAGCTGAATAATAACTGTCATCTGTGAAACATATTTGACAGGGCAGGGTACGTTATTTATCTGCGGCAGAGGGCAAGAAGCTGATTATGCTGACTCAGCAGGGTAAGGTGATGGGGGTGGCCGTGGACTGGATTGGAGGAAACCTCTACTACATTCAGGCCAAGGCGGGGGCAATCCGGGCATGTCGACTCAGGTCAGATATCTGCCGGACGGTCCTCTCCGGCCTGGACGATCCCATAGATATTGTGCTGGACCCAATCAGTGGGTAAGGAATTGCTCCAAATTTTAATGATGCTTTCACTGAATTATATGTTTTCTAGTATGGTGTCTGATTTTGTTTTATATGGTTATCAGGGTTTTTGACAACTCCTATGTTTCCTATACATTCCTACATTTTCCGATGAAAAAAAAAGTGTCTCATATAAATTATAATTTCCTATTTTTCCCAGCATTTAGGTCTTAATCTCTTATATTTTCCTATATTTGTTTTCACTGCACAGTCATGTTTTCTAGGTTACTGTTAAATATTTAATAATTATTGAAAACATTCAGTTCTTGAGTAGAACTGTACATACAAATCTTTGCAGTCAAACAAGTACAGCTATCTAAGCCATTTAAACAGACTTTAAGATGCTGCTTGTAGAACTGATAGCCATGGTAAGTATCCAAGTAAAACAGGAGAATGCAGGGAAAACTCTATGCCACATGGTTTGAATGATGGAAATCAACTATTTCCTAATTTTACTAATTTGATGTTGACCATAATGAACTGTTTTTTGTCCCCCACTTCCTTGGAACATGGAACAATGATTTTGGTTTGTCTGTCTGTCGCCTGCCTGTCTGTCCGTCTGCCTGTCATGTTTTCATTTCCATGTGATAACTTTCCTAAATATTATCTGATTTCATTCAAATTTGGGTCAGTGATTGCTCTCATGTCTACTTTGGTTGGGATTGGTTTTGGAGTGTCTGTCTGAAAATTTATACTCACCAGCACCAAAAAAAAAAATAATTTTGTTCCTGTTTCACAAACCAAACTTACAACATTTGGAGACATCTTCAGGGGACCATGAAAACTAAAACAGCCACTATGACATGTGGAGACATCTTCAGGCCAGAATAAAAACTTAAACATTGATAAGGCAAGCATGGATGACAACAAGGGGCGGAAGGGGGAACAAAAATTCTGCGAATCTGCTTGTTAGTGATTGTTTTGATCAACAACATGGCCAGGCTTGTCCTGTAGATACAGATTAGTCTTCATGATTCATGTACAAGACTAGTTATTTGATTTGTTTACAGGTGGATGTACTGGACAAGCCAGGGGAAGAAACCACAGCTGAGTAAAGCGATGATGAATGGATCAAATGCTCAGGTGCTGGTGGACTTTGATATCATCATGCCAATGGGCCTGGCGCTCGACCATGTTCAGCGGCGACTCTTCTGGACAGACCGCCGTAAAGTTACCATTCAGTCTGTTGATTTATATGGAAAAAACAGGTACATCTTTTACTTTAATATCTCACGTTTATTTCACCCCAAAATTATTTTTATTGATGGGTTCTACATTTTACCCATAGTCCGTACACCCCTCTGTCCATTAACTTTTAGTGTTGCTTAAAAGGACTTTGATGAATTTTCACGAAACTAATCAATGTAATTATATAAAACTTGATACCAAACTGAATGATTAATTAGGATTAATTTGCATTAAATTATGTTCTCTTCAGGCATGTGATCAGGCTGGATCCAAGAAAATATATTCCATATGATGTGGATGTGTTTGAAGATTATATTTACTGGACAGACCAAGCCAGCAATAGTGTCTTACGTGCAAACAAACGTACTGGAAGCAATATTGTCTTGCTACATAACATGACCAAGCAGCCAAACAACCTGCGTGTGGTGCACCCTCTCAAACAGCTGAGCAGTGAGTAGTCTTAATAGTAGCCCAGCTGTGGGCTTCCCTTGGCTGGCCTCAAACATGAGCACCTCGTATAATTTTATAGAGGGCTGGGAAATTTTTTATGATAGGCCAGCATTTTGTGTGTTCTTTGCATTAACAAAGCAGCAAGTTGTGTATGTTGGTCCAGCACTAAGAAGTGGTTCTGGTATAATGATAATTCAATGGATTCTACGAGCCCTCAAAATTCATAGGCCTTTTTCAAAGGCGTGGCCACAGAGGTGTTACGTTACAATGGTTTAGTGCCGCTGTCAATTATAAAATAGATGTATAAGAAATCAAGTTCTGCATGTCTTTTTTACATAAAATTGCTGATTTCACATAAAAATTTTCACTTAAGTAAAATTTTTACTTATTAAGATTTAAATTATTTATTTCCTGAGCTCATCTCCTTTCCTGTCACAGCAAACCATCAGCCCTGTGGAACCAGCACATCTCCTCACTGTGGTTACCTCTGTTTGCTGACACCAGATGGCCACACCTGTCACTGTCCCAACGGCTTTCACATGGTTGGCAAGAACTGCATCAAACTGGCAAATCATACAGGTCAGAACAGTGTCATACTTACAGTCCGTCCCACCAAGCGGCCCCCTCGGTTCTTGGTGATAATTATCTACAAAGTGGATAAATTTTGAAAAATTACCTGTCAGTTAAAAAAACAGGTTTTTGGGTAGTTATTTTTAAATATACCACCAGCATACCTTGCAAGGAATTTCAATGAAAGAATCGATTTAATATCTGAGATAAAGTCTTTTTTTTTTCAAAATACAGTATTGACTGATGTGATAGGGTCTGATACACTTTTTGATGATAATTGGCTAATTACAGTGCTGGATACCATAAATATGATAAAATACATGCGTCAGCTGAAGGATGCCACCCTGTGCTGTCAATTCATGAAGAAACTACAATAAAGTTGAAAAGAATATATTTATTAAGATTGATTAAAATGTTTCATTATCTGTTGCCAGAGTGCCTATAATTGAGTGCAGAGTGCAATTATGAGAGCTCATTATTGCATAGAGTGCATATACTGAACAAATATGTAAGCATTTCATTATTATTGCCAAAAACTGATGGGCACTTCTCAGGGGGACAAACTATAGCTTCATATCTTGCACAAATTAAGTTGAGCTTTTATATTAAAACATCTTTTCATCTCTGAACAGTATATTGAACAGTCTATATATTTTTGTTAAGTCCAGGAGAATTATTTTGATGGATAATTGTCTGTTCAGCCAGGATAGTGCTAAACAATTGCGTAAAAACAATTCTGACTGAACACTGTACATTATTATATGACACAATTTTGTTTATACATTATATTGTTTAATTAAAGACATGACTAGCACACGTTGATTGAATTCCAGCATTTAATCCTCTTTAAAATCATTAGGTTGAACAAAACGCGCATTTCCTAATTCTGCATGTCACTCTTTGTCAGTTTTCTTGTGATTTCACATTTGACTCCGCATTATCAAATCTTGAAAATATAAATATATATTTAAGTATTAAATAGTAAGGATAAGTTTGAGTCAGACTCAAAATGTAAGTATTTTCTTTTATACAGCCAATGCCCATCATACGGGTTTATACCATATTGGAACACCGACAGAAATCCCAGGTCTCTTTACAAAATCAGCAGGTAAGTGCTAAATATTCTGACATATCTCTGTGTTACAATTTTGTTAGGTCTGCCAAAGGAGGTGGCTGAGGGTTATGTGATCAGTGTGGTTTGGATGTTAGTTTATAAGTTTGTTTGTCCATGCATAATCAGTGCAGTCCATCTGGCTGTGAATGAGCAACAGAGATACACTAAAGAGGTTACATGCTGTCTGAAATAAGCAAACCTTTGGATAAGTGGCTTTGTAGGATATTCCATGGATATATCCTTACATGTATATACCCCTCCTTTAGTTCAAGTGGACTAACCCATTACCACCCCTTTGATTAAGTAGGCTGCCTGATAGGTTGGAGGGGGCATGGATTTTACTTATACTTTTAGCTTGCCTAGAGTGAAGATCCAACCCTATGGCTGTAAGGCAAGTCACTTATTAGGGCCCCGCTTGAAAAGCAGGTGCCCTATAGTAATCGACCTGTCCGTCTGTCTGTCCGTCCATCTGTCCGTCCGTCCGTCCACAAATTCTTTCCGGATGATAACTCCAGTTAGGATCGACGGATTGAGTTCAAACCTGAAATATGTATTAACCATCAATTGTGGAAGATCCCTATCGATTTTGGGGTCCGGAGGTCAAAAAAGTTATTCACAGTTTGGTGTTAAATTTTAGGTCCCTCTTTCAGCAGGGCAGAAATCATAATTGTAACCATAATTGTTTGTTCCACCTCAACAGTAGGACAGGTCCTCATGTCAACAGCAACGAGGCATGATATATGGTCAGAGTCAGCCAGTTTTCTGTAAGTTATGCGGTAAAAACCATTACTGAACACCTAGTAAGGTTGCGCTTTCTTAGCAAATATGCATGCAAAAGGACACACATTGTTAACACAATAACTCGTAAAAAGTATTTTATATAAGGTCCCCAGACTCACGGCAGTGATGGACCTTTTGATGGGCTACATCATGTTTGAAGATGAGTGACCTTGATGGATTTTCAAGGTCACAGAGGTGATAATGCTAAAATGATGTTAACCAAATATCTTGCAAACAATTTGACTAACACTTACTGAACTTGCACCAGTAATGTTTGTTACAAGGGCTAGGTCAAGTTCGAAGATGGATGACCTTGACAGAGGTGATAATTCTCAAATGATGTTAATGCAATAACTCGCAAAGAATTTGATGAACAATCAAATTCTTTTCTGCAAAATAACTCCCCTAACATATGATGGATAGGATTCAAACATAAGATATATCACCCATGGCCTAAGGGAGAAGCTTATTGATATTTGGGTCAGAAGGAAAAAAAAAGTAATACACAGTTTGGTGTTCAGTTGCTGGTGTTTCCTTTAGCAGGCCAGAAATGGATGATTCTTTTTCGAGTCACTTGTGTATAGCAGCATTACATTTTCACAGCATATTTTGTACAGACAATTTGAAGATTCCCCAGAAAAGGATACACTGGCCCAACGCACCTCAGTGGCTCTCATTAAGACCATGTTTGGACAAATCTATCTCCACTTCCAACATCTCAAGGAATTTGGACCTATTATAGTGACCATCAACAAGTTTACATTGATATTCATATGTAGCCATTCTACACAGCACAGCGCATCTGTAGACCCAAGCCCAAGAACAGCTGAATCTCAGTTCAAGAGAATGACCATTTTATCACTACTAACAAGCAGCTAACTCTCTCCATTACTACAAGGTTCATGTACAGACTCGAGCCTCACATATAATAAGGCCAATTCAACATACAAATACTGGAAAAATAGTTGACACAGCCCAGCCAAGACTTCAACCAAGAATAATTGGCACAGGTAATACAGAAACTAAAAAATGCATGCAGTTCTTTTATATCATTATTTTGATAGCTTTGAACATTTTTACTTTACCATATCTTTTCTTCCAGTTTATACATGTCAGCTGTTCTTTACAGGTTCTTAAATTTTCAAATATCTCACTATCAGCCCATGCTACCAAAGAACACCAAATTCACAGTACTTCAGTTTATAATGACTGCATCTTTTGCGGTTCCCTTACTGACCTGTCAGTTTTCTAGTTGGATTTAGTTAAGCACAGGTGAAGCTTAGAGGTCAGCAACTTATCTTTAGTGAAATGCTTACCCATAGACTGGCAGTATGATCATGTTCTGGCATATTAATAATACTCATAAATTGTGACGGATCTTTTGGCTGTTCTGGTGATGTAAAACTCAACTTGTGTTGTGGTATCTTAACTGTGGGAGATTGCCTACAATTGGAGAGCGTGCCAGGTTTTCTTACATCAAACCTATCTCCAAACATTCACTGCAAATTTCAGAGAAATTGTTGGATGGGAGGGCCACTGGGTGAGGAACAACTGACAGTTTGATATACATGTTCAAACGTAGGGAATGTCAGTAAAGTTTATGGGACTATCTGAGTGATGGTCAAGCCATTTGTTTGTGCTTTCTTGTTCAAATCATGCATGTTTACTGCGGTGCAAAATAAGAATAAAAAAACAACCAATTGGTTTGGGAGGAAACAAAACAGTATCCAGATATTATTTATTTGAAAAAGGGAAAGTCTTATCAGAAAACCAACAAGATTTAATCAAGGCTGCAAATGCAGCAATATTGAATTTGAAAGAGAAATGCCAGACATGACCATATAAACCAGGTTCATTTTGAATGTCATGCTGGGAACTTTAATGAACCCATCACAAACGTAAATAATTCCACTGAAAAAAAAAATTAATGAACAAAAAAAGAGAATCTAAAGTAAGTTTTGAAAAATTTTGAAAAAGGTGGTGGCACTTAATCTGATGAGGAAACTTCTGCAAAACTTGTCAATTGGTTTGTAATCCTGTAGCCAAAACTTAATTAAGGTACAAGATTTTAACAGTGGTTAGGGTTTGGTAAACATGTTCAAACTTATAGGTTTGCTTAGTAATTGCATTCTTGTTTTATGTACATGTTTAATCCAAGTGGAAACAAATTGACCTAGTAAAGCTTTATGAAAGGTGTGAATTCAGCTGAAATACGGGATATCGCCAATGCAGTTTCTCGTGTAGATGGAGGAGAAAAGCAACTGGCCAGCACAGTATGAGTCCCGTCTCGTTTATGCAGGCAAGCGTGTTTTGGCTAGACTTTCATTAGCACGGAAGAAACTGAACATCCCCACTATGGCAGCTAATGCTATGGATGCTAAGTAATTAATGTGATTATTGCAGAGATAGTAGGCTAAAACTGTTGTGTACAATGATTCAAAGAAATTTAAAAATTTGCCATGTATCTGTTAAGGAAAGGTCATGGGTAACTTTCCCCCTGATCCATTAACAACCACGCAAGTAATTTTAGTCAGTATTAAGTTGTGCTTAAAACAAAAGAATTTAATTGTTTTCTCCAGACATTTTAAACACAGGTCTTTGATGGGGAGTATATATGGTATATACCCTCTGTCCATCCATCCATGGGTTCGTTAACTTTAAATGTTGCCATTCAGGCCTTTGATTGATATTCACAAAACTCACGATAACTACTCACCAATACATTATCTCACCTAAGTTTGATTTTATGTAAAATCAATGCATATTTAATGAGGTCAGAGGTCACAAGGCTTTGGTTGTGCTATGATATGACCTAACAAAACTTATTGATTTTCATGAAACTCATTGAAAATGTTTAACAATAAATTCTCTCTCACCTGGATTAAATTCTCAACAAAATCTATGCCTTTTTAATGAAGTCAGAGGTCACAAGACATTCAACAGAATATTATGCACTCTTTCGGTGCTGTTGTAGCTATAATTTTCACTGATTGCTGCCTTATCCAAAATATATCCAAACCGTCGGGCCCTCTGTGACCAGATATTCTGCTGATCTTGGTAAAGACACCATGATTTCAAGGACTGCAAATGGATTTATAATGTTCATATCTGGTCAAGTTAATATTTTTGTCATGAAGAATACCCTTAGTGAAACCCTCTTGTAGAAATACTAATTTTCTTCCAGTGAACTTGTCTGTCTCCCACCATTGCCATATAAGTGATCATTAATGCAAACAAATCCCATTTGTATTACACGGGAAGAGAAATGTTCACAAATTTAGGGAAAATGTTATACCAGTTAAGTATACATGTATTATTGAATGCTATTAGGCATATCTTCTCCCATCTGTTTAGTTATTAATTTTTCAAAGTGAACTTAAGAAGATTATTAATAAAAAATAAATTGGAAACTGGGTTGTCTGATTGATTTTAAGAGGTTACCTTCATATCCTGTTCATGAGTTTGTGAGTTATCATGTCATAAACAAACACACATCAATGCCTTATGGGGATGAAAACCTACCTTACAGATGGAGGCAGTTGCTTGGCAACGATTGCAATGTCCCCCAGACTGCAAGTGGAGAGGAGTCTCATATTTAAATTCAAACTGCTTGCTCTATTTCCTGCTCTAAATTGCTCTATTTACTGCTCTGAATTGCATTTTATTGCACTCGGGTTTCATTTCAGTTACTAAGGTATATTGGTTGACTTGACTGGTCAAGGTTTGTTTCAGAGAAATATAAAATTTTTCCTAGATTTTTATGAGCAACTTATACACATGCATTCAGATTTAAAATAATCTTAAAAATTGACCTTTGGATAAAGCTGAGCTGCTAATGCTATTATGATGTCACATACCTTTGACTGTCCTGTTAAAGCTGCTGCCTTGTTAGTTTTCCAATTTTTACCGGCCTCCTTGGACTAGGTGTAGAATTCAGGACTCGAAAGATGGTGAGATTTTTCACAGTAGGCCCCCATCCAGGGTGAGCACTCAGCAGGCTCCATAGGAAGGCTGTGCTCCACAGCAGTGTATCTCTCACAAATGATTGCATCTTTTGGGATTTCCTTGAGTGTTCTGACTCATCAGTGGAGGTGATCACACACCCATGACCCCCATACAAAATGAATTTTTATGCCTGAATCATAAGTTTCTGTACTTATATTTATACAAGTGTTCATCAGTATATACTCACTGCTTGTAAAATAATATATACCAATTCAGATATGGTATCTTTAATATTATATATGCAATGTTACATACACAGTGTGAAAATGGGTTTCTCTTGCCAACACAGTTCTCTCCAGGGTCATCCTTTACATAATTGGCTCTTAAGTTGTATAAATATATCATAAATCTTCCATGTTATCTTCAAAATGTGTTTTACAGTTCTACTTTGAAGTGCAGGCCAAAGCAGAAATAACATTTGTTCCATCTAAGGCCATGAACTTTGGTTTTCTTCCATTGAAATGACTTCACTACAAATCCTTCAGCTTTTCCCGGAGGATAACACCCACAATCCTATCTAAGCTTCCCACAGGAGAAGGGTTGTCACCTCTCCCTTATGGCCTTACACCCAATCTTGAATGCCATTTAGCTCAGGGTATGGGCAACTGATGGGGCAATTCACAGTAGCGGAAAGGCCATAAACGGGCAAGGACTTGCTGACCAGAACAGTAGCATAGTCACTGCCAGGCTTCTTGCCCATTGAGGACATTACTGTGATGGGCAGATTATTGTCAGAGAGTCTGCAGAGATGAAGCTAAGCCAAGAATATACGAACATATGGAATAACCGAGAGTTGTTGAATTAGTCAGCATTATAGGTCTAAGTTACTAGAGTTATGTCTGGGAATGGTAGCATTTGGTGACTTTGTCGTTTTATTGAAGGTACTAGGGTCCACTCAAGCTGAACCTGTAGTTATAATGGCAAGTTGGTTTTAAGATATAAAAGACTTCACTGGTATGTAGGTTAATTCACAGACATAAAAAAATTAGAGGTCTGTGACAACACTTTATAGTTCAGCTGACCTTAGATTAGCTGAGCTATGGTGATCACCCTGTATCCAACTGTCTGTCTGTCAGGCAATAAGACTTACTTTCCATCAAGATAGTTTTGAATGTTTTTTTTTTGCAAAGTTTTTTACCAGCAGCCAGCCAGCCTACGTATACTGAATGGCTGTTGTCATCACCAATGCTGCCCATTCATATATCACTCCGTTAATTTTTACCTTGTGAGTGGGATAACTCTTAAAGAATTCAACATATGTGTCATTCATATATGGATCATTCTATGTCTGTCTGACTGTCTGTCCATCCATTAACAAGGCGCAGATTGTAACCACTGGTCCTAGCAATTTCTAACTGCTTACCCAAGGAGGTCTATTAAAAATCTCCTGGGAAACCTGAAATTAGATCACTGCAACCTTTATCCTCCAAGCTATGGGGCTTGTATGTACCCACCAGAATAATTAAAAAATTTATACTAAAGCTCCTGTATCTGAATAACTATAATGCATTGATTGTCTTGATTTTCCTCAATGCTTATAGATCATGGAGTGTTTCATCAGTTCCTGAAGACTGGTGGTGCCATCTGTATTTTCCAAATTTTACAAGTTTTAAAAAAAATTTAAGACTGTAAATCACAGCTATCATGTCAGTTTCTCAGCTGTGGTGTCATCTAGTATCCTGAAACCTGGTGTGTTTATTGATCATAGGCAGGTGCCCTATAGTAATCATCCTGTCTGGCCGTCCACTCATCCACAAATTTGTTCCCAGAAGATAACTCCAGTTTGATTTGACATATTGATTTCAAACTTAACTTATGTATGGCCAACCACTAAAGCAAGAACCCTTATGATTTTGGGGTTATTAAGTCAAAGTTCAGGGTCAAAGGGCACATTTCTTTTAAAAAGATTGTGGATGCATTTTAAGCCTAACTTTTCATCCCAAACCTTCCATCTTGTGCATATAGCTGACCTGCCAATAGGGGAAGAACCCATTTGAATTTGGGATCACAAGGTCAAAGGTCAAGGTCACCAGGGCCATCTGTCCACAAGTGTTGGTTTCCAGATGATAACTCTAGTTTGGTTTGACATACAGGTTTCAAACTTGATTATAATTGGCCAACCACTAAAGTAAGAAGCCTCTTCCAGATATTGCTCACCTGCCAATAGGGGAAGATTCTCTTCAATTTGGGGGTCACATGGTCAAAGGTCAAGGTTACAGGGCCCATCCATATACAAATGAGTTTATTTACGATAACTCTAGTTTAGCTAGACTGATTGGCTTCAAACTAGATTTATTCCTGACCCATAAAGTAAGAATCATTTTGATTTCAGGGTTTTGATTATGATTTCAAAGTCAAAGGTGAAGGTCAGAGGACCCACATCTTTACATAGATTGTGGATGCATTGGTTGATAGATTGTGGATGCATTGCTGATCAACCTTTTCATCCCAAACCTTCCATATTTCACAAGTGAAAGAAATCTGTAAATTTTGAGGTTATCAGATCAGGGGTCAAGGTTCCTGGACCCACTTTTTTTTAAAATTGTTATGAAAATCAAAATGCTGTAAGTTCTAGGATAGTAGGTTCTCAGATGTTTTGTCACAAGGTCAAGGTTCAAGGTAACACGACCCACATTTTGAAAAAAAAAGCTGATTAAATATCCTTATAGACAAATTCAGCTGAGCATTGAGACCAATAGGTTCCTATTATAGTTAAGGGCACTTTCAGCTTTTGCTGATATTTTGGTCACTAATGAAACCAGTAAGGCATGTATATATATAAGATTCACTGGAATTTTATGAGTCTGTTTTGTCTTCAGGAAGTGACTCTTAGCTATCTCCTGGCAAATGTGAAGATAATATTTTATTGCTTCATGGGCTTCATGGAAGGTGAAATTCCATTGATCTCCCCCATAGAAATCTTAGCTGTTGGTGAGTTATCTTAACTGAAGTATCAGTTGCAGAATCTTATCCAGTGTGTCCTCCCAAAAATGACTTGACTCAGAAAATGAACAGAAACTGCTCTGCATATATAATGATGAATATTTGAAAATGTTGTTTAGGAGGAGAGTGCTCCAAATAATGGTTTGGTGATGGTATAAAAGAATGAAATAAATCTGTTGTGAAAGCCACCAGGGGAGAGTCCCTGCATAAAACACAATCATTGTGTTTTAAGTTTACTGCACTTTGACCAGGAACCTGTTAGGGGGGCATATGTGTCCAGTGATCTGGAAGTCAGCCAGCTTTGAATTAACGTTTGGATGGGCTGGGTTAAGTGGAGCACCCATATATGATGGAACATCAGATTAACAATTAACAATTTCTTCCTCTGAGGTGCTACAAGGCCACTGACCTGAATGACCTGCCATCAGACCTTGACCTTTGAGTTAAAACACCCAAAGGCTTCACAAGGTCGCGTTGTTCATTTTCCTTGCCAAGGGTTGGGGTCCATATGGAGGTAAATGTGCTGGAATCTTCAGACCTCCAGAAACCATTCATCAAGTGTCCACCAATAAACGGTTCAGTCGGGAGTCTGGGGCATCCTAGCAAGGGAATTACTGTGCTTTATATGTTTTTCTTCTCTGCAGCTGCTTCTTTTCATGTGAAAATAAGAAAACATTTTATCACATGAAGTTTAAGAAATCTGCGAAACTATTTCATTTGAGCCAGCTGCAAAGTATTCTTTTTTTTCCGTGAGCAGAAATTGTATTACAGGAGAAATAAAAGTCAAATTGATTATTCTATTCATGCCTTATCTATTCTTTGAGACCTTGTGAACAGATAAATATCCATTTGAGAGAAAGCTTATACATAAGAACCCTGGGAATCTGCTTATCTATGTCAGCATAAAAGGTAACAGGTTGAGGAAGTAAGCTGAATAGCATTGGGAGATGAAGGCATTAACGGAAGAGTGTTTATGACCATGAGAAAGGTTGATTCCAGGTATAGCCATGATGGGAAATTTTAGAATTGCATTTTTCTACCACTAGTCATTACTTCCTTAGGTTAATTGTTTGTTATATATATGCAGTGCTGCCATTCTATACTTTTTAAAAGTAAGATACTTTTTTTTCAGGCAAGACCCCTTTTTATACTTTTCATACTTTTTCAGGGGTTATTCTTTTTCATACTTTCTATTCTAAAATCCTCATCTTCAGGTGGTGATTAATGGCTGTTTACCAGAACTTATTGAGTGCAGTAGACATGCTCGGTCAATATTTCATAATAATGACATTTTATTAGCAGTTATCTTTTTTCTGCAATATTAACTATATTTTACAAGATAATTGATACATGGAATACTGAAATATGTATATATATATATACTTTCATTCTGGGAGCTTGTTTAGAAGTATTGCATTCTTTAAAAGTATACAAAATTGCCCTATTTGGCATAGATTTTTACTTTTTTATAATTTTAAAAAATTTTTAGACAATTTTATACTTTTTTTCTTGCAAGATTTATGCTTTTTTTCCCATTAAATACAGTGTAGCAGCATTGTATATGGTAATTATATACTGAAGTGATAAAACTGAAATCAGCATCATAACCCCTCTTGCAATAAATTCCTCAAAGCTTACATGCATGATTACATGGCTACAGATTGTATTGGTTGTCTCAAAGTTGTTCTTTATTAAATTATTTTCAACAACCCCTTGACTGATCATTTTCCTGTACTGCTTTTGGCTGGGAACCCCCTTCAGCGTTGTTTGGAATGCTTTGTGAATTGAATTCTTGCAGGCTTCAGTGGTATAAGAATTTGTAATGAAACGCAGGGGTTTTATTATGTAATTATGTGTAATAGTGGTATTTAAGAACTACTATCAAAGCTCTTACCATGATTGAGATTGGAGAATAATGCAAATATTAGGAAACCCAATTGTCTGGATAACTGAAGAAATCCCTCGTCGATCTCTGTTTAATTATCAATCTGGCATGGTCTTGTCTATGACCAAGGTACTGACTCATAAGCCATTCATTAATCCAGGCTTAAGGATTTTCTTACATTTATATCCCCTGGCAGCTGATAGTGCTTGTGTTTCTGATAATTAGAAATAAATGTTGTTGATGCTATTTGTAATCCTGCTTTGTTTGGCCAATTAAGTGTTGCAAAATGAAAGGAAATGAAATCCTTGATCTGAGCAAGAACATAGAATACTGGTAAGCATGTTAATGCATGTTTTTGGATATGCTTGGGTTTGTTAACATACAAATATTGGTGATCAACAATCTACAGAAAACTACTACCTAAAGAGAACCCATTCCCCTATTACTGTGTGCTGTGTACTGTGCTAAGCAAACCCATCTCTTAATTGCAAAGGTAGAAACCCCAGACAGGGATTTTAATTCAAGGAAATTTTATTTTCTTTCATAAAGATTTAAATTCAAATGAAAGCTGGTAGATAGTGCTTGAGGAAAAATTTGGCTAAAAAGAAACTGAAAACACATTGAAAAAGAAAAGTACCTTTTGAAAACTGCCTCTTGGACAGTGTCAAAGTACAATGACTTTTTTACAGTCACAATGGAAAGTGGAAAACGAGTGGACAGTGTCAAAGGATACTTGATCCCTCTTAGAGAGTGTCAAAGGAAACTGATTGTTGAACAGTGTCAAGGGACATTGATTGTTGAACAGTGTCAAAGGACAAGGATTGTTGGACAGTGTCAAAGGACAAGGATTGTTGGACAGTGTCAAAGGACAAGAATTGATGGACACTGTCAAAGCTCAATGACTCCTTCCTTTTGTGGCTCAAATGACTCTTGTACCATTGCAAAGTAAGTGCCTCTTGGGCCATTGCAAAGGAAAATGACAATGTCAAAGGAAACTGCCTCTTTACAGTGTTAAGGAAAATGACAATGTCAAAGGAAAAATATTCTTTTTTTCCATGGCAAATGAAAAGGACTCTTAATCATGTCAAAGGAGTTATCCTCCCTACATTTGCAAAGGAAACTGCCTTTGAACTGTACATAGCAAAGGAAACTGCCTCTTGGACTGTGGCAAAAGAAACTGCCTCTTGTCAGTGGCAAAGGAAAGTGGCTCTTAGACAATGGCAAAGGAAACGGGCAAAAGGATTTGATCCCAGAGGAAATCAGCCTATGGACACAATGTCAGAGGAAACTGATCCCTAAACAGTTATGAAGAATTAACTGTCCTTTTAATAAAGATTACCTAATTAACATGACATATGACAAAGGAAACAGCCTTGAATCTCAATGAAAATGGTAATTGTCCCCTCACATTAATGACAAAAGAAAGAACACTTAATGAAAAACAGGAATTTATGAAAGTGCTCAAAGCACATAGACTTATGGGCATTTGGAACAAAGGAAGCATTTCATGGGGTGGTTTGGTTAGGGACGTGGTTGGGGGATAAGAACAAGGATTAAGGACAAAGGATCTAGGAAGAATCATTTTGGAAATGATGATTAAAGGAAGTGGACCTCTGGACAGTCATAAAAAAAAAATCACATGGAAGATAATCTCAAATTAAGCTGTCTCATGAATAATGGTTGCAAAGAATATTTCTTAAGATTGTCCACCCTTTATCTCAGTACTTATATCACAGGGTATATTAACAATGAAGTGGAAATAAGATACTTGGAAAGTCTTACAATTATAGGATATTTTCCAGAATAAAATGGATTAAAACAAAGAAAAAATAACTATTTGTTAGCCAAAAAAATTCTTCATGTTGTGTCGCTTTACGACAAAAAGTCAAAAATTGGTATTACAAGCAACCTATTTATGTTGCACATTCCTATTTATAATACATTTGAGTATAACCTTGTCCAGAGATTACTGTAAAATGATGGTGCTGTGTAACCAGCTGTAATTGAGTTCTGGTATCACATGAGCCGGCATTAACCATTTTCCAATGCTGTGAGCTGAGACAGGTTCAAGCTGAGTCTAATTTACCCACAGTATATGTTGTGAGCCTACTTCATGCAATATTGTCTGACTAAGTAAAGTTTTTTATTTAAACAGATCAAGCTTACAAACAGGCCTTCAGAAGAGATGTAACTTTAATTGTTTAACAAACCACCAAGATATACATGTCACCAAGGACTAGTTACTTGCCTGCAAAACAAAAAATAATTTTTTTAAAGGTTTTATTTTTTATCCAAACAAATTATTTCTCTTGACAAGAAATCCTCCCAAGATATTTTTTTTTCTTGATTTATATAGGCAACATACTTGTCAAGAAAGTATATCTAGATTATCTGATGACAATAACTGATCATAAGAAAATTTCCTTCAGCATATGATCTCCCATGATAATATTTCTTGCCATAAGATATCTTTTTCTGATAGTAAGAAAAACCTATTGGAAGAAGAAAAATTCTTATATATGAAAAATTGTCTATATTTAAACATCAACAATTTTCTTGCCTCACTCCCTTGAAAATGTTTGTGCCATTAGATACTTTTTCTTAATTATGCTCAGAAATTATAGGGAGTAGGGCAAGAAAATTATCTTTTCAAGAAAATTATATTTGGCAATGTGCAGTATTACCCACATAACTTGCCTTGATGAAAATGGATACATTGTTATATATGCCAAATTAATGCTGCCATCTATCAGATAAGGTCAAGCCACAAAAACCAACAGGCTACTGAAGTCCAGGCGGATTTAGGAAAAGGGGGGGTCCAACCCAGGAAGACAAATGAAAACCCTAAAAAAAAAGATCCTCAGGTCTGAAAAAGGGGGGGTCTAGCGTCAAAATTTTGTCTGAATCCCTTAAAAAAAGGTTTCTGATGAAAAAGGGGGGTCCGGACCCCCCCCCCCCGGATCCGCTTCTGATGTCCGTCATGTTTGACAATTGTGTGGATAACACAGCCCCGAATTTGGAGCTTCACAGAAATGGTGGATTAGGAATTGTAATGTACAGCCACTTGAATCAGCTGACCTTGCCACAGCGTAAGACTCTGTGTGTTCAAGTGTAAAGTGTGGAATGACCTGAGGCTGTCAGACACTTGATTGTTAGTTTATGGGCCCCTGGATTTGGTAATTGGCTTTACACCCAGTCCTCCTTGAACCTGCCCTTAATCTTTCATTGTAATGGGTACAGTAAGGGATCACTTCGTTTGTACTTGGGAGTAATTCTTGTCTATTTGACCTGTCTGAGATCCTTGTCATAGATAATCTCACTTTAATATACACATTTCAGTCTCCTGATGTTTCAGCTTGAACTTTCTGTGCCTAAGGCTCAAGGACAAGGATGTTTCAGCTATGTATTATTGAGAAAGGAATATGTCTTGTATTCCAAACACTTGATTTTATCGGTAATAAGCTAAATATATATATATATATATATATATATATATATATATATATATGTCAAGGCCCAGATTGCGATCGCAGTTCTGGCCGGCCCAAACTGCGATCGCAATCCAGGCTGGCCAGATCTTAGATCTGTCCAGCCTATATTGCGATCGCAGTTTAGTCCGGCCCAGATTGCGATCTTGTCTTTCTTGCTTCAGGATCGCAATCTGGATTGGACAGATCTAAGATCTGTCCAGTCAAGACTGCGATCCTAAACTTGACCAGCCCATATTGCGATCCATGCGATTCAAGTGTTTCAGCTGGTTAATTTATAGTTATTTTATAATTAAAAAAAAAAATAAAATATGTCAAAATTTTAAAATTTTACTCAGACAAGTACTGATTAAATATGTCAATATTTTTCTCCAATAATATTAAGACTCGTGGCTGTATCAGCTGTCACAAGACTATATAAATAATCAAAATCTTATTGCTGGTTCCTCAATTTATGTTAATAAAATTAAACTTGCCCATCTCTAGTTTTTCTCCTTGTACAATTTATAGGGTGTTCTTATGCTTGAGATATTTTTTAATCTTATAATGGTTTCATGGCTTAGATTGCTTTTAATTTTTTTTACATTTTTTTAAATAAAAATATTTAAATATGATAAAAAATCAGATCTTAGACAAGTTCTCGTTATGATTTCTGTAACGTTGATAATTGTCATAAGACTTTTGCTATGTCTAGTGCTTAGATTGATGTGAAAGTAGTCCAAAATGAATATAATAGTTTTATGTTTAAATATAAATTAAAGCCATAAAACCAGGTACTTATGATCATTATGATCATACTCATGATCAATTTGTGAAATTTATAAATTCTGGATTCTCAAGAACTTTGTTTTGCTGAAACTGAATAAATACCAGACATGATAAGAATACTTTGCAGATATATTTGAATGCGAATATGAATATATGTACTCCATGATTTCATGCATAAAAATAGGAAAACAGGTATAAATGAAAGTATTTGAATACAAATGCAGATACTTTTAAAATGTAATCATGAATGTATTCATGAATTTATTCTATAATGTTATTTTAATAATCATTTATTTCAGTTATATTATTAAAAGATCTTTTCATATGATGCTGTTTTTATTTTTAATTTAAATTATATTTGACACAATATTTGTTATTAATTTATAATAAATAGTTATATTATTTAAGTTTTATTCTTGGGTAGGAATAACCAGTAATTATTAAATAAAAGTTCTCATTTGTAAAAATCAGAATTACCATGACTGATAATGGACAGGTTTTTTTTTCAAATAATTCTACTGCAATGTAGATAAAGTTATATGGCAAAGTCCAAACCTATGTGAAAACAGCACACCATTTCCAGCTGTATATAAAATAAATGACATCAATCCTCTTCCCTGTCTCCAGGGATATTATCATAATCTTACATAACTTGAGTTAAACACCATCAGCTCATAATGCAGCTTATATTACCACACAAAACCTGCACTTGCCGACCTCCTCTTCCAAATCATATTTTGTGAGCATATAAAACCCATGGGTTCCTTGTTACCTTTTTTCAACAACCATGAAATACAAAATGAGTTGGTGAAACATTCCATGTTTCACTCCTGTGATATGAAAGAGTGGAAATTGCCTTTCTGTATTATAATTGTATTTATTATGGGAAAATGGTACAATGCAATACCAAATGAGTTGGTAAAACAACCAATGTTTCACTCCTGTGATCGTAAAAGCATGGATCGCAATATGGGCTGGTCAAGTTTAGGATCGCAATCTCGGCTGGACTGATCTTAGATCTGTCCAGACCAAATGGCAATCCTGAAGCAAGAAAGACAGGATCGCAGTCTGGGCCGGACTAAACTGCAATCGCAATCTAGGCTGGACGGATCTAAGATCTGGCCAGCCTGGATTACGATCGCAGTTTGGGCCGGCCTGAACTGCGATCGCAATTTGGGCTGGACAGATCTAAGATCTGTCCAGATCGCGATCTGGGCCTTGACATATATATATATAATTCTGAAGAAAAACAACACTTAATTCACAACAGTCTGTTTCACGGGATGCGACCCGATCATCAGGTGAATGTGGTTAGAATGAAGCTAATGGCGTGGTTTGGAAAGCCGAGACTTTACAAGATTACAAGATTATGCTTTGTGCGATTCGGGGGGGGGGGGGGGGGGCATGTGAAAGACTGACACTGATCCTATTGTCCTCGGGTGCACGATAGGGTTGTTCGGGGTACACATGCGATACTGGAATATAACAGGGCAGGACAAGGAGGTTATTTATTGTTTTGAATTTTATATATAATACAAAGATATATACCAGGATGCTCAATTAGCATATTGAACTGATATGTTATAGGGTCTTGGAAGCAGTGAACAATCAGTAGTATACATAAACCAAAAAAAAACAGTATATGTGTATTTTTATCATATGTATACTACTGATTGAGGAGGACGGTTCAAATAGACCCTGGTGATTCATGCTTCCCTTTTTTAAAATTAATTATTGTTCTTTTACTTTAATTTATTTAATTAAATCAATTTTTCTATGACATTTGCTCTGGATTCTTCTCCAAGATGATGACTTCATACTTAATTCATACCCATATTGAGAAACCAGTTGATTTTGGGATAAGTGCTTGCTCTACAGATTAGACAGGTGAAAAGTTGGGTTTAAACTCCACATGAAGTATAATAAGTTTACCATTGTATGCTTGCTTATGTTTCTTTATAATAAAGTTTCCACTCAGGTATATATATAGACCATAAACAAAAGGGCATGAATAATAATTGAGACTTGATACATCCCTGTCTTTACAATGTCTGGGAGAGATTGTTTTTCTCAGATCCTCTTGTTTCTTCTGACCCATCACACTTGGGAGTCTGGTCTGGGCGGTGTACAAACACTGGTTAAACCTGGCTGAGCCGATAAAGAACCAAGCAAGGCCCTATCTTATAACAGGCATAGGCACCTCCTAATGAAGTGTCTGGCACGCAAGAAAAGTTCCCCAACACCAGATGACCTGGGCTGGTCGATAAATCTTCTCATCAAACAGAATTCTAGCAGGAAATGATAAATAAATAGAAAACTTACTCTGTTATCAAGTGTAATTTCATATAACCTTTCAGGGTGATTTTGAAAGTACTTGCCCTTCTTAATTAGAAACTGCAGCCATGAACTCAGATAAGTGTTCCACCTGATTGTGTTTGCTTGTTCCATTGCATGTTGGACAACAAACATGTTCCAATATTTGTTAATTATATTTCTCTTTGGTATAAATTATTTGTACAGACAAACGTACAGGTAATGTTAGATGAAGAGGTTTTATCAATATGATTTTATTTTCAAAGATAGAAAATGGCTAACTGAAGATCAGTTAAGATTCAGGTCCTAGGGTGAGCTTTTATGTTGGATCCACTTACCCAGTCAGGCAAGTGGCAGCCGACACTTGGTTGCCCTACCACCATTTTCTTGAACTTTTACTTGCATCAGGCAAGCCATCAACTGTTAATGTCAAATAGCCCTGCTTTTGCCTACAAGTGGATACTTGTTTTATGATGTGAATGTTTAAAGGTAAAAATATCAGTATCACTTATTTAACAAAATGCAGATCATCTGTCATATTCAGGGGCAGATACAGGGTACAGGGTTTGAGCATTTGGGGGGGGGGGGGGGGTTGTGCAGCAGAGGGAAGATGGTAATTAAGGGTGTTTACCCCTGACAGTGTAGAGTTATTTTGAAAACTTAGGTGGTAATGGTAAAATCTGGGGAAGTTTAAAATGCATCATGCTGCAAAATCTGACTGTTTTTCAGTTTTAACCATTTATTGTTCTGTTTCCAAGAATTGTAAGTCCCCCCCCCCCCACACTCAAATCCTTTGCTAACATTTATATTAAGAACCATTTAAATACATAGCAGAATAGGTTGGCAAAACTTTAGTCTATAAAATATTGGTCAGTATAAAAAAAAACTTTGAATCAGAGAATAATAAAAAATAATTATTATTAAAGTAATGAGTAAATTATGAAGGCAATATTGAAAGATTCATGCAGGTTGTCAGTTTAATGATCTTGAAGTCTGCAACCACTGAACAGTTGCTGGAGGCTCTGGGTTTTTGCTTTGGAAATAAGGTCAAGGTCCAAATAAACATCAGGCGCAAACATGTCACCTCTGACTTTTATTCTGACTAGGTGAGTTTTGGAGAATCAGCAATTAAGGAGATAGTGTAAACTAGAGCAAAAGGGAAAAAAATTCCAATGATGGTTTTGCACTCACAACCCCCCCCCCCCCATAAAAAAGGGGCCCAAATATTGATTAAGAAATAAACTTTGTCAGCTCATATAAACCTCCCCTCCCTGCTGTGGGAAGGCATAATGAACAATATGCCAGAAATTTGATGACTAGTAATTTCCCAGTGTATGTTCTTTGAACATTTCTATATGAAACCAAAAGTATCTAATGGGCTTTTTTGGAGTAACTATTTTGAGGTGTGCTCATTGCACAGCTGTCTAATCTTCTTCATTAGCCCTGAAAGTGAAGATGTTAAGGCCTGAAAATTACTGTTAGAAATATGTCACCAAACCTCACAGGAGAACCTTTTTACCAATTAACCTTTTTTCTGTCACAAGTTTGCACTATCACTAGTGATCAAAGATACGTGCATTGAAGAAATTACAAGTTAGATCACTAAAAATGCTTACTATCTTGTATATATACAATAAATATTGTTTTAAACATGATAATATCTCAAAACTCAAGATCAAATCTCAGTTCTTTATACTCCACTGAGAATTGTGCTGCATTTTTGTGTGGGATTGAAGTTCATTGGATGGTCTTTGTAGTTTTTGATAGAAGATTATAAGTACTTTAGGCCTTTGGTTTTAGATGTCCAATAAAATAACATAATGCGAAAGCAGTGAAGGGGAAATATATTAAGGCATAGCAAATTCTGGAACGGCCACAAGAGAGAGTCATTTCTGCTGGAAAACTTGATAATGACTGATCAAACGTTTTGGATCAGTTCCAGCAGTAACCAGCAGACCTTGTAACAAACAGTGTTAACACTTGAGATTGCTAGAGGTGTTGTCCACGGAGCCCGAGACCTCAGATCTTATTCCTTTTCATCATAAGAAATGATGCCCAGTCTTACAGAAAATTAACTATTTATGTGGTGAAAGTGATTTTTGGGATTGGATTTTTACCTTAAGGAAAGTGAGATGCATCAGGCAGGCTGGGAAGACTGCTAGAATCTGCTCTGTAACCTGATCAGCACAGTGCCTATGATGGAAATACTACGGACAATATGACCCTCTGCTAGTTGATTACTGTGGTTGGCTTAAAATTTGCGGGGTTTAAATTTTTTTGTGATTCTCATTTATTTTCATAGATTCACAAGGATCCCATTTTCACAAACTCGTAACTTTTAAACATAATAAGAACCTACACAAAGAAAGTCATTGTATCGCCAGACATAGTCTGGAGATACTATGGTTTAGGCACGGTCCCGCCGCCGCCGCCGCAGAGATTTCTTTTGGACACAATAACTCAAAAAATATTTCACGGATCTTTACCAAACTTGGTATATGTATAGATATGGGTAAGAGGACGACGCCTATTTAAATGAGGTCATGACCTCAACTAGGAGAGTGACCTTGACCTTGAATAGGTTCAATTTTGGGGAAAATCACAAAAATTCTTAAATATCTCAAGAAAACTTGCATGGATTGATCTCAAAATCAATTTGATCGAAGATCATGGATAGGGTTGTCTTGTTTCAGAAACTGGTGGCGCCACCTATTATTCTTTACTTGTTTTCATGCCGTTTAATATCCCCAGAATTGCTAATTGACAGTACTGTGAGCATTATAAGTCAAAAACTAATGGACAGATTTCTTTCATATTATGCAAATACATAGATATGGGTTATGGGATGATGTTTATTTAAATTGGGGTCATGACCTTTCCTATGAGAGTGGCCTTGACCTTGAATATTGCCATATATGGTGAAAATCACACAAAATCATTAATTTCTCAAAAAGGGATGCATGCATTGGTCCAAAAATCAACTTGACCGAAGATCTTGGATAGTAATGTCATGACCGGAAACAGGTGGCGCCACCTGTTATTCTTTTACTTGTTTTCGTGCCGTTTAATACCCCATCATTGCCACTTAACAGTACATTTATAACCTGTGAGCATTATAAGTCAAAAACTAATGGACAGATTTCTTTCATATTATGCATATACATAGACATGGGTTATGGGATGATGTATATATAAATTGGGGTCATGACCTTTCCTATTAGAGTGGCCTTGACCTTGAATATTGCCATATATGGTGAAAATTACACAAAATCATTATTATCTCAATAAGGGATGCATGCATTGGTCCAAAAATCAACATGTTCGAAGATCTTGGAAAGTATTGTCATGTACCGGAAACAGGTGGCGCCACCTGTAATTCTTTTACTTGTTTTGTGCCGTTTAATACCCCATCATTGCCATTTATCAGTACTGTGAGCATTATAAGTCAAAAACTAATGGACAAATTTCTTTCATATTATGCATATACATGGATATTGGTTATAGGATAATGTTTATTTGAATAGGGGTCATGACCTTTCCAATGAGTGGCCTTGACCTTGAATATTGCCATATATGGTGAAAATCACACAAAATCATTAATTTCTCAATAAGGGATGCATGCTTTGGTCCAAAAATCAACTTGACCGAAGATCTTGGATAGTAATGTCATGAACCGGAAACAGGTGGCTCCACCTGTTATTCTTTTACTTTTTTCGTGCCGTTTAATACCCCATCATTGCCACTTAACGGTACATTTATAACCTCTGAGCATTATAAGTCAAAAACAAATGGACAGATTTCTTTCATATTATGCATATACATAGACATGGGTTATGGGATGATGCATATATAAATTGGGGTCATGACCTTTCCTATTAGAGTGGCCTTGACCTTGAATATTGCCATATATGGTGAAAATTACACAAAATCATTAATATCTCAATAAGGGATGCATGCATTGGTCCAAAAATCAACATGTTCGAAGATCTTGGAAAGTATTGTCATGTACCGGAAACAGGTGGCGCCACCTGTTATTCTTTTACTTGTTTTGTGCCGTTTAATACCCCATCATTGCCATTTATCAGTACTGTGAGCATTATAAGTCAAAAACTAATGGACAAATTTCTTTCATATTATGCATATACATGGATATGGGTTATAGGATAATGTTTATTTGAATAGGGGTCATGACCTTTCCAATGAGTGGCCTTGACCTTGAATATTGCCATATATGGTGAAAATCACACAAAATCATTAATTTCTCATTAAGGGATGCATTGATTGGTCCAAAAATCAACTTGAACGAAGATCTTGGATAGTGTTGTCATGTACGGGAAACAGGTGGTGCCACCTGTTATTCTTTTACTTGTTTTTGTGCCGTTTAATACCCCATCATTGCCACTTAACAGTATTGTGAGCATTATAAGTCAAAAACTAATGGACAGATTTCTTGCATATACATAGACATGGGTTAGGGGATGATGAATATTGAAATTTGGATCATGACCTTTTGTATGAGAATGACCTTTTCTATGAGTGTGGTCTGATATTAATTGTTGCTGAAGATGGGGGGCCTATTCTTAAAGGGGGGGGGGGATTAATTGTCTGGGGATACTATGGCACCTGCGGTGCCAAGAAATATCTAGTTATTATATGATTTTATTTAATCAAATAATATGTACACAAAATCTTAATACTAGTACCCAAAGGAATATCCAGTGAGATACAGTTATTGTTCATTAATGACAATGATTTGAATGATCTGATATCATTTACAATAGGAAGCAATCTTTGAACATACAAGATTTATTATTATTTATTTTAAATTTCAGTTGTTAACCTTTCAATTTTGTCTTCTTCAACCTGACTTCATATTCACAAGGATTTTATTTTTGCGATAATAACTTTATCATGAATTTTGTGAATTTGAAACCTTCGCAAATAAAACGACAACCACAGTGTAAAATTCTACTAGTGATTCATGTTTCTTTACTTTTTTTCATATTTTTGTTTTAACAAATTATATGCAGTATTCATATGCCAAGAAGCCTTATTATTATTATTATCTGGAAATCTTCCAATTTCAAAGTCACATGGGAGATTAAACTCAAAAATAGCAAGTAAACCTTCTTTATTTGATCAAAGTGTCAACAAGCATGTATTAACCTTGACCTTTCAGTTATATAGCATTCAGATATTTGTTGTAATTGGTGTTCATTTTAAAATCAGCCAAGATGCAAGAGCGAGTACAGGTTTTCTTTATTTTATATTTTTTCATGATATTAAAGTTACATGAAATCTACTCCAAATCAATCATAGGTCAATCACTTTTTTCTCCCAATCATTTAACAGGATTTAAAAACCAGTTCTAAACATTGAAATCTACAGAAGTACTCCAGGACTGTTAAACTATACCCTTGTTCTTGTTTATGTTTTTTCGTTTTTACTTCACTAGTCAGATTCTACTTTAAAGCCATACATTGATTTTTTTATGATACAGATAACACCTTGCACTTATTTGAATCTGTCGACTGTTTGTTCAACTTGAGCCCAAGTATCATTATTCGTCATGCAGACACTGAAAAAGTCCTGGTCAACATAAATTAGCTCTCGTTTTGTCACAAGGACTCACTGATATCTTTTTAGGATCTTAAGCAAAACATTTTCACAAAGTGGCTGATTGTATTCAGGCTCTGTAGTTAGTTAATGTCCATCATCCATCTGACATGCATACCTTTTTATATACCTGTCTTGTACACAGGTTGTATCATGGTATATTGGCAGTGTGTGTCAATGTGTCCATTAACTTTGATGTTACTTCAATAATATGCCAGGAAATTGATGGATTTTCATGAAACTTAAACTGAATATTACCCAGTAAACTATCTATTGTGAGGCAAAATCTCTCCATATTTGAGGTCCATGATCACAACTAATGAGAGGCATAATTATTATGAGTATTATGATGAGAATTCCTCTGTCCTCCTAGTTTAGTCTAAATTCTATTTCTGTTGCTTAAGTGTTTCATTCGTTTTGTTTCCCTGTTTATCCTTAATTGTTTCATACCAGAGAGCTGTTACTAATTAAGTGCTTGTGTCTCTTTGTCTTTCCTGTGCAAATGTTGCAGATGTTTTCATTAATTATTAAAATTTTAATCAGCTGATGAAGCAAAGGCATTTGATAGAAAATGTGTTTTCTCCTAGCTGCCTGCCAGGCAGACCATGTTATGGCCCCACACTGAGGGTAGGAAAAATCTATGGTTAGTTAATGAGGTCAGAGGTCACCAGGCTACTTTGTGTTGTTGCCACAAGAACTAACCAGGAATATGATGGATTTTGCTGAAACTCAGCAGAAATATTAACCAACATGATTTATAACAGTTCCTATCAAAGTCCATGCTAATTAAATGAGGTCAGAGGTCACCAGACATTGGTGGCACCAAGATGACTTTCCAGAATTCTGATTGATTATCATGAAACTCGTTGTTAATATTGACCAAAAGATTCTCTCTCCTAAATTAAAATTCTCAACAAAATCCACAAGTTGAGGTCAGAGGTCACAGGACATATGATGGACGTATTATGCACTTTTGTGGTGCTCCTGTTATTTCCTTGTGCAGGTGTTTAGCTGCATCTGCACTGGTACTGGTGGACAAATGGCTTAATGGTTGTTGGTATTGTAACCTTACAAAGCCTCTGTTGAAATTTATACAGTGGACCCGATGTCTAATAAGACAGCCTTTCTTTTAAGACCACCCTTGAGTGAACCAAAAACATTTTCTATGTTTATAACTGACCTATCTGATACAACCATCTGTGTATTAGGACCACTTTTTTGTCAGTCCCACAGGTGGTCTCTTAACACAGTTTTCACTGTATTTCAATATCAGTGTCATTGTTTATAATTCCAGGTAAAGGTTGGCATCCTGCGAGTGGACAGGAGACGTCTTGTGAAGAATCTCCATGTTTGAACAATGGCACCTGTACAACGTCCAGTCAGAATACCAAGCCGGTGTGTGTGTGAGTACCCTCAGGTTTATTTGTTATATAAATATTAAAGATATCTGTTACATACAAGTGTCTCACTGTCCCCTTATCAACTGGAACAGCTTTAGGCTGAAGCCTCGTTTTGAAGTTATAACTAGTAATGATTGTTTCTGTTATCAAGTCTGGTGTACTCATGTCTTTCTCGGGTCAGAATGGTTAGATCTGCTGCCTTATAATTTTTTGACATTACAGTGTCCAGTCCTTTCATCTTGTCTGTTAGAATTACAGGTTTTCAGCTTACTTAGGTACACTAATTATTCCAAATCAAAATGGTTATGGCATAGTTGCCATGTAAAAGTTGTATATGTTAAAGGTGCATAAACATTTGCAATAGTAAGTGTATTTTCTCAGGCTAATAGTTTATTTTGACTGAATACAAATGTAAACCAGCAAAACCTTTCCGGCCCACAGGTTTTTATTTCCATTCATATGTTTTATATGTTGTTATGGTACTGTGTGTGATTAAACACAGTCCATGTGTATCTGTTTACCATAACAAGACTGCTTGATCAGAGGTCTGATCTTGAGCATGACAACTCTCCACGAGGTGAAGAAACATGAAAGATAAAACAGGTTTGAAGCTTTTAAAATCATGATTTGACAGTATGGCTATCATATTGTGAGCATGCTATGTTTATAATGCTGATCGTGTCCGGTGCAAGCTTTTTTGACATTTGTGTGCAGGAGGAAGCAAACAGATTTAAAGGGAAATATTGGAGTTACCATAATGTTTCAAGGAGGATATTTTATATTTTATGTGAATTGAATATACTTGGTATGTGAATAGATCCTTTTAAGTTTTAACTTGTGAAGTTTACTGGCTGATTTTCACTACAGGATTGCAGCATTGTATATCAAAGCATAAAGATTATGGATAGAACAAAATGTTAACAGGCCTCCCTGCATAGAGAGTAATAGTAGGGTACATGACACATAGTCATGGAGTTAACCGAGAATTATTGTCAGTTGTCATTGCTAACTATTATTAACCAAAACATCTTGGGCAGGCATACTCAACTTAACAGCGTGTCAAACATAAACAAAAGCATTTGTTTGTTTCCAGCTAATTTTTTCAAGAAGACATTCCCAATAGGATGGGGATGCCTAAGTCTGATCAGTTTATTTCTATATTCATATTTTGGTAAAAAAGTATTTGTGTCATTTGACCTACTTTAGGGTCTCCCTGAAGTGCAAAACCATTTTGATTTCAAAATGTTATTTTATTTTTATTTTTATTTCTTCGACATATTCTGTTTGCTCTAGATCCCCAATATAGCTTTTTTTCAAAAGCTGATAATTGTGCATAATATAAGTCCTAAGTCACAAATTTGTACCTTATTTTTATTTTTGATTGACCTTATTCCCAAGGTCGCACACTCCAAAGCTGATTCCCAATTATTGCTCAGTTGGTGGGCTAGGGGAGAGGCTTTCAGATATTGCTTGGCAATTGCATACATCTAGTTTGATACATATATTTCATTAGATAGGGCACCAATAAAAACAGGTCTGTGTGTGGATATTGCTGAAATATGGATTTTATAATCAATTGATTTATTTCAATTATTCCATTTCCATTAATTTTCTCACCTTATCTCAATGCAGCTCTTGTCCAAGGACAAATAAACAATATAAATAATGAATTAGGCACTGTTGTTTGACAGAGGACTGAGGTGGGTGGAATGTTCCTTTGATGTAAAGGTGTTGACAGAACTGGCACACAAGAACATCATTTTTAATGAGAAAAAATGTTTGTCTTATAAACACAGCAACAGAAAATGCAGTCTTCTGCATTGATTTTTTGTGGAAATGCGAGTTATTTTTAGTTCTTGAAAGAAATTGACAGTCTCTTGGCATGTTAGGAATGTAATGCATGCAAGGTATACACCTATTCTTTGGGTGGTGTCAGTAACTCTGCGTGGTCTAACCTTAAAGGTTGGCAGGAATTGTCAATCCTTGTTAACAAGGAAGTTCACGTGCCGGTAATAGAACTCTCGTAGACATGAGCAGCTCTATCAGTGTCAAACACAGCCAGGCATAGGATCATTTACACATGGCTGACGTTAAATAAATGTGTCCTGAGTTGTCCTGATTTCTCCCCAGTGTGTCTCCGAATCTTGTTTGGTCTCTAAAGTTACTTGATGTATATAGAAGTCTTTTGTGTCCCTGTGTTATCACAATGTCACCCCAGTCCATAAATTAAAAACTTTTAACACTTGTTAAATTAGAAATCTGCTTTTAAAGGAATGCAGGCCTCTGCTATGTTTGCATTCACTTTTATGGCCCATGCTCCGAGGTTCATTCATGCATATGTGACTGCACAGTTCTGAATATGTTACTTGATGACGTTTCTGAATTCAGATCATGTGCCAGATCCACACCAAAAATCTAACTGATTCCTCATTGGCTCATTCCTGAAATGACCTGAAAATTTTATGAGACTCCATTATTGATTTTGCGAGTTATGTCGTGAACAAACTTTAAAACATTAATGAACGGGGATGAACACATACCCTCCTGGCAGAGACAGTAATTCTCAGTGTCTCCATTAACTTGTCATACTTCCCAAATTCTTTCCGTTGTGTCATGAACTCTCTTGATTTATGGTTGGGTTGTACCTAATGTAGAGCCAGTGTCACATCAGAACAAATTTCAGGACAAGCTTGTGGACCCTCTTTTTACAGGCAAGCACACCGTGCAGGTATCTTTCTAGACTCTAGTCGCCATTAATGGCACGTGTGGCGGAGAATATTTATAGAACATGATTTAGCTAGTTTCAGATTGGCAGGGCCACTGCATCTGTAGGTCATCCAAAAGTTACATTTTGATTACCTCCTCGCACCACACACACTTTTATTATGATAACTTCACAAACCACAGCCCTGTTGGGATTTACAGAATTTCCATCGTTGGACACAGGGACATTTTCAATTTGCCTTTTCTCCATAACCTTGGGGTGTGTTAACATATTTTTGTTAGTAGAGCTTCTCTTCATGGAACATGGAGACAGACCAGAATATTTTATCATCATAAAAACAAGACCGAAGGTCAGTGTTGCCAATCTGCTAGTGTGTTGCCCTTAGCATGTAAATGGCAGAAAGACAACCAAACTTGTTTCAGTTACCTTTATATTTCAAATATCTTCAGGGTTTGACATTTTCCAATGCCAGAATGCCCGGGGCAGGTAATTGGGCCTTTTGGGCAGGTGCAGACCAGTACAGGCCAGATGTCAAATGATGATACTTTACATTATCATTTTGCTTGAAAACTTTATGCTCAGATTGTTAGGTGTTGCAAGCTGCATGGGAATGCAGACATGAGGTTTGAGGAAATTTCCTGATTTCTGGAAAAAGTGATTTCCATTTCAATCATTTCAAGCAGTTTTACAGCTTCCATTCTTGCATATTAAAATCAGAAAATTTAACTATACCATAGTGGGGGCTATTACCAGGTGAGCTGTTTTTAAAGAATTGTTATCCCTTGCATATGTTGAACAGATGACCTGCCATCACTTTGCCCACTGTGTACAGTTCCCTGCAGGGCTGGGACAGCCTCCAAAATCAATACATTGAGATACAAGATGGTAAAAGTATGAAGACATGTAAAACAGGGAAATTAGGATTATTGAAAATATACAGTAAGTTCATAATTATGACCACTTAAGTTACCTTGATAAAATGGTCACGTTTTCCAGGTGGTCATCTAAGCCAGGTTTTATATATGAAGCACACGAAAAATTGGGACCCTGACCAAGTGGTCTTTATTATGGGATGGTCGTTAAGCATGGTTGTTAGGTGAGGCTTTGCTGTAATAACTAGTGTTAACATATACCGCTATATGTATATACTAGCGTTAACATATAAACCACCAGTATCTCTCCCAAAAACACAATTTTCACACAGATACTGATTTAATTGTAATTTAATAGATCAGATAAAATATTTTTAAATGAAGCCTGAGTTACAATTACAGGTAATGCATCACTGAAAATTATCACTTAATAATGTTCTGTTGGGCGTGTTTGACGTCATGTAGTAAATGTCAAGCTTGTCTTGGAGCTTAGCCCTTGGTCTTTTTCGTCCCTTCCCCATTTATCTTTTTATCACTTAGTGACTTGATCTCAGTAGAATGGTGATGCGTCTCGTAAACAAGCCAACACGAGTTAAATTTGCTGTGAAGACTTAATGGATTTATCCCATTCCATTTCAGATGTAATGCCACATGAGGTTTTTCCTTCTGCTTTTTAAGTCCGTTTCTCGTCATGACAGACCTGCTTAGCTTTGGAATGGGGTTTTTTCCTTGCAATTTTTTAAAATGAAGTCTGCAAACGGCCAGGTCAGATTTTACCGCTGGGAATTAGAGATGCGGAGGAGACAACAGGTTGTAGGCCAGCTGTCCTGACCAGCTGCAGGATGCATGTTCGTTTCTTACATTCTCAGCAGGTTTCTCACTCTTATTGATTGTACAGTCAACTAGCGGGACTGAGCTCAGTGTTTTACTGGAGGCTTGTTTTGTGTTCCCTCATGAGTCTGCTGGAGACAGGTCGTTACCATGTGGTGATGAGTAGATCAGCGGGTATTAGAGACTTTCCTTTGAAGTATTTGTATCGGCATATCATGCTCACCTTGGGCTGTAGTTACTTTGCTAAAACATAAATGTACATTAACAAACCACAAGGAGTAGTCTGATACAAGACGGGAGATAAAAGGTGAGAGTCTGATCACTGGAAAATCTGGGTTTGAGTCCGTCTGTGTTACAGGTTGACCCAGTTTTGCAGTAATTCTGTATTTTGATAATTTAGTTCTTGTACTTCCAAAATATAAACTAACATGATTCTCATACTACATACACGTGCATTAGGCCAATATAAAAAAAAGGTATGGTTCTCAGGCCCTTTTTTTCATAAATCAATGCGGGCGGGCGTTTTTTTATTTTTATTTTTTTGTATGTTTTGATAAAAATGTCAAATGAAAAGGGAAAAACATGATAATAACAGATTTATTTTGCTAAACAAGCTAAAGCACTACATAACAAAGGAAATTGTATGATTTTATCAACTTGAAAGAAATATCCGAGCGGCTGCAGCTCAAAATTGGTAAGTTTCAGTTAAAAAATCAAAATAAAAATTTTTGATGCGGGGGGTTAAAATTGATGCGGGCGGTGCCTGAGAACCATACCTTTAATTTTTTTGGCCTTAGTGTTTAGTTCTTAATTGACCCTCCTTTCCTTTAATTTTAAATTGTCTCATTTCAAGTTTACAATGAATACCTGTGATATGAGACCACCCATGGGACTGGCCGAAAATGGTCTTAAATAACAGGTGGTCTTATTAGACAGGTAAATTACAACCAGTGTGAACGCTGTCGGTTCACAAAAGGGTAGTCTTATTAGACAAGTGGTCTTATTAGACAAGTGGTCTTATTAGACAGGTGGTCTTATTGGACAGGTGGTCTTATTAGACAGGTGGTCTTAATAGATAGGTGGTCTTAATAGACAGGTGGTCTTAATAGACAGGTGGTCTTAATAAAGAGGTGCTCTTTCAGACAGGTTCCACTTTATCATTTAACTTTAAAACAGTAGCTTTCAGCAGCATCTGAAACAACTGCTCTTTGTATCAGATCTGGCATGTTTCACTATACAATATAACTATGATACCTGTATATTGCCCAACTACAGACTGATTTGTCTTGAGAAACCACGAGGAAATTTTGTGACTTAAGAATTCATGTGTGGTTGAACAGTTCAGTTTTTATATGACTGAACAGTAAGCACTGATCATTACCCCCGGCCACTTGTTTGCTAGACAGAGTTACTATTAGACAGAAGCGCCAGATGTCCTCCGTAATGTCGCGTATAATGTACAGAAAAATGTATCACTTGTTTTTTCTGTGTTTTTTTCTGAAGATGTCTCTTCCACATAATTGTTTCTACAGCTGGATGGACAAGATGATGTGTAGACCAGAAAATTCTATTTGTTCTAATTTTTTTCTGTTTGTCAAGTGCAGCAGCTGAATAAATCACACGCTATTGGTTAATTTTTTACTCGCAGTTTTTCACCACAATACATCTTTGCTCATTGCAAAGGTAGTCATTTTTGCAGATATCAGATATTTTTTATAAACCCTCCTTCCTCTTAGTTCTTTAAATTGAAAAAGAAGAATGCCTCAAGGGCCCAATGGTTTAATCCCAATAGGACTTCCAGGGGAGACATGTTTTTGGTGCCATTGTCAGTCATCATTGCGGTTGTCTGTTGGATATCTTGTGATGGCTATAACATTTGAAGAAATGCATGTATTTTTTTTCCAAATTGAAACACATTGTTTCTGCAAAAAACTTGGACAAGTGCAAAAAAAACTGGTGACCTTGGCCAGGATGTTCCAGGTAAAATTTAGTGAACCCCATAACTTTTGAAGTATTGCATATTTCCCATCAATTTTTTTCACACATTGTTTCCACCAAGGTCTCGGGAAAAGTTCAAGTGACCTTATCTTCAAAGTTAATTTGTGAATTTATATTTTTTTTAAAACTTTATTGACTCAGTAGTCATTATTATTTGCACATGAATTCATATGTTTTCAAAAACACCATAAATTTCGAGTGCATATTTCTTCTCCTCAAATTGGTTATGGGGGGAGGGGGAGGAGAGACATCTATATCTGTTTCACCAATGCACCTGCAAAAACAAAGCCATTCTTCTTTCTGATGTCTTAGTTTCAAGTATTGACTTCTGGATTATTCATTACCATGTGCATATAATACCCTGAAATCCATCAGGCCTAATGATAAATGTTTCTCTTATTATATAGATATTGCAGTATTGTTTATTTAAAATCAGCTGCACTTAAATTAAAAAAGATTTCTCTTGTTTTATTTATATATTTTGATTTAAATTAAAAATCCCAGAAAAAGTTATTCCTTTAGAACTCTTGGAATGAACACATTTTATGTCCAGCACATCTTTCTCATGTCTGCTCAGGTATTGTTCGCACGTACTATTATTGGCTTTCTTTAGCTTTATCTGCCTGAATTTTCATTAGTTTTTCATCCAGCATATTGTGTTTAAGATATCTTATATTGGCAAAACTTGAAAATAAACGTTACTTTTTCGTGAGAATCCTACAAGATCTCAGGAAATTAATCTGCGATAGGTCACTCTCATCAAAGTCTTAATCCCACATTGCTGAAGATGATTTTATATCTGTATCAACATGAATGGCTGCTTTGATGTAAGTATTGATTCAGCAGGACAATTCTCTGGTGACTGTATGCTGCTTGTAGTGTGAGCTTGGAGTAATGCCCCCGTTATGGCACATGTACATTAAACTGAGGAGAAGAACCTTGGTAATAGTTTATAAATAGGATTATATATAAAAAAAAAAATATAAAAATGTTGCAATGCAGCACTGTAACAGGATATTGCCAGAAGGATAGCTGATTTTAAACTATAAAAAATTACAACAATGGCCATGAATAAATGCTATATCAAATTAGAAAAAAATACTGTTACCATATTTATGAATCATGTCTATTATTTGAACCCATGTATCAAAGCTTCAGTAGTTATTTTTTTTGCTCTAACTTGGTTACTGGAAAAGTTCTTAAAGGTATCAGGTTACCTCCCAAAGTTATGAAATACTGAAAAAGTCATTTGGGCCAGAAACATTAAAGTCTATCTGCCAACCGATTATAGTATCAACTATATTGAGATATCTGAAGGGCTGTTGGATTCCACATGTATGCTGCAGACTGTTGTCAAATATCTTTCATCTCAAAGATAAATTGACTAGAAGTTTCCTGGAATATTTACTGTTCAGATGATTCTAGTCTTCTGTATGGTTGTACAATTCACCTAAGAAATTACAGCATCATCTGTGTAATATGAAACTGTTATCCTTTGCCTTGCTGCAGTTGGAGTGGTTTACACTTTTATTATATATGAAGTGCTTTGAAATTTACAAGAATTCTTAGTACACAGTTTAATATCAGATTGATGGCTGCATCAATAGTGACGAGATGAATCAGTTCTAATTTGAATACACAGTGGGATTTTACAATATGATAAATTTGTATTGCATCATATCTTTCAAGCTGGAAGAATACTCAGGCATAAAAAATGCATTCAGGTGACTGAACGGGTGGACTTTCAGCTTTATTGTGCTTATTTTTTGTCCATGTAATATAATCTGGAGAAAATGTTTTTGAGGAAGAAGTATAGTGATCAAAGGACAAAATAGTCTTTTTTTTACAATATTTGAATTTGATCAGAGGAAATGTGATGTTTTCTAGCTTGCTTATTCTGTAATATTAAAATGTAAATGTAATATGAGAATATGTTTGTATGAATATGAAAATAATATTAGCCTCCAATGGAAAGCTAAAACAATATGATCATACTTCAGACCTGCAGCAAAAAGGATAAATTTGACAACCAAAAATACAGGAATATGTATATGATTTATTATGTATTAACAATTAAAGCACTAATATATTTTATGGAATATGCAAGGTCCATTGGTCAGTCCATTTGGCCTGATTAATTAAATTATCCGCAATTTTATGAAAATCCTAGAACAGGCATATATTATGCACTCTTCTGGTGCTTCCATTTGCATATTTGATTAAGTGCATGTTAGACAATAAACATGTATAAACGTTTGTTAATTATTTCTATTTAGTATTTTGCATATAACATTCAACTTATAATTTGAGATAAAGAAATCTTATCAGCTACAGTGGTTTCGTTCCTAAGAAAAGGAAATGAGAAACTGTAAATTTGTTTCTCTTTGAGCTGTGTTCTATAAGTTTCAATAATCCAAAGGTAAAATTTGTGCAAAGACCAAGCTAATGATTATACTGTGTTTCAATGGGGAATTTTTTATTTTTTAATAATATTGAATTAGGTATAGGTTTATTGTTGATCTCGCTTCCAGTGTGGCAAGAAAGAGGTGACCTGTTTGTTCTGCCATCTTTGATATTAGCCTGTCTTAGATGAGACCTATTATGGTATACGGATGGTCCATCTGTTCCTCCGTCCATCCGCTAACTTTTAGTGTCACTGCAAGGCCCTTCCCAGGCCTTTGATTTTCATGAAACTAACTATAGCTACTTACCAATACATTATACTGCCAGAGTTCGATTCTAGGTTAAATCCACTTATATTCATTGAGGTCAGAGATCACTAGGCTTTTGTGTTGGCACCATGGTGACTTAATAAAAATCTGGTGGATTTTTATTTAACTAATTGTAAATATTTGCCAATACACTTTCTTACCTGTGTTTTGACAAAATCCACTCATTTAATGAGATCAGAGGTGACAAGACTATGATGGGCGTATTAAGCTGTCTTGCAGTGCTCCTGTTTACTTTAATAGACTTCCCAAAGGGAGTTAGTTACTAATATTGATCCCTGAATGTACTGGTTCCAGAGCTGTTGTTTCCCCTGGGCAAATGTTACTTACAGATCTAATGCATTATTTCAGGTAAAGGTCAGTACACCCATTCTTGATTGCAGTGACTTGATGTCTGTCAGAGTGATTGGCAATCAGGCCTGTCTATAGCTATACTGGACAACAGTCAGCTCCTTGTAGATGGCCACAGGAACCCTTGACAAATGCCAAGTGATATGATGATTAATGTAAATGGAGACCAATGAATAAATATCTGTCGTGTCTAGATTGCTTGTTGATTCTGTACTTATGCACCGCAGCCGCTAACATCTACTCACATAGTGTAAGCCCTACCCCCCACCCCCCCCCACCCCAGCAATTTTATAAGTCATTTTGCTCCCTAGTGTCACCTTTGTAGCATAATAACTATAATCGCATAATAACCACTTCCATGAAGAGACCTTGTTACTCAGGTCTTGAAATTTGAAAATGATATTTTAATATTTTTTAATTAGAAAGGGTAAAGGAAGATCGCTGGAAGAGTCATGACATTTTCTGATGGTTTAGAAATTTCTCTTAAATATTTTTTATAAATGAAGAGATAAATTATAATTGTAACCATATTGATACAGATCCACAATGTAGGATCACTTCAATGTAAATAATTTTTCTGCCAGTTCTGTCTGCTGCTGCAAGACCATAAAAAATGAAGCTGTCAAGAATAATAAGACAGTATAAAAATCTAATCAAGCTAGGTTCTGAAAATGGCATAAAACATCCTTAAAATTGATTGTTTTAGCGTATGAAGCCTGCACAATGTGATTGTCACTCCTGTAATATTGATTTGTGAAGTGTATGAACCCTGTGAAATGCAATCGTATCTCTACAATATATATATTGCTTTGATGGAACTATTCATGCCTGGAATGAAGACCAGATTGGCCTCTTTTTTATTACTTTTATGTTTTTACATTTGTGGCCCGGTTGACTAAATGAACACAGGACTGTGCACCTTCAGAATCATTTTAGTTATGACCCAGCCTTGATATCAACCAGGTCATTGTTAACTCAATAAAGGCATTTATTTGCTTTTAATACGAAATATTGTGATGGTTAGGGGGCTGATGCTCTTTAGATTGACAAGCTTAAATGTGATGGATTCAGCATTTTTAAACCCGGTGTGAATGGAGCAGGCAATATAAATACATCGGGGGCCAAAAGCAACGTAAGTGACGAGAGCACCATCAATAAATCCAACCTGGAACATGGCTAGAACCATAACATGTTGTTTTGAATTATGACAGATTCCCGTGCGATTCCAGGGGCTAAAGAGCCTCTGAGGGTCGGCATCAATACATTTGATTGCAATTTACTCCTGGCGGTGGCTTGCAGTAATTCCAACTTATTGAATGTAGGAGTCTGTGCGGAGTCAAAGCACCGGAAACCCAATCTTCACTTACGGTGAGATTCCGAGATTTGCAGTATTGAATGGAATCTTGTTATCTGGCCAGTTTACAACTGCGGTGTGAAGTAGATCATCCTGTAATGGCTTTGCACTCTCAGCCAGGCTTATAAAAGTTGATTTAAAAACCCACCTACATTATCATTGAAATCATCACGTAAATCTATCTTGGTACCTGACTGCAGATAATATATTTCAGATATATATTATCAAGCATATGTATTACTGCATCTACATCTGATTTGCATGTGACGTTGTGGATATTACATACTCGGAGACAGGCTGCCTTAATTGCAATCAAACTTGAAATCACTCTTTTTCCCATATTTTTTTTTTTTGCATAATAACAATTATTTTTAAAATGCTGTGAATTATTGTTGACGTGTTTGTCTTAATATAAGTAATATTTCCTATTACATACAGTCTGGAACAAATATGGTCTTGAAAAAAAAAAAACAAGAAAAAAGGGCTCTTCCCTGAGGGTATTGTTTAGAACTATCCTGCATGCTTATCCCTGCATGAATTTTAGTCTGCAAGGATCAGTATGGGACGGTACTTATTAATTGGCTAAAATACCAGAGATACAGGGAAGAAATTCTAAAGATTACTTGAACAAATAATGTTGTGTGAATTCTTTCATACTTTTGTCCTACTTTCTGCATTTTGATCTGTATTATCATTAGATAATCTGGTTTATGTAATGGCTTTCTGGGATGTTTAAAAAGCATCATAGTTGACTTATGACCACCCTCAGGTAAACAGAAAGCAACACACTGGTTTATAACTGACCTTTTGAGGCCAAAATAAATAAAGATATGCTTCTCAGGCACCGCCCGCGTCAACTTTAACCCCTGCATCAACAAATTTTTATTTTGATTTTCATCTTACAGGATGATAAAATAATACAATTTTGATAAGATTGCTTTAGCAAAACATGCATTTCTGATATATTCATGCTTTTCTTGATCATATGTCATCTTTATCAAAACATAAAAAAAAAGGTAAAAAAAAAAAGTGCCCAGCCTGCACTGATTTCTGAAGAAAGGTACCTGAGAACCTTATTTTTTTTGGCTTAATAAGACCACCTGTGAAGTAAAACTGCTTTTGGCCAGTCCCACAGGTGATCTCATAACAAGGTTTCACTGTACATGCCAGTGGTCTGGTATTAATTTTGAGCCCTGCCTGGGACAGTGTCATGGATTTTGATTGTCCTTACAGAGTCAGATGCATAATGTGAAGTTAGTTGCATCATCTTCCTGTCAGCCACATCCTCCCGAGGGTCGTTTGAGTCCCATGCTGCATTCAGCTGTTGCAGATGTCCATTTTTTTTGTAAAAAAAATAGAAGTAGAAGCATTTAGGGAAGATCTGGTTTATTCTTATCAGTTATCATCTCTGGTTATTTAAATATTAATATCTGCCTTGCGTTCCTGATGCTGCGGTTAACACAGATGTCTCGAGATGTTCTGTTCATCACGCCATAATAGGCCCCAAATTACTGTAACAGCAATCGGCGGAACCTGATATATGTCTTTACGAATGTTCATCTGGACATTTGATGCCCAAATCATTCATAAGGAGTTTCTGATTGGGGAACTTAATATTTCCATGGCGATGCGTGTTCTGTCTGCAGACAATTTATTGCGGTCTTTTGCGGTACCAGAGGGTCTTTATGATGACGTCAGTTTGACTGATGCTTGCCATAATTGGCTGCAAGCACTAAGAGGGACACAGAAGAAAACTTACTATTGTACTTTTTTTATTCTGTTTAATAAATTACATTGTGTTGATCCCCAGATGATCAGGATTTAATTAAGCAATTCCTATTCATTAATATTCTTTGACTTTAATAAAAAAGGACTTGTGAAAGATTAAGATTAATTGAAATACCATTCACAGTCATTATCAGTTGGGATGTTGTTAATTAATATTTAAGGCCTATTTAGCTAGCTGGCTGTCAGTGGTTTAATTATTCTCTACTTGTGCAGGCTTCCACCATCAGAAAATATTTTTAAATTAAATTAACACAAAAATATTTTGACTGGCACTGAAAATTAGGTTAAAAATAACAGAGTTGTTACCTTTATTGAAGCAACCTTACTTGTTACAGTCTGTGATCATTAAAAACTTTATTAAAATCTGTTGTCACTATAAGCTTTGGTGATCACTATAAACTGCTAATTATATGGAAATGACTATTACTAAATAGTCTGGTTTAGAATAAACATATAGTGTGATTACTAAATATTTTTCTGTCTGTTCAGCCAAAGAAGGTAAATATTGTGTACAAATTGACTGATACTGTGGTTGCCTTCATTTTCACTAGACTGATATTTCTCAATTCGCAAGTTTTCTTTTTTTCATGAGGGTTCCATTTTCGCAATCTAACCATGCAATAATTAACACATAGTTTTAGTATATCTATTTTCAAATTGATAATTGTATCCGCCAAAACAAACTTTTGCGGATACTATGTTTTTGACTGAGTTCAGCCACCGTGGCGTTCGTTTCTGGAATAACTCTGACACCACTCGACAGATTTTTTCAAAACTTTACACGATTATCGGGTCACATGTGAACTGGTGCTTAAATATTTGGTGTTGACCTCTGACCTTTCCTCTCTCCAGTGCGTCCATCTGTTCATCTGTTTTGACACATTAACCCACATATCTTCGGACTCGTTTGACCAATCAGGAAAAAAATTTCACATAAATGTAGCCCTTGGATAGCTTTATAACATACATAAAAAATAGTGGCACCACCTGCAACCATTTTTGCATAGTGGCCATCTGTTCATCTGTCTTGGGATAAAATCACTCATATCTCTGAAATGAATGGATTTATCCATCTGAAATGCTGCATGTGTATTCATCCTGGAAAGGTTTCTCGATTTTGTGGCAGGTGGCGCCACCTACTTTCCCGTTCGGGCTGCAGACATGCAAGCTTATATCTCAGGACTGGTTTGACATATCCTTCTGAAATTTTGCATGTGTTTAGATCTCACATAGCACTTTATCATACACAAAACTGGTGGCACCACCTGCAACCATTTCTGCACAGCGTCCTTCTGTTTGTCTGCTGTGGGATAAAATCACTCATATCTTGGCAGTGGTTTGACATGTCTGCCTTAAATTTTGCATGTAAATACATCTTTGAAAGCATTCTTGATTTTGTGGCAGGTGGCACCACCTACATACACATTTCAGCTGCAGACATCCATGCTAATATGCAACACATCTCTCTATTTCACCTTGCCACTCAATCCATGCCTCACTTCACCCGTCCCACTCTGGTTTTGGCGGATACACGTAGTCACTTGTCAACTACCTGTATTCTAGTTTGATGTGCTTTCAATCTTAACAATTTAATGAAGACTTCAGGCATATAATATGAAAGGTTTTATTAGCTCAGCTGACTGAAAGTCATCTGAGCTATAGCGATCACTCTTTGTCCGTCGTCCGTCTGTCCGTCTGTCCGTCCGTTAACCAGGCACAAATCGTAACCGCTGGACCTAGAACCTTGTAATTTGGGATTCTGAGAGGTCCATTAAAAATTATCTTGGAAACCAGAAATTAGGTCTCTGTTACCCATATCCTTCGAGCTATGTGGCCCCAAAGTACCCACCAGAAAAGTCAAAAATTTCATACAAAAACTTCAATATCTCATTAACTACTTGACTGATGGTCATGATTTTTGGCATACATATTGATCATGAGATGTTACATCACTTCCTGCAGACTGGTGGCGCCACCTGTATTTTTCAATGTTCACGAATTGTTTTCTCCATTTTTGAGACCTTTAAGGATGTAGTTATCTGTCAACAGGGTACAAATCGTAACGACTGGACCTAGAATCTTCGTTCTTGACACACAGGGAGACCCATGATAAGTCTCCATGGAAACCTGAAATTTGGTCTCTGTTACCCATATCCTTTGAGCTATGGCACTCCAAAGTACAGCTCAGAATAATGGAAAATTTGATACAAAAGCTAAAGTATCTGAACAACTAATGCAGAGATAACCATAATTGTTTGCATGGATATTGATCATGGAGTGTTTCATAAGTTTCTGCAGACTGGTGGCACCACCTGTATTTGTTCGTTTTTTTTTACGAAATTTTTTTCTGTATTTTTGAGACCTTTAAAGATATGAACATCTGTTAACAGGGCACAAATCATAAATACTGGACTTAGAATCTTAATTCTTGACACACTGAGAGGTCCATGAAAAATCTCCTTGGAAACCAGAAATTAGGTCTCTGTTACCCATATCCTTTGAGCTATGGGGCCCCAAAGTACCCCCAGAATAGTAAAAAATTTCATACAAAAACTTCAATATCTCAATAACTACATCACTGATGGTCTTCATTTTTGGCATACATATTGATCATGAGATGTTCGATCAGTTCCTGCAGACTGGTGGCGCCACCTGTACTGTTTGATTTTTTACGATTTTTTCCTCTATTTTTGAGACCTTTGAGGATGCTGTCATCTGTTAGCGTGGCACAAATCGTAACGACTTAACCTAGAATCTTCATTTTCGACACACTGAGAGACCTATGAAAAGTCTCCATGGAAACCAGAAATTAGGTCTCTGTTACCCATATCCTTCGAGCTATGGGGCCCAAAATTACCCCCCAGAATAGTCAAAAATTTCATACAAAAACTTCAATATCTCATTAACTACATCACTGATGGTCATGATTTTCGACATACATATTGATCATGAGATGTTTCATCAGTTTGTGCAGACTGGTGGCGCCACCTGTATTTTTCAATGTTCACGAATTGTTTTCTCCATTTTTGAGACCTTTAAGGATGTAGTTATCTGTCAACAGGGTACAAATCGTAACGACTGGACCTAGAATCTTTGTTCTTGACACACAGGGAGACCCATGAAAAGTCTCCATGGAAACCTGAAATTTGGTCTCTGTTACCCATATCCTTTGAGCTATGGCACTCCAAAGTACAGCTCAGAATAATGGAAAATTTGATACAAAAGCTAAAGTATCTGAACAACTAATGCAGAGATAACCATAATTGTTTGCATGGATATTGATCATGGAGTGTTTCATAAGTTTCTGCAGACTGGTGGCACCACCTGTATTTGTTCGGTTTTTTTTACGAAATTTTTCTGTATTTTTGAGACCTTTAAAGATATGAACATCTGTTAACAGGGCACAAATCATAAAAACTGGACCAAGAATCTTCATTCTTGACACACAGGGAGACCCATGAAAAGTCTCCATGGAAACTTAAAATTAGGTCTCTGTTACCCATATTCTTTAAGCTGTATGGGTCCAAAATACCCCCCCCCCCCCAGAATAATGGAAAATTTGATACAAAAACTGCAGTATTTCAATAACTACAACACTGATGGTCATGATTTTCGACATACATATTGATCATGAGCTGTTCCATCAGTTTCTGCAGACTGGGTGTGCCACCTCTATTTTTTTTTCAAATTTTTCGAATTTTTTTCTTTTTTTTGAGACCTTTAAAGATGTGGTTATCTGTCAACAGGGTACAAATCGCAACAACTGGACCTAGAATCTTCATTCTTGTCATGCAAGGAGGCCCATGAAAGGTGCCTGTGGAAACTTGAAATTAGGTCTCTGTTACCCATATCCTTCAAGCTATAGGACTCCGAAGTATCCCTCAGAATAATGGACAATTTGATACAAAAACTGAAGTATCTGAACAACTAATGCAGAGATCACCATGATTTTTTGCATGGATATTGACCATTAAGTGTTTTTATTAGTTTCTGCAGACTGGTGGAGCCACCTGTATTTTTGTATCCGCCAAAACGAAGTTTTGCGGATACTATGTTTTTGACCGAGTTCCTCCGCGGCGGCGGCGTTCGTTTCCAGAGAGCTCCTCGGAGACTAATGGACCGATTTTTCCCAAACTTACACCTATTATCAGGTCACATGTGAACTGGTGCCTAACCAATTTGCATTGACCTCTGACCTTTCCTCTCTATCCAGTGTCCATTTGTGGGTCTGTTTCCACTCATAAAACCTTATATCTCGGGAACCGTTTGACCGATCAGGAAATAAAATTGATAAAAATGTAGCCCTTGGATTGCTTTATAACATACACAAAAAATGGTGGCGCCACCTGTAACCATGTTTGCACAGTGTCCATCTGTTCATCTGCCTTGGGTTAAAATCACTCATATCTCTGCAGTGAATTGACTAATTCACCTGAAATTCGTCATGTGTATACATCCAGGATAGCTTTCTTGATTTTATGACAGGTGGCGCCACCTACATTCTAGTTAACGCTGGACACATCCAAGCTTATATCTCAGGAACCATTTGACCGATTGGGCCAAAATTGTGCATGTGTTTAGATCTCACATAGGTCTTTATCATACACAAAACTGGAGGGGTTACCTGCAAAGATTTTTGCACAGTGTTTGTCTGTTTGTCTGCCATGGGCAAAAATCGCTCATATACATGTAGTGGTTTGACTTTTCTGCCTAAAATTTTGTAGGTGTATACAACTTGGACAGCTTTCTGGATTTGTGGTAGGTGGCACAACCTACATACACATTTAGGCTGCAGACATCCATGCTAATATGCAACATACCTCACTCTATTTCCCCTTGCCACTCAATCCATGCCTCACTATCCGATTTTGGCAGATACATGTAGTCACTTGTCGGTTACCCGTATTCTAGTTTTAAAAGTTTACACATTTTTCTCTATTTTTGAGATATATAAATACAGACTAAATCTTGGCCTGTTGGTTAATCTGTTTGATGCTTCAGTTGAATGGGTATATACTACCATTCTGATGATAAAATTTCCTTTTGCAAATCTCTTCCCAGTCAGCTGAGCGTCATGACCCATGGGTCACTTGTATAATTTATGATGTCTGTCTTTCATTTTTAAGTAACAGGAAACGTTATAATTTGCAGTTATCTTTGCATGGATAATTTACATAAAATGCAAATGAGGCTTTATTATAAAGGACAGTTCAGTTATGAAGATGAGGCGTCTTATTCACAATTCGTAAACAAAATTCGTAAAAAAAAATATAATACAGTTACTGTATACAGTGTCTTCTGTGGCTCACAGGAAGAGCACAGGATGCAAAGCCGGGAGGTCTTGATTTCAAATCTCGGCCCAGGAGTGGTGAGATTTTCATGGTCGGCCCCATCTCAAGCAGACTTAATGTGAAGGCTGTATCCCACAGCCTTGTATCACTCACAAATGAGTGCATCATTGAGAGGTTCTTCGGTGTTATGACTCCATAATGGGGATGACACCCCCAGGACCTGCAGGTGCAGTAGACAATGGGCCTGGGTGACATCAGGATATAAAATAAAATGACAGGATGCCAGTGCCTAAACCAAAAAAGTACTTTGCAGATGTAAATACTGAGCTTAAGAATTAGATAAGTCGGCATTGAAAAAATGAAGGATGATATCTCCACATTCACACAATATAAATCCCAAGTGTCTGATGTGGGAGCATACATTCACATTTTTCATCAAAACCATGTCTGGGTCAGGTGTGTTGATGATTTTGGGCCTTCATTCAGATTATGTTTTGGTGGTTTATCCATTGGTTTATCTTGTTATATTAACTCAATCTGAGAAGTGATTTCCATTCAGCTTAGGTTGAAATGAATACAGTCAGCCTCTGCATGATGTTTATGAGTATTCATAAATGTTTCAAGAAACATCTTGAGTATCCATGGCATATATTATATAAATGAATTCTCTGGCAGTGACAGAGGTCCTGCTGACTCCAATATTTTCCTATGAAAAAATGGTCTCCTAGAATTTCCTACATTTTTTCTCAGCATTCTGTCCTATATTTTCTGTATTATTCACCTGTGCAAAGTGTCTAAAGTTATTGGATATCAGTTGTTGTTATCCAGACCTACTGTTATTGAAACCATTCATCTCTTTAGTAGAACTCTGCTTGTGAGCAATGCATGCTTACAACACAGCCATCTAAACTAAGTAAACAAGCAACCTTGAATATATGTTTGTTCAAAGTTATTCTGTTAACCACGATTGTGGAGTGCTCCCACACTGCATAGAAACAGTCGCAGGAGTATGACTGCTGTTTAGGGATTGTTGGAGTCAAAATCTGACTCCCACAATGCACCAGGGCTTTAAATACACCAGCACTGTAGGTATAAATGTAGTGAAGAGGACAATGTAGTCAGTTCAAGTGACTGTTAGATGAGAATTGTTTTAAGGTAAATTACATAAACATGGGTGTTTTGTGGTAATGACTTTATGGAATAAAAGATATTTTGTTTTTGTTAGCATGAGCATGTGAAATGTAAACAGGTGTTTCCTTGGACTGGCCATAAGTGGTCTTAATTCATAGGTCATCTTATGAGACAGGTTAGTTATAACCAATGCTTTTGTACACCCAAGTGTGGTCTCAATAAACAGTTGTTCCTATAAGACAGGTTCCACTGTGCATGTCATCTTTCAGCTGCTGCTATTTTCACTGATCCAGCCGAGTCCAGTCACCCCACATCCTCATAGTTATGCACCCCTGTGGCTGTCAGCAGGAACCTTGAAAACCAAATTAACTCTTGATGAAAACCCTTTGGCAAGTTGTCACGTGAGATGACACACACATTGATTTTAAGACTCTCTAGTGGTGAAAGATAATCTCAGTAAAGGAATATCTTGCTCATGTCTCAGGGAAAAGATTGGTGCATGAAGCAAAACAAAAATATAAAAAGAAAACAAAAAAATGGATAGCCCTGGTTCAATGAACTTGAAACCACAACAGAAACGAGGCCACTATTTAATATTAGTAGCATAGTAAGTAAACTTTTTAATCCAAAAAAATATAAGTTCAGTGGAAGCAAGCTAATCATCAGCATCGTCTTAGTTTGACATTTTATTTTTAGCGAACCTGTGAGCTTATGCGATGGCGCAGCGTCGTCCGTCCATCTTCCACCGTCTGCCGTCCAGGGCTGGCTTTCCGCCGTCCATGGCTGTAGGTCAGAAAATGTTGGAGCTAGCAGCTCCAAATTACATGAAAGAAATAGTCACATGTGAAATTTGGTGCCCTGCAGCTTATTATTAGGTATCTGCATTAATTTAGATTTTATAGAGAAAAAGCTTAAAAACCTTTAAAAATCTTCTTCTCTGAAACTGTCCAGCCAAATTGTCCAATTTTTCACAGAAATTATCCCTGGAACAATCTCTCTCAAGTTTGTTCGAATGGTTCCAGTTCGGAGATTTTTGGCCGAGTTACAGGAGGTTGAACTTAGTCGTCTGTCCAAAAAAGCACACTCAAATTAAAATCTCAGAAACGACTAGAGCTATAATCACTTAATTTTATACCAATGTTTGTCACATATGTCATATTTGATTTTGAGGTATTGGTGGCGCATCCTACATTGATGTGTTTTTTACAAGCGCAAATGTAATTTTAAACCCTAGCTTATACACTGATTTATGATGAAACTGTTAAGCTGAATTGTTTAAACTTTACAAGAATTATTCTATGGTAGGGTTCTGCCAGTTTTATAAGAATAGATTGGGTAAATACAGTTTTAAAAAAGCATTGTAGCCAATTGAAAAAGGCTTTCTGTATTTGAAAACAGATTTGACATCATGCTGAGTTTTAGCCAAGTAAAGAGGTCACTCAGTACAATCAGGTGGGGTCCAGACATCACCATGGCAACTGACCTGGCTCTGTGGGGTGTCTAGACAATGTGTCTAGACGTCTAGACGCAGTGTTTAGATGCAGAATTCCCAGATTATTGGAACTATATTTTTCAACTGTTTGAAAAAACTTGGTTTGCATTTTAACCAAATCGGGTTTATCATCAGGTCACATGTGAACTGCTGCGCCCTCATTTTTGGTTGACCTCTGACCTTTCCTCGCTGCCCAGCGTCCATTTGTGCATCTGTTTCCACACATAAACCCGCATATCTCCAGAACCGTTTGACCAGTCAGGCTAAAAATTTTGCACATATGTAGCCCTTTGATAGCTTTATAACATACACTAAAAATGGTGGCGCCACCTGTTACCATTTTTGCACAATGTCCATCTGTTCATCTGCCTTTGGAAAATAGCACTCGATCATATCTCAGCAGTGGATTGACTTATCCACCTGAAATTTTGCAGGTTTATACATCCTGGACAGCTTTCTCAATTTTATGACAGGTGGCACCACCTACATTCAGATTTACTCTGCAGACATCCAAGCTCATATGTCAGAAACCGTTTGACCGATTGGGCCAAATTTTGCTTGTGTATAGATCTCACATAGCTCTTCATCATAAGCAAAACTGGGGGCGCCACCTGCAACCACTTATGGACACCGTCCATCTGTTCATCTGCCTTGGGATAAAATCACTTATATCTCAGCAGTGGTTTGACTTATCCACTTGAAATTTTGCAGGTTTATACATCCTGGACAGCTTTCTCGATTTATGAAGGTGGCGCAACCTAAATTCAGGTTTACTCTGCAGACATCCAGGCTCATATGTCAGGAACCGTTTGACCGATTGGGCCAAATATTTGCTTGTGTATAGATCTCACATAGCTCTTCATCATAAGCAAAACTGGGGGCACCACCTGCAACCACTTATGAACACCGTCCATCTGTTCATCTGCCTTGGGATAAAATCACTCATATCTCAGCAGTGGTTTGACTTATCTACCTTAAATTTCGCAGGTTTACACATCCTGGACAATTTTCTCGATTTTATGATTGGTGGCACCACCTACATTCACGTTTACGCTGCAGACATTCATGCTAATATGCAACACATCTCACTCTATTCCCCTTGCAACCTAATCCATGCCTCACTTCACCCATCCCACTCTGATTTCCGTGAATACACAGTCGCTTGTTGACTACCCGTATTCTAGTTTTAAAATGTCCTTGTCTGAAAATTGCAGGTCCGATACATCCATTTTTGCTGAAATCATATTGACTAAGGTAGATATGCAGGACTTAAAAGGATCAATATTAAATTTAAAAAGTAAACCTCCATTCATACTCCCAAACTTTGCACAGGTTCGCATTAGGCCTGTAGGCCTTGTTTTTATAAAATTGTGATTTTAGATGCTGGACAAAATCATAAAGTAGATGGTTTTGGAATCAAGCTATAGTTATCCAGACAGGGTGGCAGCGATTTTATAATGTAGATGGCGTGAACTTGAGTAAAAACTGCTGATGGTAGTGATCTTGAATGATGCCATGTCATAGGTTTTAAGGTTCATGCCACAACATTTCATAGACCACAGAAAAAAGTTCATCATTCATATTCAGTTTTCTGGATACAGGAAAAATAATAAATTCACTTTTCCTTTAAATGTCATATTCATAAAATGTGTGTTCCATATTTGGTATAGAAATAAAAATGTTCTATTATTGAATTTCCACATGATACATCGGGTGTGTAAAATGTGCTTTGGTCTTTTTATATTAAATTTTGGTAGGGTTAGACACACACTATTATTCTGACCTGCCAAGTCAGGCAGCTAGTTGATATAATACACCTGCATAAATTTATTTGTGATGTGCTTGAATGTGTAATTGTTAAAAGTTGTTCCCTTACATTTATAGTCCTTCTCACCAAGGGGTGCCAATAGGCATTAGGAGAAACTGTTTTTCACATAATCTTTAGAATTAAATTGACTTTCACGTGAATGAACCCGCCAGTCCCGCAATAATTGAGAAGGAAACTAAAAGACTTGAGTAAAATAATTAATTTATAACAAGAGAGAAAACACCTATTTTTTTGCTTGTCAGGTTGATATACATATATATATATAAGTGAAACCAGTCATGTGGATGAACAACTGTTCCTCAGTGTAAGAGGATAAGCTGGACACTGCTGGACATAAAGCTGTTGTCACCTGAACTAATTATAAGGTTTGCACCTGCCAGAAAGTATCCTTCACCTTCCCCAGGCAGTCAGGCAGTGGTCATTGACAATTGCTCTTTGTAGATAGTAGATACAGTATATTTCTTATTTGCCCATGATTGGAGACCATGCAATATTATCCCTATTTGCCCATGATTGGAGACCATGCAATATTATCCCTATTTGCCCATGATTGGAGACCATGCAATATTATCCCTATTTGCCCATGATTGGAGACCAGTATAGTCCTTATTTGCCTATGATTGGAGACCTGTATAATCCATATTTGCCCATGATTGGAGACCTGTATAATCCTTATTTGCCCATGATTGGAGATCAGTATTATCCCTATTTGCCCATGATTGGAGACCAGTATAATCCTTATTTGCCCATGATTGGAGACCAGTATAATCCTTATTTGCCCATGATTGGAGACCAATATAATCCTTATTCGCCCATGATCAGAGATCAGTATTATCCCTACCTGCCCAAGATTGGAGACCAGTATTATCCCTATATGCTTATGATTGGAGACCAGTATAATCCTTATTTGCCCATGATTGGAGACCAATATAATCCTTATTTGCCCATGATCAGAGATCAGTAATATCCCTACCTGCCTAAGATTGGAGACCAGTATTATCCCTATTTGCCCATGATTGGAAAACCAGTATTATACCTATTTGCCCATGATTGGAGACCAGTATAATCCTTATTTGCTCATGATTGGAGACCAGTATAATCCTTATTTGCCCATGATCGGAGATCAGTATTATCCCTATTTGCCCATGATTGGAAAACCAGTATTATACCTATTTGCCCATGATTGGAGACCAGTTTAATCCTTATTTGTCTATGATTGGAGACCTGTATAATCCTTATTTGCCCATGATTGGAGATCAGTTTTATCCCTATTTGCCCATGATTGGAAACCAGTATTATCCCACCTGCCTATGATTGGAGACCAGTATAATCCTTATTTGCCCATGATTGGAGACCTGTATAATCCTTATTTGCCCATGATTGGAGACAAGTATAATCCTTATTTGCCCATGATTGGAGACCTGTATAATCCTTATTTGCCCATGATCAGAGATCAGTGTTATCCCTACATGCCCATGATTGGAGAACAGTATAATCCTTATTTGCCCATGATCGGTGATAGTATTATCCCTATTTGCCCATGATTGGAGACCAGTATAATCCTTATTTGCTTATGATTGGAGACCAGTATAATCCTTATTTGCCCATGATCGGAGATAAGTATTATCCCTACCTGCCCAAGATTGGAGACTAGTATTATCCCTATTTGCTTATGATTGGAGACCAGTATAATCCTCATTTGCCCATGATTGGAGACCTGTATAATCCTTATTTGCCCATGATTGGAGACAAGTATAATCCTTATTTGCCCATGATTGGAGACCTGTATAATCCTTATTTGCCCATGATCAGAGATCAGTGTTATCCCTACATGCCCATGATTGGAGAACAGTATAATCCTTATTTGCCCATGATCGGTGATAGTATTATCCCTATTTGCCCATGATTGGAGACCAGTATAATCCTTATTTGCTTATGATTGGAGACCAGTATAATCCTTATTTGCCCATGATCGGAGATAAGTATTATCCCTACCTGCCCAAGATTGGAGACTAGTATTATCCCTATTTGCTTATGATTGGAGACCAGTATAATCCTCATTTGCCCATGATTGTATTATCCCTACCTGCCTATGATTGGAGATGATCCAACTGTCATTTCAGAAACTATCATTTAAAGTCACAGCCATTACCTAACTAAAGCCCTGGTCACAACCAACCGTGCATGTTTTTAGTCCGTAAATTTTTGGGGGAGGCCACGGCCGCCACATTTTTCTGAAAACGTGGGGAGGGAGTGGCAAGAGTAGGGAGGGAGTGTGTCAACGCAAGGTAGCGCAAGGTGTATGTGTGTGGCCCGTGAGCATTAGCGTGCATTGTACGATGTGCACATACGTGGTAAGTGAGTTGTACGTACTTACAACGTGCTTGTAACGTATGATCTCCGTGCGATTGCCACGTTGTCGTACGGAGGCAGTGCTTACACGTGCTGCTTACGTACGGTGCCCTTACTCACTCGCATGTTGTAAGTGCGTGCAAGTACGATGAACCTGAGTTTTTCCGCCCGATGTAGGTGGTGAAACCGTAGCCTGAAGGCAGCAAAAGATCCTCATGCACTAAAAGTGCTACAGTGTGTCTGCGTGCTCCCAATTCCGTACTTAGGCGGTACTCACCACGTACGGATCCCCAAGTTTTGTCCACGTTTTTGCAAGTAGACAGCACACACTTGCAAGTGTGGGACCACAGCTTCAAGGAGCTTTTGCATTCAGTATGCCATATCTATATGCAAAGAATTAAACTGCTGATTGCCTTTTTGTCTCAATTTTGCAACATTATGTTGTATTGTTTATATGTTATATGTAATGTGGAGGAGGGAAGGGAGACATAATAATGATAACCTTGATGTCTTTAATGTGATGGAGCTTCTTTTTAGTTAATTGTACATGTTGTTTAATGCATGTATATTTGTACTTGATTAATTCTTATGCTGTTTTGCATTTATTATAATAATAAATGTATATGCTCATTTTTAAAAAAAAAAAAAATCAAATTTTTTATTACTTTTATTTCTCTTACTATTTTCACTTTTACCCCTTAACTTTTTTGTGGGCACTATGTAATTTCCTAGCAATAAAGTATATCTTATCTTGAACATGTAGATGTAAAGAATATATAGATACTCAATCAGTCTGAGCCTGTATTATTACCACCAGGCTGTGTAATACAGCACCAGGCTGGCTGGCAGGTGGTAGTGGTCTTTTTGTTTCTGCTAGTGCTGTTTTGCCAGCAGTATGCTCCTGGTCTAGACCAGAATTATCCCTATTTTATCCCTATTTTGTTGGTTCATGGACACCTGCCTGAAAAAAGATGAAGACGAGAGATAATACTGAATTATTGACATTTGGTTTTCATTCCCTCGGCAGTTTTTACTGACCCAGTTATTAATTCATGACCTTTTGTTTGTATTTCTTAAGTTTTGCAATTGGTAATCCAGAGATGCAAAACCTAAAAGCTTGAAAAAGATGTGATATCCAGATGTTTTCAGTCCATAGTTCAGGTATGAATACTGAAGTCTTGTAAATCAGGTGCTGCGGTGTTATTTAGATAAAAACAATTTGGAGATGGCTTGAACAAGACTTGCACTTTCAGAGATGTTTTTATATGTGTAGAACCTTTCACATGCTTATCAGTATGTAAATTTTCATTGAGAATTTATTCCCAGTAGGAGGACACCATCAGTTTAAGACACTTGTTACTGCGTAGGAGGACATCCTCCACTCAGTAAAAGACACCTGTTAATCTGTAGTGTAGGAAGACACCCTCCACTCGGTAGGAGACACCTGTTAATCTGTAGGACACACTCCACACAGTAGGAGACACCTGTTACTCTGTAGGAGGATACCCTCAATTCAGTAAGAGACACCTGTTACTCTGTAGGAGGACACACTCCACTCAGAAGAGGACACCCTACACTCAGAAGAGGACACCTGTTACTCTGTAGGATGATATCCTCCACTTAGTAGGAGGATATCCTCCACTTAGTAGGGGGACAGCTGTAACTCTGTAGGAGGATATCCTCCACTTAGTAAGAGACACCTGTTACTCTGAAGGAGGATACCATCCACTCAGTAGGACAACTGTTACTCCTTATGAGGACACCCTCCACTCAGTAGGAGACACCTGTAACTCTGTAGAAGGACACCCTACACACATTAAGAGGACAGCTGTAACTCTGTAGGAGGATATCCTCCACTTAGTAGGAGGACAGCTGTAACTGTAGGAGGATATCCTCCACTTAGTAGGAGGACAGCTGTAACTGTAGGAGGATATCCTCCACTTAGTAGGAGGACAGCTGTAACTGTAGGAGGATATCCTCCACTTAGTAGGAGGACAGCTGTAACTCTGTAGGAGGATACCCTCAACTCAGTAGGAGACATCTGTTACTCTGTAGGAGGATACCCTCAGTATGAATATTGCTCTTCCTAAGCTCTTTATTATGGCTTATCTTGATCTTCCAGAAATCTTTGCAACTCTTGTTATGGAACATTAATCCTTGAAATACATTTGCAGTTTGCTAGTTCCATTGAATCCCACTGGGTGGGAGGTATGATCTGTCCTGTGCTAATATATCTGTTACCTGGTCAGTTTGGTTGTCTGATAATAATGGCCCGAAAGGGTGAAACCCCTTGTTATCCTAAGCTTTCTGTTTAGTGTTATCCTGCTGTTGTGAGATCTACTCTAATAATAAATGATGTTGTCTGTTTTGAGACCTCTTTGGTCATATACTTGAGTTTCTGTTAACAGACCATACAGAGCAGAGATTTTACAGCTGGACCCAGAAACCTCTCGACAGATCATTATGTGTATCAGTTCAGCTGCTCTTCTGGATCTCTGGAGTTAGTAACCAACATCCTGCCATCAGTACCTTCACATTGTGTGGTCAGATTTTCTTTTGTGAAGTCTTTGCCTGATGGTTTTACTCACAAGTCTCGACAATTCTTAATTAACTTGCATATGATGGGGTATTTCTTGGCTTGTCTTTATATGATGGACTTGTCTTCAAATGATGCCATATTTCTTAGCTTGTCTCCATATGATTAGGTATTTCTTGGTGTGTCTTCATATGATGTAGTATTTTATGGTTTGTTTTTCATATGATGCAGTATTTCTTGGCTTGTCTTCATATGATGCAGTATTTCCTGCTAAGCCTTCATATAATGTGGGATTTCTAAGTTTGTCTTCATATCAGTTTTTTTTTTTTTTTGGTAATTCTCATATGATGCAGTGTTTCTTGGTAAGTCTTCATATAATTGGGTATTTCTTGGTAAATCTTCCTATGATATGGTATTTCTTGGCAATTCTTCTTGTGAATGTATTTCTTGGTAATTCTTGATATGATACAGTATTTCTCGGTAAATCCTCACATGATGCGGTAAAAGTTTCTTATATTGATTTACTTAGCCAGAATTTATGTTTGATGCTGCTTTCCAGGTAATGATAGTTAACCTTACCTTCGTGATTTTTTAATATATACTTCTCTGTAATATATAAGATTCTCTTTTAGATTTTATGTAGCTTCTAAACATATATACTGGTTTATGTTTATACTAAACATAAACATGTCCTTGGCTTTGGTGCTGTTATCATAGATCTTCTATTGTCTCCTTTTCCTTCACTTATCAACATTAACACTTCAATGCCCCTGCTCATGTGGGTACCTGACTTAGGATCTCTTTTCATATGAATTATTTCTGGCACTGTTCCAGCGTTTGATGTTAGATATTTTCTTAAGAATGGCCTCAGTGAGAGGATATACACTGTTGAATTTCAGATCTATAAGAAATCCATTGTAAAATCCGGCAAGCAATCTTGGACTTTTGCAAGCATTATCTCAAGAACAGTTCAAGCAGTGGCTGTGCATGAAAAGATGTACCCTCAGATTTTGGACACATCAGCAATGTAATATGGCCACCATCCAGGGGTCCTGAATTTGCTTTGGCATGCACTGGTTCAAGCAATGTTGACTTAACTAGAGAAAAGTCATTACATGAAATTTTTACAAATGATATGTCCCTGTGAGAGGTCAGTAAACTAATATGGCCACCAGGCAGCCATATAAGATATCTGAGCACAGTGGGCTATATTTGAGGACCTTTGTGGTTTTAATCATTTCTTGTTTTGCCATAAGATTTATTTACCTGAATCTATCTCTAGTTGTATCCGCCAAAGCAGAGTTTTGCGGATACTATGTTTTCAGCTGCACGCCGCCGCGGCCGCCGCCGCGTAGGTGTCCGGAGAACTCCTCTGTAACCGCTGGGCGTAATTTTCCGAAACCCTGGATTATGTTCGGGTCACATGTGAACTGCTGCGCCCCGATTTTGTTTTGACCTCTGACCTTTCCTCTGCGCTCTGCGTCCGTTTGTGCGTCTGTTTCCACACATAAACCCACATATCTCGGGAACCGTTTGACCCATCAGGAAAATTTTTTTGCATAAATGTAGCCCTCTGAGAGCTTTATAACATACATCAAAAATGGTGGCGCCACCTGCAACCATGTTTGCACAGTGTCCATCTGTTCGTCTGCATTGGGTTAAAATCATTCATATCTCTGCAGTGACTTGACTAATTCACCTGAAATTCGGCATGCTTAAACATCCTGGATAGCTTTTCTGATTTTATGACAGGTTGCGCCACCTACATTCACGTTTACGCTGCAGACATCCAAGCTCATATCTCGGGAACTATTTGACCGATCAGGAAAATTCTTTTGCACAAATGTAGCCCTTGGAGAGCTTTATAACATACACCAAAAATGGTGGCGCCACCTGCAACCATGTTTGCACAGTGTCCATCTGTTCATCTGCCTTGGGTTAAAATCACTCATATCTCTGCAGTGACTTGACTAATTCACCTGAAATTTTGGCATGCGTATACATCCTGGATAGCTTTTCTGATTTTATGACAGGTGGCGCCACCTACATTCACGTTCACGCTGCAGACATCCAAGCTCATATCTCGGGAACCGTTTGACCGATCAGGAAAATTCTTTTGCACAAATGTAGCCCTTGGAGAGCTTTATAACATACACCAAAAATGGTGGCGCTACCTGCAACCATGTTTGCACAGTGTCCATCTGTTCTTCTGCATTGGGTTAAAATCACTCATATCTCTGCAGTGACTTGACTAATTCACCTGAAATTTGGCATGCGTATACATCCTGGATAGCTTTTCTGATTTTATGACAGGTGGCGCCACCTACATTCACGTTCACGCTGCAGACATCCAAGCTCGTATCTCAGGAACCGTTTGACCGATCAGGAAAATTTTTTTTGCACAAATGTAGCCCTTGGAGAGCTTTATAACATACACAAAAAATGGTGGCGCCACCTGCAACCATGTTTGCACAGTGTCCATCTGTTCCTCTGCCTTGGGTTAAAATCATTCATATCTCTGCAGTGATTTGACTAATTCCTCTGAAATTTGGCATGCGTATACATCCTGGATAGCTTTTCTGATTTTATGACAGGTGGCGCCACCTACATTCACGTTTATGCTGCAGACATCCAAGCTCATATCTCGGGAACCGTTTGACCGATTGGGCCAAAATTTTGCATGTGTATAGATCTCACATAGCTCTCTATCATACGCAAAACTGGTGGCGCCACCTGCAGCCATTTTTGCACAGCTCCCGTCTGTTTGTCTGCCATGGGATAAAATCACTCATATCTCGGCAGTGGTTTGACATATCTGCCTAAAATTTTGCAGGTTTATACATCCCCGACAGCTCTCTTGATTTTATGACAGGTGGCGCCACCTGCATTCTAGTTTATGCAGCAGACATCCAAGCTCATATCTTGGGAACCGTTTGACCGATTGGGGCAAAGTTTTGCAAAACTGGTGGCGCCACCTTCAACCATTTTTGCATAGCGTCCAACTGTTTGTCTGCCACGGGCTAAAATCACTCATAAACATATAGTGGTTTGATTTATCTGCCACAAAGTTTGCATATGTATACAACTTGGACGGCTTTCTGGATTTTGTGGTAGGAGGCGCAACCTACATGCACCATTTGGCTGCAGACATCCATGCTAATATGCAACACTTCACTCTATTTCCCCTTGCCACTCAATCCATGCCTCACTTCGCCCGTTCCACTCTGATTTAGGCGGATACACGTAGTTGCTTGTCGACTACCCGTATTCTAGTTGACTGTTGAACACTACCATATTACTTTAAAAAAATAACAGGGAGAGAGTCAAGATGAGTAGCTGGCACTCAATCCCTTTGATGTTTGTAGTATGTGATATTTTGATGCTATATTTCACATCACATTGTACTTCCATATTCAGTATCAATAAAATATCTTGAACAAACCAGGCAAGGATCTGGGAACTCCTTTTGCATGCATTCAAGAACTGTTAACACAATTGCTGTGAAGGTTTTAAAGAAAAATTGACAACCATGAAAAGATCCCTTACAAAATTTTGACCCAGCGAAAAATATAAAATGGCCACCAGTCCGTGATCTCTGAATCTTTTCACATGCATTAATATTATCTCAGTATTCCTTTTAGATGTTGCCATGTTATTCTTAAAGACCAGTCCAATTTATATTGTTCGTGGTGATAAATTTCAAACCAATATCCCAACCAGTATGGCCACATTGCTGCCACTTTGAGGAACAGGGCATTGTGTGCCCTTATTGAGGAACAAGGCATTGTGGGCCCTAATTCAGGACCTTTTGGTCCCAACCAATTTTAGTTCATACTGCAGCCAAAAAAAATATCACGGATACCTTAATTTTTGCTATGCACAAGATGGCCGCATAATCTGGGTTTATCATTGCCAGAGTAGAGGTGACAGTGGGCTATTAGAGCCCTAATTTCCGGAAATCAAGCTCTGATAGTTACAGCTTGTTTTATTTCTAGTCATTTCACACTCGTCTGACTGCAGTATGACTGATATATCACCGCAATAATAATCTCACGCAAGAAGATTTGATGGACCTGAATCATAAATAAAAAGGTTGCCAATTGTTTTGACATTAAAAGGAGTGTGTAAATGCTACTTGTCAGCCATGCAGTTGCCGTTGAACAGATTTACTGGGGATATATCAATTAGTGGTCTGGTATGGATCTAACCACGGCAGGTGAAGTAATTGGGGATCACTACTTGACATTTCACGGATGTGCATCTCAAAGACTCGGTTCCTGTTAGGACATGTGATCAGGGGGTTCGTTTATATCCTGGGGAACTAAATTAAACCACCTAGTGGTATACATATGCTTTCTTGATCAAACAATACAGCCCATAACACTTTAAATGTGGCAGAATGTTATTTCATGAATTGACATTTCACAAAATTTGACTTTGAAAATAAAAATAAAAAACGTGCAAGCAGCTAATGGTCAAACAATAAAAATGGCTTAGAGTCTTGTGAATTCAGCATGGACATGGAATGCTACTTTTACCCGGAGGCATTCACATCCATTACTGCCATTATTTGATTCCTTTGCAGTATGTTCACTTTCATCTTAAGCTTTAAGTCAATTTCCTGCATCAGCGTAAATTTACACCATTCACTGTCATTATCTCTTTTGGTAGGTGTGTTTACCTGGATGTGTCATTGTTACACTGACGCCTAAATATTGTTAAGGCCTCTTATACATAGTGGTGTATTTTGTCTTTAAGTTAACAGTATCCTCAGAAGTATTACTAACTGATAATGTTCAGAAGAAAATAGAACATATTTGAAGGAATAATGATATAGAAGTATCCATTTAATAAATAAATAAATGGCACTACTTACATCCAGGTACCCAGTTTAAGACACTACGGTACCACTTTTTGTGAGTATTGGAAATATTTACTGCTTTTCTTTTAATAATGCATCTGTTTAACACATTTTTTCATGGGAAATACTTTTTGTTTTTTAGCTCAGCTGACTATAAGTCATCTGAGCTATAGTCGTGGTCCATTGTCTGCCGTCCGTCCGTCTGTCCGTAGATGTGGCATGTTTTGAAACCATTAGACCTAGGAATCCAAAATTTGGCATAATGTTAGATGTCCCCAAGATCTCCTATCAAGCTGAAAACTGGGTCTTTGCGACTTCGTTCCTTTGAGAAATAAAGGAAAAACCTCAATTTTTTATTAAAAACCTATTTTTACACTTCAGGACTGCCTAATATCAAAACCACTCATCTGTTTTTCCTCATATTTACCATAAATATTCCTCTATATAGTTCCTATGTACATGCCAGAAATTAGGTCTGTATTATATAATTTTAAAAAAGTTATGGGCCCAAACATAATGCATGTTGTAAAAAATCAGGAAAGATATTTGATCACTTAACATGAAACATGCTATGGACTTTTTTCCAGAATATAACTTTAATTAATCAAAATTAAATTGTATACCCAAAATTAGATCAAAATCTTTAAATTTTTTAAAATATCAACAAAAATAAAAAATTGGTACCTTAAATTTTGCCTAACTTTGACCATGGCACTTTTTTTCCTGTAAGTACTGTGGATTTAATTTTCACAGCATGTTTTTGTAAGCATTTCAACTGTTAACACCAAAAATTTGAAACCAGTTGATCAAAAACTGTAGATTTTATTCAAGTTTTCAAGCACCATGTAACATATTGTTTACATCAAGCTAGTGTTATGCATTTTGCAAGAGCTCAGCTGACCCCAGCTTCAGCTCTCAGTTCCTAAAATTTGGCATACAATTAGATGTCTCCAAAATCCCCTACCATGCCAAGGACTTAATACCTTTGAGATATTAATAAAAAACTTCATTTTTCCATTTAAAACTAATTGTTACACTTCAAGACTGCCTAATATCAAAACCACTGATCTGACTTTAGTCATATATAATATACATATTTTTCTATACATTCTCTATGCACTTGCCAGAAATGATGTCAGTATTGCATAATTGTTTTAAGTTATGGGCCCAAACATGATGCACTTTGTAAAAAATCAAGAAATATATTTACTCCCTTAACAAAAGGATTGCTGAAGCTACAGATTTTTTTGTCAGGGATGTAACATTATTTAATCAAAATTCAATTGAATACCCAAAATTAGCTCTGAATTTTTCAAATTTTATAAGTTATTAGTATCAGTAAAAAATTAGTACCTTAAATTTTGCCAAACTTTGACCATGTCACGTTTGTTTCCTGTGAGCACTGTTGATATAATTTTCATCTCATGCACACATAAGGATTTCAGCTGTTTAATTTAGAAAGCTGAAGAAATTGGCCAAAAATTGTAGCTTTTATTAATGTTTTTATGAGACCATGTCAGATCTTGGCTCTCCCCAGCCCCTCTTGAGTCACCTGCATGTTGACCTTATTGACCTTTCAGCAAATTATGCACACTTGAGGCTAGGCATACACAGGGGCAGTCAGGCAGCTTATGGACAGCCACAGTTGATCCAGGTGTCCAACCGAACTCATCTAGTAGTTTTAACCAACAACATAACAATAAACAATACATTAATAAATTTTTATTAGTTTTTAATAACAAATTAATGAAAAATAGAAAAGGAATTTGTTAGTTGATAATAACAGGAAATTAACTTGCAGTTACTGATGATATAAGAATCTTGTATCGATGGATAGAATGTCACGTATTCTAAATAACACCATGCAGTCACTTATGGTATTTTTCAGTTCAATTTAATGATAAAAAAATAAATCATATTATTCATAACTAATCATTAGGGATCATATGAAGGAAATTAATGATAGACAAAGATGCAGTTGATAATATTAATCTAGATTCCTACTGTGTCTAGTGTGTACATTGATGTGAAATTAGTCAAAAATGAATATATTACATTTATTTTTTAATATAAATAAAAGCCATAAAACCAGATACTTATGATCATTATTTAAATGTGTGAATTTGTATATTCTGGATTCTCAACATCATTGTTTTGTGAAAACTGAATAAATACAAGACATGGTGCGAATACTTTGCAAATGTATTTGAATACGAATAATAAGAATGGGAATTCAGGTAAAAATGAAAGTATATGAATACCAGTGAAAATACTTTCAAAATGTATTCATGAATGCATTCATGAAAATATTCTTTGATATTATTTTAATAATCATTTCGGTTATATTTTATTTTTAAAAATTATACGATTCTCTTATTATTTTTAATAAAAATTATATTTGGGACAATATTTGTAATTATTTTTAATAAATAGTTAAACTCTTATATTATATGTTCTGCTTATTATAACAAGTCAAAATCTGTGTGACAATACCACTCCATTTGTTAATAAAATAAATAAAATCAATCCTCTTCCCTGTCTCCAAAGATACTACCAAAATCATACATAAGCTAAACACCAACAACTCATAATACAGCTTATATTTATTACCACACAAAACCGTCATGTGCCTCATTTCTAAATTATATTTTTTTATCATATATAACAGCTGAGCACCCTGACCAATGGGTCCCTTGTTTTTATGTGCCTTCAACAGAGCTTTACATTACAAAGTAAAACTATATAGCAGACTTTTCAAGGTTTACTTTACGTGAATCTGTAATAACAGGATGGGTATTTGATTTTTTCAGACAATTATCAAAATTGATTATGATCTGCTATAGCACTTAGATTTTAATTAATCAACATTTGAAAAAAAAAATTTTCATTCCATACCACATGTTGATAAATTATCAATTAAGTTTTAGCCGTTAATTTTACCATGTATAAATCTCAAATAACATCATCATAACAATAAGCATCAGGTTTCAGTAATTCCACCTAATTGTCCTTAAATTCAACCTTTTTACCCTTTACCGTAACATTCTTGAATAAATTAATTGCTCCTTTGTATTAATTTTCCGTTTTCCATCGCTTTCACTTTCCTTGAGAATATCTCATTAAGATTGAGTTTCACATAACCTTTTCATGGCAGCGCTAATTTGACCCATCCATCTTTAATATCAACAAGATTTGTTAGTTCATTTGCGGGATAATACAACAGGTCGTGTGAATATTACACCATGCTGAGACCGAATTAAGATCTCCTGACCTTAGATAGTCCTTGATGGTGTCTTTTGCCCAAGTGTCATTTTAACAGTGAAATAACCTGCTTGTATCAAAACATACTAGATCTTACACATTTTCGTCCTGTTAAAGTTCTGTTGCATACAATATTTTGAATATATTTAAATATTTTAATTTTTATATGCATGTCTTAGACAGTACATATCATGGTATACCAAAGTCCTTCAAATCTGTCTGTCCTTCCCAATAAGGTCAGAGGGCACCAGGCTTCTTTGTAAAATTCAGGCATATTTTATAAGGTCAGAGGGCACCAGGCTTCTTTGTAAAATTCGGGCATATTTAATGAGGTCAGAGGGCACCAGGCTTCTTTGTAAAATTCAGGCATATTTAATAAGGTCAGAGGGCACCAGGCTTCTTTGTAAAATTCAGGCATATTTAATAAGGTCAGAGGGCACCAGGCTTCTTTGTAAAATTCAGGCATATTTAATGAGGTCAGAGGGCACCAGGCTTCTTTGTAAAATTCAGGCATATTTAATGAGGTCAGAGGGCACCAGGTTTCTTTGTAAAATTCAGGCATATGTAATGAGGTCAGAGGGCACCAGGCTTCTTTGTAAAATTCAGGCATATTTAATGAGGTCAGAGGGCACCAGGCTTCTTTGTAAAATTCAGGCATATGTAATGAGGTCAGAGGGCACCAGGCTTCTTTGTAAAATTCAGGCATAATTAATGAGGTCAGAGGGCACCAGGCTTCTTTGTAATATTTAGGCATATTGAATGAGGTCAGAGGGCAACAGGCTTCTTTGTAAAATTCAAGCATATTTAATAAGGTCAGAGGGCACCAGGCTTCTTTGTGGTGTAATTCTAGTAATCTTACCAGAGTGAAATGTCTTTGAAATATTTTGCTTTTCATCTATATATCCCTTTCAGTAGTAAGTTTGAAAGTATTCCTATCTACATGTGGTCATGCATGCCATTTATAGTGGATAAAAAAACTCAGAAATATTCTGTGTATGAAAGCAATCAAGTCTGCTTAGACCATCTGGTGCAAGGTACAAAACACAAAATTGATTGACTTGTTGTATGGTCTCAGGTTATCTGCCTCTGTTTAATTTAATTATCTCATGGTTTATGTAAGTTCATGATGGCCTTGATATCATAAGGGACCAGTAAAACATCTGAAGACATTTAATATAGACTTTAGATTTGATACAGACAGCTGGAGCATTGTATGACCAAGGTGCCTTCCAGTTCAATAATTAAACCACAAATACGTTGTTCGCCTTAATGGACCTCATAAAACAGGATATACAAGTATAGAAACTATTACTGAAATGTATGTAAAATGCATAATAGTGCATTTAGAAGAGAAGCAGTGATTGCTGAAAAGCAGATATAAAGCAATAAAGGTACCTATGAAAACTACTGCATCACTACATTCAGTGAAAACAGTGATCAGTGACATTTATTAATGCACGCATTACTGAACTACAGATACATTTTAATTAACTATTGGAAATGAAATAACCCAGCCATGAAGCTGAATAGTTGCAGAGTTAATCTTCTTATTTAGATGATTACATTACAACATTGGGCTGGCTTTCTCTTATATTTATGATGCTTAAGGGAGGTACTCTGTATCAGTGCAGATGCTGTGGGTCTGTGGTTGACTTAATATTTGTGAGGTTAGATATTCGCGATTTTCACTTCTTCAGTATTTCACAAGGGTTTCATTTTTCACGATTTATCATACATTTACTTACACAATATACCTAACACATCATTTACCTGATATGCACACAAAACCTCAGCAATTGCATGAGGAGCTGAGGGAACAACGAACACATTGAAAATTTTAATGTAATAGTGGCAGATATACAAATGTATTCATGATATTTAAATTATCAATTTTAGAATTATTATTGATGCTGCCGGCCCAATATACGTGAGATGACATTGAGGCTATTACTCTACAACTGTGTTTTGTGATTATTTGAAACCCAGGTGAACAAAAGGCGCACCAATATAAGTAAAATTACCCACTGAAATAAACTGATCTGGGAATAGATAAAAAGCACTGACATTTTCTCCTTTGTTGTGTGTTACAATTTAAATTTAAGTATTACTCTTAAAAAGATTGTAATAAAATCTGTAATTGCTTTCATTAATTTGAACATGTTTTTTTTTCTCATGGCTAGAATAAATGAGAGAACAATTTATGTTTAACAAAGACTTCAGTCATTTGGTCAATCATTCAGTTTTCTTCAACTGAAATTAATGTACATCTTGTTAATAGGCTTCTTTGTATTTTGAATAACATTTTTGGTGAAGAGCAAATCCAATTAATTAAGACATCTTGCTCAGTTTCTTGTTGCCGTGGAGAGCTTTTAAATGAACCATTGTTACCATTGGTTACAGTTGGTTTGCATCTTGAATTGTTTTTTGGAATTCATTAGTACCGGTATTACTTAGTATATTTTGATCAAGAATTGTGCTCCTGTGGGATATGACATATGTAAATTCTGGTTCAGTGCTCCTTGCAGGAGTCAAATAGGTTTATTTTCTTCTTTCGCAGTGAAGCCTGTAAGGAACTTGTTATTGATAATTCATCTCTTCAGTTTTTCTGGTGATCAGAGTAGTGCCACCAAAGAAATTTGTATTATATTGGCTTTTAACAAAACGTGCATGAAAGGACTCCTACAGGATATTGCGTTTTTTTATTCACAATTTCTTCTGCAGTAGAGAGTATTAATAAACGGAAAGTAATCTGTCTGACAATATGTGATGTATCATCCTTCAGCTCCATTTTCTTTATGGGGCAGACATCACGATCTTGTTCTTGCCTCACTGGTTGGCATGGTGGAATTATAAACCAGCCAGTTGCTACAATCATAAATGCTTCAGTTGATTAGAACACCCGCAAGAATGATTAACTTAGCTCAGCAAAAGGAATGTTAGACTCTTGGAGTCTGTATTTCAATTCTCACACCGTTATTGTCTGATCTTAACAACTTCTGTCCTGGGATGTGAGCTGGTCGTCAGACATGTGTATGGAACTGGATGTACTGTGCATTAAAAGGTAAGATTTTAAATGCTCCGGTTACATAAATTAAAGAAGTGTTTTATCCATGGCTCCCTGGAGCCAGACGTTATTTTGCGCTTTGAATATTGTTGAAAACCTGTGACTTGAATCTTCTTTGATTTCCAGTTTTAAATCCATTTGCAGCTTTTAGAGGAACTTTTTCAAGATAGTGGGACGTGATACGATGCAGTTCTTCAGAATATTTATACCACACTTGCCGGAGCTGTAAGAAGTCTGCACAATCATTTACTGCTTACAATAAAAAAGTTGTAATTTTACTCTACAATGAAAACAAAATGAATGAATATGAATGATACATCCAGGCAGGCTGGTTTCCCCACAGTGTGGTTTATTGAATCTTAATTATACAAGATTTATATAGATGGTGTTCTGTTAACAGGTATTACCGGCTTGTTTTGCTGTCTCTGTCACTTGATGTTTTCATTACAAAACAACTTTGTGTGATGGTACTGAATCACAGTTTGTGCTTGTAGGCTGAACAACATTTTTGTCTCACAGTGCTTGGTTGAAGACTGAACCATGTGTGTGTTTGATATTATGGCTTTAAAACAAGGTTTGGTTCTCAGGCACATTTTTCAGAAATCTATACGGGCGTTTTTTATTTTTAATTTTTATGTGTGTTTCGATAAAAATGTCAAATGATAAGGAAAATCATGAAAATAACAGATTTATTTTGCTGAACAAGTAAAAGCACTGCATAACAAAATAAATTTGATCAAAATTGTATGATTTATCTTCTGTAAAGAAATCGAGCGACTGGAGCTCAAAATTGGAAAGTTTCTATTGAAAATCAAAATAAAAATTTTTGATGCAGGGGATTAAAATTGACGCGGTCGGTGCCTGAGAAGCATACCTTTTATTTTTTTTTTTTGGCCTTAATGATCAGACCTGGTAGAGGTCTTTGACCACATCTTTAATCTTTTAGCTCAGCTTTCAGTTATTTATAGGTGTGTGTCTTTGTTCAGCATCCTGACGTCTGGTCATCTCAAGTTTTCAAATGTCACAGAGGGTTATTCATGACTCCTGGCTTGATAATATAATTTCCTATTCATGATAAGAGAGCTAGGCTTGTTTTCTGTGTGGTACAGAAGTCCTCTTTAAATCGAGACTTGACTAATAAGAAGTAAATGTTTGCTGGCTACTGCAGTCCGCGATTTACTGGATCTGATATGAAGCTGCTAGATTTGTAAAAGCCAGACACATGGTCATTAAGTTGGTAACTCCTCTACAAGTAATTTGTGAGAGAATAAAAAACAGTTGCACAAATTTAACTTTCTTATATAGCCTGGAGGTTCCATATCAGAACTTTCTTTTTGGTTGTGTAATAAATGAGAAAGCTTTCACTTCTAGTGGTTAAGTGATGTGTTCATCCGCCTTAGTGGGTTTATTCACAACATAACTTACCCAATCATGAATGAAATCTCATGAAATTTCAGGGCATTTTGAGGATGGGCCAATGAAGAAACAATTAGATTTTGGTGTGGATTTGGCACATGATCTGGTTTCAGGGATGTCATCAATGAATATTGACAAAGTATAGTCACTTATGCATGAATGAACCTTGTAATATTGGCTGAATAAGTGAATGCACAGTGGTTTACTTTTGGAAGCATCCCACAATAGGATGGAGGCTTGCAATCCTAAGAATGCAGATTTCTAGTTGTATAAGCAATTGTTTGCAGCACTTTGACAGATTTGAGTTTTTTATGCCCCCGCCACAAAGTGGCTGGGGCATATAGTTTTACCCATGTCCGTCATTCCGTCCTTCCGTCCTTCCGGGCCACAAAGTGGCTGGGGCATATAGTTTTACCCATGTCCGTCATTCTGTCCTTCCGTCCTTCCGAAATCAAACAGTTGTACGGACTTTTTTTCGCAATGCCTGCAGATATTGGCCTGATTTTTGGTGTGTTGGCAGATATAGACCAGTTTCAGATCTAGTTCACGTTTCGTCCCGGTTGACCTTCTTTTGACCATTTTACGGCTCCTAAACTTAGAAAATTTCATGAAAAATAGAAATTTTCATGACAAATACACATGTACGGACTTTTTTTCTCAAGCCTGCAGATATTGGCTTGATTTTTGGTGTGTTGGCAGATATAGTCCAATTACAGATCGAGTTCACGTTTTGTCCTGGTTGACCTACTTTTGACCGTTTAACGGCTCCTAAACTTAGAAAATTTCATGAAAAATAGAAATTTTCATGACAAATACACATGTACGAACTTTTGTTCGCAATGCCTGCAGATATTGGCCTGATTTTTGGTGTGTGGGCAGATATAGACCAGTTACAGATCGAGTTCGCGTTTCGTCCCGGTTGACCTACTTTTGACCGTTTTACGGCTCCTAAACTTAGAAAATTTCATGAAAAATAAGAATTATCATGACAAATACACATGTACAGACTTTTTTTCGCAATTCCTGCAGATATTGGCCTGAATTTTGGTGTGTGGGCAGATAATGACTAGTTACAGATCGAGTTCGCGTTTGTCCTGGTTGACCTACTTTTGAACGTTTTACGCCTCCTTAACTTAGAAAATTTCATGAAAAATAGAAATTTTCATGACAGATACACATGTACGGATTTTTTTTCGCAATGCCTGCAGATATTGGCCTGATTTTTGGTGTGTGGGCAGATATAGTCCAATTACAGATCGAGTTCACGTTTTGTCCTGGTTGACCTACTTTTGACCGTTAAACGGCTCCTAAACTTAGAAAATTTCATGAAAAATAGAAATTTTCATGACAAATACACATGTACGGACTTTTTTTCGCAATGCCTGCAGATATTGGCCTGATTTTTAGCTCAGCTGACTATAAGTCATCTGAGCTATAGTCGTGGTCCTTTGTCCGTCGTCCGTCCGTCCGTTAACAGGGCACGTTTTAAAACTGTTGGACCTACGAATCCAAAATTCTGCATACCATTAGATGTCCCCAAAATCTCCTACCATACCAAAAATTGGGTCATTAGAACTTCGTTCCTTTGAGATATTAAGGAAAAACCTCTGTTTTCCTTAAAAAAGCCATTGTTACACTTCAAGGCTGCCTAATATCAAAACCACTGATCTGTTTTTGATCAGATTCACATTCTTCCATACATTTTCTGTGCACATACCAAAAATTAGGTCAGTATTGGGTATTATTTTGAAGTTATAGGCCCAAATATAATGCAATTTTTAAAAAATCAGGAAATATATTTGCTCACTTAACATGAGAATTGCTAAAGCTGGAGACTTTTTTTTCAGGAATATAACTTTATTTAATCAAGATTCAATTGTTTACCCAAAATTAGATCTGAATTTTGCAAATTGTTCAAGTTATTAGCATAAATAAAAAATCAATACCTTAAATTTTGTCCAACTTTGGCACCTCTGCCCTGCACCTCCCCCCCCCCCCCCCCCCCAGCTGGTGCATAAACTAGATGAATGTTATAATTTTCTGTATTTTATTTTATTCTTGGACATGCTACATTTTAGATTTTGTATTGTACCACCAGGGTTACAATGATTAAAGTGCACATTTAATTGTGTCCACAAAGTGATGTATTGCTATGAAAGTGTGGATGTTCATCAGATAAATAATGCTTTATTTCAGAAGAGTAAAACTTCACCAGGTGTGAAATTGACTATTAATTCCAGTAATTAATTTTAGCTGAGATTGTAATTAGCATAATTATATTGTTTGTCCCTCATTCAACCAACAGTGTGTATACTTTATTTGAAAAGATGTTTTTATTTTATCAAATGTACTGAATCTTTAATTTTATTTCGGTGAATAAAATTAAGCATGTACTGAAAACTCCAATGTGCAAAACGTTTTAATAGGGATTCAAGGAATAATTTTGTAGATGCCATGTTGTTATATATAAACTTAAATGCATTATTCCCTTGAAAGTGAAATGAAGGTATTAGTCCATTCAGTCCACTTGCCTGTCCATCTGCAAATTTTTCATATGCATCACAGTATCTCAAAACTTTTACTGTTTTTCTTCATGACAGTCTTGTCAGAGTATTAGTTTGCAATCATATATTGAGAACTTTACTATAAACAAGTAGGAGGGCCCTTTCCTCTTAGCTTCTCATATGCTTATATAAATAAAAAACATTACAATAGAATATTTTTCATATTTTGCATTTGCAAAAATTTCAAACTTAAGCTGGTTGTCGTGACCCATGGGTCCTTTGTTTATATTCTGGATTCTCAACATCATTGTTTGGCTAAAACTGAATAAATACCAGACATGCCATTATAAAATTTCTTGCATAAGAATGGGAATTCAGGTAAAAGTGAAAGTATTTGAATACCAGTGCAAATACTTTCAAAATGTATTCATGAATGCATTCATGAATATATTCTATAATATTATTTTAATAATCATTTCATTTATATTTTATTAAAAAAATCATATGATTCTCTTATTATTTTTAATAAAAATTATATTTGGCACAATATTTGTTATTAAATTTTAATAAATAGTTAAACTTTTATCTCATATGTGCTGCTTATCAGTTATATGGCCAAGTCAAAATCTGTATGACAGTGGCACTCCATTTGTTAATAAAATAAATGAAATCAATCTCTTCCCTGTCTCCAAAGAAACTATCAAAATCATACATAAGCTTAACACTAACAACTCATAATACAGCTTATATTTATTGTATCGCCAGACATAGTCTGGAGATACTATGGTTTAGGCACGGTCGCGCCGCCGCCGCAGAGATTTCTTTTGGACACAATAACTCAAAAAATATTTCACAGATCCTTACCAAACTTGGTATATGTATAGATATGGGTGAGAGGACGACGCCTATTTAAAATGAGGTCATGACCTCAACTAAGAGAGTGACCTTGACCTTGAATAGTTTCAATTTTGGGGAAAATCACACAATTTCTTAAATATCTTAAGAAAACTTGCATGGATTGATCCCAAAATCAAGTTGATCGAAGATCATGGATAGGGTTGTCATGTTCCAGAAACTGGTGGCGCCACCTATTATTCTTTACTTGTTTTCATGCCGTTTAACATCCCCAAAATTGCTACTTGACAGTACTGTGAGCATTATAAGTCAAAAACTAATGGACAGATTTCTTTCATATTATGCAAATACATAGATATGGGTTATGGGATGATGTTTATTTAAATTGGGGTCATGACCTTTCCTATGAGAGTGGCCTTGACCTTGAATATTGCCATATAGGGTGAAAATCACACAAAATCATTAATTTCTCAATAAGGGATGCATGCATTGGTCCAAAAATAAACTTGACCGAAGATCTTGGATAGTAATGTCATGTACCGGAAACAGGTGGCGCCACCTGTTATTCTTTTACTTGTTTTCGTGCCGTTTATTACCCCATCATTGCCACTTAACAGTACATTTATAACCTGTGAGCATTATAAGTCAAAAACTAATGGACAGATTTCTTTCATATTATGCATATACATAGACATGGGTTATGGGATGATGTATATATAAATTGGGGTCATGACCTTTCCTATTAGAGTGGCCTTGACCTTGAAAAATTGCCATATATGGTGAAAATTACACAAAATCATTAATATCTTAATAAGGGATGCATGCATTGGTCCAAAAATCATCATGTTCGAAGATCTTGGAAAGTATTGTCATGTACCGGAAACAGGTGGCGCCACCTGTTATTCTTTTACTTGTTTTGTGCCGTTTAATACCCCATCATTGCCATTTATCAGTACTGTGAGCATTATAAGTCAAAAACTAATGGACAAATTTCTTTCATATTATGCATATACATGGATATGGGATATAGGATAATGTTTATTTGAATAGGGGTCATGACCTTTCCAATGAGTGGCCTTGACCTTGAATATTGCCATATATGGTGAAAATCACACAAAATCATTAATTTCTCAATAAGGGATGCATTGATTGGTCCAAAAATCAACTTGAACGAAGATCTTGGATAGTGTTGTCATGTACGGGAAACAGGTGGTGCCACCTGTTATTCTTTTACTTGTTTTCGTGCCGTTTAATACCCCATCATTGCCACTTAACAGTATTGTGAGCATTATAAGTAAAAAACTAATGGACAGATTTCTTGCATATACATAGACATGGGTTAGGGGATGATGTATATTGAAATTTGGATCATGACCTTTTCTATGAGAATGACCTTTTCTATGAGTGTGGTCTGATATTAATTGTTGCTGAAGATTGGGGGCCTATTCTTAAAGGGGGGGGGATTAATTGTCTGGGGATACTATGGCACCTGCGGTGCCAAGAAATATCTAGTTTCCACACAAAACCAGCATGTGCCTCATTTCAAAATCATATTTTTTTATCTTATATAACAGCTGAGCGCCGTGACCCATAGGTCCCTTGTTGGTGTGTGGGCAGATATAGACCAGTTACAGATCGAGTTTGCGTTTCATCTCAGTTGACCTACTTTTGACCGTTTTATGGCTCCTGAACATAGAAAATTTCATGAAAAATATGAAATTTCAAGACAAATACACATGTACAGACTTTTTTTCGCAGTGCCTGCAGATATTGGCCTGATTTTTGGTGTGTGGGCAGATATTGACCAGTTACAGATCGAGTTCGTGTTTCGTCCCAGTTGACCTACTTTTGACTGTTTAACGGCTCCTGAACATAGAAAATGTCATGTAAAATATAAATTTTCATGACAAATACACTTGTACAGACTTTTCTTCGCAATACCTGCAGATATTGGCCTGATTTTTGGTGTGTGGGCAGATAATGACCAGTTACAGATCGAGTTCACGTTTTGTCCCAGTTGACCTACTTTTGACCGTTAAACGGTGCTCTAACATAGAAAATTTCATAAAAAAGTGCACATGTATGGACTTTTTTTCGCAGTGCCTGCAGATACGGGCCTGATTTTTGGTATGTAGGCAGATAATGACCAATCACAGATCGAGTTCTTGTTTTGTCCCAGTTGACCTACTTTTGAACATTTGACTGCTCCTGAACATAGAAAGTTTCATGAAAAATAGACATTTTCATAACAAATGCATATGTACTGACTTTTTTTCCTCATTGCCTGCAGATACCACCCTGATTTTTTATGTGTGGGCAGATAATGACAGTTACAGATCGAGTTCGCGTTTCGTCTCGGTTGACCTACTTTTGTTTTACGGCTCCTAAACATAGAAAATTTCATGAAAGACAGAAATTTTTATGGAAAATGCACATGTATGGACTTTTTTTTACAATGCTTGCATATACTGGCATGATTTTTGGTGTGTTGCTTGATAATGGCCCGTTACAGATGGAGTTTGCATTTTGGCCTTGTTGACCTACTTTTGACCATACGACACCTCCTGAACTTAAACAATTTTTCAAAATTTTACAAATGTTTCTAATTTGCCCCAGGCGGGGGCATTCGTGTCGTTCCGACACATCTACTGATCTAGTTTAAATGAAGAATACACACACACATTTAGCATATGTTCTCTTGTTTTGATTTTAATTCTTTGAGAGAATTGTTTTTAGCTCGACTGAAAGTCATCTTAGCTATAGCGATCACTCTTTGTCAGGCCAGCTGTCCATTTGCCTATTAACAGTGCACAATTCCTAACTGTTAGACCTAGAAACTTCTAACTTGATTCTTTGCATGCATATTGATCATGGAGTGTGTCATTGGCTTGTGCAGACTGGTAGCCTAGCTGTATTTTGCTAATTTTTTTTACACAGTTTTCTCTTATTTTTGAGACAAATGAAGCGGTCATCCATTTACAGGGCACAAATAGTAACTGTTGGACCTAGAATCTTCTTACTTGACATCCAGGGAGATCCATGAAAAATCTCCTTGGACACCTGAAATTAGGTCTATATCCTCCATGTAAAGGGGCTTGTAACCCCCCCCCCCCAAAAAAAATAATAATTAAAAATTTGATACAAAAGCTCCAGTATCTGAATAACTTTGCATTGGTGGCCATGATTCTTTGCATGCATTTGGATCTAGTGTTTAAGTAGTTCCTTCCGACTAGTGGCGCCACCTGTATCTTGTAACTTTTTGTATACATTTTTTAGCGAACCTGTGAGCTTATGCAATGGTGCAGCGTTGTGGGTCCTGCGGTGTGCGTCGTCTGTACGTTAACCATGGCTATCTCAAAAACGGCAGGAGCTAGCATCACCAAATTTTTTGCAAATAAACAGTCATCTGAAAAACTATCGGATCTTGTTTATTTTTTTTAACTGCATTTTCTGAAATTTTATAGGGAAAAAGCCAAAGAGCTTTAAAAAATCGAGACCTTCAAATGAAGCAGCCTGGCTGATTATAGGGCACAAACTGTAACAGTTAGACCTAAAATCTGCCACCTGTACACCCAGGGAGGTCCTAGGCAAATCTCCTTGGAAACCTGAAACTAGGTCAAAATTCCTATATTCTGCAAGATATATGAAAGGACATGATTTGAGCACCCTATAGGACAGATTTGCATGTTTGATCACAGTTGGACCCAGAAACTTCTACTTTGAGCAAGAATGAGGGAGGTTCCGGTAAAAATTTCTTTGAAACCTGAAATAATGTTCTGCAAGCTGTGTGTAAGAACATTATTTTAACACTCTTATAGTCAGATGGGCACAGATGGTAGCTGCTGGATGTCTAATAAGGTCACTGTAACCGATATCTAAGGTTTATTGGCATGATGTACCCATTGTTCAAGGTTCCTTGATTTCAGCTGAGCAGCATGGCCCATGGGCCACTTGTTTTTCAGTTTTTTTATCATTTTTTTTTTTTGCAGAATATTAATAATTAGCACATTTTATGACGGTCCTTAAGGATTCATGTTTGTCTGCTAATGCAAATTATTTTTGACACAAATTTTTGTTACAACGGAGCAGATGTAATTAACATAAAAAAAAATGTCCAGCTTTAGTTTCACCATTGCTTGTGCATGAAAGAGATGGCATTTTCTTGGTTTCATTTCATGGAAAGACCTCAACAGAGGAAGCCCTGTTACTCTGGACTCCTCAGAGAGACTTGCTTTATTAACTCTAGAAATTATTCTGCCACAATTGTGTGCTTTTCACCGGGGCAAAGGATGTTTGGGTGTCTGGGGGAGCATGTACTTTGGTTTCTTTGTGTTGTCAAGAATCTTCTATATTGATTTATTTTTATTTATGTTTTTGTGCAGTTTACCAGTCTGCTAGTTTGAGCATATTCAACCATGGAGCTGTAGTTGCTTTCAGAACACCATTTTCAATTTTCCTTCAAGATTCTTCATTGAAATTCAGTTTGACGTAATTGAGAACATACAAGAAGTTGAATTTTTAAGGCTCATTTTTTATTAGGACAAAACCTACCAGAATGAAACCAGCAATAATTGCTTTAACAGGTATAGAACCACCTTTTATTGATTATCTTCTTAATGCCTTATTTTGTGACACATTGAAAATTCAAAATTCATTTCCTACCTCAGTGAATTTAATCACTTAAACACATATAGGTATTTGCATGGTTCTTGTTCATTTGGCAATATTTATTGAAGAGAGAGTTCATGTAAAAGTTGGTCACTGCAGCCTCAACGTGTTGTTGGGCCTAGTTATTATAATTATAAGGCCAGCCTATGACTTCAAACTGGAACCTTTGGTTTTACCATAGAGTAAGGGTATTTGGAGGCTAGAATATGTGCATGTCCACTAACAGTGCACAGTTGTCAGTGATGCAGGATTTAAGTCTGTACATGGGTCAGCCTTTTTTAGGACTTGGACTCCAGGGCCTGGCTCTAAGGCTCAGATGTAAGGATTCGAGAAATCTCAGGTCCAGCGAAAAAAACAAACTGTGAACTTACTATATACAGATGGTACATGGATGAACTTCTAACAGAATATTACAACAAATATTTAAAGATTATTGTTACGGAAACAATTTGCTCAGGGGAGAAAATTGGGCTGGTCCCGGATTTGTCATAATAAAATTAGGCCAGAAAACGTGCATATCATCTCATGCAGGCTGCTTGTTTTGATTATATCAACATGTTTATAAAATGTGAGGGCCTGCCAAAATATAAAAACAGGGGCATCTGGCGGCAAGTCAGATGAGCCAGAGCTTTACAAATGACTTTATGCAACAAGTGATCTTTCTACATCTGCATACCTACCACCTTAGGCTAAAATAAAAAAAAAAGTATGGTTCTCAGGCACTGTTTTTCATAAATCAATGTGGGCGGGCGGATTTTAATTTTTAATATTTTTGTATGTTTTGATAAAAATGTCAAATGATAATAACAGATTTATTTTGCTAAACAAGTTAAAGCACTACATAACAAAGGAAATTGTATGATTTTATCTTCTTGAAAGAAATTTCCAAGCGGATGCAGCTCAAAATTGGTAAGTTTCTATTGCAAATAAAAAAAAATTGTTGATGCGGGCATTTAAAATTGATAAGGGCAGTGCCTGAGAACCATACCTTTTATTTTTTTTGGCCTTAGGTTACATTTTTCCCATTTGTCAACATTGCTGTGTTTACAAATACTCGAATGTTAAACAAGTTCATACATCCTGAAGTCACAAAGGTGTTATAAGAGCTTTTCAGAACCAAAAAAAACCCTTAGATCATAAATATATACAGAGAAGAAGCCAGAAATCACATTAAATCTTTTTCAATAGGTAAGTGAATAGGCCACTTTAAAGTCAGAAGCCTGCTATGTTAAGATCCTTTTCTTTCTTAATTGCCAGAGATGCAGGAGTCTTCAGGGTTAGACATTGACTTTTATTCTCACCTGCCAAGTTGGGCAGCTAGTTGATAAACTTCACCTGCCCAAATGTGTCTGTCACCTGCCCATATTCTTGTTTATAAGAGTATTAATTTGTCCCCAGACAAAGTCAGGGGATACTATGTTTTCATACTGGTCCCGCTGCTGCCACCGCATATAAATCTTGTTGGCGCGATAACACAAAAAATATTTCACGGATCTTTACCAAACTTGATATATGTATAGATATGGGTGAGAGGACGACGCCTATTTAAAATGAGGTCATGATCTTGACTAGGAGAGTGTCCTTGACCTTGAATAGGTCCAAATTTGGGGAAAATCACACAAATTCTTAAATATCTCAAGAAATCTTGCATGGATTGATCCCAAAATCAAGCTGATGGAAGATCATGGCTAGGGTTGTCATGTTCCAGAAACTGGTGGCGCCACCTATTATTCTTTACTTGTTTGTGTGCCGTTTAATACCCCCAAAATTGCCACTTGACAGTACTGTGAGCATTATAAGTCAAAAACTAATGGACAGATTTCTTTTATATTATGCATATACATAGATATGGGTTATGGAATGATGTTTATTTAAATTGGGGTCATGACCTTTCCTATGAGAGTGGCCTTGACCTTGAATATTCCCATAATTGGTGAAATTCACACAAAATCTTTAATATCTCAGTAAGGGCTACATGGAACGATCCAAAAATCAAATTGACCGAAGATCTCAGATAGCTTTGTCTCTTGCTGAAGACAGGTGGCACCACCTTGTGTTGTTTTCTTGTTAAAATGTTAACGTAATAACTTTGTAAGAAATTGAGGTACAGTCACCAAACCCACAGGTTTGATGCATCTTATCAACGGCTAGCTCAAGTTCCAACAAGGATGACCTTGATGCATTTTTTCAAGGTCACAGCAGCGATTATGCTAATACAGGTGGCTCCACCTTGTGTCGTTTTCTTGCTTTTGCACATGTTAATACTCCACCATTGCCACTTGACAGCACTGTTAGCATGATAAATTGAAAACTATGCATATCATATAAATCATGCATATATGTATTTTAAAGTTAAAAAAAAAATTATATTGGATTTTTTTTTTTCTCTTCTGCAGAATACAGGTGGCACCACCTTGTGTCGTTTTCTTGCTTTTACCCCACCATTGCCACTTCACAGCACTGTGAGCATGATAAGTTGAAAACTAATGGACAGATTTCTTTCATATCAAATATATAGATATGGGTTATGGAATGAGATATATTTCAATTTGGATCATGACCTCTCCTAAGAGAGTGACCTTTACCTTAAATATACCCATACTTATAAGAAACCATGGTGTCTTGCCAAATGTCAGTCTCTGCATCTGAATTCAAGATGGGATCCTATTCTTCAAGGCCGGGAGGAGGGGGGGGGGGGTTAATTGTCTGGGGATACTATGGCACCTGCGGTGCCAAGAAATATCTAGTTCATTAACATGTGTTAATTTCATAACTTGTTCTATGACATTTATGTCAATTCAAACCTAGGATGTTGATAGATATATAAATTTTTACCATATTTCACATCAATTTGATAATTCCTTTAGAGTGAATGAATTAGATACTCTGGCAAAAAATACAAAAGAAACCAATATCACTATAACGCTGAAAATTTTAGTAAAACAGTTTATTATATGTCAGAAGAGTTGATTTCATCTTAAGTTGACATATTTGACACTGGTCACATACATGAATAATTTCCCTTTAATCAAAGTCAGTGATTGATTGGACACCCTTCATGCCCTATGCAACTGGGGTTTTCACCTGCCCAGTAAACCTCAAATCTCCATCTGGCAGATAGGCCATGGTAAATGTTGATCCCTGGTCTTTGTACATGGAGCTCGGCTATTGACTTGTTTGGCTGTTGTGCTTAAGGACTTATTATATCATAGAAATTAAGAGATTATTGATATTTGGGTTATTCCAATACCCAGTTGTGGAAACTTGTAATCCAGAAAGATAAATATTAATGTTATCATACGGTTTTCTTCGGACTAATTAAATTGAAAATGCTCTCTTATTCTAATGGTGTTCTACCAGTCTTAAAGGAAAGAATAAGAGTAAAATTGATGTTCCTTTGTAATATAATGTTTTGACGCCTTGCTGGTTATTATCCCAGAAGATGCAGTTTCCATTTTGGTTGGTATCTTTTACCCTATCAGCATCACAGGTTGCTGCATCCGTTAATATATATCTGACCTTGGCATGCTGCTGAGATAAGGGCCTGTTTTACCGGAGCTCTGGAAATTGCTTTTGGAAATGATCCATGTTTACCTTGCCATTTCCTTCATGATGAAACATCTTGCTGTTTAACTGACTATTATCATGACCCAGTGCTTATAAAACCTTCAGTTTATGTCAGATTACAGACTGTAATCTGGCTGCAGCAGTGGGATGGTTTCTTTTTTTATTATATATATATCTGGCCCTGTAAGCAAAATGACACGGCTGTTATTTAGTTTTATTGTTGTTGATATCCTTCAGTGCAGTCTGAGTTAAACTCCATCAATTCATTTACGTCTGTTCTTTCATCATTGTAATTTACAGTCATGCGGACTATTATTTTATATTGTTGCTAAATTAATCTATCCGTCTGTTAAACTGGCATGTTTTTTAACTGTTAGACCTACAAATCCAAAATCCGGCATACTGTTAGATGTCCCCTAGATCTGTTACAGAACTGAAAACTGGGTCACTGTGACTTCCTTCCTTTGAGATATTAAGGAGAAATTCAATTTTTTCATTAAAACCCTGTTATCACACTTCAGGACTGCCTAATATCAGAACCACTCATCTGTTTACCTTCATATTTACCATAAATATTTCCCTATATAGTTGCTATGTACTGGCCAAAAATTAGGTCAGTGTTAAATAATTTAAAAATTTATGGGCCGGAACATAATGACTTTTTTAAAAAACAGGAATGATATTTACTCACTCAACATGATAATTTATACCTGAAATTAGATACCAAATGAATACCTTAAATTTTGCCCAACTTTGACCTTGGCACGTCAAGAACATTTGATTTAATTTTCACAGCAGTTACACATAAGGATTTAATCTGTTGAATTCTGAAATTTGAAAATAGTCTAAAAAATTAAGCTACCGCCCTGCCTGGGTAACCTTATTAGTGATGCAGCACTGGTTGAGCACCCCTGCTGTCACAGTTGTGCAGTTATTCGTGTCATATGTCTCATATTGACAGGGTCTAGATAATAAATGACATTAAAAAGAAATTGGTAAGGAATTTAAAATAATTATTTCAATATTACCATTTTTTTCTAAATATAAAGAATTATGGTTTCTGGCTGATATTACCTGTATGAATATGGACAAGTAATATCCCATTGTTTTGCATTTTTGCTGTGACCACAGACAACTCAAAATGACACTTCATATTGAAGCCTTTTTTACAATTTATGATGTACAGAACTTTGCTTAATTCATTCCCTGTTGTGCTCAAGTTGAATTGTAGAATTTAACTTAAATTCCCCGGCTGGAATTTGGAAAGTGGGGAGAAATGTTCCCAGGCCCCATTCCCCCTACAGATCTGTGAAAAACTGCTGAACTGTCAACAGCTTATCAAAAAGCCATCCAATAAGGCCATCTTTAAAAAATTCTGTGTTGGGGCTAACCCGGCTGGTCGAGATTTTTGGCTGCGGCTGGAATTTTTTGTTGTTGTCATTTCTGCAAATAAATATTTTTTTTATGATCTGCTGTAAGCGCACCTGGGCCCTTAAAAATCTGCCTTCATGTGCTAGAAAAATAGCACTATTTTCATATTTTTAGATGTTCTTAATTGCCATAATGAAAGGTATTACCCGATGTTGCCGATCTTTTTAATTTGAGCCTTAAAAATTAGTCAGGTTGTGCCTGTATATATACGTATTTATATAAACATTTTATATTTTCTACTACTGTATATGGCATTGGCTATTACTAAAGAGTTCATTTTTTACCCACCCTCTTAATTATTCCTATTCACTTGCAAAGGAAATCTCAAACTGCACTCATTCATACAATTCAGGCACTCGCATACAACACCAAAAAAAAATTGCCTGCAAATTCAAGTGAGATCCAGAACAAGGCTTACCGGCCTAATGTGGACCTGTGCAATGGGGTATACATCAGTTTTAATGCTTCCATGATAAAATGCTTGACCATTATTGGAAAAGCACTTGAAAACTTTTCAAATACGTGAATGTTTGACATGTACAAAGCATTTTGAACCCAAGTACAGGATTTTAAGCCTTTAATAAACACAAAATCTATTCAGAGATCCCTTGTTGATCTGTATCGAGGCAAGGAATGAATGGAGTACAGGTATGCAATATGACATAAACCTCACATATGCTAATATCTGGTAAAAAAAAAAAAAAAGGTGTAGTTAACTCCGGATCCTCAAAAAATATTTCAACTATAGCTGGGCACAGTGACCCATGGGTCCCTTGTTATAAATACCCAAATCTTTTGAATTATTGCATACTTTATCTTCAAATTTGATACAAAAATTGTATGTTTCAATGAAGTTCTTGGATAAGTTCCAAAGCTGGACACCTTGACCTTGTTTTCAAGGTAAAAATCTTTTGAAAAATAGAATTTAAAAAAATATGACTTTTTGAAGTACTGAATACTTTTCCTTGTTTGAGGCTGGAGGATCAGATGGGGAGACATTTGCATGTTTTAACTTTATTTGATTTTATTGTGAATTCCAAAACAAAGCCATTCTAGTTAAGGTTGTACATGGCACAGAGAGCAGAAGAAATATTGAGACTCAAAAATCAATAAAGAATTAAACTCCTGCACCCCCTATTAGGCTACTGTTCCTTATAGGGTATGACTGAATTACCTCTAGATAAAGCAACGTTGACTCCAAAACTGGTGAGATGTTTATATTACAAGACTGGTGAACAAGCATTGTTCCCACAGCAACCAGAGGAATCCTGTAGAAAATTTGAAATGAAAGAAAAGACCACAAAGTTTCAGTCACTGGCTTCATTCCTGTCCCCTTGGTGCCCTCTCTTCTTAGAAAACTAATATCACAGCTGCTTACAAATTTTAGCGCACTGACACTAATCCATAAAAAGAACAGGTTGCCAAGTGGGGCCTTAAAGTGCAAGAAGAAGTAGGATGATAAAATACTTGTAAAGCTCTTTTGTGTTCTGAAGCGACTTGGGTGAAACCTGGACTAACGGAGGTGATTTTATTCTCATTGGCAATAACAGATTGGGAGGACATGATTTGATAAATGGGTAAAGAATTGGAGCGGTTCAAAACGCCAGGAGACTTCAGACCTTCTCGGCAGTCGGAACAGAGCATCATCTGAAAGGAGATCCTGAAAATTTAAAAAGTCTTGTCTTAGGTGGTTGTGTGTATGGAATCCCTGATGCCCAGCAGTTCCTGAGAATTTTGCCACCAATGCACATGAGAGCTGGGTTTTGAAAGATGTCATGCTCTGTTTCTTTGAGTTTTTGTCCTCTCTTGATAAAAGAAGCAATTTGAATTGTTGTCCAGAATCTTAATTTCTGGTCAGTAATAAACAGTGAATGTAGCAGTTCTCTTGGGGGTTTTAAAAAATGTAGTAATTAAGAAGCAGTAAATTCTTAACTTGCAAGGTTTTGTTTATAGATTTTAGCAGGGTGAAATGGGTACATTAATTCTGATTCAATATTTTATCAAGGTTGAAGCCGTCAAAATCTGGTCTGTAATAAGAGACATCTCACCAGGTCACACCTGAATATATAATGCAAAAAAAGAGAGAAAATTTGCAGAAATTTTTTGTTGTAATCTTTATAATTACTGTCAGTTTTACATTTCCACCAGAATTTTTCTTTAATTTTTTTTTATTATAACCAGTTGACAGGTCCGAAAATGATCAATTTCTGCTGTTCATAACAAATCCTTTCAGTAATCTGAAACATGCAAGCTGACGATTCATCTTCATTTTATGGATATGACATTTATTGTTTTGTTTTGTTTTGCTTTATTTGATTTTTTTGTGTAGGGCCACAAACTTGAAATAATAAAAATACGTTCAACCAGAACATCTGTCGGCAAGTCAGTGAACCAGAGTTTTGTTAAGGGCCCTTTGTAACTAGTGACCTTTCAACTTCTACATATATATGCAACCATCCACCTCAGGTTACATTGGTTTTCTGTAAGTAAATATCGGTGCATGCACTGTGTTTACTAAAAGCTTGTATAGAAACAAGCTCATATACATCCATAACTGAGTTGTTGTAAGAACATTTTGACAGGAATTACCTTCAGTTCATTAATATATACACAGAGTAAGCCAAAAATCACATAAATTCTGCGGATAAGATAGTAGTTGAATGGCTGGTTAAAAAAGATGCTCGTATTGGGCTTGGTAATGAGGGTCATTAGACCAGTCTTTCTTCAGTTTGTGATTCATTTTAAGTTCTGTATATAAACATGCATTTTCTTTGTTCATGCCATAGATCAGCACTGGAAAGCGAGCCATTTGATTTTGATTTTCCTCCACTACCATTAGTTCTGCATCATTTTCCTGAATGGGTGATACCTAGAATTTGTTGTGTTCCCAGTGTTATATTACCTGGGAAACAATATATAGGGAGCTCTAGAAAGAACTTGGTTTCACAGGACTAATGGGTTCAGTAGAACTTTATGCAAAACCTTGAGCTGTAGGCTGTTTGTATTCTCCTTTATAACTTAATAGATATATTTTCAGTACAATAGATCATGCCATAACTTGAAATCCTTTTAGCAAGACGCTGTAGCTGAAATTAGATTATGGATGTCATTTTTAAAATAACATTTATAGGGTGCTCTAAAAGTTGTTGAGTGGTGTTTCTAGATTTAAAATGGCTATGCATTATGATTTTATATAACTTCATGTGAGACTAGTGTTGCCAAGTCTTTATTTTTCTCCTTTTCCCCCAGTAAACTTAAAGGGACCTATTCTCAAAACAAGATATGTTAATATACACCATATATAGTGTTTTCTTCTTAAAATATTATTCTGCGTCTGCCAGTATTTCCCTCTGCAACCATAGGCTTGCCCTTGGACGCAAGTGGAATAAAGCTGGCACTTGGAGCTATCAGTGGTACAGTTATAAACATGGCACACCACCTAGCTAGCTTCTAACAGGTGTTCCTTCTACATTCCATCTTTCATGTTACTTCTCCTTATTGCAAGATCAACCCTCAGTCATTCAGTCTTGTTATGGTAAAAAGATGGGAGATTGACTGAGTTTACTCACACACAGAACCATAACAATATTAAAAACAGGTGAACTGTGGAGAGTAAGCCTATGTGCTGGGATGGTTTTGCTAGGAAACCTTTATATTCAGCCAAAATGAACTAATGGTATGAGGTAATATATTATTGTAAATGTTTATGTACTTTTAAAACTAATGTTGAGACTGATATATTTGCATCTTGCTGTAAAGGAAACAACATAGGAGGATGGTGCAAGTTAAGAAAGCACCCAAATGCATGTACATGTATTATCAAAGCCTTTTGGGAAATAAAAGTGGGAGGGTGTTCAACTCCTAAGCTTAATTAGTATATGTCTTGGTACCCTGTGGATGCATCTAGTGGATTTTTTTTTGTCTGGAAAGTGCTTGTCAGGTGACCCTCAGTTGATATATATCAAAGTCACAGCTCACCCTTCATTCTGGCTTGTTTGCCACATCCAAGAAGCATGCATATATACAGTGAAACCTGTGTTATGAGACCACCTTTGAGTGAACAGAAAGTATTTACAATGGTTAAAACTGACCTGTTTAATAAGACCCTGCACCTGTGAATTATGACACTTTTTTTTGTACAGTCCCACAGGTGGTCTTATTCCACAGGTTTCAGTGGATGTATACATACAGAGTATGCAAAGCACATCTTATTTGGTCTGTGATAAACAAAAATGGGAAAATGTTGCTGATTTTACTACAAAAAATTCACTATGTATCAATTTTTTTTCCAGAACAGACCTTTTAGTACATGCTTTATGAATATTTTTACATGTTTTTGATTCTCTGTTGTAATCAGTTTGTACTGTATTTCTCAGTACGTGTAATGTGTTCATTCTTTTTCTCTTGGATTGAGTTTTCTGAGTTGATAGATCGTCACAGGCTGTGATAATCAGCTGAGCATCATGTCCCATTGGTCACTTTTATTTTTACAATGATTTAGTATCAGATGATTGAAGTGAATGATGATGATGAAGCAGAAGACCATCATTATCTGTTATCTTATTAAGGCAGCAACCAACTATAAGGTTCAGCATTTGCGACATGAAATCTGACGGATTTAATTGCTTCCACCAGGAGGATTTACATTCATCCCCATTTGTTTGTGTGTTTGTGTGTTTGTTCACAAGATGACATATGCCATCATGAATGGAGTCTCATGAAATTTTCAGGGCATTCTTGAAATGTGCCACCGAAAAATCTGTTAAATTTAAGTGTGGATATGGCATATTATTTGGATTCAGGAATGTCATAAAGGGATATTCACAAATGTCACTTATGCATGAATGATACTTGGAATATAGGCCAGATAAGTGAATGCAAACATGGTTTTGGGAGCATCCCATAATAGACCCCCACCCCCCCCCCCCCCCATGGTGGAGGCTTGCATTCCTTAGAATACAGTTTTCTAGTTATGATTGATAAATGTCATGACAGGGGTCATGTGGACACATTGAACACTGTTAGAATCATTCAGAATTTCAATTAAAATGGTCTTTTAATTAAAAAATACATGACAAGTGTTTCTTTGGTTAATGGAGTCTAGGTAAAAATTAAATTGTTTTATACTTGGGGTTTCCTCCTATTTATATCCAGTAATTGTGCTTTGGATATAAAAATTACCGGAAGAAAAAGTCAGAAACAGAGACTTTTCAAATGGCTGTATTTGATGTTATGGGCATGAGACCCAGTGATATTGACCAGCAAGCTGTTCTGTTGAAAGACAGACCAATAAAGGTCTGGCCCCTCACAGACTTGGCATTGAATCATTTGATCGCTATTCATAATGCTTTATGGAGAAAAGCCTGAAGAATTTCAGTGGTTGAAAAGAGACACATGGCCGCAGTGACATTGTGAAGCACAAGGGGGGATTTGAGATGACTGTCAGTTCTTCAGAACTGTATCAGTCAACCCAAGGTACCGGTCCCGATACATCAACAGTCCAGATAGCACCACCCTAAAAAACCTGAGATCACGCCTTCAGCAGTGTTGCACATTTTCATTATTTGTTAAAAGACCAGCTGTGTAAAGTTGCCGTGTGATAAGCAGAGCATATGAGAGTGGACGTGGAGTTGTTCTACGCCCTTGCAGCAGCCATGCCAACATATTGCCTCTCATGATAAACAATGGTCCTCAGAGTGCAGGGCTGAGGTCAGGAGCAAGCAGTTTGACGCCAGTGGCACAAATTAAGTTCCAGTGATCACCCTCGGGTCTCCATGGGGCTCCTCATTCAGAGTGCTTGATGCCAAACTCTTTATATAGAAAGCCTGCTGGCTTCTGAAGAAACATGATTTTCCAAGAGTGTCAGGTGTAAACGGAGTAAAACGGCTGTCATCTCTTGACATGGAGTACCAGCATAGTTTGTACGCCTATTGGAGGTTTGACAATCTTTTACTAATAGCCTTTTAGAAGTTTTATCTTTTACAAATAGCATATGACAGGTTTGGTTATCTTTGACTTAGGGCCTATTAGGGGCCTAATTACATGGTCCATAATACAAAAATAATTATTCTAAATTTGTAATTATTATAAATATTTGTTTCTAGATAAATGCTTTTTGGTTTTTGAATAATTTAGATTGACATTTTAACATTGTTTTTTTTTGTGTGTAGTTGTCATAGTAAATTGCTATTAAGGTGCTGAAATGTTTATTGTGAATCTTAAAGTTTTGTCTTCTGTTTGTAGTTTTCCCAGGTAATGTTTAAAAGACCCTTTGAACAGGTGTATTTGTGTGTCTAGATCTATTAACAGGTGTGATTTTAAATGATTAATCTGATGTTAAACTCCCCCATGCATCAGGCAAGTGTCAACAAAGTCAGCGAGCAAATACGTTACGTGGCATGAACAGGCCACGAAAAATGATGGATTGAGATCAATGGCTAGGGTTGAGCTGAAAACTAGCATGGTTTTACTGATAGTTACTTTAGACATCATTTTATTGATTTTTGGGTTGAATGACTGTTGTCGTGCCCCTGTTAGGTAAGCATGAACTCCATGATGCTGGGAGGGATGCTAAATCAAAGCTGCAGTTTCATCTCTTGCGTGGTCGGTTGATGTACGCAGTCTGTGTTCACCAGTCTGTTCAAGTCTTCATCTGTTGCTCATCAAAGCGAAGGAGATCACGGAGCACAATGGAAATTGTTAACAGGGCCAGGCCACTGATGTCTCTATGTGTATGCTGTGTCATTTGTATCTCTGTAGTCCTTTCAACAAGTTGCTTTGCCTAGCATGCGGAGAAATTTTAATGACCATAGACTTCTATTACCCTTTATTAGGAAGATATAGGGGCATTAGGGTGTACCAGTAATTGATTGCAAGCCAAAGTGTCCGCGGGATCATGGCAGTGGAGTTTCAGTAGATTATATGAGCTCATTAGGAGAACGTCGGCATAAATAGCCACCAGTGTGGGAATACAACAAACTTGCTACATGCATATGGATTATCCAGAGGGAAGGGCAGATAAACTCGCCAAATACATTTCATGTTAGAATTATGAATATATTCTGCCAGTGACAGAAGATGTATTGTAACTTGTGACTGAGGAGTTTTAACTATTGGCAGAGTCATAACTTCATTCACACTAAGTGTCCGTTAAGCACCGCTATGATAAGTGAGCCGGTACTGCTTGCAGACAAATAGCGATGTCAGTGATCCAGTTTAAGAGGTAGGGAAGGCTGTTTTTGTTTTATGTATAGTCCTGAGGTAGTTTAGCGATCCCTCAGGTAATTGAACCATAGGGGCACGTAAGTTTGGGATGTAACAGATTGACTTCAGTTGCAGAGGCTCTGTGCTATACAATATATATATACTCTTGTCTGTGATCGTCATAAAGACAGTCGGCCACAACCATCATGGCCGAAGGTATCAGTCACTATGTTCGCCACTTCACTAGTTTCTATGGACGAATTATTTGTTGCAGCTGTGTTGAGGGTTACAGCGGTGAACGTTGCCAGAACCGGACAGGACTTGTGCTGGATTATGAAGTACTGAGTCGGAACAGTTACGCTTGGGTCGGAGGTCTGGTCGGACTTGTTGTTCTTGTTGTCATCGGAACTGTCGTTCTGCTTTATATTTGTCAACACAAGAGGTAAGTCCACTTTTATAATGTATATATACATATTTAATTTTTTACCTCATATTTCATTGAATCAAACCTATAAAAAAAAACACCCATCCTTGTGAAGGGAATTAACAATCGTCATTGAAATCCAGATTTATTGTTTCTAATAAAAAGTAATATTATGGAATTTTATAGATGAAATTCCATATTCTTGTGGACCATTAATTTTTGTGAGTTAATCTGTTGTGGTGCTCAAATGTTAGGTAGAATGTTCATGGAATTACAATTGTGAAATTTCATTTTCTGGAGGAATCAGTTATGGACCATCCGGGAGTGTGTTTGTTGTACATGAACACATAGTAGAAATTACCTTAACTGTTCAGAAAGTTTATAGCCATCAGTAGAACTAAACCCCATTGCCAGTATTGCTTGACATTTCCAGAACAAATTCCTTTGTATCATATACAGCTAATTTTACTCAATTTTGTGAGCAGATGCTTTTCATTATAATGTAGAAGCATCAGAATTAATCCCTTTAATTTTTACCAGGTTATATTTATAATAATTAAACTCAAGATTTATAGGGTAACATGACATATTATACATCAGGTAATTGATTGATCCAGCAGGTAATAAAAGTGATCTGACAGGTAATTATTGAAGGGATCATCACCATGTTATGGGATTAAGTTTCTCATTTGATTTTTTTAATTTAGGCAAGTTTTGCTGTAGATGAAGCCACATGTATTCTCAAACAATCTGACTGTTGTTTTACCATTGATTCAGTGATGGATGAGATATCTTTAGCTGACTGTCAAGTAGGCTGTTCCTGGCAGGGGCTCCCCCACCATTAATGTCATCATGCCATTTTGTTATAATCTATTTATATAAAGCATTAAGTGTAAATGTATTTCACAATATAGAAAACAATTTTATTATTATTATTATTATTAGTGAACCTGTGAGCTTATGCGATGGCGCAGCATCGTCCGTCATCGTCACTGTCCGCCCTCCGCCATCCAGGGCTGGCTTTCCGCCGCCCATGGCTGTAAGTCAGAAACTGTCGGAGCTAGCAGCTCCAAATTACATGTAAGAATTAGTCACATGTGAAACTTGGTGCCCTAGAGCTTATTATTGGGTATCTGCATTAAATTAGATTTTATAGAGAAAAAGCTTAAAAACTTTTAAAAAAAATATCTTCTCTGAAACTGTCCAGCCAAATTGTCCAATATTTCACAGAAATGATCCCTTGAACAATCTCTCTCAAGTTTGTTCGAATGGTTCCAGTTCGCAGATTTTTGGCCGAGTTACAGGAGGTTGAACTTAGTAATCTGTCCGAAAAAGCACACTAAAATCAAAATTCAGAAACGGGTAGAGCTATAATCACCAAATTTTATACCAATGTTTGTCACATATGTCATATCTGATTTTGAGGTATTGGTGGCGCCACCTACATTGATGTGTTTTTTAGCTCAGCTGACTGAAAGTCATCTGAGCTATAGCGATTACTCTTTGTCCGTCGTCCGTCTGTCCGTCAGTTAACCAGGCACAAATCGTAACCGCTGAACCTAGAACCTTGTAACTTGGGATTCTGAGAGGTCCATGAAAAATCTCCTTGGAAACCAGAAATTAGGTCTCTGTTACCCATATCCTTTGAGCTATGGGGCCCCAAAGTACCCCCCAGAAAAGTCAAAAATTTCATACAAAAACTTCAATATCTCATTAACTACTTGACTGATGGTCATGATTTTTGGCATACATATTGATCATGAGATGTTCCATCACTTCCAGCAGACTGGTGGCGCCACCTGTATTTTTCGATTTTTTACAAATTTTTTTTCTCTATTTTTGAGACCTTTAAAAATGTGAACATCTGTTAACAAGGCACAAATCGTAAAGCCTAGACCTAGAATCTTAATTCTTGATACACTGAGAGGTCCATGAAAAATCTCCTTGGAAACCAGAAATTAGGTCTCTGTTACCCATATCCTTCGAGCTATGGGGCCCCAAAGTACCCCCCCCAGAATAGTAAAAAATTTCATACAAAAACTTCAATATCTCAATAATTACAACACTGATGGTCATGATTTTTGGCATACATATTGATCATGAGATGTTCCATAAGTTCCTGCAGACTGGTGGCGCCACCTGTATTTTTCGATTTTTTTACAATTTTTAGCTCAGCTGACTGAAAGTCATCTGAGCTATAGCGATCACTCTTTGTCCGTCGTCCGTCTGTCTGTCTGTCTGTCTGTCCGTCTGTCCGTCCGTTAACCAGGCACAAATCGTAACCGCTGGACCTAGAACCTTGTAACTTGGGATTCTGAGAGGTCCATAAAAAATCTCCTTGGAAACCAGAAATTAGGTCTCTGTTACCCATATCCTTCGAGCTATGTGGCCCCAAAGTACCCCCCAGAAAAGTAAAAAATTTCATACAATAACTTCAATATCTCATTAACTACTTGACTGATGGTCATGATTTTTGGCATACATATTGATCATGAGATGTTACATCACTTCCTGCAGACTGGTGGTGCCACCTGTATTTTTCGATTTTTTACAAATTTTTTTCTCTATTTTTGAGACCTTTAAAAATGTGAACATCTGTTAACAAGGCACAAATCATAAAGACTGGACTTAGAATCTTAATTCTTGACACACTGAGAGGTCCATGAAAAATCTCCTTGGAAACCAGAAATTAGGTCTCTGTTACCCATATCCTTTGAGCTATCGGGCCCCAAAGTACCCCCCAGAATAGTAAAAAATTTCATACAAAAACTTCAATATCTCATTAACTACTTGACTGATGGTCATGATTTTTGGCATACATATTGATCATGAGATGTTCCATCACTTCCAGCAGACTGGTGGCGCCACCTGTATTTTTCGATTTTTTACAAATTTTTTTTCTCTATTTTTGAGACCTTTAAAAATGTGAACATCTGTTAACAAGGCACAAATCGTAAAGCCTAGACCTAGAATCTTAATTCTTGATACACTGAGAGGTCCATGAAAAATCTCCTTGGAAACCAGAAATTAGGTCTCTGTTACCCATATCCTTCGAGCTATGGGGCCCCAAAGTACCCCCCCCCAGAATAGTAAAAAATTTCATACAAAAACTTCAATATCTCAATAATTACAACACTGATGGTCATGATTTTTGGCATACATATTGATCATGAGATGTTCCATAAGTTCCTGCAGACTGGTGGCGCCACCTGTATTTTTCGATTTTTTTACAATTTTTAGCTCAGCTGACTGAAAGTCATCTGAGCTATAGCGATCACTCTTTGTCCGTCGTCCGTCTGTCTGTCTGTCCATCTGTCCGTCCGTTAACCAGGCACAAATCGTAACCGCTGGACCTAGAACCTTGTAACTTGGGATTCTGAGAGGTCCATAAAAAATCTCCTTGGAAACCAGAAATTAGGTCTCTGTTACCCATATCCTTCGAGCTATGTGGCCCCAAAGTACCCCCCAGAAAAGTCAAAAATTTCATACAATAACTTCAATATCTCATTAACTACTTGACTGATGGTCATGATTTTTGGCATACATATTGATCATGAGATGTTACATCACTTCCTGCAGACTGGTGGTGCCACCTGTATTTTTCGATTTTTTACAAATTTTTTTCTCTATTTTTGAGACCTTTAAAAATGTGAACATCTGTTAACAAGGCACAAATCATAAAGACTGGACTTAGAATCTTAATTCTTGACACACTGAGAGGTCCATGAAAAATCTCCTTGGAAACCAGAAATTAGGTCTCTGTTACCCATATCCTTTGAGCTATCGGGCCCCAAAGTACCCCCCAGAATAGTAAAAAATTTCATACAAAAACTTCAATATCTCAATAACTACATCCCTGATGGTCTTCATTTTTGGCATACATATTGATCATGACCTGTTCCATCAGTTTCTGCAGACTGGGTGTGCCACCTCTATTTTTTTTCAAATTTTTACGATATTTTTTTCTCTTTTTTTGATACCTTTAAAGATGTGGTTATCTGTCAACAGGGTACAAATCGCAACAACTGGACCTAGAATCTTCATTCTTGTCATGCAAGAAGGCCCATGAAAAGTGCCTGTGGAAACTTAAAATTAGGTCTCTGTTACCCATATCCTTCAAGCTATAGGACTCCGAAGTATCCCTCAGAATAATGGACAATTTGATACAAAAGCTGAAGTATCTGAACAACTAATGGGGAGATCATCATGATTCTTTGCATGGATATTGATGTTTGTAAGTGTTTTTATTAGTTTCTGCAGACTGGTGGAGCCACCTGTATTTTTGTACCCGCCAAAACAAAGTTTTGTGGATACTATGTTTTTGACCGGGTTCCTCTGCCGTTGCCGCGTTCGTTTCCAGAGAGCTCCTCTGGGACTTGATTTTATCAGCTTTCCAAGCTCATATCTCGGGAACCGTTTGACTGATCAGGAAATAAAATTTATACTAATGTAGCCCTTGGATAGCTCTATAACATACACAAAAAATGGTGGCGCCACCTGCAACCATTTTTGCACAGCGTTTGTCTGTTTGTCTGCCGTGCAATAATGTCACTCATATCTCGGCAGTGGTTTGACATATCTGCCTAAAATTTTGCAGTTTTATACATCCTGGATAGCTTTCTTGATTTTATGACAGGTGGCACCACCTACATTCACGTTCACGCTGATGACATCCAAGCTCATATCTCGGGAACCGTTTGACCGATCGGGCCAAAATTTTGCATGTGTATAGATCTAACATAGCTCTTTATCATACACAAAACTGGTGGCACCACCTGCAACCATTTTTGCACAGCGTCTGTCTGTTTGTCTGCCTTGCAATAAAGTCACTCACATCTTGGCAGTGGTTTGACATATCTGCCTAAAATTTTGCAGTTTTATACATCCTGGATAGCTTTCTTGATTTTATGACAGGTGGCGCCACCTTTATTCTAGTTTATGCTGCAGACATCCAAGCTCATATCTCAGGAACCGTTTGAACGATTGGGCCAAAATTTTGCATATAGATCTCACATAGGTCTTTATCATACACAAAACTGGAGGGGCCACCTTCAACCATTTTTGCACATTTTGCACAGCGTCTGTCTGTTGGTCTGCCGTGGCCTAAAATCACTCATTTCTAGACTAAAATCACAATGGGTCTAGATGTCTAGACACGGCGTCTAGACGTCTAGACACAATGTTCAGATGCAGAATTCCCAGATTATTGGAACTATATCTTTCAGCTGTTTGAAAAAACTTGGTTTGCATTTTAAGCAAATTGGGTTTATCATCAGGTCACATGTGAACTGCTGCACCGTCATTTTTGGTTGACCTCTGACCTTTCCTCGCTGCCCAGCGTCAATATGTGCGTCTGTTTCCACACATAAACCTGCATATCTCAGGAACTGTTTGACTGATCAGGCTAAAAATTTTGCACAAATGTAGCCCTTTGATAGCTTTATAACATACACTAAAAATGGTGCACCATGGTGTGTATAGATCTCACATAGCTCTTCATCATTGGCAAAACTGGTGGCGCCACCTGCAACCACTTATGCACAGCGTCCATCTGTTCATCTGCCTTGGGATTAAATCACTCATATCTCAGCAGTTTTTTGACTTATCCACCTGAAATTTTGCAGGTTTATACATCCTGGACAGCTTTCTCGATTTTGACTGGTGGTGCCACCTTCATTCACGTTTACTCTTCAGACTTTCAAGCTCATATCTCATGAACTGTTTGACCGATTGGGCCAAAATTTTGCATGTGTAAAAATATCACATAGCTCTTCATTATTGGCAAAACTGGTGGTGCCACCTGCAACCATTTTTGCACAGCATCCATCTTTTCATCTACCTTGGGATAAAATCACTCATATCTCAGCAGTGGTTTGACTTATCCACCTGAAATTTTGCAGGTTTATACATCCTGGACAGCTTTCTTGATTTTATGACAGGTGGTGCCACCTACATTCACATTCACTCTGCAGACATCCAAGCATATATCTCAGGAACCGTTTGACTGATTGGGCCAAAATTTTGCATGTGTATAGATCTCACATAGCTCTTCATCATAGGCGAAACTGGTGGTGCCACCTGCAACCACTTATGCACAGCGTCCATCTTTTCATCTATCTTGGGATAAAATCACTCATATCTCAGCAGTGGTTTGACTTATCCACCTGAAATTTTGCAGGTTTATACATCCTGGACAGCTTTCTCGATTTTATGACAGGTGGCGCCACCTACATTCACGTCCCTGCAGACAGCCAAGCTCATATCTCATGAACTGTTTGACCGATTGGGCCAAAATTTTGCAGGTGTATAGATCTCACATAGCTCTTCATCATAGGCAAAACTGGTGGCGCCACCTGCAACCACTTATGCACAGCGTCAATCTATTCATCTGCCTTGGGATAAAATCACTCATATCTCAGCAGTGGTTTGACTTATCCACCTGAAATTTTGCAGGTTTATACATCCTGGACAATTTTCTCGTTTTTATGACAGTTGGCACCACCTACATTTACGTTTACGCTGCAGACATCCTTGCTCATATGCAACACACCTTACTCTATTCCCCTTGCCTCTTAATCTTCACCCGTCCCACTCTGATTACTGTGGATACACATAGTCGCTTGTCGACTACCCATATTCTAGTTTTAAATGTCCTAGTCTGAAACTTGCAGGTCTGAAATGTCCATTTTGCTGAAATCATAATGACTAAGGTAGATATGCAGGACTTAAATAAACCTCCATTCATACTCCCAAACTTTGCACAGGTTCGCATTAGGCCTGTAGGCCTTGTTATTATTATTGTTATTCAACTAAATGAAAGTGTGATGGTCAGTTTTTAGTACTAGAGGCTGGCACAAATATGTTTTAAGCCGGGAGAAGAATATAAATTTGTTGGAATTAGTGAGGCCTTACTACTTAAAATTATTTAATTAATTGATATTGTTCTCAAAACTCATCATTATTAGTAGTTGTCATCTTCTGTGGGATATTTAGTGAATGTGATTGCGGTTGAAGCTTTGCATATTTTTATACGATTGTGTATGATAGGACTTATACTGAATACACACCGTGCGGTTGTCCATACATCGTCCTTCTGTTAACTTTAAGTGTCGCCCCAATAACTTACCGGGTTTTGATAGGTTTTCATGAAACTTCTTACCAATAGATAATCTTGCCTGATTTTTTATAATGGGCAAAATCCACACATATTTAGTAAGGTCAGAGGTCACTAGGCTACTTTGTGGTATTGCCGCGAAAATTTACAAGGAATATGATGTATTTTAATGGAACTCAACAGAAATGTTAATCAATGGAATATCTCCCTAGGTTTGCTTTCCAGCAAAATCCAAGCATATTTAAAATGGTCAAAGGTCACCACACTTTTGTGACATCACCCTGACATACCAGAAATCTGATGCATTTCAAATAACTCATGATGAGTATTAACCAATACAGTTTCTCGCCTGGATTACATATTCAGCAAATTCACACATATTTAAAGGGTTCAGAGGTTACAAAATATGCAACAGGTATATTATGCACCACTTGGGGTGCTCTTGTTATTTTAGGGGATCTTGCATTGTAATCTTTAATAACCTTCACATCTTTTTCAACAGAGATACTCTTCAGATTCAAACAGAAAAAAAAAAGATGAAAAAATACTGGTATATGAGGTATATAACTTGCAACATCAGGACCCAGCTTCTGTGGTCTAGGGGTAGAGAGTCCTACTCTTCAGATTCAAACAGAAAAAAAAAAGATGAAAAAATACCGGTATATGAGGTATATAACTTGCAACATCAGGACCCAGCTTCTGTGGTCTAGGGGCAGAGAGTCCTACTCTTCAGATTCAAACAGAAAAAAAAAAGATGAAAAAATACTGGTATATGAGGTATATAACTTGCAACATCAGGACCCAGCTTCTGTGGTCTAGGGGTAGAGAACAGGACTCGGAGCTGGGAGGTCGTGAGTCTGAATCTCAGCTGAGGCGGAGAGATTTTCTCATCGGTCCCACCAAGGATGAGCGCTCTTCAAGCTTTCTGGGAAGGTTGTGCTCCTTGGCCATATTTAACTCAAAATTGAGATCACCTTATAGGGTTTCCTCGGTGGTATGACCCATAATACACCCAGAGCCTGCAGGTGCAGTAGTCACTGGGCATGGTTAACACCAGGATATAAAATGAGAGGAACCATGTGCTGCCCTGTCACATAGTCTGAAACCAGAATGGAAATTTGCAGATGTAAATAAACCAAGTTAAGCTAGCATTAAAAAATTGGGGCAGTTACCTCCAACAAAAAACTTTATTAAAAGAAAAAATTTCAACATACATCATGTGGTCTGCAATGAGTGAATGATCTTTGTTTTAACCTTGTTAAATTTTATACACTATTTGGAGGCTTGTGTAGAAATAGCTGCAGAAATATCTGTCTTCTAGATTATCTCAAGATTCTGAGAGCTTGCAGCAGACATGCATGTTTCAGTGGCATGAATATTGCAGGATCTTTTTCAAATTTCATAGATATCAATTCTTTTTTAGTTCTGTTATTTAATTGCACAGTTTTTATAATGTTTCTTGTATAGACATTGGTAGTTTATTGTTTTCAGACAGACAACATAGCTAATTAACAAGCTGAAGATCCTAGGTTTCTATTCAGTTAATGGCATGTGGAGGTGATATTGACTGATGTCTGCTGAAAGTCTGCAACTGTTCAGTGACTTCAGGATCATTTCCCATCCCTTATATGTGGATACTTAAATCCAGGAAACAAAATTGCAAATCATCTGTGGGGCCTACGGGTATTGTCTGTCTGTTGGCTCAGCTGACGAGAAGTAATCATATCTTATTGATAGGTCTTCGTCTGTCATTGCTCTTTACATTGAGCCTTGTATGCATTACTGATTGACCCATTATTGACTAAGTCTCAAAGAGCTGTGTGCTTTCAACTTAGTGACTGACCTCTGGCTTTGTCTTTGTAGAATTAATATTGTAATCTTTTTTTAGAAATGTTATCAGTTCAGTGTGATTTAACTAAAGGGAAACATCAGTCACATGGTAATACCGTATTTATTCTAATTTGGCGACCACTTAAAAATAATTAATTTTCTCAGAGGTCGAGATAATGGAGGATATTTGAAAATTATCTTCATGCAGAATTTGCGGTGGTCGAGATATTAGAGGCATGCGGTTTGATAACCTTCCGTAGAGACGCAGATCGAGCCGCTCTGACACTTGAGCGGTCATATGAATTGGGTGATAATTTGGTCGTATATAAGTTTGTTTTGTTATCTTAACAGTATTTTCTACAAACGGGCTTCCAGCTGTCACATGAATTATACGCAAATATATACAAAATGATCACTACTTCGCGTATAGGTACAATCACTTGACATAGACGGCAACTCATGTAACCACCAGTTGTTTCAAGTTAACCCGCAAGGCGGCAATACCGGCGGGCCGAAAAGGGACAAGCAGCTGCATCAAGTTGGAAGAAGACTTTATAAAAAATAACTGCCTATTATCAGATAACTTTTATTTGCATAATACTTAATAAATATAGGAAAGTAAAGGCGCTTTAAAATATATATGACCGGAAATGGTCCTAGCTCGCGTACCCTCGATCGGGCCCCATTTGGTACGCGCGGTCACCCATCCAAAAACTAACCGGGGTCGTTTAAACTTAACTAAGATGACAGTTCCACCTGTGTCACAGTTGTTCCATTACGCGAGTTTTGCAGTATTTGGTAAATATTATTGCTGAAGATCCCACGTGAATTGCACACGAGGCACGTGCGTACCAGGAACGGTACACGAGTTTGCTTCGTCACGGACACCCATTTGGATCTTGAACGCTTTATCAAGTTTATATATTATGAAAAATGCATCTTTGTATCTTCATAAATTTTATTGGAAGCAAGTTTGATGTGGATTCCCAGTGTAATAAGAATCTAGTCAGATACAAACTGCGTTGCCCGTGAGAGACGGAGACATTTCACCTTAACATCGTCGACAGAAAACATCGTCAGCAGTCGAGAAATTAGAGTCATTTTAGAAATTATGCTTTCAAAATATTTTTTGGGGTCGAGAAATAAGAGGGATCGCCAAATAACTCAAATTTTGTACCACAGTGAACTCTGTGATCTAGTCTTCTAGCTTGACAGTAGCTTTGACAACCCGACTCAGTAGGCAATCGGGTAATCGGGCTGGTAACCCTACTCGAGTTGTAATAAAAGTTATATCTAGGAATGTATCGCAGTGGTCTTGCATCAGGTTTGCATTCATGTCATGGTAAACGGCCCATAATCTCAATATTATGCTAAAAATAATGAATCTACACAATAGTATACATGTGAGCTCACAACCCAAACTGTGAGCTCACAACCCAAACTGAAACACCGTCTCCAAGGTCATTTCCTGTATTGCCTCCAAGCTGCCTTCTTCCTGTAACCCGTGCGAGCCATGCTTGTTTTCATGCATGCGGTCATAAATTCAACAAACATGCCAAAGGGTTTACCAATGTGCTGGGTTAAAATGGAACTTTCCTCGCTCATGTTTGGTATTATTAGAAAGTACACAAAAAATGCTAACGATTGGTCTGGTTTATGTTGATTGACAGTTTACCTGTAGGCCATGAAGAAAATATTTGCATCTTCATTAATGCGTTCCTCAGACATAGATGTCATGACACTCTGGCTCTAGTAATCTGGTCGTAATGCCAGAGGGTCGATATGACGCTAGATTGGCAGGTAAATTCCACCCATGATCTGACATTAGATTATCCAATGTGACTGTAAGAAAGTGGCTGTATGCAAATAAATGAACACCTAAAACAGGATTTTAGTATTGAATCTAGTGAACCATTACCAGAGTATGCGAAATCTGTCAGTCCTGCGGACCTGACCGGCTAGATATATGAGGGTCTGATAGGATCTCTAATTCAGTCGGACCTATTGTCGGCCTGGGAAAAATTTTTGGTTTTGCACAACTGGGTCCACTGGCCTTTTTCCAACAATATCGTTTGATTCAGAGACCTATTTATTTAGATTATGATAAAGCAACTGTAAAAATCTCTGCGTAAACACTCCCACATGCGTTTTCGTGTTTCTCGTTGCACTTGATCAGCAGACGGGCACAGAATAAAATAGTCTTGATACACAAGTGCAGTTACGATATCTCTGTAAAGACAAATTAGCCGAGAATCACACTAATTGTTGTTATCATCAACAATTAATTGTTTGGCAATATTCGTGGTGGCATATTAACCAGAGGTGTCAAGACCAGACAATTCGGTTCCCAAACAATTCACAAGATTTTCACAATTTCGCCACGCGGGCAAAACACTGCAAAACCAGAAGTTTTCCCGCTGGTTTGATGAAATTAGATATAATAATAGGCGCACATTGCACGAAAAATTAAGCAAGTAGCGGTTAAACATAAACGAGAGGAAATCCTTTTCATTTGCTCATATATAATGTGAATGTTCATCGCCTTTCAGCATAAACGGTGTTCTTTTAGTTATCCATATTTGTCAACCAGAGATGTCAGATTCTATTTTGACACCCAGACAGACCTTGGTGACTGACTGGTGATTTGCCATGCCTACGTTCCTGTGATTGGCTAAGTGACGACTCCCAGTAGCCAGAGAGCCAATCAGATATTCATAGTAAGAATCTGCTTACGTGTCACGCTGTTCAGAAAAAGCTCACGGTGTTCATGAAACTAATTTTTCAACCAAGACCATAAGGCCCTGAGTAAAATTGGGCATATAAAGTATAATTTAATATTGATCCTGGCACTGACGAAGTCTAGGACGTGTTCATAATCATAAGGTTAAATGACCAACAAGATAAGAATTACATGGTTTCATGTTTATTTAGTGCCAGGGTTCTCGGAGCAGATCCTGTTTGTTACCACTCGCTTCAGGTCGTTTCTATGCAGAATTGATTCTATGTATGATTCTGCGCTAAGTGCAAGTCTGGCCCGTGTATAAGAGCAAAATTTTGACTTGCGCATTAAAATAAAATAAGATAGGTCTGTAATTGTGACACATAAGAATTAAAATAAGCTAATATTTTCATCACTGATTGTTATTTATATGTCAATAGACGTTGAATAATATTCAGGTTCATTGATTTTATAGAGAAAGGTAAAAAATATTAGTAACAATAACATTTATTTTTGGAAAAGTCAGTTCACGTCATTATCAACCGCCCCATATAAAATATAAACATGTTTACAAATTTGAGAGGATATTCAGTATGGTTATATATTACAGGTGTAATTAACAGGTAAAATAATGCAGTTTAAGTTCCAAACCAGGAGTAGGCTGAATAGTGCACGGTCTTGCATACAACAAAATATCTCCAAATATGTTAAAAGAGGTTTGTTTTATTAATATTCATAAATTAACAATAAAACTATTGACACTTATTTTTACATATGCTTTCTGCTTGTTACCATTCACTGAATTAACATACTTCATGGCAGGTCCTACAGATCTGACAGGACCGGAAATAAGTCTTCTGCAGCAGGAGCCACTGTCCTGCTGAGGACTGGAAGATTTCGCAAACTCTGATAATGTTCAACTTTTATGCCAGTTTGACCAAAACATGCATTAACACAAAGTAAAATCAATTTCTTATAATCTGTGGGATTTTGGCAGTCTTACTAAGAGATTAGCAGTTGAGAGGCATATCACTTATACATCTGGACCTTCTATCAAACTAACAATTTGATTATAATATTTCATCTAAAGCACACATAGGGCAGTGAAGTATCATGACCAATGGGCCTCTTGTTATTAGCCCGTCTATGAGAAGACTTATGATGTTTGTACCCATGGTCCGTCTGTCCATCCGTTAATTTTTAGTGTTGCAACGAAAATTACTGGAGCTTTGATGGATTTTCATGTAACTCAGCTTAACTACTAACCAATAGATTATCTCGCCAGAGTTCAAATATGGACAAAATCCATGGATATCTAATAAGGTCAGAGGTCACTGGGCTACTTTATGGTGTCGATGTGATAACTTATGGAGAATACGATTGTATTTGATTAAATTCAAGAGAAATACTAATCATTATAATATCTCACTTCAGTTTGGTTTCCAACAAAATCCATGCATATCTAATGAGGTCAGAGGTATCCAGATATGCAAAGGTGTATTATGCACCATTTGTGGTGCTCTTGTTTTTATGCCCCCGCCACAAAGTGGCCGGGGCATATAGTTTTACCCATGTCCGTCATTCCGTCCTTCCGTCATTCCAAAATCAAACAATTGTACGGACTTTTTTTCGCAATGCCTGCAGATATTGGCCTGTTTTTTGGTGTGTGGGCAGATACAGATCGAATTCGCGTTTCGTCCCGGTTAACCTACTTTTGACCGTTTTACGGCTCCTAAACAGAGAAAATTTCATGAAAAATATGAAATTTCATGACAAATACACATGTACAGACTTTTTTTCGCATTGCCTGCAGATATTGGCCTGATTTTTTGTGTATGGGCAGATAATGACCAGTTACAGATCGAGTTCGCGTTTCGTCCTGGTTGACCTACTTTTGAACGTTTTACATTTCCTTAACTTAGAAAATTTCATGAAAAATAGAAATTTCATGACAAATACACATGTACACAGAGTTTGCGAAAACCTGCAGTTGGCAGCAGGACAGTAGGTCCTGCTGCAGAGGGCTTATAGCCGGTCCTGCTAGATTTCTGCAGGACCTGCCACGAAGTATATTATTGGATATTTTAATGCCCAATTATATTTTTCTATGATTAAAAATTATCATTAATAACTTCTGTCAAGAGAATTATTCATATAATACTGAGAAGTATAAATACAAATTAACATCTCTAATATATTCAAAGGGGAAATGTTGTATGGAAATTAAAAAAAAAATGAAATTTTATATGGTGAAAATGCCTGGGTATTTAATTTATAATGGACAGTCAGTGAGTGTCAATACAAAAAATAAGGCTTGTATCAGTTAAATCTTTTATTGCATTTCCGATCGGTTTAAACTTAAAATGTTGTTTTGTAACCATGACGTTTTGTACAATCAAATTCGCCCCCTGATGTCCTGATCGCAACGCACGCAGCACACGTTGATTTAGGAACGACCTCTGGCGGGACAGTGGGGCACTATATTCTAAGACACCGCGCACGTCGTGTGAAATTTCTTATGCAGATAGTTCCCATCTGAGGGTCCGTACATAAATTTTTTGACACACAAGTATACAAAACTGGCGAGTTATGGTTGATTATCTCATTTCAATTTAAAAATAATTTAGGCTCCTGGCCCCGTTGACAAGAAGTCGCGAAAACGTCTGGGGCGAAACGGCACGTTTGACGCTGCGAATTGGCATCTTGCGAAATGTCTGAGAACCAAATTATCCAATAATAGCGTCTGTTGTTTAGACTGACGGACTGAATGGCTCATACGTAACTCTTATGGCAATTTTGATTGGCTGCGATTTTATCTTTTTAAAGAAATTAAATGCACAGGCGAATCACGGCCATCTGTATTCTGCCTTCGCTTTGCCATCAAATTTATGACAACAAATGCACATGGAGCAGTTTACGCAGTGACAGGAAAGCAAATTAAGGAAAGTTAGTCTCCAATTCGAATAATATGTAATGCTGGGAAACAGACGGACACCAGGTCCGGCTGGATTAGAGATTTTATCGGACCCGCACGTTTTCAGCCGGTCAGGTCCGCAGGACCGACGGATTTCGCATACTCTGTGTACAGACTTTTTTTCGCAATGCCTGCAGATATTGGCCTGATTTTTGGTGTGAAGGCAGATAATGACCAGTTAAAGATCGAGTTCGCGTTTTGTCCCAGTTGACCTACTTTTGACTGTTTTACCGCTCCTAAACTTAGAAAATTTCATGAAAAATATAAATTTTCATGACAAATACACATGTACAGACTTTTTTTGCAATGCCTGCAGATATTGGCCTGATTTTTTGTGTATGGGCAGATAATGACCAGTTACAGATCGAGTTCGCGTTTCGTCCCGGTTGACCTACTTTTGAACGTTTTACGCCTCCTTAACTTAGAAAATTTCATGAAAAATAGAAATATTCATGACAGATACACATGTACAGACTTTTTTTCGCAATGCCTGCAGATATTGGCTTTTTTTTTGGTGTGTGGGCAGATAATGTCCAGTTACAGACCGAGTTCGCGTTTCGTTCCGGTTGACCTACTTTTGACCGTTTTACGGCTCCTGAACATAGAAAATTTCATGAAAAATATGAAATTTCATGACAAATACACATGTACAGACTTTTTTTCGCAATGCCTGCAGATATTGGCCTGATTTTTTGTGTATGGGCAGATAATGACCAGTTACAGATAGAGTTCACGTTTCGTCCCGGTTGACCTACTTTAGAACGTTTTACCCCTCCTTAACTTAGAAAATTTCATGAAAAATAGAAATATTCATGACAGAAACACATGTACAGACTTTTTTTCGCAATGCCTGCAGATATTGGCCTGATTTTTGGTGTGTTGGCAGATATTGACCAGTTACAGATCGAGTTCGCGTTTTGTCCCAGTTGACATACTTTTGACCATTTGACGGTGCTCTAACATAGAAAATTTCATTAAAAAGTGCACATGTATGGACTTTTTTTCGCAGTCCCTGCAGATACGGGCCTGATTTTTGGTGTGTAGGCAGATATTGACCAGTTACAGATCGAGTTCTTGTTTTGTCCCAGTTGACCTATTTTTGACCATTTGACTGCTCCTGAACATAGAAAGTTTCATGAAAAATAGAAATTTTCATAACAAATGCATATGTTCTGACTTTTTTTCCTCAATGCCTGCAGATACCACCCTGATTTTTTATGTGTGGGCAGATAATGACAGTTACCGATCGAGTTCGCGTTGCATCCCGGTTGACCTACTTTTCATTGTTTTACGGCTCCTAAACATAGAAAATTTCATGAAAGACAGAAATTTTAATGGAAAATGCACATGTATGGACTTTTTTTTCTCAATGCCTGCATATACTGGCATGATTTATGGTGTGTTGCTTGATAATGACCTGTTGCAGATTGAGTTTGCATTTTGCCCTTGTGGACCTACTTTTGACCATACGACACCACCTGAACTTAAAAAAATTTTTTCAAAATTTTACAAATGTTTCTAATATGCCCCAGGCGGGGGCATTCGTGTCGTTCCGACACATCTAGTTATTATTCAGCCTGCAGACTACAATCCTTTTATTATACTTGCTGAGTCACTTCCCACAATGTGTATTATCCTCTGCTATCAGTTCATTTTAGCTGAAAAGAAAAGTTGCCTAACGAAACTGCCCAATCTTGCGTATACAGACTCATTGTCTCTTTTTACCTGTTCATAAGTATTCTACATATTGTTTTGGTTCAGTTTGCTGGCAAACACAAACCAATTTGCAATTAAGGTGAGATGGAGTACTTGAATCACAAATAAATTGTATATTTTTTATTTACCTTTTCATTAGCACAACTGATTGTGTCTTGAGCAAGTTTTATTTCTTTTATGTTTAGGAATGGCTTCAGAATGAAGTGTTTGCAGATACTATTATATCTCCAAGGGAAACAAGTGCTGTATTTCATGCATACCTAATGTGCCTGGTAAAAGAATGGGCAGCTGTTAAAAAAAAAATTTATATTTTATGGATATATGTAATTTGATTTGGATGAGACTACGCATCATTATTAAATGATTTTCTTATTTATCTCCAATCCTGCACCGCCTTTCATGTCGTCTGGGAGCAAATTGTCTCATCAGGGCTCTTGTCTGATGGACAGATAGATCGGCGGGAAAAGACAAGATGTGGAAAAGATAAGATCTTTATGAAATCAGGGAACCAGAAGTAATCCGGCTGAACTGATCAGTTGAGACTCAAGGTCCAGGCAACCCTTCATCATACTGCTCAGTCTGCAGACTTTACTGAAGAAAGTCCGGAAAAGAGCACTGAGAAATATAATTAGGGATGATTCATACCAATCGCTTTTTCACCAGTTGCTTTTCTTCATGGCAGTTGCAGAGATTATCTGATTACAGACTTTTCAAATTTGTCCTCAATAGCCTAATGTTGTTTGATTAGCTTTCACATATGTTGAGTCAGTGATTTGCTGATAATGCATAAGGGCCGTGCACTATTCATTATTATGGTTTTGTGTCTCTCTTAGTTTCTGTCACTTCTAAGTAACAATCTTGCTGTTTGAATAAATTCATCACATAAATTACACCAACTGTATACTTGTGATATGTAAGGATAAAAAAAATTGGTACCTCTGGCACTGAGTGCATCAATTTTAACCCCCAGCATAGAAAACTTCTTGATTTTTTTATTAGAAATTTACAGATTTTGGGCTCAAGCTCAGACCTTTCTTCCCAGAAAATAATAAAATTTCAGTAACATTTTTTTTTTGTCATTTTATGCTTTTACTTATTTATCAAAACAATTGTTATAATCCTGTTGTCCCCTGATCATATTAATTTTTTTTTATAAAAATAAATGATAAACTTTCACTGCCTGCACCAATTTCCAAAATAACGCCTGAGAAATGCACCTTTTGCCTAATTAGTTCTTTTTATTAATTAATGTATGTTAGATCCTGTCCCTGGAGGTCAAAGACTTCTTGAAGTAAAGAAAAGGCTGTATTTTTGGACTTGAGCTGCTGTTAGTGAAGTTGTAGCTATCAAATTATATGGCTGTGTAGCTTTCATACACTCCACAGCAGCACACTGGCATGCTTTACAGTAGCCCAGGAGTCATTAAATCATCACCAAGGTTATACAACAGATAAGTGTCGATCATGGGAAGGGGAGCTGTTAAAGGCGCCCAATCACCTATTTGACCATTATAAACTAAAGATAGTCCCTTGAAGCTTTAAAAAATATGCCAGATATCACCGCATACAGGCTGCTTATTTTGTTTATATCAACGTGTTTATTATATGTTGAAGCCCGCCAAAAGAATCAAAACAAATTCAACAAGGGCATCTGGAAGCTAGTCAGATAAACCAGAGCTTTGCAAATGGCGTTTTGCAACAAGTGACCTTTCTACCTCAGCAAATATGCAACCTGCCACCTTAGGTTACATGTTTTTCCCGTTTGTCAACATCAGTTGCTGTTTTCAAACATGTTGTTGATAAAAAAGTACATACATCCGTCACAAAGGCGTTATAAGAACTTTTTACAACCAATATTGCCCTTAAATCATTAATATATATGCAAAAGAAGCCAGAAATCACAAATTCTTTTTCTAAAGGCAGGTGAATGGGCACCTTCAAAGACCAAGGACATTGTTTGGAGCTGGTTAAAAGCTATGATGTTCGGGATGGGCCTCCTAATCTCCATCAATCTGTCCCCAAGAAGGAGAGGAGGTTAATAGGGGTTTATGAGTTTATTTCTGTATCAATATTTAGTGATGGCTTTCTTAGGTCTCCCAGAGTGCAAAACCATCAATTTCCTTTTTATCACCCGTCTGTGACAGGACGTATTATGGTATACCCACATGCATCCTCGGATGAACATTTAGTGTCACCACGATAACTAACCATGGCTTTGTTGGATTTTATGCAAACCTGTGAGCATATGCAATGCACAGCGTCATCCGTCCGCAGTCATCTGTACGTTTACCCATGCTATCTCAAAAACTGTTGGAGCTAGCATCACCAAATTTTATACATAAATCAGTCATCTAAAAAACTCTATCGGATTTTGTTTATTTTTTTGGCTATCTGCATTTACTTAGACTTTATTGGGAAAAAGCTTAAAAACCTTTAAAAATCTTCTTCTGAAAAACTGTCCAGCCAGATTGTCCAATATTTCTCAGAAATAATCCCAGAAACAATCTCTCTCAAGTTTGTTTGAATAATTCCAGTTCAGTGAACTTTGGCCGAGTTACAGGAAGCTGAACTTAGTCATTTGGCCAAAAAGGATATTAAAATTACAATATCAGAAACAGCTGGAGCTATCATAACAAAATTTTATGCAAATGTTGGTCACATGACTTATAAATAAATTTGAGGTGTTGGTGGCGCCACCTACATCAAACTGTTCTGTACAAGGGTCATTGGTCATCAGCACATTAACCCATAATTTCTCAGGAATAGTAGGAGCTAGCATCCCAAAATATTATGCAGAAATCTGTCATATATCAGATGTTCTTGGAATGAGTGTTTTGTTGTGCAACCTTCATTAAATAACATTTAAAAGAGGAAAAGCTAAAAACCTTTGAAAATATTTTTCCTTGAAATCGTTCAGCCAAATTGTTCAATATTTCAGAGAATTAATTGCAGAGATAAGCTCTTTCAAGTTTGTTTAATTGGTTTGGGTTTGATGAATTTTGGTCGAGGTACAGGAATTTAACTTTTGTCATTTGGCCAAGTAAGCATATACTGTGTTCTGGTTCACTCAGGGCAACTGCCTGCATCAGCTGAGCTAGATCAGCCCAGTTCACCTGACTCGAGAGAAACTTGATGTATTGGCCTAAATTTTTTACTTGTCCATGCATCTTTGATGGCTTTCTTGTACACGAGACTGGGGTCGCCACCTACAATGATTTTTGCATAGTGTATGTCCCAGCTTATTTATTACATCTCAGATAGCTTTGTCATATACAAGACTTGTGGCGCCACCTGCAATTGTTTTTGGTTTCATTCGTCTGTGCACATAGCTGGTTTGAAGTATCAGGCTGAAATATTACATGTCCATACATCTTCTATGGCTTTCTCACACACAAGACTGGTGGCCTCACCTACAATCATTTTGTATCATGTATATCCTTGCCAGTATTTCAGGAGTGATGTTTGTGTTATTGGTGCTTGTACTCCAGTTAAAAATGTTTAGTAATTGCATCGTATATGTGCACACATGTTCTTGAAAATTTTAATTTTCAAGTAATGTTAACATGTCAAGCATGTTAACATGGGAGCATTATACCTAATGCATATCCAATTGAACAGGTTTGCATTAGGCCTGTAGGCCTTGTTTATCTTGCATTGACAACTAGTCACATGTGACAAGTATGCAGCTGATATTCAGATCTTACATTAACAGCTAGGACAAAAAAAAGGTATAGTTCTCAGGCACGTTTTCTTCAGAAATCAGTTAGCCAGGGTGATTTTTTTTTACCTTTTTTTGTTTTGCTAAAAATGTCATATCAGGGAAAAGCATGATAATTGTATCCGCCAAAACAAAGTTTTTCAGATACTATGTTTTTGACTGGGTTCCGTCGCCGCTGCCATATTCATTTCCGAAGAACTCCTCTGAGACTACTGGACCAATTTTTCCTAAACTTACATCAGTTATCGGGTCACATGTGAACTGATGTCTAACCATTTTGCGTTGACCTCAGACCTTTCCTCTCTCCAGTGCATCCATCTGTGCATCTGTTTTGACACATTAACCCACATAGCTTCGGACTCGTTTGACCAATCAGGAAGAAAATTTTGCACAAATGTAGCCTTTGGATAGCTTTATAACATACAAAAATATAGTAGCGCCACCTGCAACCATTTTTGCACAGCGTCCATCTGTTTGTCTGCCTTGGATAAAAATCACTCATATCTCTGCAGTAGTTTGACTATTTCACCTGAAATTCGGCATGAGTATACAACCTGGGTAGCTTTCTTGATTTTATGACAGATGGTGCCACCTACGTTCACATTCATGCTGCAGACATCCATGCTGATATCTCTGGACTGGTTTGACGTATCTTCCTGAAAATTTGCATGTGTTTAGATCTGGCATAGCTCTTTATCATACAAGAAACTGGTTTTGCCACCTGCAACTATTTTTGCACAGCGTCTATCTGTTCGTTTGACTTTGGTTAAAATCACTCATATCTCAGCAGTGGTTTGACTTATTCACCTGAAATTTTACATGCGCATACATCTTGGACAGTTTCTCGTTCAAATAACAGGTGGCGTCACCTACAATCGTGTTTACGTGGCAGACATCCATGCTAATATGTAACACATCTAACTCTATTTCCACTTGCCACTAAATCCATGCTTCACTTCACCCGTCCTACTCTGATTTTGGCAGATACACAAAGTCGTTTGTTGACTACCCATATTCTAGTTACTGAATTGTTTTACTAAACAGGTAAAAGCACTACATAACTAAGGAAATCTTATCAAAATTGTATCATTTATCTTCAGATGTCAGATGTGTTGTATATTATTCAGCTGATATTTATTTATTACATTACCAGCTAGTCAGGTGTGACTGGGGAAGGCTTCCCTTGGGATGACTAGTGAATTGTGCTGTCTGCTTATAAGATACTTGTAGGTTAGAACTAAATTTAGGAATTTAGTTCTTATAGTAACACCTGTCTCATTTCTGTATCAGCTGTACCGAGTAAATAATCAAGTTTTGATGGAACCTTCTACCACTGACATTCCAGAGCTATGGGTTTTAATTTTGGTCCTTGTAGCACAAAGAATTAACAAGATGGACCAATTTAATTATCAGGAAGAGCATTCCTGCAGTCGCAAGAAGGAAATTCATGTCAGCTCCTGTGACCGCGTTAATTATCACTCTGCTAAATAAACACTGGGCGGAAATTCCACAGCTTTTACGACAAATTGTTTCTCGTGATGGATGGCAGGGTGCAGCCTTGTTTGACATTCCCATTGTGGAACCATATTTTCGTAGACCGTCCGCTTAATCAGAGCCAGTTTAACCTTTAGCTTGCTTTTCTGACATAATTGTCAGCTCAATTACTGTCATGATGACTAACTATGGACAGTGGTGGCCTGGTTGATTATTTCCTGTGCGTTGCTAGTGATTTGATGTCTCGCTGTTTTTAACCGAAATAGCAAGCACAGGTTTATCACCTCTTCAGTCCTGACTTTTCAGTTTTTCTTCCTCCGAATTTAAGTTAGCATCTCTGGCAAAATCCTCTCAAACAAAAATTATCCTAAAAGTTGTTTAATTTGATATTTGATCCATGAAGTATATTTCATTATAAACATGCCGTTGTGTTTATGTATGTATAAAATTCACTTTAATTTTTGTATGAAATTTTAACACTTTTCATTTTAAATTTTTTATTTTGCACAATTTTCACCAAAACCACTTTTTATATGGCTAATATCAAACTACATGACAATATCTTTAAAATCTTTTCTGTCGCGTTTAAAAAATGGAATTTTTAATTGTATAAAAACTTTAAAATTTAATTTAATGTTAGAAAGACACATGACATAAGATAAACAATAAAGAATTTTGAGATGATGTCATGTACCTGTGATTTGCTGTCACTGGTTGCTTAAAAATGTGTACTTTAAAAATGTTTAAATGTTAAAGGCCACAACAAAAAGATTAACCTTCTGTGGACCCTAAGTATAAAATATGAATGGACTGTGTGAATTTGTTTTTTTGAGACTAGACACTTAATTGGAATTTTGCAAGCCTTCCAGAGAAATATACAAAAATTCGCTTCAGTCCTTGAACTGGTGCTGCTTATATAATTATAATCAACACAAAAATGAGTTCAATTTCCATACATTTTAGAATCCTTTTAACAAATAGAAGCAAGAATACAAAATTACAACATTTATATGCAGGGATCTCCTGGTAAAAAACAGGAGCAGCAAAAGAACTATTTTTTCGTGTGTGGCGTAACTGTATCTTCCTGTAAGTAATGATATCATATTTAGTGTGGTAAATTATGTCCTATATTTTTTCGTGTGTGGCGTAACTGTATCTTCCTGTAAGTAATGATATCATATTTAGTGTGGTTAATTATGTCCTATATTTTTTCGTGTGTGGCGTAACTGTATCTTCCTGTAAGTAATGATATCATATTTAGTGTGGTAAATTATGTCCTATATTTTTTTGTGTGTGGCGTAACTATATCTTCCTGTAAGTAATGATATCATATTTAGTGTGGTAAATTATGTCCTATATTTTTTCGTGTGTGGCGTAACTGTATCTTCCTGTAAGTAATAATATCATATTTAGTGTGGTAAATTATGTCCTATATTTTTTCGTGTGTGGCGTAACTGTATCTTCCTGTAAGTAATGATATCATATTTACTGTGGTAAATTATGTCCTATATTTTTTCGTGTGGCGTAACTGTATCTTCCTGTAAGTAATGATATCATATTTAGTGTGGTATATTATGTCCTTTATTTTTTCGTGTGTGGCGTAACTGTGTCTTCCTGAAAGTAATGATATCATATTTAGTGTGGTAAATTATGTCCTATATTTTTTCGTGTGTGGCGTAACTGTATCTTCCTGTAAGTAATGATATCATATTTAGTGTGGTAAATTATGTCCTATATTTTTTCGTGTGTGGCGTAAAAAAATAAATGACAGGAAGGGAGTGTTACCACCCTGTCACACAGTCTCAGACCTATATGGAACTCAAATGTACATACTCAGGTTAAAATTAGACTAGTCAGCATTAAAATTTTTTTTTTAATTTTACCATGATCTCCCCAATTAACAGCATTGTTTTAATTATCATGATCTCTAGAATTAGAAGTTATATTAATGAGAAAATAAATACTGTGGATTTGTAAACTGTCTATTTACATAATAGTGTGATAAATACCATTTTTCATAGCCAGAATTTTTATACTTTTTAATAAAAATTAGAGTGCCAGCACTTTTTTTTGAATTTTTTGTACCTCCTGTGCCTTCAACTTAGTTAGTTCAACTGATAGTTCCTGTATTTAATTTAATTACACCCATTGTATAGTTAAAAGAAAAGAAAAACACCTCATAAAATCATTCACTTCAGCAATTTCCTAATTGATAAAATGGCATGTATCTAGTTTTGCAGCATCATATAAATTTTTAAACGTTGCGAATGAAGTTTTTACTTGCTTCTTTTTGGGCTTCCTGATGTCTTAATGGTTCTTGTTCTCTTACAGCTTTATTTTTGTTGCATCGTCAACTAGTTCTTCTTCCTCATCTTTATTGCATTGTTCCTGAATTTAATATTGAAAATTCAGGAAGTAGAAGACAGCATGATTTTAAAAAAATGTTTTCATGCATAAAACCAGATCACTTCATTTTCTTGGTTGTCAGATTACACAAAAAAAACAGAGGAGACAGTTAATATGAGGAAATTTTATTATGGTTGTATTTCCCCATGTGAAGCCATACACAAAGTGACTAGTCTTCTTGGAGACATGTTTGACGGAGAATGAGTCCAGGGCTCTGAAACGGCACTAAAGAGAGGGGACGTGCGGGTAGAGCGGCCCAGTCACTTTAGCATAACTACACGTAAGATGAATGACGCAGCTGCACCCGACTAAATTTGTCACCAAACTGACGATGAAGTGGACCTGATGTGCTCTCGAGCAGACGAACAGTGTTGAGGGGATAAACTTTCCCGCTACTGGAGCACGACTCCCTGCTGATAGTCCCTTAATTACCCTTACTCACATGGTGTCCCATAATTCCTGAATTACACTGTTCTCATGTCTCAGGTCAACAAGGCCTTAAATGCAGTTGAAAAACTCCATTGAGATTCAGTTACACAAGTCCCTTGACTGTCATAAGAACGACTGGTCTGTCAACTGTGAATAGCACATGATGGCAACAGATATGTAATAAATAATCCTTCAGTGGCTGGATTATTATTCCTGCGATAAGTTTTAATTCTGATAATTTTATTTCACTTTTGGGCAGATTTAGTATTCCAGTGCAGCTCACTAATGAGGAAATGTAATTATACAGTTGTAACGAACATTTTAACTCTAGAGAGTTAGTTATCTGTGCAAGAAATCATTTCACATATTGGCCCAGTGCAGTATCACTGGTTCATGAATCTGTTGAGACACCAAATTTAAGCTAATGTTTAATGCTATTTTAAGACAAATGTGAAAAATAGATATAAGGCACAAGTCATGTTTTATCTTTTTTATTCATTTTAATGTGTTTGTATATGCATGGCGCCTTAAGCTTTCACATGAATGCTTAGATATGTTGTTCTTTGAAAATGTATATAACCATAAAAAAACATGATGATAATAACCTATTATGTGACTATTAATCTGAATAAAAGTCATTTACAGAAAATTGGCCATGTTTGAGATCAATTGCAAATACTGGGAGAAGGAAAGAAATGACAGAAAATTTTCTTCTTGATGATTTTGCAATCTGAGTGATGTAATAAATCTAACACCACCCCCCCCCCCCCCCAAAAAAAAAAAAAAAAAAAAAATTACCAAAATATGAATATACAAGGATGAGGCTTAGAAACAGGTCACAAAGATCAGGTAGGAAGAAATATGATTATCATATAATAACTAACACCTTTACTGAACATGGTTTATAAAGAAATACCAGATTTAGTTATAGAAATGTATCCATAAGTGATTGAAAAAAACATGGTCAGGAGGAGCTGGGGAGCCTGAACTGAATGTTTCCATGAATTCCAGACTAGATGAGGCTGGTATGGGAGCCACATTCTGAGAGCAACAAGATATTACATCATTAATTGTATGGGCGTAGACTTCCAATAAACCAGCCTCTTCTCACCTAGGCACAGGTGTTTTGGGGGGATTGATCGCAGATACGAATATTGTCATCGCTAGCCTTGAATTTCCTCCCAGGAGTTGAATTGACTGAATTATGCTTGTCTGTCAGTACTTTAGGCGCTCTATATGGCTCTCATGACGGACAGAACCTTTTTTCAGGGTAATTGCTCCGCATCCCCTGCCTGTACACAGGTGGATGCCACGAAACAGGCGGGTTATTAATAATCAATGCATCTGTAGCTCACAGCTGTAACCTGAAAATTTGATGACCATGTCCAAGAAATTACATTTGTTGGGCATATTTATTAAAGATGTAAAAGTGATTATTCCCCTATTATACAAGTATTTTGGAGTAAAAAGTCAATATTCTTGCTGAAATTAATGAGAAATGCTATAAATATCTAATTTGCAACATGAAATCAACCTTCAACCTTCAAGTGATTGTCACTGAAAGATGATTGTTAAATCCTGAGACACATTTTATGCCCTGGATTGTTATCTGATGAGTCTTTCAATTAATTAAAAATTTACGCTAGAAATGTATTAGTTGTAGAATCAATCATTTTAATGATCATCATGATGTTTGCAAATATTTCCTCATGGTTTCAGGAACTGGTCTGCCTGTCTAACAAATTGTTTCATTTGCCGTCCTTCATAATTTGTTCTCTCCTTCCCATTATAATCTCAAAAACAATTAATAATAAATAAAAGTGCTTCAGGACATTTGTTACAAATTTGATTTTCATGTTCTTGTGTATGCATTACACAATTTTACAAGTTCTTGTTCAGCTGACTTGGCTATTAGTCAGGCTGAGAGACGACAATTAATTAATTGCCATCCATCTAAATTGCCTCCAGAGCAGGTATTTTCACAATCAGTAAAACCTAAATATCGTTTTTGGTAATCAGATAAGACATGGCAAATTACTCAATTTTGAACAAACTGTAGGCTCCCGAGACAACGGGAATCTTGCGCTTCTAAAGAAGCTACTGATTTTCCCGCTGCCTGCTTTGACCATTTATGATGCACTTAAACACCAGGTGGCCTGTCTGCTGAAAAATAAAGTTCTGATGTGACCAGCAGAAAACCAAATGCCAGTCATGTCACTGTTTTGTCTTCCAGCACAGGGTCTCATCCGATTTGACCAAAATACAGTGCTCCCCTCTAGTGTAGAAATTCAGGATACAAGGTCAGAACAAACAGCGCTTATGATATAGGTAGTAGGCCTATAGGTTCAGCGCTGTGTAAAGAGCATAAACAAACTGTTACCTCAGTCTTGTCAGGTGTGAACAAATAGGTTTTCACTATAAAACTTGTGGTTGTAACTGACTTAAGCATGCCTACCACCGTTCCTACTTTAAAACTTGCTTGTCCAAGGCCTATGGCACTGACAGTTAATTCTGACTGATATATTTCATCTGTTTTTCTATATTTTCCCATGAAAAAAATTCTCCTGTGATTTCTATATTTTCCAGCTATTTAAATTATTGTAGATTATATATCCTTTTGTATAGTTATCTTTTATTTTATATTGTTATCTATTATTTCACTGCACAATTGATGTAACTGTTATCATTGAATAATAATTATTGTTATACTGTCCTACAATTATTGAAAAACACAGATTACGCTCTTTCTGTGTGTTACTTGTAAGTGATGCAATCTTGCAACACAGCCACCTAAACCAGTTAAAGCTGCCCTTTCACCCACATTTTGAAAAAGAATTTATGTGATTTCTGGCTTTCTCTGTGTATATAATTATGATCAAAGGGTAATTCTGGTTATGAAAAGTTCTTATAACACCTCCAGGAAGGATATATGAACCTGTCTATCAGCAACATGTTTGTAAACAGAGCAATGTTGACAAACGGGTAAAAACATGTAGTCTAAGGTGGTAGGGTTGCATGTATGTGGAGGCAGAAAGGTTACTTGTTGCAAAACGCTATTTTCTAAGCTCTGGCTTATCAGACTTATCAGGGTTTGTTGAATTTTAGATTATTTTTGTGGGCCCACACAGCGTCTAGACGTCTAGACAATGTTTAGATGCAGAATTCCCAGATTATTGGAACTATATCTTTCAACTGTTTGAAAAGATTTGGTTTGCATTTTAAGCGAATCGGGTTTATCATCAAGTCACATGTGAACTGCAACGCCCTCATTTTTGGTTGACCTCTGACCTTTCCTCACTGCCCAGTGTCCATTTGTGCGTCTGTTTCCATACATAAACCCGCATATCTTGGGAACGGTTTGACCAATCAGGCTAAAAATTTTGCACAAATGTAGCCCTTTGATATCTTAATAACATAAACTAAAAATGGTGGCACCACCTGCAACCAGTTTTGCATAGCATCCATCTGTTCATCTGTTATTTGGATATCACTCATATCTCAGCAGTGGTTTGACTTATCCACCTTATATTTTGCAGGTTTATACATCCTGGACAGCTTTCTCAAATTTATGACAGGTGGCGCCACCTACATTCATGTTTACTCTGCAACATCCAAGCTCATATCTCGGGAACCGTTTGACCCAATGGGCCAAAATTTTGCATGTGTATAGATTTCACATAGCTCTTCATCATAGGCAAAACTGGTGGACCCACCTGCAACCATTAATGCACAGCACCCATCTGTTCATCTGCCTTGGGATAAAATCACTCATATCTCAGCAGTGGTTTGACTAATCCACCTGAAAATTTGCAGGTTTACACATCCTGGACAGGTTTCTCAATTTTATGACAGGTGGGGCCACCTACAGTCATGTTTACTCTGCAGACATCCACGCTCCTATCTCGGGAACCCATCGATCAAATAGGCCAAAATTTCGCATGTGTATAGATCTCATATAGCTTTTCATCATAGGCAAAACTGGTGGCGCCACCTGCAACCATTTATGCACAGCATCCTTCTGTTCATCTGCCTTGGGATAAAATTACTCATATCTCAGCAGTTGTTGGACTTATCCACCTGAAATTTTGCAGGTTTATACATCCTGAACAGCTTTCTCTATTTTATGAAAGGTGGCGCCACCTACATTCATGTTTACTCTGCAGACATCCACGCTCATATCTTGGGAACCGTTTGACCGATTGGGGCAAAATTTTGCATGTGTATAAATCTCATATAGCTCTTCATCAAAGGCAAAACTGGTGGCGCCACCTGCAACCATTTATGCACAGCGTCCATCTGTTCATCTGGCTTGGGATAAAATTACTCATATTTCAGAAGTGGTTTGACTTATCCACCTGAAATTTTGCATTTTATACATCCTGGACAGCTCTCTTGATTTTATGACAGGTGGGGCCACCTACGTTCAGGTTTATTCTGCAGACATCCAAGCTCATATCTTGGGAACCGTTTGACCGAATGGGCCAAAATTTTGCATGTGTATAAATCTCATATAGCTCTTCATCAAAGGCAAAACTGGTGGCGCCACCTGCAACCATTTATGCACAGCGTCCATCTGTTCATCTGCCTTGGGATAAAATCACTCATATCTCAGCAGTGGTTTGACTTATCCACCTCAAATTTTGCAGGTTTATACATCCTGGACAGCTTTCTCAATTTTTTTACAGGTGACGCCACCTGAATTCATGTTTACTTTGCAGACATCCAAGCTCATATCTCGGGAACCATTTGACCAATTGGGCCAAAATTTTGATTGTGTATAGATCTCACAAAAATCTTCATCATAAGCAAAATCCATCTGTTCATCTGCCTTGGGATAAAATCACTCATACCTCAGCAGTGGTTTGACTTATCCACCTGAAATTTTGCAGGTTTATACATCCTGGACAATTTTCTCAATTTTATGACAGGTGGCACCACCTACATTCACGTTAACGCTGCAGACATCCATGCTAATATGCAACACACCTCACTCTATTCCCCTTGCCACTTAATCCACTTCACTTCACCTGTCCCACTCTGATTTCTTTGGATCACTTTCACACAAAAGGTTGAGTGATTAGTCTCACTGGGGAGTAAAAACTGAATACCTAACAGAGCAAAATTAAGTTTACCCCTGAAAAGGTATATATGTTAGCTAAAGGAAACTGTTTAGTATACCATTTTACCTGTGAACTAATAAAAGTTACATTGAATTCAGTAATTCAAACATCCCATATTTTTACAATAATCTTTTTCTCTTCACAGCTCTACATAATTTAAATTTTCGCTCATTGGTCTGTTCTAATGTCTTTATCTGATGTATTTGATCATGCCCTAAGTGCATGGTAAAAAAATCTGCAATCACATTTGTTTTTTATGAAATTTTCATATTTTTATAAAAATTTAACAATACATTTTAATTATGATTAAAGGAAGTATGCTCTCTTTCTTTATTCTGACACTGCTCTGGTCAGTTAGTAACAGAAATGGTGAGAGAAGTTGTTCAGCTGTACAGAGTTCAAGAAATCAGGAAATATGTTGATGCCTTAGTCTGTGGTCACTTGATTTATATGATAACGGTTTTTACCGACATTTGTACTGGAGGGGACATTATTTTAACATGCACTGTGGAAGAATTCATAGGAATGTTTTTGTTCCCCTCTTTCTTGTATTGTTCATGGACCTCTTGAACATAAAATGAATCAGTGTCCACCTCATTTTCCTGAGGCAAGTTCATCTGCAACTATTTGGACCTTGAGGTTAAAGGAGCACAAAATAGACATACCCAAGTATCAGTTATTAAGTATAATGTAAGTCAATTATGACTCCATGATATTAAATTACACTTAAAGCGAGATTATAAATATTGAATGGCTTGTACCTTTTGTTTTGTTGAAAAAAAATATACTCTAGACAACATATTTTTAACAATAATTTGGAGAAACGGTCATCTTGAAAATGAAATATTTCACAGAATTTTATTCAGAAGCAGTCTTGTTTACAATTCATAATGCAAATATAATTTGTTTTTTTGCACTCATGATTTATTTCCAACACATTTACTTTAAATATTAACATCTCTCAACTTATTTTACAGCATACATTAAACAATTGGTTCATAGACAACATAGCTCACCTGAACATAATATAAACAAAATGTTTATTGTAGACCTGGGAAAAATATCCATATATATATATATATATATATATATATAATTATATATATATATATATATTTATATATATATATATATTAATTTATTCAAAATTTGGGACATACATTTTTGTATCATGTGATAACTACAGATATGGGTCCTGTTGAGGAAATGGACATTTCAGTTGCTTTTGGCTTTTTTCTTGTGAGGATATTACCGTTGAATTTGAATTTAAAATATAAAAACAATTTTTCTGAGACTTAGATGAACTGGAACCAGAAAATTAAGATTTTGCAAGAAGACAATGTTGATATCATTGTTTTCACAGACTTTGCTATGAGTAAAATGGATGGAACAAGAAAAGCACGTTGTCAAAGACCAAGTTCACATGATGCCTCTACCCTACCACCCCTAGCCCCAACACTGATGACTGTGTCATTTAAAATGTGAACCAGCAAATTGGGAGACCATAGTTTCAAAAGCTGTTTTACCACTCTTTATTGCTCTGATGAAGTAATGATTCATAGCTGGTGAGATGGCAAGGGAACAGAAAGCACTGGTATTTTCATAAGAATTATCTTTGGCTAAAACAATTTGGGTTGATTCGTCAGCAATCAACAATATGGCACAGTTACATAAAATATGTGACATGAAGAGAGTGAATGATTCAGATAATGAAATGTTAGATTTTGGTAAAAATGAAAATTAGGGCTGTTCGACTATTTCTACCGGTCTAATTTGGTAAAGAATCTTAACATGTCTGTGGTACTTGTTAAAAACAGATACAATTACACAATTTTTATAATACCCAAAGTATTAGATGAAGGGGTCTATGTAGTAAACTACATGGTATTAATTAAAATCAAAAGTAAGCAGGTTAGGTATCCACAGTGATTGAAAGCTTCAAGAACTTCCGTGCAAATCTGAAAGACTGTAGGGTTGTACATTTGACACTTTTATTCCGTGTTAAAAAAATGTCCTCTCCAGTACATCTAAGTAACACAAAATTAAAGTCTGCTACTGTCATAATTTACATGCAGTTATTGCAGGTATGCTTTTTGTCTGCTTCTCACTTCTGTACAAAGAAAAAACATGTACAAGAAAGGCTTAATCATGAATTCATCAATGAAGATTCATCACTCTAAACATTGGTATGACAATGAATGGAGTTACATGCTAATTTATATATATAATGAGCCAAACTACTTCCCTAAACCAGTCAGTCTATTTATATTTATCACTAGGACAAACTTTAAGTAAATATTAAGCTTACTTTGAGAAGTATTCCTCTAGCCTGCCTCATGTTAAAAATTATTGTACTGGAGAGGACATTTTAACAGATACACTCATTGCTAAACTGGCAACAAAATATTAGATGGGTTGCAATGCAAACACCAGGGTATTTATCTTCCTAGCTACCTGTTACATATAAACTAAAATAGGCTTTTAATTTCTACATTAAAGTGAATTTTATCTGTATGTACTGGAGAGGACAATTTTTTTAACAGGCATATACCAGGTAAAGAAGTGCCAAATCATCCCGGTCAGGACACACATACATAGCCCTTAGTTACCAAAACATGATTAGATATAATACTGGCTGTTTAAAGCAGGATTTTGTTTTGCGACATGAGAATTACATTTCTTGTGAGGATGCAATGTACTGGAGAGGACAGGTCTCAGCAAAAATTTTTAACCAATTATTATACTGAAAGATATTGATTGGATAATTCAAACAACCACTATGAAAGTCATGAAACTTGGAACACTTGTAGTTTACATGTTACAGCATGTGCTGTGATTAGAATATTTCTGTTCTGGTAAACAAATTTCAGTCATATTTACATTAAATTTTTCCATTTTTGTGAGTGAGACTCCAAAATTTGATGAAAATTACACTTAAATGGTAAGAACTTCTTAAAAAATTGGCTTAGAGTTATAAAATTTTCTGTGTTTATAGAGGCTAGTGTGGCCTTTACAAATATGATAATATGTATCATATTTTCAGCCACAAAACTTACCTGTGAACCATTGTTTAACAATTTTTCATATCCAACCTTTAGTGTGAAAGTGCCCGGTCCATACACATAGTCGCTTGTCAACTACCCATATTCTAGTTTTAAAATGTCCTAGTCTGAAACTTGCAGGTCTGAAATGTCCAGTTTGCTGAAATCATAAAGACTAAGGTAGATATGCAGGACTTAAAGGATCAATATTAAATTTTAAAAATAAACCTCCATTCATACTCCCAAACTTTGCACAGGTTCGCATTAGGCCTGTAGGCCTTTTTTTATAAAAGCTCCAAAAGATTACCTTTAGTTTATGAAGGTCTGATGACTTTCAGTGATTGCTTAGTGATTTCATACATTTAGTCTTAGTTTACCTTTGATTTTAAACCTATTTCTCTAAAAAAAAAACAACTGCAACTGAATCTGATGATATGTACCATTCCTTTTGGTGTTCCAAGGTATTCCAGGTATTCTTTAAGCAACATATATGGACAAAGCAACAGATGTTGCCTAGCATCATGACTCACTTTTACATTTCACATTCAGTATTCTTGTTTGCTTATTTATAATGAAATTGAGTTAAAAAAAAAATTTACCTTTATTTAAAAATTTACCCATCTTGCTTGAAGATAAGACTATTTTATTTTTAAAATTCTACAGTGCAGCAGGAACTGTCAGGCTCAAGGCCAAAGGCTCATAGTGAATGTGGTCTGCCATTGCTAGTTGTGAATTCTGATACTCTGTATGGTTTTTTCATCCTAGCTAGGCAGAATGAAGCACCAAGCTTAACCATGTGTTAATTAATCCCTGCTTCTTATGTATACCGTAGATCCGCGTTTTGCCGCCGCACGTCGTCTAATGGCCGCACCCCATGTTCGTAAAATATCTGGAAGGCTCCTTCACTGGAGTAAAAAATTCCCAAACCTTACTTAATGGCCGCACCACATTCTCATCACGTTCCATTGCCGGGTGAGGTATGGGAACACAACGAAAAAAGGTTCTTTCTTAAACGCTAGGCTGCAGCTAGGTACGAGCGGTATGCTGATATGCGGTCAGGCATTACAGTTTTGGGGAACAGTTGCAACTGTGTATGTTGCTTGGCTAATTAATTAATTTAATTAATTGGTTAAACTGCCTGATCCATCTGATTAGAATAGATGACAATTTGTTCGGTTAATAACGACTCATCCAAGACGAATTTTAGTAGGGCTATGAAATTAATTTGATACATCACTGAATGCCGGAGAATCTTGTGCCTTTAACTTGGCTAATTAAAGTTCAATGAGGCATCAAAGCATTGTACCGGACGACTGTAGTTTAAATATTATTTAGACATTTTACATCGTCGGTCATTTAACAACAAAACATTTAAATAAACGACACATTCGTCAGTGATCATATTTCCAGAACACCTCGGGTTGTGCTGATCATAATATATGCAAAATGGTGTCCGAACCGTCAACCGGCAAAAGATGCCACATAAAATGATTACGGAACTAGCGAGCCTTGGTGTACCTTGGGCCTTTACCCTGGCTAATTAAACTTCAATGGGATATCATAGCCAACGGGACTCTTTGTGATGGCTTTTGTTACACTCTATACAACGTCGGTCAATTAACAACCTTGACAAAACCTTTGAATAAGCGAATCCCGCGTCGAGCCTTTATGCGTACTCCCAGGGTCCTGATGATCATAATATATACACACTGGTGCCCGTACCGTCTGCTAGCAAAGTGTGCCATATTCAAAGATTACGGAACTAGCTGGTGAGGTTATGACCTTTGACCGCCATCTATTGACAATGTGATCAACGAAGAAGTATCTGAACGTGAACACAGGTTTAATTGGTTATCTTTTGTTTTACAGTTTATTTGAAAAGAAATGATATGTTCAAGAAATATCTTAAAATAATGTTTTACCGATATTGCAGCTATACTCAAATATCGGTATAACCGTTATGATAGAATGCATAATTTGGCGAGTGAATATCGATCTTTTATCAATCATTGCGTGACAATTGCCGTGGTTTATGACTGACTCAGAAAATTTTTATAATACATATAAGCCTGTTTAAAATATCAATTTTACATTTTATAAAATTAATAATGAATAAAATTGATATGTAAATATGCAGTATTATTACCTATACGTTCTCAGTATTCACTTTTTCCTCAGCCTATTATCGCCCATTGCGCCTCGGCGGGCCGTCTAGTCACTTGTACATGTTTGAATTTAGCCTAACCTGCGTTTTATAGCCGCATCCCTTGTCGAGAAATATTAGTCAGGATTTTTGGCTGGAATTCTCATTTTATGGCCGCGGCGGCAAAACGCGGATCTACGGTAACTGTATTTCTTTGAGCAGAGGGGGATGAAATTAAGTTAGGAACCACTTCTCTGTATAGAGTACATATGAAGTGTGCGTTCTTATGGTCAAATGGATATGACTCATATCGGCTGGAGGTGTTACTGGAAAGACCAAAGAACTGAATATAATTTAATTGCCCGTTCCCTGGGGAAGACTTTTGTTGTGATATATATCATCACTAAAAGCTTCCCCATTAGTTACCTGAAGAATACCTACAGCTTGTGTGTAAAACTTGTAGCATTGAAAAAAGGAATTATGTCTGCTTTAATCAATAATGCTATTAAAATGTTGATGACAGTATTTCAGTAGAATAGCAAAAAAACCCAACTACTCCTGCGATGTTTCCATATATGTCTACTGCTTCTTTTGCTCCTGAAGCCAGCGTTGCTGAGGAAGCAGTCATCAGACTTGGGTTAGTAAATCAATCAACAGGTCAGTGATTGCACTCTGTGGAACTATTATGGCAGTTGAGCATTGTATCAATGTCAAATATTTGGTAGAATATTGACCATTAACAACTGGATGAAATTGGCATGTTCATTTATATTCGCTGTAAACCTCTGACAGACCTTTTATGCAGCACATCACAATCTGAATATATCTGATCACTTGTGGTTCATATAAGGCTTGACTGCAGCACTTCCACAAATGTTCATTTCAAAATTTACTGAAAACTGAATAGATGGAATGACACTTTATAGAGCTCATACCTCTACCAAAGCTCAACTTAAGCCTACTGGTTCTGTTCTTTTACCTGGAGTAGCACCAACACTAATGGAGTGTTCCCTCAGACCCTGGCCCTACGCTCCTCTTGCAGCTGTTACACCTTGCAGTAATCCCAAATATCCCTGGCTGTAACTGCTGCTTTGTATAGCAACGTTCTCTGGGTCAGACCACCAGGGTGGGCACAGAGCAAAGAAATGTAATGAGAGTGTGATATCACATTGTGCATCCAGCTCCAAATTTTTTTACACCTGCTCTCATTGGACTGATTTTCCAGGAAAAATGCTCTCATTGGTTTGAATCTAGGCCCTGTGCCAGAATCAGTGTAATCAAACCAAGAACTGGCTGAATGGAGCTGGATGCACAATGCGTTAACATGTTCTTATTGGTCTGATTACAATTCTGTGTTCTGTGTTAACTCCAGTGCTGTCACCAAGAGAACCTTGCTATAAAAAGCTGTCGATCAAACTGTAACTGTTAAACTGCAGTGTAAAACCCTGGCCTATGTTTGTATCTTCAACGAAAGTTCTTAGGTGATCATGAGTTCAGCAGTTATTGCATGATCCTGCTAACAGACAAACAAACAGACACAAGTAAAAACAAAACCTCCTTGAGAGAGTTAATGGACGCAGACACTTGTTAAAATGGGTTAGTCTGGATTTTAGATTTACACTTTATAAAAGACCTTACTGTAAAGTCATAAAATTCAGTGAAATATAAATTTTACAACAATCTTTTGAGGCTTCCTTCTGTTATCTTTCTTTCCTCATTCAGTATGCAGCGCCATCTGAAGGCCATGAATCTGTTGTTTTATAGTTATTTCAAATGGCATAAGGTTTATTAAATAACTGATAGTCATGTATGACTCTCTCAATATGACTTGATCTGTATGACTCCTTATGACTCTACCATTATGACTTATTATGAAACAATCAGTATGACTATCTCAATATGACTCCATTGCTATGACCCCCTCCAGCACCAGTATGACTCCGAATATGAATCAGTCTGTATGACTCCATCACTATATATGACAATCCCCACTCCCGACGATGACTGTAAGTATGATTGCTTCCATATGATTGCCTCTTGTGTGACTGCATTAGTGTGACTCATCAGTATGACTCTTCCCCCCCCCCCCCCCCAGTATGATCCTCCATGTATATGGGTCTCAGTATAATTCTCTGTGCGACTCCCTTAACATGACTCTGTACATAAATCCATTAATTTGACTCTGAATAGTTCTCTAAGTATGACTCCCTCAAAATGACTGGCTTAATTGGTACATGGCCTCCCTCCTTATGACATAATCCAGTCGTAATTCTCTGGTTTGAACAAACCCATTACCATTCATATATGATCCAACTCCAAAAACCTCAAGATTTATGAAGATGTGTGTTGTTGGTCTTATAAATGTAAATCTTGATGCAGGATCCTCTTGTTACAACCCATCCTGTGGTATAAGAAAAATTATTTAATGTACAGCCCATGATAAATAAGCATCTGCTGGCGCCAGAGCATCCACAGTCTTTTTTATTACATACATAAATATTTTGTACATAAGATGAAATAATATGTTAGGTTGGTTGTTCTCTGCAAGCTTTATTAATACAACCACAAGTACTTTATGCTGACAGCTTTATTAACCTCTAAATGTGGTTAAAGCTGATGGGGCTTATCATCAGAACCAGTACTTCATGAACGTAAGCTCTGACATAATTAGACCATCATGCCAGTGTTTTCACTGATATGTGAAAAGATGCAAAAAGTAGTATTCTAAAGAAACAACCCATGCAGATTTAGTGTTATCCAACAATGCCGATCAAGCCAGCCTCTCAGGTGTACGAGGCGCACTCTTCCCCGGGATGATGGATGGTGATTGGTCGTTTACCGTGAATGCCAGGCTAAATGAATCAGAAGCCAGGCTTTACCTCTTAGAAAGTCCCGACACATGGTCCGTCTCGTACCAGTTAATGGCAAGTGTTTCTCAGATAATCGTGTTTTACTGACAGGCCATTTGTCATACTCTACAATAATAAATGATAAAATAGGTGGTTTCTCTGGTAATTTATGGATTGCTTACTGTACAACGCACAATTTAATGCATCAGAGTTTTAAAGAATACTGTATATTGTATTAAATGTAGTTCATTCAGACATACTTCTGCACATTTCTGGTTTTTATGTCCAGTGGTTTAACATGACATACTTCTTGTGTTACCATAATATATAAAATGTTGGCCCAAGGCTCTTTTTTCCTCAACTCTTTTTTTCTCCACTCTCTTTTTCTTGAATTCTTGATATGTTTTTTCTCCTCAACTCCTTTTTAGCAAACCTGTGAGCATATGCGATAGTGTGGCGTCATCCATCGTCTGTACGTTAACCCATACTATCTTGAAAATGGCTAGAGTTGGCATCACAAAATTTTATGAAAAAAATCAATCATCTAAAAGACTCTATCAGATTTTGCTTATTTTTTGGGTAACTGCATTTTCTTAGATTTTATATGGAAAAACTAAAAAAGCTTAAAAAAAACTTCTTCTCCGAAACTGTTCAGCCAAGTTGTCCAATATTTCACAGAAATGATTCCTGGAACAATCTCTCTCAAGTTTGTACGAATATTTTAAGTTAAGTGATTTTTGGCCAAGTTACAGGAAGTTGAACTTAGTCATCTGTCCAAAAAAGCATACTAAAGTTACAGTCTCAGAAATGGCTTGAGCTATCAATCACCATATTTTATGCCAATGTTGGTCACATGAGTCATATCTGAAATTGAGGTATTGATGGCGCCACCTGCATTGGCCTTTTTTGTACAGGGGTCAACAGTGCCCATATTATACTGACGGCTACAAAAAACTTCTTCTCTGAAACCATACGGCCAAATTGTTTAATATTGCACAGATCTAGGGTAGTGCTTTCTGAAGTTTGTTCAAATGGTCTCAGTTCAGTGACTTTTGGCTGAGTTATGGGAAGCTGAATTTAGTCATATATATGCCATAACAGCACATTTTAGCTCAGTGGCTACAAAGATCTTCTCAAAAACCACTGGGCCAAATTCTTAAATCTCACACATTAATTATCCTTAGATGTTGATAATTCAAGTTTGTTCAAATGGTTTTGGTTCAGTAATTTTGGCTGAGTTATGGGAAGCTTAATTTTGCCATTTTGCTGTATTTTCCTATATGTGTTATAAACCTGCAAAACATTTTTTGACTGACGCCACTGAAGCCACTTTGTTTAATATTTTACAAGAATAATCCCCTGAATAATTCTTATAATATTTTTCTTTTATGGTTCCAAAGAATGAATTTTGGCTGAATTATAAAGATTGAATTGAGTCATTTTACCATATATGTTAGCTGTGTGAAGCAGATACATCTAGCCTGGCACCAGTTTATCAGCATCTGTTACATCATGCCTCTGGACATTTAGATTTCAGGTTATCTATTGTCAATAATATTAACAAGAATGATTTTTAAAAGCTTTTAAAAAATGATTTTATATATTCCTCATGCCAGGCAATGTTTACAATCACAGGTATACAGTTCTCTGTGGGTATATAATTATAAATAAAGATGGCTGTACATGGATAATAAATAATTTATATCCATGCTCAACTTTATTCAAGATTTTTCCATCAGTGAGATGTATCTGTATTATAATTATGCATTCAATATGCATCTGTAGTAATTTTTTAGCGAACCTGTGAGCTAATGCGATGGTGTGGTGTCGTCTGTATGTTAACCCATACTATTTTGAAAACAACTGGAGCTAGTATCATGAAATTAATTGCAAAAAATAAGCAATCTGAAAAACTCTGCATTTTCTTAGATGTTATGGAGTAAAAGCTAAAAAACTTTTAAAAATCCGAAACCGTCTAGTCAGATTGTTCAATATTTCACAGAAATAATCTTTTATACCATCTCTTTCAAGTTTGTTTGAATGGTTCAAGTTCGGTGAATTTTGGCAGAGTTACAGGAAGATGAACTTAGTCATCTGTCCAAAAAAAGCATACTAAAATTACAATCTCAGAAACGGCCGGAGCTATCATCACCAAATTTTATGCCAGTGTTGGTCACTAGTCTTATATGAAATTCAGGTATTGGTGGCATCACCTGCATTGACTTTTTCTGTACGGGGGGCATTGGTCATCTGTACATTAACTCATAATTTCTTAGGAATAGCAGAGCTACCATCCCAAGATTTTATGCAATATTCTGTCATATATCAAATGTTGTGGGATTCAGCTTATTTATTTATTTTTATTTTTTTTGCTATCTGCATTTACTTAGATTTTATAGGGAAAAAGCAAAAAACCTTTGAAAGTCTTCATCTTGTAAACAGTCCAGCCAAATTGTTCAATATTTACAGAAATGACCCAATAGGCAAGCCCACTCAAGTTTGTTCAAATGGTTTGCATTTGATAAATTTTAGTGGAGTTGTACAAATTTGAACTTAGTCAATTGGCCAAGTTAGCATACTGACATAGAAATCTCAGAAATGACAGAAGCTAGCATTACCAAGTATTGTGCAAATGTTGGTCACATGACTCATATTAGAAGTTGCAGATTTTGTGGTGCCACCTACATTGACCTGTTTCGGTTTTTTTTGGCAAAAACCTCATAATTTTAGCCTCTTTCAGCTTAAAATGTTTATGATGAAACTGTCAAGTTGAATCGTTCAATTTTTCAAAAGAATAATCCTAGGACATGGTTCTTTCAATCATATCAGAATAGATTGATTTCGTTGATTTTTGGTTGATTCATGAAAAGCTTAAGTTGGTCCTGTGGCCATTATTATGTCTATTTCAAACTGAGGACTGCAATAGTATTCTTCTACAAAATTATTGTTTCAATTATAACTTCTGTAACATTGCACAAAAATTATTCTTAGGTGGCCTTTGTTCAAATTTACTTGAAAGATTTTTGGCAGAATTATTGGAGCTTTAATAATGAAGGGACTGCATCTTTTATTATTCTAGATATTTTGATAAAAGGTTTATGGATATGTCAGCTTGGAAAAAAAGCATTTTAGCCACAGTCTTTCAGAATATGTAAACAGATTTACCAACAGGCCAAGATTGTGTCTGTATCTTTAAATAGGTTGAGTAACTGCCAACTGTTTTAGATTTGGCAACAGAGCAAGAGTTCATTCAGTGCAGCCAGATATAGGTCAAGAGTTCAATCAGTGCAGCCAAGCACAAGGCATGTTATCACCTCATGGGTGACATGTGATCACCTCATGTGTGTCATGCCCCATCAGGGCTGCATGTGGAGCCAATCTGTGAGCTTATGCAATGGTGTGGCTACTATTTCAGATTTGGCAACAGGCCAAAGGTCATCTGAATCTATTTAAAGCTTTTGCAGACTGCCAACTGTATCTTATTAGGCAACAGGTCAGGAGTTCACTGAGTGCAGCCAGGTACAGGTCAAAAGTTCACTCAGTCTAGCCAGATGCAGGTCATGAGTTCACTAAGTGCAGTAGCCTGAGCCAGCAATTTGTCACAGTTCACTCGGGGCAACTGCCTTTCTCACCTAAGCCTGGTCAGCCACATGCATCAGACTCGGGTAATTTTCATGTATTGGCCTGATATTTTGACCTGTCTATGTGTCTTTGATGGCCTTCTTGTTCACAAGACAGGTGTCGCCACCTACAATAATTTTGCACAGTGTGTCCCTGCTTATTTCTCAGGAGGGGTTTGATATATCAGTCTGAAATAGGGCTTATGTATATATCTCTGATAGCTTTGTTATATACAAGACTGGTGGTGCCAGCTACAATCATTTTTGTGTTGTATGCACCCATGCCGGAAATTCAGCAGTGATGTTTGTGTAATTGTTTCTTATTCTAAGTGTTTAGTATTTGCATTGTTCCAAAACATGAAAAGTAATGGTCCAGCATTGAAGCAATATACCTGGTGTATTTCCCAATGCACAGGTTCGCATTAGGCCTGTTGGCCTTGTTACAAAATCAAATAAAGTCTGTGATAAAATAAAATCTGCAGAAAAGGCAGGAATAGTAATTGAATTCCCAATCAAGTTAGTTTAAAATAAACTGATAAAAAGTTCAAGGATGGTCTGGATAGATATATTTGTGATTTTTTATTTCCTTGTATTATGGTAATGCACAGTTGGCAAAACCTCGAATGTCTTGAGAATTGTTATTCTTTCAGGACATTCTAAGTGGCGAGTTGCTAATTTAATTTAAATCCATCTCTTCAGAATCCTTCATGTCTGGTCCTTGTGAACAACAATAGTTTTGTATTATTCCTACACAAAGCAAAGCTTGAAAGGATTCATTCTTTTACAGAGATACTGCAGAAAGGCTTGAGAAGAGATGAAATTCCCTTGTAATTTCCAAGCATGTTTTAATTTACAAAGTAATCTAACCAACTTTTACACAGTGAAGGATTTGTTTATTGGAGCAAGAGACTTCAAGCAGTGTTGGCATCAAACATGGTATTAAGCAGTGTTCATTCTCCTTTTTATTGTCCAAATAAATGGATCCTTCATGAAGGAAAACATTTTCAGGGAAATAAAGGTCACATTTTCAGAGAAATAAAGGTCACATTCACCTTTGTGTCTGTCTCTGACTAGAGTACCAAAGATTCTTCAGATGTTCCATGGCCTTTCTCTGTAAACTTTCTGTATGCCCATCACAGCAGGTGAACCCATTATGTCATGTAACATCAGTTGGCTTTTTCTGGACTTTTGATTGGTTAATTTCTCCTAGTTTTACTTTATGAACAGTTCCATGACAATTTGTATGCTTTATGAAAGAACCTTCTGGCACTCGCATAGAACACTTTTTGAAACATGATTATTTGTATGTTCTTTGGCTGGTCAATTCATCAGATTTAAATATATTTCTTTTACACTGAAGCTTTGTTCATGATAAACTGATTTGTTTGTGACATGGATAGTTGTTTTCAATAAGAAATATCTAGATATAATAACTTTGTATCAGTATGAAAGACATAACTTCAGGCAATCATTTTCTTACAATAGCTTAATATATCAATAAACATTTTTCTCAGTGAAAACAAATTGGAATGAACTGAACTTTTTTCCAGATTGTGAATTGTTCAGGAGAAAGAAAGTTTTCTTTTTTGATGAACTTAATCCAGGGAATTGGTGAACATTAATCAAAATCAGGGAAACTTGCTCTGTTTATCCAAAAGGAAGTTTAATTATTCTTTAGTATAAATCAGTTTGGCTATATTCATGCTAATTTCTGGAGCATCATTGATGGAATTATATAAAAAGATTGAAAAGCATTAACTCCATTAGGTTTACTGTTCTCATTGGAACTTTTTCCTACAGACCGCAAATATTAGTTACAGAAGAATATAACTCCTTATATGTGTGTTTTGTTTGTATTAATTTTCTTTGTTTGTCCCATGCTCCCTCAGAACAGGGGAATTTTATTTGGGTTTTTTTGTCTGTCAGCTGTCTGTCTGTCTGTCCTTCTGTCAAGTTTTTGTTACTGTGCAATAACTTTCCAAAATATTATCCATTTTCATTCGAATTTGGGTCAGTGATTGCTATCATGCGTACCTTGGTTGGGATTTCTTTTTTGGAGTGTCTGTCTGAAAATTTATTCTAACCAGCTCAAAAACAAAAAAATAAAATTTAGATCCAATTGCCATCCAAAAATTATGACAGGGACAATGAAAACTAAAACACAGCCACTATGACATGTGGAGACATCTTCAGGTAAAAATAAAAACTAAAACATATTTTTAGCTGGGGCAAGTATGAAGGACAACAAGATGGGGAAGTGGGGGACATAAATTCCACAAATTTGCTTGTTGTTTGTTCCTTTCATGTGAAAGCTGCCCATTGAAACATTCAGTCAGTCCTGTGATCTTCAGAGAAGCTCATGAAAGCTTTCACATTTGGTTTGCTGGTAACTCAGGACCTTGCTCACAAGGAAGAACACTTCATTTATTGAATGATAGTCCAATATTATTATCTTCATAAAGAAGTTTGGCTGTAAAGTTTATGGAATACTTACAAAGTTTATTGTCACATGGTATTGTACCTACTTTTTATGTGGAACTGGAGATGAATTATTAAACTTACTTTGGAATGACACAGTGAATCAATTCTTTGCTTTACTGGCTTTACGGCCTATAATTCACGAAGTCAGGGATTTTTTGTCTTTAATTCCAGTGCAACACAAAGGAATAGCCAAAAAACATTTTACAGGAGTGAATAGTTCATATTGCAGCATACATGCTACTGAAAGGCCAAAAGTACAAGACATGAGATAAATTGTTTTCCTTTGTCAGTTTCTTCCAATGATTGCCTTTTCTGTTTAAAAGATATTGAAAATCTTGATAAATTGATACCAATAAACATAACAAAACATTTTGGCAAAGTCAAATCTACAGTTTCTCTTTGGTATAGAATTTAAATTGGATTTTTATACTTCTTTGAGAAAATTTCAAATATTATACCGCAGGACTCCTGAAGATAACCAGTATTAAAACAGAAATTAAAGATTGGACATTGGTGCAAACATTGAATATTTAAAGATAGTTGTGGACCATTATGCACCAATGAAAATACCTTCCAAAAACCTCACCGGCAGTTGAGGGACGATTAATTCCTTTACAGATTGGAAAAGTATGCAGACTTTTTATTTACCGTATGATCTGATTTTGCCACGTTTTATCACATCTAGTTTATTAGAAACTGTGTTTGATCATTTCAGAGTAGTCAAAGAGTATTTATGTTTATTTCTGTGGTCTTATGTGAGTTTTATGTAGGTTTCGGCATGAGGAAGCTGTAATTGAGCCCGTAATTGATTTCCCTGAAGCCATTCACATGAAAGAGATTACCTAATGAGTTAATCCTATTATCAGTTTGTTGTGGATCACTTCTAATCCTATTCGAGGCTATAGCTTTAATTATTGACCTGATAGACCTGGCATTATTCAAGTGTTATAAATCTGTGTCTGTCCAAATTATGAACACTTTTGTCCTTTGTTCCAAACTACCAATTTGATATGGATTCTACTGGATTCTGTTGTGTGGTTTTGCTTGGTTGGTTTTCAGTTCCCTTGAAGTTAGTGATGGAGCAGTCAGGGAGTTTTATCATTTGTTCTTTCTATTTCAAACACTTGATGACCAAAGGTAAAAATTGATCGAGCCTTTAAATAAAGCTGCCTGAACCGACCATAAAAAAACTGAGATGGATGAATTTTATTACATTTTACCGACAACTCAGTTAAGTTGAGAATGAGTGCAAAAATTGTCAGAGAGTCAGCATTCAGATCTCAAAAAATTTCCCAGCCAGATTATACCAGCTATCCATGGTACTGCTGGCAAATGCCAGTATTGCTGCCCATTTTTCAAGCCTTGATATAATTTTGAGCAGGATTGCTTCTTTTCTGTTGGTCTGTTTGTGAAGATTTTCCCCATTAATGTACTGACAGTGAGATCATGCAAGGAGTCACCAGCAGTAGTTCATTGGATTCAGAAGCTGAGCTTGATAAAAAAAACTTTTCCTAAGGACATGCAATGAGAGCTTTTTAGATTTGTCAGGGAACCTCATGGAAGGCGGAAATGATAAATAAGGCAGAGGTGAAGTTTACACGTCAGGGCCCACGAAAACCACACTGCCTTCATGTATGCTCAGATCAATGACATCATATTAGTACAATAGGGATGTATTGTGTGTACTTTGATCTGAGGCTGCAAGACAGGATCAGAACATCTAATTTGTATGATCTCAGAAGCCATGGGTGTTCAGATTTCTTTTCTCACCTGTGTCACATCTTCAGTAAGTATCAGCGGGGATCATAATATATATCAGCCAACATGCCCCACCCATTGCTTTTATTTTCAGGTTCAGACTTGACATATAAAGATATATGACTATATACATATATATATATATATATATATATACATATATATGTGTATGTGTGTGTGTATATATATATATATATATATATATATATATATGTCAGAGACGAGATTGAAATCCAGGCGGATTTTAAATTCGCCTAGACGAGATTGCGATTGTGATCTCGCCTAGGCGAGATTGCAATTGTGATCTCGGCTAGACAGATTTTAAACTCGCCTAGACAAGATCACAATCGCAATCTCGCCTAGGCGAGATTAAAATCCATCATGGAGCAGGCCAGGATTTTAATCTCACCTAGGCGAGTTTAAAATCCGTCTGGTGTCATCCAGGCGAGTTTAAAATCTGCCTGATATTACTTAGGCGAGTTTAAAATCTGCCTAGGCGAGATTAAAAGAGTGATCTGATCTAATTTCCTAATATATTAAGCATTGTAACTGACATATGAAAGATGTTTTCAGTCGGATTTTCAATATTTTAACACAATGGTTATATATAGTTAAAAGGTAATATATTTATTTATATTTACCGAATATTATAGTATTAATGTAATAATTAACTTTTTTACTGTAATGTAATAATTATTCATGTGATAATTAACATTAGTTAATTAATTAGTTAACACTAGTTAGCTATTACTTCACTATTTAATGAGTATATTACACATCAACAAAAACAATCATCCTATTTGATAATTCTTACAGGACAAACAGAACAAATTAGTTGGTTGATCTAGTTCAAATGTTTCTTTTCACCCAGGTATTCAACACTCAACAGTCAAAACATGTACACTTATGGTACAAAATATGCAGGGTATCAGTATTTATGATGGACTTTGATACACCATCCTTTTTTTTGGTAATTAAACATCATATGAGGAAAAGTAAAAGTTGATACACAGATGTATGCATGTGAATATTTCTTTGTCTTATTTAGTCTTTTCTTAAAATGTATATAATATTCTTCTGATCTTTTTTTTTTAATTTTTTGTGAGGCATTTTGTGAAGCTTCAATATTTATGTAGACTGTGTTACAAGATAACTTTCTTTTTTTGGACAGTATTATATCATATAAGAAAAAATATGATTTCTAGATTCATAGAGTAATAGATCATTTATGCATGTGAACATACACTGAATTATATTGATAAAAAATAAATGAGCTATGTTCCTTTTGTCTTTTTAAAATACTACATTACTAATATTACTAATACCAGTTTCCCTTCAAATTAATATTGACAACAAAATTATTATGTAAATCAAATATCATTTTAATATGCCATAAACAATTCCAATGTAAGTTTCTTATTACCTAGTTTATAAATAGAAATATAAAATAAAAAAATTAATGTTAATTATTACATAAATATTATAATATTCTGTAAATATTATTAAATATATATTACTTGTGAACTTTACATAACCATATTAATAAAAAATATATAATATAAAATATTCCATTTCCAAAATTAATGTTAAATATTACATTAATAATATAATATTCTGTAAATAGTAATAAATATATTACTTGTGAACTATACATAACTATTTAGTGTTAAAATATTGAAAATCTGACTGAAAACATCTTTCCTAAGTCAATTACAATGCATAATTTATCGGGAAATTAGATCAGATCACTATTTTAATCTCACCTAGGCAGATTTTAAACTCGCCCAAATGATATGAGGCAGATTTTAAACTTGCCTGGATGACACCAGACGGATTTTAAACTCGCCTAGGCGAGATTAAAATCCTGGCCTGCTCCATGATGGATTTTAATCTCGCCTAGGCGAGATTGCGATTGTGATCTTGTCTAGGCGAGTTTAAAATCTGTCTAGCCGAGATCACAATTGCAATCTCGCCTAGACGAGATTGCGATTGTGATCTCGCCTAGGCGAATTTAAAATCCGCCTGGATTTCAATCTCGTCTCTGACATATATATATATATATATCTTGTTCATTTACAGGATAAAGTCGGGTCCATTTCAAGAATCTCATTCAGCTTTGCCAACTTCTGTATTTTTTCATCGCCATAACATGTTCATTTAGTATTTTCACCTGCTTTGCACTCATGTAGTCTAGCAGTGATTGATCCCATAGTGAAAAAATGACCTTGTTCGCTGGCTAGTTGGAAGGGTCTAGGACAGGAGATAAACTGAAAGGAAATAGATTGATAATTATTTGAACCAATTTTAAGGGGAAAATAGAAAGATAGAGAGGATATAGGGGATTTTTGTTGTTTGTCTTATAAAAAAGACCAGCAAATACCAATCTATTCCTGTGAGGTGCTGTTGGATGGCAGGGTTTAATTATCATTACATTTCAAGGAAACGCCTTCTTTTTATGTCATTTCACATGTACATGCTTCAAAATATTACTTAGTGAATATAGTCCTCACCACAAAAAAACACCCCTGTTTATGTAATTTGTCCTGAAACATTTCTTATCCAACCTACTTGAATGGACATACATTACCTACTTCACTACATTTATACCCACACCGTCTGTGTTAGGCTGTATTTAGAAATCACGGTGCATTGTGGGGGTTATGTTGTGACGCCAACAAACCCTAAACAGCAGAGTCCTTCTCTTGGGAGTCCTGATGCTACACAGTGTTGTATAGTGACTACATTTGAGACCATCTAGTTATAATTAGGAGTTCCCAGTCACGTAGCACTTCTATAGGAGTTTTAGGTATTTTAAGGGCCTTTATAGTATTTCTGTTAAGCTGATTTTGACAATTTCCTTGGGGGGACCTTGCATGTCACTGCAAAGGAGTGCTATGGCAGAGGAAGAGGAGGAACATCAGGGGCAGATCCAGGATTAAGGAAAAGGGGGGTCCAACCCAGGAGGACTTATGAAAACCCTAAAAAAAAAGGTCCACAGCTCTGTAAAAGGGGGGGTCCAAGCCGCAAGATTTTGTCTGAAGCCCTTAAAAAAAACATTGTTTCTGATGAAAAAGGGGGGTCTGGACACCCTCACCCCCCTGGATATGCACAGAAAAAACACAAGCCAATGACCACCAGTTTAGCCCCCACCTGTGATATTAATACACCAGTACACGTTTCATTATACATAAAAATCTCACCTTACGACCAAAAAGGTGAGATATTTAGGGAGGATAAGACTGCTAAATGGATGTGTAAAGGTGGTGGCACAAAAAAAAAAGAACTTTCAAAATACAAATTTCTCCTCATATGGACCTAGAAAATTAAAGAAAATAAATTTTGGAACCCTGCAATACTGATATACTTGAAATAATGGCTTTGACTATGTCTAGAAAAATAATATTACCACTGTAGTCTTTTACCAAGTTGTGCCCATTGAAATGTGACAATTGTTTCATGTACAGCAGTACCTGTCATGTGGGGACACCTGTGGGATATATTTTTATGTATATGCAGATCACTCCCAAAAAGCAAGCTGCTAAGAAGGAACTATAGGCATAGGCTTAATTTACTACTGGTAAAATAAAACCAACACCATACCATGTCAAATATTCTTGTACTGCAATAAAATCAATATATGAGAAAACAGCTTTATGACCCATGAGTTACGACCGGTGATCGAGTTCTCCTGTCCCTTAAAAACCAATAACCATCCAGAGACATCAGAAGTACAGCTGTGTAACCCATTGAGGACCAAAACCTCTAGAAGTTGGATATTTATGGCCAAAGATTTCTGACAACATTGTTTTTCATCTTTACTTTTCTGACAAAAAGTCATCAATTTAAATTTGTTTAATCATCTTCAGCAGTGTGTGTTCACTCATGGAGACCTTTCTTTTCAACAATCATATATTTCAGCTTAGCTGTCTTTGGATCATATCAGATACATCAGTGGCCCTCTGTCAGTCACCTGGCTAGCTACAGGACTGCCAAATTACTCTCTTTTTTTCAAAAGAGTAATTTATTTTTTGAGGATTTACTGAAACTGATGCTAATTACTCTTTTTATCACTCTTTTTCTTTAAGATGTATTTTCTTTTTTTAGCGAATGTCTATCATGTGTCACATGATGTGGAAAATATCCTTATATTCAAAGGGGGGGGGGGGGGGGTCAATCATGCATGTTACTGACTTTGAGATATATATATATATATATATATATATATACACACACAAAGCAGTATATGAAGCACCCCTCTATAAGGTCTGTGATAGAAAACTTGGGGAATTGTTGCTAATTTTACTCTCTTTTTTAAACTCTTTTTATTTGAAAGATTGCTACTCGTTTTATTCCAGAGCACTTTTTATTTCAGTCATTAACCTTTGAAAGGTCAGAGCTGGACAATTTCCAAGATCTTCAACCATTGAATTAATAGGGCGTCAATTTTGCATTCCGTTCACTTAAAATGTTCATATGCTGTGCCTGAAATGTGGTCTCAAAGCCCTCAGATATAATCCAAACATTCCAGTTTAACCATTAGAACTGATAATAATTCTTCAAAAAATTCTTTTTCATGATAGTCGCTTTCACTTCATTTTTCTAGATATGGCTCATGCAACATGTAGCCAAGTTTATACATGTTGTAAAGTCTGCGTCCATAGTGCTAGTTGGTTGTGGTAGGAAAATGTTGTGAAATCGTGATCGATGTTTGAAATAAAAGAACAATCAATTTTTAATCAATCATTTTATGTACATTCTACAATACCTTGAAATCTGTTGTATTGAATTTTACAAAAAAATATTGACAGAGTAAATGAATTCAATCTAACTTGTAGGTCACACCCAAAGACTAAGGTAATAGCTGGGTTGCTGCCACTTAAAAGCAGGTTTAATGTTGTTTGCTTATACTGTGTCCAGTCTTTGTTTCATCTCTCATTGTCTGACAGGATATGAAAATTTTTATTCTTGATAATATGGCTTTGTTGCATGTGCATATATTATCATTTGTTATCTATAATGTGAAAATACAGCCAATTTAATCAAATATAAAAGAAAACAACCATTCATCAATAAAATCGATTAATCACCTCGCCACTATTAATTGGATTTTCATACTTGTGTTACATGTTGTGTTCATCAGCTGAGGCCCATGACCCATGGGTCACCTGTTTCTGTGATCTTTCTTCAATGTGAAATGTAAAAAAACTCCATTTAAATTTGGTATATTTATCTTCAGTAATGTTTGTATTAATTCCCAATGTTCTACAGGTGGATTGTTTTATTATGAAAATCAGTTTTATTATGAAATCAAATTTAGTCTAACTACATTATAATAATATTTATGTTAAAATTTAAACATTATTTGTTTGTTATATTGGCCATGTCTGATATATTACTGTTGCTCATTCAGAACAACAAACACTGAAGACCTACAACTGTTGTACGTCATTATCATATTCTGAGGTGAGATAACACAGTATGACATGGTATAATGAGATAATGGTGCTGTGAGATAATGGTGTGTTATCTCATGTCTATTACAGGAAGCTCAAGGATCCTCGCGGTCTAATCAGCTTTGTCAGGTTTCCAAGTCGGAAGGACAAGAAAGGCCAGAAAAAGAGGTTCACGAACCCGACGTATAATCCCAGCTTCCAGGAAGAGGACGAGGATGATGTAAGTATGGCATGTAAGAGCATAAAGACGGTAAAGAGATTCACACCGCTACCTGGCTTTGGTGGCAACGTTTTACCTATTGATCACCGTTGTAGACTATTAACACATTACCTGACTTCTGACAAACGTTAACGGTGTTACCTGGTGGTTAACGAAAACACATCACCAATTTATCATTCTTGCTTCAGAGAGTCCGGTTTACACCCTAAAAAGATCACAACATTCAAATTGCCCTTGACAGCACAAAATCTGCTGGAAGAACATGCATGTGTCTGTGTGAACAGAAGGGCTGCCTGGCTGCAGTCCGTTAACTCTTGAGCAGAACTGAAGATGAGTACCTAAGTAAAAAAGAGCTTCTTACTTATTAGAAATGTCCAGCTTTGGAAGTTTGCAGTCTCCAAGCAGGGCAAGACAGGGTCGTGACAGACCCCTCAGGCTATCAGTGTCCAGTTCCATCTCTGCCTCCTGAAGTCAATTCAGTTGCCAAATTAGCTTGTTGCACTGGTCCTGATCATTTACTCAAACTACATGTGGGGCAGCAACATATGACAACAGATTTACAGAATTATATATATTCCAGCAGTTAAGCCATGCTTGTCCTGTACTTAAATAATCAATAAAACCCAGGATTGATGCATGTGCGCACAAAGATTATTTTAATTGCTGGATGGGTAAACATTGATTTCATGCATAATTCTGTGTTATAGTTACTGTTGTCTGGAAATTTTTTATATAACATGAAAATGGCCCTTCATCACTTGAAATTCCCTTTTAAACAACAAACAGTACATACATAAATGAGCCCCCCCCCCCCCCCACCACCACCCTGCTCTCCTGGCAAAATGGCCTCCAATTCTCAAAAGATAGAGAATAATTCCTGGATATTAAGACTATTTACACTCTGTGAGAACATTACAATAAGACCAAACCTTGGTAAATTATTTAGAGCCAAGTGTGGCCACAATTTTTGCCACCAGCAGCGAATTCCGATCAAGCCGAGCCTGCCAAATTTATCAGGAGGTGCTGCCGATATTTCAAGTGAGCCAGTTTTGTGCAGCTCAGTTTTGATTTTAGAAAAAATTAATACAAAAAGATCAATTTTTACAACTAAAAATGCCTGAAACAAATGTTCAGGTTTTGTTTTTTGGGGTTTTTTTTTTGTATTTTTTCTTGTCGCTGAGGGAAACCATGTTATGAAGTATGACAATGTTGGCTTATGAAACCACCAAGATATTTAATCACAATCTGGTTAAATGTAAAATGGATAGAATATGTCACACATAATATTGGTAAATTGTTTGTATTTAACGGATACTTTGTAACATAAAACAGATATTTTGTAACATAGTCAAATGAATAGGCTTTCAGGTCAGTTTAAGCCAGCTGACACTATGCAAACCGAGTTGAGCCAATAAACTTGGCTTACTACAAAAGTCAGTGGCCTTTTTTTTTATCCAAGCTAGCCATATTTGTGTGGTTAATTTGGCTCCAGGCTCTAATTTATTGAGCATAAACAGCAAAAAAAACCTCACTCTCACTATTATTATTCATCTATCAAGCCAACAAAGTGTTCTTTAAACTAAAAATAATTCCATACACAGCAGGGGAAACAAACGGCAAGGGGGACAGTGTTTCCTAAAGTCTCATCATGTATTGACATTGTATTCTCATGGTGGTAGCCATGACCACCGTGCGTGGTTTTCCTGCCACATTTATCAATTTAAGGCAGAAAGTACAGCTTTCATATGACACTGGGGTTGTCCATGTATCAGTGGAATCATAGAATGGATCCAATACAAGCCTGAATGTGTCAGTTCTCATTTAGATTTGCAGTTTTTGAGTTTGGCTTTATACTTTTTTACAAATATTATCCATTTTACAAATTTTTATCAAATGTCCTTATGTTGTTGGTTATGAAACCAATCATTGCCCACAACTAGTCTTGTATCACTTTCAAGAGCTTGATGTATATTGGTTATATTTTAAAGAAGCCCCGCTGTTGACCATCCAGCATTTTGTATTGCCATATTGTTTTTTGGCCATGATAATCAAGGACATTTTACAGCAAACATCCTTGTATCATTGCATGATAAACAAATTACAATCCCAAAACAGACCCTGCTTGAACTTATGTCACCAAGGGTTATTTAATGTTAAAATCCTTTAAAAACAGTCTTCAAATTTAAATGTGAAATTAAGTTGTAAATAAGGTCATTTAATTGTCTTCAGTGCGCTTGAAGTTATTGATTCAAGACTTAGGACAATACATAACCATATAATGAGAAACTGTTACCACAAATTAAGTTAATACTTTCAGTATAGTAAATTATTTGCAAAAGAAACATGCTGATTCCAAAGTGTATTAAATGCAGTCTTTTAACTTATAATGAAATCCAACTCTTCCTTTGGACCAGACATTTAGAGTCTGGAACTTGCAGATGAGTTTTGGAGTTCCATAGTGGATCCATAGCAAAATTTGAGGAGGATAGAGGAGGGTAAAGCCACAGGTACTAAGATACTGAATGGAAAAGGGATAATTCACTAAAACCTGGATAGCAATGCGGGGAAAAATAGTAAAATTTGTTTTCACATTATTTCAAATTAAAATTTATTTTTTTTTATCAATTTAGGTTGTGCCATTATTTGATATTGCAAGCTTCTGGTTTACATAAACAAAAAATAAAATAAAAATTAGCTTTTTATCATGACTCGTGCAGAGAAAAAAATTTACACAACATTATAACATGTCCTAGGTTGTAATGATGTTACAGGATCTTAATGTGATGTGTGACCAAGACCATTCTATTTGTGGTAACTAAAGCTGGAGGTCCCTTATGTATTATGTTTCCCCCTAAATATTGCACCCATTGAAACATAACCTGTTTCAACAGATCCCAGATCCAACCCTAGGGGGATTTTCATCATGGCTGATAAAATAAATCCTTGCGCCTTCATGTAGAAAACATTCACCATACACGTTTCTAACAGTAGTGACGTTATCGGAAAAATCACCACAGGTGCCAAACTGATTCGCAAGTAGGTGTAGTGGATTACCGAGAATATTTGTCGTTATGGCCATAAACATGGATAGGTTAGTTTTGCATGGGCGAGGACGACAAAATTGTTTGATTGGCAGGACTAAACATTCCCTGAGGACAGGGACGTGGTCCCAGAGCTCACCAGGTTATCCCCTCTGATAAATGAAGTTGTTCTATCACGGCTGATAGCTGTGAACTGCATTGGTAATGAACCACTGCTGGTAATCTGCTGTAAAGATGTAAAAAATATGGCACCCCGGGGTACCAAGTGGAATCAAGCAAGTTAGCTGGCTCCCCAACCAATAATCTTCACAAATGTATCAAAGGGAGAGGTAATGTTTACAAGTGAGCCTACTAGGTGCTCATTGGTTATGGGGGGGGGGGGGGGGTACAGTCCTCATGGTCCAGGAATTTTGCTTATTTATCTTCATATTTTATGAAGATGTGTCCATGTCTTGTTGAAAGCACTGCCTATTAAATGAGTGTGATCAAAGGTTATTGCATGATACAAACCAGCTTCAACAATTAACCTGGTCTTCTCCTTGACTTATTAGTGTGATGCACAAGTTAGATTGAATTTATACTTGGTTAATATTTACATCTAATTCTATACAGCATATTTCACAGTAATACAGATGGTACATAAAATAATCTATTTATAACCGATCATCTGTCAATCATTAGTTGTTTTCTATCTCTCCATCATTGTTTATGATTTTACAGCTGATTTCTACCACTATAGTTACTACCATTGGTAATGTTGAAATTTTTTGCTGGTCTCATACCCTCACCCAAAAGCATACAGATTGTTGATAATTCACAACCAGCCTGTCAAATAAAGGAAGCCAAAGATCATCTTGATAATCTATGGATCTTCATTAAATGGTAACTTCCATTCTCACTCATCAGGCATTGATTGCATAAATAATAACCGTAATCCCTTACATTTAAAATTTGTTGAATCATAAAAATTGCATTATTTACTTTACAAAAAAAATAGCAGTGTGATCTTTTATATTTTGTCTGAATGTTCACAGTTGAACTGTTACTTGTTCTGCTAATACTGTGGAACTTATTACAGTAAGTACAGATCAGATCTCATTGAAAATAATGCAGTTTGCTTTCTATTTTTAGCTCAGATGACTATAAGTCATCAGATGACTATAAGTCATCTGAGCTATAGCAATCACCCTTTGTCCGGCGTCCAGCCAGCCGGCTGTCTGTCTGTTAACAGATCTTAATAAATCGTAACCATTAGACCTAGAATTTTCTAACTGTACATCCAGGGAGGTCATTGGCGAATCTCTTTGGAAACCTGAAATTAGGTCATGGTGACCTATATTTTGTGACCTACGGGCCGAAAACATGATTTTGAGCACCCAGACAGTCAGGCGGGGCACAAATTGTATCCATTAAGCTTGGAAACCCCTAACCTGACATCGAGGGAGATCCTAGGCAAATGTCCTTGGAAACCTGAAACCAGGTCACTGTGACCTATATTCTGCAACCAATAGGGAAAAGATGACATATGAGCACCCTGAATGTCACATGGGGACATATAGTGTATGTGAGGCCTAGAATCTTCCAACACAATATCCTGAGAATTTCTAGGCAAATCTCCTTGGAAACATGAAATTAGGTCATGGTGACCTATATTTTGTGACCTATGAACCAAAAACATGATTTTAAGCACCCAGACAGTCAGATGGAGCTCAAATTGTATCCATTAGGGCTAGAATCCTCCGACGTGCCATTAAGAGAGGTCCTAGGCAAATGTCCTTGGAAACCTGAAATTAAGTCACTGTGACCTATATTCTGCAACATTTAGGAAAAAGATGTCATTTTAACACTCTGAATGGCAGATGGCGACAAATCGTATCGGTTAGGCCCAGAATCTTCTCACACAATTTCCTGGGAGGCTCTAGGCAAATCTGCTTGGTAACCTAAAATTAGGTCATGGTGACCTATATTTTGTGACCTACGAGACAAAAACCTGATTTTGAGCACCCTGAATGTCAGATGGGCACAAATCATATCTTTTAGGCCTAGAATCTAGTAATGCAACATCCTTGGAGGTCCCAAGCACATCTCCTTGGAAACCTGAAATTAGGTTATGGTGACCTACATTTTGTGACCTACAGGCCAAAAACAGGATTTTGAGCACCAGAGAGTCAGGCAGGGCACACTTTGTATTTGTTAGGCCTAGAATCTTCTAATGTAACATTATGAGACGTCCTTGGCAAATGTCTTTGGAAAACTGAAATTAGATCACCATGACCTATATTTTGCGACCTTTAGGAAAAGAAGTTATATAAGCACCCTGACAGACAGTCAGGGCACACCTTGTATCTGTTAGGCGTAGAATCTTCTAATGTAACATTGTGAGAATTTCTTGACCAATGTTCTTGGAATACTGAAATTAGGTCACCATGACCTATATTTTGCAACCTATCAGAAAAGATGTCATATAAGCACCCAGACAGTCAGACAGAGCACAGATTGTATCCATTAGGCCCAGAATCTTTTAACATAAAATTCAGGGAGGTCCTAGTCAAGTGTCCTTGGAAACCTGAAATTAGGTCATGGTAACCTATATTGTGTGACCTGTATTCTGAAAAATGGTTTTGAGCACCCAGACAGACAAGGCAAAAATTGTATCCATTAGTCCTAGCTAGACTCTTCTAAAATAACATTCAGGGAAATCCTTGGCAATTCTCCTTGGAATCCTGAAATTGGATCATGGTGACCTATATTTTGCTAGCTATGGACCAAAAACATGATAGATAGGGTACAAATTGTATCCATTTTCCTTGAACCCTGTGTTGTGAAATCCAGGGGGGTTCTGGCCAGGTCTCCTATGAATCCTGAATTTTTTTTTCTGTCCATTTTTCAACACAGTAATTTTAGCCATAGGCTATTCTCACAGACATTATATAACATTAATAAAAAAAATGAGCACCCAGTCAAAATTACCTGAGATTCATGGCCCATGGGCCACTTCTTGTAGTTAAATTTTGAAAATGTTCATGATTTCAGTGTTTCACAAGGGTTCCACTTTAACAATTTTCCATATAGTGTTATTCACAGTGTATCAAGTATTATTTAAATTATTTAATATATGTGCACAAAGTCTCAAAAGTATACCCAGAACGAGAGAGCACATTGAAGGATTAGAAATTGTTATTAATTATTGACAGATACTGATAATTCTAAAGATCTGAAATTATATACTACAGTATCAGTCTTTCATTTAAGGGTAATATTATGAGATGTATGGTTAATGTATATAATATAAATCTTTCATTTTTAAATTTTTGATGCTATGGATAAAAGAAGACATATGTAAATGAAGCTAAAGTATAAATCAGTATTATATAGAAAGATGTTGAATGGCCTTGCTGGTCCATCTCATGGAGATATAGAACAAGAGTACACAGAAAAAGTCGGATCACCCCGTATGGGAATCGAACCCATGACCCTCCGATTGCCGGTCGTCTGCTCTACCACTGAGCTAACAGGGATCCCCAACTTCCTCTGTGTATCAGCACACTTTCATTGGAACCAGCGAAGTGACGTCACTACTGTGACTGGTATTATACATACTACATGTGTCGACACGGTGACTTTGCATGTAGCAGTGATAAACTGATGGCCTTTTTATGGTGTGCATCAAATATTATATAGAAAGATGTTGAATGGCCTTGCTGGTCCATCTCATGGAGATATAGAACAAGAGTACACAGAAAAAGTCGGATCACCCCGTATGGGAATCAAACCCATGACCCTCCGATTGCCGGTCGTCTGCTCTACCACTGAGCTAACAGGGATCCCCAACTTCCTCTGTGTATCAGCACACTTTCAATGGAACCAGCGAAGTGACGTCACTACTGTGACTGGTATTATATATACTACATGTGTCGACACGGCGACTTTGCATGTAGCAGTGATAAACTGATGGCCTTTTTATGGTGTGCATCAAATATTATATAGAAAGATGTTGAATGGCCTTGCCCGTCCATCTCATGGAGATATAGAACAAGAGTACACAGAAAAAGTCGGATCACCCCGTATGGGAATCGAACCCATGACCCTCCGATTGCCGGTCGTCTGCTCTACCACTGAGCTAACAGGGATCCCCAACTTCCTCTGTGTATCAGCACACTTTCATTGGAACCAGCGAAGTGACGTCACTACTGTGACTGGTATTATACATACTACATGTGTCGACACGGCGACTTTGCATGTAGCAGTGGTAAACTGATGGCCTTTTTATGGTGTGCATCAAATATTATATAGAAAGATGTTGAATGGCCTTGCTGGTCCATCTCATGGAGATATAGAACAAGAGTACACAGAAAAAGTCGGATCACCCCGTATGGGAATCGAACCCATGACCCTCTGATTGCCGGTCGTCTGCTCTACCACTGAGCTAACAGGGATCCCCAACTTCCTCTGTGTATAAGCACACTTTCATTGGAACCAGCGAAGTGACGTCACTACTGTGACTGGTATTATACATACTACATGTGTCGACACAGCGACTTTGCATGTAGCAGTGATAAACTGATGGCCTTTTTATGGTGTGCATCAAATATTATATAGAAAGATGTTGAATGGCCTTGCTGGTCCATCTCATGGAGATATAGAACAAGAGTACACAGAAAAAGTCGGATCACCCCGTATGGGAATCGAACCCATGACAGGGATCCCCACGTCACTACTTTGACTGGTATTATACTGTTAGCTCAGTGGTAGAGCAGACGACCGGCAATCGGAGGGTCATGGGTTCGATTCCCATACGGGGTGATCCGACTTTTTCTGTGTACTCTTGTTCTATATCTCCATGAGATGGACCAGCAAGGCCATTCAACATCTTTCTATATAATATTTGATGCACACCATTAAAAGGCCATCAGTTTATCACTGCTACATGCAAAGTCGCCGTGTCGACACATGTAGTATGTATAATACCAGTCACAGTAGTGACGTCACTTCGCTGGTTCCAATGAAAGTGTGCTGATACACAGAGGAAGTTGGGGATCCCTGTTAGCTCAGTGGTAGAGCAGACGACCGGCAATCGGAGGGTCATGGGTTCGATTCCCATACGGGGTGATCCGACTTTTTCTGTGTACTCTTGTTCTATATAAATCAGTATATTATTCACGAGAGTTTATTTAGATGAGGATTTCTCTTTTGTGAAAAATTACAAATTTAAGACCCTTGCAAAATCTGATGTGAGTGGTCTGGATGTAATTTTTGCTTAATTAATGTTTTAATTTAATGCTATAACCTGAATATTTAAATTAAAGTGCTACATCATGAATAATTATTGTCTAGTCGAGATGCTTCCATTTGCTGACTTCTAATAGGGATGAGACTTCCATTAGGAATTTTACATTATTAAATTAGTGTTATATCCTTGATCATTCTATCCAGTCTGGGCTCTTTCTGGTACTGAAGTACAAATAATTTGTCGACAGACAGTCTTGTGAACCCATGAGTTTTGGCCTCTGTTTAGCTCAGTCAGGGCTCTCACAATGTATGGACGCTAACAGACCGCAAAATTGGATAAAAGCCAACTAATTCTCCAATGTCAAAGCACCATGCTTGCAAAGTATTCAACCAAATTTTGTCCCCATAATTGGTTAACCAAAATCAAGTTTGGCCAGGTGATTAAATTAATACTAACTGTTGGAGTTAAATAATTTTGACCAATATCTTTCTTGACTCTTTGGCTTATTACTGATTTTTGCCAGAAACCTTTTTATTAAAGTCAGATTGAATGTTTTGGTGCTCTTATCAGCTAATTACTGAACAGCTAATCAATTTGATGTGGCCCTGGTATTTTGTTTATTGGAAATTTTACTCACATTTGAAGGTGTGAAACAAGTACAATATTTGTCATGTAGATTTTCTGTTTGATGTGGCACTTTGTTCATTGGGAAATTTCCACACATTTTAAGGTGTGAAACCACTAAGTGTCATGTAGCTTTATAATGTCTTTCTGTATCCACAGGCGCTTGATTTGCTATTAGTGTAGATTTCGGTTAAATTTGTTACTTTTCTGGGTCATATTACTTATCTGACATTTTCCTAGCATATATAAAGTAAATAATAAAGAAATGAACCATATAGTGAGAAAAACGCTAGGAAAATGTCAGGTAAGTAATAGTTATAAGGAAATACCCAGAAAAGTAACAAATTTAACTGAACTCTACACTAATAGCAATTCAAGCACCTTTGCTGTATCTTACAAGCAATGTGTACCAGTTTGGTATTTTTTTCACCCATTTCCATTCTTGTTTAACTTCAGTACAAGTTATTTGAGGAAAGGGATATTGTCTAGATTAATCTTTAGTGGTACAATGGTACTTATTCGCAGTAACCTTACTTGCTTTGTAAGACCCTCTACAAAGCTTGGTTCAGATCTTTATGATCTGTTAGTGTTACACGCCAATTCACAACACTTTTGTAAAGTGCATTGGTCATTTTGCCATCAAATTTTGGAAGTTAGCAATCTGAATCACAAAAGATATAAAAAATTGATTCACAGGATATCGTCCCATCGTAATTGCTATTTAACATAATAATGCTGTTTATATGTATTAGTGGGTGGCTTTCTTCTGGAGATGACCTGGGGTGGAGTTGTTTTACTCTGACAGGTGTATAGCCCTGCACAGGAGAGAGGATGGTCCTAGCTGGCTGTGGTTTGACATCTGACAACATATTGTCATAACCAAATTCTCAAGTCCATTATCTTTCAGTTGCAGGCTGCACACTGCAGCATAATCCTAGAGGTAAATTTGAATTTGATCAGCCATCCACCATCCTGTCATGATTAACGGTTAATTCTGCCAAGAAAATGATGATGTAGTCCTAGCGTTATTGATGGTGTTCTGGCTTTAGTGGCAGCTCGTTAGACTGAGCTATGACACAAATCTTAACACATCGTTAATTAAGTACAGTCCAAACATTTGTTAATCCAATCATTATCAAACCGTGGACAGTAAGCTGATTTAAAATTTTAAAAACGTCTTACTAAAAAAACTTGAAATAATGAATCTGTGTTTTTCCCATCTGTAATCATGCCTCATTTTGCTTGCCAATTTGTGTCTTCATAGTTCAGATTTCACTTATTGGTACATTATGTTAGAATATGTACTGATATATGTTGTGTTTTTATTCAAACCTGAATTCTCCATTGGGATTCTTGTATATTTCATTTTCTTACACCGCAGTAACCTGACCATCCCACTGTCATGACCACCCCAGTATTCTGACCACCCTACTGTCATGACCACCCCAGTAACCTGACCATCCCACTGTCATGACCACCCCAGTAACCTGATCACCCAACTGTTATGACCACTCCAGTAACCTGACCATCCCACTGTCATCACCACCCCAGTAACCTGACCACCCTACTGTGATAATCACCCCAGTAACCTGCCCACCTTACTGTCATGACCACCCTACTGTGATAATCACCCCATTAACCTGCCCACCCTACTGTCATGACCACCCTGTAACCTGCCCATCTTACTGTAATGACCATCCCAGTAATCTGCCTACCTTACTGTGATGACTGGTTTAACGGTCCAAATGACCGAAATCGCAAGTAAAAGGGCTTTGCAACTCGAAGTAAAGGTCGTTCACAAGGATGGAGTTCGGTTCTCGAATGGCATGGCTGGGTCTCTGCTGCTGGGATCGGTAGAGGGAATGCGGGTTGCTTCGGGCTTTGTGGCTGTGGGTGCTGTAGCTTTCTAACAAGGACTTCAATCCAGGAGAGAAGATGGCGCCCTCTACGGCTCCTTGCTGGGCTTGGCGTGGCACTGCGACTGTTGGCTCAGAGAACATGCTTAAGGTGCGCACAGGGCTGAGGTCTTGACAGCAGCAACCTGTAGCTGCTCGATGAGCTGTACTTCTTTTGGCTTGGCTTGGACCACCCCAGTTACTTGACCATCCTACTGTTATGACCACCCCAGTAACATGACTACCCTACTGTGATGACCCACTTGTTTGGGTCCTGAGCATTTGAAGGTTGTCATTAATGCCCTTCAGTACTGCATGACCAGCACTGGCACCTTACAAACACAGCAAGCCCTCTAAAAGGAGGTTCCAACAGTTTTACCCAGTACTGAATCAACTTCAGAGAGTTGTACTATTTTATTAATTAAATTTTATTTATAATTAATGTTGGTTTTTCCTTGTGATTGCAGTACAATGCCAACAGCACCAAGACAACCATAACAAGTGCTGGGTCATCAGAGTCCTTAGACTCGTGCATGCTGGGATTGCCAGATATACGTGAAGAAATGCTCAGTAATGAGGATATTCACCCAGACCTGCAGCCTCTGAGAGGACATTATCAACAGGTGTAGACCTCTTGTGATGGGAGCGCAAACTACTGAGTTGTGTGACAAAATAATAATTTTTTTTCAAGGGGCCCTGTCATCATAAAGGCAGTGGATAAACAAGCTGTAACTGATATCCACTTAAGCCTGTGCGTGTTGACATTTCACTTTTATAGATTTATTCAAGGCACATTTATTAGACTGAATAAAATATAAGATCTGTTGTTCAGTCTTCTAGGAAAACCTTGCATTAGGGTTTTTTTGTTGTATATGACAGTGTGTATTTTTTGTAAACAGTTGTACACCTTTGTTCATAAGACAGAAAAAAATTGACATCAGGGCCCTTGTTATTATATTCTGGTGCTAAAAATTCCCACCTGGCTACATTTTTTTATTACCATGCTTATGATGTAATCAATGTTTTTGTTTCATTTATTTATATTTCATGTGATAAATTTACTGCAGATTTAAAGAATTGCATTTTTTCTCAGAAAAGATCAGCACAAATTGTACAAGTCACAGCGACAGGTTTAATCATGGTGCCCAGCTGTTTAAATCAAATTTGTCCTCTTAGTTATTGTGTATTTAGTGCACTTAAAGTTAGCAGAAAAATTTTTGGATATTAGTTTAGAAGGCACATCACATAATCAGGCCTTGGCCCTGTAGATCGAAATATGTATGCAATTTATCAAAATTAGCAAAATAAGGATCTCAATCTTCCCTTGACTTATCAATTTTGTAAAAAAAATAGAAAACTTGTCACCAGAAGTTTTAACAAGTGGATTTAAATCAAAATTTACATGACCAATTATTAATAATTCCCAGCTTGGAGTGAAATTGAAGTTTAACTAATGTGAAATAATTTATCACAAATTGATTTAAATTAAATTTGAATCATGTTAAATATTTTCATACATTTATTATTAAAAATATATTTTTCAAATGTAAGAACTATTATTTTCAAATTAATAAGAGTTAGAATTTGTCATTAAAGTCCAAGATCTGGTAAGCACTTGGTCAGTGTGAAAGATTTAGTTCAAGGGCTGCATCAGAACTGAAAGTAGTTTAGTTCTGTACTGTGTAAGCGACTCTGCACTATTTCTTTGGCTGGATATATACCCTTTACAAATTGTATGATGATAAATTGTTAAAAAGAAGAGCAGTTCACAAACAAGCGTCAAATATGCACCACTACTGAACCAACTGAAGTTACATAAAATGGTAACAGCTTCAGTATTCTGCCTGTTGGTATTTATCGCATAGTATTAGTCAAAATGCTATTTACATTTAATTCTCCTGTTATTATGTTTCTTTCTTGTATGTTGAGGACTTTTTTTGTGGTAGATTGCACAGCATCCTATATAGTAGCTATTATGGTATTCTTTCTTGTATCACTTTGCATAAATTACCCTAGGTTCTCCTCTTTGCATAGGTAATGAGCTTGTTCAACTACACATACCCATCATGGTCCTTAAAACAAGGTCATAATACAACTTTTATGGCAGTTCACTTTTAATATAGTCCATACTAGTACCTGTGTACACATTTTATTTTGTGATGAGGTACAAGAATACAGCATAAAAGTAACTGAAACAAAGGTTGTTGGAGGTATTCCGCTGATTGCACTGAGTGAAAATTATAATCATAAATAAAGCTTTGTGATGTCATTATTATCTTACATACAAAGCACTTGGAAACATAGATTTGGAAAGTCATCTAGGTTTCATTGGTACCCACCAGTTGTGCAGGAAAAACTGCCATCCATAGTTGATAGTAAAGATAAACTGTGCAACCAGAATGTAGATACTTTTAAATACTCTGCCAAATGTTCATGCTCATGGCAGAACAGCTACATAAATACTTAGGCCGAAAGATATTTGTCGAAAAAATTCTTGAAACCATTATCACCAAAAAATATGTGGAGAGTAGTTCCTTGATGGACTATAATGTAATGGGTTGTAAGTAATTTATACATTTAAGTTACGATTGTTACCAGAATGGTTAAACTGTCATGTGTACTGCCATGTAATATCAGTTTAACATTTTATTTCATGGATGTATATATTTGTTTGTATATGATTTGTGTTATTATTATATTTATTTATTGGTCCATGTATTTAATACGAGTGAGAACGGCTTATTTTGCCCCTTGTCTGTTTATACTTTTTTCATGCAGTCATGCCATACATGATCTCAGTTTGTTGAGTTGTCTGTTTATTTTACTATGTTGACTGTAGATTAGTTTACTGAACCTGTTTATTATGGCTAGTAGTAATATATATCATGCTGGAGTAGGCTAAATAGAATGAGTTATAAGATACCAAGTAATACTTGAAAAAGTCTTTTATAGAATAAAGACTGGATGAACTCTTTATCTGTACTTATGGACAATTAGCATACATTAACAAACGATAGTGAATTTGACTATAGTTGTTGGGTTATAGTTAAGATTATCATTATTGTATGTTCCTTGGACATCATGTATGAATATATTGGGATAAAAAACTAGGTTTATTTTTTTTATTAAGATTACATTTTCAACTTCAGTAGTTTGGAAAAAGTCTACTCCCAGAGTTTGCTGAATATCTTAGAAATCATCTTTCCTGGCAAAGGTACATAGATATAATAAATAAGGTCAGATAATATATCAATACACCTGCACACAAACTCTTGTCATATCAATATTTAAGAATATCTGTACCGGTAGTATAAAAAATAAACATGACAACACTGACCACATGGAAATTAACCTAAATAACTTAGCCATTTCTTTAATAAGTTCCATGACATGTATACATTCCTAAGTAAAATGAACCTTAGAAATTTTATTGCAGGAACAGACAAACACAAGCATTCCATGACATCAGGTACTTTACCTTGATATCATCCTTTGTACTTTCCATAGTGAATTTACGTGCACTACAGGATGATACAGTAGGAACATTGGGCATGAATTAAACTCTTGATAACTAAGAGTCAGATGCTTTCTGTGAACACACAGTTTTGAAGAAAAAAGTCCATTTGTACTGTACCGTATAGTGATGACAGTTTCTGACTTTTTTTATGAAGCTGGTGTATTAAACTGTATAGTTCATCTGTATGTTTTGTATGTGGCACAGGGCAGTACCTGACATGTTTGTACTGAAAATAAAGGCTCCTCCTCTCAGCACGGTCTCTTTATTTAATTCATCCAGGACAGACTGAGATAAAGACAGGCCCTGGGAAGTTGAATGATAATGGTCAGTAGACAGGCCCTGGGGGGAAGTTTGAAATTAGGTGATACAGGTCTTGGTAATTTGAATGAAAGTAATGTATAGATAGCTCCTGGAAATTTGAATAAAAGTAATTTATAGATAGGTCATGGGAATTTAAATGAAAGTGGCTGATAACACGTCCTATAAATTTGAGTGAAAGAAGCTGATGGGTCCTGGAAAATTGAGTGAATGTAGTTGATAGACAGGACCTGCACTATATGTCAGGGCAGTAGCATAAGCTTCCTTTCATTTATACAGGTAACCTGGTTTTACCAGGGCCGGTGACTACCGCACCCTTGGTGTGTAATCATCTCCTTTGCTGGGAACCCAGCGGAGGGGCACAGCCTGCAGAGCGCTCACCTGACCATGAAAAGTCTCGCTTCTATTAAAACTTCATCTCCCGGCTTAGAGTTGGTGATCTGTACCTGGTCAACAGAAGCAGGTAGAAAAGCGAGTATTTAGACCAAAGATTTTAAACTAGTTTGGTCTGAAATTCAAGGTCTTTACAAGGAACTTTAAATTTGCTAGATTACATGCAAAATCTTAAAGGATTTTAAGCATGTATGGGAATTCTTTTCTGAATTAGAATATCACATAAGCTGAAAAAAAGCCCACAGACAAAAGACCAGTGTATCGGTGGTAACATTACAAAGTTTTTAATATTTGTTATCACACTGATGTTACAGGTGTCTCTAGTTTTAAGTCGTAAACTTGAATGACATGCACGTTGTACTTTTCAAAGTATTGTGAAAGAAGTGATAGATAGATAGGGAATTACCTGTATAAAAATACATTTTTTTTAGATTGACAATGATTTTGTTGCTTAACATCTGCCCTGAAGAACGTGTTTGCCTACTGTAGTACAGATATTGTAGATGACACCAATTAGATAGTGCAGTATTTACAGATCACCAGGGCCCATAAATACATGTTTCATACAAATCCATCAAGTGTTTCCTGATAAATTTGCTTAAAAGTTTTTTTTTTTTTAAATGACTTTTTGACCTTAAAAAGTATGTTGACCAATCCTTGAACCTGACTCGAAATTTGTTGATATGCCCTGAAAAAGTGAAGTACCTAGGTTTAATTTTCTTTGAGATATCATGCTCACAATGCAAAACCTGAAAAAGGCAATAATAATTCATAAATATTTGGATGCTATAGGTGTCACCACCAGTGTGGTGCAGTTGTTATAGTTCCTAAAGGCCAACAAACACACCAGGTTTCACAATGATCCATTCAGCTGCTCACAAGATTTTTTTCTATAAATAGCTCTCTGACCTTGAAAAGTCTGACCTTGAAAAGTATGTTGGTGACCTATCTGTTAGCCTAACTGAGATTTTCTTGTTATAAACCTGCCCTGAAGAAATGGAGGAAATATGTTTCTTTTTCAGATATCCCACTCACAGAGTAAAAATTAATGCCCAGATGCCAGATAAATGTAATGGGTGATGACAATAGCCCATAAGCCTATATTGGCAGAGGGCTAAAAAGGATATTAATAAATAAATCTTTTTAATCGGCTGTCACCTTATTCCTTTTAATTGTATATCCAATGGCTGATTGTTCAACAGTAAATAAATTTTCATTGGTATTTATCAGTATTTATCTAGTGTTGGACAAATTAAGATTCATGATTAAACAAGGGCACCGCAAAGCGGAGCATCCCCTCACATGGGAGCATAATGATATGGGGTGTATTACGCAGGTGTTAAAATAAGGAGGGGAGGTGTGTGAGCTTGAGCTTTGACATCAAACTCATAAAGTTGTATGTGTATTGGTGGGTGAGGCTTAAGCTCAAGATCAAATGATTTGGCTTAAAAAAACGGGTTTTGCTTAAAATGGGTCCACAAGCTTTTTCAAGACGTGGGTGCTGTGGCCGTGACCTTTGACCCGTGACCTCAAAATCGATAGGTTTCTTCATCTATGGGTGGGTGAGCCATATGTGCGAGATGAAGGTTTAGGTCAAACAGTTTTGCCTAAAGTGGGTCCACAAGCTTTTTTAAAGAAGTGGGTGCTGTGGCCGTGACCTTTGACCCCGTGACCTCAAAATAGAAAGGTTTCTTCATCCATTGATTGGTGGGCAATATGTGTGAGATGAAAGGTTTAGGTCAAACAGTTTTGCCTAAAGTGGGTCCACAAGCTTTTTCAAGAAGTGGGTGCTGTGGCCGTGACCTTTGACCCCGTGACCTCAAAATCAATAGGTTTCTTCATCCATTGATTGGTGAGCCATATGTGCGAGATGAAAGGTTTAGGTCAAACAGTTTTGCTTACAATGGGTCCACAAGCTTTTTCAAGAAGTGGGTGCTGTGTCTGTGACCTTTGACCCGTGACCTCAAAATCAACAGGTTTCTTCATCCATGGGTGGGTGAGCCATATGTGTGAGATGAAAGGTTTAGGTCAAACGGTTTGGCTTAAAATAGATCCACAAGCTCTTTCAAGAAGTGGGTGCTTTGGCTGTGACCTCAAAATCAATGGGTTTCTTCATCCATGGGTGGGTGAGCCATATGGTTGAGATGAAAGGTTTAGGTCAAACGGTTTGGCTTGAAATAGATCCACAAGCTCTTTCAAGAAGTGGGTGCTTTGGCTGTGACCTCAAAATCAATGGGTTTCTTCATCCATGGGTGGGTGAGCCATATGTGTGAGATGAAAGGTTTAGGTCAAACGGTTTGGCTTAAAATAGATCCACAAGCTCTTTCAAGAAGTGGGTGCTTTGGCTGTGACCTCAAAATCAATGGGTTTCTTCATCCATGGGTGGGTGAGCCATATGGTTGAGATGAAAGGTTTAGGTCAAACGGTTTGGCTTGAAATAGATCCACAAGCTCTTTCAAGAAGTGGGTGCTGCGGCCATAACCTTTGACCCCGTGACCTCAAAATCAATGGGTTTCTTCATCCATGGGTGGGTGAGCCATATGTATGAGATGAAAGGTTTAGGTCAAATGGTTTGGCTTGAAATGGATCAACAAGCTTTTTCAAGAAGTGGGTGCTGCGGCCATAACCTTTGACCCCGTGACCTCAAAATCAATGGGTTTCTTCATCCATGGGTGGGTGAGCCATATGTGTGAGATGAAAGGTTTAGGTCAAACGGTTTGGCTTGAAATAGATCCACAAGCTCTTTCAAGAAGTGGGTGCTGCGGCCATAACCTTTGACCCCGTGACCTCAAAATCAATGGGTTTCTTCATCCATGGGTGGGTGAGCCATATGTGTGAGATGAAAGGTTTAGGTCAAACGGTTTGGCTTGAAATAGATCCACAAGCTCTTTCAAGAAGTGGGTGCTGCGGCCATGAACTTTGACCCCGTGACCTCAAAATCAACAGGTTTCTTCATCCATGGGTGGGTGAGCCATATGTGTGAGATGAAAGGTTTAGGTCAAACGGTTTGGCTAAAAATAGATCCACAAGCTCTTTCAAGAAGTGGTTGCTTTGGCTGTGACCTCAAAATCAATGGGTTTCTTCATCCATGGGTGGGTGAGCCATATGGTTGAGATGAAAGGTTTAGGTCAAACGGTTTGGCTTGAAATAGATCCACAAGCTCTTTCAAGAAGTGGGTGCTGCGGCCATAACCTTTGACCCCGTGACCTCAAAATCAATGAGTTTCTTCATAAATGGGTGGGTGAGCCATATGTGTGAGATGAAAGGTTTAGGTCAAATGGTTTGGCTTGAAATGGATCAACAAGCTTTTTCAAGAAGTGGGTGCTGCGGACGGACCTTTCACCCCGTGACCTCAAAATTGATAGGTTTCTTCATCAATGGGTGGGTAAGCCATATGTGCGAGATGAAAGGTTTAGGTCAAATGGTTTGGCTTGAAATAGATCAACAAGCTTTTACAAGAAGTGGGTGCTGCGGCTGTGACCTTTCACCCCGTGACCTCAAAATTGATAGGTTTCTTCATCCATGGGTGGGTGAGCCATATGTGCGAGATGAAAGGTTTAGGTCAAACAGTTTTGCTTAAAATGGGTCAACGAGCTTTTTCAAGAAGTGGGTGCTGTGACCTTTGACCCCATGACCTCAAAATTGATAGGTTTCTTCATCCATGGGTGGGTAAGCCATATGTGCGGGATGAAAGGTTTTGGGCAAACTGTTTGGCTTGAAATTGATCTATAAGGCAATTTCGGATGGACAGTCGGACGCATGAACGGAGGCGTTAGTATATCACTTTCGCAACTTTGTTGCAAGGGGATAATAAGAGCATGAAAGGTCTTTCCTTTTTGTACAAAATTAGTGGGGATGGGGCAGAAATAAATCTTACACATGAACACAAAATAAGACTATGATATATTTTATAAAATAATATGTAACCAATAAAAAAATTGCATTAAATACCATGTATGATCATATAGGGTGCACCATTATAAGTGCACGGAGTTCATAATCTTGTACTGAAATACCATTCTCTCTCATGACGACAGAAAACTGATCTGTGAACTTATGCTTGTGTATTTCTGTGTGTGTATGTGTAAATGATGCAAGTAAACAGGATGCTGCTTTAATAAATGCAGTTCACACTAGAAATTAACAGATCAACTGAAATTATCACTATGTATTTCATAGTTCACTACAGTTAACACACGATAGTTTTAAAACTACCTATTAACATATCATCAGTAGCTGATAAACTTCAATAAATACAAGTACACTTTGTTTAACTGCATATATAAGGTTTTGTTTCTTTAGTTGCATTTTATCACCTATCTACATTCCAAGTAAATTAAGGTTCTATTTGACCAACTTTAGTTGACACAGGTTCATTTACCAATAGTAGTTCATATCAGGATAAAAGTAACCAACCACATTACATACAGGTTCTATTTGACCAAATACAGTTCAAATAAAGTTCCATGTCACCAACTCCACATATTTTCCATTTGACCAACAGCTGTAATCATCATTGCATCCTATATATAAAAATGCCGTTAACAGAAAATTATGTTTGGTCAAGTGCAATTTTTTTATGCTTTCACAAAGACAGCAACAGCTGATCAGTTGCATTTAATATTATGCACTATTTAAATAAACTACAGTTTACACAAGATACTATTTGATCAACTTCAGTTACCATGAGATAAAATCTGATCAAATGAAGTTATTGCATGGCACTCATTAATCAAATGGAGTGAAAACAAGATACTATTTGATCAAGTGTAGTCAAAGCAAGATACTTATTTTCAACTATAGTCAAATCATGATTCTTTTTGATCAAATATAATAAAAAAAGATATTATTTGATCAAATGTAATTAAAACAAGACACTTTTTGATCAAATGTAATTAAAACAAAATACTCTTTGATCAAGTGTAGTCAAAACAAGATACTATGAAATGATCTATTTAACACAAGTTCAACTTGAAGCTGACAAATGATTATCAGTAAGATACTAGTATTCACTGGTTAACGGTTATTTACTAGTATATGAGAGACTTTAGTGGGTTCCTACTGAATATTCTTTGGTAAACAGTTCTCCATACAGAGTGCTGCTATGTCAACTTGAATAAATAAAGCTGTTAAATACAGCAACTTCAAACAAACCTCAATTCTTAGGGCATTTTTGGAATGGGCCACTGAAGAATTGATTCGACTTTGGTGTATATCTTGCACATGATCAGAGTTCACAAACATCATTAAAGAATATTCACAAATGTACAGTAATTTAAGCATGAATGAATCTGGGAATATGGGCAAAATAAGTGAATGCAAACATGGTTTTTGGAGCATCCCAAATTAGGGACCCCCACATGGCAGAGGCTTGCATTCCTTTAAATGCAGATTTTTAGTTTTACACTGAAAGACATGGGCTACCACTTTTCTGTTTAACAGAAACTACTCCCTCTTAGAACATAAAAGATGTTAAAATCACAGTTGACCTGGACAATTAGTATGAATAAATTTTGTAAAAATACTGTTTGCTCAGATTAACCATAATTCTGCAGACTAAACTAGCTTCATTTTAGAAGTGTGGAAAACAGATAAAATTCAAATAAGTAGTCCTGAATATATTTCAGAGGAATATTATTAAAACATCTAATTCTGATGACAGTTTTTATTAATCATTTCCCCCCCCCCCCCCCTCTTCTCCTCAGCTGAATCTGTTTTGGATGTCTTTTTGGGATGGCAGTTCCTGGCAAAAGTTTCAGCCACCAACAATGGAAAAATAAGGGATGCCTCCCCATACACCTGAAAAAGAACATAAAACCATATATTTCTAGCATCAGGTGCAATGAGCTATCTGAATGCTTTATATCACTCAAATAAATCTTTTATGAATTTAAATTTCCATTTGTAATTTTAAAATTCATGCACAAACATACTGTAAATTCTATTGTATAAGCTGGAAAATTTGCTCATGATAATAATTTTCTAAAATCCATTTCAGCAGCTAACACATGTTTAAGAATTCAGCACTGATCCAAGAAATGTGAGAAATTTGCATCAGCATAGACAGAAATATTTAAGCATAAATAGTTCATATTTTTTATCATTAAAGAATTTGCATACCAATCTTGTTATTGACTTTATATCATTTTCTGACTGTATGTATTTCCCTGACTGATCAAAATAAAAGTCAAGCATTCCGGACTGACTGAAAGAATATACACATCAGACCACATATATGTAAGATGTAGTAGTGTTCTGATAAGTTACAGATTCTGTCAATATTTAGCATTGTAAGAATATACCTTAAGTCAGCAATATCTTGATTTTTGGTTAGGACTGGACTTTAAAAGAATATGTAATTATAAATAACAAGGACATTTGTATTAAAAAATTTGTTCAGCCATGTAAGTAAAGATTTTCACAGGCAGATCATAATGACTGTTAACTGCAGCCTGGAATTTTCACGGAAATATATTTGAAACATTATGGTACTTTTGATTTTCATTTAAGAATAGATAAAGCTTACAATAATGGAGATTTTTAATTACTTCTGAACCTTAACCCATGTGAACTTTTCATACTAACACAAAATGTCACTCATATTTGTGAAAATAATTAAACATCTAGGACCTGTGTATGACCAAATTAACATACAACAGAAACTTTTCTGCAGGTATGGTTTTACAGCATATATGAATGTTTTCATCTGGAAACTTATGACTGATTGTTTTGTTTTTCAATGATTACAATCTTATGTGTTCTTTTAAGGGCAACTAATGATAACTGATACTAACTTCATGCCTCACATTATTTTTAGGTCTTTATTTGTTTACTGCAATCTTTAGGCATGTAATAAAAGCTACATAATTCAAAACATTCCATAACTTTATTTATTACTTTTATAAAATAAAGCAAGAATTTTTTCCTTCAGCACCCTAGATATCAGTTCACTTCAATTCAATTGGACAAATGGAAGACTGATCTGCTGATTAAAACATTAAACATATGACCATTTAAATGACCTTCAAATGACTTTCACTGACCTTCACAGGGTCAGCTGTTCTCTTGATTTTCCCCCAGGACACAGCCTCGTCTGGCCGAGCTCCGGAGTCACTACCATCAAACTCCTGGGCTGTGTTCACATACACTGAGAAATCAGCTCCATTCCTCTGAAAAGTAGCATATCAATATTAATGTACTGCTGCACAGGAAATCTTTCTAAGAAAACGGATGTGCTTTAATAAAGTTAAGAAGATACAAATTTTATTTTACACAAATGTTGCATGGTAACCTCCAGTTACTGAGACCAGAATATTTAACCATTTCAAACATTTGAGTTATTATTGTGGCATCACATGAATCAGGTAGGACAGTTAATACCAATTGTTTCTGATTTTGAGGGTAATTTAGCAATAATTACAATGTAACTGCCTCTGCTAGGAAGGTGTGTGTCCATTTCCATTTGTGTGTGTGTGTGAGTTTGTTCACAACATAACTAACACAATCATCAACAGAATCTCATGAAATTTTTAAGGCACCATGGGAATGGGCCAATAAAGAATCATTTAGATTTTGGTGTGGGTCCAGCTCATGATCTGGATCCAGGAAGGACCTCCAGGAACATTCACAAATGTGCTCTTTAATATGCATGATTTAACATGAGAATTTGGGCTGAATAAGTGAATGCAAACACTTGCTGGGGGACCTTATGTACCACTGAACCTGGGAAAATGAGCCAATAAGTGAATGAAAACACTGGTTGCAGAGTACCCTACATTGAGCACTGCCTAAATGGTGGAGGCCTGCTTTCATGAAATGCATATTTCTAGTTTATCTGAAATATCGATTTGATGGAAAACATAATGAGAAATTTTTTACCTACATTTTTTTCAGCTAGCTTTATCAATTTGTGTCTGATAACACCCATTGCCAGATGGGGACCAAACCAATTCTTGCAAAATCACTTATGTAAACAATCGTTTATCCGAACAAAAAACCTTGTCCCTTACCCTTGAGCTGTTCAGATAAATTCTATTTTGAACATCCGCAAGTGTATCAGTGCCTTCAACTGATAAAATTTCTTGTTGCCAAATACAGTGGAACCTGTCTTAAAGACCACCTGTCAAACAAGACCAGCTGTGTATTAAGACCACCCCTGAGTGAAACGAAATCCTTCACATTAGCTAAAATTGACCTTCTTTTAATACCATCTGTGAATTAAGACCATGTTTGCCAAGACCAAAGGGTGGTCATATTAAACAGGTATCAATCTACTTAGTATGTATGACTAGCCTGAAAAGTTTTGCATCTAATATCATCCATTTAAAAGGTACATATTACAATAAACAAATGGGTAATGAATCTCTGCTTCACCAATTCCACCCTCTTCCCAGTTTAGCAACTCACCTTGAGGTTAGCATTACAGATTTAATGTTTGACTACCCCTCCTCCCAGTATGATCAGTCACTTACCATGAAGTTAGCATTACAGATATGATGTTTGACTACCCCTCTTCCCAGTATGATCAGTCTCTTACCATGAGGTTAGCATTACAGATAAGATGTTTGACTACTCCTCCTCCAAGTATGATCAGTCACTTACCATGAGGTTAGCATTACAGATGTGATGTTTGACTACCCCTCCTCCAAGAATGATCATACCACTATTTTGTGCATAGACAGCTTGGCTGTTCATTCTCCTCAAATCTGAAAGAAACAGAATAAAGCAAATTATTTAAAGATATTCAGTATGAAAAAGACTACTTTAGATATACACATTCTTATCAAACCTTCAAAACTGACTATATTTTACACCTTCAGCAATTCAAAAAATTAATCATATACAGTCAATAGGTCTCCTTTACTCTATAAAATATCTGTAAAATGAAATAAAATTACAGAATGGTTTAAAGCAGGATCATATTACAATTCCAGATGTAGAAAAGAACAGTAGAAATGATAAATCTGATGGACTACATTATACATGATCTGTTATCACATATCAAGTACCAACAAAGTTGTCAACTTATAGTGATTAACATATCATTTAAGGCACTAACAATTATTCTTGGCTATTCATGCAATAATAAAATATTGAAATTTCCCACATACATTTTCTTTTATCTCGAAGTTGATCACTGAAAAAATCAATATCTAATATTAAATTATGATATGAAACTGCCTGATTTTTCTTCCATTAGTACCATTAAATTTAGAAATTTATGCTGATTAACAGTATACTTATTTTTACCTTCTACAATATCTATGACAAGTCCTGGATGCTTGTAGGAATGAAAGTATATAATGTCCCCCATAGATCCATCTGTCAGAGCAGGACAAAATACAGGGATGTTGTTCTGGAAGAGAAAACAACAGATAAACATCTGTCAGAGCAAGACAAAACACAGGGATGTTGTTCTGTAAGAGAAAACAACAGATAAAACATCTGTCAGAGCAAGACAAAATACAGAGATGGTGTTCTGTAAGAAAATACAACAGATAAAACATCTGTCAGAGCAAGACAAAATACAGGGATGTTGTTCTTTAAGAAAAAAACAAAAGATAAAACATCTGTCAGAGCAAGACAAAATACAGGGATGTTGTTCTGTAAGAATAAACAAAAGATAAAACATCTGTCAGAGCAAGACAAAGTACAGTGATGTTGTTCTGTAAAAGAAAACAACAGATAAAACATCTGTCAGAGCAAGACAAAATACAACGATATTGTTCTGAAAGAGAAAACAGATAAAACATCAGTCAGAGCAGGTCAAGAAATATGGATATTGTTCTGAAAGTGAAAACAACAGATAAAACATGTTCAAATATTAAAATACAGAAATATGTGTTCACAGGTTGATGTACAAATTATTGTATTTATGCCTGACAACACCACAGCAACCTGTGTCTACTAAAACAACCTACTGCTAAAACTCTGAGGTCCACCATACTGAAAAGCATGTTAAAAAACATGAAACATGTTTTAAAAATTTACAACTACAAGTTCCATGGAGAAATAATGCACAAAGGCTTCAAGACTCTGATACAAGGTTTTCTTGATAAATAAACTTACCTTATGACACCAGTAGTAAACAGAATCAGGGTTGTCAATTTCTTTTCCTAACCTGTCAATCACTTTGGATGGAGTCCACAGTGTACCCTTGGAAACACAACATGAAATGAGGGAATTTTTGTATTAAGAGTATTAATGTACAAGGTTTGTAGTCCAGTCTACACTGTCTGAGCCTAAGTACAAGAATAAGTCCAAGCCAGTCAAGTCAAAGTGCCAGTCCTTGGCCTTTCAGTCTGAGTCTGTTGAAAACCCAAGTCTGGTCTGAGTCCAATATTTGTTATTAAAAAAGAACAAGTGAATCCACAAATTTTGTTTTATCTTTTAACTATTTAGATAAACTTTTTCAGTTGACTGAATTGGTTACTAAAAATCACAGTACATTCATATATAACTTGTTCTGAGCTAACTCCTTAGATTAAATCAATGTATTAGCACGTAAGTTTGTTCTGTGATGGAAGCATAACATCCAGAACAGAGACTTGTGTGATTGGCTAGTACTAAGTATGACCCCACAGAAGAAATTAGAGATGACTTAAATGTAGCAATACATATTTTCATTCTTGACTGAAAATATGGGCTGACAGTGGCAAGCTTATGATGAGATCTAGAATTTTGAGTCACAGGGGTTTTCCCTGTGGCTGACATCACTGCCAAATTGACAGTGCTCATAGTCCAATACCTTTTTAAAAATCACATCACCTCATGTTTGTTGTGGAAAAATAAATAGAATTCTTTTCCCGCAGGAATTGGGTTCAATTTATGCAAAATCTATATTAATATTTTTATAGTCAAGTGTGTTACATGATAATATTATGAGATTTGGAATACATTTGCTATTGACCTGAAGAGGGAACCTCACTTGGATGAGTTTGAGAGTGCTGCCCTCTATTGTTCTACCTAATAACTAAAATACTCTGTAACCCTCACCTGTTCTTTCTGTTCTTTTAGAAGCTGGTCGAGAATTGGCATCAACCAGTCCTCAAATTTGCAATAATTATCATTAGGCACAAGAAGATTTCCAATTCTATTGATCCCTATCTCTCTCAGCTCCTTCCCTTTCAGACTGAACTCTCCTAGAAACGTGGGTGCCATGCATTTTATGAAGTCCTCCTCCACCCCTCCAGCTGTGGTCACCATCACATCCACCTGTTGTTTGAAGAAACTAGAAATGTATTCCAAGACCACATAAATACCTCCACTACATTTGTGCTACACAGAAAATGTATCAATACAAGCCCAGAGGCATGCGTGTGCTTGTTTGCATCAAAGGTCAGTTCTATGGGCAGAGTTTGGGTCAAATACGCATTTGTATTTGTATTTAAATACAGTCAAAGTATGTATTTTTATTTATATTTGTGTTGTTCAAAATGATAGTATTTGTATTTTTTATTTGTATTTGATCTTACTATTTGATGTATTCGATCAAATACTGTACAAATATGAATGTATAAATACATATTCATATCTGCCATAATTTTAAAAATTTAACTACTACCTAACCTCTGAACAACACAAAAGACTGCATCAAGTCAAGTGTTTCACTTCTCCCTTATGTTTGCCATCATAGATGTGCCTGGAAATTAATAAATATTCTGTATAACCTTCACTGGCATATTTGTTGTTCTGTACTTGTATTTGTATTTATCTTCAGTCACTCGTATTTTTATTTGTATTTGGAGGAAACCAGCTATAATATTTTTATTTGTATTTGTATGTCTGTCCCCAATGGCTGTTTACCAGTTAAACAAAAAGATTTTATACTATAATAAATCAGTTAATCTCCAAAATAGATTGTTCCTTGAAACCCTCCCAAAAAAATGTTCCTCCTGACCAAGTAACTAACCAACAACATTGAAGAAAAACATGTCCTTCCTCAGTGCAGGCATAATATAATACCAACTAATGTTCCCTCCTGTTTTATCAGTTGGTAATTATATGAGTGTCCCACAAATTATTATTATTATGTAATCCCTTGGTTTTTTTTCCAAGGAAAAAAAGTTAGGAGTTATAATCTTTGTCTTGTACTACCCCTTTCTGGTATCTATTCATCTCATATATTTTTTTATTATTCAACATTTTCATGCAGTCTTGTTTACAAAAACAGTAAATCTTTGTTAAAATGTCATAGGTACATAAACATTTGCTAAAATATGTTCATTGTCTCATGCTGTTAGTTAATTTTAGCTGAATACAAAAGTTTAATTCCCAGCAGAACCATCCCACAACATGGCCTTACTCACATGAGTACAACTCTGCTGTTTAGGGTTTATGTGCATCACAATCTGACCCCCACAAAGCACCGCGGCTTCTACATACACCAGTGGTATGGGTAAAAATACAGTGAAGAGGGTAATGTAGTCCATTCAAATGTGCTGGATTTTTATTGTTTCAAGGCCAATTACATAAACTTGGGTGTTTTTGTTGCAAGGAATTCACCTTATTTTGTAAGTATACTCATGTGATATATAAACAGACAATATTTCCTTGAAATATAACAAATTTCGTTTTTGAAGTTTAACAGTTGAGACAAGTATAGTCCTGGCCGTCCCATTGCCTTACAGGAAGATATTTGTTTCAAGCAGAAATTACCTTTGGCAGTCCGGTGGCAGGAGGATGGGAATAACTATCTCCAGTTCACTTGTTTTATATACATTGATATGGTTCTGTGACTCAGTGTGTGAGTAAACACAGTCCACATGTATCTGTTTACCATGACAAAATCACATGACCAGAGGTCCAATCTTCAGCAGGCGTAACAACTTCCAAACAAAAAGAAGAAACAAGAGGGATAAATACTGACATTGTGTGGTGAGGGCTGCCTGGTGGTGTGTGCACTATGTTCAAGTTTTGTACCACTGATCACGCCCAATGCAAGCTTATTTACTCTTGTGTACAGCAGTTAGCCAACAGTTTCAGAACACAGTATTGGCAGATATCACAATATTTTAAGGTAAGAAGCACTATACCTCATGAACATTTAACACGTCTGATATGTCAATAGGTCCCTTAAAAAATGCCTTGCTCTTCAAATACATCATCCAAGGGGTTGCTAGGGAGGGAGAACATCAGACAAGATGGGTTTGTGAGGTCATCCATATCAGGAGGGAAGGTACACAAGTGCTCAACCATAACACAGGACAGCATGACCTGGTGCACCTCTAGAGCCACCTAGTGGCCAGCTGGAGAATGAACTTAGTCTGATTAAAGCCAGCTATTCACCAACCTTTTCCTTAAAAGTAATGTAATTTCTGGCATGGTGTACATATTAATGAACTATAGGTAATTCTTGTTAGGAAAAATTCATATAATGCCTCTGTGTTGGAGGTACAAGCTTGTTTATCTGCAAGTTGTTAGTAAACACAGCAAAGATGACAAACAGAAAACCCATATATGAACATATAAAGCCATTTGCCAAAATCTGGTTTGTCGGACTTGCCATAAGATGTGATTATTGTGCAAGACATTGGACTGCATGACTTGCTGTGCCTTGTTGAACATGTTTGGATTGTTTTGGAGGCCCCACCCAGATTATAAACTTTTGGATATAAACAAAACAAACAGCCTGAGTGCAGTGTGGTTGTCTTTTTCTGGCTTATTTCTATGAAGGTTTCAAAGGATTATGTTATTTGACAGACATAAAGTTATTGGAATAGGCCCCTTTAAGTTTATAATGAAGATGGATGGGACTGTCACAACAAGCTGAGAGTGGCTATGTATGAGAAGTCTTTTAGTATAATTCTGGTGGGATTCAAAATCTGAGCACTTCATCACAGAGTCCAACACTTAACCACTAGTACGTGTTTTACGACAGGACTCACCATGTTATGCTGTACCAGGTATCGCAGGGTATCTCTGACGCCCGAAGAGATCATGTTGGAAGTGAAGCCGAGAAAAATCGTACAGTTCGTCTTCTTCCTCCCAACAGGATTCAGGTTGATCTCGTTGCCGAAGGCTTCAGGGAGAGGCTCCTGCTTCTTAGCAATCTGCACCATGGGAAAGAATACTAATTTGAATATTTAAATTTGAATTCTTCAGAGCTAAATTAATTCACTGGTGCATCGATACATTGCAATATAAAGTCAATTATTATACTAGTATCATCAGATTGTCCTATATCAATAGTCAACAGCATGACAATCCATCAGAAAATAAGAAATTGAAACTGAGAAATTTCACTTGAAGGGGCCCAATCATGTCCAATCAAGGGGCCCAATATAAAGCATGTTGAATTAATATGAAAAATAGCTTCTTCCCTTTAAAATAAATTTGTACCTGTCAAAACAATGTCCTGAAACCGTTTGCTTACTCCTGTAAACGAGTGTAAAAAACAGTGGACCGGGCGTGATCAAAGGTGTAACCATAAATACAGCATGTGCATTGCCCAGCCACAACACTTATCAATCAGGAAATGCCCCAACTGACTTGGCCAAAAAAAAATTTAATACATGTTCCTGCTGGCTGGAGCACCACCTGTTGAGGCTCAAAATGTGGCCTCCGGTCAAGCAGCCTTGTTATGGTGAACAGACACACATGGACTGTGTTTATCAAGACACAGACCCATAACAAGGTGTTTAACAGCCGTATACGAGGTACTGAGACTGTGTGTTGGGATGGATTTGCTAGGAACTTTTGCATAAAGCAAAATTTGACTGATAGTATGAAGAGTAAGTATAATATTGCTCCCTTTAAGACATTGTGCAAATAATTTGTGACAGGAATGTATCACATGCTTCCTCCCATTTTATATTCTGGTGTTAACCAGGCCTGGTGACTACTGCATGTAAGCCCTCACCGTTGCTTGCTCATACCAGCAAGGAACCCCTAAAAGGAGCACCCATTTGTGAGTCAAACATAACCCTTTGGCATAGTCTTCCCATTAAGCCTGCAGAGCACTCACCCTTGGTTTGGAGCTGACCGTAAAAAATCTCACTTCCCCAGGTAAGATTCAAACTCCTGATCTTCTGAATTTTAATCCTGTGCTCAACCCATAGGCCATAGAAGCCACAATTTAATTCCTTTCACACTTTAAACATACTGTAAAGAATATTAGTGAATAAAACCAACATATATATTATCACTTTAGACAATCAGAAGACACACTATTTTATCTGTATGTATCAAAATGAAAACTTCTAAGCCAAACTCTCCAGGCCTAATGTGAACCTGTGTAATGGAATATAAAGCAGCTACAGACGTTGGCTGATAACACACTTGACCATTACTTGAAGTGTAATAAATGACAGATGATGGATGACTCCTTTAAATTCCACACTCATGGGTTTGCTAAAAATTAGATTTTCTTGCTATTTATAATTGTGTCAATATTAAGTTATAAAAGAATGAATTAATTTTAATGGCAAAAATTTATATATTTTGAAAGAATTTAAAACATTTATTGAAACCCCAATATTTCACTTTTTATGTCAAGGAATGATGAAGTTTGTACCACACTCACCATTTTATTTATCTCCTCCACAGCTTTACCAAAGTTGGTGGCCTGGAATCCCGAGGTTCGGTAGGTCTGGAGAAGAGCATGATAGTCTATACCTTGGTTGAAGTCGTAACCTTTGACCTCAACTGGCTCAACAGGAAGTTTACCACTCTTGACCAGAACAGCTTCCTGTGCTATCGCTGGTGCTTCAGATGCCATTCTGAAATAAAAAGTACACACCAAAATTTGCATGTTGGAGCCTGTCCCTGGACATTACATAAGGACAAAACTCAACTCAGGGACATTCTTTGTAGCTGTAGCATTTGACCATATCACATGGTCATCATCAGCGAAGAGGCATGCTTGACATATTATGACTCAGGGGCCTAGAACGTCCACAGATTTACAAATACCTGTTATCACATGATCCCTGTGGTCCCATTAGACCAATTCGAAAGAAACTAGTCTTGGGCTCTGCTTGAAAAAAAGCAAATAAACATGAGGGAAAAGCTTGGATAATAACTAGGCAAAACCTCAGGTAAAACACATTTGGGTAAAAGGGGCTGGCCCTTGTTAAATGTGAACCCTGAAATAAATGCCTGCATGAAAAATTGAAGGAAAACAACAAGTTCCCTCTAGCGCCCCATCTGCCCACTCCATTCATTCATCATAGCTTAGTTGTGCATGCACTGTGCATAATGATTTTGATTATTGATCATCCTGTGCAATAGGACAACCCATAGGCCTGGCCAATGGTGGTCTTAATTGAGAGGTGGTATAATATTAGTTATAAGACAAGTTAGTTATAACCAATCGATGTAAATGCTTTCTGTTCAATCAAGGGTGATCTTGGTAGACAGATGGTCTTATAAGACAGGTGGTCACAGTCTTTCAGACAGGTTCCACTGTAATAATGGACTTATCTACAAAGACTGAATTGACAAGAAATATTTCAGGTACAAGAGAAGACATACTGTGGACAAATTGATGCATTTAGTACTTTCTGTATTAAAACTGCTTTGCATATTGATTCTGGGCACAGTTACACAAGTCATGGTCTTTCATACTGCATCACATTTTACTAGTTATTCAATCTGCTGTTGCATCCTGATAAGTAACAATTTAGAGCCTCTTATTTGTTCAATAATCACATTAAATAAAAAGCATTCATGACCTTTTATATAAGTTAGTTTCCCCTGTGCTAATGAGTGCCCAGCTGAATCACACTTGCCTGCATAAACAGGATTCTAACCATGCCAGGAAAACTGCATACACTATATCCTGTAATTAGAAGCGAGGTGACAAGGTTTATCAATTTGTTCACCTTCTTTCCGTCAAAAATATACACTTGCCGTATGTACTTCAGTCTGGCCCAAACTGAGCAGTGCTTCAACCTGAGATGAGGGCCTGACACAGCCTGTATCACGGGTCACAGCCTGGATCCCTCATTATTCAGATTTTATTCTAAACAAAATTCATTTTTTTCAGACAAAATTGTTGAATATTTTAACCAAGTTGATCCTTATTTCCTGGATAATATTTAATACTTCATTCCTAAACTGTGTGAATTGCTACATCCTCGTTTTATACTGCAGACCACTGATCAGCGAAATATACCCTCCAGGGCCATGTCACACTGAGGTTTCAGAGTGGCCCACTATATCTTGGTGTGCACCCGGTGAGACGGATTCCGATAAGACGTACGTCCCAACGGACCGTGCGATGAAACGCAGGGCGGCAGGACGCACTATATAAACAATGACGAGTGGCCGGTAGGACGCACTCGATAAACATCGCCCTGTCACGAATTAGGCGTGTCGTGCTGCGGGACCCGGCGTGTTTACCTCCTGCCCGTCTACGTCTCTCTTTCAAAAGTGTATTTTTATGACCAAAACTACGCTAAACAAACCCTGCGTGTATACTTTCTGCCCGTCTACGTCTCTCTTTCATAAGTGTATTTTTTATGACTAAAACTACGCTAAACGAACCCTGCGTGTATACTTTCTGCCCGTCTACGTCTCTCTTTCATAAGTGTATTTTTTATGACTAAAACTACGCTAAACGAACCCTGCGTGTATACATCCTGCCCAGATACGTCTCTCTTTTATAAGTGTATTTTTTATGACTAAAACTACGCTAAACGACCCTCCTGAGTAACACCTATGATCGTCGCCACAGCTGAGTCTGTGAGTTCATCTGGAGTCAATCAGTAGTAAGCCACAAATATTAATTATAAGTCATTAATTATAATTCCCTTCCTTCTTCGCTCCTTCCATCCTTCTTTCTTCCCTTCGTTATCTGATTCTTTCTTTCAGTCTTTCTTTTTTTCTTTCTTTCAGTCTTTCATTCTTTCTTTCAGTTCTTTCTTTCTTTCTTTCTTTCAGCCTTTCTTTCTTTCTTTCTTTCTTTCTTCCTTTCTTTCAGCCTTTCAGCCTTTCTTTCTTTCAGCCTTTCAGCCTTTCTTTCTTTCTTTCTTTCTTTCAGCCTTTCTTTCTTTCTTTCAGCCTTTCTTTCTTTCTTTCAGCCTTTCTTTCTTTCTTTCAGTCTTTCTTTCTTTCTTTCAGCCTTTCTTTCAGCCTTTCTTTCTTTCAGTCTTTCTTTCTTTCAGTCTTTCCTTCATCCTTCCATTTGTTACATGATTCTTTCTTTCTTTCAGTCTTTCTTTCATTTTTTCTTTCAGTCTTTTTGTTTTCTTTCTTTCAGTCTTTCTTTCTTTCTTTCAGTCTTTCTACTTTCTTTCTTTCAGCCTTTCTTTCTTTCTTTCAGTCTTTCTATCTTTCTTTCAGTCTTTCCTTCATCCTTCCCTTCGTTACATGTTTCTTTCTTTCAGTCTTTCTTTCCTCTTCCGGTCTTTCTTTCAGTTCTTTTTTTCTTTCTTTGTCTAACGATATAAGTACATGAGGGTAATATAGTAATAATGGATAACACAGACATACTAGGCATTAACGTGTGCTGATTTGACGTATGTTGCATCGATCACAGAGCTTAATGATTTCCCAAAGTGACCCAAGAGAGGGTTTACTAACGAAAGTATAATTAACTATTATTACTTAGTCTTTTTGTTTTAGTACGTGTAAAGTTTAGACAGTCAGACAAGTGATACATGTACTCTTATTTTAACAATACGTCCTATCGGGATACGCTTCAGTGGGTACGTCCCGGCGGCCTACGTCCCAAAAATCTGCGTCTCACCGGCCTGTAGTCTATATCTTTACCTCACGTGAAATAAGGCGATAATAAAGGAAACTGATCCTTGTTCATAGCGTACGTAAACTTCGCAATGCTTTTGATTAAAACTTACCTGACACCCGTAACAAAGCCGAAATCTTCTTCCACAAACCAAATGAGATTTATAATATTAAAAACAGAGCCTGCTTGTAACTGGTTGCTCTTTCCCCAAACCTTTCCTGGCGAGTTTCCTACACGCTCGTGTGAGTGTAAAGATTGTCCGAGCAGTAGTGAATGCCGTGTCTTACAGTCGATTGTGAAATCACACATATGGTCACCCGCATGGGGTTCTGGGCTTGGCTGCGAATTGTTAATAAAAAAAGAGGATCTGAGTCACATTTTCATAGCAGTAAATATGAGCAGATATAATTCTTCTTCTTCTAATTTTTCTAATTCTTCTTCTTTAATTCTTCTTTTTCCTCTTCTTATTCTCCTTCTACTTACACTACCAATTCTTCTTTTAATATAAATATAATTCTGTTCTTCTTCTCCCCGTTCGAATCTTTATTTTCTTCTTCTCCCCATTCGAATCTTTATTATTATTTTGGTTCCATTTTTTCTATTTCTTCTTCTTCCTTTTCTCCTTCTTCCTCTAATTATTTTCTTCTTCAACCAACTTTTTTCTTCTTCTACTGGTAATTATTTCTTCTTCTTCTTCCTCTTTTTCTTCGCATTATTACTGTTATTTATATTATTATTATTATTATTATTATTAGTAGTAGTAGTAGTAGTAGAAGTAGAAGGAGTAGTAACTAGTATTGCTCAAGAAATTCTTGATGTTTTATCATTAAATTTCTTAATATTTATTCGGTTTTTAAATGTCCACAGTAATAGCTGTTAGTGGGGAAAAAATCCAGGTTGCCCTACATGTATACCCCGTTGGTACAGCACGATTTGAAAGGATCAATAATTTCAGATAAAATTAGTTTTAAATCAGTTCACATATTCAATTAAGTCATATAATGGTTAATTACGTTTATAGCCCTTGATGCTAAGCAAAACTTGGTATATACAGTGTTATTTTTTTATTATTCTGTTAGTATGGTTAGCACCTGATGCATAGGCTTTATAATAAGTGAAATAAGTTTTTATTTTGGACTCGAGATGGACTCGGCATGATAACTCGTGTCCCTACCTAAAGCCGAGTACGAGTACAAGTCCGAGTCCGAGTTCCTGTTTGAAATGCCCTGTTGAAATAAACAAAATCGGACATAATGTTATTGTAGTCACTTTTTTTATTGTATATATACCCATCATTTATTTGTTCAAACCAGTTTTATTATAGGAAGTGGCTAAACAACCGACAGGGTTCCGGCATTTTAGTCAACAGGCTAAACAGCCGGCAGGGAAATTGACCTTGCCAGCAGTCTACCCCACTGGCTAAACTGCCGGCAAATTAATGTATGCTCTATTAAGACTATTTCAGTCTATTTCAGTGTTATACTAATACTCTGTACTTTCCATTATCATTATTATTTGGACAATGAGCTGGAAATATAGTGATGACTTATCAAATTATCAATTTTGCTGGTCTATATCTAATAAGTATGTTGAGTAATAATGAGTAGGTATTAAAAGTACACATTTGTGATATTTACAGGATACTTTTATATAAATTTTCTGATAAAAATCGTAATATTTACAGGATAGTTTATAGATTTTATCATAAAAATATATAAGAAATGTGAATGTGTGTCCAGAGACTATTTATAGTTTATACACTAGTGTGTTAATGAGCAAACAAATAATTAGTAGGCCTATGTGAAAACAAACTCAGGTTATGTCAAATTAATGGCCAAAGGATTAGCTAATTACTTGATCAAAGGTATAATCACAAAATTACCCGGTTAACGTTGCTGAGCCTAGCTATTGTGTTGTGAGATGATGCAAGAAATATCCACACCAAATAGCATTTCTTAAGAAAAGGCTATCAAAATATCTAATTTGGTAAGTAAGCACTATATTGTCAGCTCATTGTCAAAATGATAAGGAAAAGTACAGAGAATCACACTGAAATAGAGCATACAATGTTACATTCATTTGCCAACAGTTCAGCCAGTGGGCTATAGACTCAAGGGCAAGGTCAGTATTCTCTGCCGGCTGTTTAGCCTGTGGACCAAACTGCCGGCACCCTGCCGGCTGTTTAGCCACTTCCTTTATTATATCGTTACATTTTTGTGTGCTGTCGGTAACTGTGGGCCTAACGTAATCTCATACATGATATTTATTCACATTGCCACCAGATGGCGCCAAGTGACGAGTGGTTTCTTCTTTGGGAAGCATAAGTACAAGTATTGCACCAATATAGTCATTACCAACTTTCAGAACGTATCTACACCATACCCCCTTACTCTCTCTCTCTCTCTCTCTCTCCTATACCTCCATGCACCCCTCGTCGTGGATTCAACATCAGTTTTGGCTATGCTGACTGTAGACCCCACTGTGCCTACATAATATAGTGTTTATATGTAATTTTGCACTGGTTAAGGGGTACTGATATGTCTCTTTTTCTTTGAAGGTGCCCATTCACCTACCTTTTCAAAAAGAATATATGTGGCTCCCTCTGTGTCTGTATTAATTATCTAAAAGTAATTCTGGTTATGAAAAGTTCTTAAAAGGCCTCGATGAAGAATGTATGAACTTGTTTATAAAAAAAGGTTTGTAAACATAGTAATGTTAACAAACGGGAAAAACATGTAACCTAAGGTGGTATGTTGCATATATGCGGAGGTAAAAAGGTCACTTTTAGGGTGGTGTGTTGCATATATGCGGAGGTAAAAAGGTCACTTTTTGCAAAACGCCATTTGCAAAGCTCTGGCCTATCTGACTTGCTGACAGATACCCTTGTTGAATTTGCTTCGGTTATTTTGGCTGGCCCCACATATTATAAAAACCATAATATAATAAAAAAACAGGCTGTGTGTGGTGATATCCACGTTTTCTGGTCTATTTTTATAAAAGCTCCGAGGGATAACCTTCAGTAAAAAAGGTCAGATAGATGATTGGACCCTTTAATTTAAGTACTTTGAGTGATGTGCATGACTTCATGTACATGTCCAGACTAGAAGTACAGCCGGTTTCTAATAATAAAATATTCTCACATAAAGTAGTCAACAATTCCCCTCAATGAGTCGGGCTTTTGTAACATAATAAATCTCTGGTGTCGATGTGCGTGTGGGTAGCAATTTCATGAGAAAGACACAAGTTCACGCGACTTCAAACCATCTGCCACCAACTAACTTGAATAAAGAAATATATACGCGAAGTAGGTGTATTACTTTTTTTATTTTTACACCATTACACAACACAACAATTGAAAACTTGGAACACTCCCTTGCTTTTAAGGATCAGTAACCACTTCACTGGACACCTGCTACCTGGAAATCATGATCACTAATCCACCAATCCCCAAATTCAGCACCGACACAACTTAACAATAGACCCGACAAGCTTTGCCATAATCCTGTCCAAATGAACCATACTGGGAACAGCTACCTGAGGAACAGCTCCATTTACACCTGAGGAAGGGGGCCGAGCACCCGAAAGCTTGTGTACAAGAACCCACACACAGCTAGTCTTTTTCAAAAGGTGTCAACCATTTACATTACTTTTGTATTATGTTATAATGGATAAATCAAGCAATTCCAACTGAAACATTTTTACTGAATACACTGGTTCAACATTAATAATGCTACATAGACAAGCAAAATGGTAAAGTTTTTTTTCAGTTTTGTTCGTATGTTTATGATCACGAATAAACCAACGGACTATTTTGTTCTTGTTTGAAAAACTAAGTATGGTTTGTATTTTTATTATTATTAATAACCACACTGGTTCAGCTAAAATCTTGAGAGTCAAGCAACATTTGGAAGTACTCCAAAATACATTCACTTCTTTCTTTGTAAAACCTAAGTTGGTTTATATATATTTATGGTGTTCCGGTCACTGGGTATACATAAGAACGGTCAAGCTTTACTGAAATTATAACACGAGACGAAAATAAGGCTTCACTTAAGAACCAGTGATATACACCTGAAGGGTAATTAAATTTATAATGTATATCCTTAGTTTGGTGTATATATATATATGTGTGTGTGTGTGTACATGACTTAAATTATAAATTAACTATGAATTTATATGTATAAGCATATTTATATAGTAAAGTATATATATATATATATATATATATATATATATATATATATATATTATTCTGTGAAGTTTATAGTGTGACACATGTAAATGTATAAAAATGTAAAGCCATAATATTAGGTGTTTCCTTAATTGCCGTCGCTGTAAAACTGTCGGGGTTGTTCCAATAATGACTACTTTCCAGGTTATGATTTAAAGCCGCGTCGGTCACCGAGATGCCTATTGAGATAAGTTATCTCCGTTAATGATAGCAGACACTGAAAACCGCGCTCTGTGGTATATATAGGGTTTGGCGACAGAACACCGGTATGTAAACATTGTACAACAACTCATAATGACTATGAGACCCCTCCCCCTTTGAGACATCAAAGCGGTCCTTCGCTTTCTCATGGTTTATATAGTTGTGTGCGCTCTGTGCGGTCAGTGATTTACAGCGTTCCGGTCACTGAGTATACATACCAACGGTCAAGCTCTACTGTAATTACAACACGAGACGAAATAAGGCTTAAATTTGGTACAAGCGACATACACGCGAAGGGTAAGTTAATATATAGTGAAAACCTTAGTTTATTTAGACATTTATGTGAGAATATTAAAATACATACTTTATATATAACTTGCTGAAAATAAGTCTTGACAAGTCACTGATACATAACTCTTGAGACTTATTCATTTGATGACGTATGCCTTGAGGGTGTTGTATAACAAAATAATCTGGGTGGACCTAAAGATTTGTTGTCATGCTTTGTTTTGCATCTAGAGTATAATGCGCCCGTGTCAGCTAGGTCAGGAGGCTTATATACAGACGATCAGGTCAGTTTTCCCTTCCCTGAGTATTAGTTACCACAGAGGATAGAATTGCTAAGTGGTATAAATTTCGGTTTATTCTTTTTTTTCTGGGTTATATATATGATTCGTTATAATTATGATACTTATCTGGCGTCGACGCCTATAGCCCTTTTAAAATGGTAGGTTCGTTGCTGTTGTTGTTGTACTTTTTCTTTTTATGTTATAATTATTATTCATAATTATTCATCATTATTCATTATTATTTCAATGATTATTATTATTATTATTAATATTATAGAAATTTATTACAAATATTAATACACACACACACACACACACACACACACACATATATATATATATATATATATATATATATATATATATAGAGTGAAACCTGTGTAATAAGACTATACCCATGGGACTGGCCAAAAGTGGTCTTAATTCAAAGGTGGTCTTATTAGATAGGTCCGTTTTGACTAATGTGAATGCTTTCGGTTCACTCAGGGGTGGTCCCAATTGACAGGCTGTCTTATTAGAAAGGTAGTCTTTCAGACAGGTTCCTATCTGTGTGTGAGTATGCGTGTGTTTGTGCAAGACAGATAACCGGTTGCGCAGTCCGAAACTTCAAAGCATTGGCACCAACTGTATAGGTGAATTAGTGATTCGTCAGAAATGAGCGTGTTATTGTGACTTTACCTGTGGAATTAATCTAGAAAGATAAAGGTCTTCATGCCAGAATACTGATACAGATCGGGGAAATCCTGTGTTTATTACCGTAAACATAACACCTCGTGATAACAGCCACCACAACGCCAGGTAAGTATTAGTTAAAACGAATTAAACCTCTAAATTTGAACAAAGATTTATACTAACATCTATTAGAACGCTTGTGGAGTGACAAACTTGTTGACATTTATTATTTATGTGTGGGGAGTACACATGACAGGATAGCGGAAAGGAATTCCTGAACTGAGTGATTGATGACAGGTTTAGATTAAATAGTCATACCTGGGGATATATGCTGTATAAATGTGGTGTTTTTGGTGTTTATAAACTGTACATGATTAGTCAAACAAACAAAAAGTCCCACTGTTTCTAAAGTGAACATTTTTAAACATAACCAGCTTTTTTACAATTAAGAAACCTCCTGCGTTTTTGTTTTCCGTGATTTGAAAATTATTTCTCTCTCTCGTTAATTTTTTATTCTCGTTTAATCCTCGAAATGATAAAAACAACCTTCATAATTTCTGTAAAGAGCCTTCCTGAAGACTTCTAAGTTGCCTCATTTTAAAGAAAAGGAAAGTGAAACGCAGTACATCTAATCATATAAAGAGGGCGCTACTGTTTACATTCAGTAAAAGTGTGAATTAAAACTGCCAGTCTGCAAATTCAGATCAAGGCAGAAAAGAAATATTACCAGCATATCTGTTACATGTGATTATTAATCCGACAAAAGGTAAGTTTTTTTTTTTTTTTTTTTTTTGAGGAAACCGTTCCCATGCATGGCTGGGTCATACCACCGAGGTGTCCGCGAAAGGCGCACTTGTTTGTGAGATAAACACGGCCGTTGGGCACGGCCTTCGCCTCGGCTGAGATTCGAACTCACGATCCCCCTTGTTTCGAGTCCTGTGCTCTCCCCCTGAGCCACAAAAGCCGGTCCAAAGTTCATTTCTAGAAAACTAGTCGTATTGGAGTTTAATGGCCAGTTAGGGCAGAAAAAAAATATAGAGTCGATAGTTTTACTCTCCGGGGGATCTATAAGATCGCCCCCGATCTCCCCATGGACCATCTGTACCTTTATATCGATGGTTATCTGCATGAAATCAAATAGATGTTGAAAAAATTGAAGTTTGGCGTATTACATCAGTATGTATAGATTTTGGGTTCCTCCTCATAAGAATGAAAGAAACAATGTCATTGAACGCCAGGCAGCCCGCAAAGTCAGTTAAGGGTGTACAGGTTAAATTTGGTAAAATTTCACATTTTTTAAATGTTACACATTCTTTTATAATACTCTACGGTTATGTGTGCGTATATGCACACACACACATATATACACACACGTTTATATGTGTGTGTGTGTGTGTGTGTGTGTGTGTGTGAACTGATATATACATAGTTGTACAGTGGATCTAGCAGGTCTTCCCAAAAAAGATGTTTGTTTACATCATTTTACCAAGGACCCCCCCCCCCCCCCCCCCCCCCCGCCTTCGAGTTCACACACACCATGTGCGTGAAAATGGCTCCTGTGTTGATTTAAACGTATATGCTCACGTATTTACATTGACGGACACATGCAAACACCATATAGTTGTGGGCATTCACTTATTCGGCCCATATTCCCAGTTCCATGCGTGCATAAGTGACTGAACATTTGTGAATATTCCTTGATGACATTCCTGAATCTGAACCTTGTGCCGGATCAACACCAAATTCTACTTTTTCCCCCGAAAATCTAATCTTTTCTTCACTTCCCTTTATACAAAATGCTTTGCAAATTAATGACATTCCGTTCATGACTGAGTTTTTTGTGAACAAAGTCAACACACACACACAAACACACACTTACACGCAAAAACACGAACGGGAATGATCGCAAATATTTTGCGCCAGGTACACTAGTTACCTTTTGGTTGACTGGTCCGTCCCAGAGCCCTGATGCAGTGACTGACATGCACGTGAATGCCCATGAAAGGTTACTTTATTTCTACTACGCGAAATCGATTATATGTTTTTCAAAACCTTTTGTATTGTGTATATTAATATATGTCACCTTAAAACCTTCCTTCCAATTTTCTATATATATTATATTTTGGACATATGGAAAGTACGACCTCGGGGAAAAAAGGTTCAATAATATTGGAATTCTAGCGCAAACGGAATTGACAGAAGAGACAAAAAAATATTGAAATCGATGGTCTTGCACTCCGAGCGACCTTTGTAGGTCAACCCACAATTAATTTTTACCTAAATATGAATTTAGAAGTAAATTTGTCAACCCCTATTAGCCTCCCCGTCCTACGGGGTTGTGCCCTCCGATGTTCACGTAGAAATAATAACGGATACTGTGCAGTCTTCATAGACAAATCGTAAGGAAATCTTAGAAACATGAAACTGAACACAAATTTGCAAATGAACCCAAGTAAATGGGGTTTTCAAAAATATTGTATAATATTAATATAATTATTATAGTTTATTATTATTTTTTTAATATTGTAGTAGTAGTAGTATTTGTAGTAGTAGTAGTAGTTGTAGTAGTAGCAGCAGCAGCAGTAGTAATGCATGATTAAAATGCAGCATGTACATAATTTTCAAATATAATTGCGTGTGTGCATATCCAGTCTCTAGGATTTATGGACTTTGACCAGAACTTAGTCAAATCACACAATAGCCGAATGCTGTAAATGCAAATAATAATAAAAATTAAAAAAATAATAATAATAATTTATTTCATAAAGCGTAAAATCCATGCTATGCATGCTCTAAAACGCTGATAAATATAAAAGGTGATACAATGATAACTAAGTATGAACAGTAAAAATAAATCAGACAATCCAATAAATTATGAATAAAGACTAAGATGATTAAAAAAGGCCAGGTTCAATAAAGTGTCAATGACCAAAGTAGTAGAACTCAGCAAATAGGTGAGTTTTCAATTTGTTTTAAATTCTGATACGTTAGAGCAGATTCTCAACGTGTTTGGTAGACTGTTCGAGAGTCCAGGAGCAGCAAAGCTGAATGCCCAATTAAATAGCTATCCTTTGTAAGGAGTCATGGTCCTATGAAACGCAAATAGGCGCAGGCACTTAAAATAATTAAAAGCATATATCAGTTGATTTAAACATGTGGAATATCTAATATATATATATATATATATATATATATATATATATATATATATATATATATATATATATATATATATGGTATGTAATTTTCAAATGCAAATAAAAATACGACTTTTATAAACGACAAGCGATTGTGAAGACATTAAATATTCCAGTTCGTCCGTCTTATAGACAAAGAAGACTGATGGGGGCAGAGACACAAGGGACAAGTTAGTTTCTTTTCTCCCCGCCAGACGTCAGTATTTAAAGCACATTTGACACCACGAGCATATCCCGAGCATATCCACATTTAGAGAAACGTTTTTCAAGCTATGAAGTACATATATTTCCCTATGAACAGGAAACTGTAGGTGATCATTTCCAATTCCTAAATCAACATGTGCACTATAGATCACTCTGAGGATTTTCCTTTTTTTTCTGTGAAAAATTAACTACAAAAAATACTGATTGAGAGATTGTCATACAAAAAATGAAAGAATATGCTATATTACGTTGAAGTGATATAAATAGCTGAATGTCACGAGCTCGGGGGAGTAAACAGGTCTTCGAAGTGTGCGCGTGCGCGGACGTGTGGGCGGAAGAGGGGGTCGTAGCGAGCTCGGGGGAGTTAACAGGTCTTCGAAGTCTGCGCGTGCGCGTACGTGTGGGCGGAAGAGGGGGTCCTACGATATCCTTGTTCTTGGTGAGAAAGTTTAAAAAAGTATAAACAAAATATTCAATTAAAAAATAATAGCAAGCAAAAATAATGTGATTTTGGTGGAAAAACAAGTATGATATGAACAATCGAAATTGCTTCAAACTTCAGGTCACCCGCCAGGGTAACCATGCACCACCAATTTTGTAAAACAACATTTTGTCTTTATTATTTAGAAATTAAAACACGACCATATAAGCCTCTGATGTCAAATACTACCACCCACACAGCAAATATGTTTTTCCGACCCTTGGAATGGGGTTTCTATGGAGTATCATGACTCGCAGGCCCCAATCAATTTATTTTTAACAGGCTTGAATGTCATGTTGTCCTGGCTACAGAATATTAATCGTGATTGTCTTTCCTGTTCGCGAACGTTACAAATTCGCGATATTCGCGAAAACTAAATTATCGAAGGCAAGTCAAAAGGAAAGAGACTGCATAATTGATGTAAAATCTGCCAAATGAATTGCACATAACCAATCTTCACGATTTTGCGCAAATTTGTAGCTTTTATTATTCGTCGGTGTAAATAACTGCACTAAGAGATTGCGAAAATGGAACCTTCGCGAATCAATGAAAAAGTGAAATTGTGAAATTTTAACCTCGCGAATATGAAGCCAACTTCATTAGGCCTATGTAATTAGGTAAATTTGATGCACTGGCTGTGGAAATATTGTTTAGTCCGTGCATCGGTAGATGGCGATAGCGTGCACATGCCTTGACGTCAGGTTGTCCTTATTTAGGCAGTATGCAAATGAAGGTTACAATAACAACACTGTGTGCTGAAACCACCAGGGTACGTGTTTGATGTGTTTTCGAGCGAAAATTCAAGGGATTTAACTCGTGTATGTGGATATTACATCTAAAACGTGGTCCTCACGTACTCAGACAGCATATCAACGGAATATATACGAGGAATCGCTGATGACTAGATGGGATTATGATGTTTTGAAGGCGAGGAGAGGGGGCTGACCATCCATTCGTTCCTGTGTAGGCCCTCGCTCTGTTGCTGGATCTCGCTACACTTATAGGTATGTAACAGAGGTGCTTTCCACGGGTAAACCCGCAATAATTCTTCCCCCATTTCGTGTTTTTGATAGAATTAAGGTTTCAATCTTGCTTAGGGATGGTTTATTTTCAAGGGTTTGGCCTGGCAAGGGAAGTGCATGCCTATTTTTTGACCCACATTAGCCCAATGGCTGTTCGTGTCATTGCGCCATTTTTGTTTGGACTTGACCCCTGGGTCACTCCGTTTCTTTAATTATTTAGACACTGATCGTAGGCTCTACCCAGTTTGAACCCCAGAATCGATTGTAGATGCATCTGTTATATGTTGTTCCCTTTCAACGGTGTAAGATAAGCTTGGGATTTGGCCAAGAAATAAGGCCCCATGCGCCGTTAGAAGGTTTGTTTTGGTCCGCATGTGTGGGGGACCGGGGGCATTTCAGGTCAAGTTTTTCGTGACCACTGTGACGTGGGATCTGATGACCTCATGAGGTCTCGTTGGTCAGTGACTCGGCCACAGAACATAGGTCACTTGCACCACTAAGCAAGACCTGTGTCCTGCGAATCACTTGGGTGGGTCCATAAATTGATTAGATTAATTATTTGTACAACAAATATTATAATGTATGCACAGATGCACCACTAGCCCTGGAAGCCAGTGTTTAGACATGGGAATGGGGGTCCAACATATATAACAGTTCTCTTTATTGTAAATAATTCATGGTTTGTTTTGATTTGTACACATTTTTGTAGGTCTGTATTGGCAATTCATAATCTTAGCTCTCGCTTGTAAAGTATTATTCCTGACGTGCCTGGAGTGACCAGGGTAAGGGTTTACAGATGAAAAGGCAAATTTTACCAAGCAATTTCCATATCTGTAGCATATAAGATGCATTATTATGTAACTATATAGGCAAGTTTTAATTTCTTGAAAAAAAAGTAAAGATAATGAAATACATGTCTAAACAGTGTCTAAACAGAAAAAATATGACTGTTTTTGCATTTATTTTACTGTGAATTTTTTGTGTCAGTTGTAAATTAATTAGATTTGAATAATATAAATAATCTATAAATTGATCTCAGTTGATTTTGCATCCTGAATTAGAGCTACTGTAGTTTCCTTTTACTGGTTTTAATTAAAACTTTTAAACTATTGACATTTTCTAAGTTTTGCATACTTTACCACCATTAGTTTAAATATTGAGCATTGAACTATTTTTTTATTATATATCCTATGTTAACATTACATTTCATCTATTATTTTGTCACGAGAAGGAGTGCTAGATATAGCAGATATTTTTGTTTGAAACCTGCATTCTGCGGTTTTTAACTAATAATTACTAGTGGTAGGAATTAGTGTGTAAAATCATATTCGATGATTGTAAATTATCAGATGTGAATTGGTTCTGTACCATTTATATATTACCATGAATTATACCCTGTAAATATTGACCCAAGTATTGACCGACTAACTTTAACATCACCACTGATAGTTCAAGATTATGGCTGGGTTGTTGACATTTATTCTTTGCACATGGTTAAGTTTTATTCGCTTCTGTTCGCCTCTTGAACTTTTGTGTCCCATATTTTTCATCAGGTTAATACAACTTCTTTGGATGTGCATACATATAATTGTGACTTGATTATGCAAATTGCAACTGATTTAATTGATTTTTAAAGAAACCAACCAATCACCTATATATACTTGATGAATTGGCACACCACTAATAATTGTGCAAAATAAAAAAAAATACAATAATTACCAAGTGCTCAATAGTATTAAAGCAGTCTGATAATTTTTGGCAAACAAATCTACTTTGTATTATAAATTTTTACATGTATATATTCATTAAGTTCTGGGTTTTGTCAAGAAAAGCTGCCATCCTAAAAAAAATGAGTATTTTCCCAATCATTTTACACCTAGCTGAACACCTTAACTGAAAGTTCTATTGAACCTGTCAGATGTTCATAGCCTTGCTAGCACAGAGACGTACTTAACGTACTTGTGATCCACACATTGATTTAATTTAAATATCCCGTAGTATACAAGGAGTGCAAGCGCGTTACTGAATTGATCCTTTCCCTGTACTTTTGCACTGGTTAACCTGTCACAGCAGATGTGTTGCCGATTTGATCAATTTGCATTTCTGCCGCTCTACAAACAACATACGTGTTCTATGAGTGTTTTTGGCTCGGACTGGTGAGTGATAACGTAACCACAGGTGTTGCTAGTTAACCGTCAAAAGCGCTGCTTTCTTTGAAATTGTTCCTTATGCTTTAAGCAGGCAATGTTAGCAGTAACAACGGATGCTTTGTACTGTATGAGGTGGTGAAAAACATGAATTTATGGATTTTTCATATGCATAGAGTCGGTAAGATATTCTTGAAAATGACATGAGCTGATTGGTTATGATGAGTTTATCATGTGTGAGTGAGACATCATGTGTTAATGGCAGTTCACCTGAGTTTCCCTGAAAGCCTGGGGCCTCCCTGGCTTGGTCAGCTGTGTTTATAAACAGTGCTGTTGCTGCCCATGCCCTGTCCTGGAAATAGTACAGTTCAGTCAAAGGCTGGTGCTCGCACAGCAGCTCTGTCTTTGCTGTTCAGTCTCTGTGGTGTGTATGTCTCCTAGTAAATGGATCAAATAGATGAATCATTTGCAAGTGCAGTGAAAGGATTTTGATAATATTTTACATTTTACTATTTTTACATGACACATTGAATTTAATAATAAAAATGTTAATTCTTTCAATTGAGTTGCCTTCCTAGATTGTTTTAAATGGTCCGGTGAAAATGAAGATAGATTGGATAAAAAAACTGATCAATTTATTTTTTTCATGATGGTTTAATTTTTATATATTTGTAAACTGACAAGCTGTGGTTGGTTTCAAATATGAATGTTAAATTTTGGTGATTCTCACCTTTTTCATAGTTTTGCTACTACACTGTAAAGTAACTTTGGAACATTATATTCTCGATCTGTCTATGTATATTATTTGATGGAACATCTAATGAGTGTAAATTCCTTCCTCATTATTGGTAGATATAATATCTATATTATCTATAACATGTCTTTAGTTAAGAGGAAACATACAAATTTATATGTTGTTCATATTGAAAGTATCAATTTATGCCTGTGACACTGCAGGAAGGGCCACCTTACATTAAAATATCAGTTGATGAAGCTGAACAAATTATCAATGTTCACCTATGTAGGTAGGGGAGTTCATTCACAGTTTTCTTAGTTCACACTTAAGGACAGATATAAACAATATACAGTATGTTGCAAGTACTGTTATTTAACAGGGAAAGTTGCCTGACATCATACATTTAATAGGTGTTAAAGCATTAATATATGAGAAGACTTAAGATTTACTTGGTCTAAATAAATGTTTCAACCAGTACATTAGTATGTTCATTGAACTATCTTGTGGGAGGAAAATATTAAGCGATATACCTTTCTGAATGAATATTGTATATATATCCACAATAATCATATTTACAGGCTATAATTGATAATCAAATTGAAAATTCATAGGCCTAAAAACTTGTAAAAACCCTTGGTGCACCCTGAGTAGGTGGGGTTTTTGGATAACTTGTAGGACCCCATGGGCCATGGTGTATTAAAGTGATGGAAATTTGATGCTGACAGCAGCTGTGTTACCTAGGTGACGATGGTGCCAGGTGACTATGATGTCTTAATACACACACAAACATACAGGAAAGTTTGGAATTCAATACTGGACCAATATGAGGTGTAATAGTACTAATACACAGGGGGTGGGTGTGCTCCAAACTGTGGCCTACACAGGTGTCTGACACATGAGGCCAAACCTTGTGGTAAGGTATTCTGTTATGGTATGTGGTGGGTAGAGTGAATTGATTTATAGATTGGCAGAGGCAGGTTCTGACCAGTACCAGTGGGGGGCGGAGGAGGATGGGGGACAGGAGGCCTTGTTTAGTGGAGTTAGTCACCTTCTCCGGATGCATCATGTAGCACCTTGCCATCCATGGCCGGTTGTAGGTTTTGTCAGTTTGACATGTTCTTGTTCTTATGTTGCTTTTTTATGTAGATTTTAGGAGGAGCCATTCCTTTGATCTAAATCTGTGTTGTATATTTTATATTATAAAATATTTAATATATCAGTTTGTTAATAGATTCATTGAGTTGGCTATAGAATAATTATGAACTAGGAATCTGTATTTTAATTAATGCAAACCTCCGCCATTCACTTATTTGGCACATGTTCCCAGGTTCATTTGTCCTTAAATGACTGTACATTTGTGAATATTCCTTGATGAGATTCCTTGAAAAGTCTCATGCTTGGCTCATTCCTGGAATGCCCTGTAAATTTCATGAGATTCCATGCATGATCATGTGAGTTATGTTCAGTTGTAAACAAACACAGGAATGTGAATGAATGCATGTATCCTCATAGATCCTATCTGAGGCAGTGATGGCTTTTAAATGTGTAGCAAAGCACAGTTATGATATAATCAAATTTTCACAAATTATTATAATGTTATCTTAACATTGGGTCCTGTCTATTTTCATAGAGTTAGGAATCATTCCGAATAAATAATTGAATTAGCTTTTATTAAATTGTTTTGGTCATTTATAAATTTATACAGTTTGAAATTTATTCATTAAGTTATAGACCAGTTGCTGCCATTTTCACAGGCCCCTACAGGAAATTAACCAGCCCACCAGATTGTCTTGTGACGTATTATAGAGGCATGTTTGATAGAAAGAAAGCAGGGGGTTATCCTTTGAATTTACCATGAAGAAGATGCAAGTGAATGGAAACTTGTATGCCAGTGTCTGACCATTCAAATGTTGAAACAACTATATAGTGAGGAAGCGGGAGGTCATATTGGATTTCTAATGGGCCTAAAATTCCTTAGTATACATATTCTCTCATCGAGCAGGGCTTTCAATAGGCAGAAAAATTTGATAGTCCTGTATGCTTATGCAGACCAAAATTGTTGAGGGTCACATGGGATTTGGAGTATTTAATGAGCATGAAAGATCGTGACAGATGGATAGACCTTAGAAGGAGAACATCGTAAGACACTGACAATTATGTTTATAACTCGTGTCATATTTCAGACCCTCAGATAACCCCCCCCCCCCCCCAAAGTATGAGTATGCCGGTTTTTCTGTGTCCTCGTTAAGGTACAGGAGAATTTTCTGTTCTCAAAAAAGTTATGCATGAAAAATCTCACAATATGGCTGAAGTCAGAACACTTAATAATGCATCTCATCCCATTGACTGATTAAAACAGTTTTTCTTAATTACCTTGTGTTACACAAGGCGTTTCCTTTTAATTGTAATGGTATTGATTTTTGCATCTGGTTTTAGGGTATCTGGTTCTCCAGTGATTGCCCCAGGCAAAGATGTATGTTCACCAGTCTCTGAGGGCAGTGTATGACCATACTGTTACATGCCTGAAAATATTACCATACTTAATGGACTCTGTTACTGGTCCACTTATCACGATGCAGTGATTGGTCGGATTGTAATGGTAGTAACCAGTAAAACATCTCTTATTTCCATCTTACGATCCATTGAGTACATTATCACCATTTGAAGCCGGTTAATAACATAGTATCATATTTTACGGCTTCATCTGCCCTGCTAATGCTGACTGGCCAAATTATCATAAGCCCTATTTACACTAGAAAAATGTGGCTCGCGCTAGACCGGTCCAGAAAAATGTGAAGTGGGCTACATTTTAACTTCTGTTCACACTGTGCCGGACCAAACTTGTGACCATGTAGAGCGCGCTACCCTGTCAAGTTAGGCCGCATTGCACTTGGCCCGGCCTAGAATCTGCATTGCGTTTACACGCAGATAAATACTGCAATCTAGCGTGGTCTAGATTGGAGTCCCCCTTGCGCGCATGGCTAAATCCTAGTCACATGACGGCTGAGTCTTGCTGGAGTGCGCTGTATAGGTCTGGCGCTCCACTTTTGTTTACACACGTTCAAAGCACAAATGGAGGCCGCGCCAGAATGTGGAACTGGTGGTCAAAATGTAGCGCACTCCATATTGAAAATTCTCGAAATCTGGCGCGTTTGGGTACTTGGCGCAAGCTTAACCATTTAGAGCGCTCCAAAAAAACGTGTGTAAATGGGGCTATAGATGCAGAACAATGCGGTATTCAGCATCCGGAGTATTAGTGTTTGGAATCGGTTGTAATTTCATGATCTATCATGATTCATCAATAAAATTTTATGACTGCTACTAACAGATTATCGGAATTAATCCGTTGTGTAGGAGTATGGAATTTCTTAGCATATATACAAGTGCTATAATTAATACAGACCTTTACATCATCTCAACTGATATATACTTGTAGGCAGACTTAATGGGTAATTAAGATAGATATAATTCTATATCGTATGTGTGTGTGTTAGAACTTAATGTAAGGCTCCGTAGATATGAAATTAGAAGTAAAGACAGAATTTTCCAGAGACTTAGTGAGTTTTCTAATTATTTTAAGGGATGCATGCATTTCCTCATCACAAAGCTAAGTTATGCATAAAATTTGGTAATCAATTATTGCACTGCAAGATTGATTATCAAACTGGTTTGCATCAGCCAACTGATATTCGAATATGATTGATCATCAGCCAATCACTAAGCAGCTAGCAAGTGATAGAGGTCTAACAGTTCATAAAAAAATTGATGCATCAAAATCCAAACCCCTCTATTAAATTGCAGTCACCTCTAAACCTCTGAATTGATTAGTTTAGGTCATTATTTTATGCAAGCACCACTCCAAAACCCTAAGTGAGCTGTTAACCTGACGCAGTACACAACAATATCAAGACTATCTATTGTGTATGTGCTCAAGATATAGTTTCAACTCTTGCTGGTAAAGCACTCCACTCACATAGAAACGAAAATGGTGGCAATGAACTATGGGTAAACCATATTTTTCCTTTACGTAATAAAATAAACTCTCATCGATTATGGTAAATATTTAATTTTATAAACAAGAAAGTCTGAAATTAGGTACTAAAGTGATAATTGCATCAAGAATAAGATAAAGAATCAATTGAACTGATTCAAAGGCTCCTCACAATACACTGGTTGGCCAAGTATGTTATATTGTGTTCTCTGTTAATTGCTGAAGGATCTTTGATTCAGTATGATTTTTGTACATTACCTCTCAAATTAATCCTCTATTCATTTATGTAAACAATCATCATATTCTGTCAGATACAAACATGTACAAACATAGTTCTTCTCAAATGATGCTAAGATGCATATTGTAATGTACCTGAGCATTTAGCCATTTACACTTACATTTACTATATTTTACATGTACACATAAGTAAGCAGGGCTTGACATTTACTTCTGAAAGTACTTGCCCAGTATATAAACCCAGTACAGTGATAAATAAATGTTATCAATGCTTGAAGGCCAAATAGAGCTTGAAATTATTTTATGTACTGAACTAAAGTTAACATGTTCTTTTGTAAACTGAAACCATTTGTACAGCTTTGCTTTATGACAAAACACAACAGCACATTATAAATATTGATTATCTCTTCATTATATATACCAATAATAACTAATAACAAAATTGGTTTGTTTTTGAGGGTCATTATAAATTCCTTGCTAATAACCAGTTCAAGGGTAATTGTTTTGCATAAACAACACAGCAGGCTAAGTCTTTTTAAAAAGTACATTACGTGGATGATCCGTGGATGATCCGTACTGCCTACATAAACAAGCGCCCCCTCACAGATGTTCGCCACAGGTAATGTTGTGTTAGGAGTCCATTGGGTGCCTCAGTGGCACTGGTACATCAGATGTTTTTTTAAGACAGGTTGTTATGGCAACAACCCGTGTCTTGTAATCAGGCCTAGGAGATAGTGGCTCTCTTTGTCTTTAACCGGTGCTTTAAGTTACCCATTAAATTACTAGGCATCTGAGGTATACATGTAACAAAACGCTCTTTTTAGGAAATGTAATAGTATCTGTCATTTCATCCTGAAACCACTGCCTTTTGACCATATATATAGTAGAAATAATCTTGCACCAGGCAAATGCAGTCAGTGATGCAAAAGAAAATATAAACATAATGTCCAGCACTACTATCATACATCAAGATGGTGACCAGTGGTATCAAGATTATAATTGTATCGCCAGACATAGTCTGGAGATACTATGGTTTAGGCACGGTTGCGCCGCCGCCCCAGAGATTTCTTTTGGACACAATAACTCAAAAAATATTTCAAGGATCTTTTTCAAACTTGACACATTTATAGATATAGGTGAGAGGACGAAGCCTATTTAAAATGGGGTCATGACCGCAACTAGGAGAGTGACCTTGACCTTGAATAGATCATTTTTGGGGAAAATCACACAAATTCTTAAATATCTCAAGAAATCTTTCATGGATTTATCCAAAAATCAAGTTGGACAAAGATCTTGGATAGTGATGTCATGTACCGGAAACTGGTGGTGCCACCTAGTATCCTTTTCTTGTTTTTGTGCCGTTTAATACCCCTATCATTGCCACTTGACAGTACTTTTAGCATCACAAGTCAAAAACTGATTGACAGATTTCTTTAATATTATGCATGTACATAAGTATGGGTTATGGGATGATGTATATTAAAATTGGGGTCATGACCTTTCCTTTGAGAGTGGCTTTGACCTTGAATATTACCATATATGGTGAAAATCACATAAAATCATGAATATCTTAAAAAGGGATGCATGGATTGGTCCAAAAATCAAGTTGACAGAAGATCTTGGATAGTTTTGTCTTTTGCAGAAGATAGGTGGCGCCAAAAATCAAGTTGATGGAATATCTTGGATAGTTTTTTCTTTTGCAGAAGATAGGTGGCGCCACCTGTTGTCCTTTTCTTGTTTTTTGCGCCTTTGAATACCCCATCATTGCCACTTGACAGTATATACTGTGAGCATTATAAGTCAAACAGTAACTGACCGATTTCTTTCATGTTATGCATGTATATAGATATGGTTTATGGAATGAGGTATATTTAATTTTAAATTTAATTTTAAAATTTAATTTAATTTAAATTTTTTTTTTAATTTAGTTTTTTTTTCAAATGTTGGATATTTTGGAATGCAGTTTATTTCTCAAACAAGTTACTCCAAACATACATATACAACTCAATACATCATTAAATATATACTTCTATTTATACATAACCTTTTACATAACAGTTGCCTTCACTTTAAATATTCCTATATTTTGTACAAATGTTTCTCACATTCATTGCTAAAATACAAATACATCACATTATATCAACAAAATACCACAAAACCTCATTTGTCTGGCGATACTATGGCACCAGCGGTGCCAAGAAATGTCTAGTTTATTTGTGATTTCTTAACAGATCCATCCTTGATTGAAAGTTTTTCGGCTTGGGAAACATTGTATATTCACCCAGGTGGTTTTATTATGCTAAACCGGCACAGCTGGATTCTATTAATCAAAACAAAAACGAATATGAATGCATAATTGCATATCAATTTAGGATTTAGTTCAGACATCCCCCCCCCCCCCCAAAAAAAAAAAACAGAGAGAAAAAAATGTCTCGTCCATAGTTTGCACTAGTTTCAAGGGATTAAAGACAGCCTGTAAGCTGCCTCTTCCCTACCATTGTACAACATTAGGTAACCTGAATATCTGATGTATCTTAATAGTGATTAATACCGGTATGATTTCTTGATTTAATTGGTGTTAATCAAAAGTTGAATTATGCTTCATATGCTCTTATTCTCATACACCAGCCCAAAGCATACATTAATAATTATATTATTATACATACAAGCACTTGATATGAGTTAATAAATAACTAAACACCATGATCAGTCTGTAAGTGTAAACTAATGATCACAGAAAATTTGAAATAAATATAATAACTGTATTTAAAGTTTAATAGAGAGACTGTCCCTTGTGTTGAGTGTGAACCTAATGTCATTGATGTGTTAAATATATTGAATCATATCTCTCCTCTGTGGTTTGGCCTTAGAAATGACCATTTTTAGTCTTCAACTGCCAGGAACAATGCCAAATGTGTCCGAAGGGGGGGGGGGTTATTTGTACCATACTTTTCTGTAAATTCTGAAGAATTTGACAATATATCATAAAGGATTTATTGCAGAGCCATCAAGGAGAAACTCTGCCAGTATAGCAGTCCTGTCCCCTGTGTCGTAAATTGTATTATTCCAGCATATGTGTAATGTAAAAGTAAATTAAAATTGATTAGTTAAGCTAAAGAGTGTCATGTTAATTTGTTATACTTGTAGTGTTGCAAGGTTAATTAGTCTGAAACAGCTTTGCTCAGGTGTGTTATATATATCAACAGGGCTCGAATTTGCCGAAAATTGCCACCAGACACTGGGGTCTGGCAGCACAGAAAATGTGCTGGACCTCCAAAGATTTTACCGGACCCCACTTTTCTATTTAAAAAAATCTCATTTTCAGCTCTTCCTTTTAAAATTTATTACTTGTATAGGTACGAATTTTATCATTTTATATGACTCGTTAAGAAATATATAATCACGGCATCTGATTTAAGCCCTTATTTTCATTTTAGAAGCGCTTTTTAGAGCGCCCTGAACGCAACCGAAACCACGCCCCCTTGTTATTCTTGAGTAGTCAGAGAAAAAAGAGCCACCACATTTCGTGGAAGGTCATCTCTACCGAATGTCACATGCCATTACTTATAAGGTCGGTCACGCTGGAAGATTTCCGTGTTGTATCAACTCAAGTAGAACCACTTTTAAGCAAAGAGAAAAGTTTTACTAAATTATCAAGCAGGGTTACTAGGGCAGGCGCTGTTTTGTTTAATGCCTCAACCCTCCATAATCTGGTCAAATAATTCAACATTTTGGTACACATTGAATGGTTAATGGAACAGCCAAATGTCGTCGTCAGTTGGTGAAGGTGAAGGTCGCAGGTTTGAGTGATTGTTTGGAACCATGCAATCGATGACAGGATAGTAAATCGTTATTTTGGATATATTTTCTTTCCTGATTATATGAAAAAAGACCATGCTGATTGTTCTGCCGGCCAAGGAGGGCCGGCGGTATCCAGATTTTATGGGACCTCCCTGAAATTTGCCGGCTAATTCCGGTGGGCCGGCGCCAAATTCGAGCCCTGTATCAATGACTCCTGCCTGTAATCAAGGACACTGTGATAATACATATAGGGAGTGCAGGTTTAATCCAATCAGTTCCTGTTTATAATGAATCAGTAAATAGTGATGGTGTTGCAGTGAGTTTTCTAATAAGTCTGAAACCTAAATGTCAGTAATTGGTGGGGGTGTTACCATGTAACAATGCATGGGGTTGCAAATGAAATGAATTGCCACCCCTCAATTAAATTGTAATCAATTCATAACCTGTGAATCAATTAGTTTTGATAATTATTTTATGCATGTTTTGTTTGTCTCTCTCTTTTGCATCATTTTCTGGGCATTAAAATTTAAGGCATAATAAAAATACACAAGCTTGAACAATTAGGGGAAACTCATAACGCATCATACAGATTGAGAAGCCCCTGAATGTTAAAGAGAGTGTTTTGCCGTAGCATTTTTCATGTTTAGGCTTGATTCACACCAGCAGAAAAATAATCTCATAAATCCTCGCACAAATGGATTTGTGAGATATGTGTGAAATTCTACCAGTCTTCTCTTGTTAGCTACATATTGTTTTGTATTTAACGTTTTATTCGGTTGAGCTGTTTTCATTGATTAGGGACATGGAGCAATGATTAGACACCTGGTCAACGCTTGAAGAATATACAGCTGCCCAATCACTTGCACTTGGAAGGTAGAAGCTTGTTACCTTCCAAGGTCATCTGGTGCAAATATATTGATTGGAACACCTGAATGTTTACCTGTCTCCCTGTCACATGTTTGTACTTGTCTTTAAAATGCTTTTTAAGGCATTAGAGAGTTGCTGTTAACCACCTGGAGATTAATCCGGAAATAAAAAAAAATTAAAAGTATTGATCAGAAGAGAATTGTAGAATCATCTTTACAGTGTATCCTTTTTCTGTGTATGGGTGAATTTTTATACGCCCATCTATGACGGGAGATATTATGTTATACCTATGGTCTGCCTGTTAACTTTTAATGTGGTGGCGAAAACTTACCAGGGCTATGATAGTTTTTCATGACACTTGTTATTACCTCTTAAAAATATATTTTCTCGCCTGAGCTTGATTATGGGCAAAATCCATGGATATTTAATCAGGTCAGAGGTCACCAGGCTACTTTGTGGAGTTGCCACAATAACTTATCAGGAATATGATGGATTTTTAAGAAAAACACAAGATATATTAACCAATATAATATTTTACCTAAGTTTCATTCAAAGCAGAATCCATGCATGTTAAATGAGGTCAGAGGTCACTAGACTGGTTGCATCATGATAATTTACAGAAAATCTGATGGATATTCATGAAACTCATTATGAATATTAACCAACAGAGTTTCTCACCTGTATAACATTTTCAATAAAAATCACACATATGTAATGACATCACAGCTATTATGCTATTATGTACTATTATGCACCATTTACAGTGCTTTTGTTATTATTGGTGTTTATCATTAACAATCAAGTACCTTATAAGATGCTAATGGTTAGTGTTCCCAAATACTATTTACACAGGACACAGATTCCCAGGTGCACATTCACAAAATAACACATGTATAAATAAATTAAATGTATTTTGATTTTGTTTTATATATAAAGTGGCTACATTGACTTTTTTTTAGGTTGAATAATTACAGTAGTGATGTGGTTGGTTAATCAAAAGGAAAGAAAACCTATTTCATAAGAGGGTGTGTTTTTTTTGTATAATAAATCTGTAAACTGATCCGTGAATGACCTTTATTAATTCCTGTCTCTTGCTTCCCAGAATATTCAAGGTCATTACCTTTAATGAGCATGTTGATGTCTCAGCTCAGAAACTAATTTTTAAATTTTGATTCAATTAAATTTAAAATTCAATTTTTCAACTAGAGAGACACTCAGTGGAGAAAAAACTGGAAAAAGGCCTTGGACTGGCAACTACAACCCACTCTCATAGCCACACCAGGGATCGAACCCAGGTTGACAGCAGAGAGCCGGGTGTTTTACCCCTCAGTTGTCTAGATATATATATATCTGTTTAATCATAACCTTTGTTTTGAAGACAATAAATTAATTTATTTCATTAGTATTTAATGTTGCATTTAATTTACAAAAACATTTATTATACTTTCAGGTGAAAATCTACCTAACACAGGAGTGAGCATATCGGTTGTTTGGGCAGTGCTGTGTTCGTACCAGTAATCTGGCGCCGAGGGGGGCACAGCACCCTGGGACGATATGCTTGTCCCCCTGGTTGCATGTGTGTTGCTGAGCTACATCTCGCCCTTACAGGGCTCAGGTAAAACACCTTTACTATGTTCTGTTGAGGTGGCATTCCATACACTGTGGTTGACCTCCTTTTTTTGCAGGGTTCAAATTTCATGGTTTTCACCTTTACAGTGTTTTGCAAGGGTTCCATTTTCGCGATCTCACAAAATGAAAGAACTATACACAGAGTAAAACCATAATCATGTGAATTAATTATATCAAATATTATGTGCACAAAATCTAATTAATAAAAATATTGTTTGTTCTGAAAGATCTAATATCATTTAAAATATTAATCTTTAACCTATACGATCTTTTATTATTCATAATGTCTGCCTTTTACTTTTCAACTTTGCCTTCACTTATCCAAGAAGTTTTTATCTTGACAATAATTCTCATTTCGCTAAAATTGCAATTTGAAACCCACGCAAACAAAAAGGCAACCACAGTATGCATATACTGTAACTATGCATTACATATTTGTATGCAACTAGGAATAGGACATATTATATTTTATTGGAATTGTTTCATATGCATATTTGCTGAATGCATGGGTATTTTAGTTTGCACATGCAGTACATTATGATTGCTTACTGTAGCAATTGAAAACAATGCATAGTAATGGACTGGGAAATTCTAAACTTTGACATCAGTCATAGGACATTCCTCTGGCAAATAACTTTTCTGCTCCTGCCATGCTTTCCTCTATCCCCAGTTTTCGTGCTTATGTACCACAAAAGCATATGTAAAAACAGAATCATTCGGCCAAATAAAAGGTATGCTTCTCAGGCACTTTTTTTTCAGAAACCATTGTGGGTTGGCTATATCTTATTTTTAACCTTTTTTTTTGTCTGTTTAGATAAAAATGTCATATGATCAGGGAAAAGCATGAAAATAACAGATTTTTTTGGCTAAACAGGTAAAAGCACTACATAACAAAGGAAACTTATTAAAACCGGATTATTTATCTCCTTGAAAGATGAAAATCAAAATAAAAAAAATTTTGATGGGGGTGGGGAGTTAAAATTGATGCGGGCGGTGCCTGAGAACCATATCTTTTATTTTTTGGCCTAAGAGTCTTTATTCTAGATGAATATGTATATACTACGTACATGTTTATTGAATGCTAGCTTTATTCGTATTGCCTCATGTCAATGCATTATATCATAATGTTTGAAAATTTAACACAAATAATTGTTATATCTTCATATCAGTGTCAGTATTTAGACCTTTCATGTTTACATTAATTTTTAGATTTCGGACAAATTTAGACTCAGTTACATTTACCTAATAAGTGATACCCTGCTCAGCTTTGCTTGTATCTTTACTAAATATTCAACAGTTCTTACAGAGGGGGTTTATTTTAGAATGATTTTTGAATCATTAAAACTGAAAATAAATATGCAATCTGTTTTACTCGAGAGAATCTATCCATATGAGGGAGTTTTAGGTGCTAATTTTGAGTGCACAATAATGAGCCTTTGAAAGGTGAAGGTTAAAATATTTATTTTTACAGAACAACTGAAAAAATGGCAAATAAGTTCAGTTTCTTGTTTATAAATCATGACATCTTATATATGACTGAAGAACAGTGAGATTGTCAGGTACAGTGCAAATCTATTTCAAGCTCAGTTTAATTGTAGGTGACGCTTTTTGTACAACATCATCTGTTTTGTCAAAATACTCAAGATATTTTATGTGGAAGATTTCTTGTGTTAAACCAAAAATAAGACAAGTTTCAGAAATAACGTAGCTATATATAACTGATGACCTTATCCCAGCTCATGATATATAAGCCATGGCCTTTTACTGGAAGGCCAACAGCTATATATGTGTATTTTATTTCTGTCAGACATGAAAATAATGTACAGTTACAGGATAATCAAAAATAGAACTTTTCATGATATCATTGTTATTCTGTGGTTGATCTGTGGAATAATATATTAAGAGATAATTAATCAGTATTAGCAGTATATGAATTTAATTTGCAGATTTAACTTTGGTTTTAGTTTAGCCTTTTATGGATTATGACTGGCCTTGGAGATTAAAGTGTAATTAAGCTCAAAAATGATTAGAACCAACTTACTGCATATAAATTTCATAAAAAGATATTAACTCATGCATGGCAGTCTGTCATATCATCATTTCGGGATCCCTTTTGTATAAACAGTCTTAATGTCAGGAGTTTCAAAATTATAATGTTTTTTCAAATCTATTCAAATCTGACTCTTGAAAAAGCAGCTGTAGTTAATCATAACATGCAAATATAAGCCTTGACCAGAATAGATATGTTAATTGTGATGTAAAATCAGGTAAATTATTTGCTGTGATCTGGATTATCATATGTATGTAACATGGATATAATATACACTTAAATCATCTTTAGTTCCTTTATTGATCCCATATGTGGTGCTGTGGGGTTTTTTAGACTTTATTTCTATGGTAACCCTGTGAGCATTAGCTCTTTTGATAACAATTAAACAATTTTAACTATTGAACAATTTGTTAATTTCAGTACGGTCTTATAAACTGCATCAGAGTAAATCTAAAGATGAGACATTAGTTTCATATTGTTTAAATGTCTGTCACTTTTCGGCGCTTCTCAGTTTAGAAAAGACAAAAGAATAAACTAGGAGGCTTAATAAAAATCAGATCGATTATCATGATAAACCTTACATAATTATTAAGCATATGATTAAAGGTGCCAAATTCTGCCAGTAGATGGCATTGGCAAACAGACCATTGTCCTGATAAAATAAAAATCTCTACTTTGGTATCATGAGGTATTCAGGAACGAAAGCATCAATACATCTCTTTTATCCAGGAAATCATGTACTTAACAATTTCAGCATGTGTGAGAAAAGGTGTTAAAAAGTTCCAGGTCTGGAGTGCCGTGCTCGAGCACAATGAACACTGGCATCAGATCCCAGACATATGATATAGCCTGCCAAAGTGACAATAAAACTCTGGATACATAATAAATTGGATGTAATAAAACTTGAAGTGATCCTGCATGTTGCCGTAGGAAGCACTAAAGATGCATAAATAGGCAATAGAGCCGTCATGTAATCCCACGGAATGTGTAGACTAATTCTTCGTCAGATAAACACCATCATTATTCGTAAGTATACGGCCTGACTAACTTCAGAGTCATGAAAGCACTGGGCACATGTTATTTATTAAAGGGTGTGAAAAAGCATTTCAAATGATTCATAAGGAAGGTGGTGCTGCGTTATCCTGATACAGTTTCCAGACATGTCACTCATCTATCTTACATGCATTTTTTACAGATTTATGAAATTATTTAATATAGAAGCTGCATGGAGGCTAATGGATCTTTCAATCACCCCATCCCTCAGACACACTGTTTTTTAAATAAATACAGTCTCCAATTAATCCATTTATAGTATGCTATACACAACAGATAAGGCAGTATCTGAATGTGCTACTACATTAATTACCCCATGGTCATGCAGCATTCATTATAAAACTCCTTTCATTAAACCACTGTTTTCAGCAGCCAGGGTTTGCAGTGTTACAGTCACCACCTTTGAGTTGGCTCTGTGCCAAGAGTATTCTGACAGCTTGATATCACAAATCTAACAGAGTTTGTTACCTGATATACTCTAGGCTCATTGTTTGGAACATAGTTTTTCCCTTTGCCAGCTCCACAGGTGGCTTTTCACAGCATACCCTGCTATTGAAAGCAGTAGTTTAGAGAAAGAGTTATTTATTTGGCCTGAGAATTTGTAAAGGGTCTTCAATTCAATTTGGTTATTGATTGTTACCTTTCTATTAAATTGTCAATTCAATTGTTGTAAACAGTCATAATAGTCAGTCAAAATTATATATATATATATATATACCACTATCTACCAACAGGTGTCTCCCCAGATACTGCTGAAATTAGCCTTGTAGTTTAATGAAGCATTCATGTAGACCAAGCAATATTTGAATTTTCTCTTTAGTTACTTTACTTTCATTTAATCTAAGATGAAAGGTGACTTTGTGTTAATTAACAATGATAACTGCATTATGTATATGGTTTATCTGTCCTTAGGGATGGGCTAGAGATAAAAAAAGATGTGATTATTGATCAAATGACTAGCTTTGATTCATTGCATCAGATTTTCCATGTATTGTTACAGTCCAAGCATTTAATGGCTGAATTCAATTTGCCAAACTTAATTCAAATTATAAAAAAATATAATACATGTTTCACAGGTATGATTGTCATGGATATAAACTTGCCCTCATTTAGGTACTTTGATACTAAAATATTTCAGTTGATACCAACATCCAGTGTTGGTATACATTATTAAATGTATTTAAAGTGCTGTGCACAGTATTTGGCTTAGGTCATAAAATTTGTTTGTCCGAATATGTTGGTATGCAGAAAAGTACAGAAAAAAATCTGTTCATGCTGTTCATCTAATTCATCCTGATAATTAATAAATTGCAACTTTTATAACTTTTTTTATAGAAATTTTACTAGGTTTCATTTTTCCTGTTGTGGATGCTACAAACGCCATGTAAACCAGCTTAAACTTAAAATCTCCATTCATCATGTTTTATTAGATAAAACTTTAAACCAAACTTGCAGGTTATTGTGTTCATGACTAACAAGCAATTTATGAGGTTAGAGCATGCAAACTTCGTATAAGAAGGGTCAGAGTAAGTAAATTTTGCCAAAGATATTTCAAGAAGCTGTGTGTTATAAACGGTGATCTAAATTTATTTCTTCTTTTATGAATAAGTCCAACATGACCATTCTGATTATTGCCACCTTTAGTGCCAAAGAAGTCCGTCCAAGCACATTTCGTTTGAAAGCTGATCTGTCATTGGCTGTCCTGTTGGTAGACACCATTGATTACTATGATTTACAGCCAATTACAGATGCATCCGATATTGGGGATCTGGTCCCAGAGGTTTTGACATCAGACAATAAGGTTTACCCACCAAAAGCTGATATGATATACAGCCTGTACCCGATCTGCCTGTCCAATAGTTCAGACTCTCATGTCCTTACAAGATCTGGTGTTCCCCTGTAATTGGTCTGGCTAACAACATACTGTACTGTTACCTCACACAATGGAGACCTGTTATGAGTGGTCTATATGTATATTGTTTTGACCAGCTGCTGGATTATGCTCAATGATACCATAGTTTCATCGGATCACTCATTATTGCCTTGCCAGGAGAGTATGCTTTCATCCCTATTTTTGTTTGTGCATTTGTTATCAACATAACTTACACAATCATTAACAGAATCTTATGAAAATTTCAGGGCTTTTTTGGAATTGCCAATTGAAGAATCAATAAGATTTTATGTGGATCTGGCACATGATCGTGATTCAGGAATGTTATCAATGAATATTCACAATTGAACAGTCACTTATGCTACAGAATGTAATATACAGAGTATCATCTTTTGTCCAGCATGTGGAGAACATACTGTCCAGCATCCAGGGTACACTAATCTTTTCTGGTGGCATTGAGTGTACAGTCTGGTTCAGTCTTTGTTTCAGGAATTATGCATATAAAAACAGCCCATTTATCAGACAATTCTTGGCATGAGCCTTGTCATGAGCCTTTATGGAGATAACCTCCACTCAGAAAAAGAAAAAGAAAGGATTAAAAAAACTCTCTTTGCATAAACATGGTACTGTCTGTGTTGTGCTAGGTTTGAAGTGTTAAATATTTCTGCACCTGATATAAGGGCATGATAAAGACATGCAGTAACTGGTCTTTGTGTCAAAGCTGGAGAGAGCAAGGTTTTGTATAAATATAGAATATATATTGACTGTGAAACATGGCCATATTTAAAGTATATATTGTTCTTTACATGTTATTTACATTCTAAACATTAAAGGGCCCTAAAGGGCCTTTCTGATGTCTACTAACTAAAGATACAAAGTTGAAACTTTAATGAATTAGACCAGAAAGTGCCAATCCCAGTGCAAACAGGTTGTTTCTTTTGTTTATATATCCACATGTTTATAATTCGGGAGCCACCAAAACAACACATAATATACTGATGATTTTATTTCTCCTAGAAAGAAAATAGTTTACTGAAGGTTAGTTAAGGTACAGGCTTTAGGTTAAAGGTTTATCTTTGACCCAGTAGGGCAAGTACAGCACAATTTTTACTTTTCCTGGACTAGTGGTTACCTGTTAATATCTAGCCCTACAGCTAAAGAGATGATGAGGGGAATAGAGGTGTCAACGTATTTCAGATCCATAAACCTTGGAATTTTATGTTGATTGTGGCCACCTAGTGAGACATTAATACAGTGCTCCTTGAAGTGGTTCGCTTGAACTGGAGTTTCATCAAAAGTTATTATTGTAAACTCCCCTGTATGAATATACCTTATAGGTATAATGCTGCACATTCATGATATTAATAATTATAGCGACAATATCCCCAAATGTGCAAAAGGTGTAAAATAAGCCTTTGCTGCATTTAATTATACAGGATGAATTACCTTTTACGTTAATAAAGTTGCTCTGATTCATACAGTCATAAATTTTATCACTTCATACAGTTACTATCCTAGCTCATAAAACAAAGCATGTGTATGATTATATGTAACATTAATTGAGGTACATTGTGTAGGGAGGGGAGGATTTTCATAAAGACACAGACAAAGAACGTTTAAATACTGAACAGCCATAAGGTCTGTACTTACAAGGGCAGTGACTCACACATACTGTGCATTCTTTCAGAAGGTGGTATTAAATGCTGGCCTGATCATTGTGTACCATCTCCAGATGATAAGAACAAATGGTTAGGCCAGAGTTTCTTAATGTTTTGGTTTAAGAGTATTATGAGGTTGCTGCTTCAGAAAACAAGGGTCGCTCCGTCTTCATTCAAATAAAGTGCGTGGCTTGGGTGCTCACTCCCTCATCAAGCTGTGTTTCCAAGTGCACGTATATATATGTGTATGTGTGTGAAAAAATAGGTTGTGTTTCCTTGTGTGCATATATGCGTATGCTGATGCATGCACTGGCAGACTAATATATTTGTACAGTGGAATTGAGCAGGCCTTTCACAAAAAAGATGGTGAATTGACGTTATTTTACCCCAAATCCCAGAGTTCACGAAGACCCTATGCATGAAAATTGCTCCTGTGGCCATTTTCATGCATAAACGCTGATGGAAACGCCCCAGTTACAAAATCAAATGAGAGATTTTCCATGCATATACGCATAAAGGTGCACATGGAAACACCCCTTCATGAAGTAGACGCGGGTGCTGGTGTTCTGCTGGCACGTCCATCTTTCCAGCTTGACCTCAGTGCTGGTTGTTTTGGAGCTAACCTGGTAAGGTGTCTTGGATAGCTTTGCGCTTGGCTTGGGGTGACATCTGCATATATCTTCACAAACTTTCCTTCTATTTCTTCTTCCAATATTATGAGGCCAGATACCGCAGAACAAATATTTCTGAACTTTTGTTGTTGGTGAAGGACCTGATGCTGGCCCTGGCTTTTTTTCCCCGTTTGTTTGAGTATTTTGAGGGGGCACCAAGAGTAGGAAATTGAAAAAAAAAATAAATAAAAAAATGAACAAAAAATGGGTGAAATGTCAGTTCTGTTATATGATTAAATGCTGTGTTAGTCACAAACAATTAAACATCAGAGGCATCTCTGAAACAAAAGACACATGAACCTTAATTGAAACTTAGCTAAAATCTCTGTTCAGCAAAAGTAGAAAATATATTAGTAACACTCAAACATGTATATTCTACAGCTTCAGTCCTGTAGACTTGTACCCAGATTGTTTTTACAGCACGCAGGTAAAAATATACTGATGGAAGGAAACTAGGTTAAATTACAAATTGCAACAGTTGAATGCTGATGCCTGCTGAATGGGGATGGACATGGCCAAGTCGTGGAGTCTTTATTCATAACTTGGATTTGTTCTCAGTATAGTTTGTTGAAATGAGTGGAGGTTAAAATAATTATTTACTTTTATGTCTGCAAATTAAAGACATTTTAGGTTGGGGAGTTTGTAAACAAAAAAATTGAACATATCTGGCCTTAACTGTGTAGGTGGATGGGCGTTACCCTATTATTCACTGCTGTTTCTTTTATTTCCTTCCCAGTGCTCTGCAGCACACCAAAACCTTGTTCGTAACTGCTGTTTATATCGACTTGGCATTTAACAAACCCAATATTTATAGCCTTTATGTCACAATAGAAGTCACACTCCTCGACAGTTCTTTCCCCAAGGCCAGGTATGAGAATATATACAATCTTTTAACTCATTGTATGCTATGTATAGCATATAAAACTGTTGTACTCAGAGAGGAATCACTCATAAGCTTATTGTATTTGCTTGCCACATTATGGCAAGATGCCCACTGGGGTCATTAGCAGGCCCTGTTCATATCTGTTTCTTGTTTTCATCCGCCCAAAACCTTCCTGGATCATTAGAGACTGGTTTTGCGTGGGGAAAAAAGTCGTTCCCTGGGAGAGAGTCTTTTGTCTTGCCCGGAGCCTTCTCTTCTTAATTTACCTAATGCAAATAGTCACGTTGTCATGAAAATTTGTGGGAGACAGTTATGTCAAAGCTTGAGAGACTTTGGCACATATGATGGGTTAAATAATACCCCAAAAAATCTTATGTAAATGCTTAAAAAATTCTGGTAGACTTTTACCAAGAAAAACTGGCTGCAAACTTAGTTGGTCAATATCTGATGGATAACCCAATCGTAACAATGATTATTTCTGAGCCCCTGAGTCTTAACTGAATCCTGATAATCATTGAGCAGTCAATAACTTAAATGCGCAAGATGCTGTTGCTGAGATGGAGGCTGATTCCTCGAGACCTCTCTGTAACAGACTCGTGGAAGTTGGTTCTTCCTTTATTGCCAGTGTTGAAACGATATAATTTTTTCAGCTAAGCTGACTGAAAGGCAACTGAGGTAAAGAGATGGCACTTTTTCCTTCATCTGTCTGGTCCATTAGCAGGGCACAAATCTTAAGCAGAAGGGCTAGGATGGCAAAACCATACATTATTGCAGATTCTGAAAAGGCCTCCTTTGGAATGCAGAAATGGGGTCACTGTGACCTATAAGCTGCCAGTTACTGGGCATGTTTGAGCACCCTAGAAATAATATATAATTAATACATACAAATTGCCAAATATCTCAGGTTAGGCGTAGTCTTTCATCATGTATGGATACCTACCATTTGATGAAGAACATTATTATATTAGGTCACAAGTTCAAAGGTCATAGGATCATCCTTTTTGATTTGCTTCTTTGTCACATTGAAGCTTTTTCTTCCCAAACCTTCCATCATTCATGTTTGGCTCACCTACCATTAGGGGAAGAACCCTATTGATTTTAAGGTCATATTGTCAAGGGTCAAGGTCACAGGATCCACAGTTTGGAAAAACTGATTATAATATTCTTATAGAAAAGTTCAGCTGAGGGTCGAGACCCATCGGTTCCAAGTTTATGTCATGATACTGTTACGGGGTGACATAAAAGCGGACCAAACTGTCTTGCTAGTGAAGCTTGCTTTGCTAGCGAAGCGGTTGGTACGCAGCACTTGTGCGCCACCGTTATGGGTTCGAATCCCGGATCAGCCAAGTATTTTCCCCTAAACAATTTGTCTTCGTAACAGTACTGATCAGATGTAAAATTTTTATAGTGATATCAATATGAGGCATTTTTATTCCAGTCATTGTTGTCATATCACACTTATCACTGCTTCTAGCCATGTTCCTGGGCCCACTTAAAGCTTGCGAATCCCCAGAGAATTTTTATGCGCTCTTCATTTGACGGGAGTATTATGGTATACCCACCGTCTGTCTTAGCGCCTGTCCGTTAGCTTCTAGTGTTGCTGTGATAACTTAATGTAGCTGTGATGGATTTTCACGAAACTCACCATAACTACTTACCAACAGATTATCTGGCTGGAGTTCGATTATGGGCAGTATCCAGGCACATTTAATAAGGTCACAGGTCACTAACTTATGAAGAATATGTTGGATTTAAAAAAAACTCTTAGAATGCGATTTATTAAAAAAAGTATTATACTTGAGAATAACTGTTTCCTGAACAAACATAGACTCTGGTGATGCCATTCTTCTCAGCAAATAATCCTGAAACGTGAAAGGGCATTTTTGTAGAATTAAAACCATATCATGATATCACAACAATAAGTTAACAAGATAATGTTCAGTACAGTTATCACAGCTGTCATATCTTGATTGTTGTGGACACCATTAACCGTCCAAGCCCTGCTCATTGCTGATCATTGGTCACAGCTATCTGAATGTTGATTGATTTACAGCCATTTTAGACAAATCTTGAGTCTTCTGCTGAGCTGCTCAGAGGGCATGCTTTTCATAGCTTATCTCTTGCCTCAGCTCTTCGTAACTCTCAAAGGTTTATGGTCTGTCCTTCTCCTCGGTAATTAGTCTTTCATAGAATATATAAGCCTGGATATGTTAGGACTGAATGTGATTATATATGGTAAAGGGATGGTAGCTTTTTTTCCCAACATTTATAACAATTGTAATTATAAAATTTTATATGCTGATTATTGTGATGTAAATAAAAGCTTTCGCTGGAGCTTTTTGAAATAAAAATGTTTTGATTTTCTGTATTTCTACTATAACAGCGTAAATATTCACAAATTAATTATTTTTTGGTTTTCTGTATTTCTACTGTAGCAGCCTAAATATTCACAAATGTCACTTTTGCACAAGTGAACCTGGGAATATGGGCCAAAAATAAGTGAATGCACAGATGGTCTGCCTCATCAGTGTGGCCTAGTCACCTGTTCAGGTCATGCTGGAGCACCCAGCACCTCTGAGTATGTCCAGTGTGTTCATAGACTTACTCTACTGGAGTATGTCCAGTGTGTGTCGCATAGCATTTTTGAAACCTGTGAAATTGGCAGAGACAATTTGTATCCATTTGGATGCTCATTTCTTGTTTCTTGATGAAATGTCTAAAATTATTAACCACAGTCACTGGAATCCTTATTTCAGGGAGAAATGGGAAGGAATGTGTGTTTTGAGCACCTCTTGAGTAACACAGGCTATCTCTGTAGGAAGTACTCTGTAAGGCACAACTGCTTTAGCACAAAAGTCCTTACTTAACATGTTTTGTGGCCAGTGAAGGTGAATCTCTTTATCTAAAGAAAACTGATGATGCAGCTATTTTTTTTTCTCAGTAATAGATACTGAAGAACAAACTTGACCTAAGTTACTAAGATAGCTATTTGTGTTAAGCAATGCTGAGAGCTAAACTTCTGCAGCACTCTTTTTTGGCCTGTTTTGCCAAAAGGTATTTGCTACTTGAGATGTTAGTTGTTGCTATGAGAAGATGCTGCCTATATGGAACTGCGTAAATAAATAAACCCCTGGAAGCATCATATCACAACCACCAGGGAAGGTCACAGCTTGTTGTGAGCCTAGATTCGATTTTTTTTTTGTTTATGAATCTACCGACCAGAAATTTCTTTGTATTAAAAAGAATGATTTTCTTACGCCCATCTTTAAGAGAGTGTCTGTTCGTCTGTTACACTTTGGTGTTGCTGAGAAAAACTTATGAGGAATATGATGTATTTTGATCAAACTCATATTGAATGTTACTCTTTGAAGTATCTATCTTAAGTTGACCTTCCGCAAAACCAATGCATATTTAATGCTCAAGGTCAAAGGTCACCAGACTTTAATGTCCCTAAGTTTACTGATCAGGAATTTGATGGATTTTGATGAAACTCTTAATGAATGATTACCAACTGATGAAGTATCTAGACAGATCTGGCAAATCTGCAAACATTTACTGAGGTCAGAGGTCAGAAGACTTGTACGGGTGTTTTGTACAGTCTTACTGTACTGTATTACAGTTTCAGTTAATTGTGTTGAGAACAGGTCTATAGGATGAAATACAAATTGACAGCTGGGTGCAGTGTTATCAAGCAGCTGTCAACATAAGTAATGCATTGTTAAGGCTGGCTCCCTGCTTAATTAAAGGGAGGTATTGTGTTTTCCTCCTAAAATACTTACTGCATTACATAAATGGAAACAAGCTAGCATTGGCGTGATCATTGGTTCAAAACATGAACTTAGTGCGCAGGCCACCTGTGAGCCATACAAATCAAGATTTTTAAGCTTACAAAACATTTCCCAAGCTTCCATCCAGTGTTTCTTCTGTTCTACTTTCATGTTTCTTCTCCTTGCTCTGGACATGTCTTGTTATGGTTAACAGACCTATAAGGACTATGTTTACTCACACCCAGAACCATAATAACTTTAATACACATTGATTGGAGATCAATGTTTATCTATGTACCGGGATGATTCTGCTAGAAAACATTTGTATGCAGTCAAAATGAACAAACAGCATGATAAAATACACATTATTGTACGTATATATGTACCTTTAAGATTCTTCTATCTGAAAATATATATTATTTCCGAATTGATGCAGACTCATATATATGAAGTTTATATATAGATATATAACGTTAACATATAACAGTATTGTTAAACACTTCTTCTCCACATGATGCCTGATAACCAGGAAGTTTTAAACGCCTGGCCTTATACATGCTAATGTGGAAAGAAATACGTTATATTGGCATACATGAAACCTTCGTAAAATTATCAGTCCATGCATGTTTGGTTCAGGTTCCTGTGGAGATGCAGTGGTAACCACAGTGTCACCGAGTGCTTTCACTGTGTGATTGTGTGCTCTGTATAATTAACATCTTTTTATGTGGTGGTGCAAAATTGTTTGAAATTCCGTTGAGTGAACTGATTATGATCATACCTGATTTAAGTGCATATTCTTTGGCATTCTCAAAATAATTTAAAGTCTTTCTCTAAAGGTTGATTGTCTCCTTGCCCTTTTTGATGGTTTCATAGCTGGTTTTGATTGTTTATAAGGCCTAAAGTCACAGCATTCTACTCCGTTAATAAGGTCAGTGTACTTTCAAGCCAGGTACATTTTGTTAACAAGATATGGCAAAACATATATGAGAAATTGTGGGATTAATATCATTCATTTTTTTTACATTCATCCAGGGGAGGGAACATTCATCTAGGGGACTTTTATAGAAGACATTCATTTTGGGGACATTCATCTAGGTGATATTCATCTAGGGGACATGGACATTCATCTAGGGGACATGTATTCATCTAGGGGACATTCATCTAGGGACATTCATCTAGGGGACATGTATTCATCTAGGGGACATTCATCTAGGGACATTCATCTAGGGGACGTATTCATCTAGGGGACATCCATCTAGGGACATTCATCTGGGGGACATTCATCTAGGGGACATTTATTCATCTAGGGGACATTCATCTGGGGGGCATGTATTCATCTAGGGGACATTCATCTAGGGAACTTTCATCAAGGGGACATTCATCTAGGGGACATGTATTCATCTAGGGGACATTCATCTAGGGGACATTCATCTAGGGGACATGTATTCATCTAGTGGACATTCATCTATGGGACATTCATCTAGGGGACATGTATTCAACTAGGGGACAGTCATCTAGGGAACTTTTTAATCTAGGGGACATTCATCTAGGGGACATGTATTCATCTAGGGGACATTCATCTAGGGACATTCATCTGGGGGACATGTATTCATCTAGGGGACATCCATCTAGGGACATTCATCTAGGGGACATGTATTCATCTAGGGGACATCCATCTAGGGACATTCATCTAGGGAACTTTCATCAAGGGGACATTCTCATCTAGGGGACATTCATCTAGGGACATTCATCTGGGGGACATGTATTCATCTAGGGGAATTCCATCTAGGGAACTTTCATCTAGGGGACATTCATCTAGGGGACATGTATTCATCTAGGGGGACATTCATCTGGGGGGGGGGGCATGTATTTATCTAGGGGACATTCATCTAGGGAACTTTCATCTAGGGGACATTCATCTAGGGGACATGTATTCATCTAGGGGACATTCATCTAGGGGACATGTATTCATCTAGGGGACATTCATCTAGGGGACATGTATTCATCTAGGGGACATTCATCTAGGGAACTTTCATCTAGGGGACATTCATCTAGGGGACATGTATTCATCTAGGGGACATTCATCTAGGGACATTCATCTGGGGGACATGTATTCATCTAGGGGACATCTATCTAGGGACATTCATCTAGGGAACTTTCATGTAGGGAACATGCATCTAGCGGTCATTCATCCAGTATACATAAAGCCATAATCAAAATGACATCCATCTGTTGGTCCTTAATGTGGGGTACTCTGTAACCCGTATTTGCATTCACTTATTCAGCCCATCTTCCAATTATCAATAAGGCTTATGTGACTGCACATTTGTGGATATTCCTAGAAGTCCTTCCTGGATCCAGATCATGGGCTGGACCCACACCAAAACCTAATCAATTCTCAATTTGCCAATTTCCCAGGTGCCCTGCAAATTTCATGGGATCCTGTTCATGATTGCGTGAGTTCTGTTGTACACAAACGTGTGAATGTTAATTAAAGCATACCCTCCCGGGGGAAGCAATGAGGTCAGACTGAGAACAGGTGTGTTTTGCACCCTTTGGGTGCTCTTTGTTTGCTATGCTAAATATTCACTTTCTGACTAGTTATCAACTGTTACCATGTGTGTGCAGTATGGTCACTGTATGTTTCTGTAGAAAAAATGACCTCATTCAAACAGATCAAAGATTGACTCAGAACTGAATATGCATTAGGGAAAGTAAAAAATTGATATTTCCTAACAAAGCCCCGTGAGTTCAACCAGTGCAGTTCTTTGTTAAAAGGGGCACAAACTTGGAAGAAAATTGGAAAATCCCTGGTATGGTACTTACGGAAACAGATTTCACTGATTGTTTATCTGTGACCATTGCAGATGTGGGTCAAGTAGGTGGATACACATGTTAAGTTTAATTGAAAAGTGTATCGCAAAATTGAAGTTGCATTCAAAACAAGCACTTGAGTGAGTTGTGCTTATCCATAAGAATTACCTGGTATGAAATAAGGGCTGTTAAAAGCCATACAATAAAGATACATAAACATTTGGAATAATATGTCTATCATCTTAGCTATTTAATTGACTGAAAAACAAGTTTCCCCAACAAAGCCAGCGGAGCACATGGACTTCAAATTGCCTCCGCCAGGAGGGTGTGCTGTCATCCCTGTTTATGTCTGTGTGTTTGTGAGTGTATATTTGTGTTTGTTCACAACATAACTCATGTAGTCATGAAATTTTAAAAAAACTGAGGAACCCCTGAAAGGTGCACATGTTTGTCAGTGAAATGACTTTAAGGCATAGTCTCCCCATCGGCTTAACCTGGGGGGGGGGGAACATCTTCACTGCTGGACTGTGAAAAAACTCACCACCTGGGCTGAGATTTCAACGCAGGATCTCCCGGCTTTGAGCCCTGAGCCCTACCCCTAGAACACGGAGGCTGGTATTGTTAGGTTGATTATGCTAAGTTGTAAATCGTTCAATTTTATTACAATAAACACATAGTATGAATGTTGGGAGTCTGAAAACCTGCTTGTTGTGTGTTTACGATGATAGCCCAAGGCCAAATCTCCTGCCAATATTCACACACTGGTAACCAGCATGGGCTCAGGAAATCAGCAGCTCCCAGGCAAGTTTTATTGATGGCCCTTGTGTGTGCAACATATTATCAGTGGGCGCTTATCACCGGGGGTCACAGAGTTCATTCCGTCAGCATGATCTTTCTAATGATTTATAAAAACGTAAGAAAAACAGGCCCGTCAGACCAGTGGATACAGGCTTGAGTCTGTAGTGACATGCCTGCCAGCAGCCATGGATGTGTAATCACCGGATTTATTTTACACCTATCCGTTATGAAAAAAAGCTAAAGGCTGATTTGTGCAAACAGAAAACTGCGTTCAGTGCCACTTGTTTGATCAACCAGGGCTGTATTGTACTTGCCTGGCCTCCCGGCAACAGTGCCCGTTGAGAATACTCAGCGGTTGTGGACAGTCGATCACTTCCCGGTGTGAACTGCTCACAGTCTTGACCTCTGTGTTAGTCATTCATTTTATATCCACAGTAGAACCTGCCATTTTGACACCTCCTAATTAAGGCCACTTTATAACACTCATCCCTGCACCATGGATAACTCATATTTTCCATCTATTTGTGTTATATGGACTGATTGCTGTTACAGACTATTTATAATCTCTCCACTTTGTATGGTGGAGGGTTTTATAGTGTATTCTCATAAAAGAATAGTAATTTATTTTTGGTTGTGTTAAATGAGATCCTCTTTAGGTAACATGCTTGTATTAAGATTGGTCCAGCCTGGCTTGAAAGATGCCAAATTAAAGGGAACTTTTTCACATACGGGCATGTTAAATTTATATATGCAATATAGGGTGTTCTGCTTAATGGTATTTTGTTCTAAAATCATTTGGTTACTCCTGTACACGAATGCAAATAACCTGCCATCAGTGGCGCTAACATAAACATAGGATGCACTTGACCTGGTGGCCTTACCATAAAACTTCACAAATACAGGTTTTTCAAGCTTCAGACTGGTAGTTCTTCTGTGTTTCTGTTATCATGTTTCTTCTTCTTAATTGGGAGATTTTGTGAATGCTCAGGATTGAACTCTGGTAATGCAGTCTTGTTATACTAACAGACACACATGAACTGTGTTTACTCACACACAGAACCATAACAATGTATAAAACAGGAGAATTGGAGATGGTATGTCAGTGTGTGGCTATGGTGTGCTTGAAAACTTTTGTATTAATCCAAAATGACACACATATTATTGTAAATGTTTATGTACCCTTAATAAGCTCGTTTTGAAGTTAAAACGATCAGAAACATTTCAATTTGGCAGTTTTCTCTGTGTGAAATATCTATCCTGACAGTCTCCAAAGTAGTCTTGTTCTAACCAGTATAAATGTGCCAGGTAATGAGTAGCAATGAGCAGCAGAATGAGTAACATGTCAAGTGAAGAATTTGTAGCCTAATGAGTAGTAGTTTAAAAGGCATAATAAGTAGTAGAATGAGATGTAGGTTGAGTAGTCTGATAAGGAGGAGGTTTAGTGGCATGAAGAGCTGCTTGTTGGGTGGTATAAACACTAAGTGGTTGAGCTTTGTAAACAGCAGGAGGTTGTGCATTATAAACAGCAAGAGGTTGGTTGATTTTAACTTCAGGTTAACAGCATGTGGATGGAGCAGTAAAACAGCTGAAAGGTTAGTGGAGAAAAATTCAGGTTGAGTGGTATTTATATAAACAACAAGAGGGTGAGCAGAGAAAAAGTCAGGAGGTTGGAACAAACGGCAGGAGGTGAAGTATGAATAGCAAAAGGTTGAGTGGTATAAAAAGCAGGATGTTGAGTGGTCTAAACAGGAGGAGGCTGAGTGGTATTAACAGGAGGAGGCTGACTGGTATAAACAGGAGGAGGCTGACTGGTATAAACAGGAGGAGGCTGACTGGTATAAACAGGAGGAGGCTGAGTGGTCTAAACAGGAGGAGGCTGAGTGGTCTAAACAGGAGGAGGCTGAGTGGTCTAAACAGGAGGAGGCTGAGTGGTCTAAACAGGAGGAGGCTGGCTGGTATAAACAGGAGGAGGCTGAGTGGTCTAAACAGGAGGAGGCTGACTGGTATAAACAGGAGGAGGCTGAGTGGTCTAAACAGCAGGAGGCTGACTGGTATAAACAGCAGGAGGCTGAGTGGTCTAAACAGGAGGAGGCTGACTGGTATAAACAGGAGGAGGCTGACTGGTATAAACAGCAGGAGGCTGAGTGGTATAAACAGGAGGAGGCTGACTGGTATAAACAGCAGAAGGCTGACTGGTATAAACAACAGGAGGCTGAGTGGTCTAAACAGGAGGAGGCTGAGTGGTATAAACAGCAGGAGGCTGACTGCTATAAACAGGAGGAGGCTGACTGGTGTAAACAGAAGGAGGCTGAGTGGTCTAAACAGGAGGAGGCTGAGTGGTATAAACAGCAGGAGGCTGAGTGGTCTAAACAGGAGGCTGACTGGTATAAACAGGAGGCTGAGTGGTCTAAACAGGAGGAGGCTGACTGGTATAAACAGCAGACGCTGAGTGGTCTAAACAGCAGGAGGCTGACTGGTATAAACAGGAGGAGGCTGAGTGGTCTAAACAGGAGGAGGCTGACTGGTATAAACAGGAGGAGGCTGACTGGTATAAACAGGAGGAGGTTGACTGGTATAAACAGCAGAGGATGAGTGGTCTAAACAGCAGGAGGCTGACTGGTATAAACAGGAGGAGGCTGAGTGGTCTAAACAGGAGGAGGCTGACTGGTATTAACAGGAGGAGGCTGACTGGTCTAAACAGCAGGAGGCTGACTGGTATAAACAGCAGGAGGCTGAGTGGTCTAAACAGGAGACTGACTGGTTTAAACAGGAGGAGGCTGAGTGGTCTAAACAGGAGGAGGTTGACTGGTATAAACAGCAGAGGATGAGTGGTCTAAACAGCAGGAGGCTGACTGGTATAAACAGGAGGAGGCTGAGTGGTCTAAACAGGAGGAGGCTGACTGGTATAAACAGGAGGAGGCTGAGTGGTATAAACAGCAGGAGGCTGACTGGTATAAACAGCAGGAGGCTGAGTTGTCTAAAAAGGTGGAGGCTGACTGGTATAAACAGGAGGAGGCTGAGTGGTCCAAACAGGAGAAGGCTGACTGGTATAAACAGCAGGAGGCTGAGTGGTCTAAACAGCAGGAGGCTGACTGGTATAAACAGGAGGAGGCTGAGTGGTCTAATAAGGAGGAGGCTGACTGGTATAAACAGGAGGAGGCTGACTGGTATAAACAGCAGGAGGCTGACTGGTATAAACAGCAGGAGGCTGAGTGGTCTAAACAGGAGGCTGACTGGTATAAACAGGAGGAGGCTGAGTGGTCTAAACAGGAGGAGGCTGACTGGTATAAACAGGAGGAGGCTGAGTGGTATAAACAGCAGCAGGCTGACTGGTATAAACAGCAGGAGGCTGAGTGGTATTAACAGCAGGAGGCTGAGTGGTATTAACAGCAGGAGGCTGACTGGTATAAACAGGATGAGGCTGACTGGTATAAACAGCAGGAGGCTGACTGGTATAAACAGCAGGAGGCTGAGTGGTATAAACAGCAGGAGGCTGACTGGTATAAACAGCAGGAGGCTGAGTGGTATAAACAGCAGGAGGCTGAGTGGTATAAACAGTTGGAGGTTGAGTGGTATAACAGCAGGAGGTTAAGTGGTATAAACAGTCGGAGGTTGTGGTACAAATGGCAGGAGGTTGTGTGGTATAAACAGTTGGAGGTTGTGGTACAAATGGCAGGAGGTTGAGTGGTATAAACAGTTGGAGGTTGTGGTACAAATGGCAGGAGGTTGAGTGGTATAAACACCAGGAAGTTGAGTGGTACAAGCAGCAGGAGGTTGAGTGGTATAAACAGTTGGAGGTTGAATGGTATAAAGAGTTAGAGGTTGTGGTACAAATAGAACGGAGGTTGAGTGGTAAAAACAACAGGAAGTTGAGTGGTACAAACAGGAGGAGGCTGAGTGGTATAAACAGTTGGAGGTTGAGTGGTATAAACAGCAGGAGGTTGAGTGGTATAAGCACCAGGAGGTTGTGTGGTATAAACAGTTAGAGGTTGAGTAGCATAAACGGCAGGAGGTTGAGTGGTATAAACAGGAGGTTGTGGTACAAATGGAACAGAGGTTGAGTGGTACAAACAGCAGGAGGTTGAGTGATATAAACAGCAGGAGGGAGAGTGGTATAAACAGTTGGAGGTTAAGTGGTATAAACAGTTGGAGATTTAGTGGTATAAACATCAGTAGGTTGAATGGTATAAACAGTTGGAGGTTGAGTGGTATAAACAGCAGGAGCGTGAGGGGTATAAATAGTTGGAGGTGTAGTGGTATAAACAGTTTGAGGTTGAGTGGTATAAACAGCAGGAGGTTGAGTGGTATAAACAGCAGGAGGATGAGTGGGGAAGAGGTAAGGAGGTTGGAACAAATGGCCTGAGGTTCAGTTCAACCCTTTATTAGGTTTGAGAAGTGTAAACAGCAGGAGGTTGAGTGGTATAAACAGGAGGAGTTTAAATGGTATAATGAATAATAGGCTTAATAATTGGCAAAATTAACAGTATTATGGGTCTTTTTAAGATAAGTAAACAACATTTTAAAAAGCAGACATGAGATAAATTACTTTTAAACTTTAGAGCTGGGCCAGAAACCTTAAGAAGGTGCCATGTAACAGATGCCATGTAAACAAAAAGGACAGCGCTTTTTGTTGGAGTAATTGTAGCTCTAGGGACTGTAGCCACCTGAGGATCTTTCTGTGGTATACTGAAATATTCCAGATGGAATTACAGTAAAGTATGTTAAATAAAAGATTCCCCTCCACTGCTGAAGGTTTTACAAGTGTATGTCCATTTAGCCCCAGCTGGTATTAAGATGGCTTGTTTTAAGCAAGAGAGAAGAAGTCTGGTTTAGTGAAGGTGTCATCTTGCATTAAAGAAATCATTCTGATTCGATACAGACTTGCCCATATGTAGTGCCAACTTTTACAGAACTAGTAAGGAGCTCTAAACTTCTTTTTTTTTTTAGACATTGTCAAATGGCTTTGCCAATATAAATAATAGCCCAGAATGATTGAAAAAAGTAGCAAAGTTTTCACGTGGTCCTAAGTGGGGATCCTCAGGCATGCGCAGTCTTCAGTCCTGTCAGTTTATTTTATGCGTGAAATGGACCATATCTCTCCCAGAGACTTGAATTTTCCAGTTAAAGCCAGATTTTTATGATGCGTTTTTGTCCATAACACAGAGGAAACTGTCATATTGAACAGGAGTATACCAGAAAGGTTTTTAGCCAGTCCTACGAAGCGGACAGGCTGACGTTGTTGATGTATGGCAGGGTTGTCGTAAGGCTGTGTTTCTTTTAGCCTTGCAGGCATATACAATACAGCGGAAGCTGGCTAATCAAATTTTAGACTTGAATACATGGTGGACAGGCAAGCACTATTGAATAAATTACATGAAGATGCCCATAGGTAGGGAAAGACGGAATCAGGGGAACCAGCATGGAACAACAGTCGTGGCTACTTGGTTATTTCGCCAAAATGCCCAGGGGTTGTCATAATGAATTGGATGAAACAGAGCAAGAAAAACCAAGTGTCCAGAGAGAAAAACTTTCCTAATCAGGCTCAAAAATTTAGATGACAAGTTCAGAGGTGTTCTCGTAAACTTTTTCCTTTGGCATTTTTTGCCAATTTACCCCCCACAGGGAGAGCCACTGTAGTTCAACCTGAATCCACTAGATGTCATGTTTACTGTTTGTGTGTGGAACCTGTTCATTTCTCTTTAAATTTCGCTGTGTTCTTCTGACAAAAGATATTCTTTGGCTGTCAGAGCTTGAGATGAGAGCACCATAGAATAGCAGAAATGACAGAACAAACTTGGATATTGGCACAAGTAAAATGAATTCTGTTAGTAAAAAGACAAAATTCTTAAACATGGTAGGGCACTCCATGCTGGATTACGGGGCAGAATGTCAGATCATTCATTCATAAAAAAATACAACCGTGCCTAATGAACTGTTCATCATTCAACATGTTGTGTTCCTTTTACCATGGGAACATGATACATCAAATTGACTTTCATTGTTAAATATTAAGCCAGGCTGACTGTCATTTAGTAAAATATAAATTAAGGGAAACTTTTTATTCAATCCCTTGATGGCCATAAAAATGATATTTGATGAAATTAAATGTAAGTTTTATATCAGCTTGCCATGATTGTATTTTTATTGTGGCATTGTTATTGGAAATCTGTTTTTACACTGCTTTACTGTTCTTGGTTAAAGACACTGTACTGTAATATGTCAGTGGGTTATAACCGGCAGTGCAAAGCTGAAAATCACCCTGTGTGTGAGCTGTGTGAAGTTACATAAACATTCTTTTTATTTTGGATTAAGGGTTGCACTGTCTTTTATAGATCTGATCTGTCTCCTTTCCAGGATACATTTCATAAAGGAGGTGAAGCATTAGCTTAGCTTTACTTCCACCAGGGGACAGGGCCTTATGTTTTTCCCTTGGTTGGTTGGTTTGTTTGTTAGCAACTTTACTCAAATAGTTATAAATGGATTTTTTAGGAAATTCTGTGGAGGGTTAGAGTAATACCAGAGGAACAGTCCATTACATTCTGGAGGTGTTTCCCATAGGAAAAATAAGTTTTAAATTTCAGTGACTTTTTTCCCATTGTGAGATAGGGCCATTTCTTTACTGATAGCATTACCATTCATTGGTATTAGGGGCAGATATTTGTTCAAGAGCTGACCTAGCTGTGATCCTACCTTTGCAGCAGTGAACTATGGTTTTCTGTATTGAAAACCAGATGATATGATTAGGATCCTGGCGGAGGTTTTCATGTACAGACTACATGTCTAGTTTTGTATCTACAAGGGTATATCAAAATATCATAAGAAAATGAATGAAGACTTTCTATATTATATACCATGAAATACATACACAATAAAAAGAACATTACCCGTTTTAAAGTGACATGCACTTTATTAGTTGTAATATGATTTTAAAACAGCTTTTTTGTTGATTTAAAGGAAAGATTTTTTTTTGGCCGGAGATACTACCTAAACTTATAAATCAGTTGTTTCATGATTATATAAACAAATTTATCTCATACATGTGTATTCATTTATTGATAATATGAGCCAATACCATAAAAAGAATGAACGGGTTTAACTTTAGAGTGTTAGATATAAAGTGAGTATATTTCCAGGTAAACTGACCATTGTTGCTAAATATCATAGGAGCATATGTTGCTTTGTTGCGTCATTTTATACAGTATGTCTGATTTTCATCATTTAACCCAAGTAAACCCTGACTGAATCCAGGTGTTCAAGGTATGGCAGTCATAACATCTTCAGATGTCTTTTGATGGTTTTACTTTTTATGATGAATGATGCGAGGGGGACGATATGACAACTTAAGCATATATTGACTCAAACGTTTTGTGTTTTTAGGAGGCAACCAGGACTGTATAGTAAGAGCCGGGTCATTCTCGCCGTACGTCAGCGCCCAGTACAAGCGCCCTCTGCCTGTTACTGGGTGTACTAGTCAGGAACGAGCCAAGAAGGGCCAGGAAATCCATGTGGTCAACCTGGTCGGAGAAAACACGAGTCCTGACAGCAGAGTGGTGGCCTTGACCTTGAAACCCCAGCCAGACACACGTAAGCAGTTTATTTGTTAAAAAAAAGGCCAGCATATGTGCTTTTGTTGGCATATATTCCTTTTATAGAGGTGTATAGGAATTAAATAAAATCTGTATTTTAGCCTTGGTTTTATGGCCTGGTTTTCTGTCATGTAGATGGTTGAATAAGAGCGTCATATTTTTTATTGTGATTTCCTATTCGTATATGTTTTTTTAAGCTGTAGATGTATGTAAACTGTCTGGTAGTATGTGGTGCTATGGATCTGGAGTTGGTGTTCAGATATTAGTTTTTTGGTGCCGATTACTCAAAACCATTCATTTCTTTATTTGATCCAAGGTCAAGGATGACAAAGGTCACAGGTTGACCTCTGTATTACTTCTGTTGAAAAATACCAGGGATTCTGCTAACTCCTATTTATCTTTTTTTTTTTTCAAATTTTACTATTAAAAATTGTCTCTGTTAATATCCTTTATTTTCCAGTATTTAGACCATAATCTCCTATATTTACTATATTCTCTCCTTTTTTTCCCTGCGTAATCATGTTTCTGATATGACTTACAACCAATTAATTACTGTTATTTAGACCTTGTATGATTAGACATACTCAGCTCTTTTGTAGAACTGTCCAAGTAAGTGTTACAGTTATACAACCCGTTAAACAGACATTTACATGTTGCTTGGAGAACTGATGGTCATGAAATAATCAAGTAAAACACATTTGTGCAATGAAAACTCTTAGATTTTCCTATATGTTTGGCTAAACACCTATAAACTCCTGTAATATGACTCAAAACTCTATAAACTTTTATTCCTATATTTCCTCAGGAGCCTATTGAAAGTCCTAAAATACCCTTGAGAACAGTACTTGTGGTGATATTGATTAACTCCTATCTTTCCTGATATTCCTGAATATGATGAAATTATGAACCGCTCGTCAGCATCATGATACACTTGGATACATGCAGCAATAAATGGTTTAACTTTCTGAAAATTGCAGCATATTCTATTTTTCTTTCATTTTTAAAACTTGTATTTTAAACTGCAATTTGTAATACACAATAGTCTTTCATCCCTGAAAAATATCTAAAATGGCCTTTTAATTGATTTAACATCTTAAGCTCATAGGCTTCAGTGAATATTTTTTTATTGCAAACAACAGTGAATTATCTACTAATTTTCTGCGTCTCATACTTACTGTTTAAAGCTTCTCACCTGTGATGTGAACCTGCATTTGCACAAATCTCGCCACTGCCGTGATTACTCCACTACAATAAGATTTAGAATTTGGTTCGCTTTTTATCCTATATACAAAAGGTCTTGATATTCGGTATGTAGAACATGTTTAGCTGAATGAAGATTGACCTGGCAAACTTTTACGAAAGTATTTGTAAGAATTGCATGACAGCAATATAATTGTTAAGGAATAGGATGCAACAGCTTCTTTGGTGAAGTCCAGGACTCAGAGCTGGGAGATCAGGAGTTCAAATCTCAGCCATTGCGGAGAGATTTTGCATGGTTGTCCCCCATCCAGGGTTAGTGCTCTGCAAGCTTAATAGAAATGCTGTTCCCCACAGTCTTATTTCATTCACAAACAAGAGCACCTTTCTGGGGTTCCTTTGTTACATGACCCAGCAGTGGGGTCGATTATTCACCCATGGCCCACAAGTGCAGTAGTAACCAAATGGATGCGGTTATCTCCAATAAGAAATTGAAAAACAAAAATATGATGTAATAATCATATTTCAAGTTTATATTCGGATAAGTGACATCCGGTCAAGGTACCCAACAAGCCAGCAGCAGAATTTCTCAAAGTTGAGATAAGATGAGATAAAATACAAAATAAATATATAAAATGGATGGATTCATTGCAAACTGCAAATTCTGAAAACATTTATCGTGATAATACTGTAATCTGTCCATGATCATAGACGAAACTGACTCAGTTTCAGAGTAATCTTTGCCAAAGACTAGCCACTTTTAACATTGCTTTGCTGTAGTTTATAATAGTTATTTAGGCATGTCAGCATTCTGCGGATAAAAGCATCCATATTTATATATGCTAGATCTCTATCTCTATATATTCTAGATTTAAATCACCAGCAGTGTACTCAATTTTAATCTCAGTTGATGCAAAAATGATTGAAACTACAATCAATTTATTTGAATAAAGAGGGTTCCCAAGCAAAATGTACCATTAAATCTTAATCAGCAGAGCTTTCTTCGTCTCATGTCTTAGACTGCTTTCCATATTATCTGCCTTCATGGAATAGAGCATTGGTTTCTTTGGACCGTACATATTTCATCGACCGGATGCTGAAAAAATCCAGAGGAGGTTTTCTGAGTCTTTTCTACTTTCAATGTAGTCATTAATTCACTACAGCATAAGTAAGTTAAGTAGAATGCCGTAGATGTAGATTACATTAAGATAGAGTTTAGTTTTACCGAAATGGACTTGATTGGAAATCGGCAAAATCGCATCAACCAAAATGGTAAAACAATATTCTGTTATTATGTCCAGAGTTAAAACATACTGGGAGATAGGAAGAAAAACCACACACTGTGGACAAGCAATTAAACTTGTCAGTGAAACAGATGTTTGGATACAGCAGAAGACTGTGTTTCAGATCAACGAGAATGTGTGATATAACTAGTAAATCCCGAAGTCAGAATCAGGGTGGCCTCTATTGACTTACATCTCACAGTCCCTCTTCAGACAGTATTACATGTGTCACCACCATTGGTGCTGCAAGCCCAGGTGACTGACCCCAATATTCCAGGAGTAAAAGTCAAGGGTATATAATTTGTTTACATCCTCATAAAGCATCATGGGAACTCTGTAAAGCAGTGTCATGGCAACAGATATCGTTTCAGTCTGAGAGGGATGTTGACCCTGTCTTTACTCATGCATATATTTGAGAGGCTCCTGATTTGTGATATCCAGAGGGAGGCATTGATATATATCTGTTGATTTGGTGCGAGGGGCCTTGAGAATGTGACAGGACAATTCACATGGGAATGGACAAAACCCCCCTGCGAAAAAACCCCATATTTTTCATATAAAATCAGTCAATTTTATTTTTGTAAAGTCTTTTTACTCATTTTTTTCATTGGTTTGATTATAGTTCAGTTCACTCCATTTTTTTGGTAGCTGCTCCAGCCCAAAGTACAGTGGTTTCAGCATTCCTTTAAATAGCTGGACAGTTGAGTGGGGCCTGGACAGTCTAATGGTTTCAATCTCCACTCTCTCTGCTTGGCCTGTCCAAGGTTGATGGTTTTCTTTAGGTTCTCTGGCTTCCGCCACCTTCAGACAATACTGTTGCTGTGATGCCACAACGAATTGGATTTAGCGACATATACAGTAATACCTTGTCTGAAGACCACCTCAGTTTAGTGACCACCTCTAAACAGCAACCACTTTATAAAGGTCCAGATGCTGGTTGTAATAGTGAGGGTTTTACTGGATATCCAAATCCACATCCAGCCTAAATAATAATTCCCCAAGTATCCCCTCCTGTAAAGTAATGGGACATGCCCCCCCCCCCTTTCCTTAAAGGGACATAATCAGGAGCAATATTTTGCCTACTTTTCCACACTAACAGTTCAGTTCTGCTTTATAAAAAAGTTTACCAGCAGGAACATCCCAGCACACAGCCTCAGTGCCTCGCATACAGCGGTTTAGCACCTTGTTATGGCTCTGCATGTTGATAAACACAGTGCAGGTGTCTTTGTTTACCAACACATTTCCGCGTGACCAATTGTGAGCCGCAACACGTGATGTTTCAGTCAGCAGGAACATGTATTCTATTTTTTGGGCCAAGAAGTCAGAAAATCTCCAGAATCACATGTGTTGTATCCCTGCGATGCATGCGCTGTGTTTATGTTTACACCTGTGATCACGCCCCGTGCACTGTTTTTTTAAACTCGTTTACCGGAGTAAGCAAACCGTTTCAGGGCAATAGTTTGACAGGTACCAATTCATTTTAAAGGGAAGAGGCTATTTTTCATGTTAATTCAACATTGTTTATAGGTGATTGGGCCCCTTTAAACAAAGCCCATGATAAGCTCATAAAGTTACCATGATGCATACAGAACAGCCCTGGGTATACACCGCTTGTTTACTGGATTGTTGTAAACGAGATGTATATAATTTGTGGTGTTGTCACAGGGAAAGGTGTCATGACACAGCAGAAATACAGACAAACATTGCCAGAAAAAACCATGATGGAGGATGAAGCCAGCTGGCAAGCTGATGTTGATAATGCAGAGTAACAGCGTGCCCATTAACACTCATCACACCACTTGAGCACTGGGCTTTTTTACCCAGCCCTGTAGCAAAGACAATGGGAAATGTTAGTAGCCTTAGGGGGTTAATCAAAGTAAAGCTTGTGATTTGTCTTTATTTTCTTCCCAATTCATGTTTAAAAATAAATTTAAAATGTTTTGTTGATCAAAAATTTAAAAATTCAGTTTTAAGTTAGTATGAAATATGATAGAGAAAAACAGATGAAAAACAGGTTTGAGATATATTATTGTGTAGACAAAATATATGGGCTCTTTCTGTCATATTTTAAGGACCTTTTTCTTACCTCAGTACACCCCTGACCATTAAATGCCAACAGATGACAGAGATATTGTCAGTTCCTTAAATACCCTAGAGTTTACTGGCCAGAGAAGCCCTTTTTACCACCACATCACAAAAATGGGGATCTTTTAAACTTTTATAAAACAAAATATCATGCGCTGATAGCATCATGTTGCAGAAAATGTAGTTAGTAATGTCATCTGTCATAAGAAGCAAGGCAGGTAATGATACACAAAGACATTAAAGGACAGCAAGTAAATAAATTATTAATGATCATGAATGATGGACAACTCAGCAAACTTTGAAGAAACACTGGCTTTTGGCATAGCTTATCTTGCTTCAGACCTCAATTTGCACTCTCATTCATAACCAACACAAAAAGAAGCATGTTTATAGCTGAACTGATCTTTCAGAACTGATGACAACAAAACCATTGTTTCACAAACCTTTAAATGTTATAAGTTTTCACCAGTTTGTTTTACAGAATCTGTTCTGTCTCATTCATTTTGTTTATTTTCTGTCCTTCTTCGTGACTTGAAGCAATTCAAGGGAAACCACTGACTGTTTGTTTTTCTGTTGGAGAATGTTTTGGCAAAAATCACTGTGCCCTCAGAGAGCTACATTTAAAGATTGGGCAAATTAAGAGACTGGTAAAATGCAGCAAGGCCATATCTGCACTAGCAGATAATCCGAATTGTGGGTTGGATTACACTTGTTTGCACTTGGCTACACATCTACATCAGTACAGTCTACTGTAGAAAAAGTTACATTTGAAAGTTTTTTACTGTAGTTCAGTTTACTTTTGTCCAGTTTACTGTAAACCAGTTTCTAGTGCATACAGGCAAATCTGTTTCAATACTGCATGAGGTGAGATTTGCTACCGTTTGACCCAATTCTTTCCATGAGGTGTCACTTTTAGTAGCACAGTAGCAGAGACCTTCCTTCAGTGAGCATGCTCTTTTATGAATAATTAACAAGAAAAGTGAACCATGAAATCAGGTGGCTCGTGTGTGGTCAGTCTTCACGATAGGGAAAACTGTCTTTAGATCAGCCATCTTGTGATGGGAGATGTTATGAGTCTAGCCGCATCAGTCACATAGGTTTGTGATCGATGAGTACATGCCATTTTATTGATTAAGCATGTGAACAGTTTTGATTTCTTTGTACTCTTTAGTACTCTAGTAACAATTAATTTGATTGGCTGTCATGATTCAGCCCCATTACACACATGCCTGTTCAAAGATCATGATATATAGCAGGCCAGGAGGCCCTCAGAAGCTAGGTCTCTGCTCAACCAAGCTAGGGACCTGGATCCCAGGAAGATGGAACAAGAAAGCTTGACAGGATTTCAAACATAGGTACAAATTCTGTGTATGTCATGCCCCAAGTGGTCTGGTCAGACTCAATTTCTCATATATATACCTTTCTGAAAGATTGTCAATTTTTATACGCCCATCATATGACTGGAGTATTATGGTATACCCACTTTTTGTCCATCCATTGTGCCGTCCGTCCGTTTAGTGTCACCGGGATAATTTAACGGGACTTTGATGGATTTTCACTAAACTCACCATAACTACTTACCAACAGATTATCTTGCCAGAGTTCGATTAAGGGCAACGTCCAGGCATATTTAATAAGGTCACAGGTCAGGGCTAATTTGTGATGTCCCAGCAATAACTTATGAAGAATATCTAAAGGATTTTGATAAAATTCGTCAAAATGTGAATAAATAAAATATCTTGCCTATGTTTGATTTCCAGCAAAATCCATGCAGAATTAAACAGGTCAGAGGTATCCACACTTTTGAGGCACTTTGGTGACTTTCCAAAAATCCTATGGATTTTCATGAAACTCATTATACATGTTTACCAATAGAGTTTTCACCTGAATTACCTTCTCATCAAATTCCCGCATATTTAATGAGGTCAGAGGTCACCAGATACACAACAGGAGTACTTTGCACATTTGTGGTGCTCTTGTTCTAATTGGTGAAATAATGTTGTCATTATTAACTAATTGATGTCATGTACCCAAGGATCATTCGTAAATGAATATTTTTGTGTATAGCTGCACTGTCACCCAAGTTCTGCTTGTAGCCAGCAGTGAACCTTGTGAGCAAGAAAGATAAATGCTGAAATGGCCAAACTGTGACCTGTATTGTTTTTTTGTGTCTTTTCAATATTTATATTTTGCATGAAATGGTGCTTGGTTACAAGTAATGCTTTCATGGTACAGACATATATCTGTACTCTGGGTAGCTTGACATTTATATGGATTTCTGCAGAAATATTACCTCTGGGATGGCCGATGTTCTTGTAGGTCAGAGTAGCTGTTTCTTCACTCCAGATGAAATGAAAAGGTATTGGAGGTTGACAGAGAAAGTGATGAAACTGCTGAATTGACATAATCCAGCCTTGACAAGTTGTAATATAAGGCATATAATGACATTTTTCTGTTGTAAAAAAAATGACCAGGTGGAATGTGTTTGCGGTTGAGTTGGTTGCATTGCCATTTGATGGCATTTTACAGTGGTTTGTGAGACAGTTAATCATATGAAATTGAAGTAACATTTTCCACAGTCATGCCCTTGAAGTGGGAGTGATCCAGGGGGGGGACCTGAAACAGTTTAAAGCCACAAAGTGAAATTTAAGCGTTTTATATTATGTATTAACTTGCAGTGGAGGAGATATAACACTAAGCGTTTTATTCAGTGCTGTAGGTGAATGCCAGTTGGATATGTTACAGACTTGGACACAGTATCGGTCACCTTCCGTTCTTCCCGATATTCCAGATAAATCTAATCTTCCACTGATGGTGAACACACCGGCATCAGCTGGCAGGTGGCCAAAAGCTGCATGCGCCATGAATCACAATGCCTGATGGGTGTAGCAGAAAAATTAGTCACAATGATCTAGTTGATCATGGAATAATGAAAGACATCTCCAGGGGCTGTTTAGTCAGTCCTTTTCCATGTACAGATAAAAACCTGATGATTTAAAATAGCGTTCACGTTCATCCATTAAATGTCTGATACTTAGTTTCTCAAGCCAAGCATGTCAGAAATGATCTGTATTATACCATCACATCAGATGAAGTAGGTTTCTCTTGTTTTATATTAAACTTCATCATAAGCTTTAAACTCTTAATGTTAAAAGTTTCAAACTAGTTTGGGAATACCATGAACTCTTGATATTGTATACTCGGCTTTAAATATCTGCAATTATATAATGGTTTTCTTTGCATTCAGACAAGAACCATTAGGATATGGAATGTAAGGAATATGATTGGTACTTGTAAGTAGTATATATTAGTTAGAGAGCAAATGTTGAATAGTCTTATGAAAAAGCCTGCAGGTTCCTCAATAACTGGTTAACATATATTTTTAGTTTATATCCCAAAAAGCATCACCCTCAAGGGGTTTAAAGATCAGTTTATATCTACTTTAGAAGACCAGTCATTGGTACTGTTGGTACATTTGGTATATGTATGTCACAGACTAGATTGAAATCCAAGCGGATTTTAATTTCGCCTTGGCAAGATTAAAATCCTTTGTAGAGCAGGCCAGGATTTTATATACAGTGAAACCCCAGGCTGCGTACACCCCTCTGGGGCGGACACCCTGCCTTACAGACACTTTTTGGGCCGACCAAGCGTTTTTACTTTTTAAGAACCCCTCTGAGGCGAACACCCTGCCAGTGATTCAGGACAATGGACACTTTTTGTCCTCCTGATGGCTAAAATCGTCCTGGCTAACGGACACCCAAGTGGTCGCCCTGATCAAGGTCAGTAGAAACACTTGAATATTGCAAATATGGTTTGCTCCCGGTACGCCTTTTATATGACTTAAAAGTTCTTATGATTTAGGCATATTGCTATGACTGTAAGACCGGAGCTAGTTTAACTCAATTTACCTTATTTTTCACCTGGAATATTTATTTATATATCCTTTTGTCAATAGCAGGGCCCAGAAAATTATGGAATTTACGGAGTTTCTATTGTGCCGAGCTTTCAGTCTAGCTACTTATTCATTCTAAATCTGGTGCACATTATTCTATTATAGGCCCAGGAGCGAGGATAATGGCGTATCTGTTACACACCTGGACGATAAATGTCACGGGTAATGACCTCTCGTCTGGGTCATTGGCTCAGTGATATCAACCAATCCCTGATCCTGTAACATTTTCGTCACGAAATTAGTCCCAACTACCAGTCATAAGGCGTGTATGATTTCATGCATTTATTTATCATATTTGCTTACGCTCCCAAAAGATGTTAAACAAAACTTGAACGAGATGTCAGAAATTCCCTTATTCCATAAGCGATGCTTTAAATATCACAGAAAGAGTAATTAAAAAATTTTACGGTACAGTGCAGAAATGTGTACGCTGAGACGTGCAAGTCCTGTCAATGTAAGTCAGTGTTAGAATCTTATTTTCTCACAAGTAACGACAATAATGTTCCAGTTTGTATTAAAAGCCTCTTTCCAAAATAAAATAAAATAAAACACAACCACAGGTAGCAATAAAAATTATTCACATATATCATATTAGATAAAAATACCGGATTTCATACTTGGGTCTCCTACATGTGGCCGCAGCCGGACGTCCTGGGCCAGACCCCCTCTGGGGGGGACACCCCGCTATAACAGACAAATCGTCCGGTCCAGTGACTGTCTCCCTCAGAGGGGTTTCACTGTATATAAAATTTTATATATTTAAACACTGTGGTTGGCTCAATAATATTCCCAGGGTTAAAATTTTTGCGTTTCCCCCTTTTCAGTGTTGTGGGAAGGTCTCATTTTCATGATTTCACCATATATTGAAACCTACACAAAGTTATCAATTATTATAGAAATTCATTATATCAGATAATATGTGCACACAATTTTAATAATTGGACAGGATCCCAAGTATGGCAACATCAAACAATATTGATCATTAATGGCATATAATTTAAAGATCTTATGTAATTGAGCAATCTTTGAACATTCAAGATTTATATTAAATATCAGTGTTCTACCTTTTGACCTGCTTTCCATGATGGGGTCTCTTTTTCATGAAGGCTTTATTTTTGCGATAATTCCCTATTAATGAATATAAAAAATTTGAAATCATCTTGACCATAAGACAACTACAGTATATATATGTCAAGGCCCAGATCGCGATCTGGACGGATCTTAGATCTGTCCAGCCCAAATTGCGATCGCGGTTCAGGCCGGCCCAAACTGCGATCGTAATCCAGGCTGGCCAGATCTTAAATCCGTCCAGCCTAGATTGCAATCGCAGTTTAGTCCGGCCCAGACTGCGATCCTGTCTTTCTTGCTTCAGGATTGCAATCTGGTCTGGACAGATCTAAGATCAGTCCAGCCGAGATTGCGATCCTAAACTTGACCAGCCCATATTGCGATCCATGCTTTTTCGATCACAGGAGTGAAACATTGGTTGTTTTACCAACTCATTTGGTATTGCATTGTACCATTTTCCCATAATAAATACAATTATAATACAGAAAGGCAATTTTCACTCCTTCATATGACAGGAGTGAAACATGGGATGTTTCACCAACTCATTTAGTATTGCATGGTTGTTGAAAAAAGGTAACAAGGAACCCATGGGTTTTATATGCTCACAAAATATGATTTGGAAGAGGAGGTAGGCAAGTGCAGGTTTTGTGTGGTAATATAAGCTGCATTATGAGCTGATGGTGTTTAACTCAAGTTATGTAAGATTATGATAATATCCTTGGAGACAGGGAAGAGGATTGATGTCATTTATTTTATATACAGCTGGAAATGGTGTGCTGTTTTCACATAGCTTTGGACTTGGCCATATAACTTTATCTACATTGCAGTAGAATTATTTGAAAAAAAACCTGTCCATTATCAGTCATGGTAATTCTGATTTTTACAAATGAGAACTTTTATTTAATAATTACTGGTTATTCCTACCCAAGAATAAAACTTAAATAATATAACTATTTATTATAAATTAATAAAAAATATTGTGTCAAATATAATTTAAATTAAAAATAATAACAGCATCATATGAAAAGATCTTTTAATAAAATATTTGAAATAAATGATTATTAAAATGATATTATAGAATATATTCATGAATACATTCATGATTACATTTTGAAAGTATTTGCATCTGTATTCAAATACTTCCATTAATACCTGTATTCCTATTTTTATGCATGAAATTATGGAGTACATATATTCATATTCGCATTCAAATATATTTGCAAAGTATTCTAATCATGTCTGGTATTTATTCAGTTACAGCAAAACAAAGTTCTTGAGAATCCAGAATTTACAAATTTCACAAATTGATCATAAGTATGATCATAATGATCATAAGTACCTGGTTTTATGGCTTTAATTTATATTTAAACATAAAACTATTATATTCACTTTGGACTACTTTAACATCAATCTAAGCACTAGACATAGCAAAAGTCTTATGACAATTATCAACATTACAGAAATCATAAAGAGAACTTGTCTGAGATCTGATTTTTTATCATATTTAAATATTTTTATTTAAAAAAATGTAAAAAAAAATTAAAAGAAATCTCAGCTATGAAACCATTATAAGAATAAAAAATAACTCAAGCATAAGAACACCCTATAAATTGTACAAGGAGAAAACTAGAGATGGGCAAGTTTAATTTTATTAACATAAATTGAGGAACCAGCAATACAGATTTTGATTATTTACATAGTCTTGTGACAGCTGATACAGCCACGAGTCTTAATATTATTAGTGAAACATATTGACATATTTAATCAGAACTTGTAAATCAGAACTGAGTAAAATTTTAAAATTTTGACATATTTTACTTTTTTTTAAATTTTAAAATAACTATAAATTAACAAGCTGAAACACTTGGATCGCATGGATCGCAATATGGGCTGGTCAAGTTTAGGATCGCAATCTTGACTGGACAGATCTTAGATCTGTCCAGTCCAGATTGCGATCCTGAAGCAAGAAAGACAAGATCGCAATCTGGGCCAGACTAAACTGCGATCGCAATATAGGCTGGACAGATCTAAGATCTGGCCAGCCTGGATTGCGATCGCAGTTTGGGCCGGCCTGAACTGCGATCGCAATTTGGGCTGGACAGATCTAAGATCTGTCCAGATCGCAATCTGGGCCTTGACATATATAAAGTGGAACCAGCTCTGTTTACACACTATATATACTGTATATATATATTGTAGTGTGTAGCTCTTTAATTTGAATAAAAGTGAATTCTAATGTCATTTCAGTTTCTAGTTCATTCCTAACCCTGTGCATATATAATTATAGGTATACTAGCTAGTACCCAGAAGGCTTATATAATTAATGATAACCACATCTCATTCTGTAGATAAGCAAACAATAGGCCATGGATGGATCCCTTTAAAACAGGAGAGGAAAAACTATACATTTATTAATGTTTAATTTGAATATTAGTACTAGAGTTCATGTCAAGTCATCTTACCTGCCATGTCTTTCTAGCAGCTGTCACATACAGACAATGCTCCCTATTATCTTTTGACACTCTCATGACCCTCAAACATAATGCCACCTGCTATCATCCATCATTTTGTCAGGACAATTCAGCTGTTTTGATTAAAGTACAGCCAGCCAAAAACTGAAGGTAAAATTATATATTTATATGCATGATGGTTCTAGACTCAGCACACAAAGGGTATCATTTTTGAGTTCACATACTTGACAGGTATAACCTGTTATTGGTTGTAATATATGATAATACCTCAAATATAGGCTTGAGTGTGGCCGACTGGTATAATCATTTAAAAGCCAAAGTCAGGCATGTTTACCCAAGCTTTTGTGCCAACTGTGCAAAAACTTCACTCTTTTAACTTACTTGCTGACAAAGCCATATGATCGTGCGCCCTGGAGTGTACTTTAAAAAGAAGGCATGTGTTGTTGATAAATGAATCGTTCAGTAATGTGTATTGACACTAACCGCCTGGCAGTGTTAACAGGCAGGTTATTTTATGGCTATATCATAATGACTATATTCAGTGGGGTGATGTACGTGAAAGCACTCCCATACAGCTGTAGTTCTTTTGTAAATTAATTATCCACCTACAATACCAGTGGCAAAAATATAACAAATAATTGCTTTTATACTATTCTTGACCTTTTGTTACATCAATGTTAACCCTGTGGTTCCCTGATGGTGTATCCTGTTACACACACGGTTTAATATTTCAAGCAGCTCTTCCCGATTTCTTATAAACAACTGAATTATATGACGGAGCACATATGGCATTGTCATGAAACTTGTAATCATAATATTTAGACCACAGTGTGATTATCATTGAAGTATTTTTCTTAATCAGATATTAACAAGTTATTTAGTTTTTATTGGGGTAAAGTAACTGGTATATCCAACAGCCTGTTCACAGAACTGTATTAATGCTGCAAAAGGCCGCATCAGCTGAACAGTAAAGCTTTTATCAATTGTTATTGTGTTAATATGTAATGAATATACACAACCCTGGGATCTGTAAATACAACACTATATTAAACCATCTGCTGACTTTACTGTCAGTGCAAAACATTTGGTACTTTATTTGCATTTGTTAGGCTGTCAGATACCATTACACCAGTTTCATAGCACTGCTGACAAATGATAGTTTCGTGGAGGCTTTTTGCTGCAGGGGTGAAAATTGACGTGGATGGGCTGCAAATTGAATCTGGGTTGAGAGCTAGTTAGTCGATGACATCCATTTTCTTGGCTTGCTGTATGGCTCAGATATTTAACTTGATTTTGAGTTTCTTCAGTTTATGCTCCTGAGCTTGAGACAATGAGCATATTTGTGTTTTGTAATTGTTTTACGGTGCCAGCTGTTTCAAAGATTTCTTATAGACTGTGTTTGATATATGCCTCAGTTTATGAGTTTTTTGTCCCCCACTTCAGCAGAACGGGGGACATTGATTTGGGTTTATCTGTCTGACCGTCTGTCTGTCCCTCTGTCTGTCCGTCCAACAGGTTTTTGTTCCATGTGATAAATTTCCTAAATATTATCCGATTTCATTCCAATTTTGGTCAGTGATTGCTCTCATGCATACCTTGGTTGCGCTGAAATAACAAAAGATGGAAGCGGATGACATAAATTCCACAAATTTGCTTGTTTAGATTTATTATTTATGTGAAAAATACATATATATGTACTGTTAATTTCCGATGTTATAGTTGCCTCTTCCAGGAGGTTGTGCATTCATTCCCGTTCCTGTTTGTGTGTGTGTGTTTGTTCACAACATAACTTTCAATAATGAACAGAATCTCATGAAATTTTGAGGACATTTTGGGATAAATAAAATAAATAAAGGTAAAGCATGTTGATTTGTTTGTAAATTCCTCAGACTTGAAGTGTACTATCATGATATCAAAATAAGATATTTTTGAAAAAACAATCCACTGCCAGGCTAGAAAGTACTCAGAGATTGCATACCACCATCTGGAATATTAAAATGATCCTGACATCTGGTACCAACTAGATGGATGCATCACAGGTCAGCTCTTCCTGCTAGAATGAAGGCATTTCACATTAAGTCACATACATCTGTGCATGCACAAGTGTGAAACATCATCATGTTTGGAAATTTTCCCCTAATACTAGTGAATGATGACAGTCTTACCTTTGTCCAGGACAAAAAACTGCCTATAATCTTGCAGTAGTAAGGTGAAAGGAGTTTTGTGTTGCATGCACTGTGTCTCCATTATTGTTTACCGTAACAGAATCAGTGTAGCTGCACTTGCTGTTTGGGCAAATCTTGCAAAAAAAAACACACTTGACAAAAATATTAATCAGTCTATGATGCCTCATGTAGCCTTTAAATAACCAATGCATGCATTAATTTCAGCAGAGCATCATTGGCCATGGGCCACTTGTTTAAGCTAATGCTTATTCCTCCTTCTATATCCTCCAGTGGTGACCCTTTGTTTAATTAACAGGAAGATTATTTATTTCTGCCCCGTAAAGGTTCTCAGTATATACCCAAATGACACAATTCAGCTGTGGACTAGTTTTCAGCCACTTTGTTTTAATGTGGCACTTTGCATTTTTGCGAGTTAATTCAGTGAAATGAGCCTTTTTCAGCAGTGTTTATTTTTAGTTTCATATTGATTACTTCTCAAGCTTCACTGACCGCTCACACTAGTGCATTTGATTAGTTTCAGCATAAAACAGAGCACTGTATTGAGATATGCTTGGATGCAATTCGTTTTCAGATAGATGCTTACGGTGTGAGCTTATTTCACGAGATAAAAGGCCAACATAGCAGCAGGGCTAATTTGTTAAACGGAACAGATATGTTATAGGATATATGATTATAAGGGGCACTGTTGTTCCTGAAGAAAGGATACTGTGAATGCTTTGCTGTGATAGGTCTGAAGATTTCCCACTCAGTAGCCACCGTAGGTGAACGAGGAGAGCCAGCGAAACATTAGGCATATTAGCACACCATGGCAACCCCAGGTTCGGGTCTCTTGTATTGATAATTCATCAGGCCCTCCAAGCCAGTCGTTCCTCTAACGTGGTACAGGGCACGCAGCCTGGGCTGTTCCTTCTGCACCCATGTATCTGCTAAGTGGCTGGAGCCCTCTCTGCTGGCCGTGACATCTGTAGAACTAGAGGGCACTAAGTAGAGCACATGTACCCTTCCAATGCAAAACAACCTCATTGGTTCCTCTCCTTTATTTACAAGAAAAATAGAAAATTCTATGAAAAAATTAAATGCACTTTACACACAGTTTTTCATTGCATTTCCTGCAGCTTTTGGAGTGATTTTCAGTGTGTGGTTGGATCATGTTAAGTTGCAGATCAAGTTTGCATTTTGTCACATTTTGTGGCAATGAGACATGTCGACAGACTTTAAAGTGGTTAAAAACCGCTTTTTTGTGACCACACCCAAATCCACAATGTATAGTAAGATATATCCAAGTCTGAATACTGCTTACTTCAAGGGTGTGTTCTATATACAGTGAAACCTTGTTGTGTCAAAGTCGAAGGGATCCTCAGAAAACTTGGACACATCTGAGGTTCGACACAAGCGGGTTTTATTTGGTAATAATTAAATTAGAGTTGTCCGGAATATTGAGTCTGTAACTTTGACATAAGCGGGGTATTCAACTTAAGCAAGTTCGACACAATGAGGTTTCACTGTATTTGGATCTGGACCAAAATATAATTGGGTCTTCCCTATCCGGCGCCAGCCCTCCCCTCCCCCCCCTTATCTTAAAAATAACCAGCAGTTTTTGTGTAATCATGCAAACAGACAAACCAAGAAACACAGAGACAGCAGTGAAATCATATTCTCCCTAAGTAGGTTATAAAGGTAGATAATCTCCAAGGACAATAACCTGTAGTACACCTAGGTATCAAAAGGCACCAGTTTTCTAACTGCATATATGCTTGTTGTGTATTTTTAAACAGCTTGTGATCCACAGCAAGTATAATTGTAGTCAGGGAAGTTTATGTGGACTAGTAATAGGGCTGCATATTTGCTTGATAAATAAGTGCCAGGTCTAGCGTTTATGTTTAGTTTTTCATACTTTCACAGTAGCAGCATCATCATGACTTTGCAGGTATGTGACATGAAGGGAATGCTATAGAAGATCTTAAGCAGGTTTATTATCAAGAAAAAAAAAAGGATATTTTATCACCAATTCTGGGAAGCTCTTGTGTCTTTATTGGTTTGATGTGTGTGTGTGAGTGTGGGGAGGGGGAGTTTTTTTTTGGGGGGGGGGAGGGGTGCAAAACCATCATCAAAAAAATTTTGTAAATTATTTTTATGAATTCTTTTATAAAAATTTCATATACCATTATTAACCAAAATACAATATTTCTCATGTTCAAGCTTAAGCACAGGTTTTAGTCCATTGGATAACAATTTCCTGCCCATATAAAAGTAAACTATTCAGCTACCTTTTCTATAGGATTTATGTGAATTTTTGCTTACTCCGTATTCCTGCCAGGAAATGTTCTGATAATGCTTCTGTGATGCATTTATGAGCCCATTTCTTAGCAAGCTGTTAGTAAACACAGCAATGTTGACATACAGCTAAACCATGCAACCTTAGGTGGTTGTTTGCTAGTATTTGTAAGTTTAAGGGTCATAAGCTGCAAAACTTGTGTATGTCTGAATTTGCGCAAGATGTCTTTGTTGAATATGTTTTGATTATTTTGGCAGGCTCCCCAAATATTATAAACACTGATATAAACAAACCGAACAGCCTGTGTTTGGTAGGGTCAGCATTCTCTGACCTACTTTTATAAAAGGTTCAAGGGATTGTCTTTACTAATAAACATCACATATAGGAATGGGCCCCTTTAAGTGTAATCTTGTCATACCCACAGAGCATTATACACAGTGGGCATGAGATGTTGCCCTGTTGAGTTCCTGTGTTGTGGAAAGTGTAGAGGGACATGTTAAATGTTTGATGTGTCCCCTGGCAGTGGGGGAACACCCTGTGTGTACAGAGAAAACCACTGTGTTTTGGTGTCACATAAAAATCCACCTCAAAGAAAATACATTAATCCAGGGCACAGGGTCAACCAACTGCTTATGAAGTCTACACAAGGTCAACAGACTCACTTCCATGCTTACAGAAGGGGCATGCCACTTTCCAATAAGGTTAACTCATGTGTTCAATGATAAAAGTTCAAGTTCAGCACAGCTCAGGATAAAATTAAATAGAAAAAAACAGCTCAGCAGTGCAGGTTTATAGTTACTCCACAGAAAAAAAGCCCAGTGAACTGATCTGTGAAGAAAAATATTTCTTGTTTTGTAATATCACAGACAGTTAAAGCTGGCTGGTCTGTTATGTACTGAAGGTGTATTAGCTTAACTGATTTAATTTAATTGACCTGCCATTTATTATTTCTTCATGAAGCAAGAGTGAATGTTTCTGGCTGATTACGTGGCATGTTGGTGATGTGTTTGTTTGTGTCTGCAAGCTATCTAAAGAATGGTTCCATGGATTCAAATACAATTTGCAGTTCAGTTGTCCATATATATCAGGATTCCAAGTTGTCCATATTTATCAGTATTCCACCATACATACTTGACACCATCTACTGAAATTAGGTCACTGTGACTCGGTTTTCCTGTGAAACAAGGTCAGCCTATCATTATGATACTAAATGTTCTTTTTGAATGACTCTCAGAACTAGATGTTTGCAATTGCCTAGCAAATGCTGGAAGCCTCCCAGCTACTCCCCTCCCCACGCCTGCAACTGAACAATAATGGGGAATTGGTTTTATGATCTTGTGAATAAGGTCAAGGTAAAAAATAAATATCATGTACAAATGTGTGACTTAGGACTTATATTGTACCTAAAATTCTGCTCTTAAAAACTCGGCCATATTGGAGATCTAGCGCCAAAAGGAAATTGCAGAAGAAAGAAAAAAATGGAAATCAGTGGTTTTTCACTTCTTTCAGAAATTTGTTTTTTAAAAACTGTTAAGCATGTTATACATGCTTTGCTTGCAGTTTCAGTAGACTTTTGTATATAGCTTATGTGACATTTTATGTATGGTTCCAGGTGATCGTCAGTTGATCCTAGTTTTGCGGTCACACGAGCCTGTAGTGTGGAAGTTGAAGGGCCCAGAGCTCAACAATGGCACCAGACACCTTGTATATGTAAGTACTGTTCTTTTCTGTAGAGGCCATACACATAGTAGTATGTTGTGTATGTGTAATTAAGCATCTTTCATTTCCCTGTGTTCTTCAGGATGTTTAAAGAAATGAAACAGGTTCTGTTTTCATGCAGATGGTGGCATGCTGTTAGGTTTCATTCTTGTGTTTGAGCCAATAGCTTTGTAGGAATTTTTGTCATTGCACTAGGGACATTGAGATGGTAAAAATCTAACTTGCATACATGTACCAATCCCAACAGACATTAAATTTTATGATATCAATCATGAAAACATGAGATATGACAAAGATTGGTGTTCAAACCACAGATACTCTCCCTATCACTGCTGAAACACTGACACCATAGACTTATTACTTATTTCTTTTGGAATTAGAAAGTAATATAAAGTTCATTAAGGATGGAATTGTATATGAATAATTTTGTACTGCAGTGACTGCTATCCAAATTTGCTTTTGCCTCTCTGGACTGTCAAATTGATTAGCAAATGGTGATGTGAATCCTAAAAAAACTATATCCTTTATATCTTTATGTATATCTGTATGTATGTGTCTGTGTGGACCTGTAGCTCAAAATCTACACCACGTACAGTTACACAAAGTAGGTTTCTTCAATATCTTGTTCCTTCTCAAAGATGATTTTTAACCCAGACTCTAGAATACAAAACTAAATAAAAAAAGTGGAGTCAGGTTTCAAGCCGATCATGTTGACTTGAGCAAGAACTCTATAATTCACAGGTAAAAAGAAATATTGAATTGTAATTCATGCTTTACTCCCTAGATGGCAGTACTGTAAGGGTCTGCAGTCTCTGACTCTCTTGTTTGGGATTTGCTCTCAAGGTTATATTTGTTTAAAAAGAATTGGAATAGTTGTTAATGTTAACATAGAGCAAGGGAACATTATAGTGGCATTATATCTAGTGATGTGTATATTTGTACTCAAATGTGTACTGACAATTAAATGATAGGTTTAATACGTGAAGACACATCTTTGCCTATGGTCATATCATCTGTCTATTTGCGATGTTTCAGATATTTTTATTTCCACTGATAGCTGGTGACCTGAAATACTGATAAGTGTGCTGTCAGACAGTCTCTCTGTTCCAGTAATTCTGTGTTGCATTTACCTTATTCTCATACAAGCTGTATCATCAATATATTAAGATATAGAGATTTCACAATGACACTAAGATATGAATCAGACAAAACATAGACTTTTGACATTTTCAGCTAGATAAGTCATATAAAAAATCTATGCCATGGAAATAACACTGATTAGATCAGAGAACCAAGGTTATGATTTCTTTTTTATGTTATTATGGGTAAGATAGAGATATCCCAAAGTAAACATGAAGACATGCTTTGTAATGTATATGCAGGGATCAAAGGGTTCATTATTGCACCTGCTAAAACAGGTGAGTTATTGTTGAGACTTGCCCCCAGGGGCAGATCCACATTATTATTGGGGGCAGCTTAAACCATTTGCAAGGAGGAACTAATATCTTAATAAATGGCCACAACTCCTATGGGGGGGGGGGTAGCTGTAAACCTATAGGGGTAAGCTAAAAAAAATGTTAAGTTTGTTTTCTTTCTAAGAAAGAGGTTAAATCCTCTAAAGCTTAACGCTCCCTCACTTACCTACTTTTGGCATAGAATTAGATTATTTGATTCTTCTTGTCTTCTCAGGGTACACACAGAGGTTTCAAATAGGGATTATAATTAGAAAATAAATTCAAACCTCAAAAAACCAAATGTAACCAAATTAAGGGTGGGATATTATTACAGCTACAGGCAAACAGTTCAGATCATTTGAGTTGGTAGCCTATTCAGACCATTCTCTACATCCAGGCCCTTTGCCAAGGACTTAAACACAAAAAATTGACCCTTTGTTCTGTGGGATTGAATTGGTGTTAGGTGTGTTGATTGGTAGCAGATGTAACACTTATACCTTTGTTGCACCTATAATTAGATTAATAACTTATAAGTGGTTTGATTGGCATGTACCATGTTTACAAACATCTAGTAAAAACAGGCTCATGCATGCATCACAGAAGCATTTTGAGATCTCTAAGAACAGGAATAACATACAGTTCATTATGTGTAATCATAAGCCAGAAATCTTACAGAACAGACAGATGAATAGCCAGCTTTAACTGCTACAGTCAGTTCTCCCATTCAGATAGTTAAGTTCTGAAAACCTTGACCCCTCTCCACTCAAGAGAAATACCTCAGAGAGAAAAGATGGTTGTTAAGAGGGGAGGGTTTCAATAGGGCCGCTGACCTTAACTAACTGGAGGGCAAGTTGAGGCTCTTGGTGAAGGAAATGACCTACCACTAGCACCAGAGCAGAGGTTGAGTGGTGGTCGTTCCTTAATGAAATGACCCAACAGGACTAAGATCGTATTGGAGCAATCAGTTTACCCTCAGTACGTCAAGGTACCTGACAATCGCTTACAGTGACCGGTACTATCAACAGTAGTAAAGCAGGGATGGAAATTCTCCAGCTGCTCTGAGGAATGTAATTGGTTTTTGCAACCCTGCATAAAGCAAGGGCTTTCAGTCTTTTCTGTGTAGGGGTATAAAAATTAATGAATTTTAGAACTGATGCAATTGAATTGCGATTCCTCGATTAAACTGTAACCAATAAATTACCTCTGAATTGATTCATTTTGATTATTATTTTTTTGCATGTACAACCCTGAAGTCTTCAGTTAGCTCTCAAATTTGACCAAGCAGTTTGTGCTGTCAAAGCTCTTTATCGCTTATGCGCCCTAAATCTACTTTGAACATTCACTGATTGACACTGGAAATGCATAGAAACATGCATATAATAATATGGTGGTAACAAACAGAGCTACATTTTTCTTTTATTTTCTGAAATTTACTTACATCCATTTAGGTAAAATTGCTTTTATTTAAATTTTATTAAAAAGTCTGAAATTAACTACTTAAGTAAGAATTTAATTGAGAATTTATAATCTTTTTCTAAGGCCCTCAAAACTCACATTCCTAATTCTGTCTGTATTTTGGGCAAAATATCTAAAATGTCTCATGGATTTCAGTTAGATGTTAGATACAGGTTATGTGTGGTAAAACTCACTGATTAAATGTTTTGTATATCCCCATGCAGATATCACCATGAGGAGGCTCTATGATTTTTGCAGCGTCACTATGTATCAGTATTATGCTGTGTGGATAAAGCTAATCATACAGACATCCATATAGTGCGAATATTAACTAAACTAAACTGACACAAAGCACACACATTCATGCCATAATAATGACTAGATCGTCACACTGAAGCCAGCTGTTGCATCTTATTTTTTGTAACATTTTAATATAATTTATACAGGTATATTAACAGAACGTGGTGTTTGTGAAACATAGTTTTTTTCTAAGCAGACTCTTTGTCATCTTAGCTATAGCAATCATGCTTTGGTCACGTTTCATCTGGTACTCCAGTTGTCCATTAACAGGGTTCAAATTGTAACCATTGAACCTATAAACTTCTAATGTTAAAGCAAGGGAGGTGCTTGAAAAATATCTAAGGAAATCTGAAATCAGGTCACCTTGACCTGTATGGGGCTTGTTTGTGGGAGACAAGCACCATAATTTCTGTAAAATTGAATTAATGTATCTTGTTTACACATACCTGTACATGTATGTACCTGTCTTCAAGCAAAAATTTGACAGAATTCCCCAACTAGCTCAGGACAAATGTCACTTGCAGATTTGATATGAATTCACTACAGTTGGTACTTTTGAGTAAGAAATAACCCCACTAAAAATCTGAACCCAAATATTGAAAAACAGGGCTCTCAATAGGATGAAAATTTGAAGAGTCTGGGACATTCGAGCAAAATTTTAGGGAGTCCTATCTAAGTTTAAAGCATCCCAAGGGGAGATGATATGTTAAACTTTTTGAAGTGTTTTGTGAAAAAAATGAATCTTTTTTTTTTGTATTTTATGTAATTATATAATTGTAGGATAAGAATTTGTCTCCTTTTATGAATATATGCTTATAGCTAAATGTAAGCCTCAGTTATTGGTGTTTACACCACTGACGTGCTCGTTTGAGGCAGCCAGTAATGACCATTGACTGATACAATATCCTTAAGCCAGAAATTTGCGCGTCCCATCGGATGCTTGGACCCTAAGAACCAGATGTCTGTAAGAGATTTTGAGTGTCAGAGACACTTACTCAAGCATTCCTGAAAGCCCTGGATATAGAAATAAACCTCCCTACAGGGGGATGCCTGATTAATTGAACAACATCATAAAAAATTATAGCTATAAAATGCTCAGTCTTTTGCAGTCCTTCATGTTTTAGATATCTGTTGTGTTCAGGTTCTAAAATAACATGTAAAGACCACAGGCTGTGTTTCTGGATGTCCTTGACCTCTGAGGGTTTCAGAGGTGGCAGCACTTCTCTATCGTATTATTGATGGTTATGCCTTGTGTATATATGGAAGCCAGCACCCAAAGTGATTAATTGGCGAATAGCGAAAAAACGCACCACCTACACTGTTAGGGTCTTCCTGTTACCTTTTCATTGGCTCATAAATATCTTCTCGGTTTGTAGCTCTTGGCACAGTAGGCTGGTAGCTCAGTGTATGTCAGTCTTGAGTCCCTTAGGATCTGATCGCTCAATGTCAGGATAGTGTGGTAATCTGCTGATAGACACCCGCTCCAAGACATGCTAGCTGCCGGCACTTAGATCGGCTACGTATAAAATGTAAACATACAGTTTTTATGTCCATCCGATGCAGATGTAATGAATAACTTAGAGACTCTGACTAAATCAGATTCATGGACCAGTTTATGAATTATCTGTGAAACAGCTGTTTTTGTCACATAATGTGATAATCAATTAGTCGTCGTACAAAATCCTGTCATCTCTGCAGATGAGGATTTCTTAGCAAGGAAATGGTACCTTTTAAAATCGTTGTCATAAACTGAGTTTTTCCTTGGAGTTGTGCCTCAAGAAAAGAACTATACAACTTATAGTCTATTCACTGTTATCTCAGTGTGAAATCAAAAGTTAATGAGAGGGCACCAACCAATGTTTAGAGATATATAAGTATATTATCTGTTAATATTAGTGGTGTGCTGATTAATTGTTAAAATCAATGATTGGTTGTTTTCTTTCAAAATTGATATCAATTGCATTTTTTGCATAATCAGTTAAAATGATGTACATCCATAAGTGGATAGTTATATATAGTTATATTTATATAAGCCTGTAGTCATATATTTTCTCAGTTGTCCATGAAATCTTGCTATGGTCTGTTCCACCCACCTGGTTAATGCTGCAAAAAATTCTGTTTCATTTCAAGGTGGAATATGGTAATGTAGGGTAGAAGATTAAAGGGATAATTTTCTACAAAGTAAATAAAAACTTACCTTACACCTTATTTAAGAAAAAGAGTCATTTATAAGAAAATAGAAATCAGTCTACATTTTACAACACTAAGACCCACTTATGGCAGTCAAGGTCAATGGACACATGCAAAAACAGTTGACAGCAGCTGATTGGATGATGTTACGTAAACACTCTAAAAATTATAACAAGCTAAATCAAAGATAGCTATACTCAAAGCAGGGACACATCGGATCTGTCAGAGCACTGTAAAGTTATGAAACATACACTGGAGTTTTATTGTAAACATTCTTAATGGCCATAGGCTGTCATATCTTTTAAGAATATTATCTCCAAAACAAATTAAGCTGGACACAGGTTGATAGAACAGAGTAGAGACAGTTATTTCAGATGACACTAAAAAAGGCTTCCTGTAACGCATTCATGTATGCCTCATAAAGTAATGATAGCCTTTATTGGCTGGGTATAGAATGGTGTTCATTTCCTAAATTATTAAACAGTGGCAAAGAAACATTGATTTAAGCATTGTGTGTGAAACAGCTTATATTTGCCCAGTGTGAATTAGCTGTAATATATAATATAGCAGTCTGTGACATTAAAAAACAGTTTACACAGGATATGGTGGATTTCCGGGAATTTAATCTACCCTTTTTTTAATGTGGATGATATATTATATTTGTATATTTTTGTGAGGGTTTTGCCAGCTCTATTTTGGTGCTTTCATTACATATATGAATGTAAATGTACATGAAAAATATAAATACATATAAAAGGTAACATATAAATAATACAAATATGAAGTTTTATTCAAGTTGATTAATTTCAAATCTTTTCCTTATCATATCCTGCAAATTTGATGTAAACGACAGTATGTGAAACTCTGCAGGCCACAAAATGGTTAAAAACAACATATCAACCATTCTCATGCAGATCCATTCATCCAGAATAGCTGTAGACAGAGACTTTTTAACCATTGAAGTAAAATTAAACCGGTTTCTGTGGCTCAAAGCCTGAAGAATGTGAATTTGAACCTCAGTTGTGGCGGTGAGATTTGTCATGGTCAGCCTCCACCCAGGGTGAGCACTCTGCAGGCTTAATGGGAAGGCTATGCCCAAAGGCTGTGTTTCACTCAATGAAAAAAGTGCACTTTTTTGGGGGTTCCTCTGTGGTATGACCCAGCAATGGGGACAATTATAATCCAAGGGCCCACAGGTGCAGCAGTCACCAGGCCTGGTTAACACCAGCATATAAAATGAGGGAAAAAGTGTGATACTAAACTGTCATGTAGTCTGAAACTGGAATGGAATTCTGCAGATGTAAATATACTTAGTTCATTTAGCAAAAAAATGGATGCAGTTACCTATGAAGAATATTAAAAAAAAAAGAAAAAATTAATATTTCTGCATTGGCCATGGCTTGTAAAAAAACAGGTGTTTCAGAGACTAGTCCGTCTGTGTCTGTCATATGGAATGTTTTGTAAATTATACATGACCAGACTGCTGCGATTCTTATTCAGGTTTCCAGGTTTACATTACACATAGTTTGAAATCCTCCGATATGCTTTTGTAGTGTCCAGTTGAATGTCAGAGGTGCAGTAAGCAGTGTTTTTCTGTGTCGTTATTGATATGCAGGAAATCCTGCCAGGGTTACTGTGTTAAGCCTGAGGCAAAAAACACTTGTTCCTTCCAGTTTTATTACAAACTAAGCAAAATCAAAGGGCATCTGCTCTGACGGGAAGAAGCACATTAAACGTATCATGTCAGATTTTTGCTGTCATGAAAACATGTGATGTTTATCAAAGAAACAAAGACACTGACTGTGAGGCTGGGCATACCTCTTGTGGCGACACCCACTGGCAGTAATAAAGATGGCTGCTGTTTTTCTGGAACCGCAAAGAAGATGATCGTACATGCATGATGCATTAGATAGCAATGCCAGATAGGCATGCCATAAGCATGATAAGTGGAATGAAAACAAGACATGGTCTGTCTCAGGGTATATATAATATTGTAACTAGGAAGGTTAAAAAAGGAGGGAGTTTGCAAAAAAAATAAAAAATTTAGACATTTTAACAAGTGTGACATCCTTACAAATAATGAATTTGCATTTCCTGATGGTTTTTATTGAAATCATCCCCAGTATATATATATATATGTCAGAGACGAGATTGAAATCCAGGCGGATTTTAAATTCGCCTAGACGAGATTGCGATTGTGATCTCGCCTAGGCAAGATTGCAATTGTGATCTCGGCTAGACGGATTTTAAACTCGCCTAGACAAGATCACAATCGCAATCTCGCCTAGGCGAGATTAAAATCCATCATGGAGCAGGCCATGATTTTAATCTCGCCTAGACGAGTATAAAATCTGTCTGGTGTCATCCAGGCGAGTTTAAAATCTGCCTGATATCACTTGGGCGAGTTTAAAATCTGCCTAGGCGAGATCAAAATAGTGATCTGATCTAATTTCCTAGTATATTAAGCATTGTAATTGACATATGAAAGATGTTTTCAGTCGGATTTTCAATATTTTAACACTGAATGGTTACGTATAGTTCACAAGTAATATATTTATTAATATTTACAGAATATTATATTATTAATTAAATAATTAACATTTATTTTGGAAATGGAATATTTTGTATTATATATTTTTTATTAATATGGTTATGTATAGTTCACAAGTAATATATATTTAATATTATTTACAGAATATTATAATATTTATGTAATAATTAACATTAATTTTTTTATTTTATATTTTTATTTATAAACTATGTAATAAGAAACTTACATTGGTATTGTATATGGCATATTCAAATGATATATGATGTGGGCTGCTGCTGATTATTTACATAATAATTTTGTTGTCAATATTAATTTGAAGGGAAACTGGTATTAGTAATATTAGTAATGTAGTATTTTAAAAAGACAAAAGGAACATAGCTCATTTATTTTTTATCAATATAATTCAATGCATGTTCACATGCATAAATGATCTATTACTCTATGAATCTAGAAATCATATTTTTTCTGATATGATATAATACTGTCCAAAAAAAGGCAGTTATCTTGTAACACAGTCTACATAAATATTGAAGCTTCACAAAATGCCTCATAAAACATTAAAAAAAAAAGATCAGAAGAATATTATATATACATTATAAGAAAAGACTAAATAAGACAAAGAAATATTCACTTGCATACATCTGTGTATCAACTTTTACCTTTTCTCATATGATGTTTAATTACCTAAAAAAAGGATGGTGTATTGAAGTCCATTATAAATACTGATACCCTGCATATTTTGTACCATAAGTGTACATGTTTTGACTGTTGAGTGTTGAATACCTGGGTGAAAAGAAACATTTGAACTAGATCAACCAACTAATTTGTCCTTTAAGAATTATCAAATAGGATGATTGTTAATGTTAATGTGTAATATACTCGTTAAATAGTGAAGTAATAGCTATCTAAACTAATCTACCTATCTGTCTATCTGTCTATCTATGATTGATTCAATATGCAAGTGGATGACTTTTTCCCCCAGATTTGCTCTTCATAATATCTCATAAGTGTGCTTCAATATACCTCTTGTTACTCTCTAATTGCCATATATTTAAATACAATTACAAATTATTTTTTTGTAATTATTAGTGATATTTACAATCCCAAGGTTGTTAAGAAAACTGGAGAAAAAAAATAAAGATTAATTAATGTTTAGCAAATAATTGGTATGATAAGGATGCTGTAGACCACATGAAACACATCAAAGGTTCAAATAATAGTCAAATATCTATTTCATAATTCTGTTTCCAAAATTAATGTTAATTATCACATGAATAATTATTACATTACTGTAAAAAAGTTAATTATTACATTAATACTATAATATTCTGTAAATATTAATAAATATATTACCTTATAACTATATATAACCATTCAGTGTTAAAATATTGAAAATCTGACTGAAAACATTTTTCATATGTCAATTACAATGCTTAATATACTAGGAAATTAGATCAGATCACTATTTTAATCTCGCCTAGGCAGATTTTAAACTCGCCTAAGTAATATCAGGCAGATTTTAAACTCGCCTGGATGACACCAGACGGATTTTAAACTCGCCTAGGCGAGATTAAAATCCTGGCCTGCTCCATGATGGATTTTAATCTCGCCTAGGCGAGATTGCGATTGTGATCTCGTCTAGGCGAGTTTATAATCTGTCTAGCCAAGATCACAATTGCAATCTCGCCTAGGCGAGATCACAATCGCAATCTCGTCTAGGCGAATTTAAAATCCGCCTGGATTTCAATCTTGTCTCTGACATATATATATATATATATATATATATATATATATATATATATATATATATATATAGATATATTAAATATTATATTCCTCAAATGGAAATACAGAAAAATTAACATTTGTGAATGCATCTGAAGAAGATGACTGAGTTCATGGAAACACGAATTGGAATTTGGAAACATGAAATCTGCATTCTACTGAAAGCAGGCCTCAACCATTCACTTATTGGGCCCATTTTCCCCAGGTTCATTCATGCATAATTGGCTGTACATTTGTGACTATTCCTTGATGGCATTCCTGGATCCAGATCTTTTGCCATATCCACACCGAAATCTTATCTGTTCTTCATTGGTCCGTCCTGAAATGCCCTGACAGATTCATGAGATTCTGATCATGATTGTGTGAGTTTTGTTGTGAACAAATACCAACGCACAATCGGGGATGAATTAATACCCTCCTGGCAGAGGTAAGAAATGTAAATCCAATAATTGAAATTAATTAATTACTGAATACATGTGTGATTAGATTATTGATTAATAACTTGCTTTGATTCAACGCATCTATTATTCGATGCATTGTTACAGTCCTGATAGTGGTGTCATATTTGGTTTGATGTGGTTATTGTCTTCCTGCCTCGTCATGTGTTATCTACCAAATAATCGGGAGTATCTGATGTAGAGAGCTTGTTATAGACTGGTACCAGGTACAGGATTACAAGAGAAAAAAGGGGGGGGGGGGCGCTATGTTACTCAGGGCTTTCATTTCTTCATGTAAGCGTCAGGTGACACTGAGTTAAAGGCAGTTGTTAAAGGCAGTTGTTGATACGTATTCTGTGTGACTGGTCACTTCTTGCTGTCAGTTGACTCCTGCAGTCAAAACTGTCACTCAGTGATCGAGCTGAGGAGGCAGCGGGTACAGTCACATGTACAGGGGCTGTCAGTCTCTCCCAGCACTGCAGAAATCGATACCAGCCAGCTCTGCTGCAGGCAGCGTCCGCATCCTGGTTATCTCATAAACCAATTACTCGCCTCCCTCCCTCAGCATCCCCGCTTCTTACCACATATGTAAGCAGATTGAATGCCTCTCACCGGCCCTCTGGTGCATCTTACATCAGTAATTAAAGATGCCTGGCTTTTTTACACTCCCAGAACTGCGATGGAAAATGTGATGTCAGAGGGGTAATTAGCCAGTGGTGCTGGGCTGCCTGTTGATTGGGTGTGGTTAATATGCTTATGTTGGTTCCGGAACCATCACATTATTTCACAAGCCCAATGCATTTCTCATGTTCGGTTTTCTACATACAGACGATGCCAGCTTCAACCCTTCATGCCACCATTTAGAGGCTCACGATGTCAATATTTCCTCCTTTCATGCAGGGTATCGTTATCAAGGGATTACGAAAGAGTGATCAGCGTGGACTAATAGAATCGTGTTATGGAGGGCTTTACTTACCATATATTATTCTGGCATACTCAAAAAAGCTATCACTTCACAAATATTTAAAAAGAACCTACCTTTAACCACCCCCACAAAACATGACCACCCACACATTGAACCCATTCACATTTTTCCTGAGTCAACAAATAAAATCAATCTGATGAGGCACCAAATCTCATTGAAATGCAATATTTATATACATATGTAACAGTGAAACAAACTGAAGGACAGACCAACAGGGTGGTCACTGAACTTTCAGATAAGTTTGTTGGTTGAATAAGAAATAGCTTCATTAGAACTATTTCTGTCACTAATCATATTTTCACAAAATTTTCAATAATAAACAGGATTATATTTCCACTCAAACATATATGTTAAGCTACTGATTAATGTATGAATATTAATTTTCATGAATATGACTTTCAAGAAAACTTGCTCTTTGATTGGTGAACAAAAATGCTATATATATGTATATATTAAGTCAAAATCTCTAATTTAATCACCGGTGCAAGTAATTGCCAAGTATTAGTGAATTCCCTTGGCTGCTAGTTTATATGCTTATATTTCAGTTTGACGTCACATGCATAATAAGTCATACTTATTTAACTGGTAAGTCACGGATAGATTACTGCAGCGTGAAAATAATTAAGGGTATTAGACAACAAATCCTTATTAAATCTAATCATTTGAATATTATTATGCTTTATCATTCCTGGAAAAGCTTGCACTGGTTGACGTAGGCTGTTAATAGAGAGATTTTTTAAAAAATATTTAATCATCTGTCAATAATGCTGTGCTCTTCAATTAATGTCAGATGTAAGCAATACATTAACTCTTAGGAGTACTGCCAGGTACATATTTTTTAGCAAGCATTTTAAATCCAATATGGTAATGATTTTGTATGATATCATGTATTATTGGACCAGATCCCTTTAGTATCAAGCACAATAATGTTTTTTGTTAAGCGAAGCAAACAAAATTCTGAGCCATCCATGGAGGGTTCTAGTATGCATTTTATGAATATGAAGTAGAAGAGACTATTATTAATTAATATTAGATTAAAGGGAGGTGTAAGTATTGTTGGAAATACAAGACCGAAAAGATTGTAACAAGTATAAGGCAGACAGGATTGTGGGAGGGGGACACCCTCTTATACCCTCCCCATGTACATATAATTCACTTTAATAAAAACATTAATGCCCCCTCCCCCATTCTCCAATTTTTGGATCTGCCACAGATATATACTCTTCAGTATTGTCTTATTTTTTGGCACACTGCATCTGTCTGTCTGTGTGTCTGCACACTTCATAAATTCATGAAATGTGGAGTTTTGATCCTCTTACAACATAATTCTATTTCAGTCCTGTAAAGTATTTTTATCTGGTAAACAAAGCAATTCATAATTGTAGACATCCGATGAGGAAGACTTTTGAACTCATCTATATTTTATAAGGAATACTTTGTCACAATAGTCATAGCAATATATCAGCAGATGGTCTGAAACCGGTGATATGTTGGGTCATATGACATCACAGTAATGTGTGAACAGTGTTTAGATTTATGATCCTGTCACGGCAGAACATGATACAGTACACAGGCCGATAACACTGCCTTTATCCATGTCAACTTTGCAAAAACAAATATGATGACAAACGGCAGTTTCCTTGAACCATTATTAGTTGTAATCATTTATAATTGTTAGGACACCTGCACATTACTGTCACATTAGCAATTAATGTTTCATGCTACAAGTAATTATTTATGACATCTAGCAGTGAGAACTATGCAAACGATTTATTTCATGATTAACGGCTAATATTCATACTTTATCTTTGACAAACTTGTTTGTGAAACGAAAGTCATTCTTCAATCTATATCTGTTGTAAAATACACTAAAGCTTACCTTTTTAGGCCCCATGGGCAAATAAGACAAATGTGGTGATTATATATTTTCCCTTGTGTGAATTCTAAATAATCAATCGAAAATGAAATATAACTGAACCGATCTCAATACATGGTGTCGCAACATATTTATGACAAGTTATCTTAAATTACATACATTTGACAACCAACAGAGACGATGTCACAATGGCATTTGTACATGTTACATCTGTTATGTAACATGCATGTCTCTCCTGGGTAACTGGAATAGACAGATATGGTCACTTTAAATGACAGAATTGTTTTTGCAGCTCTTCCCAGACATGTCAAACCATTGCTGTGTCACAAAGTAAATATATTAAATTCATACTTGTTTAAAATTTAAATCATTATAAACCACCACATTACCTCCTGTGATAACAGCTGTATTGCAGTAGCTAATAAAATAAATTTAAATTAAATATTGCGAAAGAAATTAATGGACAGACGTGTTCGAACAGAGGATACTATATGATTACATTACATTGGTATGTTTTCAGGTTTCTAAACGTGTCCATGAATCAAACACAGGAGATGATTTTGATACAGTATTTCGGAATACAGTAAAGCCTTGTAAAATACAGAAATTGCGGAGATCTCGAGAATTAAACCTGGTGAATATGGCACCAGCCGTTGTATGTTTTTGGCAGTTTGTGTCTGTGGGAAGGTATAAGAATGATCCATCTTAAAGGGGAGGTTTCACGTTGTATTTTATAAAGCCACATGTTTTACGGGATATATAATGATGGGAAGGGCTGGGAAACACGGGGTCTTGACCATTCATAATTTACCCATTTACTTTATTCTTTTTATCTAAAGCGTTTCAGACGTGAAAACATCTGGAACAAGGAGGCATGCCTTTTATTTCTTACTATTGTGTTTGGAATACAAACAGGTCGTATGACAGTTAGAATGAGGCACAGTGCGTGGTCCCTGCTAGTATTTTATATGGGGCTCAGGTTACGCGGTACACCCACTAACACAGCTTATATGGCCATGTGTTATGCACTAACGTTCATTGAACTCTACCATTGACTGCGTGATGTTTACACAAAAATACTTTCAAGAATTTTTTCCATGTGGGTGAGCTTTTCATGACTTATCTATGGAGAATCAGCAGACATTTGAATGTTTATTTTCATTTTAGCTTGAAAGGAATCAACTTTAGTTGGTTCCACATGCAGTTTGGCGCCAATTGATATTTGTGATTCTTTCCTTGAATTGACAGATAAATTCCAAAAAGTAAGCTGCAGTGGAGGAATTAGGCTTAGGCCTAAATAACTAGAATGAAACCAAAATCTTACCTTGTGAAATATTTTATTAATGCATTCAAAGCAATATCAGAGAAAATATCTATTTTTATACCCCCGTCATATGACGTGTGTCTTATGGTATACCCACCATCCATCCATAAACTTTTAGTGTCGCCTCGATAACTTACTGGGGCTTTGATGGATTTTCAAGAAACTCACCATTACTACTTACCAACTGACTATTTCACCCCAGTTCGATTATGGGCAACATCCAGGCATATTTAATAAGGTCACGGGTCACTAGGTTACTTTGTGGTGTCGCTGCGATAACTTACGAAGAATATGGAGGATTTTGATAAACACATCAGAAATGTTAAACAACAAATTATCTCACCTAAGTTTGATTTCCAGCAAAATCCATGCATGTTCTTAAAATGAGGTCACTGCACTTTGGAGGCACATTGGTGAGTTACCAGAAATCCTATGGATTTTCATGAAATTTTCATCATACATATTTACCAATAAAGTTTCTCACCTGAATTACCTTATCATCAAAATTCATACATATTTAATGAGGTCAGAAGTCACCAGATACACGACGGGCGAATTATGCACGTTTGCTGTGCTCTTGCTAACATTATCTCAGAAGCATTTGATGGTGGTCAAGGTCACATGATCAAACAACTACATTTAAAAGCTGCTTATTGGTTGTTCAGTGTTGTAAATATTCTAAAAAATGTAATTTTGCTGCCAACCCATGGCAGACCCCATGTCACACTTGTCCTCAAGATTCAGAAGACTGAAGGTTGCAAAATATAAATGTTGGTGTTTATTATGAAGTTTTACATCTCATAATAGGCCTTTGGCCCTTCATCAGCTTTTGTGTAAAGCTTTGTAATATTCACCTGTGATACAATAATTGCCAAATTTCAATGAGCACCTACTGGTGGAACATACTGTAATGATTCATTAAGCTCAGAATTTCTAGTGAGAGATGCTTTTCCTTAACAGTTAACTTTAAATTGTTGTGCAAAACAATACTAGTGAATATATCCAAAATTCAGTGTTAGAAAGGCAACTCACAGCTAATGACACAGTCTGATTCAATTTTATGAATTATATTGATGTTAAATGAAGGTTGATGTTGGATGAAGTGGCCAGGGATGTGTAGTTTCATTATAATTCACTCTGCTTTCACAACTGTACAAGGTAAAACATCCCCATCCAGGGTCAGGCATAGATGAATGATCAAGGATAACGTATAAATATTGATGGTTTTTTATTCAGCTTCACAGCAATTTGATTGCCAGCAAACAGGAGATAGAGCTATTGATGTGAGGATTGACATTATGATTAGTTCGTTAGGTGATAATTAGATTGGTTGGAACTGAGTTACCTTGATGTTTTGTGTGAGACTGCAGTAAGGGCTTCGTTGTCGTTTTCATGAACCTAAGTACCCCAGAAGCAAGTTTCTCAAGGCCAAGTGTTCGCAGGGCCCACAGGAGGTGGGCAATTTCACAGCAATTTGGCATGTTGGGGGCCAAGCACCACAACCATATGGAAATCTAATGGAATCTTTGTGGTGGCCCTGCGGGCTTTTTCTGATTGTTTCACGAGGTACCAGAAGATGAACAGAGGTAAAATTAACTCCCTCTGGTGGTAGAGTATTTGCAAGTTAACATCAGATAGGAGGACCATAAATTTCTTGTGGATGTGTTATGGTTATTTAGAAAATGGGTCTGGTACCTGGGATTAATTCCAATCCCGCCAAGACTGATATTATTATTTATTAAAGCTTGTCTGACTGTCAGGGACAAAGTACACTTTGGGTTTCCCCAACCTCCTATGCTCTGCATTCCCTTCGCTAGTTTTGTGTTCACCAGTATTTGCTGTGTTTAGGTTCCAGTATTATACACTTTATGCCAGGTAGGTCAGACAAGGTTAGCCCATGCAGAGAGCCATATAGTAAGGGTGCAGAAAGAGCAGTGACCAGTACCAGCTGAGGTCAGCTGAGGTCATTGTGTTATTTATATGAGCAAATATTGTAGAGGCCAGTGGTATAAAAGGGTCAAACCATCCAACTGCTGCTGCTTGCAAATATTGGTGCCCCCTATTGGCAAATTTGAGAACTGATACCCTGTTAATATCTGTGTGATTTTGACCTCAAAATTTTTCCTGCAATGAATCATTTATGAAAATTACAATTTGCCACAGGTCTGTTAACAATTGTTCCTGATTTTTCCGCAGGTGTTGTAGCACTTGGGTCGTAACTTGGTTACCATGGATGCACAAAGCCTTTAGCTTGGACCTTGGTGATAGATAGGGGGATGGAAATGAGGTCTTTGTTTTAAATAGGAATGACATTTACGGAGGGGACGAAGCCTGCGTTATTTCTCATTGAAAGAATGATTCATTGTCTTGAAAGAAAAGGATCTGACCAAAACAGCTTTGAAACTAGCAAAAATTTGACATTTAGCTGTTGCAGCACCATCGAGAAACAATATCATTGGACTTCCCTCAAGTAGGCGGTATCAATTTTGTCAGGGATATATATGATCAAAGCTACTGGAGGCCATTGGGAGAATTTGCAAGACTTAGTGATCAGCAGGATGAATGTGCTTTCTTTGCGTTTATAGGTGTTCTGAGGCCCTGGTGTCACACTCGTTGCTGTGGTGATTACTACTCTGGCTGTCCCACGCGTTTACCACGTCATTTGTTATATTTCACATGATACCAGTTTTTAAGGAGTATCCAAACGTGATATACATTAGTGTCTTCTGCTATTGTTAATTTGATCCAAAGTTGTTTTTCTGTACAAATAGCTTTCATCTGAAAATGCATGGGTTTTATCTCTTAAATCCCTCCTTTAGAGCAAGCTGCTGGTATTTTGATGACCTGTGGTGCAAGCATGAATGGGAAACAGTGGTTGTTTAACCTTGAGATCGGAGAACAATAGGTTGTTTGTAGTGAGGATAAGTAAAAGGAAGTGACCTCACCCCAATACAAGACAGTTCGGGGTAAAATGAAGGGGTATCAGGTATAAGCTTTCCAGTTAGCCATCAAAAATACCACGATGAGGGTGTGGTCTCCGAGAACAGATGGAACATGTATTACGCTTGATGATGTGCAAGAAATGTGGCACCATCGGTTCATATGTCATTTCGACGCAGCCCAGATGAGTGTAAAGAAGTGATGATTAGGGATTCAGAGATGCAGCAATGTAACTCATGTAACTCGTGTGCATTAATGGGGGCTGCCGTGAAGTGAGAGCACTACCCTCACACATTGACCTGCCCGCTGCCCTAGCCAGCTTCACGCTGTGTAGCTTCTGAATGGGCCTGACAGTCGTGTATTTACAGAGCTTGGCTCTCTGCTGCGGAGATGTAGATGAGTTAAAGGATGGTTACTGTGGATAACATCAGCTCAAACATGGCTACCAGCCAGCCTGGTACCTATTGGCTCCACTGCCAAACTTTCTCAGGGAAATCATGGATACAAATGCTATATGCCATGTGTTTATGATAACTCAACCGAGGCATTATAATGATCAGTGCTTAAAGGGTAGACTCTCCTCCTGCTCATACTTATATTATTGAATATTAAACCTGAAGCCCCCAATAGATCATTCACTTATTAAACTGTGTTTCTTCCCTATGTGCTTCTGTGTCTTCACTGACAAAATAAATTGTCCAAACTTTTTAGTTGAATGTCCAAATTCTACATCTTTGAATATGTCATTTATAGTTTCATTTGGTCATGTAAACCTAAGGATTTATTATGAATTATTCATGCTTATGCCTTAATTATCTGTAAAAAAAAGGAAGTAATCAGTCCATGTATAAGACCAAAGAGAGCATATTTGAGAAAAAAAACGTCTGTTTAGCATATCAGTTTTTGTAAGAATTGCAATATGATAGGCATGCTCAGTTTTCAAAGCTCAAACAGGTCTTATAGAAATATTTCTTTTTTTTTTTGCTAAATGTGGTATCTAGTGCAGAATTTTTCCCCCGTAGTAACCTGGGAAATATTTTTAATCCTTTGTCAATAAAAAAAAAAACTTATCTAAATGAGGCTCGTCAGTGAATTGTCTGTACTGAGTGACCTCACACATTACCTAAACAGGGGATAAAGCACTGGAGGAAGCAATGTTATGGACTTTGGTATTATATCATACAAATAAGCCAAATTAGCATAGTATCGATGGCCTACGACAAGACTTGCCCTGCACCATGTGTATGCTATCAATATTTAATCGGATTTTGGGTGCAAGGGCAGGTGCCAGAATTTTTCTGTATTCTGCCTGTTGACTGGCCAGCTGCTCATAACATTCTCCTGGAATCCTCCAGGGGCTGCAGGTCTTTCATGCCTGCAGTTACGTGGCTCCCTATTACTGCTTTTGGCATACTAAATATCAGGCGGGGACATATTGGTAGTCCAGACATTGAATGTCATTTGTTGTTCATGGAATGAAAAAACTGCTATGTTCCTTTAGGTGTGTCCATTGAATGAAATGTGTCTTAACATCATAATCGCTACTTTCAGTCCTATTCCAGGGTTTTAAAAAATATTAATGGGTTCTTAAAGAAATAAAAGCAGAATTGGCTTCAGTTTTACCTGTTTAAATGCCATTATCATTTTCTAATCTCACAAAACAATTATATTTGTGTTACTTATCGTCTTCTCTTGAGACCTTGATTATATAAGCCTGTTCTGCGATTCCCATCCCAGGTAATTATTACATAAACAATATTTGCTGTATACAGAGCAAGTACACATGGGGTAAACACTTCAGGTAACATTTACTTCAAAGGCAGGTAAGCCTCACTGGATTTGCTGGGGATTGTTACCCTGACAAAAAGGACATGTCTGGTCAAGACAAGGGACAGCCACACGACAAGCACCCCTATGATGGTTATTTAGTTGGTTGAAAATAGAAGTGCTATATTGATTTGCAGAAAGCCTTTGATGTTCTGCTGCACATCTCATTTCCAGTGTTGTCTCTACCATCATTGATTGACATCAGAAACATTTTTACCTGTCAAGATGGACGGGTTACCACAAGATGACCCCCATAACAAGGTTTAAGATTTTTTCATGGTTTTCTTTGCTGAAAGAGAGAGTTGCAGGCAGATGGTTTCTATGACAATTTTTATTGGACGGCAGTTCCCAGAACACTGAGCTCAGGACCCTGCCGGGTATTTATTGAATTTTGTTGCTTTCCAGATCCTGGAGGATTGTTATTTTTCATTGCTGATTTTTATATCTTTTCTTCATTTTTATTCATCGAATATCAAACACACATAGGTAACATAATTAAAGATGTGCCATTTCTCAAAAAAACTTAAATGTTTTAGGAGGTAAAAGTTTAATGGATTTGCTTTTCAAATTTTTTAAAGTTTACACTTTGACTTATGTTTCTGCAGCTACAAATCTTGTTTTGCAGCTTTTTATATGCAAATTTAAGTGAACTATATTTTTGGTCTTATTGTATTGATACTGATAGTTAAATATAAAATCTGTAACATAAGTAATTCAGTTATTTGCTGTAATGCACTTCTGCTGCATCCTGCTAGAAGACAAAGGTTGGTAAATGTCATCTTGAAAAATTAAGAAATGCGGTGGTACATCCATTAACTATAAAAGTGTCATTGCAATAACTACCGTAGATCCACATTTTCCCACTGCACGTCCTCTAATGGCCGCACCCCATATTCGTAAAATATCTGGAAGGCTCCTTCACTGGAGTAAAAAATTCCAAAAACCTTACTTAATGGCCGAACCACATTCTCACCACGTTCAGTTGCTGGGTGGAGTATGGGAACACAACGAAAAAGGTTCTTTTCTTAAATGCTAGGCTGCAGCTTGGAATGCAGCTGCGGTATGCTGATATGTGGTCAGGCATAAGAGTTTTGGGAAACAGTTGCAACTGTGTAGCTTGACTTTGCTATTTAATTAATTTAATTAATTGGTTAAACAGCCTGATCAACTGGATTACAATAGATGACAACTTGTTCAGTTTATGACGCCTCATCCAAGACTAATTCTAGAAGTGCAGCTAAATTAATTTGACACATCACTGAATGCCAGAGAATCTTGCGCCTTTAACTTGGCTGATTAAAGTTCAATGGGACGTCAAAGCATTATATGGCGCGACAGTAATTTAAATATTATTTAGACATTGTCGGTCGTTTAACAATGAAACATTTAAATAAACGACACCCGCGTCGGTGATCATATTGCCAGAACACCTAAGGTTGTGCTGCTCATAATATATGCAAAATGGTGTCCGAACTGTCAACCGGCAAAACATGCCACCTAAATGATTACGAAACTAGCGGGCCTTGGGGTACCTTGCGCCTTTACCCAGGCTAATTAAACTTCCATGGGACATCAAAGCCAACAGTACTCTTTGTGATGATTTTTATTTACACTCTATACAACGTCGGTCAATTAACAACCTTGACAAAACCTTTGAATAAACGGATCCTGCATCAATGTTCCGCAGCCTGTGCGTGTACTCCCAGGGTCCTGCGGATCATTATATATGAACACTTGAACCCGAACCTTCTGCTAGCAAAACATGCCATATTAAAAGATTACGGTACTAGCTGGTGGGGTTATGACCTTTGAGCGCCATCTGTTGGCAATGTGATGAATGAAGAAGTATCTGAACGTGAACACAGGTTTAATTGCCGAAGAATGTATGGTCTTTGGTCATCTTTTGTTTGACAGTTTATTTAAAAAGAAATGACGTTTAAAAAAAGTATTTTAAAATAATGTTTTACCCGTATTGCAGCCATAATATAGGTACAACCATTAGTCTGGTTAGAGTGCATAATTGGTTAGAGTGCATAATTTGGCGAGTGAATATTGATCTTTTATCAATCATTGCATGAAAATGGCTATGGTATGTAAATGACTCAGAAATTAAATTTAATAATACATATAAGCCTGTTTAAAATATCAATTTTACATTAAAAAAAATTAATAATGATTAAAATTAATATACAAATATGCAGTATCATTAAATACACGTTCTCAGTATTCACGTCCTCCTTCCTCAGCCTGTTATCGCCATTGCGCCTCAGCGGGCTGTTGAGTCTCATGTACATGTTTGAATTTAGCCTAACCTATAGCCACATCCCTCGTCGAGAAATATTAGTCAGGATTTTCAGCTGCAAGTCTTATTTTAATAACCGCAGCAGGAAAGCGTGGATCTACGGTAACCAGAGCTTTGATGGATTATCACAGAACACACTAAGGCTTCTTACCTATAGATTATCTCTCCTGAGTTTGATTTTAGGCAAAATCCACACCTATTAAAGCTGTCTAGAAGTCACCAGGCTTCATTCTTGTATTGCCATGATAACTTAGCAGGAGTATGATGGATTTATGTGAAACTCAACACAAAATGTTAACTAGTATAATACCTTGCCTAAATTTGATTCCTGGCAAATTCCATGCATATTTAATGAGGTGAGTGGTCATCAGAATTTGGTGGCACCCTAATGACTTATCAAAAAGCTGATAGATTTTAATAAAATTAATTATATTTACCAATGGAGTATCTCACCTGCATTTAGTTCCCGGCAGAATCAACACATATTTAATTTGGTCAAAGGTCACAGGTCACAAGACTTGTGACAGGCGTATTATGGACTGTAGCAGTGCTCTTATTCTGTTAAGTAAAGAATGGTTAATCAGTTCTGCTTTCGGTCTCAGTTGTCTATTGCAGTCATTGCCTTCATTTTAATCATTCTAACATCTGATTTGCAAGTGCTTGTGTACGATTAACCCACTCCTTTGAATTATATCATTGACCCTTTCACGAGAAAAAAACACAGATTTACAAATTTGTATCAAGTTATTTCATTGGACAAGCATACCACCATATTTAATATCTTTTTAATAGATTATTTATCATGATAAGTGATCATGAGGCTTGAGCAATCCTTCGTATATTTTTCTATGGTCATTTTAGAGTGTTTAGTTAAAATCAACTGAGACATCTGGTGTATGTGTACCCTTGTGACTATATCTTCGTGCTTTTGAGTTTAGACATTTTCCATGTTGTTAAGTAAGTCCATGTTAGGCCTGTCAGCCATGATATACCGGTTGAGAGTACCTTCCTTACACATGGAGTGAGCTTATTTGTAATTTTATCTGCGGTGCCTGGAGCTATCACATTTTACTCTCAGGTGGAGAAGTGCAACAAAGCATACAGAAAAACTACTGAAAGCTAAATCTGATCACCGCAGAAATGTAAGTGAAACCATTTGCATCAGCGAAAAATTAGTTCCTTCCTGCGCTGAGCCATGATGATTAAATGCACTAAATGAAACAGCCTAGAAAATTGACAGCTCTTCAAAATAGCTATTTTGCCAAGTGGATGGCAGTACGTTGTGCCACTGGCATGAGCATATCAGAATATTGATTATAACTAGTTCGTGGAGTTAATATATATATGTGAAGATAAAATCATGAGTGCTGAGCTGTTTGAAATAGAGACTCATCAATCACAGTATTGTCTGTACTGTTATCTGAAGGAGCAGCGTATCGTAACAGTATCCAGCAACTGGGTTCACATCAGGGTAACTGAGACCTACTCAATCAGAGCCTAATTGAAAGTAGTTTATTATAATGATAACTGAGGAAATTATTTATTTATAAAAAAAGGTTTATCCATTTTGATTCCCTGTGTTGGATTCATCAGCACTATCTTATGGCATGATTAAGCCTGAACATACTATACTGCCAGTCTAAGGGTAAACATGTTAGTTTAATGTCTAAACAATCACAGCAGGAACTTCCACAATATTTCCCCTCATGTTGACTAGCATTTAGTCCCTTAGCACATCAACATTTACTGACTTAATGACATGTCTACATCGTATGTCATGAGGTTCAAGCATGTCCTCCAGGTTAATTGCTATATGTATGTTCAACAAAAGGTGGGACAGAGACTGCACTCACCTCAGGCTTACTAGACATCATCTGAAGTTATTAACCTATGTCCTAGGTTAAGGGAGCTGTCACAGGTTTTGATTGGCTGTGGGGGAAGCAGATTTTAGTAACAGGGGTGTCAGGGGGTTTGTCCACTGGTGATAGAAGGGTGTTTGGAATATCTTACAACTGAACTGAGGCTACTGGTATGTCATGCTATTTTTCAGATTAATACTCCCATAAACAAAGTTTGGCATACCGGTTATTGTGCTGTTAAAGTTACCTGATGTAAGAAGCATTTAGATATCCTTTGAGGAATTCAGGAAAGACCTTCTTATACTAGTTGCTGCATGCTATTTTACACAGTGAGTGCAGGAGTTTGCGTAGCTGACAGTTACAAGGGCCCAAGTATAATGGTACATCAAGTTACTGACAACTCCTGCTTTGCAAAGAGTTAACACTGGTTTAGCTGGAATTTAGTACAGCCTTATGGAGGTTCTCTTTATGGGTACAAATGTCTGATAGACTTTGCGGAAAGTTTATGATATAAAAATGACAAAATAATTCAGATATCCTGGACTTCTTTTTTTTATTACTTAATTGACTCATGTTGACCATGTTAGTGTTTTCTGTGCATATCTAGGTATAAAAAGCCTGTTGTCATGACATACACAGGATCACGGTTTTCCACGGAGTTCCTGATTTATAAACTCTGCTAGGTCTTCCTCCCACAGGGTTTCCTGTAAACCTTGAGTACAGGAAACATTTGGTTCCATCACCGACAAGGAAAAAAACGGAGACACTAAACAGAAGACAGTTATAAACGGCTGGTTTCCATGGCAGGTTAAGAATGCTTCAGAAATCAGGGATTTTTTCATTGAAATACAACAAGCCTGACGGTCAAGATGGACTCGAGAATATTCACTGGCAAATTAAGCAGTTGTGTTATGTATATGCTATGAAACAATAGGTATCAAATCACTCTTGGCTTAAATTTACAGATTATAAATAAGAAATTAGAAATATGCCCAGATTTGTGAACAACAGTGGCTACTAAACTGTTGAAAGTATCCTGCTTGGGTATGTATTGATATTTGGGTAAAAGAGAGCTGGTGCCAACAGGAGTTGTAAGGGATGCCGGACAGAGGCTGGATTAATTTAAACTGGTTATGGACTGGAAACTAACTTAAAGTGATGAAAAGCAGGCAGGAAACTTGATTTATCATCGGTTAAGTGTCTCAATCAGTTAATGCATAAACCAGTGCTTTTTTTACTGTTGCTAAAATTGATTTCTACCTCCGGTATTTGATGGAGGTAAGAAATGAGAAATTTGATACATTTTGCACAAGACTTGACTTCAAATTCATTATTTCAGGAAATAAAATTAGATCATTTCTTTCTGAATATCTGATCAGGGTAAAAACATCAACATGGCTGCATATCCAATGCAAGGGGGAACTTCCAAGGGCTTGTTTCCGATATTGTGTACTGTTAAATTATTCATGAGGGATGGTAATTTTAATCTAGGATGAAAGGCTAATATCATCATCAGAAAACAGAACAGAAACAAAAAAAAAATCTGACTCAAAAATAATTGCATATGATGTTATATATTAAAGTTGTTATACATAATATGTTGACTTGTACATCCCTTCATATGTTTTTTAACCTTTGGTAATATTTCCAAGAAATATAAATTATAAATTTTATTTATTATACATGGATTGTACAACTAGTTATAATAACTAATACGAGGCACTCTCCATGGTAGGGATGTCGGCGCTCGGTAGTCAGTAAGGATTTGTAAGGAAAATGATATTTTAAAGAGCAAAATGTCATAAACATTAAAATTATCATATTTTTGTATATTCTCAATCTGTTTTTAGTCCATGAAATAAATCCAATTTATGCTTGTAAATTCGGTAGGCAGACTGTATATATTCTGTTTTTGGTCAGTGAAATCAATCCATTTTATGCTTGTAAATTCAGTAGACAGACTAGTGGAGATAAGATTGTGGAACTTGAATGTAAGCTCTGGGAAAGATCTAGGGCTGGCTTTGAAAGAGCAAGTACCATTTCATGACTGTAAAAAAACAGTATAAACAGAGCGATGAGGCCGTGGTTTGCTCCCAGTTGACGGCCCTCACCTGGCTTTGTCAGAGGATCTAGCCTACGTAATCAGGTTGGGTTCTGGCCAGGGATGGCCTAGTTGGTTTTCGTATCAAAGGCTGATTGCTGGGTTCAGATATCAAACAAAACTTGGTCGTTCAACCCTAGTTTCATCCAGTGTTTAGACAGCTTTCTTGGTTTTAAGGTCAGTCAACCAAAGAGCCCTTGTTTGACAGTTTCTTCAGTTGGCTGGTCACATGACATATCATCCCTGCTTAAAGGGGCCCATTCCAGTATATGATGTCTATTAACTAAAGATAATCATTTAAACCTTTTATGAAAATAGGATAGAAAACATTGATCCCACCGCACATAGGCTGTTTGTTTTGTATATCCATGTATCCATAAAATGTTGGCTACTGGCCAAAATAATCCAAACGCTTTTGGCAAGGACATCTGGTGGCAAGTCTTAGAACCTAGAACTTTTTGCAGAGGGCGTTTTGCAACTAGCGACTGTTAACTTTTGCATATATGCAACCAACCAACAGGTCTAATGGTTTATCCATTTTTCAACAATTTGTGGGAACTAACAGCTCACACATCCATCACGGACGGGTTATAAAGACTTTTCTTAACAGGCATTAATTAGAGTATATTATAATAGAGTAACCTGGAACTGATATAAATTCTATAAAACAGGTTCGTGAAAAGTTTGTTTTAAACGTATACTTGGACCACACACTCTGTTGTTCATTCATTTATCCAAAGCCTTGATATTTTTACTGTTCATCTTTAAGTCCAGACCTTTTAAATTTTATGTTTTAATTCAAGTCAATAATATGAACATATGTGATCATCAACTCTAAGACAGAAGATCCAGGAGTCTTTAAGATCAGCTTATGTTTGAAGCCAGCAATTGTAAAAACTATATTAGGAACAAATATATGTAAGCTTCAAGCCTGTAAATTCACACCCTAGTTATATTTATTTGCATACAGGTAAAAATATGTAAATCATATGTAAACCACTGTATAGCCAGGCAAGTGAAAATATTTAAATCTAAGGAAATATGAGGTAGGAGGGTTTTATGATCCAAAACAGAAAAATTGAGCCTTAACTATAGAGCGCAATAGTAGGAGGTCCCGTTTTAGTGAAAGAGCCATTGTTTAAGTTGATTTAAGTTGGTCAATTTATTTATTTTTAGCAGTGCCAATCAAAAGTTGGCAATAATTTCAGTAGAGAGGCCTGATCGTTGCCTGCAGACTGACAGCTAGGTTTGTTTACAATGACCGCGTTAGTGAAGCCGATGAGACGACTTTAACGTTGGACCTTGATTACGGCATCAGCGAGAACGAACTGATGAAAACAGTAGTAATCCTGGAATGTCGCAGGGTAATGATTGCATGCTTGGTCGAGCCTGGTTGTCATACTATATCACGATCTATCACTCCTCACTAACATTATTTAGTGATTTTTTTAATCAGGTCTGTAACATATAGAAATGATATACAAGGCATGCCAGAGCCACGGGTCAGCTGCTGTTTGGATAGCTAGACAGGATGTCCCGCGCGGGGCCAGAAGCCCTCCCCGCAGTATTTCCACTGGAACAATCCATGAGCAAACAAGACATTTATTAAATACTAAATTCCTTGTCCCTTAAATTTATTTTATTTTTTGCAGATAAAGCACCTTCCATAAGATATGCTTAGATATTTATACAGTACATCTGTATATATTGTAACATGTTATGTTATATGTTGTCACATATTATTACATATATAACTTTGTTTTTGTTTTTTGTTTTTGCACTGACTGCTCTTGAGCCACCATTTATAAAGCTTATAGTAAGGATGTTACAATTAATGCATTGAACAATTAATGCATTTAAAAGTAACCTCTGGATTAAATTATAAAAACCCCAAAGTAAGTTTGTCTCAATTATTAAAATTGTTGCATGTACCACCCCTCACTGAACTGTCAAATTAGGGTAAATCGGAAAATCAGAAATTTATTACTAAAGATATAATTGAATGGAGAATAGAGTTAAAGTTAAAGAATTGATTATTGGAATTGATTTTAAGGCCCCTTACAATTCACAGGGCGATTATACAGCACACTGAATGGTGAGAGTGTAGTTTAGAGAATTTTTAACCAAGGCTTTCCAACAGGCATGTACATATATTTTAATATATTACTTTTATTGTGTCTTAAATAGATGAGAAGGTTTTATGTATATATATATATATATATATATATATATATATATATATATATATATACAAAAAAAATGACTATTAATGGAATAATATCATTTTTATTAAGAGCGTCAGATTTGGGTGTACAACGGATATTGGCCATTGTTTACACAGTGACTTCAGTGACGTTATAAAAGAATAACGTTTTGACCGATAATTGAACTCTGTGGCAAAAGGGTATGAGCACAAAGTCTGAAGTACACAGTTATAATTATTCAATTTGTATAACAATTATTTTATTTACATGTTCACCTCCTTTATAAATATAGAGTATTTATAAAATTAATGTTTACAAATGTGTACATAAATGTGTAAAAAGTGTCAGTAAATAAAACCTCTACACATTTACCCCCTATAAAGGCTTGCTTCTAAAGAGAAGTAATATTTATTTGGGCACTGATTATATACAGGAGACATTTTTTAAGGCATACCTGAAGGACTTCATTGTTAGGAGGTTTGTTTTTAAGGTATATTGAGAGATGCAAGAGACCTGTTGCTTGAGTAATTATTGACATTGGTAGTGAAGGCAATAATTGCCCGGCTGGAGGCAGGAAAATCAGGTACCACGAGAAGTTGCCACAATGAGCGGGAAATGGAGAAGCCATGCATAGGTAGAGACACCGGACGTAAAATCCAGGCCAGTAGCTGTATCGAAGAAATATTACCTGATGAAATGCTTGTGTACGCAAAAAACAGATCCACATATAGGAAGGGGCTGCCGGATCGAATAAACCTCCCAAGCTTTCTGATGCTGCTGTTTGTCAGTTCGGGGACTTCGTTTCCCACCTGCAAAGTCATGGAGGTATTCATGGCCCCTTGAAGAAGGCAGGTGACAGGAGCAATTAAAACATTATGCTACAGAAATTGGTACCCTACCAAATAATGTATAGCACTTCTAACCACATGTGTGAGCCACTTTTAACTTTGGCCATGACTTGGTTTACGGATCTCGTAGCCATAAAGGTGTTGCTACTCTCAGGTTTTACGACTTTGTTTTGTTGCTTTATTGAGGGTTCAAGACCCACACTGTTCTATTCCAGTAAATCATGGTGTCATCCTCTATCCGTTATAAGCCTATCTTAAATACACTGGTTTTATAGTATCGGCAGAATCCATTCTTATGTCTGTTTGTATGTCTGTCTAGTTACCTGTGGGTTACCAGGATAATCAAATTTGATGGATTTTCATGAAACTCACCCTGACTGTATACAACCCAATGTTTCTTGCTTGAGTTCAGTTCTCGGCAAGACTTGTGCATATTTACTGAGGTCAGAGGTCACTAGACTATTGTGCTGTTGCCAAAATATTTGATGGATTTTGATGAAACTCACTGTGATTGTTAATATTTACCAATAAATTATCTCAACATAGTTTAATTCTTAGTAAAATCTGCACATACTTAAATGAGGTCAGAGGTCATCACAAGACATTTAACAGGTAAATAACATACTCTTGTTTTGTTCTTGTTCTCAGCGTTTTGAGCTTATCAGCTCATTGCTAGCAGGTCATTTGTTAAGATGACTGACCACTTATGGCTCATTATAGTGGACCATTGACCACTTTTGCATCATAATCAAGGGCCATTGACCATTTCTAACTCACAGTAATGTCCCTTTGACCAGTTTTGCTTCATGCATATATATCACTGACGCTTGTAACCTCTTCTCAATTACCCATTGGATGTGACATGCTTCTTGCTTCTAGGCCACTGACCAGCTTAACTTCATAGTGGTTGACCATTTATTGTATCCCCAGACAAAGTCGGGGGATACTATGTTTTCATACCGGTCCCGCCGCCGCCGCCGCCGCCGCCGCCGCCGCCGCCGCATATGAATCTTGTTGGCGCGATAACCCAAAAAATATTTCACGGAACTTTACCAAACTTGGTATATGTATAGATATGGGTAAGAGGACGACGCCTATTTAAAATGAGGTCATGACCTTTACTAGGAGAGTGTCCTTGACCTTGAATAGGTCCAATTTTGGGGAAAATCCCACAAATTCTTTAATATCTCAAGAAATCTTGCATGGATTTATCCCAAAATCAAGTTGATGGAAGATCATGGATAGGGTTGTCATGTTCCAGAAACTGGTGGCGCCACCTATTATTCTTTACTTGTTTTCGTGCCGTTTAATACCCTAAAAATTGCCACCTTACAGCACTGTGAGCATTATAAGTCAAAAACTAATGGACAGATTTCTTTTAAATTATGCATATACATAGGTATGGGTTATGGGATGATGCTTATTTAAATTGGGGTCATGACCTTTCCTATGATAGTGGCCTTGACCTTGAATATTGCCATATATGGTGAAAATCACACACCTCTTATCATATCTCCAGTGTTGATAGCCATATGGATTTCAAACATGACTTATGTATGGCCCACCACTAAAGTAAGAACCCTATAGGTTCTAGGGTCATGAGGTCAAAGGTCAAGGTCACTGGACTGGCATTTTAAAAGATACTGTGGATGCATTTTAAGCCAAACTTTCATCCCAGGTCTTCCATCTTGAATATATAGCTCACTTGCCAATAATGGATGATCCATATAAATTTTGGGGTCACAAGGTCAAAGGTCAAGGCCACAGGAGCTATCTGTCCAAAAATTAGTTTCTGGATGATAATTCCTGCTTTTATTGATGTAATGATTTCAAAATTGACTTATATATGTCCCATTGAAATAGCAAGACCCAAATTGATTTTGGGGTCATGAGGTCAAAGGTCAAGGTCACAGGAAACCTCTTTAAAAAGATTGTGGATGCATTTTCTGCCAAACAAATCATCTCAGATCTTTCATCTTGCACATATAGTTCACCTGCCAAGAGTGGAAGACCCCTATCAATTTTGAGGTCACAAGGACAAAGGTGAAGGTCACAGGAGCCATATGTCCAAAAATTAGTTTCTGGATGATAATTCCTGCTTTTATTGATGTATGGATTTCAAACTTGACTTATATATGTCCCATTGGAAAAGCAAGACCCAAATTGATTTTGGGGTCATGAGGTCAAAGGTCAAGGTCACAGGACACATCTTTTTTAAAAAGATGCGGATGCATTTTCAGCCAAACATTTCATCTCAGATCTTTCATCTTGCACATATAGTTCATTGCCAAGAGAGGAAGAACCCTATCAATTTTGAGGTCACAAGGTCAAAGGTGAAGGTCACAGGAGCCATCTGTCCAAAAATTAGTTTCTGGATGATAATTCCTTCTTTTATTGATGTTTGGATTTCAAACTTGACTTGTATTTGACCTATTGGAAAAGCAAGACCGGAATTGAAATTGGGGTCATGAGGTCAAAGGTCAAGGTCACAGGAAACCTCTATAAAAAGATTGTGGATGCATTTTAAGCCAAACTTTCATCCCAGGTCTTCCATCTTGAATATATAGCTCACTTGCCAATAATGGATGATCCATATAAATTTTGGGGTCACAAGGTCAAAGGTCAAGGCCACAGGAGCTATCTGTCCAAAAATTAGTTTCTGGATGATAATTCCTGCTTTTATTGATGTAATGATTTCAAAATTGACTTATATATGTCCCATTGAAATAGCAAGACCCAAATTGATTTTGGGGTCATGAGGTCAAAGGTCAAGGTCACAGGAAACCTCATTAAAAAGATTGTGGATGTATTTTCAGCCAAACAATTCATCTCAGATCTTTCCTCTTGCACATATAGTTCACCTGCCAAGAGTGGAAGACCCCTATCAATTTTGAGGTCACAAGGTCAAAGATGAAGGTCACAGGAGCCATTTGTCCAAAAATTAGTTTCTGGATGATAATTCCTGCTTTTATTGATGTATGGGTTTCAAACTTGACTTATATATGTCCCATTGGAAAAGCAAGACCCAAATTGATTTTGGGGTCATGAGGTCAAAGGTCAAGGTCACATCTTTAAAAGGATGTGGATGCATTTTCAGCCAAACCTTTCATCTCAGATCTTTCATCTTGCACATATAGTTCACCTGCCAAGAGAGGAAGAACCCTATCAATTTTGAGGTCACAAGGTCAAATGTGAAGGTCACAGGAGCCATCTGTCCAAAAATTAGTTTCTGGATGATAATTCCATCTTTTACTGATGTATGGATTTCAAACTTGGCTTTGTTATTGACCCATTGAAATAGCAAGACCCAAATTGATTTTGGGGTCATGAGGTCAAAGGTCAAGGTCACAGGAAACCTCTTTAAAAAGATTGTGGATGCATTTTCTGCCAAACAATTCATCTCAGATCTTTCATCTTGCACATATAGTTCACCTGCCAAGAGTGGAAGACCCCTATCAATTTTGAGGTCACAAGGTCAAAGGTGAAGGTCACAGGAGCCATATGTCCAAAAATTAGTTTCTGGATGATAATTCCTGCTTTTATTGATGTATGGATTTCAAACTTGACTTGTATATGTCCCATTGGAAAAGCAAGACCCAAATTGATTTTGGGGTCATGAGGTCAAAGGTCAAGGTCACAGGACACATCTTTTTTAAAAAGATGTGGATGCATTTTCAGCCAAACATTTCATCTCAGATCTTTCATCTTGCACATATAGTTCATTGCCAAGAGAGGAAGAACCCTATCAATTTTGAGGTCACAAGGTCAAAGGTGAAGGTCACAGGAGCCATCTGTCCAAAAATTAGTTTCTGGATGATAATTCCTTCTTTTATTGATGTTTGGATTTCAAACTTGACTTGTATTTGACCCATTGGAAAAGCAAGACCGGAATTGAAATTGGGGTCATGAGGTCAAAGGTCAAGGTCACAGGAAACCTCTATAAAAAGATTGTGGATGCATTTTAAGCCAAACTTTCATCCCAGGTCTTCCATCTTGAATATATAGCTCACTTGCCAATAATGGATGATCCATATAAATTTTGGGGTCACAAGGTCAAAGGTCAAGGCCACAGGAGCTATCTGTCCAAAAATTAGTTTCTGGATGATAATTCCTGCTTTTATTGATGTAATGATTTCAAAATTGACTTATATATGTCCCATTGAAATAGCAAGACCCAAATTGATTTTGGGGTCATGAGGTCAAAGGTCAAGGTCACAGGAAACCTCTTTAAAAAGATTGTGGATGCATTTTCAGCCAAACAATTCATCTCAAATCTTTCCTCTTGCACATATAGTTCACCTGCCAAGAGTGGAAGACCCCTATCAATTTTGAGGTCACAAGGTCAAAGATGAAGGTCACAGGAGCCATATGTCCAAAAATTAGTTTCTGGATGATAATTCCTGCTTTTATTGATGTATGGATTTCAAACTTGACTTGTATATGTCCCATTGGAAAAGTAAGACCAAAATTGATTTTGTGGTCATGAGGTCAAAGGTCAAGGTCACAGGACACATCTTTAAAAAGATATGGATGCATTTTCAGCCAAACAATTCATCTCATATCTTTCATCTTGCACTTATAGTTCTCCTGCCAAGAGAGGAAGAACACTATCAGTTTTGAGGTCACAAGGTCAAAGGTGAAGGTCACAGGAGCCATCTGTCCAAAAATAAGTTTCTGGATGATAATTCCTGCTTTATTGATGTATAGATTTCAAACTTGACTTGCATATGTCCGATTGGAAAAGCAAGACCCAAATTGATTTTGGGGTTATGAGATCAAAGGTCAAGGTCACAGGACACATCTTTAAAAAGATCAAGGTCACAGGACCAACATCTTCAACAAGATTGTGGATCGTTAGATGGAATAAACAATAAAAATGCCAAGTGTCAGTATATGCTGCTAAAAATGGGGGTCTGTTCTTGTAGGAGGGGGGCCTACTATGTCTGGGGATACTCTGGCACCTGCGGTGCCAAGAAATGTCTAGTTAGCTTCTGCTTGTGTACTTTTGACCAGGGCAACTTCATAACAGTTTACTGTTAATGAGATACACATTTCCTTGTGGACCACTAACATGCCTAACTGCCTGGGAGTTGAGTTCGGATGAGGTTTTGGTCATGCTGGGGTACCAGTGACCATTTTGACCTTGTGGCAGTCGGATGTAGATTCACTCAGAGTTTTATATTAGTTGCCAACTGGTCATTTCTTTATTTTAAATTTCACTTTGAATTACATAAACATCAGGATTTTGAAGTTATCTTGTTTGTAATCATTGCTTGTATGAGGTACATATGAATAAACAGTTCCTTTAATGGACATGTATATTCCTTTAATGGATATACAGATTCCTTTAATGGATACCCGTACCCAGATTCTTTTAATAGATATCCAGATTCCTGTAATGGCTATACAGATACCTATCATGGATATTAAGATTATCAGTTGGACTACATTATTTAGCCCAGTTGGATTTTTTGGGAATGTAATATTTTTGTAAAGTGCATTTCTCCCGCAAATTTTAACACAAAGTGTTTCATCCAAGTCCTCTTGAAAGTGAATCATGCAGACATTCTAAAAAATAATTTTTTTTTAATGTAAAAAAATTAAATTTATACAAATGTGTTTTCATGCAACTTAGCTTGACCTTTGATTTTACAAATGTTTGATAAAAAAATGAGTTTTTCAGTATTAACAGTTTTATTGTTCATATTCTTAAAGGGGCCAAATCAACAATAAAGCATGTTGAATTAGCACAAAAAATATCTTCTAACCTTTCAGATAAATCTGTACATGATCATATGTGTCAGCATAAACACAGCGCGTGGGCCATGTGCATTGTGAAGCCATAACACGTGTCAATCAGGAGATGCCCTGACTGACTTGGCTAAAAAAATATAATACATGTTCCCGCTGGCTGTAACGTACATCACATGTTGTGGCTCACAATCGGACCTCTGGTCAAGCTGCGTTGTTATTGTAAACAGACACACATGGACTGTGTTTAAAACATGCAGAGCCATAACAAGGTGTTAAACAGCCGTATGCGAGGTACTGAGACTGTGTGCTGGGATGGTTTTGTAGAAAAACTTTTGTATAAAGCAAAACTGAACTGCAGATAGTATGAAAGAACAGGCATAATATTGCTCCTGATTATGTCCCTTTAAATTATTCCCTTAGTGAGAGTAAAACAAATGATAAATTGTATAGAAAATGATGTCAGTCATGATATGATTATGGCAGTCACTTAATGACTCACATGATGACTTGGGTGGCTCTGAAAAGCAGTCCTTGAAGTCCATGGTTTACCTACACACTGTTGCTTTTGGTTGACAGTATCTTTCCTGTATGGCTGCATGGGACAACATTTATTCTGAAATCCCCCCCCCCCCCCCCCTCAATCTCTCAGGTGTATTGATACACTTTAAATGATAGGTCCAGATGATGAATGTTAAGATATAATAGTCATTCTGACAGTTCATTATTATTATCCATTCATCTGTATGTCATCTTTACATATTGCCAGCTGTCCGCTGACCCACATTGATCAAGCAGATGGACTACTGCTGTCTGGCATTTCTTTTACTGTAATAGCCTCAGTGCACAAAAGTTAGAATTATACGCACCCTTGGTATTTATTATTTTCCGTCATTGTGTGCAGAGTTGGGGAAAAAAAGCAATAAAAAACAAAACAGGATAGATATGTCTTGTTTAATAATTATCATGGTTTACACCACGTGGGCTGCAGGTAAATGAAGTGGTCGCATGATAGATTACCCACAATGCATCAGTGATGATTGACCTGGGAGACCTCCGTTACAGGAATCCCTTGAGGGGACAGGGGTCCCTTTGGAGGGCAGGGGTTTAAAAAAGATACACTGCCGTTCCCCTGTGGCTCTGCTAGGTCATTGATTTCTTTACTTGGGACATCGTAGTTAACCGGGATGGGAATGCACTTGTTGACCCCAGAAATCATGATTATGACTAATACAAAGTATGCTGTCACTGTGCATGTCAGGTGTTTTTTTTTCTTGGTGATCCTTTTTGATCAGTTGTGTTCTCTGGAGAATCAATAACTGTAGGCTTTATTTTTATCTATAGCATTATCCTTTTAGTAATACTTGAATATTACTGGTTCTTGCCTTTGGACAGGTCTGCAGAACTTCATCTGGGAAAAGTTTTTCATGGGCCAAGTTGTCACCCAGCCAGGTTTTCAGTAAGCCAAGCTGGATACACTAGTGTATTAGCTATGATAGCCCCTTCATGAAATAATGTGAAATCCCTCTAGATTTCCAAAAAATATTGGAAATGACACCCCTTACAACGCATTTAATTTTGCATGGTTCTTGACAGTTAAAGACCAAAAATGGAACAATTCGTAAGTTTGGCAAAGGGAGTTTCATGACAGAGATTCAGTGCCACCACTTTTAGTTATAATATAGATACATTATAGGTCACAGCATAATAGAACAGATATAGCAAGGAACACCAAGACATATAGAGTTGGGATAGCTTATCTCTATTTATCATTGAAGATGATGATTAAGTAGCACATAATATTATGGATGATGAACAGTAAATGTGGGATTTCTGATAATCAAAATGAGATGGAGGAAATCAAGTAATTTTGTGGATCCCTGCTTCGTCTTGTCCGTGTCTGGGTTGCATCAGCATTTCATCCTCGACAAGGACAATACAAGCGGCGTTTAGTTGGGATCATGAACATCCCGTTACAGATACAAAATGAACATGGTGGATTTGAAATGATTTATTCATTTACAGAGATGACCTAGTGTCTGCATTTTTAAAGCATTTCCCGGTTCAGATAAAAATTATCAGGAGGCTGAATGGTGGTTAATGTCCTGTGTTATTGCCATGGAAATGCGGTTTTATGCAAATCACCAAGGCCAGGCTTTCTGATGTGGCTGGCTGGTCTGTAGTGGAAGTTCACTCATTAATTCGTACTTTTGTAGCTTTTGTTGGTTGTTTTCTCAGCAAGGGTACTGGGGTAGGGTGGGACATAGACTGATGGTTTAGGCATTAGACTTCTGAGTAGGACATCCATGGTTTTGTACCCTGCCAGTGCTGAAATATTGATAAAACCCCTGAGATTAACTTTAATGCCTTTACTACAGGTTATAAATTCTAGATTATTTGCCCAGTAAGTTGTACGGTTGTGTAGACTAAAGTATCTTAATTAATAGATGAATGATATCTCAGAAAGCTGTACTCAGGTATATTCAGGCAGCCTGTTATGACATAACTTTGGTGTACCAAGGTAGTCTGTGATGACATTTTACTAGATAAGGTGTTACTAGGTAGCTTGACAGTTGTGATGACAGTTTTACCTTCTCAAGTAGCCCCTGAAGACAGTTTGCTTAATAACCTGTTCTCAGGTAGCTTGCAATGACAGCTTGCTTATGTCTGTCAATTTTACTGCCTGCTTGAAAATTAATGATAGCTAGCTGTTTTTGTTATGAAAGTCAGTGTATCTACAGTTCAGATCAAAGCTACTTAATCTGTCTATATCATATTGATTATTGGTATACTAAACCCAGTACCAAAATAATCTTGTTACCGTTGAGCTAAGTTTGCATATAGATGAATATTGATGATATTTGTCTCAAGACTGATATGGTTGTGGTCAGACTACACAGAAAAAACTGTATATGTGGTATCATATTACTGGAGTTCCTTTGATGAGAGTAACCGACAGCGCCATCTAGTGTGTGTGTGTGGAGGTGTAGTGGTTGTTTTGATGAGATGGAGTACTGCGGCTGTTTACATCAAGTGAATGTGAACCAGAGTACTTTGATGCGTTCTCGGGGCAGAGGAGCCACAAAGGTCACACCTCCTTCCTGGACAGTTGCACACCTCCGCACCAGTTACTGCTGCATCTTGAACCGATATTTTTACCACACCTGTCAAAATGCGAAGTGTGAAATGTCAAGGGGATGGGAACGTCCAGATACCCTATCCCTGTACCAGCAGATTATATTATAACTTTTTTTGTGAGTTTTTTATCTCTTATGACTAGTAGATGCAGCCCTTGTGAACTTGAACATCTCATGGTTCAATGTGGGACCAAACTCTGCATAATCAAGAGTTCTTGGAAGAATCCTGGGTTTGTCCTTAAACAAGGACAGGACACCATGATGAACTTTATGGTATATATTCCTATAGCTAGCAGATTGATGCATGATGTTATACATGTGTCATTGTGTTATATCATTATTTTTCTCAGGTTAACTCTCATACCTGATGTGTTAAAGCAAATAAATATCACATTCATTCCCTTGTACAGAAACAATGGGACAATCCATTGATGAATAAAATTAGTTCCTACTGAAGAATGTGACATTATTTTATTTGACTTTTACAGTTTGATGGTCTTTGTCCCTGATAGAGTATGAATATCAGCATAGTATATATATTTTAAAATGTTAGGTTTACGTCTGGTTTTTTCCATGTTTGTCTTACAAATTATAGATCATAATAATTATGGTGCCCACCTATCTGTGTGGCTATCTGTTCAGCTTTGTTGTCTCCACAATAACTTACTAGGAATTTTGTGGATTTCATAAAAACTAAATGTTGATATTGGACCATCAGGTGTCTAATATTGGCTAATCACATGTGTGATAGTAGCCTATCATGTGTCTGATATTAGTCAATCACGTGTCTGATATTTGCCAATCACGTGCCTGATATTACCCAATCACATGTCTGATATTAGCCAATCACGTGTCTGGCATGAGTTTGATACTCAGAAAAAACGGTGCATATTTAATGAGGTCAAATGTCAACAGACCTCTTTGTGGTGTCAGACATGGTAACTGACCAGGAATTTGATGGATTTTGATGAAACTGACCATGATTGTTTAACAAATAAACTCCTCAGCTTATTTAAATTTTCAACAAAATGTGCACATATGTATAACAAGGTCAAAGGTCACAAGAATGACAGTGGGCGAGGAATATAATGCGGTTCTGTGGTGCTTTTTTTACTAATTTACTGTGTCCTTTGTAAAGGTGTGCTGTTTGTTCTGAAATGCTTAATTACTGGTCGCCTCCAATGGAATTTATGATTCTGCTCTGTTCATGATGAAAATTCTTGTTCCTGTATATTATTCATCATCATGTATCTTATGTTTGCAATGACTCATTGTTTTGATTACTGAGGTAGTAATGTTTAAACCCAACCATTATAACTTCAAATGAAGTTCAGGTCAGACCAGGCTTACAGGTCATAGGTCAGAGGTCAAAGTCACCAGACAGTCAACAGGACAGATTAACAACACCATTAGTACAGTGTTTCTCTGTTTGTTCTCTTAAGCCCTGGATGGGCGTTGAAATTGGATTTTGCTGACTCAGCAGATAAATATTTTAACGAGCAGGTATTCTTTAAAATTGTAGGTGTTTGGTAGGGATTGAGAGGGGGTGCCTTGACTTCAGTCAGACTTTTTATCACAAAGGCAGGGCAAATAGTGATGTTGCAGGTTTGTTGTGAAAAATATCAGGGTCTCTTGCTGGTGATAGCTCTGTAACAAAAGCCAGCTTGTACCCAGGGGAAATAAGCTTTGTTCATGACAGGGCCCAGTTTTAAAGTGTCCCTAGGGTCTCTGGCGGAATTACCAGCAGATGACACGTCATCTGTGTCATGGTGCTGATATCTTGCTTGTCAGCACTTGTATATTGCCTGTGAATCTGATAACACAGTACTGATGAAAAGATCCGAAAACATGCTATGTATGTACATTCTGTCTTATGTATATTGTTATGTTATTTGATACTGGTAACAGTCACAGAGATGAGAGGTTGATAGATACCTTAATTGTTAAATGTATTGTATAAGGAGAAATCAGACCATGCGAATAATGTTAAGAGTAGATCATCACCATCAGCGATTATCATTTTCATATTTACTGATGATGTACACTTGCAGATATAATTATTCATAGCTAGATGTAAAACCTAGTGAACCATTGTGAACATATGCTGACATCCTGCACTCACTATTAAGAAAATATTCTTTCTGCACTTTCTGATGAAAATTATAATTGAAAATAAATTGTTGATAGTTGTTGAACAGGTATGATTCTTAAAAAAGAAAATGAGCTGATATTCTTTCTTACCTATTTTGTAATATATAAATTATATATTGCACCTGACATGTTCCTAATATAATAAAAGTGTTGTGTTGAGAACTTTACAATATTCTAATGTTATCGAAACAAAGAATAATTTTACAGTTGTTTTAGCTTAAGGTTTACATTACAGATAATCAACTTCTCATGAACAATCATTGAAAAGCTATATTCAAAGTAGCGAGAAACTTAACCTCACCTTCAGCAAACAGAATTGCATGATTATTAAGATATTGCAAGTTTCATTTTAAAGGTTAAAGTAAGTTATGCTTATTAGTAAGGATTTTTGAATAGGTTACAAAAGGATTATATCTGAATTCACTATCTGGCTGCCAGAAATTACATGTCAGTTTGGTTGTGACGATCAGTAATTTGAACATGCACTTATATTTATTCCATTTATTTTTCATTGATTGATGCCTTTCATACAGTTGGCTCATTTTGTCAGCAAAATTTATGATCTGTAGGATTATTAGTGATAGATAATAGATTTGTTAAATTCTTTGAAATCTGAGATTAAGGTTAGAAAGACAAAACTTTCAATTTTGTTTGCTGTTTAATTGCACAATTTTTTCCTTGATGTTTTATAAGTCTCTTAAGAGCTTCTTACTTGAGTACCAGTGGTCTGGCTGTGTTACAAGATATATGGAATGATTTTGGTCAGGCAGCTTTATTAGACATGTGTTCAGTTTTGAGGGGTGGAGTACTTGCATTTAATCTACTTTGATTCAGCGGCAGGCAATTTGTCGTCATCAGTGGACAAAACTCATCAGGGTACGAACGTGACCAACATTGAACACAGATCATTATGGCTGCCGATGACAAAAAATCAACATATCAGGCCCGTCATACATAATATTAAAAGTCCTGACTGCGTTTCACTTGCACATTTGGTGATTCTCAAATAACGACATTGACGCTGATTAAGTTCTAATCTGCGCCTGGCAGGGCTGCCTGACCACCTGTTGTATTTATACGTGACTGGCAGCGCTGGAGCTTTTTTAAATTAGTACAGTGCATGGAATTACACACCATGTCATCTGGGAATGAGACAAGTACATCAGAGATAAAATAATCCCGGTTTATAGTTAGACGACTCTTCAACTTGCATTAGTTACAACCTGTATCTTTTCTGGTGTTGTTTCAGTTGTAAAAATACATTTTTTTGAAGTCAAAATTTAATTGCCTAAGTGTGTGCCTGCCATGATCCAGAGTAGGATGCTGATAGCCTCATAACCCCTGCCCCCATCCTTCCTAAAGAAAATCTGGAATTTACCACTTAAGTAATGAATTAATCAAGAATCTAATTGAAAGTGAAGAATCTGTTACTTGGATCACTTCAGAGTCATCTTACAATTCACTGGCCTACTTTTTATAATGTCTTTTTCCATATTTTTTGCAAGATTATCAATTAATGAAAGATTTCAAGGAAATACTCAACTCATAAATTTAAATCTGTTGTAAAATAGACAAGACGGGCAGTTCTTAGAAGAATAAAGTATACAAAGGGTATAAAACTCCCGCTCCATTTGAACTACCTGTACTTGTGCTGGGAGTGGGACACATTCTGTCAGTGAACTTTTATGACACCAAGTAGGCCAGGTCCACTTTTGTTATATTTGATTACATCCTCTTCTGTTTCATCGATAAAAATAGTTTTTAGGTTTCATTTTACATGACTACATCAATTTGTTCTGGACTTATGATTTTTGCCTCTTGGTCAATTTAATTGCTTTTCAACTAAAGATCTTATCTGTTGGGAATCTAAAAGTGAAGAATTAAATTTCCAAGGTAAGATTGGAATTGGCAAGAAATTTTGATAAAACTGAATATTTACAGTTCACAAGACTTGATTAAGGTTCAAAGCACAAACAGCAGCATTTATTTTTTCAAATGGCAGAAGACCTGAATTCATTAATAGTCCTTACGTCCATTCATGCTAGACTCAGGATTGATATTTGCCGTAAAAATAATATAAATGTTGGGGTAAAAAAAAATTATATTACCATGCTCAGACAAGTTTTAAAGAGATCTCCAAGTAGGAAACCTGAAACTAGGTCATAGTGAACTTTTTAATTGGAACCACAGGGTAAAATACATTTATGTAAAAATTCTGAACAGAACTGGCCTGAACAGTAATGGGGTAAAAAGCTCCCCTCTATCCGCTGGCGACCCCAGTTCAATCCACGGCGTGGCTATTAGAGTGGGTTGTAGTAGTCCGTCCAAGACTGGTGGTTTTTTCCGGGTTCTTCAGTTTCCTCCACCTATACACTCCACTGAATGCCAAAATCTGAGCAATGGAGAGTGCTGCAATCAGTTAAAACTATTTGTACAATCCATGTAAAATAAATCAGTTTATATTTTAGAAGTGATAAAATTGTTCCTCTTAGAGGATACGGAATAGTACTCTGAATGAGGTGGTTCAGCAGTAATTGATAATTGAGTAGATTAAGAAAATTTGGATCACTTTGGGAATATAAAATTAAGGATGTCTGTTAACAATCTTAGCTGTGTAAATCATTGTGACTTTTTGTATGTTTATTCAGGTCAAAGTCTATATAAGTGCCCCACGACTGAGCTTCTTGACCAGTGGGTCTCATAAGCTTTTGCATACACAATGGAGTATTTGTTACCAAGGGATTATGATTTCACCTGTGCCTGTTTGTTGGATTGTTTGTATGCTGTCATGATGATATAAAAACTATTTAATCTTGTGTAAGGGTGAACTTTATGGAAGAGAAATTCTCCATGAAATCTAAGTGTGAATCTGGATAAAATGCAAATCAAGTGTGAATGTGTTGCCTTTGAGACAGTATGCATGTTTCAATGTTATTCATGCATTTTAAATGTTTTAGTGATACAGTTTTGTTCCTATCTGGTTATGTCTATCCATAATGTGACTATTGTTCTTATATTGTTATAGATGAGCAAGGGAAGCCGCTGCTCCAAGCAAGCTGGACGGCTCAATGTCAAGGTCAAGAAACTGGGAGCCATACCAGAAGAGACCAAACTGCTCGTCAACTGGGTTCGCAGGACGTATGGGGCCCTCACCTCGTTCACACAGGCCACGCAGGCAAATATCATCACAATCAGTGTTGGACCAGGTTCGTGCTTTATTCTATAAGCTACGTTTATTTTGTGTGTGGTAAGCAATATGGGAATATTTTTTAGGCACCAATTATTCTATCTTCATCTATTTGCCCTGTTGTATGTGGTAAGAGGCACATGGAAAATTGGAATTCTCAATTGCCTACCCTGCACTGTATAAAGTGACCACAGGATCTCCCATCCACATGTATAGCTTATGCATAATGGATGATCCAGCAGGTTTTCAACAGTATCAGTGGTCCAATACCAAGTGTTTATACACCCTCCTGATAATACCCCAGGCATATCAACACTGCATTCCACATACTGTGTTCCGGTCAAATAAGCCAAGGTAGAAATATTTTTTTGTGAACCCCATGCCTTTTGAAGTTGCACTTATTTTTGTCCCCTGCTTCCCATTGATTAGGGTTTGTCTATCTGTCTGTCTGTCAGGTTTTCATATCATGTGATAACTTTCTAAAATATTATCCAATTTTATTCAAATTTGGGCCAGTGATTGCTCTCATGCATACCTTGGTTGGGTTTGGTTTGGGAGTGTCTGACTGAAAATTTATTATTACCAGCTCCAAAACAAACAAAAATTTTCCCTTTTTTTTCCCTAATTTACAACTTAAATTATGACATGTGGAGACATCATCAGGAGACAATGAAAACTAAAAAATATTGAGAAGCAAGAATATCACAGGAAGCTTAAATAACAAGAGGCGGAAGCGGAGGACATAAATTCCACAAATTTGCTTGTTTCCTCAAATTTGATACACAAATTGTTTCTACCAAGTTGTTGGATCTTCAAGGTCAAATCAGCAGAATTATTGCTCATTGTTTCTACAATTTCTTGTGAATGTGCTATTTTTTAAGCCCTGCATATTCTTTCCTCAAAAATTGTTTCAACCAAGTTCTTGAACAAAATGGAAGATGGTAACCATGACCTTTTTTTTCAAGGTTATTTCAGCCAAAATAGAAATATTTTGTGAATGCTATAACTTTTGAACCACCCAGAATTTCTGTTTGCAATTTTATATGTGAATTGTTTCTGCCAAAGTATTGATCAAGTTTCAAAACTGGTGACCTTGACCTGGATCTTCAAGGTCGAATCTTCAGAAATCAGATTTTTGTGAACCCAAACTTTTGAAGGATTCAATTTTTTCCACAAATTTTAGATGGGAGTCTCATAGGGACAGGAGACGTATATCTAGTTGGTTTTGTGGTGTGGGGTATTGTAATAAAGATATACTACTTAATTAATTAGTATGAAGAATTTCAATCAAGATGTACCATTATACCTTAATTTAACTTTGCAGGGGATTTTAATCAAGAAGTTTTGCATGCAGAGAATGCAACAATTACCCCACATACCACCAACGTGGGGTTAGAGTGGGGGTGTTTACAGCAAATATATTTAAATTAATGATTAAGTCAAATGCTTACCTACTAATTAATTAGTTCCACATTTTATATTTTGCTACAGTTAATATCATGTGTAATTTGAATAAGCAGAACATGCACTGTGCTAACTGATCTTTTGAATCTTATAGGTAATAGTTTTCTATGGCACAAACAAAGGTACTTTATAAATGGCCTGTTTTATCACTCAGGTATCAACAGTTAACTGGTAGGGCATTCTGATTACACAATAAGAGTCAAAGATGTGCATTCCATTTGAAATCACTTCACAGTAGCTGTTACCTCAAACAGTGAAAGGCCTTGTGTATTCTTTTTACAAAATGTCTATTATTAGGATAATTTAAATCATGCCAGGTTTGCTTTCATTAATTAACATGAAGCATGATTTTCCTGAGGAGTTCTTCTGTCAGGAATATGATTATATTGTCAGATTCATGACATCTTGAATTCATTCCCGATCAGGTCCACAGATGAGCAATTTGTGACTTCTTATTTTGCAGTTTCCTTTTGTCTGTTAAGTATTTGTTAAGCCTACCCCCACAGGAAGAGGAAGCTTAAGCTACAATTCTTTTACACGGTTTTATTTGCAGCCTTGGTACAGTTGCAGTAGTGGATAGAATCGAACATATGATATTATGAGGGACCGATTCCTTTTATTTGGTTGCGGCACCTATCCGACCTGTCATCCAACAAAATTTTTGTCAGTTCATGTAGTGACCGGTCAGACATCAGAACAGGGCAAAACTATCCTTGACTAGATGATTACAAATAAAGAACAAAACTGTGCATTATTGATCAGTAACAGAATAGTGCAAAACATTTGTCAGTACGACATTCATGTCTGTCTCATTGGGCTAAACTATCAGTGATTGGTCAGACATTTTTGCGATGATGAAACAAGACAAAACTATTAGTGATCAGTCCGCTAGACATCCTTATCATAAAAAAGGGCAAAATTATTCATGATTAGTTAGTATTGAAATAAGACAAAACATGATTTGTCAGTAAGACCTATATGTGCGTCTTATTTGAACAATGGAAAAATTGTCCTGGTGAAAACAAAATAAGAGCAAAAGTGCCATGTTTGTCCATGTGATAAAAAAGGGACACTTAAACTTTCAATCAACGACAAAAGTGTTGACAGCAGAGTGTTATACAGATGTCAATAGCCGACTTGACATCAACATCCAAGTTTAACTAGGGCTAGGACCAGATAAACGGGAGCAGCTCCGAAGCCAGCCATTTCCTTCTGGCTGACTGCTGATGCAGACTGTCCCAGCGCTGGTGGAGATTAATGTGACATGCTAGATTTGTAACTGTTGAAGCTGTCCATGCAGCCCAATGGATTGTCTAAGAATTAATCATAATCATGGCACATGGGGTAATGCAGGGCTTGTGCCAGGCTTGCATCACACTTCATTATAATTAATTTTGTTGTGCCCAAATACTGCAATTGACTTGTCCTGTTTGACAGCGCTGAATGTGGTTAACATGGAGGTGAATATGATGCGTGCATGTGGCGGCTCCACACAAATCCATCCCGTTCTTGGTCCCCCCCTTCACCCATTTGTTCGTACTTGGTTTCTAGGGTATATGTATGTTTAAAGAAAAGATATAGTATACCTATATGCAATTTTATGTGATGCAGTAAGCTATAACTATACATAGGGTGTAGGCTAGGTTTGATCAGGCAGCACCTGTGCCTTAAATTCCAGTTTTTGAAATCAGATAGAACCAATGTAACTCAAGGGTAGTTAGTTGCTTATGTGCGTAGGTTTAAAGGTCACTATTTGCAAAATGCCCCAAGCAAACCTCTGAAGTGTCTGACTTGCCGCCAGATGTCCTTGTTGAATGTGTTGATATTATTTTGGTGTTGCCCCCCACAGGTTATAAACACATGGTTATAAACATGGCCTATTCTTATGACAGGCTCAAGGGATTCTCTGTAGTTAATAGATGCCATATATGGGAATAGGCCCCTTTAAGTCAAACCAACAAGTAAGCATCAGAGGCAGCTCTGAAAGCTCAGCTTTTCATGGGATTATCTTTAGTTAATAGACATCAGATATGTGAATAGTCCCCTTTAAACATAATAACTCTCACTGCTGCTAATAATATGATAGTGGACCATTTTCTGCTTATTTTACAGATACCTCAGCATTGAAGCAGTGCAATGTGGCAGCTAATTTTGACTCCACGAGTTCTCAAGTTTTCTACCTCGAGACGGTATCTGCACAGACTTGTGTGGCACCATTGAATCAGGGATATAATGAAAAGTGAGTGGAGGATTCCAATAGGGAGTTATTCTTAGAATTACAATTTGTAGGTTTTCAGAATTTCACTGATCTCAGTATATATAGACATCTATATTTGTAACAGAAACCTTATATTTTACAATAAATGTCAGGTTTAACAAGTTATAAAAAATATTGATGTATGAAAAATTATAATGATGCAGCAATTCACATATATGGTTTATATACTGATTATTTCCTTAATATTACACAACCCTAGTTTATATATAGTGTCAGTCCTGTAGGTTACCCCAGAAAAATCTGTGTAAATGTATGTAGTATGTACGTATATAAATTATAATATGTACAGTAATCTGCACTAAGTCAAACTGATCAACAGTATTTACCTGCAGCTAAATTTTGCTGGCACCTGAAGTTTGTGACTCCCACATATAACCCTGTGATGACCAGTGAAAAGAATTTATGTCAGACAATAAAAACGGTGTTTCACCCCAAATTGATGCATTTGAAAGTGAGGCTTCCTGGTGGTATATGATCAGCTAATCAAATCATATAATCACAGTCATGTGACCAAAAATACAGGTCTTTGCCCAAGGTTCATTAATTACTCCATTATTGTTTATTTGGCACTTTTCACGGAAATCCTGACAATTTTTCAGAAAAAATAGCAGTATTAGCCTAAAGTGAGTTTGACATATCTAAATTTTTCTCCAAGGGTTAATTATATAGAGAAATAATGTTTACTTGTCATTTATTTTGCTTTCTGCAGAGATGTGCATATCTTGGAGCTTTTCTCAGCTGATTCAGAGACCAATAATAGTCAAATCATCCTGGACATTCGGCCAAAGAACAGAGGGGCCCTGCCATCCAAGTACATCGTACTAATCCTGAGAAGCCACAGTAAAGTCAAGTTAATGGTCCGCACCCGAGGATTAAGGGGATCCCTGGATATTATTGTAAGTACTCGCTTGATCAACATTGGCTTAATGTACACACAAAATCTAGAATTCAGTTAAAAGGGGTCTAAACTAGACTGACAGTTTTAGGTGGGTCTAGATTTTATCATGTGCTAGACTGAGGTTGGAGCGCACGGGACTTTGTGTGTTAATTGAAATGGAGTGAATGCTCTGGATCACTGGCGACCTGCTCCAGATCTGTTCTGGTTCAGCACTACCCGCTACAACTATGTATACTACATGTATCACACCAGATTACTGAGTGTAAATGTGAAACAAGATTTGGATGGAGCTTGACCTGACAGTACAGTCTAACACAGTAGTTTAGAGCAGTTTAAAAGGTCACTTGGCCTGGTAAATACAAGATGAATGTGGCATTAGCTAGATTTAGTTAGGTTGAACCAGATCTTTCTTGTATAAATGGGGCTATATTATCAGTTATAATTTGTAAACAGGAATTAAGCCAAAAAAATAAAAGGTATGGTTCTCATGATCAGGCACTGCCCACGTCAATTTTAACCTTCGCATAAAAAATTTTGATTTTCATCTTTCTAGAATATAAAATAATATGTTTTTGATAAGATTTCCTTTGTTATGTAGTGCTTTTACCTGTTTAGCAAAAAAATTCTGTTATATTCATGCTTTTCGCTGATCATATGACATTTTTATTGAAACATACCAAAAAGGTAAAAAATAAAATAACACCCGCCGGTACTGGTTTCTGAAAAAAAAGTACCTGAGAACTATACCTTTTTTTGGCCTTAACATTATATTTTTAATGTTTAATTCTCCATTAGGCATAAAAACACTGAGATATTACTTGCCCTACATAGGTTTTCCCTTGCCCTGCAAAATAAAAAAAGAAACAGTTATCATGACCATGAAGGGGTTCTACATGATTTGCTGTCTAGGAAATCAGGGGAAATATAGAAAATGATATTCCTTTTTTCCCGACGGTGAAAATGTATGTAAGTTAAAGAAAAATGTCTGAAATCAGAGAGAAGTCAATGGACTTTGGAAAAGGTGAAACCTAAGTAAGTATGTGATGTTTTGTCTGACATTTATCAGTGTACTAATGGATGATTGGCCATGCTGACTATTAATTTGGAGATCAGGTAAAACAGAGGTCATGGAAAGTTGAAAATTCTTCAGGGAAACTCATTGCAAAACCTGGGAATTTTTTGTGTTCTTTAAATGCAGGGAACCCTGATTGATTGTACATGTTTTATTGCTTGTTAGACAACAGTATATTATGTTTGATGACTATTTGTGCATTCTTTCTCTGTCGTATTTAAAGCTAGTGATTCACCTACCATTTCTATAGAATTAATGTGGTTTTTCTCATACTCTTTCTTTGATGCAAATTTTGTCTCTGTTGCGACATATTGGTGCATTGTTCTAGCTATAATTATTGAAAATGGCAGCAAACATGGTGCAGTTTTGTTATTTCCTGGAAATGATCCATCTTCATTAGACTGATTTTACAGCAAATGACCTGGCCTGATTTTGATACCAAGTCCAGGAAATTACTTGTGCTGTTGGGGTTGAGTTTTCCAGGAAAACACTCCACTAACATGATCATTTTAATAGGATATTCAGTTAAATCATCATCAGGGAAGGCTGTCATTTATTCTCATTTACACTAAATGTTTTGCAAAATTTTTTTAACAGTCGCCCATAATGCAACGTCCTGTGATTTTCATTTGTACAATTCTCTGTTTTCCCTCCTATATCATCTCAGTATAAGTGTCTCAAATAATACATGCTTATGAAGAAGTTGAGTTAAGGAGCATTAACCATGAAACAGTTCTTAGTTAACTGTCCATGCATTAAAGTCATAATTATAATAATGTATATGTATATGAACATCAATGGCAGTGTTGAAACAAGTGATCCTTGAGTCCCAGCTCAGTTGAAATTTTAAGACAACAACAGTAAAAAAAATTTCAGGGCCAGATATATTGCTCCTGTTCTGTAGATTTGTATCCTGCTCATATTTATCACATGGGGGATAATTGCAATTCCTCATGTAACAGAGCAGGGATCTAGTCTATGTATAATCTTTTCTCTCATGGCCACTTAATTGCCCTGAATTCAGCAGTCAGGTCTTTTTCAAAGTTTTCATCACATTTATTTGTAATCAGATGAGTGAAAATAATTGTTAAAATTTCAGTTTGTTTAAGTGTAAAGTAATTTAAGGTTAGGAGGATTTATATAATATAAACCAAAAATTTTGAAAAACTGTCAGTGATATTCATGTTCAGAAGTTTTTAGGAATATTTCTTAATAAACCTTGTTTCAGGAAAAATCATAAACCTTGTTGTCAAATAACTGACTAGTAAATTTGTTCAAATTACCGCTACAATAACACTAATGCATACAGCTTATTACTGCTCATTAGTTGTAAACCTCGGCATCATTATCTGAATTATTGTTACATTTTAATGATGCCAATTTCTACCACAGATGACTTACAACAGATACTTACAGGGTGTGGTAATGTTTTATGTAAATGAGCTCCAGCAGAGATCTGCTATCCAAGTACCGTTCTATTTATAAATATCTTAGATTAATTTAGATGTCCTTGCAGTTATTTTATGCGGATTATGATGATAGTTATGCATGAACTTTTTTGTCAAAATATCAGGTTAAGAATGTGCACTTTGTTAACTGTGACTGTATGAACTTTAACTTGGAAAGTAGTGTCTTCAAACTTTGTGTGATACGGGTAAACAATTTGGGCTTCAGCACTTGATGCTAATTATCCAACTCTGACTCCAGTGCTTGTTACCATGACAACAATTTGCATGGAACATTTAAAGTGAAAACAATTAAAATTTTTTAAAATTTTAAAATCTTCGTATTATATTTATATTTTTTTTTGTGTGTGTATAATTTCTGATACAGAAAATAATGTGTTCTTATGATGGATGTGAATAGGTTCTATTTTTGACACTTTGATTTGCAAGAACACCTATTTATAAGGGTAAGACACAAATTAGATTAACAGGCATAATTAACAACTACATGAATAACTGCATAAATGTTTTAAAATGCAAACCTGCTGATGTTCTGAAGTGTGAGACAGAACTCATATACTCAGTTTGGATTGCTCCGACTCGGGCTTAACTTTTTCTAAATGCAGACCTATATGAGTCCTCGAGTCAGATATCACAACTCAAGTACTTAGTTTGGATGACTCCAATAAAAGTCTATAAATGCAGGCCTGAATAAGTCCTCAAGTTTGAAATAAGAAATTTTGAATACGCGGAGTTCAAGTCTCCTTTCATCACTTCTTCAGACTGCTGCATGTAAGCCAGGCCATATCAGAATAGACGGACTCCATTGAGAAAAATAGCAGGTTGTTTGATCACTGAGGCATCTTGGGCCACTGTTTTATAAAACACTGCATCACTCAAAGGCAGATGGTTACTGAGTAAGATCAGAAATGATACGCTATCAGATAAAATGCAAAACCTTCGTAAAGGCAGCTGTGTTTATACAGGTGACCATATATCAACAAAAAATATCATTGCTTTTCCAAAAATAAAAACACTTGAATGGTAGCTCTATCTTGAATACTCCTTCTTCAGGTATAAAATATTAAGACAATTATTTCCTTGCAATGCCCCTTTTTTCTGATAACGAATTATTCAGTCACCAGAGAACTATAGCAGCTGCTGTGTTAGTGCATAGATTTTTTTTCCTGGAATGCAGAAGGCTGGAAATTAGCTGAAAGTTATACCTGTTGCATCCATTCTTGATAAAAAATTATTTTCTATTTTTATATATTTATTTATTTTCTGAAGAAAATAATCTTCTCTGATATACTTTAGTTTTAGCCTGATGATGGTCAAGGGGGATAAGTGCTGACACTCTTCAGAGGTCATGGGATTCCCAGCATCTTTAAATAATAAAAGATAATTAATGTCACTAGAAACTCAGAGCATTATTTTATGTTATTATTTATATTAATAGATGTACATCACATATGTAACTTTAGGAAAAGATAAGAAAAATGGACCCCTTGTGAAACATTAATTTATTTATTTTATTACAATATGTTTGAACAGGAATCAGGTCCTGCAACCATAACAAAAATTATGATACAACTAGAAATCTGAATTCTAAAGAATCCAAGCCTCTGCCATTCACTTTTTTTGGCCCATATTCTGAGGTTCATTTGTGCATTTAAGTGACTGTACATTTGTGAATATTCCTTGTTGAAGCTCCTGGATCTGGATAATGTGCAAGATCACACTAAAAGCTGATCCATTCTTATTTGGTCCATTCCCTAAATGTACTTAAAATTTCATGAGATTCTATTCAGGATTAGGTGAATATGTTGTGAACAAACACACACACACATACAAACAGGAATGACGGCATACCTTCCTGGCAGAGGCTTTAAGTACAATTAACATATAGACTGAAGTATAATAGGAGTAGATAACTTCCTTCATATCCAGCTTGTATTCCCACACATTTATTCAGTCTCATTAAGTACATTAATTATCAAACAATTAAAGATATCTGAACAAAAATTGAGCAAGAAATAATTGTGAAAACTTAACCCTGATGATTTTATATGAAGCCAACCACATTATGTATGTCTGTGTTTGATCCTGTACCCTGGCTGACCAGCAACACCAGCCTCATTACCAGTCCTAACGTTATTGTCCCGAGGCAGTGCTTGATCTTCAAGTAGTCATTTGAACGTTTTTTTTACGACAGATTCCATGGGGGATGTACCCTGGATTTCATTACAGCAGCACCAGTAATCAAACGTTGATGTATTTTAGAGTTTTACGTTATACATGAACATGATACATGGTTTCTTTACTTGAAGATGTGGGATAAGAAACAAATAGTAATTTTTGTATCCTTGATCTCTTGTTTTGTTCAGAGAGTTCCAGTATCAGTCGTGGAATCAGGATTTTTAACAAGGAGGGATTTACAGTTGCATGAACAGATGACTGCTAGCGGTATGAATCAGATGTCAATTCATATTTGATGACTGAAGGATAAAAATGACTGATGATCGATTATTAATTTATTATTTTATATACCATTTATATTGTCATGAAATATGCTGTACAGAATTATACCTTAAATATTGACTCAGTAAAATCTAAGTGCAACTCTGAGACCAGTCCACCCAAGTCCAAGTCTGAGTCCTCATGGTTTGAGTCCAAGTCCACCTTCTTCAAGTCTTGAGTTTTTAAGAACCTAAGTCTTAGTCTGAGTCAAAACAAATATCCTTAAAACGCAGTTTGAAATGGAAGTTTCAGATAATCATATACATTTTTAAGTAAGTTCACACATGGTTTTACCATGATGGGTAATTAATTTTATAGTTCCCCAAGCTGAGCAAAGCTTGGTATATACAGGGTTGTTATTCTGTTGGTAGTTTGCACATGTACATAAGTCTTTATAATAAGTGACATATATTTTTTTCCTGAGATGGACTTGGCCTGATTTCTCCAGTCCTTATCTCCTAGTCAAGCACAAGTCCGAGTCCAGGACCCATGAGTCCAAGTATGAGTCCCTGATAAAGCGGACTTGAGTCCGGAATCAACTCAGACTCAAGTTCACCATCACTGGAGTTAAGATAATTTGACCTATCATTGGGCCAGTCTTGTGAACCAAGACTTCTGGGAGTACCTTTCTGGTGTCTGTATTTATTTATTTGGTATAATTGCCCCCACGGGGTGTCTCACCTGAGCAAGAGAATCGTTATAGCAATATATGTAGGTGTACAAATCATGAATTTCTTGATTTGACTCCCCCCCCCCCCCCTCCCCCCAACTTATTTTGTGAAATTTTGTTAGTTCCTTCGGTATTTTTTATGAATATGTTTGAACTGAAGAAAAATTAGAAAAAATTATGTTTCACAAAAACTTGAAAAAAAAATATTTATTTACTTATTACCAGTAAGTCAAAATTTGTTATGATTATGCCTTACCTAACTGTTCACATAGGTTAATGCATTAAATTACCTTTATATTGTATTATTCAACCAGTATGTCATATTATCAAAACAAAGTAATTAATTTAATTGTGAGAACAGAAAAAGCAGAGCTGCAAGAGTTAGGTTTTGTCGTTTTCTCTGTATAATTTGCACATAGATCCTTCATTATTAGTAGTATATGTAAGGAATGATCATTTTACATGCACATTTTACACATATACATACTGTGGTTGGCTTCATATTTGAGAGGCTGAAATCTTCATGATTTCATTTTGGACATTTTTTATGACAACTTCATTTTTGCAGTTGCACCAGAAACTGTAAAATCTATGAAGTATAGCAGGATCTGTATTGATTTAAAGTTTAGAAAAAACATCCTACTATACATAACTAATTTCTGGTTCAGTCATTAAATTAGGACTTGTATCACTGTCGATATGTATCACAGTCTGTGTGTACGGCTAATGCAAGGCCCAGTTTTGAAACCAGGCACAAATTAGGTTGCTGATGAGGTTGTTTTCAGAGGTCATTTCAGTTAATAAGGATCTTATTCTGGAGGGTTATTTTAGATAATTTCCTATTTGTAAATATTGTGAAATTAAAACCCTTGCAAATAAAAAGGCAACCACATTATATAGTGAGAGAGATAGAAAGAGAGCGAGAGATCTGCCACATATATCGGTTGAGCTAACAATTGTTCCTCACCGGTGACTGTTGTTAAGCTTCTAAGAAATCCCAGGGTACACTAATTACCACAGTATCTAGCAAATGTTTGATAAATAATCTCTCATCATAAAGATTGTATTTATTTTTTATCACTGAGATATATACATGATTATACCCAGACCTGGGAACCAGATGAGGCTTAGTATGAAAACCAGCTCTACAGTACATGGCTTGGTGATGCCGTTTGTATACTGAATGATGGGGGAGAAAAAGTTGCCCCTTTTTCAACGATATTGTTCCGAAGTGATCAGCTCTTTCATCAGCCTTCAGAGATGGTACCCGGGCCGTTATGGCATGCTCAAAAATCAGCCGGCCCTGATAAGGGGATCTTTATATGGCCGTTGAGGCCTATAGATCTCATGTGACAAAATCTGTTATTTCCGACATCAGTATTGTAAATGTTATGAAGAGGGAAAAGACAAGCACAGAGCAGAAACCACCCAAGATAAACATTTAATACATCTGTAAAGGTCTTTTCAAAAGTAACTATGACTATTACTTCACCTTGATATTTAAACTTTGATCTAATTCAAAGAAAGTAAGCTGCCAAAAATTCTGTTTGTTAATCCTGTTGGTATTTATATTTGTGCATTCGTCAGGCTGAAAGTACAAAGCCATTACTAAAGTTCAAAAGGTGGATTTTCACATTTGTCCTTTAATCATGGTTTCATGCTAGTTATGCATGTGTAATATCAATTTAAATTTTTAAAATATTAATTGTGATTTAAATGGCTCCATGCACTAAACTTCAGTTGCATAAACATGGAATGTTTTCATGTGTGAGAGATGCTATTTCCAGCCAGGGAAGAGGCTATATATACATATTATACCATGAAATATGATCTCTTATTTTGTTTATTTATTTTTTTGTATTTCATTTATTTCTTTATTTCATCAATATTACACAAATATTAAACCATAGAATTCAAAGCAGGAGTCTATGTTAAACCCTCATTATTCCAAGTAGAATTCTACATTAAACCATAGAATTCTAAGCAGAATTCCATTTTAAGTTAGTCAGGATACTTAACTTATTTAGACTTGACTTATTTTGACTTGTCTTAAATCACATTTAGAATTCACAGTTTGATTCCACAATTATCATGGTTTAACCAAAATTTATAACAGTTTTAACAGTTCTGAAAAAGGTTATTCATAAGTCTTCAGTCCTCAAAAGAGACCTCTAACAGTTTCTATATCCTACCTTTGTTTTCTCTGCAAATCATTATAACAACAGCTAAGATAAAATATAAAACAATCAAGTGTATCTTGTATGTCAGTATAGGTCAGTTTAAAAGTGTATAACACACACATGTACCATCCAATAAGTTGATGTAGCAATTTATCTGACATAGGAATTTATCATCATTTAAGACACAACTGTCGTGTAGTCCAGTCTGCTGCTCACAGAGTAATGCCCCGGGTAACAGAGAGCAACAGAGAATTGACAAGTGCCGAGGTGAATTAACAGGGTCTGACCGGAGGCTTTTCCGCACCGCCAGAAATATGGCTGTGGTAAACAGGGAGGCTCCGGTTGAATCGGGGAATCAGTGTAGATGTGGGAAAGCTGATTAAATGCCAACCACCTGGGGAGCTGATCCTGGGTAAAAAATGTTTTTCATAGTTATAAAGTCCAGTGGCACAAGAAGTTGCCCCCCTTAGGAGGGACTATGGAATCACTTCTCTGATGTGTGTTGGACTGTGTCCTATTCTTCATCTGTTTTAATATGTGCTCACCTTTTGTGTCTGGTGTTCCCCACGGGCACATTGGCCCAGAAAGCAGCAAGTGCTATGTGATCCTTCATGTACTGTTTTATATGATCCATTTTGTGTATTTTGTATACACTACGTTGCTCCTTTGGATTTTCCTTTTTGAAAATTTATAATATAAACTACAAATCTGCTGTCTAATGAATGAAAGCTTTTCCCGTTGGTTTGTATTCACATATTGGGCCCATATTTCTAGGTCAATTTTTGCATAAGTGACTGTACATTTGTGAATATTCCTTGATTACATTCCTGAATCCAGGTCATTTGCCAGATCCATACCAAAATATAATTGATTCTTCATTGGCCTATATTATAAGATTCCATTGATGATTACATGACTAATGTTGTGAACAAACACAGACACGCACTCCTAGTGCTTGTTTAGTTCATGTAGTTTCTGATAGATGGCCCTGGCAAATGTCTCAGGATTTAAGTTAAAATATGGGAAATGACTTCCTTGAGGAACAGACTTGCCAATTTTCCCAACATTTCAAGATAAAAAAAACCCCAGACATTTCTGAACCGTGGCCATGGAGGAGTTGTGTTACAGAGGGTGAGTGGCACCACCGTTAATTATGATATAGATACATACAGTATAAGACTGTATGCCTCGATGATCTGCCATTAGCAGGATGTAATAATTACGAAAACAATACTTTAGCATATATGCTCTTTAGTTGGATATTTAATCGATTGAAAGCCAAACAATCAAGGATTTGCATGTGTTCATTTTCAGCTTGCTTGTGAACAGTTAGACAATAGTGTATTTGTTTTATCTTTTGGATTTGATAGGCAGTTATAATTCCAGTCCAATGACTTGCAATCTCGTTCATTATTCTTGAAATAGACCCCTGAGCAGCTCCATGCATCAGGGTCTCTGACAGTGTTGCAGCCAGAGCTTTGCTAGTAGGAAGATAATGCATAAGAGAATGACTAATAAGTTTTCTGTCATCTTGCGCTTCTCAGCACAAAGGACATTGTTGGATGTACAGAGCATAGATTTTATGCACTAACAGAATTTAAACCCTCATCAGATGAACAAATTTGATATTGAAAAGATTCATTTTCTGATTAATTTGTGATCTGGTGCATGGCTGAATTATTAATGTATGACATATATATATAAACTCAATTAACCTTTGGAAAAATAATTCATCAGATGAAATGATCATAGATTTTGGTAGGGCTAATTTAGTACAGTTTATTTAAATCTAATCTTATTCAGAGGGGTTTTCCATCGATTTTCCTGTAATAAACTGTGATTTGTTTTTTGGTCATATTTTATACCTGTGGGCCCTTGACCCAGGTGGCGCTTTGATGTACCATTGCTCTGAGGACTCGTGCTGGTTTTCTAAATTACTTTCATAAACGAGGTACAGGTGTTAGTTTGTTGATTACCACAAAACATGCCTTGACTTCTCATTCCTAATTTCTTATTAATTAAAGAAAAATTGCTAACAATTCTAGAGGCATGTAACATGTCAAAGAATTGTCCGTGTATTAAAAAATGCAGTGAGGTTTTAATTTGTTCTTTTTCCGGAATATTGAAAATCAGCCTGCATTGGTTATTCAGTAGTAAAAAAGAACTTTCTGTTAAAGGCACAACAGTGGCAGGAAATAGAAAGGAATGTTTTGGAAATCCAGAAAGTGTTAGTGGTGTGCTAGCTAATGGATGATGTCGATGATTGGTCACTTTCTTTCATAATAGATTAAATCTATTGCAGTTTTGCATATTATGCATTTAGTTTATCCAAATATACAATGTCATGATGAGGACAAATTTGAATTAGTCACTAGCTGACATAGCAGATGTGTTGATAAGAACCGTGAACGGGATCAATATGATAGCATCATGGGACATAACAGGTGTTGGGGTATACAAATTACATGGAAAATCATTTTCAGATAATGTCTCATTACCAGGTAATCCACACCTGTATCAACAAACTCGTTACTCACCAGACGCTTTAATACCTTTATGCTGCCTGTTCTGGTGCAGACACCTTTATGAATAGCATCTCGTATAATCAGGAATAAATTTGGTTACTATATTTGATAGAAAGACTCGCACACTTGCCTGATTCACTCAGGGGGACTGCAGCCTGGTTTAGAGACATTAACTACAGCCTGTCCTGTATTGAGTCTGGCTTTAAGCATTGTCATTTCATCCCAGCATGCATTTCCCTGTCCATATTTGTTTCATTACCCTGACTACACAAGCTTTTGTTTATTTGTATGGGGCACATCTGGCTATTCTTTGATTGATTTTGGGTTTTTGTCGTGCACAGATAATGGAACGAATCATTCATTACCGTAATGAAAGTTGACCTGGTTTCGAAGGGACACCTTGTCCTGCAGTGTTTACTCATGAAACGAATCGTCATTGCATCTGGTTCTCAGTTACCCAGTCTCTAAGTGCTCGTCAGGTCTCGGACTTATTTTTTGTCTTTAATCATTCAGCATGTGAGCATTTGTAAAAATCAAAAGCTAGCTGTAAAAATATACATTTACAAAAAAACAAGATATTGCATAAAACAGGTGTCTGTGGCTGGAGCCCATGATTGCTGTTTTTGTATAGGAGCAGATTAAAGTACGATTAAAGCTCCCAGTCTCTCTTTGTTTAACTGCTTGGATTTGAAAAAAAAAAAAAAACGAAAATGTTTTCATCGGCTTTGCTCATGCAAGATACAGTCATGATGTTCAGGCAGGGATAGATGTAGCGTGATTCTGATTGGTCAGGATTGAATAACATTATGATGCTTAAAAAGTGCAGTACAATATAATTTATCAATATAATGATAAAATATTATGAGGTGACATCGGATGGACATGGCTTTGTGACATTGGTCATTATACTGATACATAGGGTGTAATGCAGCATACCTGACAGTTGGTAGACAGACTCCAGCCATTACAGCGGTAATTGTCAGGATTTTGTGCCATCATAAGATATTGTTTCACTTAGATTCTGCTGCAAAACAGCATCATAGACCAATTAGTCTGCCTCTTCAGGTTTTTGCAGACATATTTCCTTGTTTATATGGCTAATTAGTTTATTAGAACTTAATATTTATGATACAAAGGGTTTTTGTAATATTTGTCACTAATGATTGCTCAGGATTGAAACATATCGTTCAAACAGACTTTTAAGTTAGAAATAAATGCACAGTGATACTTTGAAAATTTTACCTTAAATATATTTGAATAAACCCAAAAATGTTGGTACAAATTGCTTGATGTATCTGATAATAGTCAGTTGAGAATGAAACATCTAGGTAATTTAATTTAATCAAATCATATCAGCCCCACTTATTGCAGTCAGGGTCATTGGTCACATGCAATAGCTGTTGATTAATGATGTAAAAACTGGAGATTCATTGTAAAATTTTTAATTACCCTATTAATCGCTGTCGTTTCCATATGCAGATTTCTAGTAAATAATTGAAAAATATAAACTTTTAAGGAAATTATCTCCAAAAAACATGTGTACTCAGATTGGTGTAATAGAGTAAAGACTTTACATAATAAGTGATATGATCTTTACTGTTGTCTGATGACTTTCAACAGCAAAATCCCCTAGCATTACAAGGTCTTCTGTAATGAAAAGTAAGGACTAGGCCAGTAAGATGATATAATTAATTGATAACTAGAATACGGGTAGTCGACAAGCGACTACGTGTATCCGCCTAAATCAGAGTGGAACGGGTGAAGTGAGGCATGTATTGAGTGGCAAGGGGAAATAGAGTGTTGCATATTAGCATGGATGTCTGCAGCCAAATTGTGTATGTAGGTTGCCCCCCTACCACAAAATCCAGAAAGCCGTCCAAGTTGTATACATATGCAAAATTTAAGGCAGATAAGTCAAACCACTACATGTATATGAGTGATTTAGCCTGTGGCAGACAAATAGATGGATGCTGGGCAAAAATGGTTGCAGGTGACGCCACCAGTTTTGCGTATGATAAAGAGCTATGTGAGAACTATACAAATTCAAAACTTTGGCCCAATCGGTCAAACGGTTCCCAAGATATGAGCTTGGATGTCTGCTGCATAAACTAGAATGCAGGTGGCGCCACCTGTCATAAAATCAAGAGAGCTGTCGGGGATGTATAAACCTGCAAAATTTTAGGCAGATATGTCAAACCACTGCCGAGATATGAGTGATTTTATCCCATGGCAGACAAACAGACGGGAGCTGTGCAAAAATGGCTGCAGGTGGCGCCACCAGTTTTGCGTATGATGAAGAGCTATGTGAGATCTATACACATGCAAAATTTTGGCCCAATCAGTCAAACGGTTCCCGAGATATGAGCTTGGATGTCTGCAGTGTAAACGTGAATGTAGGTGGCGCCACCTGTCATAAAATCAGAAAAGCTATCCAGGATGTATACGCATGACGAATTTCAGGTGAATTAGTCAAGGCACTGCAGAGATATGAGTGATTTTAACCCAAGGCAGACGAACAGATGGACACTGTGCAAACATGGTTGCAGGTGGTGCCACCATTTTTATGCCCCCGCCACAAAGTGGCCGGGGCATATAGTTTTACCCATGTCCGTCATTCCGTCATTCCGTCATTCCGAAATCAAACAGTTGTACAGACTTTTTTTCGCAATGCCTGCAGATATTGGCCTAATTTTTTGTGTGTGGGCAGATATAGACCAGTTACAGATTGAGTTTGCATTTCGTCCCGGTTGACCTATTTTTGACCGTTTTACGGCTCCTAAACTTAGAAAATTTAATGAAAAATAGAAATATTCATGACAGATACACATGTACAGACTTTTTTTTCGCAATGCCTGCAGATATTGGCCTGATTTTTGGTGTGTGAGCAGATATAGACCAGTTACAGATCGAGTTCGCGTTTCGTCCTAGTTGACCTACTTTTGACCGTTTTACGGCTCCTGAACATAGAAAATTTCATGAAAAATATGAAATTTCATGACAAATACACATGTACGGACTTCTTTTCGCAGTGCCTGCAGATATTGGCCTGATTTTTGGTGTGTGCACAGATATAGACCAGTTACAGATCGAGTTCGCGTTTCGTCCCGGTTGACCTACTTTTGACTGTTTTACGGCTCCTAAACTTAGAAAATTTAATGAAAAATAGAAATATTCATGACAGATACACATACATGTACAGACTTTTTTTCGCAATGCCTGCAGATATTGGCCTGATTTTTGGTGTGTGGGCAAATATAGACCAGTTACAGATCAAGTTCGTGTTTCGTCCCGGTTGACCTGCTTTTGACCGTTGTACAAGCATAGAAAATTTCATGAAAAATAGAAATATTCATGAAAGATACACATGTACAGACTTTTTTTCGCAATGCCTGCAGATATTGGCCTGATTTTTGGTGTGTGGGCAGATATAGACCTGTTACAGAACGAGTTCGCGTTTCGTCCTGGTTGACCTACTTTTGACGGTTTTACGGCTCCTGAACATAGAAAATTTCATGAAAAATATGAAATATCATGACAAATACACATGTACGGACTTTTTTTTCGCAGTGCCTGCAGATATTTGCCTGATTTTTGGTGTGTGGCCAGATATTGACCAGTTACAGATTGAGTTCGCATTTCGTCTTGGTTGACCTACTTTTGACTGTTTTACGGCTCCTGAACATAGAAAATTTCATGTAAAACATAAATTTTCATGACAAATACACTTGTACAGACTTTTCTTCACAATACCTGCAGATATTGGCCTGATTTTTGGTGTGTGGGCAGATAATGACCAGTTACAGATCAAGTTCACGTTTTGTCCCAGTTGACCTATTTTTGACCGTTTGACGGTGCTCTAACAAAGAAAATTTCATAAAAAGGTGCATATGTATGGATTTTTTTTCGCAGTGCCTGCAGATACAGGCCTGATTTTTGGTGTGTAGGCAGATAATGACCAGTTACAGATCGAGTATTTGTTTTCTCTCAGTTGACCTACTTTTGACCATTTGACTGCTCCTGAACAAAGAAAGTTTCATGAAAAATATAAATTTTCATAACAAATGCATATGTACTTACTTTTTTTCCTCAATGCCTGCAGATACCACCCTGATTTTTTATGTGTGGGCAGATAATGACAGTTACAGATCGAGTTCGCGTTTCATCCCGGTTGACCTACTTTTGATTGTTTTACGGCTCCTAAACATAGAAAATTTCATGAAAGACAGAAATTTTTATGGAAAATGCACATGTATGGACTTTTTTTCACAATGCCTGCATATACTGGCATGATTTTTGGTGTGTTGCTTGATAATGACCCGTTACAGATCGAGTTTGCATTTTGCCCTTGTTGACCTACTTTTGACCATACGACACCTCCTGAACTTAAAAAAATTTTCAAAAGGGGGCGGGGGCATTCGTGTCGTTCCGACACATCTAGTTTGTGTATGTTATAAAGCTCTCCAAGGGCTACATTTGTGCAAAAAAATTTCCCTGATCGGTCAAACCGTTCCCGAGATATGAGCTTGGATGTCTGCAGCGTAAATGTGAATGTAGGTGGCGCCACCTGTCATAAAATCAGAAAAGCTATCCAGGATGTTTACGCATGCCCAATTTCAGGTGAATTAGTCTAGTCACTGCAGAGATATGAGTGATTTTAACCCAAGGCAGACAAACAGATGGACACTGTGCAAACATGGTTGCAGGTGGCGCCACCATTTTTTATGTATGTTATAAAGCTCTCCAAGGGCTACATTTGTGCAAAAAAATTTTCCTGATCGGTCAAACGGTTCCCGAGATATGTGGGTTTATGTGTGGAAACAGACGCACAAACGGACGCAGAGCGCAGAGGAAAGGTCAGAGGTCAAAACAAAATCGGGGTGCAGCAGTTCACATGTGACCCGAACATAATCCCGGGTTTCATAAAATTCCGCCCAGCGGTTACGGAGGAGTTCTCCAGACACCTACGCGGCGGCGGCGGCGTGCAGCTGAAAACATAGTATCCGCAAAACTCTGTTTTGGCGGATACAATTATCATAGGTTGCTTTTGTCTCACAATCATAGAACATGATTAAACAACTGATTCTCTACAACACTTAAATTCTCAGATAATAACACTGACTAATTCAAATGCAATCTGTATTTTATTATATTGCTTATTCGATTTATATCTCACTTTTATGGCAGATAAACAAACAGTACATTAGGCAAAAGATGCTGTGTGTTTTTTTCTGGGTATTTTTTGTGGCTAATCAGTGGATTAAGAGAACATCAGCTCTGATGACTCCTAGAGCAGCAGTCGATCCCCGGCAGCGTGTCACCGCAGACAGTCAGGACGATGAAGAGCTGATAATACCTGTGTAGTGCTGACAGATGATGCAGGTACTGCCAGTCATCAGTGCTGGTCCAGCACTGGTTTATGTGACAGCAGCAGCACCCAGGGACAAAGCAGTCAGTGATCACATAGTTCCTACCACAAGGCTTGGCCCCTGTGATGAGCCAGCCAGGAGCTTTCATTCTGCTGGAAAAACGGCAAATTGTCTGTCCCTCATGGCTGGCATGGCGTATATAGGCTTCTAGGCTCATATCTGGCCTTTTAGCCCGGAAAATCGTTTCATCAGCTTATGACATTAACAATAAACTCATTTGCTTGGAATATATTTGTCCTGTGTGTCTTATTTTATTGTTTATTTAGTGGAAAAAAATCCCCCTCTTTTGTCCTAAAAAAATTGTTTCATTATCTGCTGACGATTATGCAAAAAATGAATTAAACTGAAAATGATGGTTATATATAATTTTTCTGATTCATTGTTGTCGATATTAACTACTATTCTAATTTTGCAGATAGTATGTATTATATCAAAATAATATTTATTTAATCTTTTGATATTACATCAGCTGTTGCTGTTTGCAAAAAGTTTCCTGGGCAATGCATCAGGCATTAATATTCAAAAGATCAATGTACATCAGAGTTGATTCAAATATGACTAAGTCCATTTAAATGCAAATGTTTTAAATAAACCCAATGCAGATGTGATAAAATTTATTAAATGAAAATTTATATACTGACAAATGTATTTGCACTTGAACTCGATCTGTTTGCTACCAGGCAGTTATCAAGATAAGTCTTTATATTATAATGAAACTTAGATTAATGAGTTACTTGAACCGTTCATCGTGGAATATGTTATGTAAAAATTATCATATGAATTTTAACTTAGGTTTTTGTAATTATTTTTCTGACATAGTACTTTTCAACTGTGTTTGCATATGAAATCCAGTGTATTCAGCTCTGCATTTAAAGGCAAATGTAGAGTTCCTTGTAGTTATGCATTTAATTGCAAATGCAAAGGTGGCATTTTCAGATGCCAGATATATATATATATATCAATTATTACGAACAAGTCCTCAATTAACGAAGATAAGTATATATTATGATGGAGGGTGGACGTTGTGTGGTTAGTTACTTTTGATTAATGATATCCCGGGCTAGTAATCCAACTTAAAGTCTGTGTAAATCCCAGAAGATCCCCTCTCCAAGTGATAAATAGTTCCTGTGACAGATTGGTTTTGATTTATAAGCTGCACAAAAAAGCAGCATCCATCCTCCAAAATATCTCCGTTTTGCTGATATTTGGTGAGAATCATTGCTATGTTTTATGGGTAAGACTTTATATAGACTTTTGTTATTGGAGTAATCGTCTTCCAGCGCACATGCAGATGTATGCTATTCATTTGTAAAACTATGGCAATGCAGTAGTGCATTTACTGGCTTTAATAAGGCTGATATGGTGATTTAACGTAGAATGAGGGAAAAATGGTTAAACGATATGGAAGAAAAAAGGCAAGCCCTTTAGTCACTAAACATGCCTGTCATTTTGTGAAGGATTGCTGGTCTTGGTGTGATGAGACAAAATAAATAGCAGTGTAGGAAAAGGCAGCGTGATACGTGGTGAAAGAGCAGAGGGACTGTAACTGCGGGTGTAAGGCAGCCTGTTGCACCACCAGCAGCACTATTACAGTCGGCCCAGAACTGGCCCCATTAAAGGCAGGCTCAGGATTGAGCTGTAAGCACCCACTAGCAGTGGAAAGGTCAGCAAAGAGATGAAGTGCACAGAGGTTGACACAGATTTCGTCCCTTGCAGGAATTATGTCAATCAGTCCTAGAACTGACCTAGCCATCCCATACTCCGCAACTGGAGAACCTGCAATTTATCCTGAACCAACAAAATAGGAAACCAGTGTACAATTAAGCCCAGCTCCTTAACATGGAGAGTCCGGGTCTTGTGTTTTAATAGTAGCTGGATTGCACTGGACAAACACAGGTAGCCTTAGCTGTGCCTGAGGTGTGCTTGGCTAGACCTGGCCATGCAGGGTGGGATAGTGGTATACAAGTGCTTAGAGGTTGCCACTCTGCTGGGGGTCTAACAACAGGTGTTTTCCAGGTAGTTCATCCATCGTTTACCTGAATACACCTGAGGTGCCTTGCACATCCCCATTTAAGAAAAGCATACACCTTAATTGACAGTAGCAGACATGAACAATTTATTTACAGGTAAATCTGACTCTCCTTGTATTAAGTTCACAATGTGCCTTTTAGATGGCAGCACAAGTTTATTAATGAGGATGATGATGATTATGACAGCACAAAAATCTACAAATGATGATAATATATATATATATATATATATATATATATATATATATGTGCATATATAATTTCTTAATTAGAAAAATAATCAGTGATTATTAAAAAAATGAATTCATAAGTTATACAAGTTGCATAATTTCTAGATGATGGGATGAAAAAAAGTTCATTTATTGATATGTTGAATATAAAAATTACATACAATACAAGAAAATCTCTGCTAGTAAATATTAACATGTTTTCTGCATGCACATGTAAGTTTATGGTTCTTCATATTGTTAACAGCAGGAATATGCATAAGATCAATGAACAATTCTCAGAACAAATTATATCAAAAGGTTTCCTTCATTTATATTAGTTAATTGCAATATTACCAAAGATTTCATTGTGACATTTATAAATATTATTACTTGTAGTATTTTATGGCAATCTCCGAACATGAAGTTTTTTACATTCATAGCTCCAGGAAGTCAGATAATGTTCATCTGCCTGGAGGATGATTTTTGATGGTTCTGAGTGCACAGGGGACAACGCTCAGTTCATTATGAGTGCCACATCATGTTGAATACATTAACATCTATACCAGAGTCAAATCCCAGTAGTTCTGGCATCTATGAATAAGTTTGTCTGGCAGGGAAACACCAATTAGTTGCTCCATTAGGAGAGGGAAAAAAACTGAAAAAAAAACCACCAGCCCTAGCGGAGGGCAGAGCGAAATGTATCACTTCTTCAGGTCATTAAGAGCATTGTAAAGAGGGAGACCATGGCTGCCAGAGAGAACTCCGGAGCCACTGCGTGACATTGCTACCCTGTATATTACCCTTATTTAACCCCCTGAAGCCCCGCAGAGAGTCTTTCCAAGGGATGGACCTTACGGCCAAGTGTTGCTGCTTAAAAAGCATGCTCAAACTGATATACGAGTGCAACGAGTGCAACCAGCAGTCATTTTACAAAAACTTAGTTTATGTGCGGTGATTTTGATTTCTCGTCTTGTATTAGAATTATAAAAAGGGCTTGTTTATGAGTCCATTTATAAATGATTATATCGGTATTAATGACAGCAATGAGCTCACATGATTTTATTACACGCAGAAAACGAGGGAACACATAGGTTTGTAGCTGACGGAGGTTTCGTTCTCGTTCTCTTGTGACCACTCGACAGATCTTGACAGGATGTTGTCTTCCTGGTAATCGCAGCTGTACTCATTTCTGAGTAAACTACTCGTTGATTTATTGATGTTACCAGTGCTGCACCAGCCCAGGCAGCTTCATTGCCAATTGGCTCATCTTCACAGCAGTTCTTCTATATAAAGTCATGGAGAGGACCATGAGCTAAGTAAGCCGTCGACGGTTCTTTAAACCACAGCTTGTCTCAGTGTTACTGTATTGTGTTCAGTCACAATACTGACATCAAATAGTTCTCTTTCCCTTTGGCAGTCATTTATTTTTTTTCTTGAGTAACATCTGATGCTTTAGGAGGCAGATAATGAAAGTAATACATCAAAGCAGGTTAGCCCTGGAAATATGAATATTGATGGCCACCGTCAGAGATCGAGTTATTGAAAACACTTGCAGCAATTGGCAAGCTGTCCACTCCTGTGGCTTGATTTATTCATGCCGTATGCTGAACGCTGGCTGTGCTGTGACTGCATTACCTAGCTGTGTCTGTCAAGCACCATAACCAATTAGGGATGAGACCCAGGAAGTCCTCAGCTGCAAGTCCTTCAGTGCATTTCATTAACTCCTCACAGTCCATGTTTTAACTTAGGAACTATAATGTTATATCAGGCAGATAGCTTACTGTAGTTCCATGTTATAACAGGCAGGGAGCTTACTGTAGTTTCTAATATCAGGCAGGGAGCTTACCATAGTTCAATGTTATAACAGTCAGGGAGCTTACTGTAGTTTCTTATATCAGGCAGGGAGCTTACCATAGTTCCATGTTATAACAGACAGGGAGCTTACTGTAGTTCCATGTTATAACAGACAGGGAGCTTACTGTAGTTCCTTATAACAGGCAGGGAGGTAACTATAGTTCCATGTTATAACAGACAGGGAGCTTACTGTAGTTTCTAATATCAGGCAGGGAGCTTACCATAGTTCAATGTTATAACAGACAGGGAGCTTACTGTAGTTCCTTATAACAGGCAGGGAGGTTACTATAGTTCCATGTTATAACAGACAGGGAGCTTACTGTAGTTCCATATTATAACAGACAGGGAGCTTACTGTAGTTCCATGTTATAACATGGCAACTCTTATGTGTTATTAGGCATCAAGTTCTCTGTAGTTTCATTTTATAACATATGAACCCTTCATGTTATAACTGGCAGGGAGCAAACTGTTTAAGTCCCTTGTAATAAATGGTAACCCCTTCTCCGCTACCCAAAATCCTGGATCTGACTGTAAGACTGCAAGTAATGTTGCTGGTTGGATATCTCAAAAATGCATAATTTGCCTCTGTCAGGAGGGTATACATTATCTATGTTTGATTATTGTTTACAGCATAATTCATGCAGTCATGAATGGAATCTCATGAAACTTTCAGGGCATAGTGAGAATGGGCCTGTGATGAATCAGTTAGATTTTTGTGAGGATCTGGCTGGCACATGAGCTTAGTTCAGGAAAGTCATCAAGGAATATTCACAAATACGCAGTCACTATGCACAAATGAACTTGGGAACATAGGCAGAATAAGTGAATGCAAACAGTTTTTGGAGCATCCCACAATAGGGACCCTTAACATGGTTGAGGCTTGCATTCCTTATAATGCAGATTTCTATGCGTGTGATAAAATACTGTTGAACATAATTTGTAGCTGCAGAAGTAGGTGTCGTTATGTACTGGGTGTGCCAGTTCTTCTTGCAGAGGGTTTGTAAGGAGGTTATTGATCACGAAATTGACATGCAGGATGAGTGTGAAAGTGTGATTATGCCTGTACATTAATGTAATTATGCCGGCACATTAACATTCATAACAAGCAGGCATTGATCAGTGAGGGTGTTCATGCATGTCTCTCTGAGATTCTCACAAATACTCTGTGTAACTAAAAACCATCCCTGCACTGTGTTCACAACTAATCTTTGTTATACAAAATGTAGTTAGGAAGGAGTACAATTTGTGCCAGCCCTGTAGATGGCTTTATAAAATGATAAATAAGTTTGCTCAGTGCATCGTGAGTTTGTGGTCTGCACTTGGTTTGTAAACTGATCACTCTGCTGCAAAAATGGAATGCTATCTCATGAAATGCATTGCATCTTGGATCATCCAGACAGTTCAATACTAGCTTCACGGAGACTAGAAACAGATTTGCCTGTATGCACCAGGAACCAGTTTACTGTAAACTGGACTGAAGCAAGTCGCACTACTGTAGGCCACCTTTCACGTGGACTACATTAGACTGAACTGATGCAGATTAGGGACCTTGTGTGAACAGAGTAATCTGATTCACAATCTGGATTATTTCCTGCTGTGCATAAGAAAGCTCTCACACAGCACATACCTCCACAACACCTGTATCCACATCCATTTAGCCCCCAAATCTTGTCAATTGTTCTGTAACTCATGGCTCACCCTTCTGTAAAAATTTAATTGAATTTTTTTTTTATCTTTTTGAGATATTGCCCAAACAAAACATGTGACAGCCATGCTTGTATTCATGCAGTCAGAAATTTAGCAAACATGCTGAGGGATTTAGCAATATGCTCAGTTAAAATGGAATATTTCTTGAACATGGTAGGTGGTGTTAGAAAGTATACAAAAAAAGCTATTGAAAGAAAGAGAATAAAATAAAAGAATGCCGAAAATATGCTAATTCCATAAACGTTGACCATCTTCTGTGATGGAGGTAAATTATAGCAAGTATAGCCAAGGTCTAGATAAGTCTTGGGCATCACAGTATATAAACAACCAACACTTGGACATTTAACAAACTTCAGAGTTGAAGATTCAAATGTTTGACAATTGAGTTTAATGAGTTGATGCTTCTTATTTTTAATGTTTTTTTTCTGTCATATATGTGGGGGAAGGATGGTACCCAATTTTGACCTCTTTGCACTGGTTTTCACACACTCACACCCAGTCCACTGGATCAGGACTGGGACATCAATTCCCATTAACTCACTGGTCGGGCTTGTCAGGGCTGTCAGTGTGTCATTATTTACATTGAACTGAGCCGTTAACGATTGGTGTTGATGGATCAGACAAGGGGGGGACTGGTGTCTACGATTCTTTATCTTCCTTCAGACAACAGTGATGTCATTAATACGGGGATAGATACCACCATAATATTCACTGATTGTCATTACGACCTGAAAACAGGATGAGTTTAATATTTATATTCACATATAGATGACAATATGCTGGATCATATATCACCACAATGTCCTATTAAACCATGTCTTTAAAAGTAAACATTGTCCCTTCAGTGGGTTCTATATTAGAATAAGTTTCTTGCTTTTGATTTATTTGCATGTGTCATAAGTAAAATCATGCAAAAATTTTGTAATATCTATAGGATGTTGACTTGTATCTTATTTTTGAGATAACCCCCCCCCCACACTTCCAAATAAAGTAGGCATTTATATTGGACTGATATGGCCTACTATAGTCATATGGGATATTATACTGCAAAAGGTATCCATCATACTGTGTCAGTATTGCAGTACACTGCAGTTAGTTTTAACATTACGCTACAAGTTAGAAATTAAACACGAAAGATTGTACAAACCACAGTGAAAATCCCATCTTTATGGTAGTTGCTGTCATTTACTGTGCCTTGTGTGACTTGGCTGTCAATCACACGACCCTTTGGGAGACATGTCTTCAAGTTATGTGTGCTCAAAATTTAACAAACATGTAGGGTGTTTTACCAATACCCTTAATTATAAAATTATCTTTTCACACATGGTGGGTGTAATTAGAAAGTACGCATATCTAATGGTTCAATTAATTCAGAATAAACTGACCTGTGGAATGTTAGTTTTGGAATCAGTCACCAGATGGCAGTGTGTACAAGGTGACTGTGATTATTGACTGACATTTCAGTGTTATTTGACTCTTTATTTTGTACAAAATGTGATTCTTGAACATGAGATCATTAGATGTGGCAAACCTTTGTGCAAACTTCAAATCAGATTTGCAGAAATTAATATATTTGATTCATGTTATTGTTGTTAGACAGAACATTTCATGAATATATTATATTCATCATGTACATGTTATATATATATATATATGATATATATGATATGAAATTATATGTGAGATTTAATTCATATGTAGCATGGTAGTGTGATGTTAAAGCCACTTGACTTGTGATCACAAGGTTGATGGTTTGTGTCCTGTAAACACTGCCTTCCATGCTAAGACCTCCGGCAAAGCTTGTAACCCCCAGGATGCACCCTCTCCACCAAGGAGATGATGATTGTTTGTCATGGGTGGCAGGCAAATGTTGACGGATTAATCCTCTAGCTCCTTTATATCCTCTTGGATTGAGTACTTCATAGGAAGTTGAGAAACTGGCCTCTGAAGACTGGGGGTGGAGCACAGGACTCTAGAGCTGGGAGGTGGTGAGTTCAAATCTCACCCGAGTTGTGGTCTTTCATGGTCGGCTTCCACCCTGGGTGAGCGCTCTGCAGGCTTAATGGGAAGGCTGTGCCCCACAGCCATGTATCACTCACATGCAAGTGCATCTTTAGGGGGTTCCTGAGTGTTATCACCCAGATATTTGAATGGTTACACACTGAGGACCTGCAGACGCGATACACACCAGGCTTGGGTGACACCAAGATACAAAATAAAATGAAAAATAAATTGCTCCCAGCCTATCAATTTAGTTAGTCCCAAACTGACATGGAAACTCTGCAGATGTAAATACTTAAGTTAAGAATTAGAAACCTCCACAAAACAGAAGAAAAAGTTGAGAAAAGCTACAAGAAACAAAAAATGTGTGAAGTTACATGAGACTGTCACAGATGTGCCAAGTTTTATTCACTGAGTGTGAGATTCACACAATTATCCATTGCCTTGCACTAGGACACCAGGTTTCAACAATCTCACATTCTGACTTTTTGACAGCTTTGTCCAAAATTTAATAAAGTAAGGATAAAGTTAAATAACATTTACACAAGCTTGTTGTAATATTAAACTAATGTCCCTATATACTTCAGTCCAGTTTATCTTTTATGTATGTGTAATGTATATGTGGTCTTTGCATACATTGCATGTATGAAATCATATTTTGTTACCAACAAATAATTATCCAATAAGGGCGTTTTTTTATTAAGGAATGTATTTTTTGGGGTTTGAGAATCAAAGGTTCCCCAAAGAGTTTGCAATCTCTCACTTTCAGGTTCTACCAACTTTACAACTCTGCTGGGATCAGTCACATCACATAAGATACAGACTTGTAACACGACCATGATCTTTTATGTGTATGTTTTTCAGACTGACCAGGAAGTGGACACAGAGGGCATCAAGATTCGTTCTCTGACAGTGCGTATTACAGCAGAGGTGTTTAATAAAGAAGGGCAAGATTTGGTGAAATGGACAAAAGATTTTTATGGTCCCCCAGTATCCTACACAGGAGTCCAGAGGGCGACAAAGTTCACCCTCTTCATGAATGGTGCAGGTAAATATCTAGCCATACAGGGGAATCTACTGCAACAGTCATCCATCTTGTTACATTGATATAGTGGTAAACAGCTGATCTTAACATTGAAATCACAAACCAAACTGAAAATCTGTCTCTATGGTAAGAAGTCATTTCTTGTATCATGTTAAAGTTGGCGGCCGTCCAGTAACTGGTGCGAGCCATGCTTGTATTCATTCGGTCAAAAATTCAACAAACATGCAGAGGGATTTACTAGTATGCTGAGATAAAACAGATTTTTTCTTGCACATGGTAGATGTTGTGAGAAAGTATATTAAAAAAGCTAACAATTGTACTGGTTTATGTCAAGTGACACCTTACTTATAGGTCGTCAGGTGGTGTCAAAAATGAAGAAAATATTTGTATCCTCATAGAGCCATCAGATTCCAGTTTATTGGTCATTGGGTCGAAATGGCCCTAATTAATATCCCAGTAAAATACAAGGTGTGGTGTAGATACAGACCTTAAATATGAACATATTTGTTTTATATATCCTGATACTGATATCCCGATAGCGATTCTGCCTAGGAGCTTGGTATAATATATCCACAGAATTAGATAAAATATAAATTGTGGCAGAAATAAGTAAATATAATGTATGGCAAACTAGGTCAAATATAGTATGGCAGAAATAGGTAACATATAACCATTGTAATAGAAATTTGACAGATGTTGCTGGGAGTGGTTAATAAGTATGTTATCTGCTGATTATTGCAGATGGATTAAATTTGACTCCAACTCCAGCTATATCCACAACACGACATCAAATATCTCCATTTGACAACCCTGATGTTACGAGACGGGCCATACAGTCGGTAGTAGTTATGAGATGTCATAACAGAGGCATGGAGGTGTCTCTCCGGAAAGCAGCCATCAAGGTTGGTCGTGTAACTTGCACACAAAATATGCAAATCATTTTTAGCTCACCTGACTATAAGTCATCTGAGCTATGGTCGTGGTCCTTTGTCCGTCGTCCATCCGTCCATTTACAGGGCACGTTTTGAAACAGTTGGACCTACGAATCAAAAATTTTGCATACTGTTAGATGTCCCTAAAATCTCCTACTATACCGAAAATTGGGTCACTAGGACTTTGTTCCTTTTAGATATTAAGGAAAAACCTCAGTTTTCCATAAAAAAGCCATTGATACATTTCAAGGCTGCCTAATTTCAAAACCACTGATCTGTTATTGATCATATTTAGTATTCATATTCTTCCAGAAATTTTCTATGAACTTACCAAAAATTAGGTCAGTATTGCATATTGTTTTGAAGTAATGGGCCCAAATATAATGCAATTTTCAAAAAATTTTTTTTCAGGAATATAACTTTATTTAATAAAGATTCAATTGTTTATCCAAAATTAGATCTGAATTTTGCAAATGTTTCAAGTTATTAGCATAATTAAAAAATCAATCCCTAAATTTTGTCCAAATTTGGCAACGCCATGTTTTTTCCCTGTAAGCACTGTTGATTTAATTTTCAAAGCATATATACATAAGGATTTAGTTTTTTTTAATCTGAAATTTCAAAGGAATTGATTGAAAAGTGTAGCTTTTATTCAAGTTTTCATACACCATGTCAAGTGTTGTTTACATCTAGTCCACCTAGTAGTACAGCCTTTACTTGTGTTATGTAACCTACCCCAGGCAGCTTGCCTTGGCTCAGCTTGGCCACTACTGGCAGGCTTCCCCTCTGCCCTGCACTCCCCCCCCCCCCCCCCCAGATGGTGCATTAACTAGATGAATGTTATAATTAGGGCCCTATAGTGATCACTGTGTTAGTCCGTCCATCGGTACTTCTATCCTTCCGTCAGTGACACTTTCTATTGCACGCGATAACTCAACAACAACATGCTGCAGCTTTCCCAAATTCACAGAGATGATTGGTACCTATGAGGGCTCCAGATCTATCAAATAACAGACCTGTCTGAAATCCAGTATGGCCTCCACAGCCTAGTCGCTGATTTTATTTTGTGCACAATAACTTAACAAAAACCGACTGCAGCTTTCCTGAATTCACAGGGATGATTGGTACCTATGAGGGCTCCAAACCTATTGAATTACAGACCTGTCGGAATTCCAAATTCCACTGCCAGATTGCTGATTTTCTTTCGTGCGTTATAACTAAACAACAACATACTTCAGCTTTTCCAAATTTACAGGGGTCATTTGTCCCTATGAGGACTCCAGACCTATTGAATTACAGACTTGCTCAAAATCAAATATGACTTACAGACTATATTCGGTGATTTTCTATTGCACACATTATTTCAGACATCTTCTTTAATCCAGTATGATTTTTTCCCTCATGCATATTGATAAAAACCTGTTTCTGTTTATGATATTTTTCAAATTTAACTCAATTTTTCACCCATATGTAAACAAGTCCAGCACTAGCAGAAACGCAGGGCCCTCTGAGGACCATTGTCCAACCAGATCTAGTTTTTGTATTTTATTCATTGTTATTCTTGGCTATGCTACATTTAGATTTTGTATTGTACTACCAGGGTTATAATGATTAAAGTGCACATTTAATTTCTGTCCTCAAAGTGGTGTATTGCTGTGAAAGTGTGGTAATTCCTTCCTTCAGAAGAGTAAAAACTTCACCAGGTGTGAAATTGACTATCGATTCCAGTAATAAATTATAGCTGAGATAGTAATTAGCACAATGATATTTTTTTGTCCCTCATTCAACCAACAGTGTATATACTTTATTTGAAAAGATGATTTTATTTTAACCAAATTTACTGAATCTTTTATTTTATTTTAGGTGAATAAAATTAAGCATGTACTGAAAACACCAATGTACAAAACTTTTCAATAGTGTTTCAAGGGATAATCTTGAAGATGCCATGTTGTGGCATTATTTCCTTTTAAATTCAGTTTAAACATTTGTGATTTAAAAATAATAAAATATATGTGTATGCATAATATGACCCAATATGAGCTACACTCTGGATATTTAATGATTGCAACTTAGAATTCTGATATTTTAACTTATATTTTCAGATTTTAATTACAAATTCATAAAACTTATAAATAAAAAAGTGAATCTGATAAGAACTATTAATGAAAAAAGTGGATATGCTAAAAAAAATAGGCTAATATATAAACTTAAATGCATTATACCCTTGAATGTGAAATAAAAGTATTAGTCCATTCTGTCCACTTGCCTGTCCATCTGTAAATTTTTCATATGCATCACAGTATCTCAAAACTTTTACTGTTTTTCTTCATAACAGTCTTGTCATAGTATAAGTTTTGCAATCATATATTTAGAACTTTAATATAACCAAGTAGGAGGGCCCCTTTTCTCTTAGCTTTCAAACCTGAGACATTTGTTGATGATCCAGGAACAGCCCCCAATTTTATGTTTCTGAACCTAATATAAACAGATCACGTATGCGTGATGAACACAAATTCTGTAACGGAGATTAAAAAAAATCAGATTCTGTAACACTAGGCACCGTGAAATGTCTAGGGGAATGAATAAAGCAGTCAGTGTTTTTTTTGTTAACAAATAACTATAATTCATTCTTAAAACAACCCTAACAATACAATACACTTAAATCAATACAATAATACAGTAAAACAGCGGTATAGCAACAAGTCAATACAATCACATAGAAAAATAACGTGCACAGTACCTGGATACCAACACCGTCACCATGATAAGTCCTTTTAATGTAAACTCTCAGAGAATGACAGTCCAGTGGAAAGTTCTTGCAACAACCCAGAAAGTAAACTGAAGTCCAAATGCATAAAATCCAGGAGAAAGTCTTTGAAAATCTATAATTGCCTCATTCGTCGGATAAGGTCCTGACACACGCTTCTGCGTCCGCTGGAATCTGCTCTGCTGCTCCCTCCTTTCTAAAACACAGTCCCTTTATATACCTTCACACCTCAAGCCGAGAATTTTCCACTTCTCGAACAGTCTATAAGATCTTGCACAACACAGTAAAACACGCGTTTGAGGAATTCTCTAGAAAGACATCACTGTGCCTCTACACACCATGGTGTACACGTGATCTCGCCCCAAGCCAGCACGACAACAAGAGTTCAACCAGTACGGATTAAACAAAGAATGTAATACGCGGCCAGACACGAGTGCCACAACAGGAGTTACACCTGTGTCACATAATAAAAGAGCACCTTTAACATTATATATATGAAAAACATTATAATAGAATATTTTGCATATTTGCATTTGCAAAAATTTCAAACTTCAGCTGAGCGCCAAGACCCATGGGTCCCTTGTTTAACTGATAATCTGATTGTCTTTTGTTTGTGAGAGTTTCCAGGGCTCCACATTAACTTGTGAAAGTATTTGCTAAGTAGGACAAGTGACAACTAGCTTTTTCTTGTTATTTTTTTTACAGCATCCGTGGCATGTCTTGTATATTGTGCCAGGAACATCAATATGAGTATCCATTTTATGATACCTGTAATTCAATGATTTTGAAGTTCCTCTTACAGTTGTTAAGCTTTTGCATCCAGATAAGTGATTGATATAAAAAAGTTATGTACATTGTGTTATTACTGTATTGTAAAACACGAAAATAAAACCAATTAAAAGTGGTTGTTATTTTGAGATGGTCACTAAACGTAAGTGGTTGTTAGGTGAGATTTTACTGTATATATGTTTTTGTATATGATTCCTGTTGTACTTACAGGTGTATGGGATAACCAAAGACCACCTGTCACTTGTGAATCAGTCGTGTGAGTTCCAGTCAAACAGAACACACCTGTACGCAGACACACGGCTGGGTGCGTGCGGCACCAAACAAATCAGAATGCGTTTTGGGATACGCTATCAAAACCAGGTAAGACCAGCTGTGTACATGAAACTTGAGTAAAAACACTTGTTTTATGGTTGTATATCTCCTTATTTTTACCTTATCGGAGCTATTATGTTTTCCTATTATAAGTTCTGTCTGTCATTTGACAGACAAAACTTTTAATAGAAAAAAAACTAAATTTGTAATAACTTTCATTTATCATGAAGGCTTTTGTAGTTTAATTTATTTTATATGTTTAAAAATGTTATAAGTTTATGCCAGAGATCATTGAAATTTGTGCTCCACAGCCAGGAAAAACATTAAGTGATCCCAGAGGACACATTTAGTCTTTCCTATTGCTGGCAGGTGGCAGCACTTTTGGATGACCATTTTGTGGCTGACAGGTGAACAACAGCTTCATTTCAAGGATGATCAGTTGCATATTCTGTTTAAAACTTTAATCTTTCAATTTCTTTTTGTCTCTGTAATAAAATCTAAATGAAGTTTTTTGTGTTTTCTTAAATAAATCCTGAATATGGGTCATTTAATGTGTTTTGGCTGAAACTAAAACATTAATAATTGGAGGGCTAGCATAAAAGCCTTGTTGTAACAGTGGAACACTAAAATTTGGAGAGAATGATATTAATCTTGGAGATTATTTTTCTGCACTACCAGATTATCATCAGACGACTTCCTCAGGAGGTTGCCATGGTTACAGGCCGTGAGCGGGGCTCAGGTCTGAAAGCAGCCGAGAGTCTGATCAGTGACGACGAAGACTACGGAGGAGGGCTGGAGGATCTGATCAACAGAGACATAGCCAATCCCATCTCAGTAGAGTTCCATTGTGACTACTTTACGGGCAGACCAGAGGTAAATGCTTATTATACAGTGGACTCAATTTCAACCAAATTTGGGACTGACCAAAGTGGTCATACATTGGGGGGGGGGGGGGGGGGGGGGGGTGGAGGTTTTCGTAGCTGTGAAATTCTAAATTACCTGGATCATGTATTCAGATAAAAAAAAAGTGGTCATAAATGTGGGATGGTCACAGATGTAGGGTGGTTGTCATGTGAGGCTCCACTGTACCACTCTGCCAAGCATGGAAGAGTTATAATGTTTAATCCTCGTTTAATTGATTTGTTTGTGTTCAATTTTATACAAAAACGTTTTTAACAGATTTTGTTGAAATTTTGTGGAAGGTTAGGAAAACACCCAAGGGAAAAATCTGTTAAATTTTTGCGGTAATATGGATCACCATATGTGTTTCATTCTAAGGCTTCCTGCAGCAAAATTAAAAATGGCTCTGCTTAAGAAATACTGATTTTCTTTGCAATATACTGATTTTTATCAACTTGAATACTGAAATGCTCCAACAAAGTTGGCAGTACTAGTATATTATCTTGTTGATTTCTTAATATATTTTAGCAGTGATAGTATAAAGTGTTACAGGCCAGTCCTGAGTATAAGGATTTGGTGGTCCTTTGTTTATTTATGAATGCTTTTTAGTAAAGAACACTTCTTTCTTCATAATTGTAGGTTTAAAATTGAGAACCTGATTATGTTTCATTTTGTGCAAATCAATTAACAATTGAAAGTATAAATTTACAGTTTTAAGTGTAGTGTCTCAACTATTTTACCACCCTACATATCATCAATTGTTCATACTAAGGAAATAATGTGTAAATGTCTTTTGTTATTGTTCAGACCAGATCCGGGAGCCAGCTGCAGTTGCCCACTAAGTGTGGCTGCATGTGCTGACACCTATCTGTGGATAATGGTACTATTCAGTTCGAGCTCTGCTGGAAATTGTTTTATAACAGTTTTGCCTTTATGCCCAAGACTGGGCCAAATGAACTGGTTTTCACTGGAATAAACATGATTAGTTGCATATTTTAAGCTGGGTATTATAATGATTCTGTTTTGTTTTATTTGCAGGGTAACCGGAATGCTCCCATAAAGACAGAAAAGCCGTCTGGACACAACTACAGTTTGTCGATTTATACTGATGACAGATTTAATCATCCCCATCAGCTGGTCCATGCAGGCAAAAATCAAAAACTTTATGTACAAGCCACCAGTGGGCCAGGTAGGCAGTCACAGCTTTTACAGAACCTGTCAACCCCAGTAGTGTCCCAGGGAAAATGTAGATAACAGCCACAGAAGAGTCTCAGAGAAAATGTAGATATCAGCCACTGCAGTGTCCCTGAGAAATTATAGATAACAGCCACATCAGTCTCCCAGAGAAAATTATAGAAAAAATATGGAAAATAAAGAACAGCAGAGCAAATGGCTAAATATAATATGCATGGAGTACATAAGACAATTTATTTTTGCTCATGGTTAATCTTTCTTGATTCTATACAGAGGGCACCAAAGTTGTTTACCAGTATTTTATTATTCCTTAATATCATCACAATACAAGAGTGGTTGATTCCATTGTTTATATTTTGTTAGGTGATAAGGTATAACACTGGTGGATTCTTTTACTGTATAATCTGTAATGTTACTTTATATTCAGTGTGTGTATTTTGTTACATTTCAGGAGCTGATCATTGCTTGATGGTCAGGAACTGCTGGCTGTCATCTAAAAAATCTCCAGAAGAGGAGGCAGAGACCAGTCTAGTGGAGAATGGGTGAGCTGTCAATCATATCTCACACCACCACAACCATATTGTCAGAGATAAGAAATATTGTATAATATTGCTGTTTCATTTGCATGGCTCCACTGACTCCTATATTTCCTCTGTTTTCCTATATTTCCTCGGTTTCCTATATTTCCTCTGTTTTCCTATATTTCCTCTGATTTCCTATATTTCCTCTGTTTTCCTTTATTTCCTCTGTTTTCCTATATTTCCTCTAATTTCTTATATTTCCTCTGTTATCCTATATTTACTATGTTTTCCCATATTTCCTATATTTATAGCTCCCCACCCATAGAGGAGACATAAAGTGTTTGGTCTGTTGTTGGCATCATTGTCCATAGTCTTCACCTGTGTCACTTTTTGTGAACATGATAACTTTTGAACAACTCAGTATTTCTTCATGAAATTTAAAATTTGAATTGTTTATACCAATATCTCACAGGGGTTTGAAAAACAATGACCTTGACCATAATGTCTTCAAACAAGCTGAAATGGTTCTAATCTGAAAATAAAAGCTAATTGGGTTTTTATCATCATCAATATATACATCACATGCAGGCAAGGGAGATTTAATTATATCAGTGAAAGAAGTTTACACAATTAAACCTTCTTGTTTCCACATTGAATAGACTAACAGAAACTTTTGACATATTCAGTGTTGAACACACATTTCAGGTTGGACACGTGTCTGTTATAATTTTAACTAAATTTTAATCATTCCGTCTTTATATTGTTTAGATATTTTTGCATGCATTATCTCATTTAAGTACGTTTTTTTTCAGGTGTAAAGCTCAGTATAATTTGGAGTGGCACGTGTGTCCTGGTGTGCGGGGTCAGTCACAGTGCTTCAGTTTCCGGATGCCTACACCACCCCCCAGCAGCACAGGCATCGATTACTTGCACTGTGAGGTGGTTCTCCGAGGTCGGGAGAACACGCTCGATGCTAAAGTATGTGATATCTTAGAAAGTTATGCCTATACTTTGAATTCCATTGAAATACTGTACAAAATGTTAACCTCTCTAATTGAAAGGCATTAAGGTAGTTTTAACTTTTTGCAGAAAAAAAATGCTTTTCCATAAAAGATGGTTAAAATTATTGTATAATATCCTTTGAAAACTTTTTGTTGCTTATACTATATAGTGACATCAACAATTGTGTGTGTGTGTTACACAGTGTGTTTGACCAGTAAATGCAGTAAATTAACTATTTGTCCAGTAACATTTCTATGCAAATAGAGAGGCTGCTCCCCTGAACAAAAACAAAACTATCTGGACTCAGTGTTAGATATACTTCCTCACAGTGTTTTATAATTTTTGTATTTATTATACCATGTAATGAATTGTAATTAATTAATCAATTGTAATTTTTAAGGTGATATACATGCACATATATGTTTATAATTTAAATGATTCCAGTGTTTGCCACAAGAACAGTACTGCTTTACTCAGAAGATTCGAGAAAACCGTAAACCCGACCCCGATTATAAGACAGTCACGGCAGGTCCTATATATACCAAGCTGGTGAGGGAACAGAAACCTTCACCAGGTAAGACTTGTTTCACAGCAGTAGATTTGGTAATATTTTTTTATGCAAGGCAAAAAAGAAAGTAGTCCAAAATGAATATTGGTAACATTTTTATCAGGTTTGCATCAGTTCAATAAACTTATCATGTTAAATATATTGAAGTTATTGCCAGGTGGCCCTTGAAAATCAAATTCAGTTCATATTGAATATTTTTTTATTGTTGCGATTTTGGATAAAAGGTCAAAATTTCAGTTCTCAATTTTCAATTTCAGATTTTTTTAATAAATATTGTTCAGATAAATGGGGCTCTACTGTATTTGGTTACATCTTCGTTTTTGCTTTAACTTGTAGGTTTTCCAACACCACCGGTCCACACGGCCCCACAGCCCCCGGGGCACCACACAGACTCTAACTGCCGCAATACACAGGTATTGATGCAGGGTCTGGACTCAGGCACGGTTATAGGCATCGCCTTCGCAGCTTTCATCATAGGTGTCTTGCTCATAGCAGCTCTGTGGTTCATCCACACACATACAGGTAAACAGCTGGACAAAATATGCATGGACGAAAGTGTCCACAAAATGTGAAAGGGGCCAAAATATCCATTGACAATTCTGTCCATACAATGTTAAAGGGCACAAAACATTCATGGACAGATGTGTGCATACAGTGTGAATGGGCACAAAAAATTCCCATGAACAGTTTTGTCTATATAATGTGAAAGGGCACAAAATATTCATGGACAATAGTGTCCATTCAGTGTGAAAGGAGACAATTTATTTATGGACAGGTGTGTCCATACAGTGTGAAAGGGGTGAAATCCTATGATTGTCTTCAGGTTTCTGATGAATTCAATTTGCATTATCTGCAAAAGGGTTAAAATCATAATAAAGAAAAAGAATAAGATGATTTTAATATTTATGGATAAATTTCAAATAATCTTATTCACTATCTTTTGAGATGAAAAAGAGAAACCTATTCAAGAAACCACCTTTGACCTCCCAGGCCATTTTGACCTGACTGTCCACCTTGATCTCCCCCCCCCCCCCCCCCCCCAATCCCAACCATAATTTCAGAGTCTTAACCGAGTTGTAAAGATCTAGCACCATATTTCTCTCTGTAAGAGGATTATCTCTGTTGAAATGAGGGAATGATATTAAGATGAAATGCATGACCATAAGAAATAATACATACGTTAACATATGTCTTAATTTAAAAATCTTTCATGCATTTGCATATAAAATCAAATAGATATTACATTTTTAACCATTTTGCTCTTTTTCGTTTCAGCTCCAGTCAAAAGACATAGAAAAGCCCGAGGTATAGCAGAAGGGAGTGGCGAGTCCACACCAAGCAGCTCCTCTCCAATCTCAGCCTGATGACGAAGCAAACCTCACTTCTCATTACCCGGAGACCCATTCCACCTCATCTGCTACACTCTCCACACAGATGACATATCATTACATCCGCTCAGCGCTTGATCCGCAAACAATGCTGCATAACAAAAAAATAATGTCAGTTATTGTCAAGCTTGGCAACTCAAGGTTTAATACTTTAGACCTAGAGGGGTAAACCTGTCTTTCTTACCTTTGCAAGCTTTGTTTCCATGGGGATAATCTTTTATTCTTTACGTCATAATCTTAATCCAAGGGTGTAGCCCTTCATTGTCATACCTCAGTATTGGACTTTTTTTAACGTTTTAACCCCCCATGGACTGAAATGTTTCAATACTACGCTTGTAGCCATTCTGTCGTCATGGTTACATGATGACAATGATGATTATGATCATCTCCGTTGTTTCACATCACTCTGCTGTTATTATCACCTGGTTCACATGATGTTACGGAATTTCCGGTTTTCTCATCTTCGTACAGCTTGAAACTGTTCTGGATATTTTGCATTGCGGCGTGTCATCTCTAAGCCTTTCAGGAGAGTTTGTTCACCCCAAGTTACCTCAGTATAAACATTCATGTATCATTAATTTGGAAGGGTCGGGTCTTCGTGAACTACAGGGATTCTACATACAAAATATTGAATCGGAAACTACGGGTATGTAATTGTGGCAACTAGGGCAAGCTGTTGTAAGAAAGGAAAGGGAGAGGTATGAAGATGTATATCTGTTTTTATGGTGGTCTGAACTGATAGGTTGGGCTGCCAATAAAATGGGAGACGATAAAGCAGCACGTTGTCCAGCGCTGCGTGTACCGTCATCTCCCTCATGACTGATCTCTTATAACTAACGTCCGCATCGAAGAATCTTCAAGGTCACTTCAAAAACGTTCTGACATGAAAGTCGTTTAACTCAACGCTACTTTTATGGATGTTTTTTGTCAACTTTGCTGGCATGCATGGTGTGATGCTTACACATGCGACTTAAATATGATCTTGATCTGTCTAGGGTTTTTACTGAATATTTGATCGATTTCCTCACTGATATTTGCTGACAGTAAAACCTAGATTGGATATATTAGTATTATAAATATACAATATTATCCCTGTTTGGCCAGCTAGATTGCCTTAGCTGTCAATCGTTTTCTTATAAATCTCTTATATTATCATCAATGTCACTGGTATGTTCTGAGTAAAAGTTGGATCTGTATTAGAAACAACTTACAATTCTGTATCTGAGTACTATAGTGGGAAGGTACATGATATATAAAAGAATTAAAGAATCTGTCTTCATTCATGTATATATACCTATTTATATGTATACAGTGGAACCTCTCCTTATATGGGCACATCTGTACCAAGGGCATCTCCTATTTACAGCCTCTTACAGGCAGTCCCTTGAAAGTAGGCTTGGGAATCTATAACCTCCCTACTAAGGGCACCTCCCTGTTGCGGACTAAATGCCCGGTCCTGTCAGTGTCCGTAATTCGGAGGTTCTACTGTATATATGATATTTTTCTCTTTACTGCTCACTGGTCGTGACAAGCCCTCAGACAGATCACTTAATGTTATTTATTATTGTTATAATTTTTATTATTATTATAATTATTACATTATTATTATCATTATAACATGTAACACATCCATACAGGTGTCTAACACTGACAAAATTGTGAATCTGTGTTCTGTATCAGGGTATTGGTAATAAAATGGACTGAAACTGGCTTCACGACCATATTTGAAATCACTGAGTTTTATATGATCAATTATGTTCTCCACGCAGCAAAGAATTCTCAATGAATATGGTACCCTTTTTTTCACCTCTTTGCTGTGAGAGGTTGTTCTGCCTATTGTCTTGAATGACATATATGACACAGCAGGTATGGGCACTATAGGTATTATAGAGACTGTTGCAAGCCCATAGGTATTTGAGTCATTTAAGATATTATTATCCAAGACCTAATTTATTGCCACAAGCTCTTGGAGAAGTACTAGTACCGATGTGCATCGAGTATATTATTATGTGTTCATGGAGGAGTCCTGATGTATATAATGTATATAATTGGTAAACCAGTGTGTGTGTGTGTTATATTATTGTTTGTGTATCTGTGTTGGTGCACTGCACAAGAAAAGCAGAGAGATGGAAAGAAAAAAAACCAATGCAATTTGTGTATGATGTACTAACTATACTACTGTATATATTTGTTTTCTCAACCTATTACTAGCTTATCACGTGAATCACGGCTCTGTCAATGTCTTCACAACTATTACCTCATTTTGTTCCACCTCGGTTTTGAGCAGTAACTTTAATGCAAAACAAGTGCATGATACCATCTATTCATTTGTGTTTTAATCGACTCCGTTTATTGCCACTTTTTCTCTGTATTTTGGTATGCATCTGATGCCAAGTTCCAAGATTTTGAACAGGAACACAGGATGCAACAATGCTGACATACATACATTTATAGATTGTTTTACTGTATGATACCAAACTTGGCTATACTGTAGCTGACTGGTCTGTGTTTCTGTGCCTACCTAATGGTTCACTTATTCAACAAGATAACAATACTGTTGATTTATAAATATTGTTCATATCTGCATGTTTTTTTCTTGGTGATAATCATTTTAAGAACTTTTTTGACAAATAAGTTTTGGCCTCATATTAAAAATGCAGATACTCTGCCAAATTTGTGTGAGGTAATATAATATGAATATGAATCATTGTTTTGCAACTTTTTAAATCTTTTATGATGAGGCTTGTTCAGTGACCTCTTTCCAATGCAGCTGCACAGTTTTGCCTCAAAGGACCATTTTCAAAGATAGGTATGTCACAGATTTTTTTTGCATTGACATGTCATAATCAGCATTTACATGACGTCATTAGGTTATCTCCTCTCTGGTGATAAATTTGTCGCAAAAAGAGTGCGCCGATTTGTCACTTTTTTTTCCATTTTCACAAACAGTTTCATTGCAAGGTAAAATGTTTTTTAAAATTCTGACTATCAGCAAACTCTCTTGCAAACTTTGAACCAGAAATTTTAATACTGGCTTTACAAGTAGACAAAAGTATCACAAACATACTTGTGGATATAGGAACTGGTACAGACTATGTATACCACATTGTGCACATGTCCAGTAGATTGCCACACTGGTGAAAAGATTTGAGAATATTGTATTAATAACAGTGGTAATTTGCAGATGATAATTTGACAGTACTTAACATGTAATATTTGTGCAATAGAAATCACATTAAGAAAGGGTTGAACAGATCAGTGGTAAAAATGAGATGCATTTCAAGTGTGTCACTTTATATTAATGATATCTTGGTATTGGTGATGATATAGATGCAGAAAATGTTCTGCATTTGGTAAATTTGTACATGCTGTAATCTGTAATCTAGTGGGAACCAGGGGGATGTTGATGCTGATCACCATGGCAACATTCACATGGAGTGTAAGGTTTAATGCTGGTCTCTATGGCTACCTAGATTAGTATTGATCAGGTATGAACTTTAAACATTAAGGTGGTGTTCCTTATATGCAGTAAGTATGCAGTACATATGTGTATGCATATAGTTATTAAATACACGATATTCTGGATTACATTCTGTAAGCGGACAGGGGAATAGACTTATCCACCACAGCCCATATGCTCCGCCCTTTTAACCTAATTATTATAATGAGCCCCAAAAAACTCTCCTACACAGAAGGCCTACTATGCCCAAGGTTGCGAGAGCTGTTTACAAGACAATAGTGACGTCACAAAGGTCAGTGATTTATGACGTCACATTGACTGACGTCATAAGCTAGAATTGCTATATCTCTTTTTCCAGTAAATAATAAATCACAGTCATTGTGAACAGTTTTGCCATATTTTGGATTATTTGTCTCGTACAAATTATGTGCCAGGTAGGACATTATTATTCACTCAGTAGTCGGCAGAATTGCTCCTGCAACCTTTGGCCTAGAACTTTTAAAACTGCCTTCTTTGTATAAAAAATATCCCAGAAAACATGCCATGTGAATGGAATCATTGGCATCTGTGTTACTGCATATACATACATGACAACCTCAGCGTAGCAACATTACAAATTCAAAATAACAACCACTTGTACACAGTCCTGATTCTTTTTTTGCTCTTTATATAAGACCTCGCTTAGAAGACCACCTCAAAAATGCAACCATTTTATCGAGGTCCCAATGGTGGTCATAATTTCGAAGTTTAACTGTATATTGCAAATATTGTGTTCTGTTATCTGTATCCAAAGATGACCTTGTCACTTTTTTAAGGTGCTTGTATAGCACATATAATGGGGACCCTGAAGTCTTGGGACGTAGTAATCACTTTGGGGTTTTAGCCTGTTTGGACCAGTTATATGGTTTTTGCAGCTAATTTGGTAATTATTAAAGAATGCAGAATCTAGGACAAAGCAGCACGTAACCGTACTCCGTGCCTCAGAGATCCTGATTCGAGGGAAAAATATTACCCAGGGGAGCACTCAGGCGTAAAAACCAACTCAAGGAATTTACAACCAGATCCTATGTATGGGTGTGTACATGTGTACACACCAGTCTACCAGAACCCTATCCACAGGGTGGGGTGTTCATGTGTGTGTTTTGTGGCTAATTATGTATTGTGGCGCGTGGATGTGTTTGTTGTGGTATGTGAACATGAAAAAGGCAGCAAACAGTTGTGTAAATAATATAGTTATATAATATTTGTTTTTATTAGGCTTATGTACATACAATCCTGTTATAAATAAAAATATAAATCAGAATTGACCTCCAGGGCTTAAACATTGAAATATAGAACAAGAAAAGTTGTCACAGATTTGTGGGCAGTCTTTTGTATGTTCATCAGCTGTCAGATTATGACAACTCTATCAGAATCTTTGTGAAGGTCGACGAAACTATTAAGCAATTTAATAAAAAGTGGGAATTTTTATCAGCCATTGCACACTTCTTTTAAATGTCATGTGCTTGATGTGTGTTGAACATTTCTGCTATGAATGGCACTGCTTGAGCTTTTACTTAATTTAAAAGTTAGACAGAAGTTTCTGTAACTAAATGGTTAGGGCAGGGAGTACACACTTTTTATAAAGGCCCAACCACTTGCCAAGTGAATATTAATTCTTGTAATTTGTATATATAAAGCATGTTAATAATTAAGCTTTTTGTTCAGTGTACAAGAGTCAAATAAAGAAATAAAACGAGGTTAGTTTCATGAACTTGATCATGAACATACTTACGTAGATAGGAAAATCATTTTCATCACCAAAGGGCACTCTCCACTGCAAAACAGTTTCACAGGTAGTAAGGCACCTTCTGGTAATTAATGAGAAAACCAGTTAACATGATAAAATCCTGCAGTAAGCGTTGTGTGAAGGCAAAGTTTTAAGATCACGTGATTGTGAATATAGTACATATACTAATACCTCTGTCAGGATTTATCATGTATATATTAATTTTGGGTGGTTGGACTGTTGGCTGGTTTGTATGTTAGCAAATTCACTCAAAAAGTTATAAACCGATTTAAATCAAATTTGTTGGAGAATATGGATAATCCATTAATCCATTCAGTTACAGATACTGTCTGGATGACCATAATATTTTATTTTTTTTTCCAAGGATTCTTCACTGTTGTTTATAGGTTTCGCATTTTATTTATCCTAGGTCAAAGGATAGAACAGGGCCAATCACTGTTATGACAGGCCACCTTTGTTCTGGGGAGCAGAACTGAGCTGTTATTCAACCATGGGAGTTATGAACCATGACACATTATTCTGTGTAGCACACCAAACTTTGATTAGGATTTTGGCGGAGGTATACACTTGTTCTCTGACTACTTTTCTACTTAGATCATGTTACACTCGTAAGTTTAATCTAATCCTCAGCACCACAATATTGGTGGTTTTCATACATATATCACTCAGAAGTTGACTGTACTATTCAACATAAGCTACTTACGACATTGCTGCGGGGTACTGCATTGGTGGATGCTTCATTTGTGTGCATTGTTATATTTAACAAGTTGTTTTCTCATTTTCACATGGACAAATGCTTTTGCTACTTAATTTGTACTGTAGGAAATACTGTTTTAATTTATTTATATCTTTATATGTGTGAGATATATATTTCTTTTCATTTTGTATGCACATTCAAGTGGGTTTGCACAAAGTTGTAGTCACTATTGTACAAAAAAACACCCTTGCAACATTACATCATTTTGTAAATTAACAGCTTTGCTTTGGTAGAGGCTTTTAAGGTTGCAGCCCTAGGGGGAAAAACATCCATATACAAAATCAACCAAAAAATCATTTAAAATTAATATAAGACCCTTAAATTATGAATTTTTATAACCTGGGACAGTGTTTTGGCTGATGGTATATATTTATTTGAAATTTTCATTTTTTTCTAATGATATTTTAACATTAAAATTATTTTATTTTAATGTTTTAAAATTGTATGCCATTTAAAGTACCCAGTTACAGAAATACACATTTTAGCAGGCTTATAGTAAACTACATGAAAATACCTAAAGAGCATCTTTTGTTTTGTTTTTCCTCTGTTGTGTGTCATTCATGGTTAAAACTGAACTCTAAAATTTTTATTGAATCTTGAAAGTTGAAAAAAAAAAAACAAAAAAAATTTGAGATATTTTCATGAAGTTTAATTTAATTTCGCTCTCAAGTAGCTGGCTATTACTGGGTACTAACAATAGCGTATCTTTAAAAAAATTAAAATGCGATATCCTTTGAAAATTAATGAAAATTTTAAAAATATGTAAATCATTAGAAAGAACACTGTACCAGGTTAAAATATTGTATAATTTATGGGTCTAATATGGTTTAACACAACTTCTGGACCTATTTTAAATATATGAGGTTTCCCCTGTTCTGCTATCATAACTGCATTGTTTAAACCTTTCAACAGAAAGCAGAATAACCATGAATGTTAAGTCTTCAGTTAGAGGACTGTGTTCAACTATTATTGATGCTCATTATAATAATCGGATGCAGGGATAATTTGAATTATCCTTCTTTAACAGGAAGTACAGGGGTAAGGAAAATTACTCATCTGTCAATTATGCTTGGGTTTTACCAAAATAAGCTATATCTGACAGAAAATAGGATCACATCAGAATTTTTTCTTTTGGTTTGCGAACTCTGATTTTATAATTGAAAAAGAAATTTATTTCAAAACTTCCATGTGATGGAAAAGGCTTGATGGCCAAGTCCTGCCCCTTAAAGTGACCATAAGTAAAAGCAACTTAGATTATAGACTGGTTTCCTGCACTAACATGAGCAGGATACAAGTCTAAAAACATGAAACAATACAGTTGATATTGACACTTGTATTTATGACCTTTAATGCATAGCAATTAAACATATAACAGATTTGTTAGGAAGGTAAGACATATATAAGTTTTTCCAATCCTAATCCACACAAGTTCGTAAACAAATAACTCATCTTTGAAACACATGATAATTACACCACCAGTGATTTTGGGCCATAGACCAGTGTATCTAAGTTTATTCTATTTGATGATTCTATTTGATGATTCTTAAAAGGAGAAAAAATAGAATTAAATCTGTAAAATAATTTATATCAAATATAAGATACTTGATCTGATTATGTGAGACTAAATCAGTGTTTGGCAATGAGCCGTTTTAAAACTGGATCATTTTACGACTTATTGTGCACTTTCTGTGTATAATGCAGTACTGCTGAATGGATGCACAGTAGGCAGTCCAAAGATTAACTTATAATACAGGCCAAATAATCTGTTTGCTTACAAAACAAATGTCTCATCTGCCAGGGATGGTTCAAATATTAATTACAGGTAAATATTAATTACAGGTAGCATACATTTTGAATGTTCAGTGGCTTTGTGACATGTCAGGTTTGTACGTATCGGGGTGTAATAACTAATGTTTGTGAAGTTATTGTTAGAAGCAATGTCTTTCTGTGTGGTAATGTTAAGATGATATTTGTTTCTGTTTTCGATTTGAATGATGATCACCAATGCTGTTTAAGTGACTTTTAATCATTTAAAATGTTCAGTCAGTATATAATCCAAGTCAGGCAGCTACTATCTTGACACACAGCTTTACTAACCAGTTTGCTATGTCATAAGATGACTATTTGTTGTTACATTTCATATAAAATCACTAGTTACATTTTCCCCAGGTGGTTAGGTGAACCATAAGGAAAAACTATTTTTTAATATTTTATTATTTTTTTGCAGTGGTTGGTTTTATTTGCATGCAAGGCATTATAACCCATTAACATGAGTGTTCATTATGATCCAGTTTGGCATTATATATTAGAAGTCCTTAGCAGCGGGTTTTATTTAATAAAAAAATGTTTCCGATACATGCTATCTAATTTTGGCAATCTCCACCAGATGGGGCTACTGCTGTGCTAACATGTAAGCATGTACTGGCATGACCTCTGGTGGAAATTGTAATTTTGTGGGATACTGAATCCAAATTTGTCATACATGTTGGCCATTAATTATTTAACCGGTGATGACTGTGACCCTGAGCACAGGTAGACACAGTCCCGAATATTTGGCCTTTACATATTTGCACTAGATGAACTGTATTAAACAAAAGTTATTTACGACAAAATGTGACGTTGATGATCCTATTTTATTGCCGTTGTCGTGGGGTTGTACTTAGATTGCGTTGCCTGTAGCCTCAACACCTCATTATTGCCAATGTGTGTAGTTTTGTGGTGGCCGTATCCTCCTGTGTCTGCGGTTACCATGTGTCCCTATACCTCACCGTTAATGTCATGTGACTGTACCATGTGTGTATGGAGATTGTAAATGGTTATTAGATCTTTTTGGTTTGTATTATATCAGCCAGTTTTATGAAAACTCGTGTTGTTATTTTTTATAGTGTGTGTGTGTGTGTTCTCAAGAGAGATGAGAATCGTTTAATGAGGTTACTGTGGGTGACTTCGTTTTGCAAGGTTAAATTTTCTTGATTTTCACTTCTGCAGTGTTTCCTTTTTGTGATTTGAATGACCATACAGTAACTTACACAAAATACATAACCATGATATATTACATCAAGTACCGTATATATACACACAAAAATTGCACAAGGACCTAAAGGAACATTGTACACGTGAAATTTTCATGCAATAGTGGCAGGTACTAGTATATACAGAAGTATTAATATTACTTAAATTATCAATCCTTTGAATAACTGGTAACATGGAATATATGCTTATATTGATGGTGCTGCAACAATATACATGAGATGCCATTGAGGCTGTAGATATGGCGTCTTTTTCATGAAAAGTATCATTTTCATGGTAATTTTTTCCTTCATGAATAGGGCAAATTTGAAACCCTCCCAAATGAAAAGCCACTCGCAGTATTTGAGATATGAGAGCAATTAAGGATGTGTAAGAAAGTTGATATGAAGAAATATGGAGGCAATGCTTGATTTGATATGAATATAGCCCAAATATGTTTAATATACTGATGATGATATACAACTAATGATCATAAACATCAATGCCGAATACCGTAGATTCTTTATCTAAAGCTGCATGTCTATCATAAGCCGCACCTAGACTTTCCAGTTCCCTGTGCGTGATGTGCTAAGAAAAGCAAATTCTGGAGAAACCCCCATTAAAGCCACACCTGGACTTCCCGGCCCATGGCCCGATCCCAACTTGAGCCATCAAAGTAAATCCTGCAGGTTTGCTGGTCCGTGACATTTTGAACATAAACGATGATAAATTGAGTAGTTAATATACGTAATCAAAATTAAATCAAATACCGGCATCTGCTACCCTATTATATAAATTTTTAGTGCTACGCAACTATAATATCCACCAGTTAACTGTTACTGATTTGATTGAAGACGTACATATACTGATACTGCTATATTCCTTATATTCTTTATTTACATATGAAAACGTCCCCTATGATTTTCTACATTTTCAAGCATTTATACCATAAACTATTACTTTTTCCTAAATTTTTGCCACTGAACAGTTGTATTTTCTAGTATAACTGTTAATTATTGTTATATAGACCTGTCAATGTTGAAAACATTCAGGCCTTGTGTAACTAGTCCTACAAGTACAGTTGTCAAAACCAATTAAAAATCCTTAAGATGCTGTGTGGAGAACTGATGTTCATGGAAAGTAACCAATCAAATCAATTTTGCAATAAAAACCTATATATTTTTCTTATATTTAAGGGTTGTAATTCCTATAAACTCTATATACCAGAGAAATACCAGAGAACCATCCAAGCACCAATTCATGTATCCTTCAAAACATCTTACCAGTTTATCATATAAACTACTCTTTGATCAAACAGTGGCTTGACCTATGAAGGAATATGTTTGGTATTCATTGAGCTCACTGCTGATGCAGCCATGCCAGGACTTCACTTGTCCAAGGACTTAACCACAAGGCATAATTATGTATGGTGTTACATGGCACTAATACATACATTCATGCCATCTTGAGCAATGATATATTGTTAGTCAGGTTTTCCAAAGTGTGTCCATCTGATGCTGCCATCTAGGGGGAGCTTAAGGAACTATTCAAGAAAGCAGCAATAAATACAGTCCATTTTGGAACAATTACAAACAATCGTCTTGGCTGTGTTTTAATATGAGGTATATCACTGGCTTTATGGCCAAGGACAGATTATTGTTCTTGTTGCACTATGGTCAACTGCAGTGTGACATATATCTGAACTACCAGGATTTATTAAATCACTGCACGATCACAGACCTGATATCCTTTGCACCTGTGGTATAACAGGATTCTCACAGCTTGAAAAAGTCAAGAATTTTTACATTTAAAATGTCAGAACCAAAAAAAGTGATTATATAATAAAATAATAATATGCAACTTCAGACTTCTTCCCAGTGCCCAGTTTCCATGTGCCCAGAGCTTTTTCTGTTCTCCCCCCCCCCCCCCTGCCAAGTCCCCCAAATCTTTCTATTGTTTCTCAGTGCCCAAATATTTCTCATTTTTTCACCTATTGCCCTAATCTCATTATCCCCCCCCCCCCCCGAGTGCCCAAAGCTTTTTTTCTGGTACCCAAACCTTTCTCTATCTTTATCCCCATTGCATTAACCATCTTTTTTCCCATTGTCCAAAGCTTGTTCTCTTTCTTTTCCAGTGCCAAAACCTTTCATCTTTTTTTAGTGTCCAAAGCCTTTTCTCTTTTCTAGGGACTAAATCTTTCTTTTTTTTTCTCAGTGCCGAAAACATCCCCACATATCTTTTTCCAGTGCCCAAACCTTTCTCTCATATCTTTTCTCCGTGCCCAAACCTTTCTCTCATATCTTTTCCCCGTGCCCAAAGCTTTCTCTTAATTCTTTTTCCAGTGCCCAAAGCTTCTCAATTCTTTTTCCAGTGCCCAAAGCTTTCTCTCATATCTTTTCCCGGTGCCCAAACCTTTCTCTCATTTCTTTTTCCAGGGCAAAAAGCTTTCTCTCACCCTTTTCCCTGGTAATTTATGAAAGACTTACTGAAATGCAGCAAATCCAGTCTTTGGAAAACTGCACTAAGAATCCCCCTTCCATTATAACCACAGTTAACTTTATAGTTATGACAGTTTTCATGTGAAATAACAAATATAAAATTATTCAAGTATAATTTTATTTTCCAAACATGGACAAAAATGTGGCACAACTAGAACTTCCTCTTTTAGCATTGGCTGCCAAGGTCCACAGAAGAATGAGTTTTCTCACACTGTATGAAACTCTCATCCAGCAAAACAAGGCAACTCTAACAGGTTAACTATGGATATATGTTAAACCCCATGGAAGGGAACCATGGGAAGATATAAAGAATAAATTAATGAATTTAGTGATGCTTTAGTATAGTATTAACAATGACATACACAACCATGCAATGTTTTAAAAACAAACAAATAAAAACTGACTATTGTATTTATCATCTTGATATTTACATGTTATTCCTGCTGTGTAGGCATCAATTAATAACATCCCTAACTGCCACCAGGGCCCCTATAAAAATGATTGGTGACATTAAATGATTAACCAGTGAACAGCTGACATCTCATGGGCTGTCTGCTCATCAAATTGTTGAAATAATAGGACAAACGAAACATATCGGTAAATTGTGATAACTTGTCGACATGGCTCAAAAAGCTTCTGCTTATTCGCCTTTTAAATTTTTTGTTTATGAACATTTTGCGGAGATGCTGAGGGTAGAAAAAAGATTGGGGGGGGGGGGGGGGGGGGGGGGCATTATAATGTTGTGAATTGTCACACAAATTTATTTTTTTTTGGGGGGGGGGAAGAGTTAATTGCAATGCATTTAGTCATAAATATGAGCAGACATCACTGACAATTCTGAGGTTTCATGAGACCCTTGAATTTAAAAATTTGAGTCTTAAGCTAAGCATTAATCTCCAGCTAACATCAGTAAAATTATATCAGGAACAATCTTATAATATAACATCAGGTCTATTGATCTTTAACCTGCATATATTTATCATGTACAGGAAAAAATGGCCATTTATTGATGGATCAAGAATCAGTACATGTTGCATTTCATAACAACCACTCAATCACCTAGAACTCAGACATAAGATCATTTAATTATCATATTGACATTTTCTAAACCCAATTAATTGCAACCTGGCAACTGGAAAAAAAGTTTGAAATTTCATTTTATTTTAATTAAAAAAAATGAGGAAAGGAAGGTTTGAAACACCCCTCCCCCCCCTCCTCCTTTCCCAATAAAAATGTTTAGAATTAAATCCTGCCTTAACATGTTCATGACAGATATACCATGACAGCTCATACAAAGTATTAATTGCCTTTTTTTTAATATTTATTTATTAAAAATCTTATCAATCAGAATTAACTGTGCAAGTTGTCAATGGTAAGATCAATGTGCGATAGACTGGTGGTACCATCTGGTGGGCATTTGAGAAACAAAACTCATAGGTTCTCTGGTGCATGCCCAGCTGAAACTGAAGGACCTAAATTTGACCGAATAAAACCTGCGACCCAGATATAATATATGATTTTTTAATTACTAATCTAATGAGTAAGGGTCTCAGGTTATTACTGATATATTATTACACAAACTGTAAGGTATCAATAGTAAAATAACACAGATACGCTAATGATCTCAACAATGGCCATGCAATGATTCAAACTAATATTAAATGAAACATCCAAATATTGGTGAAACATTTTTCTAATCAAATAAATATATAATTAAATTATCAAACATAACTCTGTTTATGGCCAAATAAGTTAAATGATTGTCAAATAAAAGTAAAAAGATTGTCAGTGTATTGTTATACTTCCACACAGTGTTGTGTGTATTACTAGTGCATACACAGTATGTTTTATCCAAAAATTGGACCAATTGGCATATATTGTTATATATTTGAACAGAAACCACTGGCATGAAATCAGATAACAATGAATCAAAAACATAAGTTTTCATCCATATCTGTTTGACTGTTATAAATATTACATAAGGAATAATTTTTTTTCTCACACTTGAAGGGACCTATTGACACACTGCGTATGCTAAATATAGATGAAATATAGTGTTTTCCCCTTACAGTACATGGGTATCTGCCAATATTTCATTCTAAAACCATGTGCCTATTCCTGTATACAATGGTAAATAAACTTGCACCAGGTGTGATCAGAGGGTGCAAAATGTAAACACAGCATGCATGCCACCTGGTGGCAGCTCTGCACAACTTCACAAATCAAGTGTTTCCAACCAGTGTTTCTCCTTTCATAATTCTTTTACTTGATTTCAAGTCTGTCTTCATGGATACGACCGGGCCTCTAGCCACACAGTCTTGTCATAGTTAACATGGGAGTGTTGTCTGAACACACGCATACAGAACCATAACAACATATAAAACAGTCAAACTAGTGATAGTAAGCCCCGCGGGAAAAGATGGATCAATAACCAGAAACTGTTTGCAATCAGCCAAAATGAACTATGAGACAATACACATATTATTGCAAAATGTTTATGTACCTGTTACCTTATTTATATGCATCATATAAGTATTTATTCTAGGCACTTTCCATGGCTCTGACAGTTGCATTTGGTAGTGTCCACAGGTGGAGGAAACCATGGGACCCAAGGAAAGACTACTACCTTGGACAGTCCGCACAACCCACTCTCATAGCTATGCCGGGAATTGAACCTTGGTCAAAAGCTGAGAAGGCCAAGCTAAGTGTGGGTTTTATTGACATTAGGGTAAGCTGATAATTTTATTTTCTGACATTTGGTGAGCTAATTTTTTTTCCTGACACTTGGTGAGCTGATTGAAGATTTTTCAGACAGAAGGTGGTTCATACCTGATGTGAGTGTCCTGTATTCTGAGTAAATGTTTCAATACATATTTTTAATCAAATGGTTGGACTAGTGGATAGTGCAGGTGCTCACCAGAATACTAATAAGTATTCGTCTCCCCATACAAACAACCATTTTCCTTCACATGGGGCTTTGTATAGAGGTGCTGATAATCTGTTCTCTATCGAGTGCTTCTATATTTCATTCTGCACTAATACCTGAACTTTAAGTCAAAACTGACACAAATGAAATGACAGGTTTCCTTGTATGAACAGTGGTCCAGATATGTAATATCAGTAAAAAGAACTATAATACTGCTAACGTTTGCAGTATAAGTGGATGCTGGGCACCTGATGGATAAACAGATTTTTTCTGGGTGGGTTTTTTTTTCATCTTGTTTTATATTCAAATTTTATCATACACTTCATGACATGATACATCACAGTCCTGGTAACAATTCAAGCATGTTTATAAATTATATACTCTCAGGAACTTTTCTCTGATTGACACCTGTATATCAAAGAATAAATGCAGATTGTTGCAGAGATAAATTCTGCATTATTTACTGAAGACAAATGTGAATATGTATATTATTCTGTAACACTGCACAAGAAAGCTTGCAGTGACAATGTTATGAAACAGAACAACTAATATTACATGTTAATCATCATGAAACAACACCTGAAAACAAGTCATTTTATCCTGCCCTTAAATGTAGCAAATAATTTTTTAACAAACTATTGCACTTTTTATCACACACAAATATGGTACAGACAAGGATTTCCAGACTAAAGCTGCATTTACTGGGAGTGCAGTATGCAGTATCTGGCAGCAGAATGTGAAATAAAATTGCAAGGGAAATTTACTTGGCAGACTGTAATACACTGCAATATGAGCCAAATGATGTCAACATCCACTAAAATGCACTGCATCTGTAAGGTAAACCGTTTATGATAGATAGCTAGAGCGAAAACAATTGGTAAATGCAGCTTCATCCTGGTTTGTGGGTTTTTTACTACCGGTATTCTCGAAACTGTTGTAATGATGACTTAAAAATTGCAACTACTATTACACTGATAGTAAATGTGTTCTAATCATTACAACTGCAGTGAGGCAGCACACAGTAATAAATTAAACTGACATTAGCTGCAGGGGATAACATTTTGTAATTATTGCTACCATAATCACCCTGCAGTGTGATTTTAACAATTTTAAAATAACATGCAGTGACATGTAATTATCATTACTACCTCTATTATAAGGCTGTATGCTGACTAACTGAGGATGTATTAAGCTCTCCTAGCACTCCAGTTAGAATAGTCCTCTACCCGTTACCTGGGTGCTCCCTAGGGGGGCGAGCAAGAGAAGGAAGTGAGGAGACCAGAAAGCAGCCGCATCCACAGATACATCGCCAAAACCTGAGTATCCATAAGCAGGAAAAGCAGCACAGTCCATGCCCACCTGGAGCCCTTCGTTAAGACACTATAATTATTACAAACACTCCCAAACTGCAGTGTGGTAAAGTTTTGAACTTATTTCAACTATTAAATAAACTGCAGATTTACAGTTTTGTAATTTCATAACAGTAGTGGATATTTTTTGTAATCATTACAAACACTATAGTGCAGCAACATGTAATTATTACAAAACCTATTACACTGCTGTGCAAAAGTATAGCTTAAAGGGACCTAATCATCTATAAAGCATGTTGAATTAACACAAAAAATAGTGTCTTCTCTTTGAAATAAATTGGTACCTGCAAATATATTACTCGAAAACTGTTTGCTAACTCCTTTACACAAGTGTTAAAAAAAGTAGACCAGGCGTGATCACTGGCACCAACATAAAAACAACACATGGTACTCTGTGCATCATCTGGACCACAACACCTGTCAATCAGGAGAAGCCTTGACTGAATTTGCCAAAATAAATGTGATACATGTTCCCACTAAGTGAACCATTGGTACGGTGGCTCAGGTACCCAATACACAGGGTCACACTGCGCGTGTCATTTCAGCTGAGGCCCCTGGACCTATCCCCAAAATCTGTTATGATAATGAATTTACATTCGGCCCATGGACTCATGTTCATCCAGCAGAGACATATCAGAGGACAGGAAGGTCCATGTACGGACTAATTTGGACTTTTCCTTAATTAGGATCTGTCGCATATTATTACACCTATTATCTTCACTATCTTCACTTTGACCAAGTGTACATGAAATGGTTTATATTTTTCAACTAATTTGTTTCCATATTAACGATTTGAGTTCATTAAGAACGAGGGATTGTTCCACTTGAATTTTGGCTAAGTCTCCTTTAACGATAACACACCGTGCTATTAATGAGCTAAACTCCTTCTCAATCGCTCCAGGTAATGATGGTCCCAGGAACTCTTTAATTGCTAGGCACACCTGAGGCAAGTTTGAATGCTCGATAATGTCTGAACATGTTTTTGTGTCTTTTTTACAATATGTAAAACAGTTTTTTGACATCAAACAGTCAGCTTCATTTGAGCATTTTCGGTCAGAAAAATATGATGAAAGTTCATAGCTGGACAGAAAGAGTGACATATCGGTGATTTTGACGTCAAATCTGTTTGTATATCCTACAACTTTTTCTGTTGCTTCACACATGTGGAACGGACCTTCCGAGTCTTGTTGGAATGCCTCCATGGTGAATTCTAGCAACCCAACTGAAATTCTTGCTCTGTTTTTCCAGTTTGGTAAACCTGATGTAAAATAGTCCATATAGCTGGCCCCTTTTTCAAATAACTTTGGTGCATGAACATATTCAACGGCATAGTTGTCACCACAAAAGCCCATCAGCTTTGGAATGTGTTCAGAATCACGAAATAACACTGTCATAAAGAAACTGTTGTGTTGGAGCAAAGCCCAGATTGTTTTCGCTTCTGCCAGTGATACCTGAAAAGAAATATAGAAAATATAAACAAGTGACCCACAGGTCATGATGTTCAGCTAATCGACTAAATGATTGTGGGTGTGAAACAGTATATGTTCTTATTACTGGTTGTCTTGAGGGCACTGTATGGTGACCTAATTACCAATATGTGGTTAGACACTGGGTAGGGTCCCTATCTGCAAAACTGAAAAGATTCAGCACCAGTAATATGATACCAGTCATGGCTGAACATTTAGTACTGGTATTAATAGTGAAAATGATTTTCTGGTGTGCAGCTTGCAGAATACAGGCCGCTGTGACCTTATTATAAGTTTCCACAGAGATTTTGCAAGGACCTCTCAGAATATCAATTTAATAGTTTCTTAGTCGAATGATTACTTATTGTGCCATGTAGTACATCAAAGTTTTAGAAACTAGCACAATTGCTGCAGTTTGGCAGTTTACATCAAAGTTTTAGAAACTAGCACAATTGCTGCAGTTTGGCTGACTTAAAATACAGTTAAAATGTGTGTAAGATAAAAAAAAATTTATATGGTGCCACCAGTCACTATCACCTGGTAAAACTAGCTATGATCAATAAGCATACCAGGTTTATGGACTCTAGATGAACCAAGGGCTCAGAAACTGACATGATTGCTGCCATTTGATGAACTAAAATTACAGATATGATAAGTAAAAAAAAATACAGGTGACACCACTGGTCTTCAAAAAATTATGAAACTAGTAAATAAAAATACTAGATTTCAGATCACCAGATGAAACAAAATCTGAGAAACTGATATTATTTCAATCATTTGAAGGTCTCAAAAATAGAGGAAATAAAAGTGTGAAGTGGAAAAAATATAGGTTACACCACCAATCATTAGCAAATTATGAAACCAGACATTGTCAATGAACATAAGTACCTGAATAGGCAACCATTTAATTCCATTATGTAATTGTGATATGCTTCATTTTACATGTTTTCATGTTTTTACAAAATCACATTTTTTCCCTAACCCTTCCCATTCATGGAATAAATCCCTTGAGAATTTCTATTTCCAAATTCACAAAAAAAATAATGAAATTGATTAATACACCAGGACATTATGCAACCTAACAAATCAATTTTAAGATATCTGTGCAAATATAAAAAATTAAGAATTACTGATTATGAGAGAAAAGCTATTTTATAATCACGTGGTAATGGCCTCGAGAATTTCAATTTTTATGTGTATTACTACAATAATGTTTGTGCGTATGTTTATACCTTGTCATCCTTGTTTGCATCGGCTACATCCATAATAGCATTGGTGAGGGCCTGGTGGTCTGCTGTCCCTAACTTTGACTCCACTAAGATTTGGACCATTCCCCAGAAGTCTTCCATGCTTGTTCCCTTGGCTGGTTTGGCATACAATAATTCTGTAGCGTCATTGATACCCTCAGAATAACCATGGGCGGAATTGGTCCTTATCAGTAGATTCTTGAACTGAAACAGCTGAAGAGTAAAGATAATTATATTAAAACTAGCAGTAAACCAATAATTTTTTTGACATGTGAACTGTGATATCCAGGTTTTAACATGCACACAAAATGGCGGCTCCCAGGAGTTATTTCAAGAAACTGGGAGAAATAAATCATTCAAGGTTTGATAAGTGCATGAGGATGTGATAAAAAATAACTCCAAGTACAGTTTCCAGGCTTGAGTCTATGTGTGGAGAGGGGGGCTCGTATTTCCAAAGTTAAGAGTAGAATAACGCTTTTTTCTACCATGCCCAAATCCTCATGGTATAGTTGAATATCATGCTGCCACAGATTGGGCAAATAATTAACTCTTCATTGCTCAGGGGGCCAGTCAGTGTCACTTTAAATTGACACCTCTGGAATGCCCACAATCAGCTGAATGTTTAGAGGCAAAGCACATTGCACATTTATTTTCAGTTCTACATATTTCGAATAAACTTAAACAAATCATTCCTGTAGTAAATGATGAATGTTCACAAAGGTAAAGAAACAATAAAAACTCGGTGAGTGACAGTAAAACGTAAAGTAGAGTTGGGGACTTGATCACGTTGACCAGTCTGCTCCACAATTTATGGCTGGACTGGAAAGGCAACACAAAATACCAGGCCACCAACCCCTTGACAAGACCAGTCTCGACTGGCTCAAGACCGCCCTTTCTGAAATTTTATGGTTTTGCTATTGTTGAATTTCTTTCATGTGATAAGTTTCAACCTGAAGTCCTTGTTTTGAAAAATGTGCTTGTGTTTGTAGGTAGTTTATAAGTAAAGACTCCTAACTACAGTAAATGAATTAGGGCCAGTAACCACGGGCAGAAATTTTATTTCAAGCAAGATGTGCTAGCTAGTTTAGACAGAGAATTTCAGGGTCTATAAAAGGGGTTGGTGAGGTAAGCTGGTTAATTTACTTAATAATAATAACCATTTTTTTAAATTAAACTTATTACCAAAGTACCAGACTGCCTATAGCTGGATCAGACCAGGCCCACCAACTGGTGGTCTGGTCCGCACCTCTACTTATAAGCTAACAAAGTGGGGATGATCATTTTTTGCCAGTTACACTGATGCCAGTGACTGTGAGTGTCTGGCTGAATTATGTAAAAATGTTTCTGGCTGTAATAGTTGTTTTTCTCCTCAATCTGCATGAGAAATAGACTGGTCCAGTTGATGCAATTGTTAAAACATAATTCCTCCTGCTATCACAACCATCAAACTTGCTCTTAATTGCTGTGTCGTAATGCCTAGAACAGGTACTACCACCTACCAAATTATATAACTAAATCACAGCTCTCTGGCTGACTGTTTCATAACTCCACCAGTTATGGGACGGCGCGACACATCACAGCCCAACTGAACTAAGGTCTTCTCAAGTGATGTCAGCAGTAATTGGTGGTCTTTTCCAGATTTGTTTTTTTTCCAAAACCAACATGGTTCATTCAGCCATCGCCTTTCCATGCTTCCAGTTGGCTGCTATAATTCCCATTTAACCAGTCTTAATATTTTTAGGCCAAAGTGGCCTGTTTACACAAAATGAAACAAACTCTGGCTTGGCCAGTCAGCAAGAGATATTCAGGTCTACATGCAACGAGCACAGTAAAAATGTAACACATGTAACTGCTGGCTGAAACGATCACAAAGATTCGTGTGTTGGTAACTCGCAGAGGCTCAGAGAACCAATACACAGGTTCACACAAATGCTGCTAGCTGCTCCTGTGATCTAGGCAGAGCTAAATGGACATATCATTACAAAATCATTGCGATAATGTCTACAATGCACTTACATTTGGCACATGGACTGTAATGCTGCACATCAGAGATCAACCATAGGACATGAAGGTCCATGTATGGACTACCTGAATACCTGTTATCAGTGCGAATGTTACCAAGCGGGTAGAGCTGTCTAATGCAACTGTTAGCGTTCTCATAGCAACGAGCGGCCTTTAGACGTGACAGCCTGATAGGCAAATGCAAGGAAATCGTCAGTTTCTTAAAGTGCCTTGTGATGCCCTAATGAGCTAATATTCAGGATTCCCCCAGGCAGACTTAACAGGGCTTTAGTGATGATAGTTGGCACTGAATTATGTCTATTGGTACATGGAATCACGTTTTATTTTAGAATCAAACGTAAATACTAAAGCCAAGGCAGGCTATATGAGAAATTGCACTGGCTTTATCCAATATTGAAACTAGAATATTGGTAGTCGACAAGCAACTACATGTATCTGCCGAAATCAGAGTAGGATAGGTGAAGTGAGGCATGGATTGAGTGGCAAGGGGAAATAGAGCAAGGTGTCATGCATATTAGCATGGATGTCTGCAGCCGAAATGTGTATGTAGGTGGTGCCACCTGCCACAAAACCCAGAAAGCTATCCAAGTTGTATACATGTGCAAAGTTTGAGCAGATAAGTCAAACCACTGCTTTTATATGAGTGATTTAATCCCACAGCAGACAAACAGAAGAACGCTGTGCAAAAATGGTTGCAGGTGGAGCCACTAATACTGTGTATGATAAAGAGTTATGTGTGATCTATACACATGCAAAATTTCAGGATGATACCTCAGACCAGTCCTGAGATATTAGCATGGATGTCTGTAGTGTAAACATAAATGTAGGTGGCACCACCTACCACAAAACGAGAAAGCTACCCAAGATGTATATACATGCAAAATTTTAGGCAGATAAGTAAAACCACTGCCAAGATATGAGTGATTTTATCCCACTGCAGACAAACAGACAGACACTGTGCAAAAATGGTTGCAGGTGGCTCCACCAGCTTTGCATATGATAAAGATCTATGTGAGACCAGTCCTGAGATATTAGCATTGATGTCTGCAATGTAAACATAAATGTAGGTGGCCCCACCTACCACAAAACGAGAAAGCTACCCAAGATGTATATACATGAAAAATTTTAGGCAGATAAGTAAAACCACTGTCAAGATATGAGTGATTTTATCCTATTGAAGACAAACAGACAGACGCTGTGCAAAAATGGTTGCAGGTGGCACCACCATCCTTTATGTATGTTATAGAGCTATCTTTTGTGCCAAATTTTTTGCCTGATTGGTCAAATGAGTCCGAAGATGTGGGTTAATGTGTCAAAACAGACGCACAAATGGACGCACTGGAGAGAGAAAAGGTCAGAGGTCAACACAAAATATTTTTGCACCAGTTCACATGTGACCTGATAATCTTGTAAAGTTTCGGAAAAATCTGTCCAGTGGTCTCAGAGTTCTATTTTGGAAATAAACGCTGCGGCGGCAGCAGAACCTGGTCAATAACATAGTATCCGCATGTTTTTGTGGATACAAATATTACATGTTCTACCACCAAAACATCCAAACAAGACTCTTTTATGTTGGAAACCAACCAATAGGTTCAAGGTCAGCTGTAAAAAGGCCAGACATATAAGGAGTATCTGGATCTTTGCTAGAGCTCGGCAAAGGGGACAGGAGAATTGAGAACGTTGCTATATAAATAGATATATGCAGGTACAAAATGGGGAAATACAGTCAAGTTTAAAGAGCATATATATATATATATATATATATATATATATATATAAATATGATTATATTACACTGAATAAGGACAAGCATATTTTCATTCTTTCTAAATTTTACAATCAACTCCCATTGCAAATGCAAAAGTCTGTAAACACATTCTTGAGGTACAGCTGTACCTATCAATAAGAGGTCCATGGGTTAAGGCCAAGTACCAATACACTTTCAGTGAACAAATCAGTTCACATATCTCCATTCTACTTAAGCCACCACATGTGCGATGTGAACGCTGAAATTTGTTTATGTCAATATTCCTCCCCAAAGCCTTTTGTGTGAGGGTAAACAAATAACCTGCAATCAGTAAAAAGCTTTGTCTGCCTTCCTTTACTCAAATGAGTGCCAATACCTGTCAACTAATCCATTAAACTTCTTGCATTGCAAGGCTGATAATAGGCACAAGGTCAACCATATTCAGTGTAGCACAAGTTATCAAAACTGCAAGGGGGTAATTATATTGTTCAGATGAATGAAAATTTGGATAAATGGTCACACATAAAATAGCACTAGGGCACAGACTCAATCACTTCTTTAAAATGGCATGTATATATATTGTTATATATATATATATATATATATATAAAAAGTGTAAATAGAAAAAGGACTGAATGTGGATTCAGACCCCTAACCTGTGACACAAAAGTCAGATGTTTCACCTGTTTCACAAATAAAGCAAGCTTCACTAGCCAAGCCAGTAGGAAAGCTTTAATTGTGTGCATGATTACATTCACCCCCTCTCTGGGAGTGTTCTGTCCCTGAGAAGACGGGAATCTTTTCAGGGTCACACCAAGTGAACAAGGGGATGCATTATGACATGAAACAAACTCCCAGATCCCACTTCTGACACCATTGCCACTGGTGAAAATATGGCCAGATATGGATTTGAACCCACAACCTGTGACACACAAGTAAGACATTTTACCCTCTCCGCTCACAGAAGGGCACACAAAAAATAATAACCTGTGGTGTAAACACACCCAAGTAGGAGATTAGCACAATCAGTGGTGAACCACGGCTAACTGAAACTCAAAATCAATGTTTCTGCTCCAACTAGTATGTGAGCAATTTATGAAAGATGTTTGGTATGGGATGAAAAAATTGGCTTCAATCATCATTATGAAGAAGAAAGGATTTTGGTTGGGGTCGGGGGAAGGAACCGCAGTGTATAACCACTGCATGATCTTGATAAGTGAACAAGCTGTAGGACTGGCCAGGTTCTTAACCACAATTAAAAGTGTGTTAGATAAGGTACCAGTATATGGCTCAGCCTATTGTAAATGACACTGAAGGATAAAGAATTGCTGCAAAATGGAAGGTTTATAGTTCAGTTCATCATAGATGCCACATGTTTTAGATTCTTACTCTAAAAATTATGCAGAATTTGCTCAATAATTGTTTCTGGACTTGGCTTTCTTGGCTCTCTTCTTGGTCAATGGCTGTGATGGGCTGTGGCCTCTTGTAAGGTCTTTAGTTGGTATTTCCTGTGTTTCTTTTATAGCTGTAATTCTTTGTACTTCTGGTGAAGTTTGGCTGGACTCATCTGGGTTCTTCCCTTTTTGGTATGTAAGTCAAATGTGATCATTTGAAAGTTTGGCATGGAAAGTTTTGCTTCAAATGCATCAACAAACTTTCTAAAGAAGGGGGCCCTGTGACCTTTGCCCCTGTGAACTCAAAATAAACAGGGTTCTTCCTGTTTTATTGAGTGAGAAGTTAATGAAAGATGGAAAGCATGGGGAAGGTTTGGGAAGTATTAAAAAAAAATTTGGGGCTCACAAATCTCCTATGTTCTCACAGACATTTACCTTGAACTTCAAGCTCAAGGTCAATAGTTTTGCAAATTCTCTGAGAACTTGGTTGAAACAAAAGGTGTGCTGATTTTGAGGGGTAAAATATTCAGTATTTTAAAATTTATGAGGTTCACTATATCCTTAATTGAAATGAATTTGAAATTAACAATTAAGGAGGTTTGGAGGTTATCTTGGAGGTTTGTATGTTTATTGAAAACAGGTGGTCTTTAGGTGTTAGCCAGAAACGAAATTCTGGAAGTCTCAAAGTCTATTGATATGGGAGGCCATCGTGTTATTTTGAGAGAATTAACACTTTTTTATGAGATATGGGGTGTCAAATGTAGGATGTCATGACTGTTAATGGCCATCTCATGTGCATTTCACCCATCCAAAATTGAAGACAGCCTGTTCAAAAAACAGTGAGACTACCATCTGGTTTTACACACTGCAGGTCAGTCATAACCATGCACTATTACTGTTTTTGGTTTTATTAGACAGGTGGTCTTTCTGACAGGTGCCACTGTATTTCACTTTATTTTACTTAATGGACAGATGAATGGATGGTTAAATGACAAAGCATAAGGCAAAAAAAAAAAAGGTTTGGTTCTCAGGCACTTTTTTCAAAAACCAGGTTATCAAAATTGCATTATTTTATCTTCTTTAAAGATGAAAATCAAAATAAAAATTTTTGATATGGGGTGTTAGAATTGATGTGGGGGGTGCCTGAGAACCATACCTTTTACTTTTTGGCCTATTTGCTATACCTTATTTGACAGCTGAACTAATTATGGAGGCAGTTACCTTCGATAAGTAAAAAATTATTAAAAAGTGTAATGAAAGGAAGAGTGCTTTCATTTGAACAACAATGGCCAGTGAAGTGTTTTCACACCTGCAGCTCAACATTGAATTTGCCAATGCTCACTAATTAGTCCAGACAAGGGGTAAATATGACTTATTCGATCCAATCACTTATCTATTTTACATCAACAGCTTTACTCAGGTGGAAATTTGGATAAGAAGGTCATAAATCTTTTAAATAAGTTTAAAGAGCTAAAATATTATAGCTTGAATTATTGTCAAAAGTTTGAAAAGATCCTCAAAATATGACATTTTTTATTTCTTTTACCTATTCGCATACCCAGCAGATTGTGTATAGGACTATAAATCCCATAGTGAACACTGGAACACACAGGTCCCACCTTTAGTACTGACACAGGGATTCCCAATTGAAATACATTATCCATGGTCATGTGTTGTTAAAACAAGATCAGAGATTTACAACAGAATTTCATTAAATCTTATATAATCTTTGAGGTTCATCTTATTTAAAATTAAACCACAAAAGATGTATATTGGAAGTATGTATATAAAAAATGATTTTTTGGCAATCTATTCAGTCATGAGGCATGAAAATAGTGAAAATACACAAACAATTTCTCTTTGAGGAATGAAATATCACATTTTTAATCTTTCATGCAAAAATTAGATCAATCACAAATGTTTATTTTAAGATTTGTATAGGCTTTGAGGGAAGCAAAGCATATTGATACATCATCAGCTATGAACACTGATGCCACGTAGTTAAACCACTAAAGAAAATAGGTTTAAACAAGAGGAGCTAAGGCACAGATATGAGAAAATAAGAATTATAATTAACAATGAAACAGTCTGACTTGTCAAAAGTTTTGGAGCAATTATCAATTTACTGAAGTATATTCACATTTAAATAGTCCATATATCTATGGAGGGAAACTGAGTGATGTGGGAGTCAGATATTTTTAGAAGCAATCACAAAGGTAACCTGACCTCTACATGACACTTGGGCAATAACAATATTTGATACATGGGTTTTGAGGTGACGGGGGCGGTGCCTGAAAAACATATAATTAATATTTTGGCCTAATTATCACATTTTTAAACAGGCTATGTATCACTCTCTTTGACCTGGCAAAGTCAAGGTACACACATGGAACAGAACCAGCTCTAAAAGCATACCTGACAGGTAGTCTATCAACATTTGTGGTAGCTTTTTTAAGCTTTGTGTCAAAGTGTTCGGCTAAGTCTATAGCAACCATTCTTTGTTTGCTTCATAAAGACTTAAAAAACCCTCACATTTTTCTTTATTGATTTATCTTTTGTATGTGTGGACCAGGTATTGATGGCAAAAATTAGCTTCAACCAAGCATGTAGATTCTTGCCGATTGCACCAACATTCAACCAATATAAGAACGAAGTTTACTGCTTGTAACCATGCAACAAAATTAATACATGGATATAAATTATTGATGGCCACTTAAGTACCATGTTTGCCATTAAAAACAGCATTAAAATGAAACTTACCTGCCAGTTTCTGTTACTATGTAAATGATACCCAAGCTCAACCTTTCCTGTTTTGCACAACTGCTGACAGAGGGAGCCACTGATAATGCCCTTGTCATAGTGTTCACACTGAAAAGAAAGATAATTATATGAATAACAAATATTCACTAAAAATTGTTAAACAGCTTAAGTTTTACCAATGTTACCCATTCTGTGATAAGGTAACTAGCATATGGAACATGCATGCAGGGCCTTCAGGAACTGGGGGGGGGGGGGGGTTAAACATCTCTGATGCACGAAATTTCACTCAGATGCTCTGTAATCTTTGGGTCTAAGTGTCCAACCAGACATTTGCGCTCTTTTATTTGAACAAGTAGATGCTGGGGTGTTGCCCATAATTTTGCAAGATGCCCAGAGGTTTTCTGTATCTGCTACTGGTATGCTGTAATAACCGATTATTTAGTTAAATATCAGAAATGAATTAAAATATTTTAAAATCTAGATAAAATCTGGGCCAAAAATCCACAGATCATATAACAGAACACATTTCAGCTTTCAGAATATGTTCATGTCAAGCGGTCCCTTGACAGTGATTTTTAAAATATCAAGATAAACTGAAATAACCCTTACACATGTTCATGAGAACAAATTCTGAGATTGTATCCGATGGAGATAAAGGAGAACTATTATTATCAAAGCAACATCTGAAGCTGACAGGGGGCATCATAATACTGTTAACAGGGAACAAGGGAAGAATTCGACCGATAATGCAAACAAGTGTCTCTTCAATGATAAATTGTTTTATTTTTAAATCTAAATGGGCATATTGTTTGAACACAGGAAAATTAATACACAGCACCAGCTGTCAATTTAACAGCTGGTTTACGTCAGTGAACATATTTAAATGACAGGTATTGTAATGTGATATTATAAACCTGAATGTAACCTAGTGACCGCTGGAAAACTTTGATCATTATAATACACTCAAATTACCTCTATCCATCAATGATCAATAAACATTGTCATGGTAATGATGTTCTGAGGACCGTTATCATGCAGTTCATTTAACAGCAGACTGGATATTAATCAAAATGTGGTATAGTACATGTATATATAAATCATACCTCCCAGTCACAAACAGGGATTATGAACAATAGTAACATGCTGGCAGTTCCCATACACTCACAACTGCAACTAAAAGTGAGGGATCAGATGCTGCAATAATAAATATATATCAAGAAAGTGGTCAGAGACCACAATCACCTCCACCATGATCCTCAGACCACCCAACAACACAGGGAATGTTTGTCATGGTTCAACAACTCAATTCACTGCTTAGCTCTAAAGGCCCTAAAAATGACTCTTGGCCTTGACAGAGACAATAGAAACAGCTGTGTGTTACAACGGAAAGGAAGCCATTCCATGAAAAAAAAAACATTTTAGGGTGATTCAGATTACCTCTAAAGATTAATAGGTTATTCCTTTGGTGCTATATTTACCTTCTACAAAATTTCAACATTATCTTTATAGAACTTCATATTGCACACAGACAAACCAAGGGTAAAGCATATTACCTCACTACCTGATGGAGGCGAAATGAAGATGGATATTATCAGATCTATTACACACTATGTCACTGCTCTTTGTTTTAATAGGAAACTGTTGTCTTGAAATAGTGTATATATATATATATATATATATATATATATATATATATATATATATATATATAAATATATATATAAAAATTTATATATATATATATATATATATATATATATATATATATATCATATTCAGAGATTGAAAGATAAAACAACCAATGATCAATTATTAATCAATTATTTTATGTCTATCTATATTACTGTGAAATCTGCTGTATAGAATTATACCTGAAAATTGATTAAGTAAATGCAGTCTAACTTGTTCATCACGCAGAAAGGATAAGGTAACTCCCAGGTTGTTGATATATATTTCTTGCATAAGGTTAAACTTTAATGCTGTTCACTATTTAGTGATATGTCTTTCTTATATATCTGACAGAATTAGAATATTTTATCAGGACAATTTGACTTCTTTGGATGTGCATAAAACTTTGTTAATGATAGATTATCAAAAAGTGCTATTAATTTTATCAATTGTGAAATAAAATGACCAGTCACCGATATTTTTGTTTAATTAGCACACTATTATCATATATACAGTGTAATATTTTAATTGGCCTTGTATTGGCCTTGTATTGTACCGTGGGGAATACATCATCCAGACACTTAACATTGTTGGTAGTACATCAACATACAGGAGTCCAAGCAGTCAAATAACCATCACATCATCTTTCCTACCTGGGAGTCAAGACAAGTCTCTTTAAATGAGGCCATAAAACACAAATTTATTGTGCTATGGACTCACTGCTCCCATTTTTTGTGGATCAACTTCAAGATTTTGCAAATAAACCAGGCCCTTGGTAATGTTGCTAATTTATGCTATGGCGTTAATTTCCTAAAATATTGTTAAAGGTATAGAAAATGGACTAAATATTGTGTTGATCATATGCATTTCAAGAACTGTAATAAATATTGTTAAAGTCTAGGCAAGCTAGCAAAAGTCCACATATTGTGAAAACAAGGGACCCATGGGTCACGGCGCTCAGCTGATCGTGATTGGACTATAAATGTTTCTCCACTGTGATACTATATCGAGTCGAGAAAGCTTATGAATATCATGGACATGTTGGGCTATTATAAAGGAATGTAATGTAATATGTGAGTAAATGATAAATGAAATTACCTGACTGATGGATTAATAGAGTAAAATATAGTGGTTTATTTTTATTTATTTAGGAGGGGTTGAAAATTGTGATATATGTGAGCAAATATGAATGCAATGACAGCAGTAATAAGCAGTAGTAGAATGATGATAAGGCTATTTGTTGAAGGATCTAAAGTGTATGGTCGTCTGCAAGCTTTCAATTTGACAGATATGAAGTTATGGTTAACTATGCTGATGAAGTGATTTATGAACTTGTGACTGTATGACACAATATCTCTTTAGTCTTGACAAGGTACATTATTGTGATGCCCACTATGTCTACATATTACACAATATTGACATAATTTCTGGCATGTACCTATGGATGAATAGTTATACAAAATATAAAAGTATGAGTATATCTGATTCGTCTTGTTCTTGCTTACTGAGGCTGACTTTGGGATGGGGTCGGAGAAGGGAAAAGTGAGGGCAGCACAAAGGTGGATGTAGAAATATTCTATTGTAATGTTTTGCATTTATATAAGAATATGAAAAGCTAAGAGGAAAGGGGCCCTCCTACTTGGTTATAGTAAATTTCTAAATATATGATTGCAAACTAATACTCTGACAAGACTGTCATGAAGAAAAACAGTAAAGTTTTGAGATACTGTGTTTTTATCTGAATCATTTTTTTTTTATTTACAGGTTTTATAAATTTAAAAAAAAAACCTGAAAATATAAGTTAAAATATTAGAATTGTTGCAAAAGTTGCAATCATTATATATACAGAGTAAAAAACTGAAACTATAAGTTTAAATATTAGAATTGTTGAAAAAGTTGCAATCATCATATATCCAGAGTGTAGCTCATATTGGATCATATTATGCATACACATATATTTTATTATTTTTAAATCATAAATGTTTAAACTGAATTTAAAAGAAAATAATGCCACAACATGGCATCTACAAGAATATTCCTTGAATCACTATTAAAAAGTTTTGCGCACTGGAGTTTTCAGTACATGCTTAATTTTATTCACCAAAATAAAATAAAAGATTCAGTAAATTTGATAAAATAAAACATCTTTTCAAATAAAGTATACACACTGTTGGTTGAATGAGGGACAAACAATATCATTGTGCTAATTACTATCCCAGTTTTAATTTATTACTGGAATTAATAGTCAATTTCACACCTGGTGATGTTTTTACTCTTCTGAAGTAAGGAATTACTTATCTGATAAACATCCACACTTTCACAGCAATACACCACTTTGTGGACACAATTTAATGTACACTTTAATCATTGTAACCCTGGTGGTACAATACAAAATCTAAAAAGTAGCATAGCCTAGAATAAGAATGAATCAAATACAGAAAATAATAACATTCATCTAGTTTATGCACCATCTGGGGGGGGGGGGGGGGAGTGTAGGGCAGAGGGGAAGCCTGCTGGTAGTGGCCAAGCTGCAAGCTGCCTGGGGTGTGTTACATAATGCAAGTGAAGGCTGTACTACTAGGTGGGCTAGATGTAAACAACACTTGACATGGTGTATGAAAACGTGAATAAAAGCTATTCTTTCCAATCAATTTCTTTGAAATTTCAGATTTTAAAAGATTAAATCCTTATGTTTATAAGCTGTGAAAATTAAATCAACAGTGCCAAAGTTGGACAAAATTTGAGGTACTGATTTTTTATTTATGCAAATAACTTGAAAAAATTGCAAAATTCATATCTAATTTTGGGTAAACAATTGAATCTTGATTAAATAAAGTTATATTCCTGAAAAAAGTCTCTAGGTTCAGCAATTCTCATGTTAGGTGAGTAAATAAATTTCCTGATTTTTTTAAAAACTGCATTATATTTTGGCCCATTACTTCAAAATAATACCCAATACTGACCTAATTTTTGGTATGCTCATAGAAAATGTATGAAAGAATGTGAATACTAAATACAACAAGGGACCTATGGGTCACGACGCTCAGCTGTTATATATGATAAAAAAATATTATTTAGAAATGAGGCACATGCTGGTTTTGTGTGGTAATAAATATAAGCTGTATTATGAGTTGTTGTTGTTTAGCTTATGTATGATTTTGATAGTACCTTTGGAGACAGGGAAGAGGATTGATTTCATTTGTTTTATTAACAAATGGAGTACTATTGTCACACAGATTTTGACTTGGCCATATAACTTATTTAAGCAGAACATATAATATAAGAGTTTAACTATTTATTAAAAAAAATTACAAATATTGTCCCAAATATAATTTTTATAAAAAATAATAAGAGAATCATATGATTTTTTTAAATGAAATATAACTGATATGATTATTAAAATAATATTAAAGAATATATTCATGAATGCATTCATGAATACATTTTGAAAGTATTTGCACGAGTATTCATATACTTTCATTTTTACCTAAATTCCTATTCTTTATGCAAGAAATTTTATAATGGAGTACATAATCATATTCGTATTTAAATACAATTACAAAGTATTTGCACCATGTCTGGTATTTATTCAGTTTCACCAACCAATGATGTTGAGAATCCAGAATAAACAAAATTCACACATTTAATAATGATCATAAGTACCTGGTTTTATGGCTTTTATTTATATTAAAAAATAACTGTAAAAAAATTCATTTTGGACTAATTTCACATCAATGTACACACTAGACATAGTAGGAATCTAGATTAATATTATCAACTGCATCTTTGTCTATCATTAATTTCCTTCATATGATCCCTTATGATTAATAATGAATAATATGATTTACTTCTTTATCATTAAAATTGAACTGAAAAATGCCATAGGTGACTGCATGGTGTTATTTGGAATATGTGACATTTTACCCATCGATACAAGATTCTTATATCATCAGTAACTGCAAGTTAATTTCCTGTTATTATAAACTAACAAATTCCTTTTCTATTTTTCTTTAATTTGTTATTAAAAACCAATAAAAATTTATTAATTTATTGTTTATTGTTATGTTGTTGGTTAAAACTACTAGATGAGTTGGGTTGGACACCTGGATCAACTGTGGCTGGCCATAAGCTGCCTGGATGCCTCGCCTCAAGCGTGCATAATTTGATGAAAGGTCAACAAGGTCAACATACAGGTGACTCAAGAGGGGCTGGAGAGAGCCAAAGTCTGACAGGGTCTCATAAAAAACATTAATAAAAGCTACAATTTTTGGCCAATTTCTTTCAGCTTTCTACACTAAAAAGCTGAAATCCTAATGTGTGCATGATATGAAAATTATATCAACAGTGCTCACAGGACACAAACGTGCCATGGTCACGGTTGGGCAAAATTTAAGGTACTAATTTTATATTTATACTAATAACTTATAAAATTTGAAAAATTCAGAACTAATTTTGGGTATTCAATTGAATCTTGATTAAAAAATGTTACATCCCTGACAAAAAAATCTCTAGCTTCAGCAATGCCCTTGTTAAGGGAGTAAATATATTTCTTGATTTTTTACAAAGTGCATTATGTTTGGGCCCATAACTTAAAACAATTACGCAATACTGACATCATTCTGGCATGTGCATAGAGAATGAAAAATATGTATATTATTTATGATTAAAGTCAGATCAGTGGTTTTGATATTAGGCAGTCTTGAAGTGTAACAATGGGTTTTTAATGGAAAATGAAGTTTTTCATTAATATCTCGAAGGTATTAAGTCCTAGTGACCAAATTCTTGGCATGGTAGGGGATTTTGGAGACATCTAACTGTATGCCGAATTTAAGGAACTAAGAGCTGAAGCTGGGGAGCTGAGCTCTTGCAAACTGCATAACACTAGCTTAATGTAAACAATATGTTACATGGTGCTTGAACACTTATTAAAATCTACAGTTTTTGATCAACTGGTTTCAAATTTTTGGTGTTAACAGTTGAAATGCTAACAAAAACATGCTGTGAAAATTAAATCCACAGTACTTACAGGAAAAAAACGTGCCATGGTCAAAGTTGGGCTAAATTTAAGGTACCAATTTTTTATTTTTATTAATATTTTAGAAAATTTAAAAGATTTTCATCTAATTTTGGGTATACAATTTAATTTTGATTAATTAAAGTTATATTACTGGAAAAAAGGTCAATAGCTTTAACATTTTTTGTGTTAAGTGATCAAATATCTTTCCTGATTTTTTACAAAATGCATAATGTTTGGGCCCAGAACTTTTTTAAATTAAATAATACAGACATAATTTCTTGCATGTACATAGGAACTATATAGAGGAATATTTATGGTAAATATGAGGAAAAACAGATGAGTGGTTTTGATATTAGGCAGTCCTGAAGTGTGAAAATAGGTTTTTAATAAAAAATTGAGGTTTTTCCTTAATTTCTCAAAGGAACGAAGTTGCAAAGACCCAGTTTTCGGCTTGGTAGGAGATCTTGGGGACATCTAACATTATGCCGAATTTTGGATTCCTAGGTCTTACGGTTTCAAAACGTGCCACATCTACGGACGGACGGACGGACGGACGGACGGACGGATGGACAGACGGACGGACGACGGACAATGGACCACGACTATAGCTCAGATGACTTATAGTCAGCTGAGCTAAAAAAAACAGATCAGTGGTTTTGATAGTAGGCAGCCTTGAAGTGTAACAATGGCTTTTTTTATGGAAAACGGAGGTTTTTCCTTAATATCTCGAAGGAACGAAGTCCTAATGATCTAATTTTCAGTTTGGTAGATTTTGGGGACATCTAAAATTATGCCAACAGCCTGGGGAGCATAGAGATGTGCACTGAATGACCTACAGACATCAAAGTGGACTGCTTGACAATGTAAGGGAATACAACAGGAGCCTCTAAAAAAATTCAATTTTTTTTTAAATTTCAGATTTTAACAGATTAAATCCTTATGTGTACATGCTGTGAAAATTAAATCCACAGTACTTACAGGAAAAAAACGTGCCATGGCCAAAGTTGGGCAAAATTTAAGGTACCAATTTTATATTTTTGCCACAGATTTTGATCTAATTTTTGGTATACAATAAAATTAAGTTGTATTACTGAAAAAAGTCCCTACCTTTAACACTTTTGGTCTTAAGTGACCAAATATCTTTCCTGATTTTTATACAAAGTCCATTATGTTTGGGCCCATAACTTTTTTAAATTAAACAATACTGACTTAATTTCTGGCATGTACATAGGAACTATATAGAGGAATATTTATGGTAAATATGAAGAAAACCAGATGAGTGGTTTTGATATTAAGTAGTCCTGAAGTGTAAAAATAGATTTCTAATAAAAAATTGAGGTTTTTCCTTAATATTTCGAAGGAACGTAGTCCTATTGACCCAATTTTCAGCATGGTAGGAGATTTTGGGGACATCTAACTGTATGCCGAATTTCAGATTCGTAGGTCCAAGGGTGTCGAAACGTGCCAGTCTTACGGACGGACAGACAGACGGATGGACGGACAGACAGACGGACGGACGATGGACAATGGACCACAACTATAGCTCAGATGACTTATAGTCAGCTGAGCTAAAAAGTTGCCTGCTTGCACAATATTTTTGGTTCCTAGAGTCCACAGAACAATTTTTTGTGTGTGGCCTAATACAAAGATTTTTTTTCTACTTTATGGGCTATCATGGGAAGCTACCATAAACCCATTTATAGGAATAAATATATGATCAAAGAAATACTATAAATGATAGGAAGCCCTCCATTTCCAAGAGGCCAGCTATTTTTGGGAGTTAACCAATTCACTGGAGTGATCCCATTCACAGCAGGGCACTGATCACAAGAGCTCAGCCTCACCAGCACTCTGTGTGTGAGTTGACTATAGTATTCTCCTCAAGAGGTCTATTATCACTGGAAACCTATGTCAACCATGGGTCCCCATTAATCAGAAAAGATGTATTTATGAAAGTAGACCTGGGTTAGGTGATTGTTATTCTATTCAAAAACATGAAGCATGGATGATCCTGAATTGTGGCAGTGATATGATTCCCAACAACTTTATATCTGATACAGACCATGGAGTGAAGGTGGAACTAGTACTGAAAACCAGTTATGTAGTCGATCAATGCAATTAGTCCAAGTCCAGGCCACTCAAGTCCAAGTCCTTGAAGTTTGAGTCCAAGTCCACCTTCTTTGAGTCTGAGTCATTTGGAACCCAAATACAAGTCCAATGCAAATATCCTTGTTAGAATGGACTTAAAATGGAAATTTGCAATTATCATGTGTATTTAAATGTTAGTTTATGCATGCTGTTTTCATGAATGTTTGATTCGATTTAGCTCTTGATGCAGAGGTAAAGCTTAGTAGATAGTCTTATTATTTGTTAACATTCTGTTAGTAGTTCACACATGTACATAAATCTTCACAGTATGTGACAGCGTTTCTTCCCACTTGACTTCAGACTTACTCAGTCTGATTTCTTAAGTCATAACATTGGAGTCTGAGTGCAAGTCCGAGTCCAGAAGCCTTGAGTCCTAGTTGGTGTCCCTAAAAAAGTGGACTCAAATCCAGACTTGAGTCTTACATCACTACTGAAAACATTTTATAATGGGGAATAAATGCAAACCTTTTTACATGAAAAACAGCTTGTCTATGATCTTTCATAATGGGAAAAAAGTGTTGTCATGGACTTTTGTCCAGATTAAAAAACCACACTACATTACTGACCTATCCATGAGCTCTATGCGACCTTTATTGCATATTCATTCAATGAATTTTCATGAGCAGAGCAGTTGAGCAACAGATCAAGTTACCGTTTGCGATGTAAACAGTCAATCTTCCAACAGGCACAATATTTGCATAATTTGGGCGGCTCTCCCAAACAAAACATGTGTTGTCTGTAGCAGTACCCATGTCGGCATGTTTTCCAGGATATTTTTATACAAAGGAGACAGTATAAAAAGTTCTAGGCCAAAGGTTGCAGGACCTATTCTGCAGACTACTGAATGAATAGTACTGTCTTACCTGGCACGATATTTTGTATAAGACAAATAATTCAAAATATGGCAAGACACTTCACAATGACTGAAATATATTCATCACCAGAGAACAGAGATAAAAGAATTCCAGCTGATGACGTCAGTCAATCGAAGTCATACATCATCTACCTTTGCAATGTCACTATTGTCTTGTAAACAGCTCTCGTAACCATGGGAGTTGAAGGCCTTCTGTGTAGGAGTGTTTTAGGGGCTAACTATCATAATTAGGTTAAAAGGCGGAGCATTATAGGCTATGGAGATTTGGTCAATTCAAACTTCATGAGTAACCTGAACGTGGGTAGTCAACAAGCGGCAACATGTATCTGCCAAATCACAGGGACATGGATTAATATGGGTTATCACTAATGCTGATAATCTTGTGTGTGGAGATAGCATATGCCTGCCTGCCTGAAAAATTACTAGCAAAGAACTAGCACCCCTGGCATGTAGCCTGTCCAGCCCATTCATTCAATAAAGCTGTGTCCATTGAGCACAACACTTTTCATTACATATTATCCTGAAAATGTATATGGTCTTTTCTTCAAAGTATGTTGAGTTAAAATGAATAATGTTGCATGAACGTGACCAGAATATCAGCAGAAGCTGACAAAAGCCCTCAGCCAAAAGAACAGTATTTATAGGTGGTAACAGTAACAAGTATGAAATATTTGTTCTCACATGGATGTATATCTGTACATGTCTCAGTTATAAATTTAAACTGGAGAAGTATGTAGTGGCTTTGCAAGTATGGTAAGACCGATCTCATGCAGGACTTAGAGATCATCAAGGCATATCATTATACCATGTTTCATAAAAATCCATCCCAAAACTTGTGCAGCAGGTACAGACCATCAGTCCAAATGATCCTTGTAAGTTTTGTGAAAATCCACCCAATGGTTCAAGAGAAATAAGCTTCTAAGTGTTTTTCTATAATCAATCAGCTCTAAAATGTAGAAAATAGGTCAAGGTCACTTTGAACTTGACCAAGATTTTGTCGATATACATCTTCACCGAAGAAATAAAATTCATAAGGTGATTCCTTTTGGAGATATCCCACTCACAAGGTAAACATTAACAGACGCTAGAAGGAGAGCTTGGGTGACGACAATAGCCCAACAGCCTAAGGGCTGAGGGCTAAAAAAGCCTAGAAATTACAAAGTGCATTTGAACTTAAGTTGTATCAATGGACTTGCTAAACAGTTCAGGGCAAAAGTGTAGCTAGTATTTGTTCAATGATCACATTAAATAAAAAGACTTCATATCAGCTAAAAAAAGTGGGTCATGAAGAAAGGAATTCCAGACTGTATTTGGCTGCACAGTGGCCATACTGGAAATCTGTGGAATTTAGGTGTAAAATCTGATGGTGCACATCCTCTAAAACTCTGGTATACAATTATATATAACTTAAATATATGCTTGAAAAAAACTCTCCAGCTTCAACAGTTACCATGTAAAGTGGGTAAATATATTTAGTGATGTTTTGACAAGGTACATCTAAATATTACGCAAATTTCTGGCATGTGCACAGGAAATATATTGAGGACCATATATGCCAAAAATGAACAAAATAACAAAAGTGGTTTTGGAAGTAGGCTGTCCTGAAGTGTAACAGCAATTTTTTTTCCTGAAAAATGGAGGTTTTTGTTTAATTTCTCAAAGGAATGATGTCACAGTAACCTAATTTTGGGTTTGGTAGGAGAACTTAGGGACATCTAACTATATGCAAAATATAAGATTTGTAGAATTAACATGCCAGTCTAACAGATGAACAGAAAGACGGACAGACACTGACCAATCACTATAGCTCAGTTATCAGTCAGCTGAGCTAAAATCCTGACTGGGTGGACCCCTAGTTATTCCAGGATGACAGTCACTACTGATGGGTATTTATGTAAAGACTTGCAAAGGTCACAGTGCAGCCTTAAAATTTTTTTTATTAATACCGACAGGGTTATCCATCAGACAGAAATGGCCTTTAAGCCACAATAAGTCTATATGTTGGGAGTTAACCTCTTGCCTACTGCATTACTATATCATGCCAAATCATGCCCTTGGCTGTGACACATCACAGTTACAAACTGGTCAGTTCAACCTGGCTTCTGACAGACTGTATAGGTATTCACGTTACTGTGAATCAGTTTGAGGCACACTATTAAGATTGTTACATGTCTTGTTTTAGAGAGATTCCCTCCCAGTCTGCAGTTTTATGTCAGGTCCCTTTTAAAACAAGATTCTGGACATTCAGCATGAGTCCTGGCTTTATCAATATATTGATCTAAAAAGTGCTAAATTTTCATTAACTTTTGAGTCAGAAGTTTATAGGGCTAGGCATGTTCCATAGAGGTAATGTAGATATATCAGATGCAAATCTGTAACTTTTGAGTATCAGTCTGACAAACACTAGTAACAGTCAGTTTTGGAAAATCAGCCATTTTTTTAGAACAAGCACACACATAAAGCCAAAATTAAGGAAAAGGAAAAAAAGTGGAAAAAGAATTCTTATTGATTGGTTTTACTCAAAAAGATCCCCTATGAAAATTCTGGACCAAAATATTGATACAGAAATTGTTATGTTCGTGTTGTCTGTCTCTATAAATGTACGCGAAGGTGTGTACTACGTCACACGAGTCATTATACGACACCATAGCTTCTGGGGAAAGAAGCAGTTGGAGCCATTAAAGTGTGCCACGTTTTGCCATCAAGAACCAAACACATAACAGAAATAAACTTATCATTCCTAATAAGCTACCCTTACTGTGAGAGAAAGTCAGAATACAACTTAGCCGTCAGCTTTACTATATAGTGATATTTAAGACACATCCAGGCTCACACAGATAATACTGTACTATGTTAACTCAATGTGTCTAGAAATATCTATTTTCAAATAACTGATATTTTAGGACTCAACGATGCTCAACAGCTGTTTGAAGCAATAGAGAGCCCAGGAAATGAAGCCTGTTACTATACTACCTGATGCTACAAGAGGGTGTGATTTGGTACTTGAAAATAATTCTAACAGCTGGCGGCTATCAATATGGTGTACACCCTGCTGGATGGATTCAAGCCTGCCAATTAATACTTCTGAACTTCAGCATTCCTCAATAAATTTAAGTACTAGCATATTTTTACGCCTCTATCAATAGGTCGTATTGAAACACATTATTCATGTTCCTTGGCAAATCATACTTACTATGCTTTTTGTATACAAGACACCGATTGCGATGGCTAAGTAGGCATTATACTGATTGGTGTTCTGTTAGTAAATCATACTTACTATGTTTTTTGTATACAAGACACCAATCGTGACGGCTGAGTAGGCGTTATATAGATTGATGGTGATCATCAACATCATTAGCCCCAGAAAGAACAGCAAGATGAGATGTTTCACCTTCCATTCTTTATAGTGGCGAATCTGAAACAAAACAGATTAACACCTTTATAGTTCAGATACAAATACTGTGACACTAATGCCCACTTTGCACAAGTAAAGTGTTCAAATGTGATCTAAATTTGATCAAACCACAATAAACATAGACCCTAAATATAAAATACATTCATCAGTAAAAACATGACTCAGTCTACACAGTTCTGTGAAACAGGTAAAATATTAACAGAGCCAAACTGCATACAACTCATCTGTCACTATACAACAGCTGTATACAACTCATCTGTCACTACACCACAGCTGTATACAACTATTCTGTCATTATGCCACAGCTGTATACAACTACTCTGTCATTATGCCACAGCTGTATACAATCATGTCACTATATCACAGCTGTGTAAAGCTCATCTGTCACTACACCACAGCTATATACAACTCATCTGTCACTATACCACAGTTGTATACAACTCTTATGTCACTATACCACTACACCACGGCTGTATACAACTCAATTGTCACTATGCCACAGCTGTATACAATTCATGTCACTATACCACAGCTGTATACAACTCACCTGTCATTATACCACAGTTGTATACACCTCATATATCACTCCACCACTACACTACGGCTGTATACAACTTATCTGTCACTACACCATAGCTGTATACAACTCATCTGTCATTATACCATAGCTGTTTATAACTCATCTGTCATTACACCACAGCTATATTCAACTCATCTGTGACTACACCACAGCTGTATACATACAGCTAATATGTCACTATACCACTACACCACAGCTGTATACAACTCATCTGTCACTATACCACAGTTGGATACAACTCATCTGTCACTACACCACAGCTGTATACAACTCATCTGTCATTACACCACAGCTATATACAACTCATCTGTGACTACACCACAGCTGTATACATACAGCTAATATGTCACTATACCACTACACCACAGCTGTATACAACTCATCTGTCACTATACCACAGTTGTATACAACTCATCTGTCACTACACCACAGCTGTATACAACTCATCTGTCAGTGTCACTATACCACAGCTGTATATAACTCATCTTTATCACTACCACATGCTTGGGATTTTTCTGTGTCACTTTCTAAGACAAAGAGTACTTCACTAGTAAAACTTTTCATGGGAGGTATGAGTTCCGGCCCTGGTTAATGTAGTGTATATTAATATTATTATCTTATGCAGTTAGTTTCGGATTACACCCAATTTTACAGTGAGAGAGATTTTGTGGGAAAGCTCTTATGAGAAAGAATGTGTTATACTATGGATTTAGACATGCCTAATAAATCAAGTTATCTTCCTATCATCATGAGCCAGTTTTATGGGTTTAAGTGCTATAAAGGATATATGTAACAGTCCTTTGGTCTGTTTCCCATCAGTGATATAACATATGTACACCCAGTGGTGGGCTTGTGACAGTTATGTGTACCAATAATTGCAGTAGCAGCTGATGCTGTCTCCCTAGAAAGAAAGCAGCCTGTAATTAACATCATCTGATATGTTATTCCTGTTGTGTTATTTTAACCATAGTGTGACTGCATGACTTAGCCACTGTGTGGTGTAAATACTTTGACAGATCTAATAAATGTAACCTCATTATAGTACCTGATATCTCATCATGTTCATACTTATCCATAGATATAGGGTAATGGTGAAAGGGCCTGTCTTGTCAACTCGCTTGAATTCTTGTTCATGTGAACAGTATTTCTTTTCTATTCAAAATTAAGTGACTTAAACTTACACTTTAAGCAATATATTATGGTTGGCTCCATATTTGTTGGCTTAAAATGATGTGACTTTTACAGAGTTTCAGGATGGTTCAATTTTCACAATCTTGTCTAACAGTAATCTACACAGATTAAATCCATTATCATATGAATTATTTAAAAAATATTAAATAATATACTAATAACCCCAGTGAATAATGAGTGACTGAAATTTTTGTTCATAACTGGCCAATAATATATAAGATCTGAAATTATTCAACAGTACCAACCTTTGATTTACATGTCTGACATAAAAGATCTATTATTATTATTTATTAATTCAGTCTTTCATCTTTTGATGCTATATGTATGGATAATGTTGTGAGACACCTGTATAAACTATAATATAAATGAATGTTCACCTGTGTAGACAAGGCATCTTATTCAAAAAGGTTTTACATGTATTTTTTGTATTAATTTTATTTACATGAATTTCAAATCTGAAATATATGGTACTTGTGTTTTCATAGGCAAACTTTACATTTCATCTTTACTTTAAATGTATCCTGTATACCAGTAAAACTAAATAGCATCATATGACTTGTGCATGTTTAACTGCATGACTGTACTTTGTCAACAAGATTGATCACACCTCCACCTTCCCAGTACTTTTTATGGTGTGCACAACAGTGACTCTGATTTGTGTATATGTGGGCTTTCTCAGTTTTTATAACTAATGATCATGGCCTGCAGATGTCCCTGTCTACCAGAAAAGGATGATGTAAACCACATGAATCTGAATAACACCAGTTTTAAGCCTCAAGGTTTCTGTGCACATGCAGCTGTAAATTAATATAAATCATAGTAATTTAAAGGCATTAAACTTTTTGACCTAATTAGGAAATTCCACTTATTTCTGTTACAGTCAGACCTTCAAATACATCCAATGCCTAGCAACTGTATCTGCCAAAACAGAGTTTTGCGAATACTATGGTTTCAGCCAGATATTGCCTACCATAACTCTTCAGTAACCACTATGATTGGGTCACACATGAACTGTTGCACCCTCATTTTGGGTTGCGTCTGTTTTCACACATAAACCAATATATCTCAGGTTGTTTGACCAATCAGCCTGAAATTTTGTATGAGTGTAGCTCTTATATCATACAAAAACTTGTGGCGCCACCTGCTACCATTTATTAATACAGCGTCCATCTGTTCATCTGCCTTTGGTTAAAATCACTCATATCTCTGCAGTGGTTGGACTTATCCACCTGAAATTTTGCATGTGTATACATCTTTGATAGCTTTCTTGTTCAAATGACAGGTGACAGCACCTACAATCATGTTTACGTGGCAGACATCCATGCTAATCTATAACACATCTCACTCTATTTCCCCTTACCACTCAATCAATGCCTCACTTCACCCATATACCATTCTGATTTGGGCAGATACATGTAGTCACTTATTGACTACCTGTATTCTAGTTCTAAATAATATCAGCTTACAAAATGATGTTGTTCTGCTTTTGATGTTATACTGATGTAAGTTTATTTCTTTATGACTGTGTCAAATTTGGAGGTCTGTATACTGATAGTCTCAGATACTGCCACTGTTATTACTGCAAACATTTCACAAAACATATATTTCATATAACACAAGCAGTTAAACTGGGAGCAATTTAGAAGGCAAGTACCAAAAAGGCCGAGTAGTACTTGTTACCATGATAACAAAGGTTTATTAATATTAATGTACAAATTTTTTTTTCTGGTATTACTCATAAGTAGGTGACATGACAAGATGCTACGTCATGGAAGTGAGGTAGAGATGGTAGAATTATTCAGTATATTTTCAGATATCATAATACAAACACTGATGATATATGTAACAATACTGTTATACAAATTAATGTTGTGCCAACACCTAAATTTTCTATGCATGAAAATGTAGAGAAAATGACGAAAAAAAACCACTCCGGAGATATAAGCAATTTTCACCGAAAGCAAATGTACAGATGGATGCCACACAATTATGATTGCAGATAACGCCACCATTCTTGATTACAATGGACATGCACAATATCAGCCCAATCTGTCCATTAGTTTTAGACTTATAATGCTCACAGTACTGTCAAACGGCAATGATGGGGTAATAAAAGGCGCACAAACAAGAAAAGGACAGAAAGTGGCGCTACCTGTCTTCCACAGAAGACAAAGCTATCCAAGATCTTCGGTGAATTTGATTTTTTGACCAATCCATGCATCCCCTATTGAGATATTTATGATTTTGTGTGATTTTCACCATATATGGCAATATTCATGGTCAAGGCCACTCTCATAGGAAAGGTCATGACCCCAATTTAAATATACATCATCCCATAACCCATTTCTATGAATACGCATAATATGAAAGAAATCTGTCCATTAGTTTTTGACTTATAATGCCCACAGTACTGTTAAGTGGCAATGATTGGGTATTTAACGGCACAAAAACAAGAAAAGGATAACAGGTGGCACCACCAGTTTCTGGTCCATGACAACACTATCTAAGATCTTCAGTCAAGTTGAAAATTGAATCAATCCATGCAGGATTTCTTGAGAAATTTAAGAATTTGTGTGATTTTCCCCCAAAATGGACCTATTCAAGGTCAACGTCACTATCCTAGAAAAGGTCATGACCCATTTTAAATAAGCTTTTTCTCTCACCCATATCTATGCACATGTCAAGTTTGTTAAAGATCAGTGAAATATTTTTTGAGTTATCACTTCCAAATGAAATCTCTGCGACAGCGGTGCGACTGTGCTAAAACCTTAGTATTCCGACTTTGTGATCCAAAGGAAAGTAAAAATGTTAAATCACATAAGAATAAGTGGTTACAAAAAAATTCCAATTTAAAATCTGCCTTTGAAACCATAAAAATTTCCAATAAATGCAATTACTTAAAATCATTATAAATAATGAATCAAATAAAATCAATATATAATAATTATTGATAAAAATAAAATACAACACAAGCTTAGTGTATTATTTAATTTGTGTTTTAATTTTGTAAATTTTAATGCTTTAAAGGCACAATTTCATTCTCAACTCTCATCATGTTAGTTATATCAAATATTACATCAGTCAATTACTTGTACAATCATATATATATATATTTATATATATTCAGCTGACCAAACACACAGAGCTATTTAATTAGCAAACATCTGTTACAGCCAGAGGCCAAAGTAATCTAATCAATAATAATATTTGAAAATTTTAACTCTTTATCTTAATCCATACAGTGAGATCCCTTTGTGTTATAAAATTCATATTTTGGGGGGGGGGACAGATGAGACACACTTTATATTAAAGTAAAACCTCGAAAATTGCAAACACCAGTGGGACCTCGATAAAGGTGTCACATTTTCAAGGTGGTCATCTAAGCCAGGTCTTCTATAAAGAGCAAAAAACAGGGAACAAGTGATAATTATTTTGAGGTGGTCGCTAAAGTGAAGTGGTTGATTAGGCGAGGTTTTACTGCGTAATGTTTTTTTTGTGTAAATGCAAGTCCATCATTTTTCATCTGAATGGTGTGATACTGTAACACTATTTGCAGTATATCCAGTCCCATTAAATTTCCTGAGCTGAACTTCAGCCAAACCGCAAATTGTGGGCAACTCCCATCTATAAAAATTGTTAGGGATTGTCTTGTGACCAACAGTCTTGTGGTCAGCAGTCATGGATTAGACCAGTATGCTGGGCTGATACAGAGCTCTGTAGATTAGTTTGTTTACTATAGTCATGTTTAGTTAGAAAGCACTTCTATCACATATTTTCAGCTGGTATGGATACCCATCATTCTGAATAAGTAAGCTTCTTGAATTGCTCACAGCTTGAAGTCCACATGAGTCTAAACAAACATAAACGCATATAAACCAAGGTCTGAGGCTAAATATGCACTTTATAGCAAGGCATAATTAATTCAATTTTGTATCTAAAGGAACTAACATACACGAGTCAGTATGAATCTCAGAGGCATGCAAGTCTTTCTTTTCTATAATTTGTTTTCCAAGAAAAGGCAATGATAAGTACCTAGAAATGAAAAGAATGCAAGAAAATTTTGTGAAAATAAAAGCTACACCACAGGAATCCAAGACATCATACCTGAGCTGTCAGAATCAGTATTTACTTAACCTGTCTCTTACCCTTGTAGCTTAGGCCGAAAGGAAAAGGAGAACTGTTTCTGATTATGCAGCTGAAAATCTAGGTCAGTAGGTAAACACAAAATTTCATGATTATTTTTCTCAGAGAATCTTTTTGAATATTCCAGGTTTTAGTATGGGAAAATTATGCACATGTATGAGAGACTGTTCTCCAACTTCTCTGGGCCACCTCACCAGAATATCTAAATTCAAGAGCACTGGGAGAGAGGAATATTTTATTTAAGCAAAATCCTGTAATCATATATTTTAAGATAAGTTTTTGTGTGCAAATGTAATTTGACAGTGGATCAGAATTGTGATATATTGTGTGTTGTTGTAGTTATCTGCTGGACTGACATTTGTTCATCAACTCACTGACTAGAGATTATTAAATTCTCCTTAAATTCTGTGGTCCCCTGACATTGTTACATCTTTTTACAACTTTAAGAAGTCCTTTGCCACACATGTAAATAGTACTAAACATCTACAAGCATGATCAGAATACAATCTAAAAAAATAAAGATAAATTACACAATGTTATCAGAAATAGGGTGAAACTGGAGTTTTGTTTTCTTATGGAAATTATGTGCAAAAATTTGATTCTATCAATTTGGAGAGTGATAATATAGAACTAAATGATGCTGCATGTGTGCAAGGAAATTTTTCAATGAACAGTTTTGGGTCTTTTATTTTTTAGGGTCAGCTGCCTACAACCAGAAACAAAGACTTAACAATGCTGGCCTCACTGAAGCCAGCGATCTAGAACAAGTGATGTGTGTTCACTCCTTGGCAGCACCACACTGTGAGCATTCCATGTTATTTTTTCTTGTAATTAGCACCACAGCAGAGTAGTAGTAGACCAGGAAGCTTTCTCTACAAGCTTCCAGGGCACCTGCTTCCATCAAAAGAATTGATACAATCCAGTGAATGCCAGGCTGAGCTGAATAATTAACACACAAATAACCAAGAGGTGCCTCTTGATCTGAGCTTGAGAAAACCAAGCCCAGGGTTAATTAGACATTAAACTTTTCTCTCTCCTGATGAGTTGGGCAACTAACTGATATATTTATACAACCAAATGTGCTTCTTGTCAGCCCAACTAAATTCTATAGGAAATTAAATTGTTAATTTAATCACCTGTATTGCAATTATTGTCCCTCCTTTCAACTGGGGCAAATGGATTTATGGAGATTTTTTTAAACAAAAAAGAGATCATTAAGAAATACTTTGAAGTGACTGGATCACATACCTTCTAAAAAAATTTACAAGGAAGTCAAGACCATACCTAGCAGAACTTGAAGAAAGTAATTTATGAGAAAATTAATGGCTAATATTTCTTGGTCAGTTGGCTGTAGTGACAAGGTCAAGGAAGCACAAAATTATCAAAAGCAAACATAATCAGTTTTAAATGCTGAATGATGGATTGAAAATTCTGCCTGCCCCTGTCCAGAAGAAAACTACTGGTCTGCACATGCCTAACATCCTGAGTTACCTGCCCTTGGTGGTCAAGCAGTGATAAACATCAAACCCTGCCTGATTGAAGAATTACTCGAAAGATGCAGGTGTATGACCTGTGTCAATATGACATAAATTAAAAAGATGAGCCATCCAACAAACACGGATCAACTCGCTATCAGACAAATTCTATGGCTATCTTGTAACACAGCAGATCTTTAAGGTGCCCTGGGTAAGAAATTAAGGTGATCAATGGCAGCTGATGTTGTGAGAGTGATAATTAAGATGGTCATTCTGACAAGAGCATGATGAGGTAATCAACTCTTTATGGCTCAGCTGCCAGAGATAGGAGTAACAGCGATTTGAAAGACATTGTCAACCATGAAATCACAAACATGATTATCTGATTTACCTCAATGTATGGCTGAACTGTCCATGCAGCCAAACATAGGGACTAACAGCAATGGGTTTATTTTCATAAATCAGAATGATTGCCACTGTTTGTTATTGCAGTGTGATACTGGTATGCTTATTAGTTTATTATATTGATGATTGCTTGTTTTCTTTCAGAATCAATTAATTTGGTTGCACTGTATCACAAACAATTATGTATGCACCTGCAAAGAAGACAAATTATTAACAAAAGAAATATTTGAATCCTGTCAGAGATCTAAGAAAGATGGTACACAAAATGGTGAACAGCACCAAAATTGAACCATTTGCAGTTAACAATTGTCAACACCCCCTGCCATGACCTTGACATTTCAACATGATACACAAGCTAGTCTGGATTTACTCAATCAATATTTTATGCTTAATACTATGCTGCAGATTTCATGTTGCATAAAATAATCAATTGATAATATATCATCAGTTGTTTAATTTCTTTCAATCATCAAACATGATTTTATAACGAATTATTACCACTAGTTTGTGGTTTCTTGTTTTTCTAAAATGTACAGACTAACCATTGTATAAACAAATACATAGGTGGTAGTAAGAGAATAAAGAAATATACCAATAGCCACACTTATGAGCCTCATGAAACTTTCTAAAGAGATGAAGATAAATGAGATTTTTTTATTGACCTCCCCAGATGTTCACTTAGAAGCTTCTAGGGTCAGCGGTTATGGTTTGTGCCCTGTTAACATCAGGAAAAAGAGTGATCGCTGTAGCTCAGATAAGATTAAGTCAGCTGAGCCAAAAATTAATTGTTCTACCCCTCCCATTTTTCATGGAAATTTTTTTGTTGCCAATGAAGAAAGACCAAGTCCATGGTAAAGTTGCTAATATGAGCTAAGGCCTAAATTTCCTAAAATATATGGAAACTGGACTATATATTTCATGTTGATCATATATACAATTTCAAGAACTAGAACAAATTTGTGTAAATTCTTGGCAAGCTTGCAAGTCCATGTATTGTGCCTTGATAAATGGACACCCAGTCGGATGATGGACATAGCGCCATTCCTATACCTCAGTTGACTTTCAGTCAGCTGAGCTAAAAAATAGGATGACTTTTGCCAAGGAGAATAATGACTTCAAAAGCAGACTACATTTCAGGACTGCTTTGTTTGGTGCATCAAAATGTTCCAGGCAAACTGTCACCATTACTGGCAAGCAGAGGAGCTTAACTTAGGCTTGACATTAATTGTAAACCATTTGCCTGGGGCAAGTTAAAGTTCTAGAAAATGGTGGTAGGGCAACTAAATATGGGCTCCCTTCAACATGAACCTTTTTCCCCTAAACACTTAAATCTGAACTTTGTTTGAGAATGAAATCATATTGATAAATAACTCTTTATCTTTAATTTCCTGTATGTTTATCTGTACAAATACTTAAGGTAGACATAATTTACAAACAGACATTAGAACATATTAGTTAACTGACATTTTTGTTGTCTAACAATAAAACATGCAACACACACCTTCATGTAGAACATTAATTTTGTTTTTGTGTCTGTGATCACTGAATTAAATAGGACAGTTAATAATTGATGTAGGGTAAGTAATATCAAGATGTTAATTGCCTGACTAGACAAGTACTGTCAGATGTTAATGTCAAACCCTGTAAGCATGAAAATAAAATTATCTGTGTGGCTATGTGATCATAAGCTCATGCCTCTGAATATGATCTCACATGGAACAAGATATCTGGATCATCCCCCATCCCATCTTCTTATTACAACATCAATAATGTAACTGTATAATTAGAAGTGGTAAAAGGCCAATGAAACAAGGGACCCATGGGTCAGGGCGCTCAGCTGATCGTGATTGGACTATAAATGTTTCCCCACTGTGATACTATATCGAGTCAATAAAGCTTAAGAATATCATGGACATGTTGGGCTATTATAAAGGAATGTAATGTAATATGTGAGTAAATGATAAATGAAATTACCTGACTGATGGATTGATAGAGTAAATATAGTAGTTTATTTTTTATTTTTTTAGGAGGGGTTGAAAATTGAGATATATTTGAGCAAATATGAATGCAATGACAGCAGTAATTAGCAGTAGTAGAATGATGATAAGGCTATTTGTTGAAAGATCTAAAGTGTATGGAAGTCTGCAAGCTTTCAATTTGACAGATATGATGTTATGATTAACTATGCTGATGAAGTGATTTATGAATTTGTGACTGTATGACACAATATGTCTTTAGTCTTGACAAGGTACATTATTGTGATGCCCACTATGTCTACATATTACACAATACTGACATAATTTCTGGCATGTACATAGGTACCTATGGATGAATAGTTATACAAAATATTAAAGTATGAATATATCTGATTCATCTTGTTCTTGCTTACTGAGGCTGACTTTGGGATGGGGTTCGGAGAAGGGAAAAGTGAGGGCAGCACGAAGGTGGATGTAGAAATATTCTATTGTAATGTTTTTCATTTATATAAGAATATGAAAAGCTAAGAGGAAAGGGGCCCTCCTACTTGGTTATAGTAAAGTTCTAAATATATGATTGCAAACTAATACTCTGACAAGACTGTCATGGAGAAAAACAGTAAAAGTTTTGAGATACTGTGATGCATATGAAAATTTACAGATGGACAGGCAAGTGGACAGAATGGACTAATACCTTTATTTCACTTTCAAGGGAATAATGCATTTAAGTTTATATATAAGCCTATTTTTTTACGCATATCCACTTTTTCCATTAAGAAGTTTTTATCTGAATCATTTTTCTATTTACAGGTTTTATAAATTTTTAATAAAAAAAACTGAAAATATAAGTTAAAATTTTAGAATTGTTGCAAAAGTTGCAATCATTATATATACAGAGTAAAAAACTGAAAATATAAGTTAAAATATTAGAATTGTTGCAAAAGTTGCAATCATCATATATCCAGAGTGTAGCTCTTATTGGGTCATATTATGCAAACACATATATTTTATTATTTTTAAATCATAAATGTTTAAACTGAATTTAAAAGAAAATAATGCCACAACATGGCATCTACAAGAATATTCCTTGAATCACTATTAAAAAGTTTTGCACATTGGAGTTTTCAGTACATGCTTAATTTTATTCACCAAAATAAAAAAAAAGATTCAGTAAATTTGATAAAATAAAACATCTTTTCAAATAAAGTATACACACTGTTGGTTGAATGTGGGACAAACAATATCATTGTGCTAATTACTATCCTAGTTTTAATTTATTACTGGAATTAATAGTCAATTTCACACCTGGTAAAGTTTTTACTCTTCTGAAGTAAAGAATTACTTATCTGATGAACATCCACACTTTCATAGCAATACACCACTTTGTGGCCACAATTAAATGTACACTTTAATAATTTAATCATTGTAACCCTGGTGGTACAATCTAAAATGTAGCATAGCCTAGAATAAGAATGAATCAAATACATAAAATAATAACATTCATCTAGTTTATGCACCATCAGGGGGGGGGGGTGCAGGGCAGAGGGGAAGCCTGCTGGTAGTGGCCAAGCTGAGCCAAGGCAAGCTGCCTGGGGTGGGTTACATAATGCAAGTGAAGGCTGTACTACGAGATGGGCTAGATGTAAACAACACTTGACATGGTGTATGAAAACGTGAATAAAAGCTATTCTTTCCAATCAATTTCTTTGAAATTTCAGATTTTAAAAGATTAAATCTTTATGTATATATGCTTTGAAAATTAAATCAACAGTGCCAAAGATGGACAAAATTTAAGGTATTGATTTTTTATTTATGCTAATAACTTGAAAAAATTGCAAAATTCAGATCTAAATTTGGGTAAACAATTGAATCTTGATTAAATAAAGTTATATTCCTGAAAAAAAGTCTCTAGGTTCAGCAATTCTCATGTTAGGTGAGCATATATATTTCCTGATTTTTTTTAAACTGCATTATATTTTGGCTCGTAACTTCAAAATAATACCCAATACTGACCTAATTTTCGGTATGTTCATAGAAAATGTATGAAAGAATGAGAATACTAAATATGATCAAAAACAGATCAGTGGTTTTGATATTAGGCAGCCTTGAAGTGTAACAATGGCTTTTTTTTATGGAAAACGGTTTTTCCTTAATATCTCGAAGGAACGAACTCCTAATGACCCAATTTTCAGTATGGTAGGAGATTTTAGGGACATCTAAAATTATGTCACCAGCCTGGGGAGCATAGAGATGTGCACTGAATGACCTACAGTCATCAAAGTGGACTGCTTGACAATGTAAGGGAATACAACAAGAGCCTCCAAAAAAATTCAATAACTAGCCTAATTTTGCAGCTTTTATTTTCAAATTTCAGATTTTAACAGATTAAATCCTTATGTGTACATGCTGTGAAAATTAAATCCACAGTACTTACAGGAAAAAACGTGCCGTGGCCAAAGTTGGGCAAAATTTAAGTTAACAATTTTATATTTTTGCCAATATTTAAACAAATTTAATAGATTTTGACCTAATTTATGGCATACAATTAAATTTTGATTAATTAAAGTTGTATTACTGAAAATAAGTCCCTACCTTTAACACTTTTGGTCTTAAGTGACCAAATATCTTCCTGATTTTTTTACAAAGTCCATTATGTTTGGGCCCATAACTTTTTTAAATTAAATAATACTGACTTAATTTCTGGCATGTACATAGGAACTATATAGAGGAATATTTATGGTAAATATGAAGAAAACCAGATGAGTGGTTTTGATATTAGACAGGCCTGAACTGTAAAAATAGATTTCTAATAAAAAAATTGAGGTTTTTCCTTAATATCTCGAAGGAACAAAGTCCTATTGACCCAATTTTCGGCATGAAAGGAGATTTTGGGGACATCTAACTGTTTGCCGAATTTCAGATTAGTAGGTCCAACGGTGTCGAAACGTGCCAGTCTTACGGACGGACATCCGGACAGACTTATGGATGGACGTACAGACAGACGGACGAACGACGGACAATGGGCCACAACTATAGCTCAGATGACTTATAGTCAGCTGAGCTAAAAATGTTCACCAACTCCATATTACCATCACAGGTGAGAACAATGGTGGTCCCTAATACCAGTGAATAGAGCTGGCCTCAGCCATGAAAAACAAATTACCATAGACCTTTAAAGGGTAACAATCCTTCAAATAAAAAATATGGTGATCTAGATTAAGTTCAAAATTTAATGGGTTGTTCAATTATATAATTATATAAAATTCTGTTAATAACTTATTTTTAGTACAGAAGTTAACAAACAAATCAAGTTTACAACCAACCTAGACAAAACCATAATACCCTGCCCTTGGCAGAGATATAACTGTACTGAAAAGCAGGCTACGAATTACTGCCATCTGACTTATGAGAATTTATACAATTCAAAATAAAAAGTTTCAGTTTACACAAATAAATTGCTTAATAAATCTGGTTGATAATGGTGTATGGCAAACATATAAGACACTCCACCTACAATCTGGAACTTACCCGATACATGATTGCTATTTTCAACTTCAAAACAGCAAATGGTGGCCCAACAAAGCCCAACTACAAATATGGTCTCCTGGTTAAAATTTCCAATGCACAGCTGAAGCACAGCCGCCGAGTCAATTAATAATGCTATAAAATTAACGGTATATTGACAATGGTCCTTTACAACCTACTGGTTGGTGATTTAAGCATATCCTTTACTGCAGCCAATATTAGCCTCAACTCAAGAAACTTAAACTTGTAAACACCAACCTTGCCTTGACTACATGAATATTGATTGGTTCGCAACCAGTTTCTGTTTATTTCGAACAATATCGCAAAAAGCCACATGGTGCTTAACATAAAAAGAAGTATGTGCTTATTTTGTTTACAAGTTGGGCTACGGTACATATTGCTTTTATGACTGGAGGAATTTGCATCAACTTAACATGACTCTGTAGGTTTACTTGATTTTAATTATATTTTGATTAAAATATATACACTTAATAACATTATGACTTTACACATGAATCTGGCCTTTAAGGTGGTTGCTAGTGTGAGGGATTCAAAGTACCCGAAGAAAATGGCTTTGTCCTTACAGGTAAATGTAGCCAAGGTCCAAGCATACAGTCCCTTCCCTACTGACCTTCACTTACAAAGATGACTTTATTTACTGTGGTTGCCTTTTTGTTTGCCAGGGTTTCAAATCTGCGATATTTGTGAAAGGGAAATCAACTCTAAAAATGAAACCTTTGTGAATTAAACAACACACTGGCATTTTGTGTCTGTCTTCCATACCACCAAACCTTTAGGTTTAAAAGTGGAAAGACAAAAGTATGACATTATTAACAGTAAAATACAATTTATGTTACCTGTAAATTAAAGATTGACTTTAAAATAAACTCTGATCTTTCATACTATCTGCTTATTAAATCTGCGAGATTTTGTGGGTCCAATTTAGCCCACAAATGCCACGCATATATATCAAATAATCAATTGATAATGGATTTACCACTGCGAAACAATGAAAATGCTTAAATCTCCATAAATCAGCCTCGCAATTATGAAGCCAACCACAGTATCTCACTGTTAAAATTAGTTTACTGATTGGTACAAATTAACTCACCAAAGGATTGGTAAACTTGATCATCTTTCTTCTGTCCTACATTTCTGCTCAAGGTAAGGCCTGAAAATAAGAATAATAAACCACTGATAAATATACATTGTTACACAAGGTCACTCACCTATGTGTATATTGTCAGCCATCTTGCTCTCAGGTCAATACTGAGTCAAACTTGGTGTCACATTTTATAATTTCACAATTCTTCTTATCTAAATAATGTTTGCACCATTAGAAAGAGCTAGAATAAATAGTATTTCCAAATGATATGTTCTTTAATTTTATTGGATGAATTTTTCATGATTTATTTTTTAAATTATTTTTTTTTCAAATTGAATTTTAATATAGCTGCCTGAAAATTATTTTCAACTAGAATATGGGTAGTCCACCAGCTCTACGTGTATCTGCCAAAATCAGAGTAGGACGGGTGAAGTGAGGCATGGATTGAGTGGCAAGGGGAAATAGAGTAACATGTGTACATATTAGAATGGATGTCTGCCATGAAAACATGATTGTAGGTGGCGCCACCTGTTATTTGAACCAGAAACTATCCAAGATGTATACACATGCAAAATTTCAGAAATCAAACCGCTGCAGAGATATTAGTGATTTTATCCCACAGTAGACAAACAGATGGACGCTGTGCAAAAATGGCTGCAGGTTGTGCCACCATTTTTGTCTATGTTATAAAGCTATCCAAGGGCTACATTTGTGTAAAATTTTTTTCCTGATTGGTCGAACGAGTCCGGAGATAAAAACATGGATGTCTACAGTTTGAATGTGAATGTAGGGGGCGCCACCTGTCAGAAAATCAAGAAAGCTATGCGGGATGTATACGCATGCCGAATTTCAGGTAATTTGGTCAAACCACTGCAGAGATATGAGTGATTTTAACCCAAGGCAGACAAACAGATGGACGCTGTGCAAAAATGGCTGCAGGTGGCGCCACCATTTTTGTGTACGTTATAAACCTATCCAAGGGCTACATTTGTTTAAATTTTTTTTCCTGATTGGTCAAACGGCCTGAGATATGAGCTTAGATGTCTGCAGCGTGAATGTGAATGTAGGTGGCGCCACCTGTCATAAAATCAAGAAAGCTATCTAGGATGTATACGCATGCTGAATTTCAGGTGAATTAGTCAAACAACTGCAGAGATATGAGTGATATTAACCCAAGGCAGATGAACAGATTGACACTGTGCAAACATGGTTGCAGGTGGTGCCACCATTTTTTGTGTATGTTATAAAGCTATCCAAGGGCTACATTTGTACAAAAATTTTTTTCCTGATTGGTCAAACAGTTCCTGAGATATGTGGGTTTATGTGTGGAAACAGACGCACAAACTGACGCTGGGCAGAAAGGAAAAATCAGAGGTCAAGGCCAATTGGTTAGGCACCAGTTCACATGTGACCCTACAATTGGTGTAAGTTTCGGAAAAATCTGTCCAGTAGTTTCAGATGAGTTCTCCGGAAACACACGCTGCGGCAGTGGCATAACCCGGTCAAAAACATAGTATCCGCAAAACTTTGTTTTGGTGGATATGCCATCTGCATATATGCATATATGCCGCATATGCATTTACAATGTACTGCATAAACAAACAAGGGACCCATGGGTCACTGTGCTCAGCTGAAGTTGACCTTGAAGGTAAAAATCTAAAATAATATCAAACGGAGATAAAGTGTAAGAGGAAGAGGTAATAAAGGCCATGGTTGGTTTATATGATTGGTTTGTATTGATGAGCAAGAAATTGTTGCAAATAATATTTTGTGACCTGACCATGTGTTTCTTAATGTTGAAACTGAAGCATGTGAGCAGTTTGTGAACAAATGATCTGTACTATTACCATGATTATTAGCTGGCTTTTTGATTAACTGTTGACATTTCAGTAGTTTACATATTTGTTCAACTGAATCTATTTTTCTGTATACTATATTATTAAATATATATGTATTTTTTTATGAAATGTATACAGTTGAAATATAACTAATTAACAACATAAAACAGGGCAAACAAAGCCTGATCTCAAATTCTGCTGAGGCAGGAAAATAATTAACAAATGTTTATATTAAATCCTCATTTTTTTATCACATCAATTTTTTTTTAAATTTAAGTTTATATTTCTATACATTTCCAATATAACATATATATCTGAATATAAAAGTTGATTCATAATTCTCAATTGCATCATCATAAATCTCAATCTTGTCAGATAACACCACATCATGCATACAAATGTTTTTCATTTTTTTACCACAAAAATATATCTTTTAAATCTGCAAAACAATAAATATCTAAAAATAATACTTGATTTAGATTTCACAATTTTTAATTGTGTCTTTATTTATCCATAATGTGCTTCATATTTTATAAATTAAAGCATACTGAAGGGTTCAATCATATTTGTTAAAATCATTTAATAGAACATTGATTTCTTTAAAATTGCTACATTACACAACATAGCTGACTTCCAGTGACCTGGAGTGGGACCCTGCATCTGTAATTTACACTGAGTGTAATCTGTAATCAAAGCAAATGACTACAATAGAGCCTCCAAAAAAAACAATAACTTGCTTAATTTTCAAGCTTTTATTTTCAAATTTCAGATTTAAACAAATTTAAACAAATGTTTACATGCTGTGAAAATTAAATCAATGGTACTTACAGGAAAAAAATGAGCCATGGTCAAAGTTGGGCAAAATTTAAGGTACTGATTTTATTTTTATGCTAATAACTTTAAAAAATTTACAAAATTCAGATCTAATTTTGGGTAAACAATTAAATCTTAATTAAACATAGTTATATACTTGGGAATATAGACTCTATTTCAAAATTTTTCATGTTAACTGAGTAAATATTTTTCCTGATTTTTAACAAAGACCATTATGTTTGGGCCCATAAAAGAATCAATATTTAACAGACTTAATTTCTGGGATGTACATAGGAACTATATAGAGGAATATTTATGGTAAAAATGAGGAAAAACAGATGAGTGGTTTTGATATTAGGCAGTCCTGAAGTGTGAAAATAGGATTTTAATAAAAAAAAATTAAGGTTTTTCCTTAATTTCTCAAAGGAACGAAGTTGCAAAGACCCAGTTTTTGGCTTGGTAGGAGATCTTGGGGACATCTTACATTATGCTGAATTTTGGATTCCTAGGTCTTACGGTTTCAAATGTGCCACATCTACGGACGGAGGGACGGACAGACGGACAAACAATGGACCACGACTATAGCTCAGGTGACTTATAGTCACCTGAGCTAAAAATATATATGACACGCTAGCTTTATAGTCCTATGAAAAGTATTCATAAACTCGCAAACATTATCTTTCAGGTCTAATGTCATCACGGACATAGCACACTAAATCAAGAATAAGTTTTTTTTGGTATGAATGACTGAGAAAAAATAATTCTTGCTTTATGTTACAAACATATTAAATAACTAGAATACGGGTAGTCGACAAGCCACTACGTGTATCCGCCAAAATCAGAGAAGGACGGGTGAAGTGAGGCATGGATTGAGTGGCAAGGGGATATAGAGTTACATAAAATATTAGTATTGGATCTCTGCCACATAAACATGATTGTAGGTGGCGCCACCTGTTATTTGAACGAGAAACTATCCAAGATATATACACATGCAAAATTTCAAGTGGAAAAGTCAAACCACTGCAGAGATATGAGTGATTTTATCCCACAGCAGACAAACAGATGGACGCTGTGCAAACATGGTTGCAGGTGGCGCCACCTTTTGTTGTGTATGTTATTAAGCTATCCCAGGGCTACATTTGTGTAAAATTTTTTTCCGGATCGGTCAAACGGTTCCCGAGATATGAGCTTGGATGTCTGCAGCGTTAACGTGAATGTAGGTGGCGCCACCTGTCATAAAATCAAGAAAGCTATCTAGGATGTATATGTATGCCGATTTTTAGGTGAATTAGTCAAACCACTGCAGAGATATGAGTGATTTTAACCCCAGGCAGATGAACAAATGGACACCGTGCAAACATGGTTGCAGGTGGCGCCACCTTTTGTTGTGTATGTTATAAAGCTATCCCAGGGCTACATTTGTGTAAAAATTTTTTCCGGATCGGTCAAACGGTTCCCGAGATATATGGGTTTATGTGTGGAACGTTAACGTGAATGTACGTGGCGCCACCTGTCATAAAATTGAGAAAGCTATCTAGGATGTATATGCATGCCAAATTTTAGGTGAATTAGTTAAACCACTGCAGAGATATGAGTGATTTTAACCCCAGGCAGATGAACAGATGGACACTGTGCAAACATGGTTGCAGGTGGCACCACCTTTTGTTCTGTATGTTATAAAGCTATCCCAGGGCTACATTTGTGTAAAAAAATTTTCCGGATCGGTCAAACGGTTCCCGAGATATATGGGTTTATGTGTGTAAACAGACGCACAAACTGACGCTGGGCAGAGACGAAAGGTCAGAGGTCAAGGTCACTTTGTTAGGCACCAGTTCACATGTGACCCGATAATTTGTGTAAGTTTCGGAAAAATCTGTCCAGTAGTCTCAGAGGAGTTCTCCGGAAACGAACGCGGCGGCGGCGGCGGCGGAACCCGGTCAAAAACATAGTATCCGCAAAACTTCGTTTTGGCGGATACAATAAAGCACTTTTGGTCATATTTCATTCAATGCTGCCATTTATAGGTTGTGTGGTATAATACTGTGATATTCATTTTAACAATGTATGTTTTAATTCTGATTGATGTATACCCCATAGCCCTTTTGCTCCACCCCTTTGACCTAGTTATGCAAATGAGCCATAAAACACTCCCACACTGATGGCTTTCCATGTCTATGGTTGAGACGACTGTGATAGACAATAGTGACATCACAATGACATCACAAAGGTCAGTCTCGTATAACTGCGCACTAACTGACATTATCAGTGGGAATGGCACTGTTTATCTCTGTTCTCCAGTGAGAATTATATCACAATCACTGTGAAATGTTGTGTAGTATTTTGGATTATTAGTCTCATACCAATTCAGCAAAGGTAAGATATTTTTTTACATGGGTAGTCAGCAGATTAGCTCCGGCAACCTTTTATACCATCTCCTTTGCAATATATAAATTATATAAAAATATTGCGGAAAAATGTGCAGACATGGGTACTGGTACAGATTATACATGTTTCCATTGATTTTGTTGATATTGAACTGTGACCATGGTTTCAGGAATGGAATAAAAAAAGGTGGATGCCTAAAGCCCCCGCTTATAACAAATGTAATATCAACATGACCTGTAACAACACCTTTTTCCAACGACAATCAAGTTTTTGGCCTGTCTCACCCCTTCTGCCCTCTGTTTGGGAGAGTCGCCCAAAATACACAAATTTTGTTCTTGATTGACATTTTATGCTGCCAACAGTAACCTGACTGATTGCTAGCAACTGCTCAGCTAATGATTATTCATCTAATGGACATACTATTAAGCTTATGTATAGAGCATGGCTAGGTCAGTCATTATTCCTACTAGATATTAATGTTAAGGTGTGAGATGGCAGACTCAGATTCACTTTTTAAGCCAATCCTGTAGGATGCCTTATGACAAGTGTAAATTAGTTTTACATTTTGCTACCAGATGGCAGCATCTAAAGTCTTAGGTGCTGCAATATACAGACTGTAAATCATACAGACTGGGCCAGTCTAGAGATCTGTCTATAGGTTTCAAGGTTTATCTGTGACACAGAAAGTGATTAAAAGGATGATATGCTCAGTCAGTCAACTCAGCAAGACATATAACCACCAAATTTTATCATTCCTGGACTGTCATTATATAAGAACCCTTTGTGTCAAGGCAAACCTATTTTATAAACCATATAGATGAGGTCCTGTTTCTTAACAGAGAGGCAGTATACCCAGAAATCAGTGAGCAGGCATGGAAAGCTGCTGATATTTGCTGACATACCTGGCAAAAAACAGACAAGTCATGGTCACTGTCAAAGGGATTTAATACATATTCTTAATACTTGTGGCCGACGGTTAAAACAGTCCAACTGTGTCTTAGATAATAGAGTACATGTGGTTTTAAATGACTTTGGATACCAAAAACCACTGGGGGTGTACTTATTAGCCCTGTGATATGCGAGGGTTAATGTTTTCACTCAATTAAGAGTGTACACTGTACACTTGTGTGTGTCTATAAGATATGATAAGAACACTATCACAGATGTCACTGAAATTTAACATGTAGGTAGGTATAGTGAAAATCTAAAAGTAACTAAATTTTTGTGTAAATCCAAACCTATACAAGCAGGGGTTAAGCGTTTTATGGTGTTTTTAATAGCATAACTGTTTACACTTGAACATATAATACATGACTATATGGCCATCTTTGGCGTCACTCCACATGTCGTTTTACTGGAAGGTGTCAGTAAATCAACATACAGCATGGGGGTTGTTGTCCATTGAGTTTACAGTCAATGGGAACAATATCACAATGTCCAGGGGCGCTTTTCAAAATATTTTCAATTAAAAAACTTTTCCAGTAATAACACATGTTCATTAATAATCCAGGTCCCCACTATGAATGCCATCTTCCATGCAGGGTTTGAGTCCTCATATTGGATGCTTTTTTTAATTATATTTAATTTACATGGTAAAATTGCTAATAACTGAAACAAATAAAGATCAATATAAAATATAAAACATGTTACAACTGACAACTGTAGGTACAGATGTTACAGAAGTACATAGCAAAATTAAATAAAGACAGTAAAAAATACATAGTTAAAAAAAAAAAGTTGAATAACACTAACGTCCTATGGTTAAGGTTTCACAGGTGTATACTAATTAATTTCTCACATACATTACATGATAATAAAGACCATGACATGAGATTACCTGGAGTTCTCTTTATAATGAGGTCACTTTGCTGGAAAGCAAATGTGATATTTCATCCTATTCACTACTTTAACTCTTGACATCATCTTGACATTTGATTAAAAGTATAATGAGACCTCTTACTAACTACCCACTGAAGGTTAAAACACAATAAAGAAGGGACCCACAGGTCACAGCACTTTTTACCTAATAGCTGTGACAGGATTTTATCAAATCTTGCCATATAGAAAATATTTTTTTTCTATATTGTTCTATTTGAAAATGTAGAGAATTATACGCAAAGGCTACTGCAATCTGGCAATATTATTTATTGGTCTGAAGTGCACATATATAATTTCTTTTTTCTTAATTACTCAAACAAGTTATGTTGCTTATGTATGTATGCTAAATAAAAGCAACACATGAGCATTTTAAGGCATATATTCAGAGAAAGGGGACTCATAGTCCTGTTAAAAATACTGTTTCATCTGCCTAGTGTGACAAGATTATAGTATGTAAATTTACATAATTCATGTATTTACAGTACATACCAGTATGCATGTTTCTTTAATTTATTTTATCAGTTACAATTAGTCCATTATTATTATCAGCATAAAGTTTTGATTAAATAATCATGCTAATCAAAAGCACTGTTCCAATGTTTAATATGAGCAAGACAGACTCGTCAAAATAAACTTCTCAGTGTTCACTGTGATCAAATATACCTTGTTCCTGGTACTGGTCAACTAGTAGTTGGAAGTTTACCATAAGGTCAAGCCTAAAGCAGCAGTTATACACTGCAGTCATCCCAGATCTCCCTTGCTGCAACCAATTACACCAGTTCTGGCACAGAGCCAAGAATGAAACCATTGAGAGCTAGTGTTTGCATGTTTAAATTTAAAGCTAGAAGCACAATGCAATACAATGCTGTCATTGGTCTGATAACAGTTCTTTGCTCTGCACCAGCCCTGGTGGTGAAACCAAGAGAACCTTGCTATACAAAACAGGGGTTACAATGAGGAAGATCTGGGACGACTGCAGTGTAAACCTGTTGGCTGAGGAGCATAACTGTAAGTATGATCATGAAACAGGTTTCTAAGGCTCATTCAAATACTAAATTGTAAGAGGAGATTTAAAAGTCTGCACAAATAAATTAATTAAAATGCTCTCTTTTCATGAAAATCAGGCATTTGTGTGAAAGAAACTCACTGCAGTTGCTAAAATTATTTCCACAGAGGCTTGAAATGTGATGGTCAAGTATGGGCGTAAGGCAAAAATGTGCAGTTTGATATACTGGTAATCTGGATGTTCAGTATTGCAACTATCTCTTGAAACTGAAATGCTTGAAATTATACTGAAAGTTTTAAGGGAAGAATCAGAGAAGTCCTGTTCCCTAAAATGATTTTAGTGTACAGGATTGATGTAATCTTCCTCTGCATGTTGGTCTGCATAAATATTTATTTATTTAATTATGTTTGTATCCATATGAAGTCTGTGCCTGTCATACATACATATATGAACATGAGGATGCAGATTTGCTGGTAAGAAGTACCACATGTTGTATGAGTCTCCTTAAATTACAATACAGTTGAGGAAATGAAAGCGTAATGAATTACAAACATCAGAAGATGCATGATGAACATCTTGAAAGTAGCACCAAATTAGATTACTTCCATAATAGTCTGGTACAGTCGAGAAACGAGACATCAGCCTGCGATAACTTGTGAGAAAGAAAACCAGCTACTTCCTTTTCACTATTGTTTGCTGCATACCATACAATATAAATGACAGCAGTAGGGATATTTATTAGCTTTCCCAGAATGAGGAACAGCATAAAATAAGATGGGGCTAACTTGTTACACTAGACAAACACACTGTCATGGTGAGCTACCAAAATCTGGTCATCTACAAACCATGTTACTATTAACCTTTTCAGCAACCACCACCTTAAAGCCAGCCTGTAAAATTTATGTGATTTTTTTTTTCAATGATCTCTAGGTAATTCAATCCTGCAAAGAAAAAGTACTTAAAATGTCTATGTGATGGATGTATATAACACAGCAATGCAGGTTGACAAATGGAAAATTGTGCAACTTAAGTGGTTAGGTGCATAGGGAAAGCTGATCTGTATTTTCAAGTTGCAATATGCCCTTTACAAAATTGATGTCCTTGTTGAATGTGTTTGGATTACTTTGAAACCACCACATGTTATAAACACATTAACCCATATAGACATAGGGAACAGCCTGTGTGTGGTGGGGTTGGCCTTTTTCTGGCCTTTTTTTTAAAGGTTCTAGGGATTATCTATAGTTAATAGACGTTAAATACCAAAATAGGCCCCTTTAACATTAGTCAAATCATATACAATATACAGTAAAACCTGAGAGTTCAGAAAACCTGATGTGCCACACCTAAAGCAGTCTTTAGTCACAGGTGGTCTTAAGTCTCAGGTGGTCTGTAAGTCTCACCTTGAAGCAAACAGAGAATATCAAGGCATATGTCTACGTAAACATTTATTTATTTATTATACAAATACATGCTGGATATATATATATTTATATATATATATATATATATATCAAAATAGTCAAGATATTCACAAAAATATTTACAAGTAACAACAATATATACTTATAACAATGAATCAATCTTGCTCTAACAAATAACAAAGGGATAACAATAACTTTATTAAACAAGCTTTTGAAGAACCTGTTTGTCATATTGCACAAACACAAGCCACGAATTAACGATGTACCATGAGTAAACACTGAGTCACTTTGTTGATCACTGACTTGTGCTCATCGTAATTAGAAGCAGACCCCGTTAAAATCTCAATAAACTTTAAAGCTGGTATGAAGGGATCAATAATTTGATTACAGGTTACTGCTCACGTTATTAAACAGTCTCTCTTTATTGGTAGTTAGCACTGAATCCTGTTGTCTTATTGATGAATATTCTTTTGATGTTATCAAAGCAGGTCGTCAGTTTGTCGTTGTCAAGAACTGACATGTTGTATAAAGAGATTCACAATTTTTCTTTATGACAGATAAAGAATACTGAAATAATGAAATTTTGATAGTGTATTTGGTCAACAATTGCATAACCACAGTTTGACATATTTGGCATACTTTTTATGGGTGTTACAGGCAAGTTGATTTCTACACATTCCTAAGTATCCTTAAATGATAACCATTTTTTAATAGTTTGGCCAGTTTATGGGTTGCTTGAAAAGAATGGAAAAGAGAACTTGTTCAAAAGGAAGTCCTACAACTTTTTGTTGTCCTAAAATTTTTGGGTGGGGGATGCACATGTATTTTTTAAGATCTGAAAATCTTCAGGAACATTTAAACCTGAAAACATGTTACCAGTACATCTTTAAACTGATAGGGATTCCATAAACAAACCAGATGCAGTAGTTGGAGCCTACAATCATCTGCCTGAATCTCTTTATCGGTCATGTGTTCATGTGTACATATTTCATGTCACACTTCAGTAACACAGATTCACCTGGTGAGTGGCAGAACAAATAAATACGAATTGGCGGGTTCTACACAGGAACAAAGGAAAAGTGCTAGCTAATGTTATAATGGTATAGAAGTTGATTCGGATTTTATTCTGACCCTCTACAAATTTTCTGCAAAATCTGTAAATAAATTTTAGTGTTCTTTTGTTTAGTGACAAAGCATTACACCATGGCTGAAGTTATTTCTTTGCCAATGACTTGCAGATTTAAACCTGCTTTTTATCTGTGAGGGTTGTCATTTTCCGATTAAACTTGCTTATTCCATGACAATCAACAAAGCTCAGGACAAACATTTAATACTAATGGGTTCTATTCACCAGAGTCCGTTCTTTCACATTATCAGCTATACGCTGAATTTTCGCATGCAAGAGCCTTCAACAAGATAAATGTATCTGTTAACATGCCTTAGACTACCCTAAACTACCAAAAAAAAAAATTGTCTTTCATGATGTCCTCTGACCAAATTTTTATTAAAACAGCATATAATGTGCCATTTTTAAAGAGGTATTGTAGTGTATCATGTCATGTCATATAATATCATACTGCATTAATGTTATGAAACTAACACCTGGAATAAAGGAAAATAAGAATAATCTGGATAGAATGCACACTCTAGTCTTAAGATTTCCTCTTCATTAATATTCAACATTACAGGGAACAGCATACAACATCCCTTGTACCTGTCAAATAAACCTTGCAATATCATCAATAATTTTCTGTATACTTGCACAATACCTTGTGTGAACTGTAACATCTCAAACGGCAAGTGCAAAGTCACAAAGCAACAGCACCTACTGCTGGGAAAATATCAGTATTAAAGCCAGAGAAGTGATGGTTATCATGAAAAGATCTAACATAAAAATCCAGTACCAGTAGGTCAAATCACACTATTACATACAGTGATATCAGCTGACAGGGCTGGAACAATATGACCCAGTCAGAGGATTCCCTTACCAGAACAATACTGAAGATATAATGGTATTCATCACCTAGTGTTACTTTTTGTATTTCTTTGTGAAGGCAGCTTTCAACATACACACCTTTTGTTATTTAGTCTGATGGTTCATCAGATGATATGTTCTATGCCAATGAATGTGTGTGAGGTTTATGTGTTCAGCATAGTTTGTGTGATTGTTTGTTTCTCAGTTTATTTTATTTCTTGAAGTTCTTCAGGAAAAGGACATAGCTGGCTTAGCCTGGCTCCATCATCTGCTCATTGATAGGGAAAGCTCAACTATGTGATATGTTTGTCTAAATGTATATCAAGAGTCTGATACTGGTTCCAGCATTTGAAGAACATCCATTACTGAAATTCCCCAAAAAGTATGATTAAATATGGTAGTCCAGATCCTCCAAAATATGTAAGCCTGTTTTACACACAGAACAAAAAAGTAGGTAGAATTGTGTTAATTTTAGTCAGGTATGCCTGAACTGGATAACTTGTGCAGCATGAAAGGGGGTTATATGACCCAGGATTACCTAGTGAGCTACCAGAAATGCTACCATGGAGTCTATGAATATTCAGCAGAAAATGAAAGAGTTATGGAAAGGAACTAAAAACCAAAGTACTGACTGTAACTGTCAGCAGATATTTAGATGTCTCATTAAATTTTGAAGCACACATCAGCTGGTTATGTTATCACCTGCATCTACCACTGGTTTAATGAAGGGCACTGCACTTACAATGTCATTTCCACCGATGATGGCACAGTGATCTGAATTTACCATGACAGTTTACTAGTATATCATGGGTACAGGTGCTGACAGGGTCTCCACATATTGATAATGAATGCATTTGAATAAATCTTTACTGAAGTGCCTTGTAAAAATGTCAGACCTACAGCTTGTAGTATAGGTTTGATGCTACCCAGTTGAATAAATCCTAAGCAATCTTACCAATACCCATCTGACTGCTATATTAAATGTTTCTAGCTCTTATGGTGACAAAAAAATTATTCTCCTTGTGGACAAATAAAAGTGAGGCCAAAGAGAAGAGCAACTTCAATATGGCTTTCAAAAATTCTAAACCAATCTACATCCAATAAAACCAGACATCCTACAAAATAATTTTTGCTTTAAAACAGAGGCATCTTAAAATTCCCATTTAAAAAAAATAATAATTAGTCTTATTTCTTGGAAGTTAAAATCCTTGCCTCTGCTAGGAGGGTTTGCATTCATCTCTGTTTGTGTGTAAGTTTATGTTTGTTTGTTCACAACAAAACTCAGGCAATCATGAATGGAATTTCATGATATTTTCAGGGCATTTAGGGAACGGGCCAAAGAAGATGTGATTAGTTTTGGGTGTGAATCTGGCACATGATCCAGATAAAGGAACATTATCAAGGAATATTATAAAAATTAGGTTACTTATGCACAAATGAACCTGGGATTATAGGACACAAAACTGATACTGCTTTCACATGGCAATTGCAAACTGTTTTCAAAATGTTTTGAAAATGTTTTAGAGCGTTCACATGGCAATCCAAAGTGTTTTCAAACTGTTTTGGCCAAAGCATTTTTGATCAAGCTCAGAAGGTGGTTTCAAACTGATTTGAATGCGAATCGTTTTATCAGCTTGTAGTGTGAATGCTCTAAAATGATGGACCCAGTTTTCAAGCAGCAACTCGGTCACAGCGCAAGCTCAAATGCTTGTGTCAGCATGTTGTTACATTGTTCCACATGTGAAATGTACACAACACACATCGGTGCTAGATGCCTGTGTGAACCAACTAAACTGGTTTGACCTAACTGCTTTGCCCAAATCAGTCTGAAAACAGTTTGTGTGTGAAAGTGGTATATGAAAGCAAACATGGGTTGGGGAGCATCCTACAATTAGGAACCTGGCCCCCACATGACAGAGGCTTGCATTCCTTTAAATGCAGATTTCCATTCTTAATTTTATTTGACTGATAATTTGCTTCTTGTATTAACAACATGATTATTACTTCAGGATCACTAATTAACACCAAAATAGCTTCTTCAGTCAAAGTATCCAGAACTGAACTGATGCCAGATAAGAAATACCTGACAGACCTTAAATCACAGGGCAAGGTACCTCATTCATTCCAGTTATTCTTTGTTCTCCAAACAAACTGTTAACAAATCCAGGCATATTGCACAGAGGCAATTATTACAAAGAAACCAAACACTGTTAAAAAAAGAGTGATGGAGATTATACAAGAGCTAGCTGCTTCAGGCTTTTATTTTCTTTTTGGCAGCTACAACTGCTGCTGTTACTGGCTGTGGAAGCTTGTTAACACCAGCTGTTCAACAGGTCCAAGCCTGGTCAGGGTTTCATTAGTATTGATAACTTGCATGGTGCAGGTTGTGACAAAACCAACCCTGTTTATATGTTAAGCAAAGCAAATCTCTCAACTATATGGCTTTCCCTTTCCTCTGTTACAGGAAACTCAATCTACAAATGTACATGTGGTTAGATTCACATAGGAGGTTTAAATATAGCATTGCTCTAAGAGACTGTGATTTGCACAAGGTGACTGGTGATGAAAATGTAGGAAAAATTCATACTGATGTAATTTAACCTATTGCAAGTTTGAGGATCTGGGCATGGTAGAAAAAAAGTGGTGTTTGCTATGCTGATACACATCCCCTGACAACCAAACTCTCCCTGCATATATCCTTTAATAGGAACTGGTCAATCTTAAGTGAAAATTTCATGGTTTTCACTGTAACAGTTCTTGAGATAATGCTCAAGAAAGAGGGCATGACAGACAGACTAACAAACGGAGAGACAGACTAGAATATCAGCAGAAGCTGACAAAAGCCCTCAGCCAAAAGAACAGTGTTTAGAGGTGGTAACAGTAACAAGTACTAAATATCTGTTCTAACGTATATCTGTACATGTCTCAGTTATAAATTTAAAATTGAGAGGTATGTACCATGATTAATAACAATCCACCAAATGCTTCCTGAAAAATTAAGCTTCTAAGTTTTATTCTATTATAAGCTCTGTGACCTTGAAAAGTAGGTCAAGGTCACCCATCTTCGAACTTGACCGAGATTTTGTCAATATACCTCTTCACTCAAGAAATAAAATTCCTATTGTGAAGCCTTTTAGAGATTTCCTGCTCACTAGGCCAAAGTTGAAAAATCCAAGAAAAATTCATTAAAAATCAGAAATTGAAGGTGGCGCCCCCAAACTTGTGCAGCAGTTACAGACCATCAGTTCCTATGATCATAGTAAGTATTGTCAAAATCCACCCAATGGTTCCAGTGAAAGAAGCTTCTAAAGGATTTTTTTTGTAATCAGCTCTAAAACGTAGAAAAATAGGTCAAGGTCACCCATCTGCGAACTTGACCGAGATTTTGTCAATATACATCTTTACCGAGGAAATAAAATTCTGACGGTGAATCCTTTTCAAGATATCCCACTCACAAGGTAAAAGTTACCGGACGGACGGACAGCTTGAGTGACGACAATAGCTCATCAGCCTAAGGGCTAAGGGCTATAAACTGAACTACCGTATTTATTTTAATTTGGCGACCACTTAAAAACAAGGGACCCATGGGTCGCGGCGCTCAGCTGTTATATATGATAAAAAATATGATTTGGGAAAGAGGCACATGCTGGTTTTGTTTGGTAATAAATATAAGCTTTATAATGAGCTGTTGGTGTTTAGCTTATGTATGATTTTGATAGTATCTTTGGAGACAGGGAAGAGGGTTGATTTCATTTATTTTATTAACAAATGGAGTGCTATTGTCACACAGATTTTGACTTGGCCATATAACTTATAAGCAGCACATATAATAAAAGAGTTTTACTATTTATTACAATTTAATAACAAGTATTGTGCCAATATAATTTTTATTAAAAAAAATAATAAGAAAATCATATGATTTTTTAAAATAAAATATAACTGAAATGATTATTGAAATAATATTATAGAATATATTCATGAATGCATTCATGAAAACATTTTGAAAGTATCTGCACTGATATTCAAATACTTTCATTTTTACCTGAATTCCCATTCTTATGCAATAAAATTTTTTAATGCAGTATATATTCATATTCGTATTCAAATACATTTGCAAAGCATTCCCACCATGTCTAGTATTTATTCAGTTTTAGCCAAACAATGATGATGAGAATCCAGAATATACAAAATTCACAAATTTAAATAATGATCATAAGTACCTGGTTTTATGGCTTTTATTTATATTAAAAAAATAAATGTAATATATTAACTTTGGACTACTTTCACATCAATCTACACACTAGACACAGTAGGAATCTAGGTTAATATTATCAGCTGCATCTTTGTCTATCATTAATTTCCTTCATATGATCCCTTATGATTAGTAATTAATAATATGATTTAATTTTTTATCATTAAAATTTAACTGAAAAATACCATAGGTGACTGCATGGTGTTATTTGGAATAACATTGACATTGACATTCTTTCCATCCATACAAGATTCTTACATCATCAGTAACTGCAAGTTAATTTTCTGTTACTCATTAACTAACAAATTCCTTTTCTATTAATTTTTCTATTATTTGTTATTAAAAACCAATAGAAAATTATTAATTTATTGTTTATTGTTATGTTGTTTTTCAAAGCAACTACTAGATGAGTTTGGTTGGACACCTGGATCAACTGTGGCTGGGCATTAGCTGCCTGGCTGCCCCAGTATATGCTGGGCGTGCATAATCTGATGAAAGGTCAACAAGGTCAACATACAGGTGACTGAAGAGGGGCTGGATTGAGCCTGGGTCTGACATGGTCTCATAAAAACATTAATAAAAGTTACACTATTTGGCCACTTTCTTTCAGCTTTCTAAACTACAAAGATGAAATCCTTATGTGTGCATGATATGAAAATTATATCAACAGTGCTCTCAGGAAACAAACGTGCCATGGTCAAAGTTGGGCAAAATTTAAGGTACTAATTTTATATTTATACTAATAACTAATAAAATTTGAAAAATTCAGAACTAATTTTTGGTATTCAATTGAATCTTGATTAAATAATGTTACATCCCTGACAAAAAATCTCTAGCTTCAGCAATCCTCTTGTTAAGGGAGTAAATATATTTCTTGATTTTGTAAAAAGTGCATTATGTTTGGGCCCAAAACTTAAAACTATTACGCAATACTGACATCATTTCTCCCATGTGCATAGCGAATGTATAGAAAAATATGTCTATTATATATGATCAAAGTCAGATCAGTGGTTTTGATATTAGGCAGTCTTACAGTGTAACAATGGGTTTTTAATGAAAAAAATGAAGTTTTTCATTAATATTTTGAAGGAATTAAGTCCTAGTGATATAATTCTTGGCATGGTAGGGGATTTTGGAGACATCCAACTGTATGCTAAATTTAAAGAACTTAGAGCTGAAGCTAGGGAACGGAGCTCTGGCAAACTGCATAACACTAGCTTGATGTAAACTTGATGTGACATGGTGCTTGAAAACTTGAATAAAATCTACAGTTTTTGATCAACTGGTTTCAAATTTTTGGTGTTAACAGACAAAATGCTAACAAAAACATGCTGTGAAAATTAAATCCACAGTACTTACAGGAAAAAAACGTGCCATGGTCAAACTTGGGCAAAATTTAAGGTACCAATTTAATATTTTTGCCAATATTTAAAAAAAATTTAACAGATTTTGATCTAATTTTTGGTATACAATTAAATTTTGATCAATTAAAGTTGTATTACTGAAAAAAAGTCCCTACCTTTAACACTTTTGGTCTTAAGTGACCAAATATCTTTCCTGATTTTTTTACAAAGTCCATTATGTTTGGGCCCATAACTTTTTTAAATTAAATAATACTGACTTAATTTCTGGCATGTACATAGGAACTATATAGAGGAATATTTATGGTAAATATGAAGAAAACCAGAAGAGTGGTTTTGATATTAGGCAGTCCTGAAGTGTGAAAATAGATTTCTAACAAGGGACCTATGGGTCACTGTGCTCAGCTGACGTTAACCTTGAAGGTAAAAATCTAAAATAATATCAAATGGAGATAAAGTGTATGAGGAAGAGGTAATAAAGGCCATGGTTGGTTTATATGATTGGTTTGTATTGATGAGCAAGAAATTGTTGCAAAAAATATTTTGTGACCTGACCATGTGTTTCCTAATGTTGAAACTAAAGCATGTGAGCAGTTTGTGAACAAATGATCTGTACTATTACCATGATCATTAGTTGGTTTTTCGATTAACTGTTGACATTTCAGTAATTTACACATTTGTTCAATGGAATCTATTTTTTTGTATAATATATATTATTAAATATATATGTATTTTTTTTATGAAATGTATACATTTAAAATATAGCTAATTAACAACATAAAACAGGGCAAACAAAGCCTGATCTCAAATTCTGCTGAGGCAGGAAAATAATGAACAAATGTTTGTATTAAATCCTCATTTTTTTTATCACATCAATTATTTTCTAATTTAAGTTTATATTTCTATACATTTCCAATTTAACATATATATCTGAATATAAAAGTTGATTCATAATTCTCAATTGCATCATCATAAATCTCAATCTTGTCAGATAACACCACATCATGCATACAAATGTTTATTTATTTTTTACCACAAAAATATATCTTTTAAATCTGCAAAACAATAAATATCTAAAAATAATACTTGATTTAGATTTCACAATTTTTAATTGTGTCTTTATTTATCCATTATGTGCTTCATATTTTATAATAATTTAAGCATACTGATGGGTTCAATAATATTTGTTAAAATCATTTAAAAGAAAATTGATTTCTTTAAAAATGCTACATTACACAACATTGCATCTTCTGCATTACACCTTGAATTATTTTTTCAAAGAAAGTTTTTGCATATCGGAGTGAAAACAGCATTACAATTAAGGAGATACAGTGAAAACAATAACAATTACTGCATAACACTTGGTGGGTTGGGTTTGGGGGGGGGGGGTTGATTGGGGTGGTGATATGAGAATAACTGTACACCTGTCACAGCAGGGGATCTCCCCCAGTGACTGTAACAAATCAGAAACCCTGGCATAGCTGACTTCCAGTGACCTGGAGTGGGACCCTGCATCTGTAATCAAAGCAGGTGACTACAGAAAAAAAATCAATAACTAGCTTAATTTTCAAGCTTTTATTTTCAAATTTCAGATTTAGACAAACTAAATATTTATGTTTACATGCTGTGAAAATTAAATCAATGGTGCTTACAGGAAAAAAACATGCCATGGTCAAAGTTGGGCAAAATTTAAGGTGCTGATTTTTTTTTTATGCTAATAACTTAAAAAATTTACAAAATTCAGATCTAATTTTGGGTAAACAATTGAATCTTAATTAAACATAGTTATATACTTGAGAAAATAGACTCTAGTTCCAATATTTTTCATGTTAAGCGAGTTATTATTTTTCCTGAATTTTTACAAAGTCCATTATGTTTGGGCCCATAACTTAAAGAATTTATACTTTACAGACTTAATTTCTGGCATGTACATAGAAACCATATAGAGGAATATTTATGGTAAATATGAAGAAAAACAGATGAGTGGTTTTGATATTAGGCAGTCCTGAAGTGTGAAAATAGGATTTTAATAAAAAATTGAGGTTTTTCCTTAATTTCTCAAAGGAATGAAGTCGCAAAGACCCAGTTTTCGGCTTGGTAGGAGATCTTGGGGACATCTAACATTATGCTGATTCCTAGGTCTTACGGTTTCAAAACGTGCCACATCTACGGACGGTCGGACGACAGACGGACGGACGGACAGACGGACGGACGACGGACAATGGACCACGATGACTTATAGTCAGCTGAGCTAATAAAAAATTGAGGTTTTTCCTTAATATCTCGAAGGAACGAAGTCCTATTGACCCAATTTTCGGCATGGTAAGAGATATTGGGGACATCTAACTGTATGGCGAATTTCAGATTTGAAGGTCCAATGGTGTCAAAACGTGCCAGTCTTACGGACGGACAGACGGACAGACGGATGGACGGACAGACAGACAGACTTATAGTCAGCTGAGCTAAAAACTGATCGATGTCGTTTAAGCTTAACTACGATGACTGTTACAACTGTGTCACCATTGTTCCACCATGCGTGCTTCCTCTTATCTCGTAAATATTATTCCTAAATATCCCACGTGAATTGCACACGAGGCACATGCGTACCAGGAATGGTACACAAGTTTGCTTCGTCATGGACACCCATTTGCAAATTCAAAAATTTTATTGCAAACAAGTTTGATGTGAATGCTCAGTGTAATAAGAATCTAGTCAGATACAAACTGCAGTGCTCGCAAGAGACGGAGGCATTTCACCTTAACATTGTCGACAGAAAACATCGTCGGCAGTCTCGAAATTAGAGTAATTTTAGAAATTATGCATTCAAAATATTTTTTGGGGTCGAGAAATAAGAGGGATTGCCAAATTGGAATAAATACGGTATAGAGTAATTAATGTATATATATACTTATCACAAAAAAAGATGAATTAATTAACGCAAACCTGTGCAATGGGATATATAACAATTATAAAGCTTCTATGATAACATGCTTCACCATAATTTGAAAAGTATTGGATTACTTTTAAAGTACATGTGTGACATGAACATGTACAATGCAAGTACTAAACATTTTAAACCTGAGTACAATCACCATTTACACAAACCTCATCCTAAAATACCGGGACAGATGTACACAACCCAAAAGCAATTGTAGTTGGTACCACATCTCTTGTATAAAACAAAACTATCCTAGAGGTATGGACATGCACAATTTCAGGCTGATATTACAAATCCTACCTGAGAAATAAGAAGGGACATACACCATGCAAAAATCAAATGCAACACAAGTCTTGTGTAAAAGAATGCCATCAAGATGCATGAACAAGCCAAAATTTCAGGCCAATACACCAAACTTCTCTTGAGTCAAGTCCACTGGGCTAACCAAGCTCAGCTGTTGAAGGCACTAGCTACCCAAATGAACCAAAAATAACTCAAGGTGCAGCTACTGCACTTGGTGAACTCTGGACCTATACCTGACTGTACTGACTGAACTCTTGGCCTGTTGCCTAATCTGATACATTTGGTAGTCTGCCAAAACTATAAAAAGATAAAGACTGAAACTCAGCCTGTTGCAAAATCGGAAACAGACACAATCTTGGCCTGTTGGTAAATATGTTTACAAATACTTAGACTTTTGGTACAATGCTTTTTTCAAGCTGACTTATTCATAAGATTTTTTACCACAATATTTAGAATAATAATAGATGCCATTTGAAAGCAAAATAAGAGTAAAGATCTTTTTATTCACAGATTTATCGTACATATATGCTGAATATGGACACCAGTTATTTGTTGCCTGTACAGCCCTGCTTATATACCCAAAGAGCTCAGTCTGTTACTACAATCAATCTACTAGCTTTGTTAACCAAAGGATCTAACAGTCCTTTCATTGTAAAAAGTCCAATAATTCATCCCAAATCATTAAAGTAAACTTGAACAAAGACCATCTACTGGAAAGAATCATTTTTCTGCAATGTTAAAAAATCTGAAACAACAGTTTTGCGGAAGAAGACTATTGCAGTGCTCAGTTTGATATAAGCTTACTTGGCCACAATACGAACTTCAGCTTCTATAACTCTACCAAAAATCAATGAACACAATATATTCTTATTGATATGAGAGAACCCTACCCTAGGATAATTTTTGTGAAAAATTAAAACATTCAGCTTGACAGTTTTATCATAAAACATCCTTAATGTAGAAGCTGAAAGAGAATGAAATTGTGATTTCTTTTGACTGTAAACGGTTCAATGTGGGTGGCACCACAAAAACCTCAATTTTAAATATGATTTATGTGACCAACATTTGCATAAAATTTGGTGATGCTCGTTCCTGCTGTTCCTGAGAAATTATTGGTTGATGTACTGATGACCCATGTTAAAAAAGGTCGCTGTAGGTGGTGCCACCAATACCTCAATTTCAAATAAGACTCATGTGACCAACATATGCATTAAATTTGGTGATGATAGCTCCTGCTGTTTTTTAGATTTTTATGTTGGTATACTTACTTGGCCAAACGTTCAAATTCCTGTAACTCGGCAAAAATTCATTGAACCAAAACAATTTGAACAAACTTGAGAGCTTGTCTCTGAGATCATTTTTTTTAAATACTGAACAATGTGGCTGAATGATTTCGGAGAAGAAGATTTCTTTCTAGCTTTTTCCCCGTAAGTTGATCCAGGTGCACCACAAAAGGCTCAATCCCACAACATTTGACATGTGACCAACATTTGCATAAAATTTGGTGATGCTTGTTCCTGCTGTTCCTGAGAAATTATGGGTTAATGTACTGAAGACCCCTGTACAAAAAAGGTCGATGTAGGTGGTGCCACCAATACCTCAATTTCAAATATGACTCATGTGACCAACATATGCATTAAATTTGGTGATGATAGCTCCTGCTTTTTCTGAGATTGAAGTTTTAGTATCCTTATTTGGCCAAATGACTAAGTTCAGCTTCCTGTTACTCCGCCAAAAATCACCGAATTGGAACCACTCAAATAAATTTGAGAGAGATTGTTTCAGAGGTTTTTTTCTTGGAAATATTGAACAATTCGGCAGGACAGTTTTTGGGAAGAAGATTTTTTTATGGTTTTTTTTTAGCTTTCCCCCTGTAAAATCTAAGTCAATTTAACGCAGATAGCCATAAAATAAGCTCAAACTGATAGTTTTTATATATCAGATTTTTTTGCATAAAATTTTGTGATGCTAGCTCCTGCCATTTTCAAGATAGTATGGGTTAACGTAGGGACAACATATATTTTTGACTGACAGCAACTTCATGAATCAGGCTTAATTAACAAACACAGTTGAATGACAATTACATGAATCATGTTTATTTAAAGGAAAAATATGTTACATTTTGGGTTCAGGAGAATCAGGACGGGGAGTTATCAAGAAACTAAAGCCAATAATTTACAATCCTGTCACCTGTCACATCAATGAGCCTGTTAACCGATTCTAAAAACCCAAAAACCAATACATTTCTATCCACTGACAGTTTTAATGAAGATATAATGACACCATAAAACCATTATCAGCAGCTTCACACAAAGGGTGTGATGAACACTAACATGTTAAATCAAATAGTGTTATGATGACAACTCATGCTATGACACAATAAATACAAGCACAGTATTGAAGTCTGTTGGAAATTCACGAGACAAAGTATCAATGATGTCCATGTCATCAGGCAGAATCTTTTATAAAATTTCCATAAATAGTCATTTATACTAGTCAGTAAATCAAACATTGCATGCACGGTAGTACTACCATCAGTGTTCCTGGCATACTGTGGCCACCTGGACAAATAAATGTCAAGATCTGGCTGTCAGAGAAATGTTGAAGGACAAAGCAAAGGACACCATTCTGCCAGATTCTCTTTCAACTCAAAACTAACCTCTTCCAGTTAGGCACTGTTTGACAGCTTGGACTACTTGTTTCAACTGTCAAACTTTAAAGTAAAAATTTGTTACATTTCAAGGGAAAACTTTCTGTTTATATTTCACAAGTGCATGCTTACAAAATATACCAAAATCTGTGCAATTTTCCTTGAAACTATTCTTATCTAACATTTTTGGATGGACTACATTACCTTTCTTCACCTCTTTTATACCTACACCATCTATCTGTGTAGAAGCCCTAGTGCATTATGGGCCACAGATTTTTATGCCCACAAATCATAACCAGCAGCATGGTTTCTATATAGCATATTTCATGGTAATATAGGAAAAACATAAATTGATCAATAAATAATCGATCATGTCTTTTATCTTTCTAATCAATTATGATCTTACATCTTATTCCTACCAATAGAATATATAATTATTGTGTAATTGTAATTCTGAGCAATAATTCCATGGTCAGATATTCTGCTGTTGGGTTGTTTTTCGTCCAGTGACATATATACATTTATACAATTTGAAATATGCCCTCTGATCTCCTTGGTAAAAAGATTAACCTTTGAAGCTATTTTGCAAAGTATTTTTTAAACATGTAAAACTAATGGAGAACACCTTAGCATTCTCTATTAAAACATCCCTAGCCTTGATTCCAAGGATTATTGATTTAACCTAGGTTTAACAGACCAGTTCATGTACACTGTCATCTCCTGAAAAAGGTTTGTACTCTTCTATAAAGGTGACTTTTAACTAGTGCCTGTGTCTGAATTGCTGAGTTTGCAGAGCTTTACAAACACTAATGAAAGACAATCGTGCCTTAGAGGGTGTTGTGCTGCTATGCCTAAGCAACAGAATAATCGAAGGGCAGAATATCCTGGAGAGAAAAAAAAAAAGAGAGAAAGCAAACACGGCATATAAGTTTCTCATATCTGAGTCTGTGGCTGTGCTATAAAAAGGTGATTGTGTACTTAAATAAAGAACATTATGACCACCTTAAGATACATTTACAAACAATCCCAGATACAACTGCTCAGAAATAGAGATCAAAGATGTGGGGGAAGTATACTTTGCGTAGTTATATTTGTTTGCTGTAATATTTGCACAGATGTCTGAAATGAATAGAACTGAAGTACGGTAATAAACCATTATATAGTTGTTAACAATGCGGTGATGTGAACCACAGTCTATGGTAACAGCCAACAAACATGTACATTAAAACTACTGAAACAAAATATTAAATGGGCTGTTATCTGACTTATGCAGCTATGCTAATACATCAAGAGCAATAAAATGCTCAAAATGACCACAGAAACATGTGACAAACATACATTATCTGGCTAGTAGCCTCGAAGCATGACTCAGGAAGCATTTATATTGTACTGATACAGCCTTCTTTGAGTAATGATCATAGTCAATCAAAAAACTGAACTGCTAATGGCTATCCATCTAACTGCAGCTGTATCTTATAGACGTGGCAATCTTTAAGGCTACAAGTGAGGAATAAAACAATAAAAGAATAAATGTGAATGTACATCCATCTATTGTCTGGTTTGTACATCTATGTTGAAAAAATAAAGTGTAATTGTCCTATGTATGGCTCTAACAGCTATAATCTAAACTGGAAAGTGGTCAGAGACCAAAACTTTCGCCAGGATCCTAATCAAAGTTTGCTTTGTTACACAGAAAATGTGCATCGCAGTTCATCAATTCCTTGGATCGATCTCACTTAAGTATTGAAATGGCTCTAGGTGGCTCCGAATATCACAGAAAGGACTTGGTTTTCAGCCTGGTTAAAACATATTATAGTCCTCCACGTAAACTCTAAAATTTAAAGGCGTGTGGGTTGGGTGTTACGCTAACCCTCAAAGAAGTTTCATCAAAATTCCAAAAAAGTGGCTCACTGACAAGGATCCAACCAAGAACTTTTACTAACCATGGTGAAAACATATTACAGTGAGGATATGACAACAGAGATCTAGATGCACAGCTGAAGATCATGATGGCCAATAAGAACAGTACAACAGTTGCACACCATTCTGGCCCATACAGACAGTGCAACAGTTGCAGGCCATTATGGTTAATAAGGAGAGTGCAACATTTGCAGATCATTGTGGTAAAAAAGAACACTGCAACAGTTGCAGACGATTATAGCCAATTAGGACAATGCAACAGTTGCAGACCTTTATAGCAAATAAGGAAGGTGCAACAGTTCCAGATCATTATCACCAGTATGGACAGTGCAATAGTTGCAGATCATTATAGCCAATAAGGACAATACAACAGTTAAAATTCATTAAATGCTAATAATCATAGTGCAATAGTTTCATACCAATAACCATTATGCAAATAAGAACAGTGTAACAGCTGCAGATCATTATGGCTAATGAGGACAGTGCAACAGTTGCAGATCACCCTGACCTTTAAGGACAGTGCCACAGTTACAGACCATTATGGCAAATAAGGACAGTGCAACAGTTGCAGACCATTAAGGCTGATAATGACACTGTAACAGTTCAGGACCATTATGCAAATAAGAACAGTGCAAAAGTTCCAGACCATTATGCAAATCAGGACAGTGCAACAGTTGCAGATCATTATCACCAATAAGGACAGTGCAACAGTTGCAGATCATTATGACCAATAAGGACAGTACAACAGTTGAAGTTCATTATGGCTAATAATCATAGTGCAATAGTTTCATACCAATAACCATTATGCTAATAAGAATAGTGCAACAGCTGCAGATCATTATGGCTTATAGGGACAGTGCAACAGTTGCAGACCAATATTGCAAATAAGGACAGTGCAACAGTTCCAGACCATTATGCAACAAGTGACTCATGGGTGACGGGTCATGACGCTCAGCCGACTGACATGTTGACAATATGTCCTTGCACAGGAAACTAATTAAGATAATATATGTGGCATCATCATTCATGCATATTAGCTTAAGTTCATCAAGACCCATTAGCACACCAAATTTGATGACAATCCAACCAGCCTTTCCTGAGGAACCTGGCAATTTGTGTGTATTTTTAATTACTTCTTGGATGCTCAAACATACCTCAAAACTCTGAGAATATAGGTCACAGTGACCCAATTTCATGTTTTGAGGGGAGAACTTTTGAGGAACTCTAAGGATGCCAAGTGAGAAGATTCTAGGTCCAATGGTTATGATTTGTGCCCTACTTTGGTATCAAATTTTCAAATTTTCTTGGGTGTGCTTATAAGCCCCATTGCTCATAGAATATGGGTAACAGAGACCTAATTTCATGTTTCCAAGGAAACTTTTCATGGATCTCCCTGGATTTTAAGTTAGAAGATTCTAGGTCCAATGGTTGTAATTCATGCCCTGCTTTGGTATCAAATTTTCAATTATGCTAGGGGAACTTATATGCCCCATAGCTCAGAGAATATGGGTAACAGAGACCTAATTTCAGGTTTCCAAGAATATTTTTCATTGACCTCCCTGCCCTGTTAACAGATTACTGCATCTTAAGAGTTCTTAAAAATAGAGAAAAAAATTCGCAGACAGTGATGAAACATTCCATGACCAATATCCATGCAAAAAAATCATGGTTATCAAAGCATTAGTTGTTCAGATACTTGAGCTTTTGTATCAAATTTTCCATTCTTGTGGGGGGTACTTCAGAGTCCCATAGCTCGAAGAATATGGGTAACAGAGACCTTATTCCAGGTTTCCACAGAGACTTTTTATGGGCCTCCCTGCAAGTCAAGAGAGATGATTCTAGGTCCAGTCCTTAGGATTTGTGCCAGATGACTGCATCTTTTAAGGTCTCAAAAATTGAGAAAAAATAATCGTAAAATCAAAAAAAAAAGTTGGTGCCACCAGTCTGCAGAAGTGATGAAACATTCCATGACCAATATCCATGCAAAAAATCATGGTTATCAATGCATTAGTTGTTCAGATACTTGAGCTTTTGTATCAAATTTTCCATTATTCTGGGGGTACTTCGGAGCCCAATAGCTCGAAGAATATGGGTAACAGAGACCTAATTTTAGGTTTCCTCAGAGAATTTTCATGGACCTCCCTGAATTTCAAGTTAGAAGATTCAAGGACCAGTGGTTACTATTTGTGCCCTGTTAACGGACAGACGGCCGGACGGGTGATCACTATAGCTTAGATTACTTACAGTCAGCTGAGCTAAAAAGGAACGGTGCAACAGTTGCAGAACATTATGGTTTAAAAGAACAGAATCTCATGACATTTTTTGGCAGTTCAGGAATGGGCCAATGAAATACTGATAAGATTTTGGTGTGGATCTGGCACATGATCCAGATTCAGGAACGTCATGAAGGAATGTTCACAAATGTAGTCACATGTTGAGCATTGTACAATAGGGACCCCCCCCCCCCATGTATTGATTATTTTATGCACTGTCACAGCCTACATATAATAAAACTGTATGCACATGGCAGAAAGTTTTGTGTTTGACAGTATTTTTTGGTGGAGTTAAAAACACCTGTAAATCCAGCATGTCTATGTCCATAACCAGAGATCATCTCAGACCCCTGAAGGTCAAACAGTTATCCTCTAAAATGGCTGAGTTGTGTGAATGAAGTGCCGTAACATCCTGGGGGAGTGTTAGCCATCATACCAGTTTCACCCTGGAGCTTCCACTATGTGAGGGACTCTTTGATGCTGTGACAGGTTTAATGGCAGTGCTGCACAGCTGGTCGGACAGCACAGCAGCCAGCCTTGATGCAACAGCCATGTGTCCATGTCTGTCACACTGTGCTGGACTGAGAGAAACAACCTCATACATAGGATTATATCTAGAGGCTAATGGGGTTAGATAAAGCGTGTTTGACCAAAACACTAAAAGTCCATCAGCTGGCACTCTGTCCATGTAGTATAGGATATCTGTCTATCTGCCCAGAAACTTCTCAAGTGCAGGACCCTTTCAAGTGGCTTTATTATCAAGAACCACAATGTATATATATTTCATTTAAGATTCAGGATAAAGTAAATGGTTAAATTTTAATACAGTCATGAAAACAGCATCAGTATAATGTTTCAGGAAATGTTGTGACTACCAAATTCATGATGATAGCAATGATATAAATCAACATGGTAAAATACAAACTACTAAGAATTATGAATAATTATCTATATAGTACTTAAATTGCATGAAACTAAATCAAACAGTTAAGTCAAATACCTAACAACTGCCACATACACAAGAGATACAAGTCTTGCAGTAGCACTTAGAACATAATGAAGTAATACCAGCTTGTGTAAAACCTTGGTCCCTCAGTATTTAGTTGATAGGTTTCGCATATAGCAGTTTGAATGAATATTTTACTATCACAAGAACAATCCAAATATAAAATCACCAAACAAAAATATATCTTTAATTAACTTCTTTATAATAATTTAAAGTATACACAATGAAACAGAGCATAAACTTAAATTTCTTTGGCAGCCACAAATTCAGGAATAACAGTAATTCCCACTTATTTGCTTATCAAACAAATGAATACATTACATTGAATTGTATGTAAAATGTATATATAGATATATATATATATATATATATACATATATTATATGTATATTTAGCATTGAACAGTCAACCCACACACTACTGATTTTCATCTGTTCTAATTCGAAGAACAAACAATGGGCCATACCAGTGAAAGAACTTTTAATATGATGTACAAGAAAGTTTGCTAACTGATCACCATTTAGCTGTTGAGCTGGATAGCAATAAACCTAGTGTTGAGAATGTGTTGAGAAAACAGATCTATCACCTACAGGCAGAGGTTATCTATCCATATTGAAGAGGAAGAATCAATGATACCATAAACACTGCAAAAATATGCTATTTTTGCAAACTCAATTAGTTCATGAATGGTTGAGGGGTCATGCAACAAAGAGATTGGTGCATCAGAAGGCACAGAAAGACCATTTATAACAGAAAATAACAGAGACCCATGGGTCATAATGCTCAGCTGAATTTGTCTATACAGATATTTTATTATATAAAGGAATATGAAAATATGGTTTCTTTTTTTTTTTTAGTATTAGGTTTGAAGATGTAATGGCCAGTCCTACTGTAATACAGCAAGGATATGTCTTGGTGTAATCAAAATGAGAAGGGGTGTTGCATGTTTATAATTTGAAGCTGGATGCACAATGTGATAAAACTCTCTCACAGGTCTGATTACCAGTACTTTTGGGATTCAAAGTCAAGAAAAACATGGATTGAGAAAAGGAAGAAGGCATGGCCCCCTGTGTATAATTTGCAAGTTTTCACTAAAGTTCGCAGTATACTCTAATTTACTTTATAATCAGACAATAAAACTGTATTATAATAATGTTGCCTGCACAGGTAATATAGCCTTCAGTTTTGCATACAAATATCTATGCTACCAGTACAATACAGAAGCCCACTAAAACTATTTTTTGGTCATACAATTAAAATAATAAGTTGGGCCATTCATCTCATAAAATGATATGTGTATAGCAAGTGCGAGCTTGAGTCTTACTGATCACATCATAAAAGGATGTAAAAAAACTTTGAATAGGTGGGTTATTTGTTTTGTGTTGCTGTCATAGTGGTCGTACCTTAGCCCTGTGGTCTCTGCACTAATGCAAACTGAGAATGTTTGTTTTACAACTACACAATTCACACAGGACTTGAGGAATTGTGAAAACTCAGGTTAAATTTGTTTGTGGCACAACTTCAAAGTTTTACAAGACTCCAGTGTGTTGTTATTGCTGTTTACTGCCCTCTGTTTTTAGTGATTTACCCTTATATATATGGGTTGCTTAATTCCAATCCATGTCCAGTCAGATATAGTACTAAACTAACTTACAGTAAACATGATAAGCAAAGGAGATGTGCTTCCTTTGGCATGCCTTCATGAAAATGTCAATTAAAATCTGATTCACAAATATTCTGATAATGGCTAGGCTGTCGTGCAACATATCCACAAGGTGTCCTCATGTTGTATTTGTACTGCAGAGAATGTTTGGTACCCACATTTTTGTACATACAATTTCATTTTTTTATGTGTATGATCTACATTTTCAAATACAATAAAAGTGGTTGTCTCTTGTTTTGTATGCTGTTTATTAAACCCCAAATACACTAGAAGGCAATCTGGCTGGGCTCTAAAAATTGGACCAGATCGCCGCAGAGTGCAGCTAGAGTGCCCTGAGGTATTTATGACTCATAATATGAGCTTTGTAGGAGCAAGATAGTGTCACCTTGGGTCCTCATGTGGTCACCATGAGCGCAATGAGTGGCGAACAATTTTGAACATTCACACAATTTATGCCGCAGGGGGGCTGTAGATAGAAAAGAGCAATTAGATCGAAATGCAATCACCATCAGCGTCCTAGCAGCGCGGTACCAGCTTCCTGACAGCGCAGCACGATCATCAGTAAATGGTGTAGCAACGACCTCCCCATTCCATGGTGTAGACCATGCGCACTAACCACTCTGCTACCAAGACTTTGGCATCCCTAATGATCTCTTTACATGCTTTGCACAGTGCTGCCGCTGCGCTTATAATGTCAGAGCTGTGCTCGCACTACCCATAGCGAGATCACAGGGTGCTGTTACTGCTCCTTGATGAAGCTCTATAACCTTGTGGCAGCAGGCTGAGAGGGGCATTGCAGTCATACTTGGAGGGTTTTTCCGATGTTGACAGCAAACAAGGTTGACCTGCTAAGTCGCCATTGGTCACATTTAGGTCTTCATCTAGTGTGATGGATGAGGCCCTTACCGGCAACATAGCTTGTCTTTCCCTTTTTATGGAACCCTATAATATTGGCCAGGACAAAATGAAGGTGTGACTGCTCTGTCACAAACAAACTCATAAACAACCATCATACCTCCTTTCAGGGCTCGACATCAACCAGTGGGGCAAGGAACAACTTACTTTTAATTGCCCTACATGAATTTTTACTTGTCCCACAAAATTTAGAAATCATGGCCACAACCACATATTGTGATCCACATGATTATTTTGGAACAATCCACATGTTCAAATGTTTGTTTGTTAAAAATAATTCTCTTTAGCATTCAACATTTAAGACAGAAATATTTTAATGTTATTTCACTTATCCCTAAACAGAAAATAGCTGACTTAAGACTAATTAAGATTCTGGGTTTTGTGTAAAGGTGTATCTTGCACCCACTTGCAAAGTTTGGCAAGTAGGAACCCACTTATGGTTGCCCTACCACCACTGTCTGGATTTTTTCCTACCCCTGGGCAAGCAGTTAACCTTTAATTTCGAGCCCTGCATCTTATAATGTGAACTATGACACTAACTCACTTGCTATACACAGCTCATATAATTAATTGAGTGGACCTATGTAAGTTATAAAATATATGACACAAACAAATTTTTTGTTGGGCTTCTTTATTGCACTGGCTGCACAGACATTTGTATGTTATAGGCTATATTACCTGAACCAGCAACATAGCCTACTAGGCTATATTGTAGCCTACTAGGCTATATTGCCTGTACTGGAAAAATAGCCACTATGTATATATTATACTCTCTTCCACCACCACTGTCTATTGTTTTTTCACAATTATTTTTGGTACTGGTATTTAAAACTTGACAAAAAACAATTGCACCAATGTAAGAAAGAGGGAAATGCATAATTCTGAGTACCATAAAAGGTTATGAAATGAATTTTACTCACTTAACTGCACTACTGACTTGTAAGCTGTGTAATGGTAGCCCCATTTCCCTCTGACAATAAAAAATCTTAGACCAGCACCTTTACATCTTGTACAGGGGGCAGCACTGTGAGCCCCAATGAGGATGAAACTATTTTCATCATGGTTGAGTTAAGATACTCCCAAGATATCAATGCAACAGGATGGACTACCACTGCAGTACAATCCCCTGTATTGCTTGTACCATGAATCAAGTAAGGCTTATGAGTCCAATATCGATCTATGCCAACTGAGTCTTGTATTTACGGCTAGTATTTATAAAGGTGAAAGGTTTCTTATTTGAATGGGGATAGTGAATGAAAGTCAGAAACCTGGTATGGTTGCACAACTTATTTTAAAGGGACATAATCAGGAGCAATATTATTCCTATTCTGTCACACTATCAGTTCAGTTCTGCTTGAACAAATGTTTCCCAGCAAAACCATTCCAGCACAGTCTTATTTCCTTGCTCATGACTGTTTAACACCATGTTAAAGCCCTGGGTGTTGGTTCACACAGTCTGTTTACCATAACAAGGCCGTATGTGCGGAAGTCCGATTTAGAGGGGCAACACACGGTGTTTCAGCCAGTGGAAACATGTATCATATTTAACATGGCACACCGCCAGACGCACTGTGTTTATGTTTACACCTGCGATCGCACCCTGTTCACTGTTTTTAACACTCGTTTACAGGAGTAAGCAAACAGTTTCCAGGCAATATTTTGGCAGGAACAAATTTATTTTAAGGGAAAGAAGCTATTTTTCGTGTTAACTCAACATGCTGTATAATGTGATTGGGCTCCTTTAAGCCAAGCCCATGATATGGGTCTGTTTAAAATCCCCACCATCCAGCTGATACTTCAGGTAGCGGTACAAGAACACCAAGTCCTGAATCACCAATTTGGATATCAGCTGTGCCTGGAATTTGAACCCTGGTTGCTGAAAGAGCAGTCTAACATTCAAACTACTCCACCACTGACATCTGTTATATATTATATATCCCTGATTCTTGGCCATCTCTAGTGAGTGACCATTGCTTTCCTCTAGGAAACTAAAATGCCATGTGTGACACAATATAGTGACACATATATATACACATGCTCCACAGATCTTGATGACTGGTTTCATACTTTTGGCTGGATGTTTGTATGTAATGACAAAATGACAATATTAGGATATATTCAATTCTGTTCTCTGAAATGTCCATTGCAATATGTATGCAACAGTTGTTAACTTGTTTCTCTGATTCTGTGTAAAATTGTTTAAAGCAAATTCAAAGCAAGCAATTGTTTTCTCTCAAGCAATTGTTTGCCTTGAAAAAAGAAAAACATTCACAAAAAAAAATGGTTGACAAAGGTACTTGAACGGACTACTGTCACACTATATATCATATAGCAAATTTAACAGTTTCATTTTACATTTTAAGAGAATTAATAGCTATCAAATAAATAACAAGTACTTTTTTTGGCTGCAAGGCAAGACTTTGTCAATAATGACTGATCAATTAATTACAGCATACAAATACCAGAAATTGCATACTAAAGTAACACTAAATAGTATATCAGTTATCACTATATTAATTATTATTAAATGTGCGTACATAACTTATTTAACAGTTGAAATAATTATTAAATAACAGTTAAATGTTTTTGGCTGCAAGCCAACACATATTAATTGCATTAAACATGCTGTCAGACACTACATTTCCAATAAACGGGCCAGACACTATTTACGATCAGTGGTAGGTGTGTGTGTGGGGTGGGGGGGGGGGGGAGGGGGCGAAGCAGACGACAGAAACAGACGCTCCTGATTTGCTACTCAAGGGATAATCCTTACCCATTAATCCATCATAAATTCATTCAAATATGACTAGCATTGCTAAACAACTCACCTAAGTATCTTTCAAATATTCCTCCAGCCTCAACTGCCTCCGTGTGCTGCAATCATGTAGATAAAACACCAGTTGACTGGTTGATGTTGCAGCAGTCCGTCCCAGCTTGCATGCCCCTGTGTTGACATGGACTTACCAGGTTCGTGACCTTTGCCGGGTCTAGACGTCACTTCCTGTGTAATACACGCTAAATTCAAAGTAACAGATAATTCACGGAGATAAAGCGTCAACAATATTCGCTCAATCCTGGAACGTTGGGACAACCCTTTTGAGCTTTATATGAACATATTTTTTTATATATATAAACTCTCTGTGGATTATCTTATCGACCTCAATTAATCTGTATAATATTAACATGTTTGACAAACTAAATTGATAATTACCATTATCACAAAATTGTAAAAAGAAAAAAAAAAGAAATTGTAATGGCATGAAAAATATAATGGGAAAGAAAAATTTAGTTAAATGCTGTTATTAAAAATTATACATTCTTGATTTGGTGCGCTTAGGTCAATGACTTTTACATTGCATATATAAGTATTTATTTAATGAACTCTCAGGCAAAGCACACACACAAACATATATAAATATAATGATAATAATAATCATAACAATTTATTATTATTATTATTATTATTATTATTATTTTGAGACGGAACCTAGGGGAAAATATATACCTATTTGAAATCCTCATGCCCGTGTAAGTGAGGTTGCTGCTGCCATCTGCCGGTCAATTTTATAATCAACTCGATAAGACTTCAATTTTGGTGGTACAAAAAAATTGAAATCTGCATTCCAAGGAATGCAATCCTCCGTCACGTGTGTGTGTGTTTTTTGGGTATCGGATTGTGTGATGCAGGCGACCATTCACGTTAGTGCTGAGAATGAATACTTCTGAAATTGTCGATGCACATGCACACGCCGTATTGCAGACAACCACTGGACACCAATCCTCCGAAGTGCTGGGCACTTGACCGTGTCCCGAGCAGGCGAGCAGGTGACCTGCATGGAGCACGAGGCCTAATTGACCGTGTAGCCATTCACTTCATGGCCACATTCCCAGGTTTATTCGTGCATATGTGACTGAACATTTGTGAATATTCCTGGAAGTCCGTCCTGTATCCAGATTATGAGGCGGAACTACACCAAAATCTAACCGATTCTCCATTGGTCAATTCCGCGATACCCTGTAAATTTCATGGGAATCCTTTTCATTATTGTGTGAGTTATGATGTGAACAACACACACAAACACGCACACTACCTGGAATATACGCATACGTACACCACCTTCAAACCAATTTATTAAAGGGGCCCAATCAACTATCTGGCCTTCATAAACTTAAGATAATCCCTTGGAGCTTTTATAAAAATAGGCCTAAAAACGTGAATATCACAGCACACAGGCGTATTGTTTTGTTTATTTCAACGTGTTTATAATATGTGGGGGCCCGCCAAAATAATCAAAACAAATTTAACAATGGCATCTGGCAGCAATTCAGATAAGCCAGAGCTTTGCCAAGCGTTTTGCAACATGTGAACTTTTTACCTCTGAATATATGTAACCTACCACCTCAGCTACATGTTTTTCCCGTTTGTCAACATTGATGTGTTTACAAACATGTTGTTGATAAACATGTTCATATATCCTTCACGAAGGCCTAACAAGAACTGTTCCCAACCAAAATTACCCTTAGATTATTAATATATACACAGAGGAAGCCAGAAATCACATTAATTATTTTTCAAAGGGTAGGTGAATGGGCACCTTTAAATGAAAGGTCATATGCCGCTCCCTCGAAGTCCTCCTCCATTGACATTAATGCTATGATAGGCCAATCCGGTGTCATATGTCCGGTTAATCGCATAAGCAGCCCCAATTAAGGCGCATATGCTACTTAGGATAGTATATATATAAATGGGGAACTTTGACATGAGGAATTATGTTAGTAAACTGTAGATTTTGATATACATATATATGCTTTAACTTTGATATTTACTAACAATGAAAAACAATTTATACGATTTTTAATGGGGCGTATTCCGATATCTGACATCTTTTGAGCTTTCATAAAATAGTCCACAAACGCCGACCTACTGCACACAGGCCGTTCGTTTTGTATATATTTATAAAATGTGGGCTGTCAGCCAAAATAATCTAAACACATGCAAAGGACATCAAAAGTTTGCAAAGGGCGTTTTGCAATTAAATATATATATATATATATATATATATATATATATATATATATATATATATATATATATATATATATATATATATATATTTGAACTGCAACATATATCCAACCAACTATACATTAGGTTACATTTTTTCCGTTTGTCAATGTAACTGTGACTTTATCACCTATCTGAGCTTTAGAAAAAGAAGGTAATTCTTTGTAGATTTAAAAAAAAGGCCAGAAAACATGGATATCACCGCACACAGGGTGCTAGTTTTGTTTATATCAACGTCTTTATAATGTGTTGGGTTCCGCTAAAATAATCAAAACAAATTAAATAAGGGCATCTGGGAGCGACTCAGATAAGACAGAGCTTTGCAAATTTATGGCGTTTTGCAACAAGTGACCTTCCTACCTTCACATATATGCAACCTATATCACCTTAGGTTACATGTTTTTCCCGTTTGTCAACTTTGCTGCATGTGTTACAAACATGTTGTTGAAAAACAAGTCCGAGCATCCTTAACGGAGGCCTTATAAGAACTTTCCATAACCAGAATTACCCTTAGATCATCAATATATACACAGAGGAAGCCAGAAATCACATAAGTTCTTTTTCAAAAGGTAGGTGCATAAATGGACACCTTAAAGTATACGAACAAGCTCATGAACACATCCGTCACTTAGGACAGGAACTTAAATTTATTTAAGTAGAGATCATTTATATGTTCACAGAGTAAGCCAGGAATCATAAAAATTCTATAGAAAAGGTGGGCGTATAGCAGATTTTAAACAATATATATCGTTTAAATTAGAATGTGAATCGGCAAACTTGTCGGAAGGACGAAGCACATCTATTTTCCGGCAGGATATATCATGTCCGAGTCCCTGCAGGCTACTCGAATCCAAGTCCGAGTCCTTGTGGTTCGAGTCCAAGTCCACCTTCATCGAGTCCAATTCATTTGGAATTCGAGTCCGAGTCCGAGTCGCAGTCAAATTGAATCGTCTTATTAAAAGAAATTTAAAAAGGACATTTCAGATAATCATGTAAAAAATTATGTGTTAGTTTACAAGTCCCTTTACCTGAATGTTTAATTACGTTTACCCCCGGATGCAGAGCTAAAACTTGATATATTTTGTCTTATTTTTGCATAATTCTGTTGGTAGTTCAGCCATGTGCACAGTCTTTATATAATTTGTGACAGAGTTTTCTTTTCTACTGGAATCGAGACTGACTCTGTCTGATGTATGCATATATATATATATATATATATATATATGTGTGTGTGTGTGTGTGTGTGTGTGTGTGTGTGTGTGTGTGTGTGTGAGGGTGTGTGTGTGTTTCCCTAAGTAATGTTTCTGTAAATCGCAAACCAAAGTATTTGAAATAATTTGATAAAATACACACCTTATGTTTTATAAGGAAAAAATGTTTAACTGCGGAGTTTCTATATCAACTGAAGTCAACAAATTATAATTTTATTTATTTTGTTTAATATCCTAGAATATAGGACAATTGAATGCTTAATGCTTCATTAAATTGGTATTTCGTTGGAATATTTATATGTATGAATCAAATACAGTTTTTTAATTGTTTTATACTTAATTAACGTGATATACGAACATAGTATACAGGAATTGTGGGCTATAATAAACATAATACGCGAAAGGCGATCAGTTCTTATATTCTCCGTATATGCACAGTTAACTCTCAGGAATTTCGTATGGCTATTGGCATCAACCGGAAACGGAAGCCCTACTCAGGCCTCTTTCTCGACAGGCTTGAAGCAAGTGGTAATGTGCGCGGCATGGCCGTGATTACTACGACGATATTTCCTTGTTAATAAAGAAAAAGCCCCATGATTGATTCACAAAATAAATTTTGGATTCCCATGTATAAATTTTAAAATGTTATTCCCACGTATGTCCCTTGGTGTCATTGAAAAGGATTCAAATGAGACTTGTCAACTTGGGTCATGAGCAGTGCAACATGGCTGCGCCCATGTGCACGCTGAGTTTACAGTGAATGTGATCAGGATACCAATCAATGGTCCTGGTGTGATTTGCTGCCCAAGCATCCCCCGGTTCATACCGGATTTAATTCAAGTGTAAGACTGAGGACACACTTTGCCACATATCAAACAGAACCCCCCCTCCCCAGTAGGCCCCATTTAGTTCCGTGTAACAGATTTTAGGATGATTGGTAACTGCATTAAATGCGGCGATATCCAGGATCCCGGATACCGCAGCATAAAAAGCTTCAGAGTAAATTGGAGAACTTAAAACCCTTGTCGGGAAAAAAAAACATTGTGTAAAATCAAATATTGCGTTTATGACAAGGAAACTAAGTAATCTGAGGAAGATATACATATAGTATTTTATTGGAATTACCAAGAAATTCAGCTAAATATTATGTTTTTATATGTAAACAAGATTTACTTCTTTGCAACCCTGGCGAATCTGAAACAATAAACCAGCTGTGGCTGGGGGAAAACCCAGAGCAGACATCGTTCCCCATGTATCATTGTTAATTAGGACAAAATATATTCTTCTTATCAACATTTAAAGTGGACAAACACTGTTGAAGTGGTATGTTAGATGCGTATTTGATAAGAATATATTTATTTCATAACGAATACGACATTTTCAGACAAAATATAAGAAATTAATTGTCATGTGGGATGTCTCCAGTTTCCTCAAATCATCTTCTAGGTCTCTCGCACAGCGTAGCATTACTAGCATAGTAAGTAAGCACAGGAGCTAGGGCTAGATGATTGGTGACCCATTTCAGGTTTTGTGTTTAAAAATTCACAAAACACTTCCAACTTTTTATATAATTTGGAATCTTTTAAGTAAGTTGCTAGTTACACAATTTACTTCAGCACATGGTACACCTATTGGTCAGTAATTATTAATGGACAGACATTTCAAAATTTGTCTATCAGTCAAATATAGCAATATGTGATCAAAAGTGAAAAAAAACTGAACATTTACCATTACTGCAGGTATGTTTGTTGAACTTTCAGCTAGATTGCATTTAGTGCAGACACCATTCAAACTTTGTGTCTAGTAAAAAGTTAAGGCAAACAGGAAAACTAATATTCTTAACGTTTTATCCACATACAAATTTGTTGTCATTGTTAGGCTCCTCCACTCTGTTGGAAAATATGAAAAAGGAATGGCAATATTTTGGTCTATGGATCAATGGCACATTATGAAGAAACTTCCTTCTGTAATTGTTTGCTTTTATTTAATTTCACAGTATTGAATTAAACTACACTACATGTCCAGTATTGTATGTCCAAATGTGACATGTTATTTGGTTTTTCAGGCCAAGATGACTGAAACATGGGATGCTGAGCCTGCCCCAGTGGCTGAACTGCCAGAGGTGAAACTCTTTGGACGCTGGTCTGCAGATGATGTGCAAGTCAGCGACATCAGCTTGACTGTAAGATTTACCAAAGTCTCCTCTTAATCTTTTATGTTCTATGGAAGTTTTATGTACAAACAAACCAAACAGGCAAATGAGACATTAATAAAGCCTTTTTAAATTGCTTTTCTTTAGGCAGGGTCTGATAAAGTGTGTAGTTTATTCCTTGATAGACATTCATAATATCTGTCTGCTTTAATTATAAATAAGTGTGAATTTATGTTGTCTACATGATGGATTATAGATATTGAAAAAATTCTGTTAACAGATGGTGTTGAAAAAGAAATTTCCATCTTTTTCATGATAAAAGACTCAAAGTACAATTTATTATGTGGATAATTTTTCAGATGTATAAAGATCATTTTGTTATTTATTTTAACAATTTATTATATGTCAGTGTTATTTCTAAGGGTTTTTCCATGTTCACAGTCAGCAGTTATATATACCATTTCAAGGGCAAATCCAGGATTTAGAAAAAAGGGGGTCTAATCCATGAGGACTAATGACATAATCTTAAAAAAAAATCCCAATGCAGGTCCAGAAAAGATGGGGTCCAGGAAGGAAAAAATGGTCCAAAACCGCTGTAACCTTTTAAAAAGGTTACAGCGGCTGATAAAGGAGGAACCCCTAGATCCCCATCTGCATTAACTACAGTTTACACCACAACTTAAGATTTTAATCAGTAGTGTACTTTCAGTAAAAATTCCAGTCCATATATTTGAAACTTCAGGGTCTTTACATGATGCCTAGGTCAGGTTATGTTATGACTACATTTCTGTTTTTGGCACAGTGTCAACTGAGCAACTGTCCATTGGTTTCCCTAGACTCATCGGTCATTTGGATATTGATGCTTTCTCTTTTTTCGCTCAGGACTACATTGCCATCAAGGAAAAATATGCCAAATTCCTCCCCCACTCTGCTGGTCGTTACCAAGTGAAACGCTTCAGGAAAGCACAATGTCCTATTGTGGAGCGTCTGACATCATCCCTGATGATGCACGGCAGAAACAACGGCAAGAAGCTGATGGCAATGCGTATCGTCAAGCACGCCTTTGAAATCATCCATCTTCTGACAGGCGAGGTAATAATCAAAATTTGTGTATTATATGGTCCTACAGTTATAAAATCAGGGTTAGGGCCAGGTGCTTGTACCTGTACCTGTACCTAGGTACACAATTCAGAGTACCTGTACCTGTACCTGTACCTGGCTTTCATGAGTAGGAAGTACCTTGTACCTGTACCTAGAACTAAAGTACCTGTACCTGGTATAAGTTACTTAAGGTACAAATGTGATACTGGAAATGGACACTAGGCTTGGGTCAATTGCATGAAAATAGCTGTCACTCCTGTCATGACAGTTACTTATCTCAGGCAGGGGTAATTACAAAGCATTCATCCCTGCTGCCTTTGTAGCTAGTGGGGCTAGCAAGCTGGTCAACCTCCAGCCTCTAAACAGGAAGTTCATTGTGACATTATCAGCACAAGTATCAGGCAACTGACCAAGGATAGGAACAGGGCTGCCCTCATGCCCATGCAATGTAGACACAGAACAGGGTTGGGGCCAGGTAATAGTACTTGTACCTAGGTGCACAATTCACAGTTATTAGGATTACAGGTAATGATACTGGAAATGAACATCAGGTTGTGTCAAGTAGGTGTTATGAGCTGTCACCCTTATCCAGGCAGGGGTAATTACTAAGCTTTTATCTAAGCAGCCTTTAAAGTTGACTGGGCTATGGCTAATAGCATGCTGGCCTGGCTACCTCCAGCATCTTTACAAGAAGTTCATTGTGGCATTATCAGATATAAAGGGTAGAGGGAAAAGGATATGGACAGTGTTGCTCACATGCCCCATGTAGATACTAGTTGTCTAGTATACAAGGAGCATTGGTGAAGGATAAAGTGAAGAAGGTACATATCATGTAACTGAACTCTCAACATATGCCAAAAAAAAGCAGAACATTCCATTTCACAGAAAAAAAGTCCCTGCTCAAGCATCAAATGCAGGTGCTCTTAATTCTCAAAACATTCCTCAGTGTGACTTACTGCAATGAACATGTTTATTGTTACTTCTAATTATGTCTGTATTATTGTTCATATCATGAAGTTAATCTATAAAAACTGATTATAAGATTTTCCCTTTCAGTCAAGCTGTCAAGCCTCTTTATTTTAAAGAGTGTGTGGTGCTTCAAGACTTTTTGACTTTTAAACATTACTCTAAAACCCAAAACTTGATTTGAAAAAGTGACATCATATTTTAGTATATGAATGAAAGTTTTATATTTTTGTATAACTAACTTTGTAACTTTTATCAGATTCATTAACTTATCACATATACTAAAGGCTATCCTTTACATTTGCAGCTGGCTCGTTTTTTTTCATGATGACATAAAAAGCTATAATTTAAACCTTTTAATGATATATTCAGCCATACTATTACAACTTATTATTGCATATCTACAAGAAATTTATGCAATTATCATTAGTTCAAATATCTTTAAAATGTACCTGTACCTGTACCTAGGTACTTTTGCATGTACCTGGCCCCCACCATGTATAAAGTTCTACAAGTGGTATTTCTAATCACTCTCATTCCTGTTCTATGGCAAGCCAAGAGGACCAGGTATGTGTCAGCTAGAAATCAAACATATAATTTTTACAAAAAATAACTTGATGCATTAAATCAGTTAATTTAAGAAATATTGTAATACGATTGGAGTGATCAAAGATTAAGTGTGTTGAGGAAGCCATTTAGAAGGAAACGAAAATATGAAGATCTTGACCTTAAAAAATCTACTTCGATGGGAAATGTCTGCAAGATGACATCACCTGCCATTACGGAAGGATGCATGTCTTGGCCTCGTGGACTGATACTATTTTGTAGACCCATGCTCATGAATTTCAGCAGCAAAACATATAAGAAAAAACAATGATTATATCTCCTTGCCCATTGGGCTTACAGAGAAACTTTTATGTAGTAAGCTCTTGCTTTAAATGAAAGATTGTTACACATTTATGGAAATATGTTTAAACTATTAGATCAGATAGACATGTGTAAGTGGGCACTTTTTGGTTGACTTATTGAGACAAAATGTGTGAAATTTTGCAACCTTTCAGGTAGGATACACCTCCATGATATAGTTTTGAAATAGTGCAGTTGAATGCTTAAATGTACATCCATTTTCCTAGCTACCTTAATTTATTAAAAAAAATTGCATTAATAATACAAATAATAATATATTCAAGAAAGTTTTATATGTGATATAGTTAAATAACCTTAATGCTAAGGAGCAGATCATTCATCCAATAAAATAGTGTATGTGAATAATACAATTGCAATTCTGTTCAATTTTGTGGCCTAACATTGTTGATCATGGCATTAAATTGTTCTTATAGAGCCCTCTGCAGATCCTGGTGAATGCCATCATCAACAGTGGACCACGTGAGGACTCGACCCGTATTGGTCGTGCTGGTACCGTGAGAAGACAGGCTGTTGATGTGTCCCCACTCCGTCGTGTCAACCAGGCCATCTGGCTGCTGTGTACCGGAGCCCGCGAGGCCTCATTCCGTAACATCAAGACTATCGCTGAGTGTCTGGCCGATGAGCTCATCAACGCAGCAAAGGTGAGCAGAATTTACATTTTGTTCATGCAAAAGAACAGTATTTGACTGATGTTTAAATTAATTGACTGGAGCTGGCGGTATGTTATTTAATGTTTATGGTTTTAAATAGGAGTTATTGTAGACTCTTAAATTTCATAGTTATAAATTACTGCTGCATTTTAATATGTGTTACTTGTGAAATAAATTTCATATGGAACATAATGTAATTACAGACAATCAATTCATAGATGAACATTATAAGGATAATTAAAATTAATTGAAAACAAATGTCTTTAATGAAGTTTCATTTTAAAAGTCTCTTTGCTTTTAAAAGGGTTTTGTTACAACAGCAGAGCTTCTGACTTCTATATTTCCTACATATTCCCATATTTTCATATAAAACCATTGTCTGTCATTTCCTGTATTTCAATCATTCAGGCTTTAATCTCCTATATTTTCCTTTATTTTTTCCCATATACAAGACATACTATTGTTGAAAACATTCATCACTTTTGTGGATTAAAATGTTGCAGTCACTTTAAATTTGAGATGCTGCTAAATGAAATGATAGTCATGGCAAGTAACCAATTAAAACACCATTTTGCAGTGAAAACTATTTTTTTTCTGTATTTTTTTTTTTTAATTGTTTAAATCACCCTCGAGTGCTTCTGTAAAATTTATATTTCTTCATGAGCCTTTTTATAGCACAGAGTGGAATTTTATGCATTTATGTCAAATAAATGTTATTTGTCATTAGTGGAATACTTGTGTGTTCATTTCAGGGTTCCTCCAACTCCCACGCCATCAAGAAGAAGGACGAGCTGGAACGTGTGGCCAAATCCAACAGATAAACAACATGTCCTCTCAGTTCATCTGTACAATATACAAATAAATCTGACAGTGGACCATCGTCTTTTCTTTATCTTTTACCTCTTGGTGTGAATGATGTATGAACCACTTGTATTTTAGTGAGTAGAAGGCAGGGCTGGGGTCAATTACATAAATATAATTTCTATAGAAATTATAATAAAATAAAATGTCAAAATAAAAATTACACATATTCGCAAATGTAATTAATTACAATGAAATGTAATTCGGTTAAATTTTCAATTACTTTAAATTACTTTTTGAAATACTTTTACATTGAACACACTAAACCCAAAATATACAAACCCTTGGTAGAAACCAAGGGATAAGGTGTAAAACATGGCTCAGGTGAATCTCTAGCATGGAGCACACTAGGCATCAGCAGTAATGACTGTCTTGTTGCAATAGTCTTAGTTTGTCTGATTTAAGGCAGAACATTAAGGTGTAATTGAAAAGTAATTCAGACTAGTGTATTTCAAAGTAATTAGTTACAGTCGCAATAACTTGTAATTGTGTTATGTTACAAATTACTTTTGGTTATTTCATTTCTACTATATTTTCCCCTTTATACTGAGGTTGCCTTTTTGTTTACGAGGGTTTTAATTTCACGATATTCGCGAATGGAAAATAATCGCGGAAATGAAACCCTCGGGAATAATTGGCCAGTTGAGTATGTTCTTCTTGTTCAGTGAAACCAATACTTGTATGTAAATAGTTTAGAACTGAGAAATTTAATAATTACATTCAAGCAGGTATAGGGTAAACGTTCCCTTGAATTTGACCTACACTACCTGTGCTGTGTGTATGGGACCATCGTTATATAAGTATTCTCATTTTATAATACACACAGGTATGGCTTTACCTAAGATTTGATATAGTTTCTGGTGAAATCGCGAAAAATGAAACCCTCGCGAAACATTCAAAATTGAGAAATCGCGAAATTTCAGCCTCGCGAATATAAAGCCAACCACAGTATACAAAGATGCAAGGTTTTAGTTTTCCGAACATACCATACATGAAATGGTTTTGCTGATGTAATTTAATTATCTATGTATATTTAGAGGTGGTTACATTTTAGACATGCCATCAGCGGTTGAATAGTTTTTGCTTCATTCTCACTGTTATTTAGATATTGACAGTCAGAATTAGATATTTTTCTGGGTTCGGGTTCCATGGGGTGCATGCATTACACACTGCTGGATATTGGTGGTCCGAGAGTATAAGAACTGTCCGTGATCCAATTGTCTGTATTTATTTGGAATTTTAATTTATTAAGGGAGGGTATTAGTGCCCCCAAAAAGGGTAATACTAGTATATAAAATAGACAAAACGACTCCAAAAGACTAAAGGCCGGATTTCCGGGCGTCGTGTTGCCGTTATTAGATTATCAGATACAGACCCGCCACTGTCTAAGGAGAAAGGGAAAGTGACTTTTTTAAGGAGCAAGTTCTAACCCTAAATAATTCATTAGTCTCGATTTACCACAGTTGATAAACATCAACGATATATCATGTTTAGCTCAGCTGACTAAGTCATTTGAGCTATGGTCATGGTCCTTTGTCCGTCGGCTGTCCGCTCGTCCATTTGTTAAACCGGCACGTTTTGAAACCATTGGACCTACGTATCTGAAATTCGGCATACCGTTAGATGTCTGCAAAATCTCTTACCATACCAAAATTGGGTCAATAGGACCTCGTTCCTTCAAAATATTAAGGAAAAACCTCCATTTAAAAATTAAAACCCATTGTTACACATCAAGACTGCCTAATATCTTAAACCACTAACCTGATATTGATCATTGTATCCCCAGACAAAGTCGGGGGGATTCTATGTTTTCATACCGGTCCCCCCGCCGCCGCCGCATGTAAATCTTGTTGGCGTGATAACTCGAAAAATATTTCACGGATCTTTACCAAACTTGGTATATGTATAGATATGGATGAGAGGACGACGCCTATTTAAAATGAGGTCATGACCTTGACTAAGAGAGTGTCCTTGACCTTGAATAGGTCCAATTTTGGGGAAAATCACACAAATTCTTAAATATCTAAAGAAATCTTGCATGGATTGATCCCAAAATCAAGTTGATGGAAAATCATGGATAGGGTTGTCATGTTCCAGAAACTTGTGGCACCACCTATTATTCTACTTGTTTTCGTGCCGTTTAATACCCCCAAAATTGCGACTTGACAGGACTGTGAGCATTTTAAGTCAAAAACTAATGGACAGAATTCTTTTATATTATGCATATACGTAGATATGGGATATGGGATGATGTTTATTTAAATTGGGGTCATGACCTTTCCTATGAGATTGGCCTTGACCTTGAATATTGCCATATATGGTGAAAATTGCACAAAATCATTAATATCTCAATCAGGGATGCATTGATTGGTCCAAAAATCAACTTGACTGAATATCTTGTATAGTGTTGTCATGTACCTGAAACTGATAGCGCCACTTGTTATTCTTTTACTTGTTTTTGTGCCGTTTAATACCCCATCATTACCACTTAACAGTACTGTGAGCATTATAAGTCAAACACTAATGGACAGATTTCTTTCATAGTATGCATATACATAGACATGGGATGATGTATATTGAAATTGGGGTCATGACCTTTTCTATGAGAGTGACCTTTTTCTATGAGTGTGGTCTGATATTAATTGTTGCTGAAGATGGGGGGCCTATTCCTAAAGTGGGGGGGGGGGGGGGATTAATTGCCTGGGGATACTATGGCATATATCTAGTTCTAGAAATATCTAGTTTTTAATATATTAATTCCTTTATATATTTCCTATGTACATACCAGAAATTAGTTCAATATTTTTTTTTTAATTCTTGAAGTAATGGGCCTGAACATAATGGACTTTGTAAAAATTCAGAAAATATATTTCCTGCAATAACTTGAGAATTGCTGAAGCTAGAGATTTCTCTTCAGGTATATAACTATATTTAATCAAGATTCCATTGTATACCCAAAATTAGATCTGAATTTTTCAAATTTTATAAGTTATTAGCATACATATAAAATCAGTACCTTAAATTTTGCCCAGATTTGACCATGGCACATTTTATTCCTGTAACTGCTGTGGATTTAATTTTCACAGCATGTTACCTTAAGCATTTAATCTCTAAACGTCTGAAATTTGAAACCAGTTGATCAAAAACTGTTGATTTTATTCCAGTTTTCAAGCACCATGTAAAGTATTGTTTAGATCAAGTGTTATGCAGTGCTAGAGCTCAGCTCCCCAGCTTCCCAGGCCAGCTCTCAGCTCCCAAATCTGGCAGACAGTTAGATGCTCCGCAAACTCCCCTACCAAACCAAAACTTTGGTCACTAGAATTTCATTCCTTCGAGATGTTAAGAAAAAACTAAAATTTTCAATTAAAACCCCATTGTTACACTTCAAGACTGCCTAATATCAAAACCACTGATCTGACTGTGATCATATAAAATATACATGTTCTTCTATTTATACTCTATGCACATGCCAGAAATGATGTGAGTATTGCGAAATTGTTTTATGTTATGGGCCCGAACAAAATGCACTTTGTAAACAAGAAATATATTCAATCCCTTAATATGAAAATTGCTGAAGCTAGAGATTTTTTTTTTGTCAGGGATATAACATTATTTAATCAAGATTCTATTGTATACCCAAAATTAGTTCTGAATTTTTCAAATTTTATACATTTTAATATAAATATAAAATCAATACCTTAAATTTCGCCTAATTTTGATCATCGCATGTTTGTTTCCTGTGAGCACAGTTGATATAATTTTGATATCATGCATAAATAAAGATTTCAGCTTGTCAGTTTTGAAAGTTGAAAGAAATTGGCCAAAAACTGTACCTTTTATTAAAGTTTTTATGAGACCATGTAGACATAGGCTCTAGCCAGCTCCTCTTCAGTCACCTGTATGTCCTAAAGTAGACCTTTCAGTCCAATTATGCATGGCTTGATGCGGGGCATAAACTTGCAGCTGGGCAGCTCATTGCTGGCCACAGCTGATCCAGGTGACCAACCCAGCTCATCTATTAGTTGTTTAGACCAACAGCATAACAATAAACAATGAATAAATAAATTTTTATAGGTCTATAATAACAACTTTAAAAACAATCAATAGAAAAGAAATTTGACAGTTGATGAGTAGCACTAACAGGGAAATTACCTTGCGGTTACTGATGTTTATGGATTTTGTATGGATGGATGAAAATGTATCCCAAGTAACACCATTGAGTCACCTATGGTATTTTTCTTTTCAATTTTAATAATGAAACAAAAAAATAAATTATATTGTTCCATACTATTAGAGATAATATGAAGGAAATTAATGATTGACAAAGATGCCGTTGATAATATAAATCTAAATTCCCAGGTCTTTTCCAAGTGTTTCAGTTTGTTATTTTATATTTATTTCAAATTTAAAAAAGGTAAAATATGTCAATTTTTTTAAATTTTACCCGGACAAGTACTGATTAAAGATGTCAATAAGTTTCACTTATGACATTCAGACACGTGACTGAATAACAGCTGTCTTAAGACTGTAAATAATCAAAATTTATATTACTGGTTCCTATATTTCAGTTAATAAAATTAAACTTGCCCATCTCTAGTTTTCTCCTTGTATAATTTATAGGATATTCTTACCGTTGGGTTATTTTTTACACATATAATGGTTTCATAGCTGAGATGCTTCAAATTTTTTTCTGATACATTTTTTTAATAAAAAAATTTGAATATGATAAAAAAATCAGATCTTAGACAAGTTCTCATTATGATTTCTGTAATGTTAATAATTGTCATAAGACTTGCTATGTCTAGTGTGTAAATTGATGTGAACGTAGTCCAAAGTGAATATTAATATAGTTTTATTTTTAAACACAAATAAAATTCATAAAACCAGGTACTTATGATCATTATTTAAATTTGTGATATTTGTTTATTCTGGATTCTTAAGAATTTTGTTTGGCTGAAACTGAATAAATACCAGACATGGTGCATTACTTTGCAAATGTAATTGAACGCAGATATGAATATGTACTCCATAATTTCATGTAAAACTAAAAGGATAGGAAAACAGGTAAAAATGACGATGTTTGAATACAAATGCATTCATGAATATATTTTATAATATTATTTTAATAATCATTTATTTTGATAATATTATTTAAAAATCTTTGATTAAAAAAACATGATACATTTATTATAAAAGTATATATATTATAAATATATAAATAGTTTAATTTTTCAAATAATTCTGCTGCAATGTTGGTAAAGTTTTATGGCCAAGTCAAAACCTATGTGATAATAGAACACCATTTCCAACTGTAAATAATATTAATGACATCGGTCCTCTTCCCTGTCTCCAAGGATATCATCAAAATCTTACATAACTTGAGTCAAACACCATCAACTCATAATATAGCTTATATTCCCTCACAAAACCAGCCTTTGCCTACCTCCTCTTCCAAATGTATTTGAATGCAAATATGAATATGTAATCCATAAGTTCATGCATAAGAATAGGAATAGAGGTAAAAATGAAAGTATTTGAATACAAATGCATTCATGAATATATATTATAATATTATTTTAATAAAATTTTATTTCGATAATATTATTAAAAAATCTTTGATGAAAGAATCAGATGATACTGTTATTATTTTTAATTTAAATTATATTTGACACAATATTTGTTATAAATTTTTAATTTATAGTTTAACTTTTCAAATAATTCTGCTGCAAAGCAGTAAGTTTTATGGAAAAGTCAAAACCTATGTGACAATTAATAGCACATCATTTCCAACTGTAAATAATATAAATGAAATCAATCCTCTTCCTGGTCTCAAAGGATATATTCAAAATCTTACATAACTTGAGTTAAACACTATCAGTTTATAATAGAGCTTATATTACCACACAAAACTAGTATTTTTCTACCTCTTCCAAATCTTATTTTGTGATCATATATAACAGCTGAGCGCCGTGACCCATGGGTCCCTTGTTTAGTGAATTTAAGTGAATTAAAATTGCCGTATAATGCTGTGAAAACAAATATGTCAACTATTGTTTACATAGTATTACATAATGTTGAGGAAATTCAATAAAATTAAAGTTCTGTTTAACAATTTTCTTGTTAACTTGTACACACGTTATAGATTTAATGAAAATACACATGCTTTAAGTACAGCCAGGGGCTCTAGGCAACCTTATTCCACCCCTCTTTCTTGATCGTAAACACATATTACATTCGGCCTAGGTGTCACTAGCATTATAATTTAAGGATGTATATATATATATTTTTGAAAATGTGACCATGAATTAACTACAACATTTCCCCCCTAAAATTAAATATTTAGTTAGTTTACGATTCTCTCACCAGCTGGCAGGGCAAGTATCGGGCGGTGATTTGTCTGGCTTGCTGATATTTAGGCACGACTTTTCAAGCTGCAGGGGAAATTTAGATTATTTGAAACATACATAAAAATTGAACATTTAAGGTTAGCTGTGCTTGGCCAATTTGCGGAAACGCTAAGTAGACACGCCCCTGGTTTATGTGTTTGAGATCTTGCTCATTAAGATGTGAACAACATAGAAGTTGTGTATATTTATTATTTTCTTTCTGTCGGTCCTTGCTTGCAGTCAGTAGAACTCCCGTTCTCATCTGAAATAAAAACAAAAGGCAGATGACCAAGATGAAATCATGCCAAAAAGTCATGTATCCCACAATACTTCTTGAAAAGACAATTTCACATGCAGGGCATTCTGTATTATAGGGGGTCGAGATCATACAGAGCCACAAGTATATTTTTCCATCTTCCTTAGAGCGCGTTATGTATCTCCGTACAGTCTCGACTCTGACACCTCGCTGCGCGACCCAGCCCCCCCCCCCCCCCCCTTCCTACAATCCTCTAGCCACCACATAACCTTGTTCCAATTAAATATCTAACATTCAGAAAGCTAGCTAAACCTGTTACGGGTCACCCCTGGATTCACTTTATCATATCTTGTTTTCTCATGATGACCTTACAATTATTAATAAAATTTAAATTGGTATACATTAATATTGATCATGGCTTTGGGAATATTTCATGAAAAAATAGTATGTTGGTATATGACGCCGAAAAAAAGTAATCTTATTAAACAATTTGTCATTTTACGGTTCCACTTGGTTCCTTCTTCATCGATGAAGCTGGGGAAAAATGACGTATTTATAATAAGAGTACGAAAAATGTAGTTTATTAGGCACTTTTTTTTTAAAAATCAGTGCGGAAGGGCGATTTTGTTAACCTTTTAACGAACATGGAACATCTTAATGATAACAAAGAAATTTTAACGTTTATTACATGTATTATTTTCTTGAAAGAAATTAAGAGCTCAAAATTTAAAAATTTCATGGAAAATCAAAATGAAACAGTTTGAAACTGGGTTAAAACTGCCGGAAAAACCAATCTTATATTGTCTTATTATAATCGATGTTTTAATGGGAGTATGATAAAATATATGTTCCGTATTTTAATATAAAGGAAGTACATTATTAGAGGGGGAGTCCGAGGGCGTATTGAGTTCCGTACGTACCTCTTCTTTACTCCGCTGTCACATTCAGCAGGTACGGAACCCTGTTGATAACAACACGCCTGAAAGTTCGGGATGTCACAACATTCATATGTTGGTTCTGACAAAAAGCAAGAGACGCAGTCCTCCAGTCCTGGGTATACAAAGTCATCAGTACAACCCCATATCATGTTGTCATAACAACGACCGTTACCGTCTGGGCCGCAGGCCTTTGTGGTGGGCTGTGACGCCACGTGACCTGAGGAAACAAAAAAAAAATAAATAAAGTGGTCGTACAGCATGCAGGTACACATTTCAACCAAAGTTTGAGGTCGTCTCTATACTCAAAACGAACCTCTTCCAGTATGGCACTGTCTTCATTAACTGTCAAACTTTAAAGGTGTCGATTCGCCTATCTTTTGAAAAGAATTTATGTGATTTCTGGCTTCCTCTCTGAATATATTGATGATCTAAGGGTAATTTTGGTTATGAAAAATTCATATAACGCCTCCGAGAAGAATGTATGAACTTGTTTATCAATATCTTGTTTGTAAACACATGTAGCGGTGTTGACAAACGGAAAAAAATATGTAACCTAAGGTGGTAGGTTGCATATATGCGGAGGTAGAAAGGTCACTTGTTGCAAAACGCCATTTGCCAAGTTCTGGCTTATCTGACTTTCCGCCAGATGCCCTTGCTGCATTTGTCTTGATTATTTTGGCGGGCCCCGAAATATGATAAACACGTTGATATAAACAAAACAAGCAGCCTGTGTGCGGTGATGTCCATGTTTTCCGGTCTATTTTTATAAAAGCTCCAAGGGATTATACCTTTTGTTTATAAAGGTCAGATACGTTATTTAGCCCCTTTAATATCAAATTTTGTTACGTTTCAAGGAAACACCTGTTTACATTTTACATGCACATACTTACGTAATCACATGATATTACTTGTTCTAGTAACCAAAGAAACACCCATGTGTACGTAATTTGCCTTGAAACAGTTCTTATTCTACGTATTTGCATGGGCTACATTAATTACCTTTATAAGTTATACCTATGTCGTTGGTGAATATTAAGTTGAAGCCTCGGCGCAATGTGGGGTTTGAATTTCAGTACCCATAAACCCTAAATATCAAATTCGTACCTTCGTGAGTCCAATTCTGCATAGTTTGCAGCAAGTATTTAATAAATACTAGTTTACCATCCGGTTTTGGTTGGATATGCAAGAATCAGGGGATTAAAAATTCATATTCATTTGTAATAATGTGTATTTCCTCACGTTTATTAGCTCCTTTTTGCTGAATACAAAAGTTTCCCCAGCAAAACCATCCCGTCACATGGACTTAATATATTTCCAGTTCATCTATTATATACGTTATCATAGTTCTTTATTGTTAGTAAATGCAGTCCACGTGTACCGGTTTACCATAACAAGATTGCGTGACCAGAGGTCCGATCTTGGCTCGACAATTCCCAAACAAGGAGAAGAAACAAATATGAAAGCAGAAACACGGAAGTATCACCGGTTAGAAGTTTAAGTTTACAAATATTTTCATAATTTATTACAATGCCTCATGGCCTACAAGTACGCTGTCACTTGACATAAACCAGACCAATCGTTATTTTTTTTTATTATAATTTCTAACAGTACCTACCATGTGCAAGAAAAATTCCGTTTTGCCTCAGCATATTGGTAAATTCCTCTGCAGGATTGTTGAATTTCTGACCGCATGGCTCGCACGATTTACTGGAAAATAGCAATCTTGTTCGCGATACCAGAAATGGCTCGTTATATACCAAGAGGGGTTAGGTTTTAGTTAGGTTAATGAGATCACATGTATTCTATTATGCCAATACATCACTCGTAACCTAATTTGAATAGCATCGCCTTTTTACCACGGTATAAATGCAACAGGATGAATGGATGTTGCAGTACATTCCCAATATGCCTTGTATTACGACTCAAGTTAGGCTTAAAAGCCCAAAATAAATGCCTACTGAGTGGTGTGTTCATTGCTATTCAGAAAACAAAGCTGTCCAGAGACCGCAAACCCTCGCTCTGCTGAGGATTCTTGATTCCGGATATGAATCATTTGTGAGGAGGACCAAGATATTATGAAGACCTAGGTCAAAGCTAGCTATTCATCTGCCGTAACTGTAAAATTTATGCGATTTCTAGCCTACTCTGTATATCTATTAATGAACTGTAGGTGATTCCTATTGAGAAGAGTTCATATATAACCTCTCTGCGACGGACGTATGAACTGGATTTTATACAAACACGGTATAGGCTAGGCGCAAAATTTGACCAACAGAAAAAAAAACAAAAAACGAGCAAACCAGAGGTGGGTGGTCGCATATGTGCGGAAGATGAAAGGTCATTAAGGTCACGAACTCTGGTTCGTCTGACTGCCGCCAGATGTCCTTGTTGAATAGGTTTTGGTTATTATTTCGCCCCACATTTTTTAAACATGTAAATCAAAACAAAACAAACAGCCTACTAACGATGGGATAGACTTTTTTTCGCATATTTTTATGAAAGGTTCAAGGAATTATTATTTTTTTTATAAAAAGACACCAGATATCGGAATATGCCTTTTTAAATGAGTAAACGTTAAGTGGACAGACAAACGGACAGACACCCGTACACACACATGCAGACAGAGAGACAGGCCATGTTGAAATACCGGTACCTTGTAATCCCTATGACAGACAGACAAGATAACCGAGACACGGGTGGAAACAACACCATTCATTACAGGAGTAAAAAATAACTCATCTCACCGGCAACAAACAGCAGAAGGACGATCTTCATGTTGGCTTCCTTGTTCGTTTGTATTTATTCTGAAGAGAATGTGGGATAGACTGTGTTGATAACAGCTGGCCCATCTCACGTTATCTCTGACTCAAGTGTACCTTTTTTTTCAAGCGCACCTGTCATGGACAAAGGTACACAGAATTAATTATTCATATGGGACTCGGAGATTTTACATGAATGCCTGTCAGCTGGATTATAATTAGGAACCAATTCGGAAACACTGACTCATGGAACATTATAACTTTTTTTTAAAAAAAAATATCTCAAAATCATATTTGGCAATACGGATCAATAACTGAGCTGACCATCAGTAATTATATAGCGTAACCCCATGCCTCGACAGACGCGACTGAGCCAGGAGCTTTTGTGTTCGCTGAAGCTGAAGGAAGGAGGAGTTTGAATTTAGTTAGATAGTTTGCCGCCAGATGACAGGACCTATATCTCTATTCCATCAACTTCGCTTTTGCGATTAAAACGCCACTGTTACAATCTGAAAGGTCCCCAACATTTAATAACATTTATTATCTATTGCTCTAAAGGATACGTAAAATGCTTCTATAATACAAGATGGAAGGGATACTAATACTTATATAGGATGAAAACAATATGCAGAAATGGTAAGGGGTCTTGTATTTAAAAAAATATACTAGTATACATTTTATTATTATTCAACATTATTATGATTTGTTAAATGAAATGATCCACCAAAGTGAATTAAGGCTGTACTCTTTTTTTTCGGTATAATACAAGTTATAAAGTTATAACAGTCAGCTGGTTGGTCAAGGTCTTAGCAAGGAAGTTTGACATTTCTCCTGCTGATTAAATGAATAAAATTGTCCATGTTTGTCACACGAATGGAACTGCACTAGCGGTTGATTTTTGTCACTGGGGTTTAAGCGAGGATAGGACAGCCAAATACAAATATGCAGCAAATGAAGCCCGGGAACCAAGATGTGAACACCTCTGACCGCTTGATTAGCCATGATTAAATGCAAGGATGCTGAAGATCAGATGCGATTGTCAGCTGCAAATTTAAATGTTGTGGGAAAGGCCTCCCGGAGTTCAGGTGACTATTTAAATGTAGGGACACTAGAATGACGGTGTTTGATACGCAAAATGACAATAAAAAGTGAGAAAAATAAAGCGTATTCAGACTGGTATTATATATAGTGTAAATAGATAGCTCAGTGCCTGCCGCAGCCCATGTTTGCCTTACAGAGCACCGCGTGGTCAGTGACCTAGTTTCTGTAACGTCACGATCGGATGTGTCTTTAGGGGCTTATCGCGTCTTAACAGGGGCACTTCGACTAAGCTGTAGGAAGGATGCCAGATGCTGGGGTGGGCCCAAACACTGTGCTGGGCTGAGCTACTGGTCAGTAGGTCAGCATACATACACCAAGCAGCCCTGTAGTGTGTATGTGTGTTGCATGCTGTTTGCTCTTTAAAGCCTGTGTCCGTTGTTGCTGTTTTACCAAGCTCTTACAATCAAATGGAGAGAGTCTGCCATAATGACCAATAAGAAAAGGTGTTGCTGGGGTACCTGTAACAGTGATTCTAGGTATGCCCATAAGGACCACATGAAGGGGGTTCAGTTTGTACCATTTCCAAAACCTAAAACAAATCTAGAGAAGTGCGAGAGGTGGATCAAGCTGTGTGGACGGCCTCATGAACAACTGAATATTGAAAAAATAAACAAGTACAAATATGTTTGTTCAAAGGTAAGATTTTTAATCAGATTCACTTAATGTGCATGACATATTTCAATTCATAATAATTCAAAGATGATTCAATACAGCAGGCTAATCATAATTGGAATTTCATTATATCACCTATATCCTGACTTTGTGTAAACAGTATATCAAGTAATATCTGTATTACATACATTAACCAAACTATTGTTAATGATTAACTAGCTGCATTGTCTAAAATACTACTATGTGTTTAAAATATGAAATGTTCAGTATTAAAAGTAATAACAGTATATACAAGTAACAACATGCACATACATACAAGTCATAAACATGTTTATAATTTAAAAATGAAACTATTCAGTATTCACATTTTTTTCAACTTTGCAGCACTTTGCTGATGGTTGGCCTACCCAAGAAAACCCGGACCCTTTTCCAGCGGATCCATATGATCAGGAAAGAGGCACCCCAAAGGCCAGGAAGCGACCCCTGGAAAGATCTCCTCTCCCTAAAAAACCTAAATTCTCCAAGATAGATGCAGCAGAGACTCTGTTGATCCTATCCAATCAACCACAAGCAAAAAAGTAATGTGAAGTTCAGCAATCAGTCAACCCTAATAGAAAAGGTAAAAGTGGGTTTACTTGTCATTCATGTGGTGTTATTATGAAAAGATGTGTAAAAGACCAGTAATGTTAAGTTCAGCAATCAGTCAACCCTGATAGAAGTGGTAAAAGTGGGTTTACCTGTCATTCATGTGGTGTTATAATGAAAAGATGTGTAAAAGACCAGTAATGTGAAGTTCAGCAATCAGTCAACCCTGATAGAAGTGTTAAAAGTGGGTTTACCTGTCATTCATGTGGTGTTATTATGAAAAGATGTGTACAAAAATCAATTTCAAAGAATTAATTCTGGTGGATGGTAAGCAGTGTTTTAGGTACACAGGTTTCCCCAGTATGGGACTGTTGAAATCAGTGCATAAATGATTGGAACCTACAGCGCCTAAATTGATTCTATGGGACAAAGCAAACTTATAATCCAGCAAAAAAAAGGTGCGCAAAAGAACAAAACTAAACCTCTTTGAGGAATTTCTGCTGACACTTGTGTGTATCAGAAGAGGCTATGATGATGAAAATGATGCTACCCTTTTTGGATTATCCCAAACTCATGTTTGTAAGATTTCCATCACCTCGGTAAACTTTCTTGCCAAATTGTTCAATCCCCTATTGACATGGCCCTCCAAAGACATTGTAAAGGCTAATCTACCTGAATCATTTTGGCTTTACCAAGAAACAAGGTGTATCATTGACTACAAAGAATTTAGAGTTAGAAAGGCCATTTACACTTACTTGGTCCCATTATAAACATGCAAATACATTCATAATGCTTCTTAATTTGAATATTCATAGTGGGTGCTTTACCTTCGTTTCAAAACTGAATCCTGGGTCTATTTCTGATGCTGTCATTGTAAAACAGTGCGGGTTCCTGGAGTGTTTAGAGCCTGGGGATGACATAATGGCAGATGGAGGATTCAATATTTGCTACTTCCAAGGAAAGCTACACTTAGAATGTCTGCTTTCTGTCATGGAAAACACTGGGACTAAAACCTAAAAAAAAATCAAGGAACTTTGCCTGCATGTGTACGCATACATGATGAGCGTGCTATAGTATAGGACGAATGAAAATTTTAAAGATTATGTCATGGATTATCCCAATAAAAATGAGATATTTGATAAATCAAATTTCACTCATTGTGGCAGTGCTTCTGCAGCAGTGCTTAGCTTAAATTGGTATCTGCATTGAACATGAAACAGAATGCTTTATAAACAGGGTCAGTTGTTACATTTTTCAATGTCAACAGTAATGGCTTTGAGCATATGGCTTTCATAAAAGTTTGTCAACTTTAACAACATTTCATCCCAGAACACTTCATTAAAGGTTACTTTAACAAAGTGTATTCCTTTTTTTGTGAATCCCAATAAAAGCAGTTGTGAATTCTTGTGCATGCCATCTATGCTTCACCTGACAATGGACAATGTGCGTGCTGACCTATATACACAGTTCATATACACAGCAGTGCAATGGTCAAGCAGTGTCCATTGGTCAAGCAATGGACCTAATCCAGTGTCTTGCAGCTGGCCAGCAGCACGCGAGTGCTGGCAGAGATTCCCGGAGTTTTATCCCCATTTTATGTAACCTCCTTGACAGGACCTGGCTTAGAAACCACCTGGAAAATGCGACTACTTTATCGATATCAACTAGTTGGTCTAGTTTTACGGTACATATATATATATATATATATATATATATATATATATATATATATATATATGATTTTACACTTAAAATTCGTAAATTTACATTCCCTCAGGCACCCTAATGACAAATAATCGGTTAACATTTGTTATAGTCTATACTGTTTGAATACAGAAAATATACGGCGTATCTGAAGTCATGCCCATTCACCAACTCGTGGATATTTGCTTGTTTACCACACGGATGTGCTGTAATATAATGGCTCGCTGTGTATGTATAAGACATACATCAAGTCATATATCAAGAGGAAAACGAATAAGTCGAAGGTTTATCATAAGTTCGACTTCCACACAAAGAGATTTCACTGTATTCAAAAATACATACATACATACATTTGTACATACAAGTGTATAAGGTTTTACGATTGCTCACACCAAGGGGCGTCAGTACGGGGGGGGGGGGGGTTATATATCCCCCGCATTTGGGAAATGGGGAAGATAAATGTAATTAACCTCCCGATATTCAGAGAGTAAGATTTATATACTGGATATAAGATATATCAAAATTTAGAATGAGAGATTCAGGTGACATTTCTGCCTTTCTGCTTGACCATATTTTAATTCTTATACCTGGTTGTAATATATATATATATATATATATATATATATATATATAAATATATATATATATATAACATATTTAACAAACATAACAACATCCGTATTGGTTCACAAAAAAAAAATGCACCCAAGCTACCTTATAAGTCACCCCCCCCCCCCCCTCATGAAGATACTGCTCACAGCTGATCATTCCCAGACTTAAAGAAGATAAATCTAGTTGGATAAAGAATTACTCAGATACGAAGCTAACACAAAACCCTTAAGATCATCTTAGAAATAATCCCTTGGACCAATTTCTTCTGGCCCCAGGTTCCCAGCTGGCCTATTAATGCACGGGTGTGGTATGTCTGTGTTTCGGACGCACGTAATCGGTTGTTTACACACACAGCAGCACTTCGGAGTCAGCTATGTAATAGCTCATACAAACGCACTTGAAAATGACGAAAATGCCATTGCAAATGATGACATATTACACTGAAGCAACTTATCCTGTTGCTACACCAGGTTATGAAAATAGTGTTCAGGTTGAACTTTGATGACTAATATTTCAGATACAAGGTTTACTCGAGGATATGATTTAAATAAGATGAAAAAACATGCATGTGATGGGTACTGCTGATTTTTATGCAACTAAAGAATGCTTTTCAGTTGACTGTACCATGAAATTTACCTGTTTGTTAATCCCACAAGACTAGGTTTCAGCCTGCCTTGGTATAAACGTTTAGTCTGACAGCAGAACAGGAAACCTAAAATCTATCAGATAAAGGAGAGGAATCGATGGTCCCCCATGCGCTGATTACATATGTCCAATATATACAGAGCATAAACCATGTTTATTACACAAAATCCAATATATGAACATCACCTACCAGTACTTTTAATGGTCTCCATCAGGTTGTTACAATGTATCATATATAAATACTCATTAGGTGATCGTACTATAATGAATAAATTGTTGCTGACAGCTGTTGTTACAACTGTTTTATAGAAAACATGTATAAGATAGAAAGCTTAACACAATGTATATAAGGGGAACCTAGCGTAGTTTTGCCCCTTTGACATAAAAGAATATATCAACATGTTAAAGTGCCATGTTCAGCTAGTAATATCTAGAACCCCACTGTAAGGTTCGATGATTATGCAAATATTTTCGTCATTTTTTACAACGCTTAATGGCCTAAAGATAGTCAATTATATTTATGTACTTTCTAACAATACCTATAATAATCGAGACAATTCCGTTGTAAATCAGCAATTTTGTAAATAGCCCTGCTGTTTGTTGGCTTTCTGACTGCATGAATAAAAGCATGTTTCCCATGGGTTACAGAACGATAACCAACAAGGAATGGCTGGTTACACTTTGTCTCGTAGCCGTCAAGATAACCGGCTGTTTACTGAGATATCGATGCAATAGGATGGATGGCCTTTTAAATGCGTTTCGCTATATTACTTGTGCCACGGCTGAAGTGGCTTATCAGTCTGATGAAAATGCTGGGTCGTGTGTTCACGATTATTGGAACCCTTGTTTAAACGATATCATGCACGTACTCTACCACAACATTATGTTAAAATATTACATGTAAGCAAGTATATATACACATGCACAGTATGCATTTAATTAAAACCAGACCAATCGTCAGATATGTATATATAAGCAATAATATGCAAACATAAATATTAGTTTAAGCGTGAAAACAATAGAGCTACTGCCATTCAATGATACTTGCTGAGATATTTAATATTTATATATTCATGGTCAAAACCTGAATTTAGAGAGACACCATCCCATGACCGAAATCTGTCCATTAGATTTTTAACTTATATAGCTCACAGCAGGCTACTGCAAAGTAGCAATGATTGGGGTATTAAAAACGCAAAAAGGGACAACAGATGGCGCCACCAGTCTCGCGTACAAGACAGAGCTATCCAAGATCTTCGGTCAACTTGATTTTTGGACCAATTCATGCCACTTTCTTGAGATATTTAAGATTTCGTGTAATTTTCACCAAAAAAAATTCAAGGTCAAGGTCATTCTTCTAGTAGAGGTCAGGACTCCATTTTAATAGGCTTCGTCCTCTTACATATTTATTTTTATGCATATGTAAAGTTTGGTAAAGATCCCTGATATACTTTTTTAGTTATCACGCAGATAATATTTATCTGCGGCTGCGACGGCGGCGAGACCGTGCTCAAACCAAATTTTCCCTAACTTTGTCTGACGATACAATTTATACCTGAGGAAGCACTGTCATTTAATGATACCTGCTACAAAAACATATCATTTGACATCTTAATATAAAATAATAATATCATTAAAACTGGTTTATAATATTGTTGTCCTCTGAACAATGGACCCGTAAAACAGTTGATTTACTTTTTCTGGCGATTTATGAGAGATTTCATAAAAGTAAAATCCATTTCTACTATATAGTGATATAGTACGGAATTTAATCATTTTTACACCAGATTTTAATCATATGGTAACAGTAATTGCAATATACAATACAGTAACATTTACTAAAAAAAAGATAAAACTATGCATTTTCATAACATAATTAAATCCAGCGATGTGACATTAAAATACATTTTACAAATACATACACGTACAGTGTAGATATATTTTAATCTACCCCATCATCGCCATGTACTTAATAAGATTTTACATTTTGCATTGTATTACCTACTTGCTCTGATTGGTTAGGTGGAGTCACCATAACCTTAGAGATCAGAAAATATTTGACCACAATGAACTCTTCCGAGCGTCCTCTATACTGACCAGTCATAACCTAAACGCTTCAGTACAGTTTCACATTCTGAGGTTATATTCTTCTTTATAAACGGGGGCATCATGAATTTCCACGCATGCGCAACTAACTTTGAATTTGGCCGGTTGGTCCCAAGCGCACCATTATGAGAACTGTTTATGGCAACTCTCAACCACTGAAGGACAGAATACTTCAAGGGATGATCCAGTATACTGTAAATATCCTGTGCAGTGTCTTCAGGATTTTCTGCAAATGTTTCATATTTAATTAGATGTACACGGCCGGGGTATTTTACAGTGTATTCATCATAATATGAAATATCAGATACAATTTTTCTGCACAATAATTTTCCTTCAACTTCTAGTTTTTTAATGCTCTTTGTTTGTATGAGGTCAGCATTGTGGCGGGAATAAACAATTCCACGAGGGTCTCTGACGTAATATATCACGCGTACATCCGGGTCCTTTTTTAAAATAGAGTCTATAAATTTCATCGGCATTCTTATAGACTTTATAGTTCGTATAGTGCGCTTTGAACAAGTTTTCGTAAAATTTCCAAAGCATTTCTGAATATGGCGACGAACCTGTTTATCAATAAAATCAAACTGTTGACTAAGCCTTTCTTTTCCACTATCCATTGCAGAAGCCTTATAAATAATCCTTTCGCATGGGGGATTACCGTCAATGAAATTCTTCTTTCACACCTTTCCTCTATAACAATGCAACTTATCAAATTCTTCGCTGATGTTCAAAGACTTCATGCATTTATTGAACGGGGTGCCTTGAAAGAACATGAACTCGTGCACAAGCACCGCCGTTGGTACAATTGTGATGTCACAGTCCAACAACCCAAAAACCACATTCCTAACTGCGTCTTCTTCATAGTAAGGGAGCAATCTAAAATGATAAATTAATATTTATTTAGTAATTGGGCAAATTGTTTAGTAGTGACATCTGCTGACTGTATTAGAAACGATTCTAAATGTTTTTCAAAGGCTCGAAAATGGACCAGGCTGTCTGCTATACTCGCGGTACGATATTATAATGGCATAAAAAGCAGCTCTGTACAGCCCCTGTGATTTACCCCTGTATATATTTATATTATCACAGAGAAGAAGAGTGCTTACCAGATAATTAATAAATCAATTAAATCACAAATATGGTGTAGCATATCTAAACACATGACTACTAGCCGTGACAAACACGACTCAGGGCCCCATACTGAGTCGTGACACAAGCCGAATTGAGGACCGCCCTGCTAGACCAGGCCACGCTTTATAACCGTATCACCGCATACAGTCAGCAGGCAGACCGCAGGCAGAAATCTCCCATACATGCAGAACAATATACGAATATATTGGGTTATTACGGAATATTTACACATATGGTAGGTGTCGTTGAAGAGCTAAGAAACTTATTAAACGGTCTTGTGGGTTTATTTGAAGAGACACGATACTTGTAAGCAATGAGGCGTTGTCAAAAATGACGAAAATATTTGCATCCTCATGGGGCCTTATAATGCGATCCTCAGAGTTAGATGTCAAGGCACTCTGGCAGGCTAGTGATCTGGCCATAATGTCAGAGGTCCGATCTGGCGCTACATGACTATACCTGCATGCCTCGTCTAGTAACCTGGACGATAGCCAATTTGAATGCGGAACAGGAAATGATTTGTTACCTAAGAGATGGATTTAACCGTGGTTGGTGGGTCCCAATGCATTCTTTTGTGTAGATTAGTTACTCGTATTCTAATACTTAGTATTAAGATTATCAGCTTTTATGATTTGTTACCTAAGAGATGGATTTAACCGTGGTTGGTGGGTCCCAATGCATTCTTTTGTGTTGATTAGTTACTCGTATCCTAATCCTTAGTATTAAGACTGTCAGCTGTTCACCATGATATCGATTCAACACGATGGATACAGTGCATTTCCCCATACGGCTTGTGGCACGACTCAGGTAAGCTTACCAGTCCAACATAAAATGCGTTCTGGGTTGTGTAATGCATGCAAAGGTTTGTTTATCGTAAGCTCTAGTTAATCTATTTGTAAAGCACCTATTTATGATTGAACTAGAAATCTGCATTCTAATGAATGCAAGCCTCCGCCATTCACTTATTTTCCTATATTCACGTGTTCATTCGTTTATTATTAAATTTACATTTATGACTATTCCTTGCCGGATCCACACCAAAATCTAAATGATTCTTCCTTAGCCCCTGCCCGAAATTCCAAGAAAATTCCGTTCATGAGAAATGAGTAATGTTGTGAACACACACATACATACGCTGATAAACATACCGGTACCCGCGAGGAACTAGCTTTAACACCACCCTTCAAGGACAAGCAGTTCCGCTGCAGTAAAAGTGCATGTATCATCGCACACTTTTTTTTAAAGAAAAAGGCTGGTTAGACGTGAGAATGATGCGTTGACTTAGCGCATAACTTATGAGGACAACCTGCGAGGACATTCAATTCAGGTGGTGTCTTCGGGTCATAGCAAGGATCTGCTATAATCAGCATATCAAGCACACTTTGTTTAAACATATTTTTTTTTATAACAGATTACAAAAGTAGCCAATCAGGCTAATGTTCACGCTTTCCTGTGTATATATATATATATATATATATATATATATATATATATATATATATATATATATATATATATATATATATATATATATATATATATATATATAAACACAACATTATGCAAGACATCAGGGCAAAAGTAAAAGTACATAAAGTATGTGAAAATATAATATGTTAAGATTAATGTTGTAAATGAAACAAGACACGAGCATTACGATTAGAAAGGAATCAATGACTTATGTGACAAATTAATGATGTAACATGCTCTCTCGATAAATAAAGTGCAAAATACAAAAGCACAAAATACAAACGATAAACTATATACAAAAAACATATATTTACACTGGATGGAAAGATTAATTATTTTATTATATAAAACGTTTTGTCTCTATTATAATCTTTAGAACCAAGCAGCTCACAGTTTTTCTTGACAGATCAGAGGGTATACCTATCATGTAGATAAGAAAATCTTAGTTTTTTTTTCTGTTTACTCCTGGAATCCATGGACATATAAGGTTCTAATTCTAACTTCTCACGATCAAAATAAAATCTGATACCGCTAAATTGTTTGGATAACCAGTTTGAACAAGACCTGGCTTAAACACACACATTTCTTACTATCTTGTAAAGCTCTCAATAGATGGCGCCGTCACACACACAAAACAAATTTCTAGCAAAACGTTCTTTCTGAGGACTTGTAAGAAACTTCCCCAGCAATGTTTTTCCCAGCATTTTTTTTAATGCATGCTTTAATAATGATTTTACATATTCCGTTTGCGAGGGCCCGTGTGTAAGTCCTCACAGGGAAAAAAAAGTCTTCGCGCGTTTGGTGTACAGTCAATTTCGTGTCCTCTTAAAGTCGGTTATAGAAACACACCATATCTGACACACAAACACACCATCACACACACACACACACACAATGGGAACGGGAATGAACGCAAACCCTCCTGGCGGAGGCAAAAAAAAACACGCACATTAATTGAGTCTTACCTCTTGTTCAGTCTGTTATCATAGAAAATGTCAAATGGTTTCCAATCCCATTCCGTGGCGTATAAATCCTGATAAATTCCATCTATAGGCTCGAAATAATACATGGCATCGACGTTATAAAGAAACAGTCCGCCTAGGAATGATGTCCCCCCTCTCATGTAACCGGCGATGATCAACTTCCGGGGTCTGACCGGGGTTGCCATTGGTGTCGACTTGAATAGGCCCTGTGGAACAATGTCCATGCCAAACATATATATTTAATGTTCATGGTGGATATGTATATTATTACAAATCTGCATTTTTAATATTTATATTTCCATCAATTAATTTCCACCAATCTTACAAATACGCTTGACACTATTATTTCTGATTGCTACTAAAATGCATAAAATAAAAGGTGATTCAATGTACCGACAGTCGTGACGGAGTCGGATAAGATAGCCGTAAATTAATTATATAATTTTGCCGCGAGGTGGCAGAGCCTATTCTAAGTGTTGTGCCAAAACATAAGCAGATCTGGCTCTGTCAGCAGGATGAATTATTATGTCTAGCCGCTGCATCGATGTATTTAGGGTACTATAATTTAATTTATGTGATTTATATATATATTTCATATTAAAATTTTACTATTATTTTCCATCAGGTTTCTGCGTATCGGTAATTACCCGACAGATGTATATACATATATATATATTTATATACATATTATTAATTTATCATCATATATATGACATAAAACATTAGTGAAGAATAAGTACTGAAAGAAACATTTCTTTACGCTCTTGTACGAGCTCTGTAAGGTATGATGTGGCTAATGTGTACGGATCCGTTCAGTTACGGATGACTAATATATGTTGCCAGGTAGGCCTAATAATAATTCATATTACACTTGATCTTCCTTGATCACCGATTGTGCTCTGTCGGCCATATTGGAATTTCGACAGATCTGTTACTTAAAAGTATTGAGCCTTCATAGTGCTAATCATCCCTGTGTATTTAAGAAAGGTCAAGTATGTTCTTGTTGAGATATTGCATGCAAAAGAAAATCACATATTGTACTCTGGTGGCTATATAGGAATAATGTCAGGTCTATAATTCAATAGGTCTGAAGCCCTCATAGGTACCAAGCATCCTTGTGAATATGAAAGGGATAAAGCATGCTTGTTGAGATATCGTGCACGAAAGAAAATCACCGATTGTGCTCTGGCGGCCATGTTGAAATTTCGACAGGTCTGTAATTCGTTCGGTCTTGAGCCCTCATGGGTGCCAATTATCTCTCTGAATTTGAGAAAGATCAGGCCTGTTCTTGTTGAGATATCGCGCGAAAGAAAGCGTCACTGACGGAACGACGGAAGGACGGCCGGACGGACGGATTGACATGGTGACCACTAGAGGGCACCGCTTGTAAAACGGGGCCCTTATAAATGTAAGTAAATCTCCCTGCTGTGGGCCACAAGACATTCCTATGCTGAAAAAAAGTTTGTTAAAGGGTTCTACTAGCGAATTACGATCGTACGTGATACAAATAGTGAGGGCACAAATCATATCAGCATCTGTTAACAAGCACACTAAGCTGCAATAAGCGGCGATATCGGACATACACAAGTTGACAAGCTCAGTGGACTATACCTGCAAAGCAAAAGTTAATTGATAAAATTTAGAGGCCCACTGGTAAGAAATCTTATCTTACTGGTTAAATCCCAAAGCTTGGTAATAAAAATCATAACCTGTCTAAATATATCACTGTCTAGATATAATTCCCTGTCAATTAACTTGTTCGATATTACTAAAATTATTATTAAAATATTCTTATCTCTCTATTCGAAATGACAGTTTCCAAAGGAGTATGAAAAAATAGTATTTTTAGAGGAATTTGGTCACATAGGGTTCTGGAGTGAACAGATTTGATCTTGCAGCGTTGTTTATTTCTATTAAATATACATGCTTGTTGTGGTCTTATAAGGCTGGTTCCCTGCCCTCTTTATATCCCTATCGTTGCTGCCTCGCCGTTATTGGACACGGGAACCAGTCTAGTTTTGGTCTTTCCCATGATGTAAGCGGATTTAAATCAAGAGGAAACCAGACCAATGTATGACACAATGAGACAATATGACCAAAGACACTTTTATTACGTCGCCCAGGAGTAATTACCCTGCCCGTTCGTCTGTCTTTTCATCCAATACTTTCCATCTTGCACATATAGATCACATGCTAATAGTGAAAGAAACCTAGTGAATTTGGGGTCATAAGGTCAAAGGTCAAGGTCAAAGGGGCCATCTGTCCATCAATTCGTTTTTCGGATGATACCTCCAGTTTTGATTGACATATGGATTTCAAACTTTACTCATATATGACTTACCATTAAAGTAAGAACCTTATTGATTTTTTTGTTTATGAGGTCAAAGGAAGGTAACGAGATCCATATATAGATTGTTGATGCATTTTTAGCCATATGATTCACCACAAACCTTTCATCTTGAACATATAACTCACCTGCCAATACGTCAAGAAGCCTTTTGATTTTGGGGTCGCAAAGGTCAAAACTCAAGGTCACAGGGGCGTTATTGCCACAAATTTATTTCCAGATAATGACACCCCTTTGGTTTAATGTATTGGTTTTAAACTTGAGTTATACATGGGCTACCACTAAAGAAAGAAATCAATACATTTTGAAGTCAGGCGATCAAATGTCAGAATCACCGGACCCATTTCTTAAAAAAAAAAAAAAACATTATGGTTGCATTTTAAGACAAACTCTTCACCCCGAACCTTTCATTTTGCACATATAACTCAAGAAAGAATAGTGAAGGAACCTTATTGACCTTGGGGTTACAAGATCAAAGGGCAAGGTCATGGGGTCATCAATCCATTAAAATTTGTCTCGGTATGATAACTTGATTAAGTATGACCCACCAGTTAAGAATAAGATCCCTATTGATTTTTATTCATGAGGTCAAGGTCATATATCCCGCAAATTAAAAAAGGATTGTGGATGAACTATAAGTCACAATTTTCATTTCAAAACTTGCATCTACCACATATGGCTCACCTGCCAACAGAGGAAGGTCCTTTTCGATTTTGACATCACAAGGTCAAATGTCAGGGTCACAGGACCATCCTACTGAATTATCAGCTGACCGGGATTACAGGTTAATACATCAGATGTTATTTTGCCTCTATTATTATGGATGTTCCACTCATATCTTTATTCACGACTAGAACTTTTCAAACCTTAACATCTTTGTTCACTTATTTAAATACTTATTTGAGCCAGCTCCCACTATCTATGCACGTAATTAGGTAGTTTATTATACTTTATACAAATCACTCAGCCCCTGCTTAATGTCTATGGGCCTTTTGCGGGGCCCTTCCTGACCTGTCAGTATTCTAATTTCTTCTATTTTTATGACGTTATGAAACGTTTTGCACACACTCAATTCAGTTCAGTACCCTTGTGACATCCTAGATGGCGCCAATTTCCGCGTCTCCTTATAACCTGGCCTAAGAGTAACTTCAAAGGAGGGTATGCGTTCAATATCGTTCGTGGGTGCGTTTGTGATTCTATGTGTGTTTGCGTATTTTTTCATAACACAACTTACGCTATCAAGAAAGGGATCTCATGAAATTTTTTAGGGTATTTCGAAAATATGTCAAACAAGAATCAATTAATATTTGGTGTGGATCTTTTCCGGATTCTGGAGCGTCGTAAAGGAATATTCAAAAGTGTACAGTCACTTATGCATGAGTGAACCAGGGGACATACGTTATATATAAGTGGATGCAAACACAGTCTTGTCTCAAGCGCCACGCTGGCCTGCCCTCTTTTCATGTCACGGTCGAGCGTCCAGAACTTCGGAGTGGGCGTGTCGAGTGGTTCTCTGTATAATACAGCTTGTGCACACCAGAAATTCACAGTATGAACTTCAGCAAGTTGTTTCGTTGTTCGCAGAACGGTTTTTAGCTCAGCTGACTGTAAGTCATCTGAGCTATAGCGATCACTCTTTGTCCATCGTCCGTCTGTCCGTCTGTCTGTCCGTCTGTCCGTCTGTCCGTTAACCTGGCACAAATCGTTACCGCTGGACCTAGAATCTTGTAACTTGATATTCTGAGAGGTTCAGGAAAAATCTCCTTGGAAACCAGAAATCAGGTCTCTGTTACCCATATCCTTTGAGCTATGGGGCCCCAAAGTACCCCCCAGAATAGTCAAAAATATCATACAAAAACTTCAATATCTCATTAACTACAACACTGATGGTCATGATTTTTGGCATACTTATTGATCATAAGATGTTCCATCAGTTCCTGCAGACTGGTGGCGCCACCTGTATTTTTCGATTTTTTTACGAATTTTTTTCTCTATTTTTGAGACCTTTAAAAATGTGAACATCTGTTAACAGGGCCAAATCGTAAGACTGGACCTAGAATCTTCATTCTTGACACACTGAGAGACCCATGAAAAGTCTCCATGGAAACCAGAAATTAGGTCTCTGTTACCCATATCCTTTGAACTATAGGGCCCCAAAGTACCCCCCCCCCCCCAGAATAGTAAAAAAAAAAAAAACCATACAAAAACTTCAATATCTCATTAACTACATCACTGATGGTCATGATTTTTGGCATACATATTGATCATGAGATGTTCCATCAGTTCCTGCAGACTGGTTGCGCCACCTGTATTTTTCGATTTTTTACGAATTTTTTTCTCTATTTTTGAGACCTTTAAAAATGTGAACATCTGTTAATAGGGCACAAATCGTAAAGACTGGACCTAGAATCTTCATTCTTGACACACTTAGAGACCTTTGAAAAGTCTCCATGGAAACCAGAAATTAGGTCTCTGTTACCCATATCCTTTGAACTATAGGGCCCCAAAGTACCCCCCCCCCCCCCCAGAATAGTAAAAAATTTCATATCAAAACTTCAATATCTCATTAACTACGTCACTGATGGTCATGATTTTTGGCATACATATTGATCATGAGATGTTCCATCAGTTCCTGCAGACTGGTTGCGCCATCTGTATTTTTCGATTTTTTACGAATTTTTTTCTCTATTTTTGAGACCTTTAAGAATGTGAACATCTGTTAACAGGGCACAAATCGTAACCGCTGGACCTAGAATCATGTATCTTGACATTCTGAGAGTTCCATAAAAAGTCACCATAGAAACCTGAAATTAGGTCTCTGTTACCCATATCCTTTAAGCTGTATCTGAATAACTACATCACTGATGGTCATGATTTCTGGCATACATATTGATCATGAGATGTTCCATCAGATCCTGCAGACTGGTTGCGCCACCTGTATTTTTCGATTTTTTACGAAATTTTTTCTCTATTTTTTCACCTTTAAAGATATGAACATCTGTTAACAGGGCACAAATCATAACAACTGGAACTAGAATCTTCATTCTTGACACACTGGGAAACCCATGAAAAGTCTCCATGGAAACCTGAAATTAGGTCTCTGTTACCCATATCTTTTAAGCTGTATGGCTCCAAAATTCCCCCCCCCCCTCCCCCAGAATAATGAAAAATTTGATACAAAAACTTCAATATCTCATTAACTACATCACTGATGGTCATGATTTTTGGCATACATATTGGTCAAGAGAAGTTCCATCAGTTCCTGCAGACTGGTGGCGCCACCTGTTTTTTTTCGATTTTTTACGAATTTTTTTCTATATTTTTGAGACCTTTAAAGATATGAACATCTGTTAACAGGGCACAAATCATAACAACTGGACCTGGAATCTTCATTCTTGACACACTGGGAGACCCATGAAAAGTCTCCATAGAAACCTGAAATTAGGTCTCTGTTACCCATATCCTTTAAGCTGTATGGCTCCAAAGTCCCCCCCCCCAGAATAATGAAAAATTTGATACAAGAACTTCAGTACCTGAATAACTACAACACTGATGGTCATGAATTTTAGCATACATATTGATCATGAGATGTTCCATCAGTTCCTGCAGACTGGTGGCGCCACCTGAATTTTTTGATTTTTTATGATTTTTTTTCTTTATTTTTGAGACCTTTAAAATGTGAACATGTGTTAACAGGGCACAAATCGTAAAGACTGGATCTAGAATCTTCATTCTTGACACACTGAGAGACCTTTGAAAAGTCTCCATGGAAACCAGAAATTAGGTTTCTGTTACCCATATCCTTCGAGCTATAGGGCCCCAAAGTACCCCCCAGAATAGTCAAAAATTTCATACAAAGAGATCATGAGATGTTTCATCAGTTTCTGCAGACTGGTGGCTCCCTGGAAACCTGGAATTAGGTCTCTGTTACCTATATTTTTCAAGCTATGGAGCTTGTTTCAAATTTTTATGAATTTTTTTCTCTATTTTTGAGACCTTTAAAGATGTGGTTATCTGTCAACAGGGTACAAATCGTAAAAACTGGACCTAGAATCTTCATTCTTGTCATGCAAGGAGTCCCGTGAAAGTGTCTGTAGAAACCTGAAATTAGTTCTCTGTTTCCCATATCCTTCAAGCTATAGGACTCCGAAGAATCCCTCAGAAAAATGGACAATTTGATACAAAAGCTGAAGTATCTGAACAACTAATGCAGAGGTCACCATGATTCTTTGCATGGATATTGACCATTAAGTGTTTTTTTATTAGTTTCTGCAGACTGGTGGAGCCACCTGTATTTTTTTTAAAGTTTACACATTTTTTCTCTATTTTTGAGATATATAAATACAGACACAAACTTGGCCTATTCTTTAATTTGTTTGATGCTTCAGTTGAATGGGTATATAGTACCATTCAGATGATAAAATTTCCTTTTGCGAATCTCTTCCCAGTCAGCTGAGCGTCATGACCCATGGATTACTTGTTAACGTGTGTCCTCAATTCTGCGGCGAGTGTCCGTTTGCCAAGATAATCAAACAGTTGTTCTCCCACATAGAGCCCCAATTAAAATAAAGCCAACCAATTAAAATAAAACACATTCCGCACGGCGGGTACGCGTTCTTCGACATTTTTTGGAGGGTTTTGTGTTGTTGTTTTTTTTCACAACATAAAATGGACGGAATCTCATGGCTGAATGAGTATCCCACAAAAGCCCCCCCCCCCCCAAACACACACACATTGCGGAGGCTTTCATTCATTGATATGTGGGTTTTAGTTACAATTTAAGATACAACAATGTTGTTGCTTGGAAAAATCCCCACCCCTTGACAGCTCACCCTACCCTACCTAAAAATCACACGAAGCACCAGTAAAATAGCCGTATCAAATTTAATTACCTATAATCATTAGGTGTGCATTCAAACTGGCGTTAGGACAATACATTAACTCACTGAATTTCATGAAACACTATGTTGTGTCATACAGTGTTATATTATTAAAATAGTAAAAATATAAGCATTTTTAATTCTTTAAAGACCCATTAGCATGTATATATATATATATATATATATATATATATATATATATATATATATATATATATATATATATATGTCCACAGCTTACGTACATTTGTGACTTCCCGGAGGATCAGCATTACTGCCCAGACCAGTAGCATCGCCAAGATAATCGCCCTTGATCTCGAAAAGAGCATCTCGTTCAGTCGGAGTTCGTCTTTACTTCTTCTCCTCTGGTATGGGTCCAACGTAGTCTAATTAATGATATATATTTATTGCTCTTGGACAACTACCCCGCGGACAATTACCATCAACAATAAAACCTCAGACGACTAACCCCCCCCCCCCCCCCCCCCGAACTGTGATGACTTAACATCTTGTACAATTGACAGATTAACATTCACTCAGTCACTCTGGTGACATTTTGTTATTGTCCATACTGTTAGAATACACATTTTGGCCATTGGGGAGAATCAATGTAATCACCCCCCCCCCCCCCCCCGCTATTCAGAGAGAAAGATTTATAAACTAGAGATGAGATATATCAATATTTAGAATGAGAGATTCAGGTTACATTTCTGCCTTTTCTGCTCGACCATATTTTGTAACATCTGAAATATATTAAGATACGCACGCAAATATATATATATATATATATATATATATATATATATATATATATATATATATATATTTATATATATATATATAACTCTGAAGAAAAACAACACTGTTAATTCACAACAGTCTGTTTCACGGGATGCGACCCGATCATCAGGTGAATGTGGTTAGAATGAAGCTAACGGCGTGGTTTGAAAAGCCGAGACTTTGCGAGATTACGAGATAATGTTTAGTGCGATACGGGGCGGGGGGGGGGGGGGGGGCCATGTGAAAGACTGACACTGATCCTATTGTCCTCGGGTGCACAATAGGATTGGTCGGGGTACACGTGCGATACTGGAACATAACAGGGCAGAGCTAAGAGGTTATTTAATGTTGTAAATTTTATATATAATACAAAGACATATACCAGGATGCTCAATTAGCATATTGAACTGATTTCTAATAGGGTATTGGAAGCAGTGAACATATCAGTAGTATACATATGATAAAAATACACATATACTATGAAAATACATAATATACAAGGCAAGTATACAATATAAAAGGCAAATATACTATACTATACTCATACCAAACGCAATCAACTCGGTAAACTCACCATAATGTAGTGGTAACGCCATGTCCCTCATCACTGCAAGGCAGTGAGAGAACAAGTATATATATATATATATATATATATATATATATATATATATATATATATATATATATATTCTCATGAGTGATCTTTCCATGAAGATAAATTTAGGCCAATATAGTATACAACTGATCATTCCCAGGCTTGACTGTATAGCATGAATGTAACTCTCTAACATGGTTATCCATCCGTTTAGTACATGATTGCCTGCTCTGTGTATCGGCACATTCCGTCAAACAGTGCTTCAATACATGAAATGTGATGCCAAAAAGTAACCTTTAATTTCAATTTCAGTTTTTTGTTTTCAATGACAAGGCCTTTGTATACTATGCAGATTGCAGATCTAATCTCACTTATTAAAATTCATTAAAATTACACTGGGTTCACATGTGCAGTGTAAATTATCACTTCATCTTATCAAATTGAATAATGATTCACACACACACACACACACACACACACACACATATATATATATATATATAATATTTTTATTTCATTTTATAATAAACGTACCTTAAGTATTTCCTCACCTGATAAAACTGGAGAAATGTTATTTTAATCTCTGCCGTATGTCTCTTCTGTTGAGTTATATGTCTTGAGCTAGGGTGGTATTTCAATACCTGTATGCATACGGCTAAGCATTGAATACACTCAATAACTTACAAGTGAATGAACAAAAAGTGGAAAACAAGTGACCCGTGGGTCATGACGCTCAGCAGACTGACATGTTGACAATATGTCCTTGCACAGACAGCTAATTAAGATAATGCAGGTGGCATCATTGTTCATGCATATTAGCTTAAGTTCATCAAGACCCATAAGCACAACAATTCTGATGACAAACCAACCGACCTTTCATGAGGAATCTGGCAATTGGTGTGTATTTTGCATTATTTCTAGGGTGCTCAAACATACCCCAAAACTCTGAGAATATAGTTCACTGTGACCCAATTTCAGGTTTCCAAGGAGATTTTCATAGACCTCCCTGGATTTTAAGGTTAGAAGATTCCAGGTCCAATGTTTATGATTTGTGCCCTGCTTTGGTATCAAATTTCTAATTATGTTTGGGTGTGATAAGGAGCCCATTAGCTCAGAGAATATTGGTAACAGAGACCTAATTTCAGGTTTCCATAGAGACTTTTCATGTTCTTCTCTGGATGTAAAGTGAGATGATTCTAGGTCTAGTTGTCACGATTTGAGCCCTGTTAACAGATGACTGCATCTTTTAAGATCTCAAAAATAGATAAAGAAACAGCAAAAAATTGAAAAAATACAGGTGGCACCACCAGTCTGCAGAAACTGATGAAAAACTCCATGATGAATATCCATGCAAAGAATCATGGTGATCAATGCATTAGTTGTTCAGATACTTGAGCTTTTGTATCAAATTTTTCATTATTCTGGGGGGGGGGGGGGTACTTCGGAACCCCATACTTTGAAGAATATGGGTAACAAAGACCTAATTTCAGGTTTCCATAGAGACTTTTCATGTACCTCTCTGAATGTAAAGTGAGAAGATTCCAGGTCCTGCGGTTACGAATTGTGCCTTGTTAACAGATGATGGCATCTTTTGAATTCTCAAAAATAGAGAAAAAATCGTTAAAAACAGAAAAAATGAAGGTGGCGCCACCAGTCTGCAGAAACTGATGTAACTCTCCATGATCAATGTCCATGCAAAGAATCATGGTGATCAATGCAATAGTTGTTCAGATATTTCAGCTTTTGTATCAAAATTTTCATTATCCTGGGGAGGTACTTTGGAGCCCCATAGCTTGAAGAATATGGGTAACAGAGACCTACATTCAGGTCTCCAAGGAGATTCTTCATGGACCTCTCTGGATGTAAAGTAAATAGATTCCAGGTCCAGTTGTTACGATTCGTGCCTTGTTAACGGACAGACGGCCGGATAGCCGGACGGCCGGCAGACAAAGAGTGATCGCTATAGCTCAGATGACTTACAGTCAGCTGAGCTAAAAACAAGGTGGCGCCACCAGTCTGCGGGAACTGATGAAACACTTCATCATTAATATACATGCAAGAAATCAGGGTTTTAGTAGATTCGTTGTTCAGATACTGGAGCTTTAGTATCAAATTTTTAAATATTTGGGGAGAACCCCCGAGCCCCATAGCTCAAAGGATATGGGTAACAGAGACCTACATTTAGGTCTCCAAGCAGACTTTTCATGGACCTCCCTGCATGTCAAGATAGAAGATTCTAGGTTCAGTCGTTACGATTTGTGCCCTATTAACAGATGATTGCATCTTTTAATGTCTCTAAAATAGAGAAAAAAATCGTAAAAAAAATACAGGTGGCGCCACCAGTCTGCAGAAACTGATGAAAAACTCCATGATGAATATCCATGCAAAGAATCAATGCATTAGTTGTTTAGATACTTTAGCTTTTGTATCAAATTTTTCTTTATTCTAGGGGATACTTCAGAGCCAAATAGTTTGAAGTATATGAGTAACAGAGACCTAATTCCATGTTTCCAAGGAGACTTTTAATGGGCCTCCCTGCACGTCAAGAAAGAAGATTCTAGATTCAGTCGTTACGATTTGTGCCCTGTTAACAGCTGATCGCATCTTTTAAGGTCTCTAAAATAGAGAAAAAAAAATCGTAAAAAATCGAAAAATACATGTGGCGCTGGGGGGTATTTCGGAGCCCCATAGCTTGAAGAATATGGGTAACAGATACCTAATTCCAGGTTTCCAAGGAGATTTTTCATGGACCTCTTTGGATGTAAAGAAAGAAGTTTCCAGGTCCAGCGGTTACGATTTGTGCCTTGTTAACGGACAGACGGCCGGATGGCCGGACGGCCGGACGGCCGGAAGGACGACGGACAAAGAGTGATCGCTATAGCTCAGATGACTTACAGTCAGCTGAGCTAAAAATTACAGATGAAAGATACATGCCATCTGGTACATGTCACACTATTCCCATCTCAAGACGTTTAATAATACATGTGACTCATGAGTCATGACGCCAAGCTATGAAGACAAATTTTGGCCACCACAGCTGATCATTCCCAGGCTTGACTGTAGCATGAATGTAACTCTATAACATGGTTTTATATACTGTGTATGTAAATTACTGCCTGCTCTGTGTATCGGCACATTCCGTCAAACAGTGCTTTAGTACATGAAGTGTGATGCCAGAAAGTAACCTTTAAATTCAATTTCAGATTTTTTTCAGTGACAGGGCCTTTGTATACAGTGCAGATTGCAGAACTAATCTCCCTCATTAAAATTAATTTTAGTTACACATTTTGGTTCACAAGTGCAGTGTAAATTATGACTTCATCTTATCAAATTGAATAATGATTCACACACACACACACATATATATATATACATATATATAATATTTTTATTACATTTTATAATAAACTTACCTTGAGCATTGAGTTTTCCTCACCTGTTATAACTGGAGAAATTTTATTTTAATCTCTGCCGTATGTCTCTTCTGTTAAGTTATATGTCTTGTGCCAGGCAGGTAATTCAATATCTGAATGCATATAGCTAAGCATTGAATACACTCAGTAACTTAAAAGTGAGTGGACAAAAAGTGCACTCTAATTACAGATGAAAGATACAATCTATCTAGTACCTGTCACAGTATTCCCATCTCAAGACGTTAAATAATACATGTGACTCATGAGTCCTGACGCAAAGCTAAATAAAACAGTCTGTAATTTCCAAAGCTTAGAGCGCTAAAAACACAAAAACTTGCAAAATATAGATTACAGTGGCCTAATTTTTGGTACGCACTGAGACTTACCAAGGTCCTATACCTTGATTTTAACTTTTTAAGTAAAATGTTTCCAGGTCAGTAGTTACGATTTGTGCCTCGTTAACACCTGGCCAGCCGTAATTTCTGAGTATAAACAAATACAACTAGAATACGGGTAGTCGACAAGCGACTACGTGTATCCGCCGAAATCAGAGTGGGACGGGTGAAGTAAGGCATGGATAGAGTAACAAGGGGAAATATAGTGAGGTGTGATGCATATTAGCATGGATGTCTGCAGCCGAAATGTGATGTAGGTTGTGCCACCTACCACAAAATCCAGAAAGCTATCAAAGTTGTATACAATTGCAAAAAGTCAAACCAGTGCAGAGATATGAGTGATTTTATCCCACGGCAGACAAACAGACGGACGCTGTGCAAAATGGTTGCATGTGGCGCCACAAAGTTTTGCGTATGATAAAGAGCTATGTGAGATCTACACACATGCAAAATTTTGGCCCAATCGGTCACACGGTTCCCGAGATATGGGCTTGGATATCTGCAGCGTAAACGTGAATGTAGGTGGCGCCACCTGCCACAAAATCCAGAATGCTATCCAAGATGTATACACATGCAAAATTTCAGGTGGATAAGTCCAACCAATGCAGAGATATGAGTGATTTTTTCCCAAGGCAGGTGAACAGATGGACACTGTGCAAAAATGGTTGCCGGTGGCGCCACCAGTTTTGCATATGTTATAAAGCTATCCAAGGGCTACATTTGGGCAAAAAAATTTTCCGGATCGGTCAAAGGAGTCCAGAGATATGGGGGATATGTGTGAACACAGATGCACAGATGGACACAGAGCGCAGAGGAAAGGTCAGAGATCAAAACAAAATCGGGGCGCAGCAGTTCACATGTGACCCGAACATAATCCCGGGTTTCGTAAATTTCCGCCCAGCGGTTACGGAGGAGTTCTCCGGAGACCTACGCGGCGGCGGCGGCGGCGTCCAGCTGAAAAACATAGTATCCACAAAACTCTGTTTTGGCGGATACAATTAAGAAATGCGCAAAACAAAGAAAATGTAGATGGCGCTACCACTCTTCCACAGCGAAAAGGGCTTTCTATGATCAATAAGCTTGCCGAATTACAAAAAGGTTCATGCAATTATTCATGAGATATTTTATCTTAAGTATGATTTCCAACATCAACGGCTGAAAATGCTAAAATTTTACTATGTCTACAATTGTTCTGAAGAACTGGCTGGTATTTTCTTTTCTTATGGCATGGTACAATGTTATTTGTGCAGTCGATGCACAATGTTTTAGTTTTTTGGTTGAGTACAAAGTGTTGTTTTGAAGCCGACAACACTATCACAAGTCTGATTTTCTAAGTGCTAAAAACACATAACTCACAGAATATAGGTCACAGTGGTCTCATTTTTGGTATGCTAGGAGACTTGTCAAGAGCCTACTTTAATGTTAAGCTAGAAGTTTCTAGGTCAAACGGTACCGATTTGTGCCTTGTTAACGGACGGACAGACGGACGGCACAACGCACGGACGGACGGATGACAGGCAAAGGGGTGATTGCTATAGCTTAGATGACCTATGGTCAGCTGAGCTTAAAATGTTTTCAGTGTACCAAAGCTTCTAAATACGACTTGCCTTTAAAAAAAGTGGAGTTTTACTTGCATGTTAATCCCACAAGACCAGGCTTAAGCCTGTCATGGTGTAAACGTTTAGTCTGGCAGCAGAACCAGGAAACCTAAATTCAACAAAGGAGAGGAATCGATGGTCCCCCATGCGCTGATCACATGTACATGTCCAATTTTAGACAACATACACAGAGCACAAACCATGTTTATTACACAAAATCCAATAGATGAACAGCACCAACCAGTAGGCCTACTGTTACTGGTCTGCATCAGTTTGTTACAAGTAATATATATATATATATATATATATATATATATATATATATATATATAATAAGGTGATCTTGCTATCATGAATTAATACATTGTTGCTGAGAGCTGTTGTTACAACTGTTTTGTTTTTATGCGCATAAGTACAATGTGACTGTATCAGTTCTGAGCGATTCTGAATACCAACCCGCGGTGAATTCCACAATGTTACTCCAAAAAGAGAATAAAACGGATAAGATAGAAAGCTTAATACATTTTGGAACCCTATAGCGCCATTTTGTCCCTCACACGTAAGCGAGTCACTTTGTCAGAGTGCCATGTCAGTAATGTCTTGAACCTCACTGTAAGGCTCGATGAGTATGCAAATATTTTCGTTATTTTCTTACAACGCTTCATGACCTAAAGATACGCTGCAACTAAACCAGACGAATAGTCAGATATATGTGTGTACTTTCTAACAATACCAAACATATGCGAGAAAATACCGTTGTAACTAAGCATAAGTTCTCCAACAAGTGTTTGCTTCCAACTCATGGGTCCTTATCCCCATGTTCATGCACTGGCCCATTCCCGATCGAGGTGCCCTGAACATTTCATGGGATTCCGTTCCTGTTGTGCGAGTTATGTTGTCAACAAACACACACACGCGCGCGAACGGAAATGAACGCATGTACCTTCCTGGCTAAGGCAATATATATATATATATATATATATATATATATATATATATATATATATATATATATATATATATATATATATATTTGATTTCCGGTCCCACACTGTGGCGTATAATTCCTGATAAAACACGTCTACAGGTTGGAAATTATAGATCGAGGTCAGAACTGAACAATATGCCAGGACTGATAACGCCCCCCCCCCCCCATTCCGGGGTCTGACTGGGGCTACCATTGGTGTCGACTTGAATAGACCCTGTAAAGAACAATATATGTTTATGCCTGTGTTTGTTTTTCTGTTCCACTTAGCTAGTTTACTCAAAACTTGATAAACCGATTTTTTATGAAATCATGCAGAGGGTAAGGGTATTACCCAAGAAGGTAATCTGGATCATCATACGGAACCAGCAACAGGACTTATTTCTAAATGGGGTAACTTTGAACAAGATTATTGTACTTTACGGTAACTACCGTTTTTGCTTCTCATCGCTATCTAGTATTCAAAGATTGAACGATTTAGAAGTTTGAGATATCTAACCTTTCGATTAAACGTAAGCTTTAATAATACTTCAGCTCGTTGGCACTCATCAGATTTCTAAGAATATACAATGTAATTATCCAGTTTTAATGCCTCGCTCAAAAGTTGTGTGTTTCACTAAATAAACACAAGATGGCGCTTATTTGCAAAAGCGACTTACCGAAATTAAAAACGAAGACATATCCAGCGATATGCTGAGGTACCCCAATTGTTGTGTTTAGTAATATAGGAAAGTTTTTTGTATATTTTAAAGGTAATGGGAATTAAATATAATGCAATTATTTTCAGTGAAAATATACTTGTATGCTTAATATTTAAATTGATAACCATATAGAGAGGTCTGTGTTGGAATATGATAATTTTGGGTATTGCTCAATGTGATTTTATGTACTTGAAATCAGGTCAGTGTTCTGTAGATCGCTTACTGTGGTTGCCTCTTTATTCGCGAGGGTTTTAATATCGCGATATTCGCGAATATGAAATGATCGCGAAAATGAAACCCTCGGGAATAAAATGCCCAATCAACTAAGATGAACAAGAGGGGATGGTGTATTTGCAAAAACAGATTAGTCATGCGGTAATCGCATGAGATATATCAACTGTGACACCGGACATAAGTGAATTACTGAACCAAAAATTAGCGAAGTATTGTAGGATTTGTTTCTAAATTTAAAATCAATACAAATACAGCTGTACTTAGAGTGTATAGGTTCTGTTGAATCGCGAAAATGAAACCCTCGCGAAACAAACAAAGTGAAGAAATCGAGAAATATCAGCCTCGCGAATATAAAGCCAACCACAGTTATGTTAGGCCTAATAGCGATTTGAAAATTACATCTTAAACATCATGAAAGATTTAAAATGATATATCCTTTGTCTCTCAGTATATTTGGTTCATGCTTCATACCATGCATTACTACTGATTTGAGTGAAATTAAAACAGGGTAACGTGATCTGAAGTTTTCTTAAAGTTTGAAAATACTATATTACGGTATAAATGTTATCAACTGGGCACGCATTTTTCTGTAAATTCAAATATTTCGTGATTTTTTTTTCAGTAGTGCAGTGTGTGATTAAAAGTCGAGAAATGGTCAAAATACTATACTGAAAATGCATATTTCAAAATTTTCCACACCAAGTGAGAGGGAAACACCCTCCCACACCCATCCTATCGTGCGCTTACGCGCCCTCGAGCTCCCTATGCATTAACAGAATCCGCCCCCCCCCCCACACACACTCACATTTTTCATTAACACTCCAAAAGCCTACAATTAACCTATACATAATTCCTTATTGATTTCATATTCAGATAAGTTAATTTATGTATAGATTTGGTTAAGGATTGCTATTGCTAAGTTTAAATAACTTAAGATTAAATGGTCAGATTATTACCATTTACTTTATTACATTTACTCGGTGTTATTATAGATAGTAACCTCACATGGAACAATCACGTAAGTAATTTGCAGAGCAAAAAAAATCCCATAGTGCGACTTTTATATCTCTTTAATAAGTTTTACCACAACCAAATTTACGTAATTAAGTAAGTTATCCAACCCTTTAATACAAAGTCACATCGATTACTGTTTTACCGGTTATAGGGTGGCTGTGTCAAAGGCAATATTCCCAGAGTACAAAACATTCAAAAGCGTGCCGCCAAAATTGATACAAAAATGCATGAAAAAGAGTTTTTAACTGATCTAATAGCAAAGTTGAAATGGATGACTAAATACACGTTACCGTTACTTTCTGTTATACTACTCGCATTTAAATATTATCGTGGAATAGCTCCATCCTCTTTAATTTACTGTCTTAATTTAACTGAAAATGGTCATAAGTATGCAACTAGAGCTAAATGTCTGCAGAGGTACTTTTGTACTCCCGAAACCAAATACAGGACAGTACAAACCTTCATCGTCATTAACACTGGGAGCTTTTCACTGGAACCGTCTTGTTACTTCTATCTGTGAAGCCAAGTCTGTTCCGTCTTTCAGGAGAATGTTAACACGCACACTCCGGTAAAATAAAATTTTTTATACCTCTTTTACGATTTTACCTGCATGATATTCATCTTAGTGTCGTTTTTATACACAGAGACTTTTTTCCTTGTGATATTTTCAGCTGTGAGCGTATAGACCCATGTGGTTATTAGATATTTTATTATATATGAGTGCCATAAGCAGTAGAAATTCATTATAGGAAGGAAAGTATACCCTAAATTTTCCTTTTGACTACATTAAAAAAAATCCAAAACGAGAAAGGGGGTGTCCCCCTCCCACACCTTCCTCCATCAGGGGTATTTGTCTTCATTCTTTTTCTCTGTACACATACACACATAATATATATATATATATATATATATATATATATTTATCTATTTATTTATATATATATATATATTTATATATATATATATTGTGTGTGTGTGTCTGTAAACGAACATGCAGTCATGATCCCCCTCCCATGGAGCTAAGCTGGAAGAAACACATCTTATTTTATTTATTTTTTTTTCATTTAAGCCTCAGGCTATCAATAAATTTGTTAAGTTAATCCACAGTTAATTGTTTACTAAGAGACTTTTTATATATTAGTAAGCTAAGGTTATAAATGGATAGCTGTGTGATTTGCTCGTTTCAGATAACCTTCAAAACATTCTAGACTGAGAACGCCTCATTTTCATTTCTCATTTCCACGCCTCACCTCCACGTCTCCACGCACCGGTCAGGTGACTATTTCACCTGCCTTCCCTGGTAGCCTGACCAATCCCTATTGCGTGGTCACTTCATGATAACGGAAGCCCTAAAATCACACTTGTTTATGAGTGATGCAAGCCGGCCTTCCAATTAAGCTGCTAACCTGGGTTGGGTGAAAAAAAAAGTATCACCATTTTTTTAGTTAACGTACATGACAGATACAAGCGATTATTTTTAGTTTTCAGTTCATGTCATAAATATGAATATTAAGATCCGGTAATGCTTTTCACAGTATAATAACTTCTCGTTGTTTTTTAACTATGTTAACTGTGCCCTCAATTTTAAGATAAATATTCCCAACACAAAAAGACGAAACCCCACGAACTGCTAACCCAGGATAAGCCGCCCTCCCCTACCCCTTTTCCCCGTATGACTATTTAAGTACTTTTTTTTTTATCAAATCTGGTATCTAAGCATACCGTGAACGTAGACTGGTACCCTGCTCTATTATGGCTCTCAGCCAAGCATAGGCCGAGGGCAGCGGTGCCATAATAGAGCGGGGTACCAGTCTACCCGTGAACGACGAGACGGGGAACCCCCTGGCGGTCCTGACCTACGCCGTGACCTTTAATGATTATTCATGACAACGTGACTGGTTTGCGGTTTGTTTTCACGATCAACCATCCAAGCATTAGGACCGAAAGCCTGAGAGTGAACGCGAGGGGGCAGAAGGGAGGACACGATCAGACCAGGAATTAGGGGCCATGGATTCATATCGTAGTTTGTTGAGCTTGCTGCGAGCTTACCCACGACTGTCAACAGCTATTGGAATATCCGTTTCGTATCTTACATACTATCTGCTGTTTGTCGCTAAGGTAAGATTGCAAACTACACGACCGGCTTATAAGATCCAAACCCATTTCAGATTCCAAAAGGTTCGGCATGTTTGCTGCAGCATGCGGTTCAGCTGCTCACTGACTGACAGTGGGATGAGCAACGGCCAACGCCCATTCTTTGCCTCCGACAAAAATTAATGTTACGTAAGAACCGGCCCCATGTATTGTTCGTGGGCGACTCCATGACGACGCCCATCAATGGGTTTTCATTTTAACTGTGAAAGAAACATCACACTGCTCTTATCACTTTGGGTTATTAATAAAAGCCGACGGGAGGCGTGACAGCTGAGCCCTTAATCCCTTATGTTCCAGAACTGACATGCTGCACCATGATGCTGCACCAGTACTGGCAGTAGCCAATATGTTTCTATTGAAGCTGCGGTTTGCATCATTCCTATCTCGTCGAGAACACTAGGCTGCAAATATCTTGTACAGCTGCTGCACACTTTGGCTACTGGATTTAATAGAACACACTGAGAGCTGTGTTACTCTAAGATCAGCTGCAATAGTGCTGACATATGAATATCAGTTATCATTTATATTGTCAGTTACTTACAAATTTACATTTTTTATTTTATTTCATTATTTTTTTTTAAATTTATGTGGAATATAAATGAAAACATGAAAATGAGATTTAAAAAATAATGAAAAAAATGTTTACTATAATTCTGTAACTCTCTCTCTCTCATTCTGTCTCTCGATCTCTCTCTCTATATATAGATATACATATGTAATAATAATTTTAATGTTTTGTATACAGTAAGTGTTACTTCATGTAAATCAGAATGGTTTCGCGAGTACAGTTCACTCTTTAGTACCAGTGTACTATTTCAAGTTTTCCACACCATGGGAAAGAGAGTGGGTACACTTTTCCTCTACTCCAATCAACACACACACACACATACACACACATGCATTTACATATACATACACACATGTATAATAACATGAACCTGTAAATATCATCGCTGGTACTCATTTTACCGTTCCAATATTCATGTTTTCAGTTTTATGTTAGTGTGTGGTACCTTAATATTTACTTGCATATATACTCTTATGAAGAAAAAAATATATATCTTTTCATCCCGCTCATTCTCTCATTCTGTCCTTACATAAATTATAATATATATAATGATCAGTTTGACGTTCACGTGGACTGTTGGTTTGCTGCTTACCACTGACCGATAAACGTGATACTTGTAATACAAGATAACTCTGGCGGCCTTTGTAACCAAGCATAATACGCTGAGTCATGGTCCGTCTACTTTTGACTTTGTTTGGTACAGATACTGATAACTGCAAGCACAATGTCGAGAACACTGCTGGACTTTGTTCTGTTGGTGTGGCCTTAGGGAAAAGGTTTACCAATTTATCTTGTTGTACCTTGTCCCCTAATCAGCAGCCCAGTCCTCTGAACAAGCATATGCAAGTTGATAACCCAATTCTGGATGGCTGTCAGAGAGAGTGAAATAGTTAAGCATTATAGGTCAAGGTGACGGCACCAGTACGGATGTCCATTTCAGACAATTAAGATCACTGAATCTTCAGAGTGCCTTGTTTTCAATTTAGACATCGTCTATAGGCAAATAAATTGCGAGCTAATGTGTGTTTTTGTTGGAATCCTCAGAATACTCTCCGCATGAGAAATGTGCAGATTACGTTCTTGTTGCTGAACGAAGATTAAAAAAAATTTATAGGTTTCCCTTTTTTTACAAAACCACGATCTTATCTTTTATCTACACCCCTCACGCAGCAGTTATAAATTGAAGTTCTTCCAGACCTCCTTCGTTTTAACTTCTGCTTTGTTTAGCAAGTTTTTCAATGTCTCAACACCATGGTTGGCACAGGGCCAAAAATCCGACAACGAGAGCGGGATGTCATGGATTTAAAACTTGAGTTGGATGCACAATGTGATACCACGTTTCATTGGACTGATTACAATTCTTTGCCCTGTGCTAGTCCTGGTGGTGAAACCCAGAGAATCGTGCTATACAAAGCAGCGGTTAAAGCGAGGGAGATATTAAGCGACTGTAGTGTTTAACCGCTGCTTTAGGAGTGTATCTCACATCTGGCAACAGGGGTGCATTTTAAATCAACATCATATTATACACTTACATGTACGTATCTCCATGGAGACCTTCTTTTGATGGTGTATGTGTCATTTTCCCTTCATTTATTATTTTAATGTTATAAAATGTGATTGTTTATCATATGATGGTTTGTTAGAACTGCTTGTTTATGTTTTACTAAAAAATATAAAAATGAAAAAAAAAAACACGTTTCAAGTAACATGGGCTGATATGACTTTAACTTTATTTTGGGCTAATTTTTTTATGAGACTTCGTTTCGTTCTGAAGAAAATTAAATTTTGAATTGACCGGCGATATATCTAATTTTATTAAAGGGAAAAGTATAAAGCCAAAGTGAAAAAAAAGAAGCTTTTACTGCCTGCGGTAGAAGCATGGAGCCATGGCCGACGTTGTTAGTAATAATTGTTACTGAAAAATTTATCGGCCAAGACCCTCAAAAAAGGCAGAAATTTGCAAATTTTCAGGAAGAACACAAAACTGTGTTTCAGTTCTGAAAAAAATAGATGTTAGCAAATCAAAATTGAGTCCATCATGATATCTTCATAGTTTCTAAGGAAACGAGAGGGAAAAAAAAACACAAATAGCAAAATTACTGACGGCTTTATGCTGATTCATTAAAAAGAATTCTAACAAAAGAGGAGCGGGGATTCCATCGAACAGTTTTATTTGGGTTTGACCTAATGGCTGTTTGTGTGGTATATTGTTGCGAAACGCTTTAATGTGCATGTAGTCATGGTACCGTAACATTTCTTCAACAAAGTCAGCGACCTCAAACAATAATGGACCAAGCCTTTGGGGTATATATGTTAACTCTATTGTGGAACAAACCTCTAACGTACATTGAATTTCTCAATAAGACTGTTGTGTTGCCTGTACCCCTTTATATTCTCTGCGGCAGTAATTATAAACATACAAACCGTGCATTGTTATATGCATATAATTAGACCACTGTTTACATGTCAAAATGTATATAGTCATTCGCCGCTCCTATACCTCAGTTCATGTGCACCCGAATCCATTAAAGGCTTGGCACGCTTGGATATATATAGTAACCTAGCGAATACATATATGTCCATGCAGTTAACTATAGAAATCGGTTAATTATAAGGGGCCTTTTCCGATATCTTTTTACAATAGATAAGCCCTTGAACCTTTTATAAAAAATATATATAGGCCAGAAAACGCTGATCCCACACAAGCTCAAACAGGCTCTTAGGCTTGTTTTTATCCACGTTTATAACATGTGGGACCTCCAAAATTAACCACACGTTCAACAAGGAGATTTAGCGGCAAGTTGGGAGCAGGTCGAGAGTTTTGCAAAGGGCGGTTTGCATCTAATTAACTTTCAGCTTCCGCATGCAACTAACCATGCACCTTGGGTAACATGTTCCCCCCCCCCCCCCCCCCCCCAATTTTTCTACATTCAGTGATTGGCGCATCGGAGGCATTACAAGAAATTTTCTTGACACGAATTGCCTACACTGTTAAAAGTTGCACGTAAAATAACGGTGCTTTGCACCGGCAGCAAAGTTGACAGTGCAATGCACCGTTATTTTACGTGCAAAGAAATAACGCAGTGCGTTAAATAACGTCGCATTGCACCGTAATTTTACAGCGCTTTTGGACGTAAATAAACGGTGCTTAGCCACGGGAAATAACGGGCATCTGTTATTTTACGGGACAATATGCCGTTATTTTACAGTGCTAAGAGACGTGAATAAACAGTGATTTAAACTGGAATCAGGGCATTACCCCGTTATTTCACGGTGCTTTGATATGTAGAATAACAAAACATTGTTACTTTATAATAAATAACAGTGCTTTGCACTTGGAGCTATACACTGTTACAGGTTTCCATAATCTTTCTCAAAACGTTTCTGTCTTGTCACTCCGGACGAACCCTTTATTTGTATCTGTGTACTTCAGGTTTCTCATAACATGTTTTTTAGATTTTACCAGTAAAGATATTACGAACGAAGTCAGACCTCCTTATGATGATAGAGTTGTAACTTTCTGTTTGACAGTCAAGTGTCCCGAAAATCAAATCAGGATATCCACAGAGGGAAATGCATCTTGGCTAATTTGGGAAATGGCATTAAGAATGCATGCTCACACATAAAATCACACCACTTCTTTATTGTATGAAATATTCAACAGATCATCAACATGTACAACACGTATACTTAATGTATATAGTTATTCAGATTATACTGATCTTCCAAAAGGCATCATTAGGAAGCAAACATATTTAAACATGTTGACCACACTGCATGGCAGTTAAATCGTCTCCAACTAAACATATAAAATTTGGCAATTAGTGCAATATTATTATGATTACTATTATGAATGCTGTGTGTTATCTCATTAAGGTTGCTGATCTTTTTAACAATGGGGCCCAAATCTATTTATAATGTATCTTTGAAAAATAGATAAAAGTGCATCAATAAATTTATAGTGTTGTAAATTAATGGTATCTTTAAAGTAAAAGATGGTCAGAACACAAGTCAAACAATTGAAATGGATTTAACTTATATGTCACTAAATCTTTCTACAGTAAAGGCATCTACTTTGTGTGAAGCTTCTGATAATGAATTCCAAAATAAAGGTCCTTGGTAAATAAATGATTTTTGCATCAATTAAATTCGAACTGGAGGGAGTTGAAGAGAATGCCTACACTGTAACAAGGGTGCAAATGTAAACGTTATTCCATAAAAATAATAAGATAATCACCTGATTTAATTAAGGTACTTAAACACAAGAATATTAAAAGTGAAATAGTCGTTAACTGATATTTCCTATATTGTTGATAAGTTATAGAGGAAAATGCAGCATTAAAACATTAAATCTGATCAACCAGCTCTATTGACAGTGGGAGGGCAGTTGGAGGTGCATTCAGTTACCCCAAAATCAAGAAACCTGAAGGTCTTTTTAGTCCCTTGGGATACTCCTGGGTAAATATCCAAAATGACGCATAGCAAGCCTCCAGTGGAAGTAGAAATAACTTGCATGGGTTGACAGTTTCTGGCCATCCACCATATGTTACAATGATGTTACAGTCCCCATCTTGAACATTCACAGGTGTTGGAGATCTCATTCCCTGCATACAAAATAATAAACAGAAAAGAGAGATTGTAAATGTAAGAAACATGAGAGAAATATGCAAGAATAGATTCAGTGCAATTATCCCTTTAATTTTTATATTTTTTTTAGATTTTTTTCAAAGTCTGACGCTCCATCAATTTACATTACAGAAAATTAACTTTTGTTCTTTCTTCACAAAATTTTAACAATAACTACAAAAATAGTTTTCTTATGGTCAATGGGAACCTTTAGAAGTGAAAATTATTATACATTATTATATCAAATATATCTTTACATTTACATTACAGACAATAACTGGCCAAGATTTTGTTCTATCTCCACAAAAAATTAACAATTTCAACATTTTTCTTTATATATGTATTTACTTAAAAAAGGTTAAAACTATCTTTAATACTTGCTGAATATATTAACACAAATATAATAGTTTTGAAAGAATTACCTCTCCTTCATCTGCAATCCCATATTATCCTTGCATTCTCCAAACAGTGAAGGCAGTATCCTGTATATAGGAGCTTTGCTTCTACAAATACAAATACACAGACAATGCATGCATATATATATATATATATATATATATATATATATATATATATAAATGTGATACGAATCAGTTTTAAAATCATACTCAATGACTGAAAGTTGATCGATTAATAATTTTTTTTTTTCATTTTATGTGCCATATTATTAAAATAAAATCTGTTGTATAGATACCTAAATATTGACAGAGTAACTTAAGCATAGCATGTACATCACACTGAAAGGTCAAGACTATACTTGTTAATACTTATACACTGCATAAGGATAACATTAATACTGTTTCCTGTTAAGTGCCCATCTTTCTAACATCTATGAGAGAGTTAGAATATTTCATTGGAATAAAGAGACTTCTTTTGAATGTGCATACCTGATCGTATATGAAAGGTTATGGAAAAAAATACATGATTTGATGATTTAATTATGAAATGTCCTTTTTCCACAATGATTTCTACAGACAATAGACCTGACAATGTATTTTTAAAGGCACAAATGAAAGTATGTGTAAATATGAAGTAATTAACAGAAAGGCTATGGGCCTGGATTTTATTTATTGTAACTGTAAATAATTATATTATGAATATTTGATAACCAGAATATCTGCAATGTTTTATAGGGAGTAAACATGTTCCAAACTGCATAAAATTAAAAAAATAGCCAATAATCAGCAGGTTTGACAAATGACACTGTAAGGTTAGAGATGGTCAGGTTAGCGTGGCACAGCTCCATCAAGCAGCAAGCCAAAAAGTTTATTAGAATAAAAATGAATGAAGAGAATGAGAAACAGGCACGCGAATTTAGGTCAGCATCACTGCTAATGTTCAATATGTAAGATACTTGTTTCACGGATTATTAAACTCATCAGCTTATTCAAATTGCCATGGACTTAACAAAAGAAAATATGATCAAATTCAAACTTACCTTGGTGTACCTTTTCTGCAATGTTCTCTTCTAGGAATTTGCCCTGCAACTGCTTGCCAGTGTAGTTGTGCACCTTGCACATCTTGCATTTGTACTTTGTTCACAGCTCTAAGTTTGGTAAGGCGTGGAACATTTACGTCATCTTTCCTCTTAATCATTGATGCAAGTATGGCTCTCTGAACACCTGCACAAGTAGAACAAATTCTAGGAGTATATAAAAACAGAACTGATAAACATGTAACCAACAAAAGACAATCTCAGCACCAGGCATATTAATAATATTTACAAAGTAAGTGCAGGTATATAAATTAATAAACAAAAGTGCTATATTGCATATAAAAATGGTAAATATTGGGTCAACAAATGTTTTTACTCAGTGTATAAACAGAAAGGTGCAAAAACAGCATCACATGTGTACGAGGACTTATAAATAGGAAGCAATATATGCAGTACAGTCTTTATATTACAAAATGATGTAACATTTGTAATTGCATTTTCATATACTAGCTATTATAATATAACAAGGGCTACAGGCATAATGCAAACCTGCGTAATCTTTCCGGGTTCCCTGATGATAAACTTGACTATTATTTGAAAAGTTATTATTTTTTAAGGTGTGACAAGTACATGTATAAAGCAAGTACTACCAATTTTGAATCTTAGTTTAAGTATAAATGCGCTCAGTCTGATGCATACTGATGGATGAGATGTGGTATACCCCATTACAAAGGCCTATATGTGAGTGAGGAGGTGTCAAAAACCCCATCCAACCCACATTATGAATGGAAATTGCAACCCTGTACAACAGAGTTGGGGGGGGGGGGGGGGGGGTCTCTCGCAAATTTTCAGTTGAACAAACCTGGACATTACAGATGGTTTCACAATTTGTTGGGGGGGGGGGGGGTCAATGAGCTATGTTTTCCAACAAAAGTTCAATAAAAACTTTAGTACTGGTATCAGTGAACGACAGTGACAGAGGTGGTGTCTTCCCTCTTGCTCAAATGACTTACAGTCAGCTGAGCTAAAAAGGCAGTATATTATTATGTGATGTTTAAAATTACATAATTCCTATTCTTAAGAAATAGGAAAGTTGCCATGATGGTATCCAAATCTTCTTTGAATTTGCCACACTGATGGAAATGCTTGACCATTATCTGAAAACATAAACAGTATTTGGCTGTGCCTTAGCAGCCTTAATTTTTAGGCTCTCTCTCCCCCTCTTTCTCAAAAAGATTGGCTAAAATGTTAGCACTTTGGCTAGCATTGTATGTTTTTTTTTCTTCTAAAACATGTTAAGAAATTTAGGAAATTGTCTCAAAGCTGTTAATTATTTGTTTGGTCTGTGTTTACTCTCTGTTTAAGCATCTGTTAAAAATATTTAAAAAAAATAAAGGGACTTTGATTTCTTAATTTCTCTGGTTGACATGTAAGTGGGAAAACCTTATTCAAGGCCTCATTTAAAATCTAGTAAATAAATAATTCAAACCTGTTTTCAGTGGTGCCTTTACCAATATTTCACCTTTAAGGGATGGATATATATATATATATATATATATATGCGTGTATATTTATACCATTCATGCATGATATACACCCAGACATGGCCAGGTGTGTGTGTTTGTGGGTCGGGGGGGGGGGGGGGGGGGGTTGCTTCCTTTTTCCTAATTGGCAATTCCCTGAAACTAAAAAAGACTTAATCATTAATGATAAACATTGGCATCAATGCAGGGAATGGGGGTTATATATCCCCCCCCCCCACTTTTTTAACAAGGGGGGATTAGTCAATGTAATCATCCCCAACAATGATATAAAGCAAGTAACAATTAATTTTATTTATTGGACATGTAATATATTAATAATTAGAAAACTTGACTTTGTTTCCATTTCTGAGTTAACTGAAATATAAGGTTATCTAATAATCTAAACATGGTTTAGAGTTGACATTTAATGGAAACATAAAACCTGCACTTAATTAATATAAAATATCAACATCACACAAATGTCACACATTATAAAAGGTGTATATATATATAATATATATACACATATACACATAATATATATTTCCAACTCAATCACTCTTCTACCCCTGCCAGTGACAGTTCCCCCCCCCCCCCCCCCCTCTTCTACCCCTGCCAGTGACAGTCCCCCCCCCCCCCCACCAACTGAGGGAACACATGAACGAGACTGGCCTCGTACCACTATACCATTACCAACGTACACTATTACACAGTATTAGAATAACAACTAACACAGTAAACAGATTTATGCCTACATATTAAAGAAGAACATTTTACCAATGAAGATGCTGGGTAACTTCTGTGACTTTCAGCAGCCAGCAGACGGACAAAAATGGCTTCTCTTCCCGCCGTGGAGTCAAAAGATCCAGGATGTTGACGTCATGAGTGGCCCCGCTGATCACATGACGCGCGGTTTATTTCATCTGTACCGTCTGCTTTACACACGTGTCACACCATTTTCACAGAAGCTCATCATTTGACGTTGCATTTGCGCGTTATTCAACGCACAAGAGCGTCTACATTGCAAAGCGGCGTAAATTTACAGTCTTATGCGCCGTTATTTTACGGCAATTTTTAACAGTGTACAGTTTATTAATATAAGTCAGATAAAGCCAGAAATCACCCAAATATTTAAAAAAAGGTTATAGCTGGATATAGCTGGCTTTGAATACAGTTAGCGATGACTGTCAGACGAAAGCAGCCGATGATTGATTGTTCTGTACCTGCTCCAGTGATTACTTATCCATCATCTGAGTGATGCGTCACCATTCCGAGAACACCGACACACTTTCGTACACAACACCATGCAGACGGTATCAATCGTCATCACCACCATGTTAAGACTCGATGAATCACGTGGTTTTTGCATTCAGATCTGGGATCACACGCATCAAGAGATTACGCTCAAGTTGTCGCTTCTTCCCGCCTGCCATGCTGTCTGACAGAATGTGCTATTCTCCATAAACATGCATATATATCACTCCTCCGCATGCCCGTACTTAATAGTATATTTGAAAGATTACGTCATATAATAAAAACGACCAAGCATTGATATAATCGATTAATCGGAATGTACAGCTCTATATAGCTTTTACAGTGACACAGTCTGGTCCTTGACCTCTAGTAAGGTGATCACCCTTCCGCCAGACGTCGGTTTCTACTCAAAGCGAACTTCTTCCGTTAAGACACTGTGGGACGGCCGGGGCTAATCTTAACTGTCAAACTTATAAAATCACATTGGTTACATTTCCAGGAAACACATTCTGTTTACATTTAACCTGCGCATGCTTGGAAAATATTATTTATTCCATGAAGTTCTTACAATAAAATCGTCAATGTTTATGTATATTGGCTTTACACAATTCTAACCCAACTTAAACTTAACCGTACAGTATCCTCTTACCTAAATTTATTCCTACCCCATATGTGCTTTTATGTAGAAGCCAGTGCATTGTGGGTCGTAGATTCCAAAGCCCACAGACCCTAACCAGTAGAGTCGTTCTCTTGTGATTTAGATTCTGTGCAGTCTGCAGTAGCGCGGGAGATTCCCCACATGTACAAGTACCTGTTTTGATATTAAGTACTTTGATATTAATGTATAGGTTCGCTCCCTTGTGAATATATTGCTTCGTGTTTGATCATATACAGCCGCGACTCGACATTCCGACCCCAAAGAATCCGGAAACCTTGCAATCCGACAGTATTTCGTAAAAAAAAAAAGTAAAAAAATCGAACGGGACCCATAGAAATTAGCCTTGACAAACGGCCAGCCTTGGATTCCGACTCCGACATGACATTTCGCGACACAAACAAGGATACCGACGTATTTTCAGACTTGTCAAGGCTAATTTCAGCAGGTCCCGTTCGTTTTTTTTTTTTTGTTTTTTTTTTTTACAAAATACCGTCGGATTGCAAGGTTTTCTGATTTGTAAGGGTCGGAATGCCAAGTTGCGACTGTATCTTCATAATGTTCCCAGTTAAAGATGAAGCGTAGGCCTATCTATAAACGCAAGCTACTGACGATCTTTATGAAAAATGCACAAATGAATTCTGCACAAGTAGGTCAGCTGTTACAGGGAAAAGTTGCATGTGTTGGGGTGAATCGTTATAGCGCCAGAGTGCGGACGTGCCGGTTGGCGGGAGGATTGCGGCACGACCAGTTGTCGAGCTTGGCCGATCGTGAGAATCGGTTGTATACTTCCATGGATGATTCCGCCCCCAACTATATATGAATCCCTGCCCCCGCCGCCATCACCCGTATGTGGTCCATGATTGGCCGTGGGAAACCCTCATATTCCCTGATCTTGTCCCCGTGAAACCGTATCAAGGCCGTGACGCCCTTGGTGACCGTCGGGGTCCGCCAAAAAGAGCGCGTTTGATGTACTAATACCGCGAAAACCTTCGCTGACAGCCTGACCACGATAAAAGAAATGTGTGTTTCCCACGGATTGTCCGTGAGCAGTCCATCTCGGACCGTCCGTCGAGGTCCGTGCCCTAATCCGTGACAGTGTGACCTATAGCTTTAACAGAGACTTGGATATATATAGCCTATAATGAAGGTATTTCCTATCTTGTGCTCGCTTATGCCAAATTATTTTTTTTGTATGATAGTAAACTCTTTTCTCAATTCGCACTGGTTATAAACCTACAGAAAAGAAACAACTTGGTCGGCCATATCTTTTGAGCACCACCAAGTTTTAGGTGCAGACGATATAGCTAGAGGTTTTCAGACTGCTATCATCCGTAATATACACGTTTCAGTGGTTCTGAGTATATCTACTACAGGTGGATAATAATTTAACATGAGCAAGCCAAAATAGCAGTTCCATTTACCCTGCTATCACCCCTTAGCCTTTCCCATCCATTTTTGCCGCGCTTTTGCTTATGTTGTCAAAAAGGTCTAAAACAAGTCTCACCAAATCTCATGACAACGCATAAATTCATACGCAACACAGACAACATGTGAGAACGTCGACATACATGAGATGTGTTGAGACATTTTAGATCTGCTCAAAATATTTCGTTTAGTCGCAAGTAAACGCCAAGAATATGCAAAAAAAAAAAAAACAAACAAAATAAAAAAATTTATAATGGTAAGAAACGTTAAGAATCTCACAACAACAAAAAAATATTAAAAAAAAAACAGCAAAACACAAGACGCTGGTTATTTCGCGCTCACACAAAGAAAAAACGCTTAAGTTCGCATGCGGAAACGTGCCTCTGTTGCGTCCAGTGGCCCTGCACTTAGTGTGAGGGCGCCCTATAAGTGTATGTCCTCCCCATGTAAGCATCGAAGACTTATTTATAGAGCACGCACGTTCGAGGATGTCATCTTCTTATCATAATCGCATGCCTTGTGAATATATTTAGTTTTATAGGTTGGATATTCATCAAAGCTTTAAATAATTACTCTTATTTTTGGAAGACTTGCCCTCTTGATTATTATGTTTATATGGATCTTATCAGCTGGACAGATGAATTCTTCTGGTACTTATGATCAACTTCACTTTTACTTAGTAAATTCTTCAAAAAAATTAATTTGTTAATGTATTTGTTCAGACATTTTTTTCAAGCCAAGTGGTTTGCAGGCGTCATTATGCAAATGGAGTTATCAGCTCACAGAGATATTGTGAAGGGAGTAAGCCCTGTGTTTTGGGATATTTTTGCACCTTTGAAGCAAGATAATTCTAGTTATGAAAGTGAATTTGATGTCATATTAGTCAACTTTGGTATGATTTATATAATATGGCACATTTTTCTCAAGTTGACTCATTAATCATTCTGGAAACTTATTTTCTTGGAGATCACATTAAGAAAAGTAAGGGATGAACCGTCCTAACTTCACTTTTCTCCTTAGCTAGTATAATAACGTAGCAAAGTAACGCTTTCATTTCTCCCGGCAGAGCTTACATGTTACTGCCAGTTTTTTATATATATCTGTTATTTTTCAACATTTGATTTATATCTGATAATTATATATATATATATATATATATATATATATATATATATATATATATATATTTATATATTGATTTTCAAGAATATATTATTCTGATTTCATCAAAACTTAAAAGAGGCCAGGAGAGAATTGTCAGTCTGATTGTCATCTCAGTGTGTATACTGTAAAGCCTCTTATAAAGACCAGCATTGATTTAGTGACCACCTCAAAATAATGACTACTTGTTCACAGTACTGATTCTTTTTTTGCTACTTATGTGAAACCTTGCTTAGGTGACCACTCGAAAATGTGACCTCTTTATTGAGGTCCCATTTGTGGTCATAATTTCAAGGCTTTACTGTACCACTCAAATGTTTTTTCATTTTTGCAGCATCCAAGAATAGCAGGAAACCCTAAGATAAAGAAATTCCTGCTACAACATTGTGGAGAATTGAAGAGGAGGTTCTGGCCGACCATCTGGTGTATAGAGACAAGAGGACAGACCATCATCAGAGCCCTTCTGAAAAGTTCTCCCTCGGTCCTGTATGAAAGGTTAGATCTCAAGTCCTCTAACTAGGTTTTTTTTAGCTCAGATGACTGTAACCTTTGGACCTAGAAACTTCTAACTGTACATCCATGGAGGTCCTAGACAAATCTCCTTGGAAACCTGACATTAAGTTATGTTGACATATATTTTGCAAACAGCAGGCTGAAAACATGATTTTGAGAAACCAGTCAGTTAGATGGCTACAAATTGTATCCACTTAGCCTAGAATCTTCTAACTTTACACCTTTTGAGGACAATGAAAAATATCCTTGGAAACCTGAAATTAGGTCACTGTGACCTTTATCCTCGGAGCAATTGGGCTCAAAGGTACCCCCTGAATAATTAAAATCAAATGCTCTAGTATCTGAATAACTAATGCATTGATTGCCATGATTCTTTCCATGTATCTTGACCATGGAGTGTTTCATAATTTCCTGAAGACTGGTGGTGCCACCTGTATTTTTTCTAATTTTTACACATTTTTTCTTTGATTTTTAGACCTTCAGATGAAGGAGTCAGGCTGTTCACAAGGTACAAATCATAACCATTGGACCTAGAAACTTCTTACTCTACATCCAGGGAGGTCCTAGGAAAATCTCCTTGGAAACCTGAAATTAGGTCATTGTGACCTATATTTTGTGAACAATAGGCTGAAAACTTTACTTTTAGCAACCTGAAATCAGATGATTAATTGTATCTGCTAGCCCTAGAATGTTCCAAGGTAATATACAGGGAAGTCTTCCATGGAAACCTGAAATTAGGTCATTGTGACCTGTATTACTGGCCAAAAACATTTAAAGCACCCAGACAGTGAGACAGGGTACCAAACTTTACTGTTGGACCTAAAATCTTTTGTCTTGATATCCAGGGATATCATTAAAAAATGTGCATGGTCATATTAAGCTCAGCTGACTGCATATAAGAAGGATAGATTTAATGAGAATCGCTAGACATATTATCATGAAATATTTTCTTCTTGTTGATTTTGAAAAAAACTTTAATTGCTACAGTTGCATGGGGATACCACCTACAAAATATGGCATTCAGATGATGAAATTCTTTTTGTGAATGTCTTCCTAGTCAGCTGAGCATCATAACCCTTTGGCCACTTGTTATTTATTTGCATTACCATATAAGGAGAATGATTCTTTCATACTTTATTTGACTTTCAGTTATGCCGAATTTATATTTAAAGTTACTTCTGGTTCAATATTATTGACTGACTGTCATGGGTTGGAAGCCTCTTAGATTAAATTCACCATAGAGGCAATGGGATTGTTTTAGGGGTAACAGTCAAAACTTATTGATTAACTTGTGAGGCTCTTGACTGGTAATTTTATTAATCTTAACTGACTGAATACTAGTATGTGAATGCTCTTTTGTGTTAATCTTCTTAAATTTCCTTATTAGCTAGTCAATTTAGAACTTTATTTAATGTCCTGACTTTGTACTTTTCAGGGAGGTTTTACGAACTCCAGATGGAGGTCAGTTTGCCCTTGACTGGGTGGACTGTCCAGCCAAGGGAATCCATAGCAAACAGACCCAGCCTATAGTCCTCATTCTTCCAGGTCTCACAGGTAAGTTATCCTCTGGGTATTACAGGTAAGTTATCCTCTATGTATGACAGGAAAGTTATCCTCTGTGTAGTACAGGTAAGTTATCATCTATGTATTTATTACAGCCTGTCTAACAATATCTACAAAGTTCATTTATAATACATTTTATTGAATATTCTGTAGCAACTCATCAATAACTTTCTTGAAAATTAAACTCATCAACCCCTATAAGTGTTCCACTCTACGGGGGGAGGCTTAATAAACCTCATCTAATACAAACAGTATTTCCTCGAGCTAGCTTAGGGTAATTTAATTTTATGAAATACTGTATATCATATACTAACGTTGTAACTGGAAGCAGGTTGCCAGTAAGGTTGGCAGGTTGATTATTGATTATTTCTTTTTTTTTTGCCAGTATTTTACAGACTGGTGAATGTTATCAAGTAATACTGACATCTGTCTTTGATATTGCAGGGAGCAGTAATGAGAGTTATGTTCGTCATCTGGCGCTGCAGGCAGTGTCATCAAACTACAGGTACGAACAATCCCTTCTGATCAATTTATTGTGTAGTTGGGCCTTAGATATCACCACCAGATAATTTGTTAGTCATCAGATCCCTGCCAGATTGTAATAAAAATATTAAAGTAAACAGAAGTCTTGAAATACAGGAATATCACACTAACACAACCACATGTTGGGCCAGTCAAAGTGGTCATAGGGGAGAGGGGTGGGGTTCATGTCAGTGGGAGGTTTTTATGATGTTTTACATTATTCCAGGACCAAAAAATGTGGTTGTTCTAGTGGGATGGTCATGACAGCGGGGTGGTCCTCAGGAGAGATTTCACTGATAAGAATCAGACAACTGCTTCATTTTAAAAAGGAAGGACTGAAATAAAGTGTGCGGATAAAACCAATGAAACAGTGTTTCATTTACCGAAATGGTCACACTTTGATGAATTCCTTGGTTCAAACCAACATCATTACTGAACCATTGGTAAGACAATACTGGGGTGGTCAGACTTTCAGGCAAGCAGTTGTATGCAATCTGGGTATGATTAGGGCTCTCAGTCTTATACCAGTGTATAATTTAACTTCCTCCCTTTTCAACTTTTTCTACTTATATTCTGAGTTTTTACAGTACACACATTTTCAGAACATTTTGGTCATATAAAAGATCATAATTTTAATTAATTATTGTGTATCATATTAAATACAGATAAAGATTATTCAAAATATTAGGCATGTTATTTCCTAAAAGGGTGACAATCTCTTATCAGAATTTATGTGTTTAGTTACTTTTATTTGCATAACCAAACATTTTTGCCATCTTTTTCTCACAAAGATGGAAATGTATAAATGAAATAAAAAGTTGGAAACCATTTTAAAATACATAGTTTGTGTTTTATGACTTTTAATAATACAAGGGAGAAACTTTTATTTCCAGAATCTAGACTGAAGTGACTCTGGAAATATAATGCTTGAATGGTTTATAGCATAGTATCAACCGAACTGGTAGTTGTATTCATCAACTGGGAATAGCTGAAATGGATTTGAATTGAAAAGTGCCCCATAGTTTGGAGAAACTTTTAAGTCATAATTTATATAAATTATTGCTGCAATATTTTTAAAAGCAAAATTAATGTACATAGAGATAACCGTATACTGCTGCAAACAGTGACTTGCAGAAAATACTTACAATAAATTAAATTACCTTGTGCCAGGATATATATGCAGAAAAATGTATTAAAATATTTACACATGCATACTAAATAATAAAATTTTTGAATTCTAATGAAACTTTATCATTTCAGGGCTGTGGTTTTCAATAACCGAGGAAATGGCGGTGTTAAACTACTGGTAAGTCTATTACACGTGTATAATTATAATATTCTGTGAGTTGTCATGATGTTACCGGTATTCAAAGTTATATAGGGTATTTCACCTGTTCTTCTGCTACCACAACAGTTTTAGACATAAAATTCTAATATATTTCTGACAAAAGCAGTTGATTTTGGGTTTCCCCTCCAGTGGAATCATTGTTTTTTTTACACCCAAGATATGAACATGTATGTCTCTGCTGGTGGCATGGGAGGAGCTGAATTGACACTGATTTTATGTCATCAATGGTTTTTAAAGAAGCACTAATGTAGTATTATTAAATTTCCTCCTTCCCTTTCCTGTGGGAAATGCTAATATTTGGCTCCGTATGAGACATTTGAGAAACTTTTCTCTATAAACATTGTGATATATATATATATATATATATATATATATATATATATATATATATATATATATGATCTTAACATTTGTATATATATTTATATGTGTATGGTTTAACCTAGAAAAATATTACCCCCCAAAAAGATGCTGACAAACCTATTGGTCTGGTGTATGTTAAGATTTTATTAATTGAATAATTGGACAATTTTGACTGTCTGCCAATATAATGCTTATAACATTGAAGATTTTACTTTGATAATTTTAGTTGAAGTGAAAAATTTGACAATATTATATGTTAACAGACTTTTCACACATATAATGCTTGTAACAATAAAGATCTCACCCTAATAAACATAAAGGGATTGATTTGATAATTTTATATGTTAACAGACTGGCCGTACATATAATGCTTGTAACATTGAAGATTTGACGCTGGTTGTAAACCACATCAAGGCCAGGTATCCAAAAGCTCCAGTCATGGGGACCGGAATCTCCATGGGCGGGTGAGTGTATTTAGTTTTAAAGGGACCTATTCACGTAGCAGGGATATTATAGGGAAATTCACATACCAGGTATGTCAAATATACATGAAATTGGTGTATTCTTTATAGCGCGCATGCCACCTTGTTGTCATACCGCACAATTTCACAAAACGATATTTTTCTAGCTTCGAACAGGTTTTCTTCCAAGTTCCTTCTTTTTCATTCTTCTCCTTGTTTCGAAAGTATTGCATGTGCATCTTATTATGGTAAATAGACTCACATGGACTGTGTTTATTCACATGGAACCATAGCAACATATATAACAGGTGGAAATGGAGATATTTAGCTCATGTGATGGGTTGGTTTCGCTGGGAAACTTTTGTATACAGCCAAAATGATGTAGGAAATAAGTTGGATTATACATATATAATTGCAAATGAAATAACCTTTAAGCTATGATCCTTTTTACAAAGTAGCGATTTTAGTCATGGTATGTGGTTAAATTAGCCACATTTTTTTCCTTTTATGTTGATGTGTTTGCAATATAAAAAAAAATATATATATTATTGGTGTGTTTATTACTCATTTATATTGATGATTGGTTGTTTTCTTTCATAAGTGTTTAAATTGAATGCCTTTTTTGCATAATTGATCACAAAAAACTTATGTGTGCACATCCAAAGAAATATTATCCTGATGAAATGTTCTTATTCTGTCAAAGATATAATAAAGATGGGCACAAAACAGTGAACAGCATTGAATTTTAACGTTGTATAATGAATAAGTGTCAGCAACCTGGCCATTACCCTGACCTTTCAGCAGGATGTACAAGGTAGACTGAATTCACTTGATCAATATTTTAGGTATAATTCTTTACATCATATTTTGCAATAATTTAGCTTTTACATATAATATTCAATAAATTATCTATCATTGGTTGTATTATTTCACAACTGATTACTACCCCTAATATATATATATATTTATTTATATAATATTTACCATTTTGTGGGGTTTGAAAATCCCATACCCTGAAAAACTCGTGCATTTTAAAATTTTAGATTACAGATCTTCAGAAGTCACTATTTTTTTCTTTTTTAGAGATACTCTGTTTTCATGTGGGTTCTACCCCCACAGATGCCTACAAACAAATCATCTGAAACTGCAAGACGGATCTCACTTAAATTGGGCATTGTTACAGGGTCATTTAGTGGTGCCATCTGGCTTCATTTTCATGCGGTGCCCAGTCAAGCGTTTGCTTTGGGTGAAAATCACACATACTAGTATTCCAGGAGAAGTTTGACGTATTGGAATGAAATTGTGCAATGTTCATCCATTTTTGATAGCTTTTCTCATACACAAGATTGGTAGCACCACATACATTAAGTACAATCTTGTTTTCATAGAATACATCTATGCTTATATCTCAGGAGTGGTTCAGTGTGTTGGCCTTAAATTGTTGCATGTCCATAGATCCTGGATAGTATTTTCTCATATTCAAGGCTGGTGGCACCACCTACAATTGCTTTTGCATGATAGCCATCTGTGCATATATTATTCAGGCTGTATAAAAAAAAACAGGAAATTTCATAATAACATGAAAGTCAATGTCATGTTGATAACTCCTTTCTCATGCTCTAGATGATGCTAACATATTCTTAGTAGTAAGTATAGGAAATAATCTGGGAAGTGATAATTTCACTTTTCCCTCTTGCCATTAAAATGCTTATATCCTAACATTAAAGCTAGTAGTAATTCCCACATTTTACAATCAAATTCAACCCTTGTTTATTAAATGATCTTTCATGGCATATAGAGCCTTGAGGATCATCATAATATGCCTCTCACTATTGGCCAGCTCTCATCCAATCACATCTTTCTATTGAATGATAAGGTCATTTTATATAGTGCTTTATGATTGTACTTATGTGGGGCAAGTTTCCCCTGAATGCATTCATCTGTTTATGTTTCATTTATATATATATATATATATATATATATATATATATATATATATATATATATATATATATATATATATATATATATAAAATTATATATTAAATATTAAGACTGATGGGGCCACCTGTATTTTTCTCTTTTATGTGCATTTTCCCCTATATTTTGGGACTGCCAAATTATATTGATAATATTATATTCTTAAATGTGATTTCATCTGTGTCCTGAAACCTTGTGTGTTTATTAATGCTCTGTTTGAATAAGCAGATGCTCTATATAAATCACCCTGTCTGTCATCTGTTCTTCACATATGTTTGCTGATGATAGCTCCAGTGTGGATTGACATATAGATTTCAAACTTGACTTATATATGGCCCACCTCTAATGCAAGAACTGTATAGATTTTTGGGTCATGAGGTCAAAGGTCAAGATCACAGGACCCACTTATTCTGAAAGATTGTGGATGAATTTTAAGCTAAATTTTTCATCCCAAACCTTCCATCTTCCATATATTACTCATCTGCCAACAGTGAAAGAAACTTGTGCATTTATGGGTAACAAGGTCAAAGATCAAGTTTACAGGGGCCATCAGTCCACATATTAGTTTTCAACAGTTTGGATAAAAATATTGGTTTCAAACTTGATTTATATATGGCACACCACTAAAGTAAGAACTTCCGGGCCATGAGATCAAAGGTCAAGGTCAGAGGACCCACCACTTTAGTAAGATTGTGGATGCGTTTAAAGCCAAATTTTCATTGCAAACCTTCTGTCTTCCACATGTGATGCACCTGCCAGTAGGTGTAGTTTCCTTTTGATTTTGGGGTCTCTAGGTCAAAGGTCAAGGTCACAAGGCCCATACATTCACAAATTCGTTAAAAAATGATTACTCCGGTTTTGGAAGATAGGTTTGCTTCAAACTGAACAAAGGACCCATATTTTGGAAAGCTCATAAACATATCCTTACAGACAAATTCAGCTGAGCGGTGAGATTCATGGGTATTTATATATATATATATATATATATATATATAATATATATATATATATATATATATATATATATATATATATACACACATATTATTTTGTCATACAGCAGTGACCATTATTATTTGAACTACAAACTGTGGTGCTTTAAAAGGCGGCACCTCTTCCTTAACTTATTCTTTTTTTTTGTCATGTACTTGTCACCCCTAACTTAACGTGAAAACTTTACAACGGATATATCCTATAAAACAATAGGATGGGTTAACGCTCGCCACTTGATTTCATTAATCAAGAAATTAGATCCCGGCCATTACAGGTGACATTCCAGGTTCTTTTAAGGACGTGTATTAAAATACCAGACAATCATACACCCAGATCAATAGAAACTATGAGACATCAGGTTAAATTCACAATATAATTCAAGACAATACTTACAAAGATGTAGATGTGTGTGTGTGCGTTGATGTGTCAATACGACAGTCCTTCACATTAAAATTACAGGATATTTTTACTGAGTCCGTGGTTTGTATAAAAACCAATAAAGTCCAGTTCCTTCAGAGATCTCTGGTTACTGTTTTGTGTAGAATCTAGCGTATGGTTAGCAGCATATAGTCTTTCTGAGTTTAGCGATCTTCAACTGATCTTGCTTGTCAGCGACCCGGGTAGGTTTACGATCACATGAATGCAATAGCGCCCTTTGTTTACGTTGAGCTTAGAGTCCTTGACCTTGCTCGTGTAGCAATGGGTTCACGGCTTACGGCGGTTATGTTTCTAGGTCAAGCTGAACTAGGCCGGCAGGTGACAAACGCTCTCTCACTTTATCGCCAATACGAAGCTCTGTCGGCAGCACGGCTGAGTTCTCATGAGCTGGGTCTTTGCCTCATGTAGAAGCTTGCTTCTATGCCGTTCCTGGCGTTTCAATGTTCGTGCGTGCGTGCTGCCACCTCAAGCTTCAAGACCCAACTGAAGGCAGCTTCCAGCGTCTCTCCCTGAACTCTGACGTCACAATCGTCGTCACAATACGGCGATCCGGTTCTCTGATTGGCTCATTTCTCAAGTGTCCCATATAAGGATATATGTGACCTAGTTTGACTGTTAGCGTCACCTTGGCGACCCACATACCAGAAATAATTACACACAATGCGTGACACGGATAAATCAGCTGATAGCCGATGGGATTCCATACAAGAATACACAATATATATATATACAATCAAGACCTGTCAACGCTTTAGGATGACGTTTCACGTCAATATCAATAGAGAACAGACTTCGTTAAACTATGATACAAAACACCGTACATATTGTCACCGATTTCTGGTGACATCACCCCCTCCTTTTAAGGAAAATACACAGTATTTTCTCGATACATCGTATCGTTCTATCTTACAGGGTCCAGCTTAACATATTTACATGTAGCAATACATAGCAATACATAAGGGTCATGTAACAAGTTGTCATTAGTACATGCCCACGGTCTATGACACAGGGCAAAAATCTTGTACATGTTTAGACTTAACTGGCTAAACATTATAGCTCATTACATCCTAACACTCAGGCAGTCTGCTAAGAAAATCAGGTCCATGGTTTAGTTTACCTGACACTGCTTCAATATCAAATCTAAACTCTTGTAGAACCAGTGCCCATCTCATTACTCTCTTATTAGCACATTTTGATTTGCTAATACACTTTAATGGTTTGTGGTCGGTCTGAATGGTGAACGGTCTACAAGCCAGGTACATCTCAAATTTCTGTACAGACCATACAATTGCTAATGACTCTTTCTCGATGGTGGAGTAATTTCTCTCCCTGGGCAATAGTTTATGACTGGCATAAGCTACTGGGTGCATGATCCCCTCGTGTCTTTGCATCAGGATACAGCCAATACCCACATCAGATGCATCACATTTCAAATAAAATCGTTTACTGAAATCAGGTAGCTTCAGTATGGGAGGGTCTGACAGTTTAGCCTTTAGAGAACAGTACGCGTTCTCGTGTACGGGTTTCCAGTCTAGTGTGTTAGGTTGACCTTTACGCGTTAGATCGGTCAAGGGCACCGCTATTTCCGCATAGTTTGGCACGAATTTTCGATAGTACCCTGTAAGACCTAGGAATGCTCGCAAAGCCTTCTTTGTCTTAGGTCTATCAGTGCTCTGTATTCTCTTGAGCAAAACTGGATTAGTGGCCAAGTTGCCCATGCCTACAAGGTGTCCCAAAAACTCTAGGCTCTGGTAGCCTATGAAGGTTTTAGCTGGTTTAGCTGCTAAGTTTGCACATTCTAGTCTAACTAGCACTTCTCTAAGAGTTCTTAAGTGCTCGTCCCAAGTCTCTGCGTGTATTAACACGTCATCTACATAACATACTACATTCGGCATGTCGCTGAACATTTTCCGCATCATGCGGGTGAAAACCGCTCCGGCAGTTACCAGGCCGAATGGCATAACCCAAAATTGGTAATGGCCATCGGGTGTAACAAAGGCCGTCTTATCCCTGGATTCCTCAGAAACAGGGATCTGCCAGTAACCTTTCGTCAGGTCAAGCTTTGTAAAATACTGGCTTTTCGCGACTTCGACAAAAAGTGTTTCTGGATCCGGCATGGGTTCAGGATCGAACACGACTGATTGGTTCAGCTTTCGGTAGTCTATCACGAATCTAGTCTTACCGTCAGGTTTCCTAAGCAGGATACAGGGGGACGCATAGCTAGAATCTGACTGTTCAATAATGCCTAAGTTTAACATTTCCTGGATTTCTGTTCGCATTGTCTCTCGCAGTTCAAAAGGCACCCTATAGGGCCTAGTTTTTACAGGTACATCAGATGAGAGTTTAATGCTACATTCTACAACGTTGGTAAGCTTGGGTACATCTGTGAATACATCCCCATATTGCCTAAGCAGACTGAGTATTTCACGGCGCTGACACTTGCCTAGGTCAGCATTTACCTGAACATCTCGCTCAGTCTGGCGGCGCGCATACGACGGTAACGACATGTGGGCATCCTCATCAATCCCTTCTGGGTTTAACTCTCCGAACACGGGAGGCTCTGTTTCCCCGTCTACACCGTCAGGATCCTGTATAGAATCAGGTGCGCCCTTGGCTACCGCTGCCAGAATATGCTGGGGCTCGTTTCTAGCATGGTACCGTTTCAGCATATTCACGTGGAAGGTTTTAATCTTATCGCCAATCTTAATCCGATAGTCTAAGTCCCCAACCCTGTTTACAATAGTATAGGGGCCTTTCCACTGTACCATTAATTTGTTCTGCTCCGTCGGGAGTAACAACAAAACTTCGTCTCCCGCCTCAAACCTGCGCGTGCATTTACCTCTATCATATAACAGTTTGTGTCTGTTCGCTGATTTGTTCAACGCCTCTCTAGCTAACGCGCATGTGTCGCTTAGTTTGTCTTGTAGGTCCAGGACGTATTGGTACGTGGTTTTAGTCTCGACGCTAGTATCTCGCTTGGTCCACAGATCCCTTAGAATCCGCATCGGTCCTCTAATGATCCTACCATAGAGCAACTCAAAGGGTGAGAACCCTGTGCTCTCATGTGGCACTTCTCGGTACGCAAAAAGCACGGCGCTGAGGTACCGATCCCAATCTCGCGGTCTTTCCTCGCACATCCGTTTCAACATTAACTTTAACGTTCCATTGAATCTCTCCACCATTCCGTTGCACATAGGATGGTAAGGTGTAGTGATGAGCTGTCTTACAGACAAAACACGGCTAACTTCTCGCATGAGGGTGACGTAAATTGTGTTCCCATGTCAGTAAGCACCTCTGACGGCACTCCTAACCGCGCATAAATATCAACTAGCGCATCAGCCACAGAGACTGTATCTATGTTCTTTAAAGCAACAGCCTCCGGATATCTAGTGGCATAATCCATAACGGTCAGAATATACCTGTGACCTCTCTCAGACGCTGGATGGATCGGCCCAACCAGATCCATCGAAATTCTACGCCAGGGCTCATCAATTAATGGCATCTGGCCTAACGTAGCTCCAGGCACCTTGCCTTTCGGTATGGTTTTCTGGCAAATGGGACAGGACTTGCAAAACTCAGCAATGTCATTATACATCCCTTTCCAGAAAAACTGAGTTCTCACGCGGTCGTGCGTTTTGTCTATGCCCTGATGGCCTGCCATAACCGCTTCGTGGCCCATCCTCATTACGTCGTACCGTAACGTCTGAGGTACCACCACTCGAGATCCATCTTGATCTCCCCTTTATCACTCACAACCCGAACTAAATATCCGTCCTCAATTCTAAATGGACTATCATTTCTAGCCTCTCTAGCTAGCCTCCAATACGGCGCTAAAGACCCATCCTCCTCCTGCGCCTTCAAAAATTCGGCCGGACTCACATCGGCAACTGGGCTTGCAACATTCAAGCTACGCGTCGGTATCTGTTTCTCTCGTGCAGCGCTCCGTGTCTCCACCGCGGACGACACCTCCTTTTGTGACTCTACACCGTCACACACTATGCCTGAGGACCGCTCAGACTTCCACGTCGGGTCCGGATCATACGGATCACGCGCTCCCGCTACGTTACCTAGCGCTAAATCACATACAGCATCCCCGACCACCATTGCCTCGATAGTACCCACAAAGTACGCACAGTCCACATTAATCCTAGCCGTAGGAAATTGTCTTACAGACCCGTCGAACAACCTACACTCGACCTGGTGTCCGGTGAACTGATTCGGCTCCACGTACGACTCACGTATTCCTGCCGAGGAACATCCCGAATCCCGCAGCACCCTCGCTGACTTACCATTCACCAGCCCTTCACACACAGGTAACGAGATTCCGCCTTCTGTCTGGGCAGCAAATCCTAACGACTGACTCGGACTCTCTACTTCCGGTTTCATCGCACCGACTGTCTCCGTTTCCGCCTCGACTACTGCCATTGACATAGTCTCCGGTTTCTGTTTTGGGTTATACGGGGGGCTAAAATTAGTCCTATACCTCTGCTGATTGCCAGCAGCACGCCCTACTTGAGGGGAAGACCTAGGCCTCGACCGGGCACTAGTCTTACATTCCCGCGCCTTATGTCCCAGTTCATTACATAAATAACATCTGATGCCTCCTGATGGCTTAAATGTCTGACCGCCCGGACTGCGCTCAACCTCTCGCTTCTCTCTAGGCTGAGATACCGGTTGCGCTGGACGCGGCACATTATTGCCATAACGAGGACCTGCTGTAAGGCTGTGTACACCGTGAGCCTCCGTATAACTCTCGGCTAAGTCTACCATACTATCAAAGTCACGACACCGTCTCTCTTTCAAAAACATAGAGAGATCCCTACTACAGCAGTTTACGAACTGCTCACACATCAACAGGTTAACTACCCCGTCGTAGTCACCTCCGACCCCTGCCATCCCTATCCAATGGTCTAGGTATCCACTCAGTCTCACCGCAAACTGACTCGGCGTTTCGCCTCGCTCAGGCCAACAAGTCCGAAACTTGTGTCGATAACCCTCTTCGGTCATTTTGTATCGCTTTAACAAGGCTATCTTTAACTTATCGTAATCCATGGCCTCACTAACCGATAACTGTGTGTAAGTCCCTAGCGCCTTACCCCGCAGTAACGGACTCAGGTGTAACGCCCAATTCTCCCTATCATAGCCTTGACATACAGCTAATCGTTCAAATCGCTCAAGAAACGCATCTAGCTGATCGTGAGCCTTATCAAAAGGTGGAAGCTGGATTTTCGGGAATACATCCCTACTTCTCTCTTCTTTAACCCCAGAGTCAGACTTTAACCTAAGAACCTCTAATTCGTGGGCTCTAGCCTCTCGCTCGAATTCCCGCTGCCTAGCTCTTTCCTCACGTTCCTCATCCGCACGCCGTCTAGCCTCAACATAATCTTGTAAAGCCTGGTCCTTAAGTCCCAAGGCCTGTCCGCATCTAACAAGTGACTCTAACGTCTCCATGGTAATGCTCTAACCTAGTAAGATTCCAGTATCTAGTAATATCCGCTCTTAAAAATCCGTAAATACGTACTGTTAAAGCCAACCTAACGAACCGGCGGTATCCGTACAATTACACTACGGTAGCTCTACGCATCAAAATCTACTTATACGGACGGACGGACGGAAGGTCGGACGAAGGGTCAGACGGATGGACGGATGGATATCAAGATATCAATAAACACCATGCACCTATGATTACCATGCCAATCGGGAGGGGTAAACTTACCTGTAAAGAGACCCTACCACGTGACCAATCACAAACCAGTGTAGGAAAAATTATACCAGGGCGTATCTAACAACATCAAAAATGTTCACTCTAATCTGGGTTTATATCAAACCAGTAATGATGTTATCAGGTATCACTGAACTAGCATTACTCACAAAACATGCATGTGTTCTAGCCAAATCTACAAGGTATATGCTGATCTTGAAACAATGTTGTGCTTCAGGTAATATTCTCACTGAATAAATATTAACTCCTAATAGTGGGGTAATTTCATTGAGCAAGTATACACTATAACATCAGTTTGGTGTCATTTCCAATTATTAATTCAGATCAACTCTGGTTTGAGTATATGAATGTCTGGTTTCAGTACTGTTTTCTCAGTTCAAAACTTCTGATACTTACTGTAATTAGCCAGTTTTTTAAGGCTAATTATATCCTGGCACGCTCGCCATACAATGTCACCCCTAACTTAACGTGAAAACTTTACAACGGATATATCCTATAAAACAATAGGATGGGTTAACGCTCGCCACTTGATTTCATTAATCAAGAAATTAGATCCCGGCCATTACAGGTGACATTCCAGGTTCTTTTAAGGACGTGTATTAAAATACCAGACAATCATACACCCAGATCAATAGAAACTATGAGACATCAGGTTAAATTCACAATATAATTCAAGACAATACTTACAAAGATGTAGATGTGTGTGTGTGCATTGATGTGTCAATACGACAGTCCTTCACATTAAAATTACAGGATATTTTTACTGAGTCCATGGTTTGTATAAAAACCAATAAAGTCCAGTTCCTTCAGAGATCTCTGGTTACTGTTTTGTGTAGAATCTAGCGTATGGTTAGCAGCATATAGTCTTTCTGAGTTTAGTGATCTTCAACTGATCTTGCTTGTCAGCGACTCGGGTAGGTTTACGGTCACATGAATGCAATAGCGCCCTTTGTTTACGTTGAGCTTAGAGTCCTTGACCTTGCTCGTGTAGCAATGGGTTCACGGCTTACGGCGGTTATGTTTCTAGGTCAAGCTGAACTAGGCCGGCAGGTGACAAACGCTCTCTCACTTTATCGCCAATACGAAGCTCTGTCGGCAGCACGGCTGAGTTCTCATGAGCTGGGTCTTTGCCTCATGTAGAAGCTTGCTTCTATGCCGTTCCTGGTGTTTCAATGTTCGTGCGTGCGTGCTGCCACCTCAAGCTTCAAGACCCAACTGAAGGCAGCTTCCAGCGTCTCTCCCTGAACTCTGAAGTCACAATCGTCGTCACAATACGGCGATCCGGTTCTCTGATTGGCTCATTTCTCAAGTGTCCCATATAAGGATATAAGTGACCTAGTTTGACTGTTAGCGTCACCTTGGCGACCCACATACCAGAAATAATTACACACGATGCCTGACACGGATAAATCAGCTGATAGCCGATGGGATTCCATACAAGAATACACAATATATATATATACAATCAAGACCTGTCAACGCTTTAGGATGACGTTTCACGTCAATATCAATAGAGGACAGACTTCGTTAAACTATGATACAAAACACCGTACATATTGTCACCGATTTCTGGTGACAGTACTATAATACTCAATACTCAGACTGGAGTTCTAACCTTTGTATAAATGTGTGTGATGAGTGAAAGTGAGTTCCTGGATGAGTCACCATTTCACAGCTGCGTTAGTTTGTGTATTTTTGTGAAGTATGAACAGTTTTAATGTGCATTAGGAGAGCTGATATTTTTAATGTATTATTCATAAAACAGTTGATTAACTTTTTAGGTGGTTGTGGTTGATTAGATTACTGTGTTATTACTAAGCCTGTAGATCTGTTTCATTTGATTCACTGCCATTACGGCGTTGTGTATGTTTTTGCATTTTTTTGGTCATATATAATCATATGACAGAGGAAGTGGGTTCAGTAATTGACAGTGGCTGTTGCGTGCAGACTTTATTATTGATTTCCTGATAATTAGATCAAAATAGCTGACAAAACATCTTCCAAAGGTAATATGTAATTATTCTGCATTTTATTTGTTGATTTATGTAAGCTTTAAGCACTCTGTGTTGTATCCCGCAGTTGGTTTTTTGTTCATGTTTCAGATTTGTGATATTTGCTAAAGGGAATTATTGTAAAAATAAAACTTATGTGATTAAGGGAGTTTACCTTTACAGGAGAACATTCATATTGTATTGCCTGCTCAAATGACATCTCATCTCAACATTATCTGTGACTGTAGCATCAGACATCAATAGATTAATACTATTGGTATATAAATAATAAGAAAGTAGTGAGAGACAACAATCCTACACCAGGAATCTGATCAAACTACACAGCAACACGGGAAATGTTTGCCATGGTTCATTAACCCTATCCCAGGTCACCTTTAGGACAAAGCTGTCCCCGATACCAATGAATGGCTCTATTCAAATGAAATAGCTGTATGTAACAATGGTATAGAATTCTTTGAAGTGAAAACATGTTATGGTGATTCAGATTACCTCCAGTTTTGTTACGTGTTACCCTAAACATCAAAATCTGTTCAAAACCTTTTGTATAAAATGGCAATTAAAAAAACAATGAACAAAGGGTAAAAAATCTTGCCACCTGGTGGAGGTATAAATGATAAAAATTACCTGTAAAAAAATAGATATTGTTGAAAATACCAGACATTTTATATTATCTACCAGAACTGAACAGGAGTTTTGACTAATTTGATATTCCCAAGGGAATTCCTTCATCACATTTTTAAGATTTTGCAGGCATTTCAAATAACAATATATGTGGCTGTCATAGATACAATGAATGTAGTTTACTGTATGGTGAAATGGTGAAAATGGAACTTTAAAAAAAAAAGTGAAAGATTGAAAAATGTACTCTCACAAACATGAAGCTATACACAGTATATGAGCCAGTCAGCCATTTTTCCAAAATGTTGTATTTTTATAATGTTGCATAAATAAAGTTCTGCCCAACTCACTGCTATTTCTGTCTTTTGCAGCATCACCTTGATAACATATCTGATAAAGACAGGAGATGACTGCCCCCTGGTGGGAGGGATGGCATGCTGCACCCCTTTCGAGATTTTTGAATCGTGTATTTCATTGGAGAAACCTCTGAACTTGTTTGTCTTCAACTGGCACCTGGCCAGTAACCTCAGGAACACAGTCTATGAGTAAGTCAACCTTTAAGTCTACAGCATCATAATTCATTTAGCTTTAATTTAACTTTCCAGTATGCTCCAGTGTACTTTCCTGCATTGTTCTGGAATAAATAATAATTTGATTATAATTATTTTTAGTCCTATTAGTATCCACAAAATATCGAAAATATTGCTATATTTTAACAGCACCTCAATGTGGAATAGATTTTATAGATGTACACCACTGCCAATAATATTAAAAGATTTTTTAAGATTTCTGGTGCATTTTGAAGCTTTATTTGTGAGGCCATAACCATTTACATGCAGGAATACATAACAATAATCAGAAACAAATGACAGTTTTCTTCACTTTCAGCCCACTGACTTAATAAGTCATAAAAACCAGGATATATAGATAGAGTGCCTGATTTTGCAAACAAACAAACAAACAAACATTATGGTAGTTAATAATAATTTATATTTTTACAAATGTTTCTATGAACTTTTTTTGTTCCAAACTAAAAATAATCATACATTAAAACAATATGTCCTAATAATAATTGTAATTAAGGATCATGTTAAAGTAAACACTTCCTAAAACCCCCCCCCCCCCCCCCTAATACCCTTCCTTTCTTTGCAAAATGGAAGGTGTTTGTAGGGGCTGGGTGGGCCTTTTCCCCCCTGAATACACCCTTGATAATATCATTTGTCTGACACTTTGTTTTGCATGCATACCAGGGAGAGAATGACAAATAAAGCATTTACAAGGGCAGGACCACATACTGGGCCAGTACTTGGTCGTATGAGTCATACTCGGCAATGTGCTCACTACAGTATGACAGGGAGCTCAGTGTAATTATATGAAGTGCTGTTAGTGTCTGTCACCATGGTGAAGCCATGATCACTTCTCTTTTTTACACTCAGCCATGGAGCAGTTAACAAAAGGTGGAGCACCTGTATTCAACATACATATTTTACAGGCACTGAATTATTAGTTTAAAGTCAGCTATACTCTGACCTTTTGTTTTGAATTCATGTGAATTCTGGCTGACTCTACATACATATTCATGAACTCTAAGTAATTCCTGTCAAGAAGAGTTGTTACAACACCTCTGTGACAGATACATAAGCTTGTTTATCTACAAGCTGTTGGTAAATATAGCAGTGTTGACAAATGAAAAGGCCATTTAATTTGGTTGGTTGGTTTGCATAACTGCATAGTTGAACAGTCACCAGTTTCCTAAAGCCCCTTGTGAACGTGTTTGAATTATATTGGTGGGCCATTACATATTATAACATGTAAATATAATGAACAAATCTGCAACTTGCGTGCAATGTTGTCCACGATATCTGGCCTATGTTCATAAATGGTTCAAGGCATTTTCTTTAGTTAATAGACTTCAGACAAAGGAATAGGCTCCTTTAAGACACAGTTAACATCTGATACCTTATACAAATAACTGGGTAGATTTTCTGTTCCTGTAACCGGTTGGGTAAAAGCATGTCTTAGAGGGAGAGGAATAAGATGACAATAAACTGAGTTTATATACATTAAGATCTAAAAGAGCCTCTTTACATTTGGTTTTCATACAAAAGATAATGTCTGTTACCTAGCATAACTGGAATGGGTGCATCAGGAGAAAAATTTATTGACATATTGTTCATGTAGTGTGCAGTCTTTAGATATCTCTTGGCCCTTTTTTTACATCCTTGTTTTTGTGATTTATAATTTATATTTCTTTCAGGTATAAAGACATGTTTGCTGACAAAGTTGACTTCAGCACAGTCATGAAGGTAAGCATAATTCTTTTACAGCATAAATAAGTATTGCATATGATGATACAGTACCACTGTGATGTATGTATAGGGAGTTAGTACCATACACGAAGAACCACAAGATATTGTGGTGTATCTGGGAATTAGAATTAGTGTATTTCTCACGATCAGAGAAAGTATGATGTGCTTCAAAGAAAATTTAACAAATACATTCGCAATTATTCATATTTTGACAGTTGCAAGGATTAAAATGAAGTATTTTGAAAATATGTTAATTGTTAGTGTCAAATTGAAATGTCATTAACCTGTTATTTGTCACTAAGTTCTATCGAGTTTTATTGATAAATGGTTAATTTTTTCTTTGCAGACCAAGACAATCCAGCAGTTTGATGAACATTTCACAGCCAAGCAGTTTGGCTACACAAGTCACTTGGATTATTACAAGGAATCGTGCACCCATGACAAATTACGCCACGTTAAAGTGCCCCTGTTACTGCTGAACGCAGATGATGATCCGTTCTCACCAAATCATGGTTGGTAATGTTTCACCTGCATTTTTCTCCTTCTATTTTAGTTGAATTACTGAGACTTAAAATAATATATCCTGTCACAAGTCTAGCTGTCAAATTATTTTCATTGACCCACGTTTGTGAGTAGAGCTGGAAGATCACCAGTTTGAATCTCAGCCCAGCAATAGTGAAATTTTTCATGGTTGACCCCTACCCAGGATGAGCTTTCTCTTTTGAGGCATAATGTAAGGCTGGGCCCCATGGCCATGTATCACTCAAAAAGATTGCAAAGTTTTTGGGGGAGGTGGGGGGGGGGGGGTGCTGGGCGTTGTGAGGTCTTCAGTCTTTGTAGTGTTGTCCGTATATAAATAAAAATTAAATGTCAAAGCAGAAACATATTATATAACATCAAATCAGTTTAATCTGGTCAATTACTACATTAAATGGGTACTTCCTTCCACATGGGATTGTACTAGAAATAATTAAAAGCCTATCTGTACTATATTTTTAGCTCAGATGACTATATAGCTATAGTAGTGGTCCTTTGTCCATTGTCCGGCCATCTGGCCTTTAACAGAGCAAATTTTGAAACCATTGGACCTACGAATCCAAATAATTTCTCATAAAGTTAGATGTCCCCAAATTCTTCTACCATCCAGAAAATTGGGTCACTAGGACTTCATTCCTTCGAGATGTTAAGGAAAAACCTCTTTTTTTTCAATAAAAAAGCCATTGTTACACTTCAAGGCTGCCTAATATCAAAACCACTGATCTGTTTTTGATCATATTTAGTATGCATATTCTTTCATACATTTTCTATTAACATACATAAAATTTGGTCCATATTGCATATTGCTTTGAAGTTATTGGCCAAAACGTAATATAATTGAAAAAAATCAGAAAATATATTACTCACTTTAACATAAAGTTGATGAAGCTGGAGACTTTTTTCAGGGATATAACTTTATTTAATCAAGATTCAATTGTTTACCCAAAATAAGATCTGAATTTTGCATTTTTTTAAAGTTATCAGCATAAATAAAAAATCAATACCTTAAATTTTGTCCAACTTTGACAATGGTACATTTTTTCCCTGTAAGCACTAATGATTTAATTATCACAGCATATATACATAAGGTTTTAATCTTTTAAAATCTGAATTTTCAAAGGAATTGATTGAAAAGAGAAGCTTTTATTCAAGTTTTCATACACCATGTCAAGTGTTGTTTACATCAAGCCCACCTTGTACAGCCTTCATTTGTGTTATGTAACAGACTCCAGGCAGCTTGCCTTGGCTTAGCTTGGCCACTACTAGCAAGCTTCTCCTCTGCCCTGTGATCCCCCCCCCCCCAACCCCGATGGTGCATAAAATAGATGAATGTTATAATTTTCTGTATTTGATTCATACTTATTCTAGGCTATGCTCCTTTTTAGCCCTCAGCCCTCAGGCTGATGGGCTATTGTCGTCACCCAAGCTGTCTGTCTGTCCGTCCGGCGTCCGTTAACTTTTATCTTGTGAGCGGGATATCTTGAAAAGGATTCACCGTCAGAATTTTATTTCCTCGGTAAAGATGTATATCGACAAAATCTCGGTCAAGTTCGAAGATGGGTGACCTTGACCTATTTTTCTACATTTTAGAGCTGATTATAGAAAAACACTTGGATGCTTATTAATCAGGAACCATTTGGTGGATTTTCACAAAACTTACTATTGTTATTGGGACTGATAGTCTGTACCTGCTATACAAGTTTGGTGGCGCCACCTACAATTTCTGATTTTTAATGAATTTTTATCAGATTTTTCAACTTTGGGCTTGTGAGCGGGATATCTCGAAAAGGATTCACCCTAAGAATTTTATTTTTTCAGAGAAGATGTATATTGACAAAATCTCGGTCAAGTTCAAAGATGGGAGACCTTGACCTATTTTTCTACGTTTTAGAGCTGATTATAGAAAAAACACTTAGATGCTTATTACTCAGGAACCATTTGGTGGATTTTCACAAAACTTACTATGGTTATTGGGACTGATAGTCTGTACCTGCTATACAAGTTTGGTGGCGCCACCTACAATTTCTGATTTTTAATGAATTTTTATCGGATTTTTCAACTTTGGGCTTGTGAGCGGGATATCTCAAAAAGGATTCACCGTAAGAATTTTATTTTTTCGGAGAAGATGTATATTGACAAAATCTCGGTCAAGTTCGAAGATGGGTGACCTTGACCTATTTTTCTACGTTTTTGAGCTGATTATAGAAAAAAAACATTTAGAAGCTTATTTCTCAGGAACCATTGGATGGATTTTCACAATACTTACTATGATCATAGGGACTGATGGTCTGTAACTGCTGCACAAGTTTGGGGGCGCCACCTGCAATTTCTGATTTTTTATTGAATTTTTCTTGGATTTTCAACTTTGGCCTTGTGAGCGGGATATCTCTAAAAGGATTCACAATAGGAATTTTATTTCTTTGGTGAAGATGTATATCGACAAAAATCTCGTTCATGTTCAAACATGGGTGACCTTGACCTACTTTTCAAGGTCACAGAGCTTATAATAGAATAAAACTTAGAAGCTTATTTTTCAGGAAGCATTTGGTGGATTGTTATGAATCATGGTACATACCTCTCCATTTTAAATTTATAACTGAGATATGTACAGATATCAACCATGTGAGAACAGATATTTAGTACTTGTTACTGTTACCACCTCTAAACACTGTTCTTTTGGCTGAGGGCTTTTGTCAGCTTTTGCTGATATTCTAGTTAGATTTTGTATTGTACCACTAGGTTTACAATGATTAAAGTGCACATAATTGTGGCCACAAAGTGGTGTATTGCTATGAAGGTGTGCATGTTCATCAGATAAGGAATTCCTTACTTCAGAAGAGTAAAAACTACACCAGGTGTGAAATTGACTATTAATTCCAAAATAAACTAGAATACGGGTAGTCGACAAGCAACTACGTGTATCCGCCTAAATCAGAGTGGAACGGGTGAAGTGAGGCATGGATTGAGTGGCAAGGGGAAATAGAGTGTTGCATATTAGCATGGATGTCTGCAGCCAAATTGTGTATGTAGGTTGCCCCCCCTGCCACAAAATCCAAAAAGCCGTCCAAGTTGTATACATATGCAAAATTTAAGGCAGATAAGTCAAACCACTACATGTATATGAGTGATTTTAGCCCGTGGCAGACAAACAGATGGACGCTGAGCAAAAATGGTTGCAGGTGACGCCACCAGTTTTGCGTATGATAAAGAGCTATGTGAGAACTATACACATGCAAAACTTTGGCCCAATCGGTCAAACGGTTCCCAAGATATGAACTTGGATGTCTGCTGCATAAACTAGAATGCAGGTGGCGCCACCTGTTATGAAATCAGAAAAGCTATCCAGGATGTATACGCATGCCGAATTTCAGGTGAATTAGTCAAGTCACTGCAGAGATATGAGTGATTTTAACCTAAGGCAGACGAACAGATGGACACTGTGCAAACATGGTTGCAGGTGGCGCCACCATTTTTTGTGTATGTTATAAAGCTCTCCAAGGGCTACATTTGTGCAAAAAAATTTTCCTGATCGGTCAAACGGTTCCCGAGATATGAGCTTGGATGTCTGCAGTGTAAACGTGAATGTAGGTGGCGCAACCTGTCATAAAATCAGAAAAGCTATCCAGGATGTATACGCATGCCGAATTTCAGGTGAATTAGTCAAGTCACTGCAGAGATATGAGTGATTTTTACCCAAGGCAGACGAACAGATGGACACTGTGCAAACATGGTTGCAGGTGGCGCCACCATTTTTTGTGTATGTTATAAAGCTCTCCAAGGGCTACATTTGTGCAAAAAAATTTTCCTGATCGGTCAAACGGTTCCCAAGATATGAGCTTGGATGTCTGCAGCGTAAACGTGAATGTAGGTGGCGCCACCTGTCATAAAATCAGAAAAGCTATCCAGGATGTGTACGCATGCCTAATTTCAGGTGAATTAGTGTAGTCACTGCAGAGATATGAGTGATTTTAACCCAAGGCAGACGAACAGATGGACACTGTGCAAACATGGTTGCAGGTGGCGCCACCATTTTTTGTGTATGTTATAAAGCTCTCCAAGGGCTACATTTGTGCAAAAAAATTTTCCTGATCGGTCAAACAGTTCCCGAGATATGAACTTGGATGTCTGCAGCGTAAATGTGAATGTAGGTGGCGCCACCTGTCATAAAATCAGAAAAGCTATCCAGGATGTGTACGCATGCCGAATTTCAGGTGAATTAGTGTAGTCACTGCAGAGATATGAGTGATTTTAACCCAAGGCAGACGAACAGATGGACACTGTGCAAACATGGTTGCAGGTGGCGCCACCATTTTTTGTGTATGTTATAAAGCTCTCCAAGGGCTACATTTGTGCAAAAAAATTTTCCTGATCGGTCAAACGGTTCCCGAGATATGTGGGTTTATGTGTGGAAACAGACGCACAAACGGACGCAGAGCGCAGAGGAAAGGTCAGAGGTCAAAACAAAATTGGGGCGCAGCAGTTCACGTGTGACCCGAACATAATCCCGGGTTTCGTAAAATTCCGCCCAGCGGTTACGGAGGAGTTCTCCGGACACCTACGCGGCGGCGGCGGCGGCATTCAGCTGAAAACATAGTATCCGCAAAACTCTGTTTTGGCAGATACAATTATAACTGAGATAGTTATTAGCACAATGATATTGTTTGTCCCTCATTCAACCAACAGTGTGTATACTTTATTTGAAAAGATGTTTATATTGTATCAAATTTACTGAATATTTTATTTTGGTGAATAAAATTAAGCATGTACTGAAAACTCCAATGTACAAAACTTTTCAAATGTAATTCAAGGAATAATCTTGAAGATGCCTTGTTGTGGCATTATTTTTTAATAAATTCAGTTAAAACATTTGTGATTTGAAAATAATTAAATATATGTGTGTGCATAATATTACCTGATATGAGCTAGACTCTTGATGAATAATGATTGCAACTTTTAACTTATGTTTTCAGATTTTTCTCAATAAAAAAAATGAATCTGATAAAAACTATAAATGGAAAAATTGGATATGCTAAAAAAATAGGCTTTAATATATTCTTAAATGCATTATTCCCTTGAAATTGAAATAAAGGTATCAGTCCATTCTGTCCACTTGCCTGTCCATCTGTAAATTTTTCATATACATCACAGTATCTCAAAACTTTTCCTGTTTTTCTTCGGGACAGTCTTGTCAGATTATTAGTTTTGCAATCATATATTTAGAACTTTAGGCTAAAATAAAAAAAAAAGGTATTGTTTTAAGGCACTTTTTTTCAAAAATCAATGCGGGCAGGCGGATTTTTAAATTTTAATTTTTTGGTATGTTTCGATAAAAATGTCAAATTATAATGGAAAAAGCATGATAATTTCAGATTTATTTTTGTAAACAAGTAAAAGCACTACATAATAAAGGAAATTGTATGATTCTATCTTCTTGAAAGAAATGTTCGAGTGGCTGAAGCTCAAAATTGGTAAGTTTCTATTGAAAATCAAAATAAAAACTTTTGATGAGGGGTTTAACAATTGATGTGGGCAGTGCCTGAGAACCATATCTTTTATTTTTTTTGGCCTAACTATAACTAAGTAGGAGGGCCCCTTTCCTCTTAGCTTATCATATGCTTATATAAAGGAAAAACATTACAATAGAATATTTTGCATATTTTGCCTTTGCAAAAATTTCAAACTTTAGCTGAGCGCTTTGACCCATTGGTCCCTTGTTTGTAGTAAGTCCCTTGCCATTGGAAGGACTACTAAAACAGTGCCCTCCATCTGTCCATCCTTCTGTTCATACAACATTCCTATGTGACCTGTATACAGTGGAACCTGTATCAAAAAACACCTTTCTAATAAGACCACCTGACTATAAAGACCACCCCTCAGTGAACTGAAAGCACTCACATTGGTTATAACTGACCTGTCTAATAAGACCACCTCTGAATTAAGATCACTTTTGGCCAGTCCCATGGGTGGTCTTCCTACACAGGTTTCACTTTATCTCAGAAACACCTGCATCTATTTTTTTATACACTTGGGACAAATTGATCCTCTTTGCACTTGTTTATTTGTTTATAATACTATGTTTCTCTACTACCAGTGTTGCCATATGAGGAAGTGAACAAGAGTGACCATGTTGCCTTAGTCGTGACCTCTCATGGTGGCCATATTGGTTTCCTGGATGGCCTTTTCCCACGGAACCAGAATTACATGGATCGTGTATTCAAGCAGTGGGTGGACTCCATCTTTACTCATGGGGAGGAACTGAGGAAGCAGCAGCAATGACCTCTGGTGTCCTAACGAGGTTTTTATTCTAGGCAAATATTGACTTTCCACTTTTATATGAATCTATCACTTTTGCAACCTTTACCTCATTCATACATGCTATCATTCAAGATAGATAGTCACATAAATGAAATGTGTTACATAAGGCTGAAAGGATACATTTAACAATATGAAATTCATATTGACAATACCTATCATGGCATGATACATCTTGCGATACTTCATTTGTGATATGATACATACCGGTATAAGATGTATGACAGTTCAGATTAAAATCATTCTCTCTAATGTCCAAGTTCACCATACACCATGAATGATGAATAATGAAACAGTCCCTCCAGTTGTTCTGATCATGCATTGGTTAGCCAATGAATGATGATTAGCCTTACATGCACTGGGCTGGTGACTATTATTAAATGCTGGAAGGTGTTACTTAAATTTTCCACTTTCTGCTACATGTATTTGGTCATAAATCTTCAATTTATATCAGCATAGGGACATATGATGATATATCGATTATGATAAGATGTTTTAGTTTTGATGGCGGTGCATTGGTGTTTTGATGAATTGTCACATCCCTAGCGGTACACCATTAGTCATGCAGTGTAGAGTTTGATAAAACTGTGGTTTATATTTGTGGATGTCAACCTTTCACTTGATTATAATCAGTATTTATCCATAATGGATGTATCTTCCAGGTTCTATTGGACCAGTTGACTATGTCATCCAATATCTCTAAAAGCTGATTTCAGTGTGACATGCTGGGGAAATAAGCTCTAGTTAATATGACTGGCTTTGATTAATGAAAGTAGCTTTATCAACAGCTTTGCATAATTATGCAGAAGAAAACACTCTGACTAATACATGATGAAGCTAAAGTGAATTCAAAGTAAGGCCAATACCAAAAACTAAACTGCTCAATGAAATTTTGGATCAGTTTTCTTATAAATGAGGAAGAACTTTTCAGTGGTGTTGGTGTGAGTGCTCTTGCTTCAATCCCTTAAAAAATAAAGGTATCATAGAAAATGGACTTAGTATTGTGTTACTTATATATATATATATATATATATATATATATATATATATATATATATTGTAAAACCTCTCATAATGACCACCTCAGTGTAGAGACCACCTCAAAATAAGGAACTTTTTCACAGTCCCAATTCGGATTTGCTCAATATATCAGATCTCACTTTGACGACCACCTCAAAAAATGTGTCCACTTTATCAAGTTCCTTATGTATGTCTAAATTTCAAATTTTCACTGTATTTATCATTAACTTAAGCACAGTTTTGGATTTCATCAGAAATTTTCAGCCCAACCAATTTATTTTTAGAAAAAAAAAATCATCCAGTTGCTCCATTACTTTTAGCACATAATCTTTTGAACAGTTTATTTTTTCTGTTGGCCTTATCATATAGTTAGTCAGTATGACATATGTAACTAAGACTGAGATAAGGGGTTGGAAGCTCTTTATCAGCAGATGACTAAGAGTTTGGCCTATCTTTCAGTCAGGCTGCAGGGGCAGGTAAACTGATATAAAATAGGGATAAGATAACATGTAGGAAGTGATTATACACTATGAATTGTTTTTGTTGTGTATTGAGCAAGTTTTAAGTAGCAGTTGCTGTTTCAGAGCATAAGCTATTTCTGTGATACAACTAGGATGAAATATGATCTGGTAATGCAGTACATGTATTTTGGTACATAGATATGTATGGAACTAGTTCATGAAACAATAATATCTTTTATATCCATAAACAGAACATATGATTGTTTTATTCATGAGTATAAGGGTGGGTTTGAGCTTCCTCTATTCATCATTAAACCAAATATCTGTGCACATTTTTTATGTGACTAGATATTTTATGGTATATTCAAATGAGCATCTGTTACATATTCATGAAACATTTACTTCTTATTTATTGGTCATTAGATCATGATATCACATACATGACATCATTTATTAGTTTGTCTGTACAGCTGTACCATTTCAGTCTGTTCTACCCTTGGTATATCCATGCTGTAAATAGCTCAAGTATTATTATTATAAATGTCTTTGTTGAGCTTCATTATTTAATTTACATATGATACAGGATATCCTCAGGAGTGGTTGAATCAAATTTCATATTTTTCTTGCATTTTGCCTCAGTTTCTGATGATACAGAAAAGTTAAGAAGAAAATAGCACTGATCGTTGTGTAAAGTACTAACAGTTAAGCTTTTATCATGGTTGTGTCATTGGGCATGTATGACTGGTCAAGTAAGTGTAGCACATCCTCCCCATTCTACACATTTCATATTCCATTAGTAGCTTGTGTTGCATGAACTCATGGCCTGGAGCAAAACTCAGAGAAAAAATCCACTAACAGTAGATGGATTAAGTTGTGTCACTGGCAGCCATTATGACTTGAGTTACTACTCCGACTTCATTCAGCTGGTCCATAATTGAGTACTTGGTTTGACAGAGCTTAAATTTTACGCCTTGAAAAAGTACCAGTCAAATACGCCCACATGTAGTTACTTTTAGATTAAGTGAAAGTAATTTATGACTAAATTTGATATGCTGTAAATGCCAGTTGCAAAATGTCTTGCCACAAGTCAAGATGATCACAATACATTATATTTTATCATTGCTTTTTACACCTCAGCTAACAGTGATAATATAAATATTATGTATTGCTCAATACCAGTATATGCACAATTTCTTTGAGCAAGTGATACTTAATCAAATGAGTATATTGTTTATATGTTTAATAATGTTGTGATTTTTTTATCTTTATTTTACATATAATCATTAAAATTATGCAAATTTTTCTACTCAGTGACTCTTTATGGGTAAATTGGTGTTGTACTCACTTTTCAAGTGAAACAGTATTGCCATCTATTGGCCATAGTACAAACTAAAAGCTGTATTACTGGATTCTCCTCCAAAAATTGCTCCATGTTTGTCAGTAATGATTTATAATTGTTTTTTTTATGTCACTTCATGTCATAATGTGTTATTTTCATCATTTAGTTGTTTTTCATTGTTTAAAAGTGATGGGTTTTCTGTTTGACAAGCAGTTTCAGCACTGCTCAAATTTGTTCTTTTGTTCACAGAAATGCAAATAAAATCATATTACATATCTAATAATTTTCAGTATTCACATAAGTAACAAGTATTTGGTAAGGTTAAGTTAATATTCATTTAGAAATGCTATTTAGGGAACAAACATAAAGCCAAGGGGCAGACACTGGTTCTAAGAAAGTTTGGGGTGGGGCAGGGAAGGTGGAAGACTCAACACCCTAGTAATACCAGGGTGTTAGAAGACTTAATACAGAACTCTTTGCATGTAAAAGTACAGAGAAGAAAACTAATGTGCAATGCAAAATTTGCTCATGGCTATTTTGTGTTAAGCATACGGTACTCTATTTCTAAGATTTTTTAGACAAAAATGATGAGGTGCTTGTCCCCGCATCCAGTCCACATCTGCCCCAGTGGCCATAAGCATTACCTATTTAGACAGGATTCTGAAAATAAATTATTTTTTCTAATTACTTTATGCAACAGATTGCAATTATGGTGTCTCGGAAATCAAAAGAAATGTTTGACAAATGGTGCTAGAGACTTTAGTTTTAGCAAACTGGTAAATAAGCCAAAAATAAATGAAAATGCAAATTCAATATTATTGAATTAGTGTAGAAATTTTTGAGATGATAATTAAAAAAAATAACTGCCATCAATTCAGTACTAAAATAGAAGTAAGCTTTACTTGCCAGTTTTATATAAGATATTTTTATAATATAAATTAATGTATGTATTTGCTTCAGACTGTTTGGTCTTGCTGTGGCAAGAGTTCTTTGGATTTAAGAAATGAATAATATTAATAATTTTGTTTTAATTGTAGTACATTCAGTAATAGTGAGATATTTTATTGTATATCACTTATATATTTATGTATACATTCACATGGTTAATTACACACGTAAACCACTACTATAATGGAGTGAATGATATATTGAATTTTCCCTTTATCTGTGGAGATAGCATTTGTAAACTCATTTGTACTTCTGCAGAATAGCAATTTATCTTTAAAGTCTGTGTATATTAATTTCTGACAGATGTTCCTGCACATAATAAGTATCAGTGGGGAACCACGAACGGTACTTGCATGAACAGCACAGAAAATGGCACAAACCAAACTGGCACAAGTGAGAAAATGACAAAAATAGCACATTTGCAATACATGAAGGCCACAGTTCAGTGGTTGCTTTTGTGATTTAATCAAAATATGTGGATTCTTACAAAGTAAACACATTGCTGCTAAAAGTAATTAGGATATTTGAGATCATAAAAAACATTGAAAATCCTATTATTCACCATTTTGATTTGTGTTAGCTAATCAACATGTTATATAATTTTAGTGACTCACATCATTAATATTTATTCTAAAATGTATATCTATGGTCTTCATATTGCAAAGGTGCCATTATTGTCATTTCTCACATGTACCATTTTTGTCTGTGCCATTTTTGCATGTGTCATTTTGTAACAACTATTTTCAGTTGCACCACCATACATGTAGTGCATTACTCCATTCCATCTCACTTGTTTTAAAATCTGGCAAATGCTCAGAATAGCATATACAATTACTGCATATAAATGTGTTTGAGTTAACTGAATTGTGCTGTTCATGCTTCTGTTGTTTTAGCTGCCAAGCTAGTTGTATTGTTAATGAATCAAAGATTTTCTTTTGTTATGTGTAATCAGTTGCAATTGAGCACAGGCCTTTGTAATAATTACAGTACTCCATGTAATTAGCCTGCATTCATAGATCCTATTCTACTGTAGACTGCATGGATTTTACATACTGTAAATATAATAGTAATACCATATTTAATTCCTTATGCAATGGTTAAGTTACAATGATCATCGTCACTAAAAATGTGTGTCATGGTTCACTAACTGAATGATTACGTCCCAGGTCAGCTCTGCAAGATTGAACAAAGGAGGCTCCCTTGGGGGGGGGGGGGGGATTTCCCCATTAAAAAAAGATACACTTTAGACTTAATATAGTTAATTAAGACAATCATGCCTTCTGCCTAGACAAAGAAATTGCCCAGTCTCACAATGATGAAGAATCCTTTTAGGGGTCTGGATAGCCAAGTGGTAAAAAGCTTGGCCTTCTCCGCTGGCGACCCGGGTTCGATTCCCGGCGTGGCTATGAGAGTGGGTTGTAGTGGCCCGTCCAAGGCTGGTGATTTCTCCGGGTCCTCCGTTTTCCTCCACCCTTACCGACATCCCAGGGCCAACATCCGAGCAATGGAGAGTGCCTCATATTAGTTATTATAACTAGTTGTACAATCCATGTAAAATAAATAAAAGTTTATATTTAAGAATCCTTTAAACCACCAGCACATTATGGTTTCCCAGATTGCCTCTCCAAAATGTACTGGGTTATTCTGTAGTTTTTACCCATAAATTTCCATGTAAAGTCACTGACAGACCAACTGATCAACAAAACAATAGTAACAAAAACTTTATACCTTACAACATGACCCCTGACATTGGGATGTAAAGAATTGTTGGATGTGTAAGATCTGTGACAATGGTCTTTATACATGAACTGTGTGATAATTTCATAGGCCTGTGCTGGGTGAGGTCTGACACATTTGAACCAGGCGACATTGTGGGATCTTGTGTATAATATATAAAATCCTAGGCAGGTATAAATATGGTATATAATTGGGACCCTGGTATGCATTTAGTTGAAATAAATGTGCAGTGAAACTTCTGCCTGCAGTCACTTGTGAAAACAGGTAACAGGAGGACTGTGTATATATGCAAATATGTGCATTTATCATATATACATATATATATATTATATATATATATTATATATATATATATATATATATATATATATATATATATATATATATATATATATACAATTGTGTGTTTTGGGTTTTTTGTTGTGAAAATTCACATATAATTTAAATGCATGCATTGATATGTATCTTTGTATAATTACAAATACATGCTTAGCATATAAAATAAACTACACATACACCTGTGTGTTATGTAACATGTGTAAGTCCAGACTTTTTTTACAGTACTGACCTTTACAATATACAGTTTTACCAAGATATCTGAGCAGTTTGTATTTTGTTTTTTTTTTGTTTTGCAATGCAGATGAATATTTGTTATAATCAGGCTTTCATATGCTGGCAAGCAATGCCTCAGTACAATCGAAATTATGTTCATAGATAAAAAATGTTCATAGATCAAGTAAAATCAAGTTTAAATATGGATTATGTACATTTAGGTTTCATTAATCCCCATACATATAATATTATGATATATGTCAAATTAAAGTGGTCTGAGAGCTTTGGTTGTATTTTTTTCAATACATGCGATTCATTTATAGCCACAAACTCTCATGCACATGTGCTGTATTGCTTAGAGTGGCCTTCTTTAAGTGTTTTGTATTAAACCCTAAGAGAACAGGCATCACTCAAAAATACACATACTTACATTGGGAAATGACAGGTACAGCTGTATACTCCTCAATTTGATTAAGAATATACATCAACACATCTGGTTTTTCAGTGCGATTAAAAGTTTAAAATACACATTGTATATCGGTCTGATTTCACGTGTACATATCCCAACTTAAGAACAAAGGGAATATAAAATAGTGTGACCCTTAATGACTGGTCAGTTCAGGGGCAGATTCAGAATTTTTGAGAAATGGGATAAAAGCAAGGAAAATAGTATACTCTAAAGAAAACCTTAAAAAGATCCTCAGGTCAGGAACTGGGAGGGAGGGGGGTTCCAAGAATGCAGGATTAAAACCCTTTAAAAGGTTGTGGTGGCTGAGAAAACCCTTTGGACCCCAATTCCCCTGTAGTCCGTCGGGCAAATGAGAAAAGGGTTGACAAATCAGTTCTTATGCAAATGTTTGAATTTTTTTGTCATGTGTGCACATATGTTTATGTTATATTTCTAATATTAAATTTTGATGAGATATCTTTGTTTGATTACAGTGGGTACTTTAATTTCAGGTCACAGATCTGGCATGGTTGTAGTTTTAATGTCATCGCTAGTATAATATATACAGTATGATTTTCAACATGTCTTGATATAGCTGGTGTTGTACAAAAATGGCTTCAACAACCTGCAAAATATTTTATTTTTACTTCATGTTTAAATTAAAACGTTTTCAAGAAGGTTTGTTTTTGGTGCTTAACAAATACGTTCTTTTTTTGGAGAACAATTCAAAGAAAAGCATTTCAATTTGCATGTTTACATAAAAAGAGCAAAACTGTCAAAGACATAAAAATAAACTTATGCACTTCATTGGTATTTTTGTTGTTATTTTTGCAGTTACACACACGCACACACACACACACATATATATATACATTATATATATATATATATATATATATATATATATATATATATATATATATATATATATATATATATATATATATATATATATATATATATATATATATATATATATATATTGTTATACGGTCCCTTTTCACACCAAACAAACAACTCAGGCCGAACCATAACATAAATGCTCAGACACGTTCTCTTCAAATGAATACATAACCAAAATATGGATGCAAAAACAGTGCTATATTACTATACTACAGTATTTACACATACACAAATAATATAATAGTCAATACATAACGCAATTTATAACAAAGTATCTGAAGAGTCTCAAAAAAACGAACTGCAACGAAATACTTAACTGAATCCGGTATATGAGAAACTGAGGTCCATCTTCAACACATAATTCGGGCATACACAAAACGGAAGTCCTGTATTAATCCATGTGGCACCAGAAAAAAAATAATAAATCTCCTCTTCCTACATAATAAAGTTCATATCGTAGTTCATGGCAACCCGTGGGCTTCCACGGTCACGGTCCCCGGGGAAAACTGCAACGTGGCGTAGCAAAATCGATAGTCCCGCCTCGAACTGCAGGCGAGTTCGTTTTATAGGCTTCCAACAATAGGTGGATACCGCAGAAGTTTGTGGTTTTGCTTGGGAGGAACGATAGCGCCGTTAGTTCTGCAAAACCAGTACTGAATGGTCCCAGAATAGTGTTTATGCTTCTCAAAGCGCGTCAGTAGTCACTAATAGCGGGGTGGATCCATAAACGTGGAAACGGGGATGGTTACATCACTTCGTAGCGTCATCTTATGATGTCCGGGTGAGTTCCCCAGGCAACACTATAAACATGATGGGCATCTTCATGTTCATACATGCTAGATGCACCCATGGAAAATCCACGGTTCTATATAATAAATAGTTTTGTAATGAGCTGGTAGGGACTGGATGTCGCATATTTTATCCTCTGCATGCTTTTCGTAGGGACTCTTGTTCACAATATTAAGATAAGTTGTGCTAGGATTCTCCAGGAAACCCCCTTCCCCAAAAGTCAGCAAAGAATGACAAATTATGCTAGTCAAGAAATCGAAGAAGTAGATGTAAGGCATATATATATAGGGTATACGAATTTTGTGTTAGATTTTTTTCCTTCCGATAAATAACATGGGCACAACATCATCATCAGCGGAGTGATGGCGATTGTTATATAAGCCACCTATACTGTGAAAATTATACGACTCTTTACAGAAAAGTGAAAGTTGATGAAAGATAATTTGTTTTAATTGAAGCTCAAAGGACATCACGAAAAACGATGTTTTAAGTTGTCAATTGATAGAAGTCTTGTGTATGATAACAAACGCATGTATGTCATTGAAGGCTCTTCACGCAAAACTGCAAACTAAAAGCCGCCAGTGTGGAAAGACAGGCTCAGGCAAATAGACTCTATCAGTAGTAAATGCTTGTCCTGAGCTTTGTTGCTTGTCACTAGGTTGATTGGAAACGGATGATGCTCCCAGATAAATGGCAGGTTTACATCTTTTGGTGCAAGTCCGTGGCTAAAATAGCTGCCGCCGTGGTTCGTTGCTTTGTCTTAAACAAAATCATATATATCTTTGCGGAGGGGTAGCATAAAACTGTATGAACAATAAATTTTGTGGTAATCAGAATCAACATAATATTTTTTATTCTTATATACCAATATGACAAAAGAAGAATTTTTTTTCCCATGTGGAAGCCGCAATTTCGTGTGCATTGGTTCCCCCTGTTGTCAGGTCACTGAAGCGTGACAGTGTTAAAATGAAAGGTGTACACTTGAACACATGACTGATATGGGGATTCTGGTGGAGGTTTTTGGGCTCCGACCGCAGAATCTAGTTTGTTAGTAGAATCCTTATCAGCTTAAAAATGTACTTACAATATATTTTCATGTTTCAAAGTCTCTGGAAACTGCGGATCCTAAGAAATGTGTATATCCGTCTCACCCAGCCCCATCCCCGCGAACTGTGTTTAAGCTTTGAACAACCTTTTTCTCAAATAACCATAAATTGGATGAACAGTAGAAACCATGGTTATAATGGAAATATATTTATGAATGTATAGAAATCTACATGCCTGTAAACCCATAAAAGTCAAAGGGTGGTCTGGTAACTGGTGGTAGGGTTAACCCAAAAGAAAACTGCTCACATTGAAAGCGGAGTCATGTTATCTTTGTTTTGGATTAAAGAGCTATGCTTCCTGTTGAGGGAAGTGCTGTAATCAGATGGGACTACAGTGGACATGTGACCACCTGTTGTACAATACGTTCTTTGGCCAGTGAGCTCGAAATGCAGAAAATACCCAAGGCGCCTACTGAAAAAAAATCGTGAGAGGTGTCGAGGACCTTAAAGCAAAAAAGAAATAGGGGCAACAATTAAAATTATATTAAAATTATTAATTATGCAGCTTAATAGGGCATAATCCCGCAAAATCAAACTTGTCCAAGAAGAGCGCACCGCCGATACGTGTGCCAAATGTCAAATTTCAGATCAGAAGCAGGTAAACCTTTGTCTAGGGAAAAAAAACCAAACAAACAAACAAACTGCCAATGAATCATATAGATAATGCTGTACATTAAGCAAATCAAGGCTTTGTACCCATTGCGGCCTATAGAGGGCACCACTTGTCATCCAAAGTGTTGGGGCGCTTGGCAAAACTTGTTTAATTAGGGCCGAACTTGGCAAATGAGCATAAAATTAGTTATTGTTAATAACATGGCCTTCAGATCTATCGATATAGCATATAAATAAGACTTGTTGTAAACCAACAACTTTTCTGTAAACTGTTTAGGCATGCGCGCTTGCATCGGAGTTCGGAAAAGCAGACGACAGGGTGGTGTCAATTTCCTCGCGTTTTTAACAAGCCATTCGTAAACCCATATTACGCACAACGCCGCAGCTGTTATATTTTCGACCATGAAAAGGTAAATGTTTCTGCTTCTTTGGCAAATATTCTGCCCATATTATCCTGAAATAAACCTTACTGCATATATGCGGCGTAGGTATCAAGGACCCTCGCATAGCCCCGCGTAGGGAGAGAACACGGAAGCTAGGGCTAAGATAAAACCTTGTCCCATGCGTCAAATCGAAGGCGCTTGAATCCCTATAAACATGATATCACAGGCGCTTGAATCCTTATTTATAATAAAGTTTTCATTCAGGTCAAACGACCCAATTATAAAACGGTAATACCGGGTTATCGCTTGTTATATGTAAAAAAACTCATTTTATTTTAATTTTTTAAGTATATTGAAATGCCAAATTCCCTATCAAATTCAATGGCTCTAAAGCACTTTACACATAAAAATACATAAGGATAATTAAAAAAAGGATTAAAAGTTGGATGAAACTTGATAATGACTAAATGTAAAATTGCTGCAGACTATACAGTTAAGTGTTCAAGAGTATAGTAGCAGGAGATACGGATTTGGCGTCCAAAACATCAATTTTCAAAACTGTAAAGCTGACCATGAGACTCTAATTAATTTAGTTACAAAATCTACATGGCTATGTTTACTCTAGTGTTTTAAATGTATTCTATTTGCATTATGACACTGATTTTTTTACAAAAAGATTTGTTTATGATTGAAGATACGAAGACAAAATACTGATATGATTATTTTTATCGTGCAGTTTGTGCGGGCTGTTTTACAACCGATAAGAGCATATACTTTTTACTTGAAATATAAAATATCACCCGCTATTATTGCTTCTTCTGCCAAGAGCCCGATGGACAAGAAGCAATATCTTATTTTCTTTGCAATAAATGCCCATACTTTGGGACATACTTATTGCTCGGCATTAATTTAGGTCCCAGTAGAGCCTAAACATTTGTATTAATGATAATATATAGGGATTATCTAGTGTCTTCATGCTAAAAAAAGACGTGTACCCAAACGTATTTGAACAGTTCTGGCCAACAGTTTGTGAGGTAAGGCGCCAGACTGGCATGGTCCGCGAGGAGTTTGCAAAAAAGAAGAACCTTCGTTATATAAGGAGGCGTATAATCGGAACCTCCTTCAAAAAGATCACATAAAAAAACTTTATTTATGTAATTCCAAAATTGATCGCGCGGTGTCGCAAGTGTGTCAGTACTCGTCCGAATTGCGACCCTGTACCATATAAAAAGCTGTGGGGCACAATGAAAAAGGAAAAATATAACACCGCTGATGGCATAAATATGACACGTTCATCTCGACAACGGCCTAGCTAAACAGACGAGGCGGACGAACGTATGGAATTTCTTTTGGATAATAACAAAAATTAGATTTATAAAACGTCCTGTGAAAGATGAACACAAAATAGCACAATAGCGGGTCGACCTTAAAGGGACAAAATATTTTGTCAGCATTTTCAAAGCAATAGGCTTATCAGTTGGTAAATGTAAATCTTGGTGTTATTTTACAATTGAGAATCTAGGTGTACCTCCTTACGTGTAGCTGTGACATTTGCCATATAATTTGTGCGCGAGAGCATACTTTTGACTCGTTCATTCCTGATGATATTAAACAATTGCTTGATGTGGGTATACATACAAATTAGAATATAGACATTCGACAAGCGACAACAGGTACCCGCTGAATCACAGAAGCATGGGTAAATGGATGCATGGAATCCCTCCTGACGTGACAGCCCTCCAGATTTGTGGCATCTCAGATTAAAAAAAAGCCAAAGGTGTATGGATGGACAAAACTAAAAAATAGTGTAGTTGGCACCACCAGTCATTGTGTTCAATGCCGTCCTAGATCTACGGACCTTCCAACTTTCTTGCAGATACGTCAAACCTCTCCTAAGATAAATGTATCACTGTATTTTATGAATAAATATTTGTAGGTGGCACAGCTTGTCTTGTGTTTTAGAAAGCTATTCAAGATGGATGCAGAATTTTGCAAATTTTCAGGCCGTTACATTGAAAGGGGTTATAAAAGATTTTCACCAGAAACAGAAATTCAGATGGATGTCAGATGAAATTGATTGTAGATGGCGCCACTAGTGACGTATACACGATAAACCATTCCAATATCTATAAAAATGTAAAGTTTGAGACAGATACATCAAACCACTCATGAGATAAATGCGTGGATGTATTGTAAGTATTTGTGATTATAGGTGGCACCACATGTCATGTGTATGATAAAAGTTAACAAGAAGGAAGGATATATGCAATATATCAGGCCGAAAATTCAATCCACTCCTCAGATATCTATGATTTATACCCAAGACAGATGCAAAGATGGACATCAGACGAAAACAATTGAAGGTGACACCACCGGTCTTGTATACAAAACAGAGCAATCCAAGATCTATGGACATGTACAGTTTGAGGTGGATACATTAAACCACTCCTGAGATAAATGCCTGAATGTTTTCTACAAGTATATGATTGTAGGTGGCGCCATCAGTCTTGTTTACAAATTAGAGCAATCTAAGATATATGGCCATGCAGAATTTCAGGCGGATACATAAAACCACTCCTGAGATAAATGCATGAATGTATTCTATCAATACTTGATTGTAGATTGCGCCAAATGTCTTTTGTACCAGATATCACCCCAAGATGGATGAACATGCAAAATTCCAGGCCGATAAGCCAAAACACTCCTTAGAAATAGGCATCAATGTATTCTACGAAACATGATTGTAGAGGGCGCCACCAATCTTGTTTACGACAAAGCTGTCTAAGATAAATAAATATGCACATTTTCAAGCTGATACATCCATCCACATCTGAGATATGCGCAATTTTTGACCTAAAATGGATGGACGCTACGCAAAAAAGATTGTGTACGAGAAAAGGTAACAAAAGCTCTATGGACATGTAAAATTTCAGGTGGATCCGTAAAACCAGTCCTGAGATAAATGCATGGAAGCATTCTATGAATACGTGATTACAGGTGGCGCAACTTGTACGAGATAGCTGTTCAAGATGGACGGACATAGCGAATTCCAGGCCGATACATCGAACAACTCTTGAGATATAGGATGGTTTCAACCTAGAGCAAGCGCACGGATGGACGCGACGCAAAAATGAATACATATGGCGCCACCATTCTTGAGTACGAGGCGGAGGTATCCAAAAACTATGAACATGTACAATCTCAACTAAACACGTTGAACTACTCGTGAGATCCTGGACACTGCGGAAAAGGACTGCCATCAGTCTTTTGTAAGTCACCAGTTCAAATGTTACCCATTCAATAATTATGCCGGGTTTCAGAAAGATCAGTCCAAGGATCTGAAAGAAGTTCTTCGGGCACTGATCCAAAAATGATGAACAGTATCCGCAAAACATTTTTTTGGCGGATACAATTACTAATTAACGAGGTGTTATATAAATACTGAATCTTCAAGAGAGTTTAATCTAATGTTTGTCTTTTGCGCAAAATGTTGCTGTATCAGCTGGCTCCTTATGCATTGAAGATTAGTTGGTTAATCTACTATTAAAAAAGTAAAGCACATAATTTAATAATAATTTTCTATCTATAATAGATTTACCATGAAAATCATTAAGGCCAACCCTGAGCGGGTGCCATTAACTAATCAGCTTTTCAGTCCGTCTCTCCTGCTCTTTCGTGCGCATTATCTCCTGAATCTTTTGAGCAACAGCCCTGATTTTTCTTTGTTTTTGAGATTATTTACTTTGGAAGGATGCAGAGGCTTCAATGGGGGGTGGGGGGGGGGGGTATATATCCACTCCGACTTTTTGGCCAGGGGGGTGGGGGTGTTCAATGTAATCAGCCCCCCCCCCCCCCACTATTCAGATAATAATATTTAAATATTGCACATCAAATGCATAAATAAATAGAATTATAGACTTTTGTTCCATTCATGAGTTTACTATAAAATATTATATCTAAACCTGGTTTAGAAATAACTGATACTCGAAACATAATATCTTATCTTTTAATCCTCATAATTAAAAGTAATATATTTAAAATGTGATTAAGTATATATATATACCAATCTTACAATACAATTCCACACTGTTTACACAGTTTATATGAAAATAAGAGACTCAATAATTCAAATTTACAGTTTATTCACATTATAAGTGTGGTCGTAGCATCACGGCAACAGGAACACCCATTTATCTACGAACCATATTTGACACACGCACACACATACACACATTTGTGGAATTTACAGCAGTAGAAAAGTCAGTCCTTTTATACATGTGCTTCAAAACAACAGTACTACTACGTAAATTGCATGGAAAATATTACAAACTTATATTACAAATATAAAGTCACACGGTGACTGTTCAAACATTCAAACACACACGTACAGCACACTTCCTTCCATGTCACACTAACTGACTTGATATCATAATCCACAATGTAATTATCCCTAGCCAGATACAAGAATAAAAACCCCAGGTAATAACATTATTTACATTTTTTTATCACAGATTTGGTTCATGATATATTCCGCAGTTCGGAAAGTAACGTTTGAGTCACAATTCGTGTTAAACAATAAATACACACTGATATTAATCAAAACATATAAGCACGTAGTTAGTGTTCTTATGCATATATAATCATATAAACTAATGATGAGAATTTGACAATCGTTAATATTTTCCCTCTAATCATAATTTAATTATTAAAATTCAGCTGGACTTGATATAAATATAAATCGGCAGGTTGTGAAAAACTGGTGTTAGGTGAACTGTTAATTATGCAGATATAAATTCAAATATAGATTATACGCCATTAAAATTAATGTCATCCTTGTGTTCGAAATTCGATTTAGCACCTGTGTCTATATACTAATTATAGGACAGAATAACAAGATCACTTATACAGCCTTTACAGATATATCCTCACAGGGCGGCTCGATCCTTGCAGCTTCTTCACTCTGTCTTCGATCGTTACTAGGTTTAACCAAATGAGAGATGGGGTAGAACAAGACAATGAACAGAAAACGATAATTATTCATGTGGAAGTGAAATAATCACCTGATCATAATTTAGATTCTCGAGAAAATATAACATCTTCGGGCCTATAAATACTTTATGTCATGTGTAAGATTTCCACTTTATTGTTATTTGAAATTAAGAAAATACATTAATCTGACAAAATTCTTAAACCGTTCTCTGGTTAAGAGATCATATATCACAAGGCCTCCATATCATTAAAGGCAGGACACAGAGAAGATGATTATTTCGAAATCTGACATTTTTCCTGGGATCTCTCACAGTCTGCGGGGTTAGCTCATGTGTGCCGTATTGATCTTCTTATGCCAAGCGATGCCTCAAGGTAGACCAATGCTCGTTGTTTGTCACATGGTCAATATGTCTTGATGACTGAGATCACATTACAGTCTTGATAATGTGGCCTAGTTTCTCTTGGTTCACTTGAGATAGTTAAACATTGTATATAGGTGTAAGAAGATACATCCTTAACGTTCCTCGGTGAAAAATCTGCATGGAGGTATATTATACCTCAATATACATAATATCTCAATGTACATAATACCACCATGTACATTATACCTCCATGTAATCAGTAAGCTTCTTTTAAATGCCGCTAATGTCCGATGGTGTCCTTTGAGATCCACGTATCAAAACCCGCTGCGTAATGCCCTAAGCTGCTCCAAACTCCTCAGTAGCATACCATGTCTGTTCCCTGTTTCTTTTTCCTGTTATTACTGTGAAACTGGAACTCTAATTTCTGCATAGTTCTTCCGAGGTCTGTGTTTACCCTGGCGCCGTAGTTACCAGAGTTCGTGTTGGGGACGTCACCTGAATACATGGATAATGTCTCCGGAAGTTCTTTTGCTGTCTTGGGTCGGCCCTACAACATACGAGAGAAAAGTATATTATTGTACTATCATATTATGATTGACTAGCAGTGTACCTAAATTTCGACATGCGACTTGTGATATCCGGGTTTTAGTGAGTACGCAAAATGGCAGACCCCATGAGCGGTTGAGAGAAAATGGGAGAAATTAAGGCCAAAATAAAAAAAAGGTATGGTTCTCAGGCACTTTTTTCAGAAATCAATGCGGGCGGGCGCTTTTTTTATTTTGTATTTTTTGGTATGTTTCGATAAAAATGTCAAATGATAAGGGAAAAGCGTGAAAATAACAGTTGTACTTTGCTAAATAAGTAAAAGCACTTCAAAACAAAGGAAATTGAATGGTTTTATCTTCTTGAAAGAAATGTCGAATCTCAAAATAAAAATTTTTGATGCGGGGGTTTAAAATTGATGCGGGCGATGCCTGAGAACCATACCTTTAATTTTTGTTGGCCTAACTAGTCGATAAGGGTATGAGATGTGACATGAAAGAACTCTAAGGAAAGCGTCCAGGCAATAATCTATCTGCGGCGAGAGTTTGGTAGCATGATAACATTTATCGAAAAAGTTTTGAGCGAATAGACGGTTTGATTTAACCACGCCTTAATCCTATAATTATAGCAGGATGTAATGATTTAAGGCATAAATATGGTTCATGACTCATGAATGATTCATTATTGAATCAACCATTCCGCCGCGATAATGGTTACTACAAGTGGAATAATTTCAGTTTTTGTTTCCATCTCACATTCTTTTAGGTTATCCTAAAACTGGAAAATCCAGAATTAGAATTTCATTGTCAGAAAAAGAGACTTATATGGATACCTTGTGCAATTCATTCATCAGGCATTGCCCAAAAAACGATCAGTTTTATCAAAGAGCATTCCATATGGTAATACCATCTACGAATTAAGGATTAAACAGTTCACAATCTCAAATATATCCACACCCCCCCCCCCCCCCCCCGCTTCTAACCCTAACAATGCTTCATCATTGTGACCACAACATGCGTGTTGATTAGCCATAAACTGGCATACAGCCCTGTCCAATACATATGAATATAGTTCCCCCAGCGCTAAAGCTGCATGATGTTTGGTCCGTTGTCCAGGTTGCCACACTTGACTTCCAAACAGGAACTAGAGATTATTGTTATTGGGACATTATTTATTCTATTAATGAATGATAGAGGCTGTAATAACGTGCAATTAACAGTCCCGCAGGGCACAGGCTCGTCTATGAAATGTCATGGCATTGTTCGCGTTAGATTAGACTGGCGGAGCTAACCTGCATTGCGCTCGATTCATGTGGAAACTGTTCATTTGAAGTACATGTTCTGTTCGGCGCTTTATAATTTACTGCCGAGCAGACACCGAAATTTGCATGATATTAACTACTGAGGCGGCTACTAAAACATGTCAACAGAATAATTCGTGGGAAATAACAAGTTAATAAATGCATGAGGTTACTCAAGTATATGAGTAACTTCAGGTTTATTTCGTCCGATTTATTGTTTTAACTATGATATAGTCAAATTGTTCGAAATTGTTCGAAAGAAATAATTGGACAAGCGACTTTTACAACCAGTGCCATAATGACAACATAACCTGCATGTAGAATAAATGACGTCATGTATTGGAACGCCTCTGGCATTATGAAAGTGATTCACGTGGCCTCTACATGCAACTTCACTCCATTTGGATTAGTGTGGGGGATAGAGGCATAAAATACCTCAAATGGTAACAGGTTATCCTACTCCTGCAAGAGTATAGATAAGATATATAGATAATAGGCCACACTGTTTGTAAATTAATTGAATGGCACTATTACAAGAGCCAGTTTGCTTTCTCGACAAACCTTATTCAAGCGTGACACGCCTGACCAAAAGCCCTTTTCAAAAGCATTTATGTTTTTGTTTGTTTGTACAGCCATGTTTTGTTAAGTGCATGTGACTGTTTTTTACAGGTAATTCACTCGTTCTTCTGTCAGAGACCTGCCAGAGGCAATAAAACATTGGTGTCTCATACATAATTCATCAATATATCATCGAAAACCATCGCATTTGTCGAAAAGAAGCTATATTCCCTATAGCAACTAAAGGGCGCGTTACTGCGTGTGTCTTAATGACGTTTTCGTCGCACATGACGTCACAGTCGATTACGTCATAATTGCGATTATACAGAAACGAGATCAATGACATGTGACATAGCACTACGGTCATAACGTCATAAATGAGAGACATAATGATAAACTATGAAGAGGACAGTGTTCTTTCTTTCTATTTTTTTCTAATTCAAATAAAATCGGTCTTTACATTTTTACTGTGCATACATTTTATTCCCATTCTAACGCAATATCACCTTACATATTTAACACATCTAACAGTAACAAATACGCTTATGTGCTTGAATATAATATGCATACATCTCCAAAAAGATTTGTTTCTGAATTCATATAAATGATTTTAGACTTGGTACCATCCCCACCCCTAAATAAGTCCATTGAACCAAGCATTGTCTGATAAGGCAAAAGTGACTTTAAGAAAGTAATTATATTTAAAAAGAAACTTACCTTAGGATCAAATTCAGTCAAGAACCCCCAACTTTCATTCCTAAAACAGAGAGAAATGTGTTAAGCAATTGCCATAATTCAGTGAAAATCACGTGTATGGTGGCATATCATTTAATACCTGCATGGTTGAGGCTTAAATCTCCTTAAATATATGCCACTATATTTAACTTGAACTAACCGGAATTAGAGCCTGGCTAAATTTCAGATGTGACCGTTCGGGGCTTTTCTTTTATTTATTACCATAGTTTTACTTGTCTCATTTGTACTTTACTGCAATCATTTGTATATGAAAGCATCATTGATCAAACCGACCAGGTAGTAATCATAATTCTAACAATGGAGAACCAGGCTGCTTATCTATTCCTTGGTTTTTATTTTGTATCATTACATATACAGTAATTAGAATATAATAGCATGCCCTAGAGAAAAACCAAAGCAGATAATTATTCTTTCCTCTGTGTATTTTGATATGGTAATTACTGATAAATCTTCACAAGTTTACTCACCATTGCTGGACTCCCATTTTCTCTGTACGGACCACTTGTTTCCAGATTTTATCTTGTGTGACGGGGTCGGACTTGGCGGGATCAGCCTCCGGTTTGGTGTCGTTTGGTGCCCGGGGAGCCTTCCTGGCCTGTGCAGCTTGCCGAGCTTCTTGTGGCACACATGTCTGGTGGAAGTCACTGGAACGGGGACGAGAACTTACTGGAAAACGGTAACCAGCTGATGTGCTACGATTCGTATATGTTCTATCACCCATGGTTGTTTTTATACATACCGACTAACGCTAACCAACCAATCCCTCTTCCTTCACAGAATAATCTTATGTGTATATATACTCCTTGAAGTTGTTTTTCTGTGTAAATCCTTTGGAGTACAGAGATTTCCAGTAACGTAATCGTACTTATTTTGCTGGCGTCAATTTTAACATGCACTAAATGCTGAAAAAAAACCTGAATTGATATTATATGCACAGGGTCCTTTCCTCCCTCGAGTCTGCATTAGTTAAGTGAAGAAATGCACAGGTATGTCACACGCTTTCGGTGTCAGGCTTACCAGGAAGACGATCGCAACCTGTTCTTTTTTCACCGATAACCTTCACCCAGTATATCACATCACGGGCTGCGTTACTTTCATAATTATGTCGAGTTATTTTAAGCCATGCATTAGTTCTTGAATTCGGTTTAACCTAATTTTCAGCTGGGTAGCATTCAGGTGATGGGACCAGCACTGTACGCCTTCATCCAGGTATTATACGACTGAGCCTTTGCACCATTGAGCGCAGAACTGGGACTCCTGTCGATACCTGCAAGTGAATGACGCCGCACAGGCAGCTCTTGCTGGAACAGTGTCCCCGTGTGAAGGCTCCTCAGGACAGTTTTGCCGGTTTCACTGTTACCAAGCACATCAGGGGTTTGGGTTTCATGATACACTGGCTTGAATATAAAGTGTCCCCATGATAAGAAGGTATCCGCCCTCTTGTTACTTGCACAGATGCGAGTGTCAGCATGAACTGAGAAACAGCAGAGGGGAGGCGTCTTACCTGCGCCCCGTGTCTTAGACATGTCTCAAGCGGCCCATGTACAACTATTGTTATGACGTCATAAATTATGCGTTACCAAGGGTAACAGAACAGGTCCCATTCATTTCCTATGAGACTGGTTTACCTAGGACTTCATTTATTACGGCCCAATTGGCGTTTGCGCCTGGCTTTGAGCATTTATCAGGTGTAATATATAAATGATATCGCATGGTCTGGCATTTGAGTGACGGTTGCAAAACCTGGGCTTGGATTTATTAGAACGGCAGATAAATTAATCGAACGAATAACCCAAACAACTGCACATTAAACTCATTAGGCTTATTGTGTTTAAAAATGTTCTGTTTTCCCCGCAAGAGTACCGGTATGGCTTTGTGCCACGTTTAAGTTTGTCACATCAATAATAATAATAATAATATTAATAATATCATAACAGTGATTAACATATAGATATAACCTTATACAAAAAAAATGAATTCAGTGAATTGGAACACACATATTTCAAGGTTTAATTGGTAGGCACCATAATTATTATTTTTTAAACATATATTTGAATTATTCACATTATACTTTGACTGTAAATATTTTAAAGGGTACCATTCTATCCATAGCCTACAACACGGTAGATAGCAGGGACAGTCAGGTGTCTTATCACCTGTTAAAGTGACCTAGCTGCAGTCCCGAGAGCTGTACATAATGTGGTCTTTCCGCTTTACAATAAATCGCCGAACCGCTGGGTCATGTTTAATCTTGTATTTGATAACCAACCTGAACTCAATGACAACAATGTCACCGCTACTGATCGCGCTGCCAATATTACTATAAGGTCAGAGGTCAAGTAGTTGCGATACAAGCGCTACCTGCTGTGTCATGGCAACATGGTCTCGTTGAACCCAGCATAAATTATTCCTTGACCTGGGTTCAGCTCATGACAAAAGTACACTAGCGGAGTACGTTCTTTAAATCTGCTTGACACACATGGGTTCATTATTCGTACGCGTGTGCATTGTGAATATATCCAAACATGGCCTTCAAAGCGTAAATGGGTGATTGACTCCATATTTTATATTATTCAGAAGTTTATACTCAACCCTTAAGGCAATTATATATGTGTTCCGCGTATTTATTTTTTATCAAACAGCAGTATTTTCAAATAAGTCCGAAAGTAAGTACACTTGAAAAAGAAAAGTATGCTGTTACTCATGTATCTGATCACTTTACTGTGAGAGGTTATCTGAAAGTTTTAGCTGGAAATATTAGGCAACTCATTTTCACTATTTTAATTAAAGAAACAGAAAATAAAATGTAATTAGACTCCTAAAAAAGACTATCGGGCATTACATCAAGCCCCAGAATACTAATAAAATTTGTGCAATGTTATATTATCCAATAATACTGAATAAAATGATCGAGCTCATAATACAGACAAAAGCTGCATTCGACACTAATACTAAAAGTATCTGTCTGCTGAACTCTAACCATCCCAGAAGTGACACTCTTTTTCATTACAAAGGAGTATGGGTAAAATCCTAGTTTTAATTAAATTACAAGTATTTTTTTTGTAGCACACATGGGAACAGGTTAATTTAGGTCTTATATTGACCAAATTTATGTACTTTTATAAGACTGTGACTTACAAATCTAGCAACAGTTTAAGAGAAGAAAGGGCAACTTATAGCAGCTGAGTATACGATTTGGCATGAGCTGGTAGAGAACATTCGTTCTACCTGGCCCGTCCTGGTAATATTGTCCGTGCCGCCATCTAGTGGCAGTTTTGAGCATGATCATTGAACAGTGTGCACAAGAAGTTTAGTATACATGTATTTTAACTCAGTGGTGTGCAGGATCGGTAACAACTACTAGTAATCATTTTCAGGAGGTGGTCGCGGTATTTTGATGACGTCATCTTCTCTCATGGTTTTCCCGCATCGTAAAAACGGTACCATATTTTCACACAGTGGTATCAAACCATATTTAAATATGTTATTTACATTAAGTACAATACTTGTTAACCATTGGTTAAACATATTAAATGAATGTCGACAATCCAAATGGACTCCGCGAGAGAACAGGAATTTGAAATAATTACGTAAAAATATTATTAGCACGTAAATGTATGATATTTTCAAATTTAATTAAATTTTCAAAAATAAATATTTACTTATAATAATGGACCAAGAGTAACCTCTTGATCTCGGTTCATGGTGGGTAGAATTGAAAGAAATATATAAAGGCAATGCTTAATAGAAATAGAATATAAACATTAAATGATAAAAACATGTATATATATATATATATATATATATATATATATATATATATATATACATTTGTTTGTTGTCTGAAGATGCGCGCAATGATGATTTATTGTGGAAAAACCTTTATAAAAATACTTGTAGTATTTGTACTATATGAAACTCTCCATGTTTTTATCTTGCAAAAGTATTTTACATGCATAGATCGACTCTTTGGCCAATTGACGAGTCTAAATTTACAAGCAGATATGTATACGGTACTGACAACCCGACAATATATCATTTACATTATCTACAGCAGTCCTCAACGACCGAGTCATGCATTGACGGCATACATATACAGCTGTATCTTATGCATTCACTTACCTTTTGCCACCTTTATTGATATAACTGAACATAACGCCGCTGACTTCACGCTGCATTTTGCCGTATATTCCCTCAAAATCCACACAGTAAAATATATATATATCCGAAGATAATCCAAGATTTAACGGGTAATATCAAGCTCCCCGCTTTCACTAATTCCTGAGATAACGTGAAGTGATCCAAACAAAGTGCATACCAACCAAGACACGGCGTACACAAACAGCCGGTAGCACTGGTCGCCAGGTACTAATGCTACTCAGCTGTCCTATCGCTGTTTGTCACCGGCTTTGTTTGCTTTCAGACAATACTTTCTACGAGTCACACCGCGCCAGCCTAACTCAATACATACGTCAATACGCTACTGGAGCGGCAAAGGAGGCAGTGACGGACAGAGACTGCGACAGTCCGGAACCAATGATCGTAAATACGAGCTGTAAGGCTGGCATGATCGATGGAACTGCTAGCTTTCCCTTTAAAGCGGATCTGTTTTCCCACGAGTGATTAGGGAAGACAGATGTAATTTATATGAGCCATTGAGATCTGTGTATACTGTACACAACCGCTAAGTAAATACTTGGCGGATAAGCTTAAGTCGCTTAACTGGCGTAGAGGCCATTCAACGTATAGACAGCAAATCATGGAAAAGGTCTATCATTCTAGCATATAATAAAGAGACAACAGTTAAACTGTTTCCCGGCGGTATTTTTGATAATATAATACACTCGTTTTATGCTGCAAGCATGGAAAAGCTCCATGTGCCAGTGGCAGTGCGCCATATAAGGTTTTATGGAGGTTTCAATGTATTCGTCGAAATCTCTTTCTCAGTTCAAGACTAGAATATATCCATGAACAACCGCTTTTTTGTAATAACAGAAAGTCATATTTTTTTCCGAGTTCCCCTGAGGTTTCATTGTTTTAGGAATTCGGTGATTTCCCTGAGATGCAGACCTATGTACGAGCAAGATCAGACGAGCTGCCAATGCCAAGGTCTGCTGATTAGGTAGCTGGCGTCCATGTAAAGAGAATCTAATCACCCGATTCTTACTGCGATTCCCCTAGAGAACTCATTTATCTTTTTTATGTTTATATTAAGATCGATAGCCCATGCGTGTGGCTGTCATTTTTTTTTATTATGGCTCAAAAGCCATGGGTTTGGTTTAAGGAATGGTCGGCGTTAACTTCCGTCATGGCCATCAGATGGCGCACTGATGCTGTCCTTTATACTTTACATTGGGCCTACCAAATGATCCAATAAACACTATGGCCCGTCAGTGAAACACGAATTATGCAGATTACGGTCGTGTGTATTTGAGAACTATACAAAAATGCAAAAAAATAAGACCACATTAATTATGAATGATATTTCTTATATTTTACTAAATAAAAATATGGAAAAGAATTTTCTTATTCCCTTGCCGGTATGTTTTTATCAATAACATTACATGTGTCACGGTATAATTATAATGTTTTACCATAGTTGTCTTGAAGGGTATTTTGTCTTGCGAGTCTATGATTCGTTAATAAACGGGACATACATGCGACAGTGGACAAGCACACTCAACAACAGATAAAGTAGATGCTGCCATCTGGTGAAAGTTTATTAAATTAATTAAAAGTTCGGATACGGATGGAATAACGTCTTTGGACTTTGGAGCGTATTGAACCGCGTAGAATTTGACCAATATCGTTTTTCAACGAGGATCTTTACGTGTTTGCCATTTTTCTGCCCGTCAGCTCAGATCGTCAATCTATTCATGATATGACATTCACTGCTGGCGATCGTTCACACTGTAACTGTCCAATGGGTACACGTCACGGCTGTTGTATTATGCCGGGTCTGAAGCACCGCATGGCGTTGCCCGTTGCCAGTGCCTCAGAGAACTACATAGCCACTTGAGCACACCAGCCGTGGGTTAAAGCACCAGCAACCGATCTTAAGGGCCGTTTTCACAACTTACTGAGCTCTTCACCACCTGTGGAAGATTTTGTGTCAACACCGGCTCTGATGGATATACATATAGCTGTATTGTGTCAGGTGTGAGGTCACATCTGTAAGGTGCGCTCACCAATCAGCATGTTTCACATGTTCTTGTAACACATTAGAACGGAAGAAAAGGCGCAAAAATCACTGTTAACGAAAGCCGATGTTTTTACGATAAACAAATGGTTCAGAGGTAATTTTGGAACTTGCTTGTCACTGATTCTCTGAACTGGCATCTTGAATGTGGCATTCGCTGAGAATAAGTGTAAAATTTTCAATGCGCCTTGCCCTTTCTGTCAGTATATGTATTCTGCTTATAAAACAAAATCCCTATCTCTGTCGGAAACTAAAAAGTATCAGATCGGTCATGCAGTTAGGGTAAAAATGACACGCATGAACGATAAACTGAACGCTAAGAATGAACCAACATAATATTATAGGATAGGAACGTTTTGCTTGGTTTTATTTATACGAGTTTGCATGGCTGATTGTTATAACGAAAGGTCAGAATGTCACCATGTTGGGTATATTAGAGACCAGGGACGGCCCATAGTTTCCGGACAAACTTGCACCCTCCTTCAATTAGCTCAGATTGATCGGATTTCACTGGAATGTGATGAATTGAAATTTGCCCATAATAGTTACGCTAGACTTTTCAAAGAACTATTCAGCCAGCTTTGTGTCGCATTAGGCATGTACAATTTAGGCGGTACAGAATGTAATCGTTTCACATGGGATTAGGGCCTGGCGGCTTCTCATGGCCTCTGGCTGTACTGCATAAACCTGTAACCACACAATACTCGCTCTCTCACGTCGATAGCCTGGTCAGCAACTCGGAGAAATATTAATACGCCTCCGTCGTCGCCTTGTCTCAATTCACATAACCATTTACCCTGTCTTTTGAACGCCAAAGCCGTCGTCATGGAGACGGGTGGTGATACGGAAATGCCCTTCGGTAAAAATAGCACGTCCATATTACTGCAAGGTTACATGTTGATTGAAAGTATTGCCGAAGAGTTGTTACTTGTTGTACGTAATATGATGAAGTCCAAAGAGACACATTTAGTTACATATGTTCTTGTACATGCCAGATCAGTTGGGGAAATGTGATTTTCCAGTGTATAATCAAAAAAGAGAAATCTGATTGTCCAGTGAAATAGCAATGTGTAATTTTGTTGTTGTCTCGACCACGACTGGTGATGAAAATGTAATCCATCGTCAGGTCACATGACAAACTATGAGAAAAGGAAAACTGAGATTGAAGTATATATATAGCAAGCAATTACGTCTGTGTAGTAGCGCTGGTAATTTTATTTTAAAGAAGCAGTTGTCGAAGACTGCTCAATATTGTATACGTAATAGGTTTGGAATAAAAAACCGTGTGGTTTGAAAATAAATATATGCCATTACAGTACGATAACGATAGTACACTTAAGCCAGCTGAAACACTTGATGTTCAAAATAACTAATCATACGTGTTAATTAATGATGTATGAAATGTACCTTTAGAACCGCCGGGGATTTCAGATTCGCTGTAATGTCCCGGTCCCGCGGTTTACTCAAGCGAAGCCAGTCTGTGTTCACATGAACCGCATTTGTCAGAAATATAACAATCTGGCCGGGGCAATTCAATAAAATGCTCATTATCCTCTTGAGTACACAGTCATTATAATATTGTGCACACAGTGAGCGAGTATTCTCGTTATTGTACAAAATAAATTTACAAATACTGCTCATGAGAGGCGCACAGTGGATATAGCCTCTTAGGTGGTTACTGTTCCCGCCCTTGTTTATAGTAATCTTCATACAACTCTTGGTGCACGCATTGGTGATCTTATATATGCCGCTCAGATCAGTTTGTGAAGTCCTCAGATTGTCCGTTTGTGTAACTAGCTATCCCTAAAAGTGGACTACTTACACGCAACCAGTATATATTAATTTAATGTAACGAGTAATAACATTGTCTCCCATGCATAAATTAAATCATCTTTTAAACATTTCTTATTTTGCAACAATTTGTATAAGCAATATGAATTATACGTTAAAGATACCGCAAAATATGAAGTAACTAAATAAATTTTATCTGTGTTATTTATATTAACGGCTGAATATAAAAACTCTGCTAAATTTGTGATATTTGACAACCGTTTCGTGGACATATATATACGCCTGCTGTAGCTTTGTATATGTGGCACAGTCTGATAATTTACGATAATCCAAAACATGTTTGAATTATCTGTAGGTAAGTTAGACTTAATGTTAAGGAAGTTAATTCCTGTGCGACACATTCATTAACATGGATATAAACATATTCCATAGTATGCAACTGAGTAAGCCTGTGTGAGGTTTTTTAGAGGTATTCACTATAAGCTTACTAGGAATTTATCATTTGATATCTCAATAAGACTCAAAATCCACCGAACGTGTGAGACTACTCTGCTTAATTCGGTACATATTTTACATTTGTGTAAATAGGAAGCAGCCTACAAGAAGCGCTCCGTTGTACACTGTTTATGATTACGATAATCATTTCAGCTTGCATGTGCGCTTATAAAAGAGCCAGAGCTCACAGGCGCACAACCTTTACCTCACGCAGAGCACATCAACTCTTGTCAACTTCATTCAACAAAATATACCGTATACAACGTTTATGATACACGGGTATTGTGTACCACGAAAGGTTATTCTGTTTTCAATTGGAACTATACATGACTGCATATATTATATTTTTAAATGCTTGAAATTTGAATTTTTCGCCACAGTAGAATAAAATTTAATTGAAATCATGGTAATGATTTTCATAAAACTTTCTTATATAAAGTAGTCATTTCAAATATGAATTATACGCACACTTGGGAATAAGTTGTACTACTTTACATCGTGTGTTTTATTTGGCTCTTAAAGCAAAATACCTGTATACATTATTTTACCCACCAATAAAACTGATTTAGTAAAGTGTGTAAAATATTTAGATGCTTACCTGGTGCGTTCTCCAAGGGATACACTCTGGAAGGTAGACATGCTGATGTTGAAGTATTACTTAAGCCAAATATGTATATCCAGAAAAACTATCTATGAACACTTCGTAGAATAAGTGTAAGCGATTCAGTTTCACTCTGATTTTCCTCTGTTGAAGTGATGCAAGTATTCCAACCTGTATATGATGAAGTGAGTCGGTGTGTAACGTTGGCAGTAAATGCTTGGATATACATATATATACCTTACATGACTAATCTTCTTTATTACTAAGGCAGGCTGGTGAGCTTTGTTACCAAGAGATATACACAGCACCGATTGTCGCTTGGTGGCGCATGGTCCAAATTAGACGTGCCTGAACGTCAATCACGCCACGTCTCGCCTGAACGGTCGGCTCTGATTGGCCATTTCACTCTCCCGTGGACCGATTACTGCTTAATTAGACACGCCCCAGGAAGCCCTGATTAAACATCCCAGGGACTGGCTCTAAACGTATTCCGAAACCGTCTTTCTATGTTAAGGTATATTGCTTATTATACATAATTTGAGGTGCAATTAATATTTGAGGTTGACCAGTCATGCCAAAATTTTGCATGTTTTTTTTTGGTTTCACCTTTCACCAATAAATAAATAAATAAATGAAATTCATTTGCCAGTGATGCTACAAATTACCCTGTCCAAATATACCTATGTATTTATGTATATAATATAAAGATATAAAACTCTATGATCGCCAATGTCTCATGTTGATTTATATGACAGACATACCTGAGCAGTGATACTTCTTTATTTTCCTCTGACTTTGGTTTTACTTTTTAGGTAACAAACTTAAATGGCCCTTAAAATACGTTTATAAAGCTCTAGTGGATCAAAGTTTCTACATCTTAGCGATGGCACTAATAATGTGTATAGCTTAGAGTATATATATTTAAAGAGCAAAGGTAAAAATCAATTGCTTGGCAAGGACTTCTCACTGGTGGATCGATGTGTATTCCAGCTATATATGTCACACTGGTCTCGTCGGGAAAATTCACCAAAAACAGATTTGCTACCTTAGAGCTTAACCCAGATAAGTTTATATTATTTCGCCATTGATGGTCACAGTTTTTACGCATGGATGCATTCTTTTGAAATCTCCCTCTCTATATGAATACGGGCGGTCAGTAATCCAAGCTCTTCCATTTCCTCTCCCTGTTTTTCGCGACTGGTCTTGTGTTTCCTGCTCTTTCCTCAAAGTACATGTATACCTACTTTTCCTTTTATTTCATCGTTTTGCTTCATCATGCAATTTTTAAATATCGTCAACTGCTGTGAAAATATGGTTGATTTATTATAAGCAAACTGATATATATATATATATATATATATATATATATATATATATATATATATATGCAATATGTAGTAGCATGTGATCTGAACACTATAACTCTAGAAGGAGCGAAAAGAGCTCTCTCTATAGCTTTAAACTGTATCTTATATACATGCATGCATTATCCGCGGGAAATTTACTCCGCATGGGCAAGAATGGGAGGGTACAAACTGGTTATATATCAGAGCTAAAGAAGAAAATGCTAAAGAATAAGAATGAATAATTCTTGTTATATGCGCGAATGGGTTCAATCCCACTTTTGTCCTACTTTTCTCTTTTTCTTATTGTATTTTTGTCCCTTTTTTTACTGGACAGCCGGTTACCATTTACGTTTAAGTGGTATAGTCGACTCCACACCACCCGAGTCCAAGTCCAAGTCTTTTGGTCGCGAGTCTAAGTCAGCTATGTACAAGTCCGAAGTCTTGTGGAACTCAAGTCTGAGACCGAGTCCAAAATTGTATTTCAAGCACTTTTAATTAGATATTCAAGATTATTGGAATAGATTTGTTATAGTTTACACGTCTTTGCTTTGATGTTTAAATCACATTCAGTCAAGAATCTCCCGATGCAGGGATAAAGCTTCGTATATAAAATTTCGATTTTTTTAATATTCTGTGAATATAGTTCACATATATGGGTCTATATATATATTTGAATTCGTTCCCCTATCTGGACGTCATATTTTATGTGACAGTGTCTTTCCTTTGGGCCCGAGATGGACTCGACCTGATCTCGAGTCTTGACGTCTGAGTCCGGGTACAAGTCCGAGTCAAGGACTCTCCGAACGGGTTTGGATGGCTGTAAGTCTAAACAAAGTATAAATTATATTTTATCAGCCTATATATTCCATTCTGTTAAGTAGTACAGGTATAATTTTTCCCTGACGTGTTATCACCTGTACGCGGGGTTTAACGTGTACATGTATACAGCTGTTTCATTCCAAGTCAGATTCGCCATGAAGTTACTTCTGTCTGTGTTAGTGTTGGCAGCACTCATCGGTATGTACATCTCATTTAACATCACAAACCGTGTACATAAACGTGAACGTTTGTAGTATTGTGCATATTTATACCTGTTTTTGTATTTCCAAGTGCTCATATAAGCATTAGAATGATTCTTATATATTGTACGGATTTTACATCAATATGCTCATAAACAATAACAAGAGACCTATGAGTCATGACGCTCAGCTGCCTTTAAGCGTCTGTAATGTTAGCATTTTAGAGTGCTGAAAATACATAAAAACAGGCATAACTAGCAAAACAAAGTGACATACCTTTTGGTATGCAAGGAGACTTACAAAGGACATACCTATAGTAAAATTTTTAAGGTAAAGCGTTTACAATTTCTGCCTTGTTAATAACTGGCCAGCAGTACTTTCTGAGTAAAAAAATACAATAAAGAAATGAGTAAAGATAAAGACAATGTAGATGGCGTCACCAGTCCTCAATGGCTAAAAGGTCTTTAATTCCATAATCAAGAAGCTTGCCGATTTTCAAAAAGATCCATGCAATTATTACTGAGATATTTATCTAAAGGATGAATTTTATACATCTACATTTCAAAATGTTAAAATTTTGCATTTGTGTCCGCAACAGTTCTGAATAACTGGCTGGGCCGATTAAATATATTTTTCTCATGGTAACAATGTTACATGTGCAGTTAATGCACAATGGTTTAGGTTTAGGGTTGAGCGCAAAATTTTTATTTTGCAGCCCACAACACTAATACAAGTCTGATTTTCTAAGCATAAAAAAGGCACCTAACTCGCGAAACATAGCTCACAGTAACCTACTTTGAGGTATGCAAGAATATATTTAGCAAGGACCTGCTTTGATGTCAAGTATAAAGTTTCTAGGTCAAAACGGTTACGATTTCTGCCTCGTTAACGGACAGACAGTCGGCATGATGGACGGACGGCCGACGGACAGAGGGTTATCGCGTTAGTTCAGATGACTTATGGTTTAGCTCAGCTTAAAATGTGTTTGTCACTATTTATATATATTTATTGTTACGAAGAAAAATTGTTGAGGGGAAAATCCTGGGCCGATCCCGGAGTCGAACCCAGATCGGTGGCTTACAAGTCCGGCGTACCAACAGCTTCGCTAAAAAAGCAAGCTTCCCTAGCGAGACAGTTCGGTCCGCTTTTATGTCACCCCGTAACACACCCCCTCTTTAGGGCGTTCTGATATCAGAACAAGACCAATTATCCCAGGAGTCACACTTTGGTGAGCTTATTCCCTGGGCCACAAAGTTAACCGTCAAGTTTGACGAGCCCCCATTTCTTACAAATTGTTGAGGGGAAAATCCTTGGCCGATCCGGGAGTAGAACCCAGGTCGGTATCGCACAAGTCCGGCGTACCAACCGCTTCGCTAGCAAAGCAAGCTTCTACTGAAAGCTTTGTATAAATTTCTCTGGCCTTGCCAGTCAATACACTTTGTAACAGCATAGTCCAGTTTCCTTAAGCCATTTTAAATTTTCAGCTACCTTCTCAAAGTGTAAGAAATATTTATCAACCTCTTTTTCTTGAAAAGGTGGGACAAGTCGAATGTGTTTAGTAACATCAAAAATTGTGAGTTGGTGCAGCACTTAGACTATGTTCTACCTTAAGTTTTTCCAACTCCAGTCGTTTTAACTAATTTTCTTTTTCTTTTTCTAGTCTGTCTCTTTCTAACCTTTCATGTTCTTCCCTCTCTTCTCTTTGTTTTTTTTTCTAATTCTAACTGTTTTAATGCTAGCTAATGTTGCATTTCTAACTTCTTTAATTCCAATTGCATAGCAAGGCTATCATCTTTTTATGTTTCAACTTCAGTCTCTTCAATTAAACCTTTGTTAACTAGATCTTGCATGATTTTAGCAATGATATCAGGCTTTCTCAAAGCTTTTTTCACACTTAGCCCTTTGTGTTGTCCCAAACGCAACAACTGTTCATTTGACAACTGTTCAAGTTGATCAGGGTCGGGATCGTCAACAAATGTCTCAGGTTTGAAATCTGCCATGTTGAGATGTCAAAACAAAAACAAAAAAACACTGAGATAAATCTTGTAAACAATGTACTGTTAACAATATGTAATCTTGTAAACAATGTATGATAAAACAATGTGTCCAGGTCAAGGCCTAATAAATTTGAAAACTATTTAGCATCCCGGAAGAGCCCCCATTTTGTTACGAAGACAAATTGTTGAGGGGAAAATCCTGGGCCGATCCCGGAGTCGAACCCAGGTCGGTGGCCTACAAGTCCGGCGAACCAACCGCTTCGCTAGAAAAGCAAACTTCCTTAGCGAGACAGTTCGGTCCGCTTTTATGTCACCCCGTAACAATATATATATATATATATATATATATATATATATATATATATATATAATATATATATACATATATTCTTCTTGGCTGTTTTGAGCACTTTCCTACATCGACTGTTACTCAAATGGAATAAATATGAATATATATTATAGGCGGTCATCCACGGGCAGTTTAATATATGCATTAGTGTTTCAGGTTTCACATTCATTTCTTAGAATGCCATGCATGAGCGTCTGTTAATTAAACTAATTAAATCCGTGGATCAAATCAAGCACAGAGATCCGGGTACTAAGAGAGAACATTCGTCATCTAATGATACTGTACTCAGTATAATACATATGACTCTGATTAATTCTTTCAGCTCGATGAATATTCACAGTCTGTTTTTATTTTATCATACATGAATAACCTTTTTTCTTCAGTCACATTTACACGCCTATACACAGTTCATACACAGTCGTACCGGATTTCCTTCGCTTGTACTCCTTTTTTGTACAACAATTGTTTTCTTGTTCTTTCCTTTTTTTCTGGGGGTGGGGGGGGGGGGGGGGAGGGGGGATCACCCCGAGGTCTGGGACATGGCCAAGAATTGTAATCAGTCCAATGAAGGGTATCGAACTGGGCAACCAACTTCAAATCTTTAAACCAACGACATCTTACTTCTTAGACATAGTGTTTATTTTGTCTGATAGAGGATGGTTTTATGTATCTTAAAATAAGATAAGGACTGTACATGGAATAAAATCATATTGTACCGGGAACAGACCACCAAATTATTAAATATAAAGGCCCCAGGGCATTGTGTTCACGGTTATATCAGTGAAATAATGAACAACGTGATGACCGTGATTGCCATTAAAACGTATCAGCACACCAGGTGAACTATTCAATTATATTTATTCAATATACACGTATAACCGTTATTTTTAATACGTACACGTCTCCTCTATGATACAGAATAATTCAAATGTGTATAAAATGACTACATGACTGAAAAAACTCAGGAAAAATCCGTTATGAATTATTACCCATACAAAATCCACTCTCTGAAGCTCACATATAGAAACTGTATCTTATATGTAACTAATTTTATTTTTTTCCTAGGGTCCAATATACTCCAGTATTCTTATTCCCCGAATTAGGAACAGCATTTTTCAATTTGTGCTACCATTAGAATATTTTTTTTCACACAGAGGCTCGCCCACAACTTAGGTTCTGGGGACCCGATACCATCCCACAGATTGTGGGGGGTCAGATCTCCTCGAAAGGACGCTGGCCATGGCAGCTCTCACTGCAGGTCCTAGGCGAAACAGGTTTCCGGCATACATGTGGTGCCAGCTTGCTGTCAGCAAACTGGGCTCTTGGAGCCGCTCACTGCGTAGCTCTATTTACGTGAGTGCTACTTATTCTCCGTCAATCAGTATATTCATAATTATAATATAAATATGCAAGTGGATTATCCATGAAATCAGGAAATAGAAACATATAAGAAAAAAAATCCACACCTGTACGAAACTTAAACTATGAACTGAACACCCTTTTTAAGACATTCTTGTTTCGTTGTCAGATCTGCTGGGCCGATGGTAATTGTTTGCCGGGTTAGAAGTAACTGAGTTTAGAACTTCTGTGTTGGTTCATACTGATCACTAGAAAAGCATGACCGCTCGAGAATTTCTCATACAATTTGCCGCTAGGTGGCAGCTTCTGTCCTCTTTGGTTGCATATAGCGACGCTTCAAGTTTATCGACTCGGCCAGCCTAGCTGCTCGGCGTATGGGAAAGCACATAAGATAAACAGTCAGATGAACTCTTGCGAAAGATTTTAGCAAATGAAAGATTAAGAAAATAAAGGATTTTTTTCCAGACATGCCTGTGATATTTAAAATTTAGCCTTTTGGAGGGACCGCTTGCCTGTAATTCTAGTTCCTTTTGAGACAGACGATGTTCAATCTTCCATGACACTTACTTTTATAGTTTTAGAACTGCCCCCCAGAGTATTGAATAATTTGTCTTAGTTTTTTCCTTAGTACCTACATTTTGGTAACTAGAAACTTTTTATGCATTTGTGTCGCACAAAAAGGTTTGGCTATATGTATATATGATCAAACTCTCCTGTTTGTCCACGAACAGTGATAACCCGGACCCGAACGAGTACCGTCTGTTGGTCGGGGCCTTCAACCAGACTGCAAACGACGCCGAGCAGATCATAGGCCTACGTCAGATCATATGGGTAATTTACAATGACCTTTCACATTACGTTTTATTCTGAGGAGTTAAGATAAACGTTATAACTATGAACGTAAAACAGCAGAGAACCCTGTCAAAGAATTTAATGAGATTTATAATATGAAAATAACATCCTCAGAGAGCAAATTTATAGCAATGGGTTTTTAAGCCCTTGGATGATAACCTGTGATGTCATAAAGATGATACACTAATGCATGTTGAAGTTTGTATAGGAGTTGTTGTGTTTATTTCTGCACAGCTATTTGGGAACAGATTTTTTTTCTTCTTTTCTTATTGTACGAGAAGTGAATCGTTTTCTTCTTCCTCTTTTTTCTCTCTCTCTTTCACTCTCTCTGTCTCTCCCTGGCCGTTCTATCTGAGTAATAGTCACAAGTGACCCATGCGGACCTAATATTTATTTTAGACCTTGGTAAATTTTAAAGGTTTTAACAGTTGAGAAGCTTCTTGCCTTTGCTGGCAGGTTGTGTTCTCTGGTAGATGGTTTGAGACTGAAAAATCCGGGTAACATTTTGACGCCATTTTAACCGTTCCGGTATTGTAAGAACGGAGATCAACAACTGTTTTCTTCCATGCCCTTCTTTCTTTGTAAAAAAAAACCCGAATTCATAGAGTTATGGGTCTGTACCGAGATGTATTTGTAAAGCTGTTCAAAATTACTGTTCAGATGATAAACGAAATGACGACAGCACAGCATTATACTTAGAGTGGTGCGAGCCTGATGATCCGTGAAAATAAAACAGTATATGGACAGCAGAGAAGTCACATTTCTCTTGTTTCATACAATTTGTTGTTACCAGTATACGGGCATCAGTGTTTGTAGTTGCTTAGTGTTGCACCAGGTGGCCCTGAAAACAGTAACGCCCCCTTCGCCCCCTCTAAATCCTGTCCCGAATTATTATCTTGTTGTAGTTTAAGTAGAACGTAAAGCTCTTGACATACTTTGGTAACAAATAAAACAAATGTTTAATGGTTCCTTTCCTTGAAAGGCTGGAATTTAGCCGTAGACTGAAGATAAGTTTACGAGACCCCTCCGAATAATTGTAATAAGATTAAAGGACCAATTCTGTATTACAGGAAAAAGTTAATTTAAAAGTTGATATATACAGAATTTGCATTTAAGTAAATGTAAGTAAATGGTCCTTCTTTCATGATATAATTTGAATTTAATTAAAGAGGCCCAATCACCTATCTGACCTTTATAAACTATAGGTAATTCCTTGTACCTTTCATAAAAATAGGCTAGAAAACGTAGATATCACCGCCCACCCTTGCTGCTTGTTTTGTTTATATCAACGTGTTTATAATATGTTTATATAAATTTTACAAGGGTATCTGGCAACACGTCAGATAAGCCAGGGCTTTGCAAATGGTGTTTTGCAACAAGTGACCTGTATAACTCCGCATATATGCCACCTATTACCTTAGGTTTCATGCTATTCCCGTTTGTCAACATTACTGTGTTAACAAACATGTTGTTGATAAACAAATTCACACAAGCCTCACGAAGCCTTATAAGAACTTGTCACACAATAAAATTACCCTTAGATCCTTAATATATACACAGAGGAAGCCAGAAATCCCATAAATTATTTTCAAAAGTAGGTGATTGGGCACCTTTAAATGTTTGTAAATGGGGCATCAGGTATAATGTTGACAACAAATCCTTAGAAGATTCACATTTCTCTTGTTTCTTATAAAAGGTTATAACCAGAACATGCATCAAGCAGAGTTTGTAAATGGTAAATGTTGACAAAATTCCTTAAGTTTTCCCATGTAATCAATAATTTTTTAGCACCAGGGCTTTGATGTCTTCCGCCCGGGACTCCCGGATGACGTGTCTGTTTATGAGTTGGAATCCCCTGCAGATCTAAATAATCCCAACATTGCACGGATCAGTTTGCCGGCAGAGGGCGCTGAGTTTGCTGGAAGCACCCGCTGTTGGATTAGCGGTTGGGGTCGACACGGTAAGATCGTTTACATAATTTTAGAGAGTCATCATAACCTTTCAACTTCCGCGCATGCACATTCAACCAGCTCTGGTTAAACTCGTATCACCGTCACAGGAGTGTTATATAAGAACCCCTCTTAGCATAGCAGGAATTACATAAAATTCATGAATAGGTCAGCAGAATAAGCCAGAAATCACATACAATTCTATAAATAAGGCTGATGAAAAGCTTGCTTTAAGTTAGTATGACAATTACAAGGGGACAGCATACCTTTGAAAATAACTTCCGTCGAAGAGTATGACTGGTCAAGTGGTAATACTAATGCGTCAGGGGGAAGGATGGTGGTAGATCAACATTTTGCGGTCGCTTTGCGGCAATGCGTGGGTGCTGCCTCTTGCTTTGCGGAAATACAAGGGATGTCATGAAGAATATCCCATATTTTAATTCAGAAGGTAAAACATGTAAATTTCGTTTATTTTTGGGGTCAGATCTTAAACGAAAAATCTGCCACCTATCGGCCATTTTTCATACCAGGATCGCGGAAATTCGGTTGAGTAATGCGTGCCCCTAGCACAAGTGCATACACGAATATGAGAGAGATATGTATTGGCTGAATGAGGGAGGAGTTTTTTTTTCCCTGGAGCCCCCGTCAACTAAGTTGTAAAAAGTATACTGTTATACCCAGTATGTATGTATATATATATATATATATATATATATATATATATATATATATATATATATATATATTAATTTTTCTCTACGATGTTTCTTCATGTTTAATTAAGAAGTTAAACTTTTATCATTTTTTCGTTTTAAAATATTAAAATAAAAAAAATTAACATACTGAAATAAAAAGATTAAGTATTTTTATGAAAATGTATATGAATTTCATAAATATATACACACTTTACACATTCAGAAAGAACTTTAAAATGATACATACTTTATGGGTTCTAATATGAATTTGAAACAACCTTCGTATTAATTTTTTACATTTAAGGGGTTTGTCAGGGATGCTACCGCTAACGGTTGATCTTTATATAACAGTCTTTTCAAATTGTTCTTACCACAGATCGTGAGAGTGATGATGCGAGCCCCGTGCTTCGTGAGGCAAACGTCCGTGTGTTTACAAACACCGAGTGCAGCTTCCGGTATGATGACCTGATTGACCTAATCCCCGTGTTAGACGTCCATGTTTGTACAGGCGATGATAACAACACTATACACGCTTGTCACGTGAGCATTTGTAAAAAAATATCAGTTTTATCTAGGTGTATGTGAAAATATAGTAAAAACAATATGAATACTTTACATCTAAGATAAGGGAGATTAATTGACTTGGCAGCAGTATTCAGGTACCTCCAGTTAAATGGTACTAGCTGATTTAGGAATTTTGTTTATATCATTTGAAAACGCATACATATAAAAAACATACACATAAACACTATCCTGTATTGATTTTGGCATGAATGTGTAAAGAAATGAAAGAACGAATGATTCATTCCTGTGTTAAGAAATGGATGAACGAATGATTCATTCGTGTTGAAAAAAATAAAAACCAATGTACATACCAAATATGATACAGCATGCAATTATCTGTAAATAAACTTTACAAACACCAGTTAACATTGTATCAATTACTTACCTGTAGTAAGATACAGTAAAACCTCGCCAAACGACCACCTCAGTTCAGCGACCTTTTCAAAATAACGACCATTTGTCCATGGCCCCGGTTCTTTTTTGCTCTTTATATCAGACCTCACTTAGACGACCACCTCGAAAATGTGACCACTTTATCAAGGTCCCGTTGATGATCATAATTTCGAGGTTTTACTGTATATGCAAATATTTATATTGCCGCATTAACCATCTTACATCACTCATGTTATCATTTATGCATACATTATTTTTATATTCATGTTAAAGGTAGGTATTAAGGTACGTGTCACTGAGTTAAGAACTGAAAGTGTTTTAACAACCCTTCCTAATTTGCATATGTAGCAAAACAAATTTATCCAATAGATATTTTTTTGTTAATATTTGACAAAAAAATAAAATGTTTTGGACCGGGTCATTTAGTAACATACGCCCGTTAAAATGTTGCTATAATTCTCACTGTTTTCTTTCAAACTAAACAAAATATTGTTAGTAATGTTCAAATATATTTAAAAAAAAAAGAAAAAAAGGTAGGTCACAAACATATATACCATTAGACAGTATACCGTGTTAGATAGAATGTGATATGTAGGCTTTATAGGGCCAAATGATAATTTAAACAACGTTTGGATTGATTGAAAATTATTAATTAGATGCTACCTTAATAACCGTTGTTAAAACATTGTCAATTTTGAACGTTATGTATTTGTTTGTTTGGACGATTTATGACAGGGTGACTCTGGCGGACCGCTCCATTGTGATACGACCGGAAATAATGACTGGGTGATCGCGGGCATCGCGTCACGGACAGGTCCCCCAGACTGCAGCGACTACCCTTCAGTGTACATGCGCGTGACGTCATACCTGCAATGGATCCGGGATCGTGTGCCAGACGTTTAGAAACGTACCTGGAACATAAATATAGGATGATAATAAAGATAACCTTAGATAACCTTTGAAATGTCGTTTGTCAACTTGTTCAGATCTGACCAAACATGTGATGATAATATAATAACGATTAGTGAGAAAACGGTAAACAATGACACGTGATACTAGAAAGCAGTCAAAGACCGCATATTTACCTCCTCCAACATTTTGATTCATCGGATCCGGAGTATTACCAGGATACTGGTCACACTATGGTGTGGGCTAAGTGAGCGCAGGGAATTTCAGAATCCAAGTTTGGAGAGATGTTTGTAACGTTTAACCAACTCGATGGTTATTACTCAGGTCTGCTATGTCCGCCAGAACAAAGGCGGCTCCTAATACATGTACCAATGGATTACGATGATCTCGCCCCAGGTCCTGATAAACAAATTGCCTTACTTCGAAGTAGTAACAATCAATGCAAATGCATACTATAATGATCTAGATTAAATCCAACACTGAATGATTTGTTACTTAGGTTATCCTTCGAGGCCTTGACAGTCGAGGGGTAAAACGCTCAACAAAACGCAGTGGCCCGTCCAAGGCTGGTGGTTTTCTCCGGGATCTCCGGTTTCCGCCACCATTAGACACTACCAACCGTCACCGCCTGAGCCATGGAGAGTGTCAAGTATTAGTTATAAAACTATTTGCACTATCTATGTAAAATAAATAAGCTTACCCTAACCTTATACAAAATGTCTTCAAACTTCGTCCATACTTTGCAAACAGAAAAAAAACAACCAAGTCAAAAACAAAACAGTTTACAATAATTGGCTAAAATAAATGTTTGGACCATAAACACAAGCGAATATGTTGGTTTTCGAATATATATATATATATATAATGTCGGCCTAAAAAATACTTTCGATGGCATTCTTTGTTCAAAGCTCTCAACCGCAGTAATAAGTATTATCATGGGCCACGGTTTCGGAATCACTCGCTTCACCTTCACAGTCACAGTTCTAGGTCATAAGTTCAAATGAGGTCAAATTTTTATTTTCACCTTTATTTACATTCACTAGTTATTTCAGTTAAACTTCAAATTCATATCATGGTTTTCGGAGTAATACCAAAATTGTATATATACACTCTCAAAACCGCATCATACTACAGTCTCTAGCAATTAAACAAAACACCTAAAGATTAATTAAGTAGGAATTCACTGCTCCACATACACAACATCACATAACGAACGACCCGAGGGCTGGTGTTGGTCGACTGCCCTGGGAGCCAGAGTTCTGGTGGCACTCCTAAAGAGAGACATCTGGTGGAGTTCTGATAACCTAGATGGCTATAAATACGGAGGACACACCTGGCTAGTCACAGGAACCTGTCACCCTCACTGAAGAACCATGCTGAAACTTCTATTTCTGGCAGTCTTCGCCACTTTTTGTGGTAAGTTTTTCGCTGATAAGATATTTATCTGGGTCAAAACATCTAGTATACAATTTTATGTGACCATTATCACGAGAAAATTCTTGTTTGAGAAAGCTATTTATAGGGTCGTTGGACCGAGATATTATACACACGGGCAAGGATAGATCACATCAAATTGCGGTTTTAAATCATCTGTATTTTGACGGCGGAATATCTCAAATCGGCCCTGTTCTAAGCCAATTTTATCATTTGTTACCTAATTATGTGTGATTCATGCAATTTTAAGGGGATTTTTAGTTGAATGACCGTGTATTTTTTAATATATAAAATGTTAAATGTTTATTGCAACATGACGCATAAAAAGGCTAGAGATTTTATTATCAGTAATATGTCAAACAACTCCATTATTTTGTTTCTTTCTTAGATTGAGAACAAGATAGAAAAAATGAGACGAAATAAATACGTCGAATAAACATTTTGTCATCGCGTTTTGATGGCCGGGCGAGGTTGTCAACAATTAAGTAATTCTACTGAATTACATGGGAAATACTAACGAAAATATGCTAAAGGTGCATATTGTTACACTTTTTTTTAATTTTGAGATAGTCGATATACATTGGGAAGTATGTTGCTTAGAAAACAAAATGATTTACATTGACATGCGTTGGTGTTAATTGTATTATTTACATTATCTGTAAATAATCAAGGGCCTACTAAATTACATACACTTTGATGTATGGTTGATATTACTATATATTCTTTTAAATATTTTGGGAATGAATGTCATCAAGCACATGATTTCTGGCGTCGCTGAATTTTTAAAGCATATGTTTGGTTAACTGAATAGCAAAAATCGTTCAAACTATTACGGTAAACCTTGTGAATAAAAAATTATCATTATAGTTTATCTAAATATTATTAGGTTATAAATTAAAAAAAAAGCATTGACTACCTATTGATGTCTGTCCACGACACAATATTCTGCATGCGGTTTAATACATCTTACCTCTTGTTATTTTATTTTATTATTATTATTATTATTTTTTTTTTTTTTGCTTTATTCATGTAGTGTTTCCCTTGGTCAGACTACATTTATATTTTATTTTGTATTACGAAATGCTTGGACGCTGTGGAATGTTATAAAACATTTAAAAAAATACAAACAGGTGCTGAGTCACCAGACGAGTACATCATCGGTGGCGTCGTGTCTGCAAAGGGACGCTGGCCTTGGCAGCTGTCACTGCAGCGCCGCACCGAGGATGGTACCGGAACTAGGCATACCTGTGGCGCCTCGCTCATCTCTGAGAACTGGGCAATAACTGCTGCTCACTGTGTCGCCCTCTTCAGGTGAGAATTTGCAATTTCGAACAGTGTAAATAAAATAACTAAAATAAAATAAGGCTGTCAGTCACAGTCTCGAGAATCAAAGATGATGTTTTGCTCTTTACTGAACCTGATCAAAATACAATGTCTTATCTGATTCCATACATAGGACCTACATAGCACGCCTCTCTCTAACATATTGCTTGAGGAGGAGACCTGGTAAGTTTTCTGGTGGTCAGAATTTGACATACAGTCATATATGGAGTCAATCTCAGATTTGGTACAGGACATCGTGCGCTCCAATGGTCAGAATTTCGGCCCTTAGACATAAGAGATTCTACGACCAGCGTACTTAGTATCCGGCTTACCGGCCCTATAAAAATGCCTACCGAGTCGTGCATTCACGGCTAGGGTCAGAACGGACACTTTTGTTTTTTTTTTTCAATGTATTCAACGTGTGAGTCTCTTTGTTTCTGTGGTAACCGAGATACTGTGTACCTTGTAGTGACCCTGATCCCGCCGACTATCGTCTGCTGCTCGGGGCCTTCAACCAGACCGCTGGCGACGAGGAGCAGTCCGTGGATGTCGCTAGAATCATTGCTGTTCGTAACTCTTGTTATTTTCTATTTTCCTCTCAACGTGCCTGCTATATATGCTGATGTCTAGATTGAATACAATATACATGAACCATATTTGTCTAAATAAAATTCTTGAATGTTCCCTTTGTTAATATGAGTTGTAATGTTTGTCGTTTCCATAGTTACTTTTCCAGGTTCCCGTCACAAGTGCACTCCTTACTAATGCATTAGTAATACGCAATACGATGACAGAGTTTAATCAATCAATTAATCGTAAAAAGTGTAGATTCGTCACGCGTTAACTTTGGTCAAACACCTACCATTACGACGACATTATCTATGCTCGTATATGTGCCTTTACATGCTATGTAAATTAACAGAAGCTGACTAAGATATTAAAGATTGTTGCCGTGCGTTGATGGAAACCATAAACTAAAAATTAAGACAGGCAGCATTAGCTTGTCATTATCTGTAGTGGGACCTTCCTAAAAGACTACCTATATCTGACAAGACGACCTGTCTTTTAAGGCCATCCATGAGGGAATCAAAAGCATTCACATTGCTTATACCTGACCTGTCTAACGAGAACACCTGTTAATTAGACCACTTGTTGCCGGTCATATATAAGAGTGGCCTTACTAGAAAGGTTTCGATGTTTTCTTTTTTTCGGAATAATGCAACTTTTTCGATTTAAGATGAATTCCATTATATATTCAAAGCACTATGACATTATTTTCTTGTAATTTTCCATCATGTTTTCATTATCTGAAATGGGTTTTCGACTCACATCCCTGACCGATCACTCTGCTTGTAGCATGAGAATTTTGAGATTTTCGCACCCGGCATCCCAAACGACATTGCTGTGATGCAGCTAGCGACACCTGCCAATCTGAGCAACCAGTACATCTCCACCATCAAGCTTCCTCCCGCTGAAAGGACGTTTGCAGGCAATCCACGCTGTTACATCTCAGGCTGGGGCAGGAATGGTTAGGATTTTATTCATACCCAAGATGTTGCTTTAAAACATTATTTTGCGGGAAAACAATATACGTTGAATCTCCTCTCCCCGATGTAGGCTAAATCTATTGGATCAATATAAGTAAAGAATTAATATTTTAATATGGTAATCAGATATATTTCCTAATTCTTTCTCAAGATGTTAGCACCAGTTTCGATTCCTGGGTGAACATGAAGGGGCTTAAAACGCAGTTAATTGAATAAGAAGATTGTCTGTCATCCGAAAGATGTCATATAGGAAGGGGGGTGGGGGTAAGGGTGGTTGCAATTGGCAGCGCACAGTAAAATTTTTAGTCTGGTTTAAACCAGTATTGACCAGTGGCTATGACACTCCTTTAACTTAACCGGATTATAACTTGCATGATAAATTGTCAACACTTTTCAGACCGCGAAACCTGGGTTGCAAGTCCTATTCTGAACGAGGCCAACGTACCCGCCCTTGACCTTCCTGAATGCCGGCGTCGCTATGACGACTTGATTGACCTGGTTCCCGTGCTGGATCAGCATATCTGTGTAGGAGACGTGAACCACACCATCAATGCCTGTCACGTGAGTACTGTCACGGGAAACCTATCAGTCATAACCTTTATCAAAAGCTATACAATAAATAATGGGGCTTCACAACTTCATCTGACGCAAATCACTAATAATATAAAAATAAACTGCTAATTGTGACATAAAATCAAAGTATAATTATAAAGAATAAATTTTAAAAAGCTAATTGTGATTATAAAACTGAAGAATTATTTAAAGGGATAAACTATATACAGCAAAGTGTGAGTTGGCCTATGATTATAAAAAGTATAATAATAAATTGCTATTTGTGATATAAAATTTATAAAAAATATTATAAAGAGAATAACTATAAACTGCTTATTATGGCATGAATAATAAGTATTATAATAAAGATTATTATTAAAAACTGTTACTTATGTAATAAAATGAAAGGTGAACCCCATTTTAGCTAATGAGGAAAATGAAGATCGCTATTTAGCGTTCGAGATCGAGTTAAGCTCTCTGGATTGGCCAGGTCTCTGGTATCGGTGTCGGTTTGTATCCTGCCTGGCCTCTGTGGATGTGGGTGCTGTGGCTTTCCTCAGATCACCGTTATGGGTAAAACGGTGGCGGTATCTCGCGGCTTCCTGCTTGGCTTGTGTGGCATCACGTCTATCGGCTCCGTCAAAATTCTCAAAATTATGCACAGGGCTGGAGTCTTGACTACAACAACTTGTAGCTGCTCGATAAAGCGTGAAACATCTTCAGTCAGTCAGTCAGTGAAACCTATGATTGCAACAAAGGAACAGGGTGCCAGTCTATGAACCTCCGTAGCTTGAAGTTGTAAATGGTTACCAACTTTGAGGGTCCTAGGATAAACAAACACCTACAATAACCGACCACTTTTTGTCGTGTGAACATATAATAAATAAAAAAAATGTGCATGTTGCACAACATGCTCAAGCAAACCTCCCATGCATACGTGACTTTCAGCATCAATCGGTATGGAGCACTGTAAATATATCTTAAGGTGGAATGATCTAGGCAAATCATGTGAAACAAAGCACGTAAAGTGACGTGAAGGTTTGATTGATCATTATGAAGATGGCCTCACATGTAACCTGATCCAAATGGGCTAATACTATATATATAGAATAACGTATTTGTTTTGATGCGATTTATAAACCAAACCATGAACGGTTGACCTCGTGTTTATGATACGGCGGTATGTTAATTACAGAAACCATTAATATTTTATACTGGTATGCATCAGAAACTAATTTAACCCAGATTTTACTTCAAATAACATCTCAATGCGTATTCGTTTATAAGAACGAGTGCTTCACTCTTCTATACCTTTGCGATAACAAAACCAGTCTCATAATACAAATGATAAATATCTTGTAAACGTTTCCTCTTCATATTACTTCAGTTGAAATATCGCCACTAGTAATTTTTTCTCCAATGCCCTTATTTTTCCTGAATTCTGTATCTATCACTGCAAAAGGTCTATACCAAATGTAACGATGCATTTTTACTCACAGCAGACAGTGTTGTCGATTTCAAAATTTCCTGTAATATGTCTGAATGGGCTGTTTTTACCAGTACCGATTACAGTATTTACACTGCATATACAGAGAATTCAGGGGGGGGGGGGGGGAGATAAGAAAATGGGGTTTGTTTTCTTCATAATTTTTATATTGAGCGAGACCCAAGATTTGTTGCCATCTGTGGTAAACATGAGAACCCATCAATTATCAATGCCTATTTTTTTCAGGGTGATAGCGGCGGCCCTCTGCACTGTGACGTCACGGGTAACGGAGACTGGGAGTTGGCGGGCTTGGCATCTCGTACCGGGCCACCAAATTGCAGTGACTTCCCGTCTGTCTACGTGCGTATCACCAACTTCCTAGACTGGATTCGAACCAACGTCCCAGAAGTATAACGTGCACAAACACACGTAAAGCCAGTCCAGAGGCACAAATAAAAAAAATTGGTTAAAGGCTGCGTTTGCTTTGCAGTGTTCCCAAATGTTACAAATCCGCTTTAAACTGATTTAATTTAGTGTGTTATTCTAGACATGATTTGCGATTCATATTTCGCCAACACGACACCCTGCGGGACAAGCCAAAGTGGTCGTGTTATACTGGGGTGGTTGTGTTAAAGGGCTTTATGATGATTAAAGGGGCCCAATCACCTATTTGACCTTAATAAACTAAAGGTAATACATTGGTGCTTTCATAAAAAAAGGCCAGATAGCGTAGATATCACGGCAAACAGGCTGCTTGTTTTGTTTATATCAACATGTTTATAATATGTTGGGGCGCCAAAATAATCCAAACAAGATCAACAAGGACACCTGGCAGCAAGTCAGATAAACCAGAGCTTTGCAAATGGCAATTTGAAACAAGTTACATATAGCATATACGCAACCTACCACCTTAGGTTACAAGTTTTCCCATTTGTAAACATTGCTGTGTTTACAAACACGTTGTTGATAAACAAAGTCATACATCCTTCACGAAGGCCTTATGAGAATTTTTTACAACCAAAATACCTTTAGATAATTAATAGTTAGACAGAGGAAGCCAGAAATCACGTAAGTTCTTTTTCAAAAGATAGGTAAGTGGGCACCCTTAACATCGGTTCGTGGCCCCAAATAGTTGACGTCTTACTCTAAGCGGGGTGGTCGTCAAGCGAGATTTCATAGTATATTTTGGGAGAAATCATACGGTTTGAACAGGGCTGTCTCGCTTCATTTTCTATTTTTTTTTTCGAAACAGAGATTTCACATACAATAAGTAATAACAAAAGGATAATCCAAAAGGTCTGATAAAACTCGGGACATGAATGTGACTGTTCACTTACCATCAGAAGATTAATTTCTCAAAAGGCCTGCTTTTGACGAGGAAGCCATTAGTGTCTTAGAACATGTAATTAGAATCATTATGTGTGTACCTACATCATAAATATTTGTTACAAATAGATTAATCAATATTAATATCAATATGATGATATTTACTTTTATAAAAAAAAAGAATAATTTTCCTAATTAATTGAAAAATAAGACTAGCAATTTATTCCATTTTGTTTATTTTACTGTAAACTTTGCCGATACAAGTCCCTTGCCACGAAACTCTCTCCGCAAATATATTCTCGTCTGGACATCTTTCTCAGGAGTTATTTCCGGTCGCATCCCCTTACTCTTATCGAACCCTGCCAGGTTTATTTCCCATTTTCTCATCTTGATGACCTTTATGTCGCAGATCACATGTCAAAATTATGGGTACACCGTTCGTTCTCATTATTTTGCAAATGATCATATTTTTCCAGTGATCAAATGTCTATTGGTACGTTAAGATCCTTTAAGGTATATGATTCTATGTTAATGACATTAACCCACCTATTAAGGGGTGTTCCCATGTGCACGTATGATTTTGTAACTGTGTTGTTTTCATTTGTCCGTCAACGTAAATGTACATGTGCGTATATGCGTGAAAATCGCTCCTGTCGCAATTTTCACGCAAGGGACTGCGTGTACTCTGGGATCCGGGGTAAAATGACGTCACTTCAGCATCTTTTTTTGGGAGGCCTGTTCGATCCACTGTACAAATATATTAATCTGCCAAATCTCGCATATATACGCATATACCCACACATGGAAACACCTATTTTTTCACGCATATACACACAAAAATACCTTAATACGCGCACATGGAAATTAAAAAGTTGATTTACAAGTTTAAAGTCTGTTTTAAGTTCGAAGTAGGTAATGTAAATATTTGAACACATTTGGTATTTTTATTTTACACTGTGAACTATTGTGTTGGTTTAAAGGCCACCGTTAGTTACACCATCTGTTACAAAATATCTGTAAGACATCTGCAGCTATCATCACGACATGTTCAGTATCCAAAAACGAGTTTAATTCTTGTGGCGCTACCTACAATCTGCGAGCCGAGATCTATTCCCTTTTAGATCACTTTTGTAATGATGACCTTCTTAATTTGAGCCAAAATTACCTTTTCCTCTTTTCCCTAGGAAAGTCAGGTAAATGATATTGCAGTTGCCATGTGCAAGAGTTAATAGCAAGTTAATTAGATTAACACTGGGTATCAATTTTTTTCAGTCTTCAAGAAAGTTCCCCTTCAATTTCATCATTTACAATTTAATGTATTTCATCAGTGAATGTGTGTATGATACCAAGTAAAGTACATTTTTACACTGCAAAGGTAAATTAGAATAGATTTCTTTCTTTCTGTGCTTTGCAGTGTTTTCTTTCAAATCGTAGAGTTAAAAAAAACAAAATAGAGAGCAGTTTTCATAATTTAGTATATAGTCCCTTTCTTCACAGCATAATAAACTCATAACTCGTGAATACAAATATATATCTTACCTCTAAGTTCACGTCATGGTGACTCGATAGATTCCTCCTATATATAATTGGTTATCAAATACAGATGTTATACGGAATGTCTAGCCGAAGGACAGGACAGTACATTAACCTCGGAGTACAAATCGTCCTCACAGAGTACATGTCATCAGGCAGCTCAGGTGATTATACATGATTACCTGAAGGTCATCCGGTATTTGAGGTTACATTTTCAATGCAGTGTATAGGAATACCTGCATGTGTATATACAATATGAGCATTAGAGTATTGGTATTAACATCTATGATCATTCATTTACGTCCAGGAAAAACTAAGCAAAATTATTAGAAGATTATTTATATATATACATGTATATATATATATATATATATATATATATATATATATAAGCCCAATAAAGGTTTTATTTGCGTCCATATTCCGCTAACAAAAAAGAAAGAATGAAAAACTGTGAAGGACGTATTAAAACCGAGAACTCTTTGGACTGCATGAAGAATATATATATATATATATATATATATATATATATATATATATATATATATATATATCGACTTTTATAAGCATAGACATGACTTACTTCTAAACGTTTTATGTTCAGTGTTTTATTATGTTACCTTTCTCTGAGTTTTATCACATGGAAGCTTATTTTCAATTGTTGAACTGTCCGTTTCCATGTCGAATAAGTCTACAATGCGTTGAACACGAACACTATTATATATATATATTTGAAAATGTTCAAGCAGTCAGTGACAAATACCGGAATTTGGTATTTGAGAAAAATTATTAATGTTAAAAACCATATCGGAAACAGCAATCAAATCAGTCATACAAGGACGCATATATATAGATACATAGAGATATATTAAGAGCCAGGTGAGATATAAATAGATACAGAGACACCCCGTATTGATTAAGACCGGTTGGCTTTTTGGAATCGGGTGAACTCTTTGCAGGAGGCTGAGTTATTTGGTTTTTCATAGCATGGAGGGGTGCAACCAAAGGGGCGGGGCAGCAAGGAGCAGTGTGTGTGTGGGGGGGGGGGGGTACATTGCCATCACCAAAACCCCACCACTTGTTGTGGCTGATTTACATAACGAAATGCTGTTAAATTGTACATAGCGATGGACATGTTGAGTCAAAGACCTCCTCAGAGTTTATCCCGTTGTCATGATTTTCTACGGATGCGAGGAACAAATTAAAGGTTCTTCTGAACTGACCACTTGCAGCAAAAGAAACGCATTCCAAGACATCCCTCAATAGCAGGGACTCCACGTGTGACCTGTGTAAACAGAACTCCAATGAAATCAAAACACCGCGCCAGATAACGTCAATCAAATGACACGAGACGCATTAAACCCCCTACAAAGACCTCGCATTGATAAGTGCAACATACAGATCGGAATTACGCATCGTAAGTCATACTAGTTTTATAAAACGACATTGCATGTTATTGGCGGAGGTGTGCTGGACAGGAATGAAGAAATCTTCAGTGTTATACTACGTATTTGGTGGGTCCTTTTCTCTTCGTAATTTTAGTTCCACAGTGTTGAATTAGAGTAATTAAACTAGAGTGAATGTTACACAATTTACTCCACCTGTGTTAGGATTTACGTCATTCCGATAAATGTGTGTATTAATTGTCTACATTAACGAAATAAGTGAGTGCTAATCAAAGGATAAAGTAAAGTAACAAAGAAATAACGGAACAAAATAAATGATACGCTTCAAATAAAATTTATTTTTATCGAGTAACGTTTAAGGACATGAGCTTGTCTGAGTAAGGATAAGACTGTGATGCATTTTTTAATTCATTGGAAATTTCTTATCACTGGATTAATTAAAATTATAAACTAAAACAAAATTTGAACAAAATTTACGGAAGTATTTGTAGAAAAAAATTAAAGCAAGAGATCACATTTAATGGACAGAATAGGACTTTGCTTCATGTTTAAGCAAAATAACCTTTCATTAACCATGCACCATGTTATATGAGTCTGATGTTATGTTTAATTGTATCTGTACATATTGATTCATGACGGAAGGAAAATTATTCATGGGCATTGATTTTCATGGTATAATACACGCCACACTGCATGTCACATGGAAAAAACGCCAACCATTCAGGGGTTTAGCGCATTACGGTCAGGACAAGTACGTAAGAGCTGCCACAAAAATGAAGTGTACCAATGAATTGTTTGCTGTTACTAGGTGATGCCCCGAACAAAGCACCGTGAACACACACAAAAAATATGTTGAATAAGAAAACAAATTGGAACTTGTAGGGATATGTTTTGCTTATAGAGAACTAGTCACATACCAAGTGTGTTGAATATAAATGGAGTTCAGTGTTTTCTCCTTAAAATAATATGCTATCTTCCAATAATTCTTTTTAAACCGTTTCCTGACTCCTGTTCACAAGCGGCAATATACTGGAACCAGGCGCGATCAATAGCGCGAAGCAAACTGCGCGCACAACTTTTATTGCCTTGCCGTGCAACTTCTTAAATCAAGAATGACCAACCGGTGTTTCTTCTTTCAATTGTTCTTCTTGTTTAGTAGTCGTCGCGGATCGGACCTGTCCCCATGCTGTCTGGTTATAGTTAACCGACATACGTGGACTGTGTTTACACACACGCAGAACGATAACAATGTATATATAACAGGTATATTGGAGAAACAAAGTCCCGTTTGCTGGGATAGTTTTACTGTTAAAGTTTTTTTATATATTCAGCAAAAGAAACTAATGCCGTGATATAATAAACCTACTTAGATGCGATTCGAAATAATTTTACTTTTTCATAAGATCGTATATAATAAATTTTATATATTATAGGGTAGCTTTAACGGGGTGGGGGTAATGATATAAAGGATGCCCGTACATTTGGACAACACATTAAAATATGTGTGGATATCCTTTAAATCATTTACAACTGATAGTAAATGCAGTTATGCTAGCACTTTTAGAAAATTTTTAACAGTACTAGATGTGTTTATCTCAAATGCTCTGTACGTGAGATATAGGGTATTAATTATCATACATATTTTATTCATTACATGCTATTGTTCAGCGCCTTCGAAAGTGAACTAAATTTTTTTAATACTATTGGAGCGCTACATAAAAGAAACATATCTGGCAAAGCATTAAAATATGACGGACAAAGAAAGCATATGTTGTTACGGAACCTAATATAAACAGATCACGTATGCGTGATGAACACAATTTTTGTAATGGAGATAAAAAAAATCAGATTCTGTAACACTAGGCAGCGTGAAATGTCTAGGGTAATGAATAAAGAAGTCAGTGGTTTTTTGTTAACAAATAACCATAATTTATTCTTAAAACAACCCTAACAATACAATACACTAAATCAATACAATAATCGGTAAAACAGCGTTATAGCAACAAGTCAATATAATCACACAGAAAGATAATGGTACAGTACCTCGATACTAACACCGTCACCACGATAAGTCCTTTGAATGTAAACTCTCGGAGAATGACAGTCCAGTGGAAAGTTCTTGCAACAACACAGAAAGTAAACTGAAGTCCAAATGTATAAAATCCAGGAAAAAGTTCTTGAAAATCTATAATTGCCGCATTCGTCGGATCAGGTCCTGACACACGCTTCTGTGTCCGCTGGAATCTGCTCTGCTCTGCCCTCTTGTTCTAGAAAACAGCCCCTTTATATACCTTTACACCCCAAGCCGGGAATTTTCCACTTCTCGAACAGTCTATAAGGACCCTACTCAACAGTAAACACGCGTTTCAGGAATTTTCTAGAAAGACATAGCCGTGTGTCTCTACACATACCAGGCTCATCACGTGACCCACGACCAGGCGTGAAAACCCGAGGCTCACATGACGACGAGAGTTCAACCAGTACGGATCAAACATAAAATGTAACAACAACACGAGTAGCGCGCCCGTGTCACACAATAAAAAGAGCACCTGTAACAATGTTTAAATATTTATGTAGCCCTTTACTACTTAAATTTGGTTTACATCCCGGACACATTCTTTACATTTACACTACAGGTAATATCTCACTCCGTTTACATTGCACCTGTGCCAGTTCTGAACTGTTACTCCAGAGAAATTTAGATTAGTTTGTTTGATATTTTAGAACTAAAAATAATTATTACCGCTTTTTTTCCTTTTTCGCTATGATTTTTTATTAACATGCTTTACATGAAATAAAATTTGTAATGTAGTGTTAAAACGAGCCAATTTTCAATAAATAAATAAATTCCTACCTTACACCTTATTTAAGAAAAATAATAATAATGTATTTAAAACTATGAGAAACCAGTCTATATTTAATCAGTCCCGTTTATGACGGTCAAGGTCATTGGTCACATGCAGAAAAAACCCTCAATTGGCAGCTGCTGATTGGAACAAAAGAACAAAATGACATACATTAACATAAATTAACGATTCTATATTTGATTGTACATTGCCACAAATGCATGGCTGATCAGAACACTGATATATATATATATATATATATATATATATATATATATATATATATATATATATTGATATATATACACGACCAAAGCATGGTATTGACAATATAAGCTCCTGTATATGTTTTATGCTTTAAAGCATTGCGATCGTGACCAATTAAACCTTGTCTTTGACGAGATCAAGATCAATGTCGTATATCTGAACAATCTGTACCAGAGCTGTTTATACATTTTGAGAGATAACAAACTCCGAGTAATGAAAGACATTATCACCCAGTATAATAGTCGCTCCCATCGACTGCATGCCAGATTTGATCAGAAATTAATTCCGCTATCTTGACAGCGGTGTTTACAGACGGACGGATAGGAACTATATATATGTAGCTCTTATCAGTCGTCGGGTCATCCTTTAAGAAAAAACTGTCTGAAGTTTTACTTAGTCACTTTCGACAAGGAAAACCGATCAAAACAAGAAAACAAGAAAAAAAATACAACAATCACATGACCTTCAAGCTGATCGCTAGAGCTGGCGACACCTATTGACGGTTACGTCTGTTGATCAAAAGAAATAACAGTTTGGGGAAACTAATTTTACGGGAAAATAATACGATGGGGGTCTCCCTGATTTATTATGCGGGTAATTGGAACATACGGGCCTATATGAATTTGTAGTATATACCGGTGTTTCTGAGATTTAGTCACGTAAGCTGTAATTAATTTGAACGTTTCGCGACTCAGGAATTACCTTGTTTAACACAACTCAAACATATGACCACTGTCACTCGAAAATGCAATTAAAAAAAGGGTTAAAACTCTCGCACTTATTTCATTTACACACATCCTGTATTTCAAACGACATATTTCCTTAAAAGCCCCTTTACGCAGGGCTGCGACCTTTGTGTCACCTTTGAGCAACCAAAAAATGGCCAGGACGCTCAATGGTCGCCTAAATCCAGAAAATCCTGGGAATTTATCAAATACTTTAGCCAACAACGATAACACATTTAAAACTTATCTTTGTGTATTACAGTTATGTTATCTGTTCCGATAGTGATCTTTAGCTGGCATGCACGCTAGACAAAAGTCAGTGACTGCTGCTATGTAATATTCTTCGTAATTGCGGTAGTTTGGCCCTTGTTTGGCCCGATAATAAATCTATTTAACTAAAAAATATGGGCAAATGACAAAACATCTGGAGCGCCTGTGTTAAACATAGCAAATTAGGAAGGAACACACTTGGAAGATAAAGCACACCCGTCATATGTATCGTTCATATAATAGTTTGCTCAGATTTAATTTATTATTGGGCAATATAATATGTTGCTCCTTCTTCTTGGCGACCAAGGTCGTATTGGTTGCATGGTTTCATCCACAGGATGCATCCATCTATAGGGTATCCGATTCTTTCTTTAAGTTATGACCCTTAACTAACACAATATCTAACAAACACTGTTTTTTTCAGCGGCAGTACTATGGCAACACGTGTCTGGGCTCCCCTTTCCCGGTCCTGGTAAAACTGAGTTCTCCGGACAGGCCGTAGGGGGCCACCCAGCACCGCGTGGCTTGTGGAATTTTGTAGTTGCCGTCCATACCTCTGAGCATGGATTTATCTGTGCGGGATCACTGATCGCCTGGGACACGGTGGTCACCACGGCCCACTGCGTGGACGGAGCCCCGTTAGTAAATATTGAATTCCTATAAAGAATTAATGAGTGTCACTGATGATATTTCACTATTACTTGAAATAGACATAATGCATACGATTTAGTAATTGCATAATCTGTATTTTGATATTCAGCTATATATGCATTGTGTTTTTATTATATAAGAAATGTGCATTGTAAAGCACCTTTGAACATTCTTTGGATGTATAAATATGATGATAATAATCATAATGATAATAGTAATAAAGTGTGAACTGATATGTCCAAAATCAACAACAGATCCTATCCGATTGGATCCATGGACAACTGATACTATGTAACCCAAACTGGACTTTCTATTACAGCCAGCAGTACAGCATCTGTCTCCATTTTTCATACAAAAACATCCGACAATAATCGATTCATTTTTATGTTAAGTGTAGTTGTAATCTTTATATGATTTTCATTTCGTATTATCAGCCACGATGTTTAAGAGTTTATTTAGAATACTTATACCATGCACTGTTCTTACAGAGAGCCGCTGACGGTCAAGATAGGTTTGTACAACAGGACGGCCGGGGACGAGCTGGAGGAGATAAACGTGATGGACGTGGATGTGGTAAGATAATCTTGATTAAATTACATATAGTATATAACGTAGTATACGAATTCTCATTCAAATCTTTTATTCAATGTGTGATAAAACGGCTTGGTAAAGTAACTGTTTACGTCCTCATTGAGTTCCTAATCAAAATAAACAGATAAAGCCTTTCGGTTATGAAAAGACTTTTGTTGGAAAACTTTTGTTACGTTAAATTATTGTGAGTTCTAGGCATGAGGCCTGTCATCTGTTGGTTATATATAGGATTTATATTTAAAGACCTTTTAGGGTAGCGCCATATGGCCCTCTGACATGAGAGAGTCTACAACAAGTGTATTAGCGAGGACCGCACTTTAAGGGTCTATAAGGATGCATATATTACAGGTAAAGACCCAATACATGGACTTTTGCCAGATTGGTTAGATATACATACATTTGCTATGATTGTTGAAATGCTGTATATAATAAACTCAACAGTTAGTCCATTTCCCTTTAACCTTTAAGAATTATTTTATGAATTTGTGCCATGGCACACATTTTGAACAATACTAGGGATTTTAATGGTCCACGAAAAATGGGAGAGGCGAATCCGTAGAAGAATATTTTTTATATGGTCTAACCTACGGCAAAGAATGCTGAATTTGATAATTTATTTAACAGGAAAAACAAGACAACTCCCAATTTACTTTTTGCTTACTTTTCATTCCAGCACCACGACTATGAAGCTGGAGACAGTTACCATAACGACATAGCCATCCTGACGCTTGAGCGGTCGGTCTGGTTACGCGAGCCCGTGGTGGAGCTGGTCAGGCTCCCTTTCGGAGACGCCGACTTTGAATGGAACAACAGCTGTTGGATCGTGGGATGGGGACGTACAAGTTCGTATCACATTGAACTGTACTCTGTTCATCATTAAGTCTACCCCGTAGGAAGTTGTTCAGTTCATGTACTCTGTTAATTGTCCATCATTATACCTACCCCGTTGGAAGTTGTTCAGTTATGTACACTGTTCATCATTAAGCCTTCCTCGTAAATAGTCGTTAAGTTTATGTACTCTGTTCATCATTATGCTTAATCTGTTGGAAATTGTTCAATTTATGTACACTGTTTTTCATTAAGCCTTCCCCATAGAAAGGTGTTCAGTTCATGTACTCTGTCCATCATTATGCCTACCCCGAAGGGAGTTGTTCAGTTCATTTACTCTGTTCATCATGATGCCTTCCCCGCAGGAAGTTGTTCAATTCATGTGCTCTGTTCATCATTATGCCGTCCCTGTAGAAAGTTGTTCAGTTCATGTTTCCTGTCCATCACTAGCCTACCCCGTAGGAAGCTGTTCATTTCATGTACTCTGTTCATCATTATGCCTTCCCCGTAGATAGTTATTCAGTTTATGTACTCTGTTCATCATTATGCTTACCCTGTTGGAAATTGTTCAGTTTGTATACCCTGTTTTTCATTAAGCCTTCCCCATAGAAAGGTGTTCAGTTCATGTACTCTATCCATCATTATGCCTACCCCGAAGGAAGTTGTTAAGTTCATTTACACTGTTCATCATTATGCCTTACCCGTAGGAAGTTGTTCAATTCATGTACTTTGTTAATCATTATGCTAACCCCGTAGGAAGTTGTTCAGTTCATGTACTCTGTTCATCATTATGCCTTACCCGCAGGAAGTTGTTCAGTTCATGTTCTCTGTTCATCATTATGCCCTCCCCGTAGAAAGTTGTTCAGTTCATGTTCCTTGTCTATCACTAGCCTGCCCCGCAGGAAGCTGTTCATTTCATGTACTCTGTTCATCATTATGCCTTCCCCGTAGAAAGTTGTTCAGTTCATATACTCTGTTCATCATTATGCCTCCCCCGAAGGAAGATGTTCAGTTCATGTTCTGTCTTCATCATTAGGCCTTCCCCGTAGTTAGCTGTTCAGTTTATGTATTCTTTAAGCCCCCTCCGCCTTAGAAAGTTGAGTTTATTTCTCTGTCATAATTTCGGTCTAGATCTGTTTAATTTATTATCATTATTTTTTTTTTTGGGGGGGGGGGGGGGTCTCGGAATTGCTAAACCATCGAACATATTAATTTTTTTTTCTTTTGTCAGCGTTTGTGGCTGAATTTTAAAGCTTACTTTTAATGAGAGGAGTTGTCACAGGAGGCAGATATGCTATGAATATTTGTTTTAGGCCTTGATCTAATTTTCCGAGGTCATGACCACGGAGGCTTCCTTTGCACTCTGCACTCGGCGACTGCAGACCCCTAGTTACACGTACACATTCGTTTATATTCATTTAGGCTGCTTTCTACTTGTTCAGTCTTTGCTTGTTCTGATTCGTCTTGCGAAATATATTAAAGACTGCATGTCGTTCATTTTAGTACGGTTAACCTTCATCTACATAAAAATAACAAACTCATCTCTGCAGTCAAAATCACTATGCCCATAATGAAATCTCTGTCTTCACCAATAACAGTATATACTGACATTAATACCACTGGCCTCTTTTAAATAAATAACACCCACTATTTGAAGATGACGTAAAAACGCCATTTTGAGCATGACACTGAAATTACATGAAAAAAAATCCTTATCTTCACCAATACTATCATAAACCACCTTTGATACCATTAATTAGTTTATTTTCTCTCCGCAAGATGGCGTTCAAAGATTTATCATTGTCTGTGTAACCGCTCTCCTTTTAAAAATTAAAAGAAACCGTCATCTCCATCTCAGAAAGGTCAATACCAACCTATTTCCTTTAAGAAGTTACAAGTTTAAATATTGTAAATGTTTTTAAGACAAGGATATATTTATGATTATTTTATCAGATTACCAAGTGATGGAAATGAGTGATGTTCTTTCCCGCAAGAGGGCGCAGTTGATCAACCATTGTGTCTGTCAGGAGCGATGGGACAACTCGGTATTCAGACCTCGTGTGTACAACACCAACGTGTGTGTGGATGACCAGGGCGGCACCGTCAGCGCTTGTCAGGTTGGTTCTTTTGACAAATTAAATTCTTGACTGCTGGTAAAGTTTTTATTGCCTTCCCCAAGAGAGTTTTATGCGTTCACCAGCGTTCCCGTGTGTGTGTGTTTCTGTTTTTGTTCACAACATAACTCACGCAATCACGAACAGAATCCCAGGGCATTTCGGAAATGGGTTAATGAAGAATCGATTAGATTTTTGTGTGGATCCTGATCAGGATCCGGATTCGGGATCATCATTAAAGAATATTCACAAGTGTACAGTCACTAATGCAAGAATGAATCTGAGATACTGGGCGAATAAGTGAATGTAAACGATGGTTGGGGAGCATCCTACTATAGGGACTTTCTAGTTTTTCACATTTTTCTTATGGAAATAAGTCTTTTGACTTCTGTGTGTTATCATCCTACTCAGTAACATGAATCTCTCTCTCTCTCTCTCTCTCTCTCTCTCTCTCTCCGTTAGTCTTGTCTACGTTTTCATTGTTTAAAAATAAAGTATAATAAGTAAAAAATAATTTGATTTTACATGTATTCCTGAAATGCTATTTACTAAGAAAGCTATCAGAGACATTGTAATTATTATTTGAACCTTATACAATGTTGCCTTTAGTCATAGCTTCCTGACTAAATGGTACACTGATGACTCTGCGATATAAACACTAAGAATGTTACGCTTGTACTCGCTTTGCATAGTGACCTGCTCTAAAGTTTAAATGTAACACTTCTCCTAAATACTTTGTGGCCAGATATATCACTTTTAAATCACACATTTTACATTTTCAAAATGTAGAAATCATATGATATGTCTTACAGGAGACGGTCATCTTCTCGTCGACCCTTTGTAGAATATTCAATGAATCTACACTTGCATATATATATATATATATATATATATATATATATATATATATATATATATATATATATATATAAACATACACTTTAGTTCAAGTAGACAATCCCGTTAAATTTATAAAGTAGACTGCCCGACAGGTCAGTGGTGGGTCAAATTTAACTTGTTCAGGAGCGGGTCTAGGGGTGTAGGCCATACCCTTTGACTCTTAGGCAAGCCTCAGCGAATAAGGAAATGGATGAAGTTAAACACCAGCGAAGCTTGATAGCAAGAAACTCTCCATATCTTTAGTTTAACGCTTACCCAACAGACTGGCAATAGACCATGTTTTGGCATGTTAATAATACTCATTATAAATTCTGACAGATCTTTCGGCTGTTCTAGTGATATAAAACTAAATGTATGTGCTGCTGTTATTTATCCGTGGTTGAAGTCCTGAACCCTGTCCGTGTGTGTGGCTAGAAGAAAATGTACCTTATTCAGCCACTAGAGAGACCACCTAAAAGGAAATTGCGTTCAGCTGGTTTATTTAATTGAAGGTTGTTATCTATTATGAGTGCGATACTTGGTTTGCATCATGTCCACAACTGGTTCTCGATTACATACATGGTTTATATTGGTAGTCTCTTTAATATGGTACACCCTAGTTGTTAATCTTCTTTAGGTACAATCTCCTTTCTGTCTACTATCTAGAAAATTGTCAGAACAATTAGATTACTGGCAGGTGATATAAAGTATCTAAGTTATCCTGTTCATTTTGACACAATAAATTTTTGTCCGCTTCGAAGCCCATTGATATGCCTGACGCAATGTTTTCTTATTCGGCCGACAGAGGGCGATCTCCTGAGTTCTTTAACAATCTCAGCTGTGTCAACAATAAATTCCTCCTTTTTGATCTGAGTTATCTGAGCCGTGCAACTGTAGCTTGTTTTGAACAGTCGACAAACAATAGTTTTGCCTTAACCAAACAAATGCTGGCTGGCTGTGACTCTTATCGAGGTGCTGCGAGTCATACTTAGGTGTAAGGAGTCAATTTATAATATTATGTCGCCAAATGTCGGCATTTTTTGGAATACAAGGCTCCGCATTACTTGTACCTCCAGATATATTACACATTTTAAAGTAGGCTGCGGCGCGTCAAATGGTCTGTTTTCAAGTGGTATAGACAAACGTCTAACATCTTTCAACAAATTTCTATCATGCTCTAAAAGAGACCGTGCAGGTCCAGCGTTATTTTGAAAATCTCTTATTTATATCTGTATGGTATTTCAGGGAGACAGTGGATCGCCTTTGACTTGCATGTACGATGACCAATGGGTGTTAGTGGGCGTGTCCTCCTGGGGGTCGCTCGCCTGTCACACCTACCCATCTGTCTTCACGGACATCACCGATTTCGTTCCCTGGATCATCTCGGGAACACAGGGAGTAAGGATGGTAGGTGTTGGTAATTCGGACACCAAGAAAGGTCAGAAGATAAGTCCACGGAGGCAGTACGCTGACAAGGCATCGCCGGAAGTAGCCAAAGCTAAACCGGAAGTCCACCAACGTCAGCAGAACCCAGAGAAAATGGAGACAAAGGAAGAGGGAGAGAGCGTGATATCTATCCATGAACCAATGATAAATTCAAAGGGATTTAACAGCCGGAGTCGTCAGGTTGAGACGCCTGTAAATCCGCGAACTGGCGATGTAAAGTCAGAGAGCAAGTCACGTGGTCAAAGAGTGGAACCTGAGAAAGAAATCGAACGCGGGGACGAAAACGAAAATGGTCAACAAGAAGAGGAGAAGGCTGAAAAACAGCCAGACCGTGATGATAAGCATGCAGAAGGGTCTACAGGCATGAGTGAGACCACACTGAAGAACGATTACGCTGAAACCATCGATGAAATATCGCCTATTGAAAACCAAAACTGAGTTAGTTTGTTGAAAGGCGAGATAGGTAGGTTTTATTAATGCCTTACGGTATTATCTCTGCAAACGTATGACCTATGGTCACATTGGTACTTAAAGAGACTTGTGTTAATAGGTGCAATATACTTGTACATTATTCTATCAACATTGTCTTTGTGAGGCTGGAGTATTTCAATAGATCGAAGCACCATTATGATTAAATAACTCACAACATAAACATTAAACGTAGAATTTGCATAGTACATGACAAAATGAACATATGAATGTGGCATTTATATAGTGCATGGCGAAAAAGGAATATAAATGTAATTATCTACATAATTCAGGACATAAAATGAATATTTTGCTTTGGATCCTCTTAATTTCATTCTCTAATGGAAAACTTCTTGAACTGGTGTAAATTTGGATTTATGTTACAGCACAAAGTAACAACATTACCAAGGATCTGATCTTAATTCACAAAAATAACTAAATAAATGATCCACGAAAATTTAAAAAGGTGAATACGTATAACAATATTTTTTGCAAAGCCTTACTGAAATTCATAGTTCGAGGTTAAAGCTAATTAACTCAGGTATCCTCAACAGCTGTTATTAGAAGTCTGCAGCATAATTTCTCATGCAGATATATTAATGGATATGCATGAGCTCTTGATGAATCTGCAGTTCTTTAATAAAAGCTGTTGTTATACCATGTTATTGCAGGGTTCACTATTGAACCGTCATATGAATGGTATATTTGCTTTATTGTCTTTTTTTCTCTCCGCCTGAAGAGTATACCAAATTATAGTCTCTTTTAACATGACTTTTGCAATAATTGTTAAGATAAAATACAAAATACTATTGAAATGAAAGAATGAGTCAATTTATTACCATTTATGAAGGTCAAGGTCACCGGTCACATTCACAAAGAACTACATTTAAAGTAACTGATTCGTTGCATGGTGTCATATTTAAACAAATGTAAAAGGTAAATTGAGGCTGGAAGCCAATGGCAGAATTCATGTCACGTGGTCAAACGACCTGAAAGAACCAGATGCTAACAAATAAAAATATCAGTTATTTTCCCGAAGTTACTCATCTAGGCCTTCAACTTTAGTGTCAAACTTTGTGATATGATTGAACGCCAACTTTTTCCTATATTTTTTATAGAAGTAAAGTAATATCTGGCTTATTCTGCTTACGTGTTTACCAACTCTTGATAATTCCTGATAAGAAAAGTTCTTATAATGCCAAGGATTAAGGAAAATGGGGGGGGGGGGGGGGGGGCTCATAAAGAACTAGAAAAAGGTCCGAAGGTCCGGAAAACCGTAAATTTTTGTCCGAAACCCTTAAAAAGGTTGCGGCGAAAGGAAAAGGGGGAGTCCGGATCCCCCCCCCCCCCCCCCCCGGATTGGCTTCCGATGAGCTTATTTATCTACGAGCTGTTAGTAAACACAGCAATGTTGACAAACGGAAATACCACAAAACCTAAAGTGGTTGGTTTTATATGTGCAGCAGTTTGAAGTCACTAGTGTCAAAACGCCCTGTGCAAAACTTACAGCCAGATGACCCTGTTGAATGTGTTTGGATTATTTTGGCGGGTCCCCCACGTTATACACAAATGGAGATAAAAAAACTAAAAAGTCTGTCTGCGCTGGGATTGGAGTTTTCTGTTCTATTTTTCTGGTATTTTTTATAAAAGATTGTATAAAGGATTTATTGATAGTTAATAATCGTCAAATATTAATATGAATCTACAGTATCGTAACAGGTCTAATTAAGTCTCTGAGAATAATCACCATATTTCAATGGGCGCCCATAGACTATCGCATGGACCTTTACAATGCACTGTTGGGGGTACCATTACACGTATCGCAGTGCATGAGTAATATTTAATAAATGTAGCTATTGTGTACACATTGAGTATGGTCAAGTACGAAAGTACTCATCGTATGTAGATTCACCGATAATGACAAATAATATACTTCCTTGGAAGTCGGGTTGCTTAACTGTAAACGTATAGCGACCCAGATGAGTCATGTGTGAAGATGGATGTATATTATTCAAAGAGATATAAATCTGCAAATGTTTACAATGCTATCTTATCAATAACCAGTGTTGAGCGAACTACGTTTGTCTTATGAGAGATGAAATAAGAATCATAGGGCGTATTGCAAAGATCGGCTAATGCAAAAAGTAAACTACTGTACGCTTAATGCAAATCCGTAAAGAGACATTTTTTTACGTCTTTTGATTAAATGTTGATAAACTCAAACCATAATATCTCCAATTAAAATTTTAATAAATTACTAATAAATTTGAATGAAGAAAATATTATGTATGTTATATTCAACAGTATAAGGAAAAATGCAGAGAAAACTAATGTATATATAATACAAAAAAGAAGTCCGCAATTTAAGTATATATTCTCTTATAATCTCACTAAGCAATTCTATCAACAATTAATGAATTATGCATTTTTTCTCAGGTTTTGCATGATGATATCTCAAAACTAAATTTTAAATACAATATCATCAATATGGCTTTGCTGGGAAGTGGAACTGAGTCTGGAGGCTATATCATCCGTGCCACAACTAAACCTGTATTTGCAACGTTTGTTCCAGATAATTTCTGTATTGTAATATCTTTTAAATACACATATAGTTTACGGCGAATATTTGGAAGCAGCGGGCTAATTTTATGTCAATGAATGCAATATAAAAATAATTTACTAAAAATTTACTTAACCAAAAGTTTTAGATCAGGAAGGAGGGCGTAGCTTGAAGAATGCAGTCGAATTATTATACCTCATATAAGGTTATACAATCGAAGGTTGGTTGATTAGTTGGTTTGTCTGTTGGCAATTTTAGGATAGGAACGGATCTTTATGAAATAAATGTATGAAAACTCCCTATAAACTATCTATGGACTATATATTGATTGTGGGAGTATTCGGAATTTCCACTGATTTCACAAATGTTTAACCATTGTAAAATGGGATATTTTGTTTATATCGGCGAAGGACCAGATCCACTCACTGGTTCCACCTTTTTCTACCGAGCAGAGCGCACATGTGATCCAGCTATGGAGCTGGTGAACCGTCAGCAAATCAGGTGAATCAGCAAACTGAGAAAAAATATTGAGCAAAAACTAAATACTTAACTTTAATTACGCCATGATAAATTGCCTCGTCACATTTACCCGTTCCGTTGTACAGATATAAACGTTTCATTACTATTTATCCAAAAACAAATCACGAGTTCTAACGCCTGCTTTGGAACAGTATAGTGTTCGTTCATGTACAAGGCATATTAGGTATATATATCATAAGGTAAATGCAGTCCTCTCTCACTGTAACATGATAGTATCTGCTTAGATTTCGTACAGAAACCATTTCCTTATGCCAAAACACAGTAAAAATAAACTTGCTACGGTCACGATCTTGGATGCGCAAGCAAACATAAACAAGGCGTCCTGCAGCCCTACAGCGATTCAAGATTTCTATACTGACTGTGAAAATCGAATTTGTTTTATTCATGCTAAGTACATCTTAGTTGAGTTTTTGCGCATGTGTAGTATCGTACCTTTGGCCACGTGGTGTGGTTATAGTAAACATACACACATTGATGGTATTTATCAAAACAGAACCAAAACAACATACATAAAACAGGTGAAAAACAGACACCGATCCTGTAAGACGGGAAGATTTCCCTAAAGACATTAGTCATTCAGCTGAAATGAAATGCTAGCGTAAGATTGTGGAAAGTAACAAAGTTACTTTAAAATGACAACAATCAATTTATAATATGAGTGATATAATTACACAAGGCTATCACATAGTTATCGATAGAATGTATTACCTACATTTATGATTACCCGTTGTGCATGATACTAGCGAGATAGGATGGCCTACTTAGAATAAGTAACCCGCGATAAATGAGTTAACAATTACAAATCCAAGGCAGATATGTCGCTTACTTATCTCCAGCGAATATCCTGTGGTGTTTGTTCAACTGCTGTATGGCGTGATATAGTCATTGACCCCTTAAACACACGATCACGCCACCTGGTGGCGGAAGATCCCGGATCTAGGTCAACTCTTATAATCTCTTATAATCACACGCTGTTGTATTAATATCTGGCTGTATGACATAGATAAAACGGTTTGGGCATCTGTTTGACAACTTTATAACTTTGTTAATTTTTATATGATGGTTTTTCCCCAGCGATATTTTTATTTACACGTGATATGAGCATTAAAAAAAAAACGGCTTGCGTATATCCTTTTCACACAATTTAGATCTGGCCTAAGGCCATGAAGACAAAATTACAAAAAAAATGACCATTTGTCATTTTTGGTCGAGCTTAAACTATACAAATTTAAAAATAAAACGTTTTTCATTACCATTTGGCATAAGAGTTAGAGCCAACCAGAGCCAGCAAACCATTCACTTCTCTGTGTCGTCATAATGACCTGACTCATGAATATTAATCTAACCCTGTGACCTGTAGTGACAAGGTTACATTTTGTTTTGAAGTTTATGGTAAATAACACCCAGTTATCAGACACCTCTGATAACATGTTAATATTTGGTAATATAAATGTGACATAGGAATAATGATAAATAAACGTTTTCCCCTATATAGGAGGCAATGCAGTGACAAATTGTTAATAGAATTTTATTATTTTAATTTCTCAACTATTATAGCCAGGTCTCGTTACCGGAAGATTCTATACATTAACCTTCTTAAGGCGGTTTCACACCGGATGCGTCCGAACGAATATGACACGAACGAATATTTCTGTCGTTTCGATTAAAATTCTGTCGCATCCGAAATTTCATTCACACCAAATCCGAACGATATTTATTGGTTTCCGACCGAGGAATTCTCGTCTCCGAAATTCGTATTGGACAGCTATATGAGAAATATATCGGATGCACTGCAATATAGGCTTTATTCCCATATATATATATATATAGATAGATAGATAGATAGATAGATAGATAGATAGATAGACCTTTACAGAAAAATGTCGCATATATATATATTGATTTTCTCATTAAGTTCGTTATTAATTATAATAAATAATAAAGTTTATCTCTGATAGACTGTATAATTGAAAATCATTGGGCCTTGCTAGGTAACAGCTATAGCCATGAGTTCACAGGTGACATATATTTATACCACTCACTGGAGCCAGATTCCGATTTCAACATGCCTTTCAAAATAATTGTGCAACCTGTTGTTTCAACAGAACAGATTCCATTGCAACTCCTTCATTTCAAGTTAAATTAAAGTTTCAATCACTAGTTTAGTTTGATTTATATTTGATTTTCAAATCTGCCAATATGATTTAGAACAGTCTGCCAAAAGCTTTGAAACTTCTGTTTATATGCAAAACGTTTATACTTTTGTTATAATAAAAATGACAAATGAAAAAAGTTATTGTTTCATGATTTGTTTTTCTTAATATATCGCGGAACTTTTTTCGGGGGAGGGGTTGGGTAATGATTACCACCAAGTCCTGGATAATGTTACTTATTTGTGTACATATCGCATATACAGCTGACTTACATTCAGGGGCGTCAATATGGGTGTGTGTGTGTGTGGGGGGGGGAGGAGGGGGGGGGGGAGGTTGCTAGGGAGGATGATTAATGTAATCAATGCAATTATCCCTCCCCCCTTTCAGAGAATAACTGTAATATATTGTAAATAATATATTAAGAATTAGAATATCTCATGTAATGTTATATCTTAACCTGGTTTAAAAGTCCAAATGTTTTGTCCTTGAATGTAAATTAACATATGTGGCCAAGCGGTGATTGAAATCCCCTTTGATTAAAATATGATTTTCCCAGGGAAATATACATATTATATAAAGAGAATTCTGATTTTAATGGAAAAAATCATTGGAGCTGAAAAAAAGCTATAAATATCTGTTTAAATCAAATAAATTTAATTGAAATAGAAATGCATCTTTATATATTTTCTTTTATCACATAATTTTAGAAAAGTGGACAAGGAAACAACATTTCTTTGTTGTTTGGGTATTATATATCAAATAGGTAACGAACAAATGAACCAGCCTGGTAATAAATGTTCCAGCTCTTTTGTGTTGAAGGTGAAAAGAAGCCATTTTTGTCCGATGCGAACGACAAAAAATAGAACATATTTTTCTTTTTTTTTCGTTCGGATGGCATCGTTCGGATTAGGTGTGTATGCACCAACACAAAATAAAGGATTTTATTTTTTCGTTCGTACAGCAAATTTTCGTTCGGACGTAAAATTCGTTCGGACGCATCCGGTGTGAAACCGCATTTAATGATGAAATCGATGTAAAAAATCCGAGTCCAATGTAAGTCCAAGTCATTTGGAAGCAAGGTACAAGTCCAGTCAAATACACATCTCCTTGAGAAATTTAAATGGATATGTTAGATTTTCATGTGTATTTTTGAGTTAGTTAACACATTCTCTTTACTTAAATTTTAAATTACCTTAAAGTGGCCCTATCACCAATAAACCATGTTGAATTAACACGAAAAATAGCTTCTCCCCTTTAAAATAATTCTGTACCTTCCAAAATATTGCCTTGAGATCGTATTAAGAACAGTGGATCGGGCACGATCGCAGGTGTCAACATAAACACGGCACGTGAGGCCATGTATATCGCGGAGCTCCTACACGTGTCAATCAGGAGAAGCCCTGACTTACTTGCATGTTGCATGCATGTTGTGACCCACGAATGAACCTTCGATCACGCGGCCTTGTTATGGTAAACAGACACACAGGACTGTGTTTACCACGCGAGCCATAACAAGGTGCAAAACAGTCGTATGCGAGGAACTGAGACTGTGTGCTGGGATGGTTTTGCTGGAAACTATTGTATAAAGCAGAACTGAACTGGCAATGTGAAAGAATAGACATAATATTGCCACTGATTATGTCCCTTTAAAAGGACATAAGCAGGAGCTAAATTATGGCTATTCTTTCACACTGTAAGTTCAATTTTGCTTTATACAAATGTTTCAGAAGCAAAACCATCCCAGCTCATCCCATCCCAGTCTCATTTCCTCGCATACGACTGTTTAACAGTCTGTTTACCATAACAAGACCGCGTGACTGGAGGTCCGATTAAGTGGGGCAACACGCTGTGTATAAACATGTATTACATTTTTTGGGCCAAGTCAGATGGGGGATCTCCAGACTGACACGTGTTTTAGCTCAGCAGTGCACACGGCCTCACGCGCTGTGTTTTTGTTGACACCTTTCATCGCGCTCAGACTACTGTTTTTAACATTTGGTTACTGGATAAAGCAAACGGTTTCAGGGCAATATTTTGGCAGGTACATATTTATTTTAAAGGGAAGAAGCTATTTTTCGTGTTAACTCATGCTTGATAGGTGATTGGGCCCCTTTAAGCTCCATAATGTTCACGCCGAATACTCTGTTGTTAGTTCCCACATGTATATAAGTCTTCGTAGTATGTGACAGATCTTTTTGCTGTTGGATTCGATATGGACTCGGTCCGATTTCTCGAGTCCTTAACTCCAAGTCTGAGTCCAGAACCTTAGAGTCCAAGTCCGAGACTTTCGAAAAGTGGACTCAAAGTCCGGACTCGTGTTCTACATCACTGATATGACCTACATCACTGATATGACCAACATCACTGGTATGACCTATATCACTGATATGACCTACATTACTGATTGTCACCAGACAATAGGTGACAATATGTACGGTGTTTTGTATCATAGTTTAACGAAGTCTGTTCTCTATTGATATTGACGTGAAGCGTCATCCTAAAGCGTTGACAGGTCTTGATTGTATATATATATATATTGTGTATTCTTGTATGAAATCCCATCGGCTATCAGCTGATTTATCCGTGTCACGCATCGTGTATTAATACATTTAGTATGTGGGTCGCCAAGGTGACGCTAGCAGTCAAACCAGGTCACATATAACCTTATATGGGACACTTGAGCCATAAGCCAATCAGAGAACCGGATCGCCGTATTGTGACGACGATTGTGACGTCAGAGTTCAGGGAGAGACGCTGGAAGCTGCCTTCAGTTGGGTCTTGAAGCTTGAGGTGGCAGCACGCACGCACGGGAGTAGGAACATTGAAACGCCAGAAACGGCATAGAAGCAAGCTTCTACATGTAGCAAGGACCCAGCTCATGAGAACTCAGCCGTGCTGCCGACAGAGCTTCGTATTGGCAATAAAGTGAGAGAGCGCGCTCGTCACCTGCCGGCCTAGTTCAGCTTGACCTAAATACATAACCGCCGTAAGCCGAGAAACCATTGCTACACGAGCAAGGTCAAGGACTCTAAGCTCTGCGTAAACAAAGAGCGCTATTGCATTCATGTGAACGTAATCCTACCCGGGTCGCTGACAAGCAAGATCAGTTGAAGATCGCTAAACTCAGAAAGACTATATGCTGCTAACCATACGCTAGATTCTACACAAAACAGTAACCAGAGATCTCTGAAGGAACTGGACTTTATTGGTTTTTATACAAACCACGGACTCAGTAAATATCCTGTATTTTTAATGTGAAGGACTGTCGTATTGACACATCAACGCACACACACATCTACATCTTTGTAAGTATTGTCTTGAATTATATTGTGAATTTAACCTGATGTCTCATAGTTTCTATTGATCTGGGTGTATGATTGTCTGGTATTTTTATACACGTCCTTAAAAGAACCTGGAAATGTCACCTGTAATGACCGGGATCTAATTTCTTGATTAATGAAATCAAGTGGCGAGCGTTAACCCATCCTATTGTTTTATAGGATATATCCGTTGTAAAGCTTTCACGTTAAGTTAGGGGTGACATTGTATGGCGAGCGTGCCAGGATATAATTAGCCTTAAAAAAAAACTGGCTAATTACAGTAAGTTTCAGAAGTTTTGAACTGAGAAAACAGTACTGAAACCAGACATTCATATACTCAAACTAGAGTTGATCTGAATTAATAATTGGAAATGACACCAAACTGATATGTAGTGTATACTCGCACAATGAAATTACCCCACTGTTAGGAGTTAATATTTATTCAGTGAGAATATTACCTGAAGCACAACATTGTTTCAAGATCGGCATATACCTTGTAGATTTGGCTAGAACACATGCATGTTTTGTGAGTAATGCTAGTTCAGTGATACCTGGACATCATTATTGGGTTGATATAAACCCAGATTAGTGTGAAAATTTTTGATGTTGTTAGATACGCCCTGGTATAATTTTTTCTACACTAGTTTGTGATTGGTCACGTGGTAGGGTCTCTTGACAGGTAAGTTTACCCCTCCCGATTGGCATGGTAATCATAGGTGCATGGTGTTTATTGATATCTTGATATCCATCCGTCCATCCGTCTGACCCTTTGTCCGACCTTCCGTCCGTCCGTCCGTATAAGTAGATTTTGATGCGTAGAGCTACCGTAGTGTAATTGTACGGATACCGCCGGTTCGTTAGGTTGGCTTTAACAGTACGTATTTACGGATTTTTAAGAGCGGATATTACTAGATACTGGAATCTTACTAGGTTAGAGCGTTACCATGGAGACGTTAGAGTCACTTGTTAGATGCGGACAGGCCTTAGGGCTTAAGGACCAGGCTTTACAAGATTATGTTGAGGCTAGACGGCGTGCGGATGAAGAACGTGAGGAAAGAGCTAGGCAACGTGAAATAGAGAAGGAACAGCGGGAATAAGAGCGTGAGCAGCGGGAGTTAGAGCGCGAGCGAGAGGCTAGAGCCCACGAATTAGAGGTTCTAAGGTTAAAGTCTGACTCTGGGGTTAAAGAAGAGAGAAGTAGGGATGTATTCCCGAAAATCCAGCTTCCACCTTTTGATGAGGCTCACGATCAGCTAGATGCGTTTCTTGAGCGATTTGAACGATTAGCTGTATGTCAAGGCTATGATAGGGAGAATTGGGCGTTACACCTGAGTCCGTTACTGCGGGGTAAGGCGCTAGGGACTTACACACAGTTATCGGTTAGTGAGGCCATGGATTACGATAAGTTAAAGATAGCCTTGTTAAAGCGATACCAAATGACCGAAGAGGGTTATCGACACAAGTTTCGGACTTGTAGGCCTGAGCGAGGCGAAACGCCGAGTCAGTTTGCGGTGAGACTGAGTGGATACCTAGACCATTGGATAGGGATGGCAGGGGTCGGAGGTGACTACGACGGGGTAGTTAACCTGTTGATGTGTGAGCAGTTCGTAAACTGCTGTAGTAGGGATCTCTCTATGTTTTTGAAAGAGAGACGGTGTCGTGACTTTGATAGTATGGTAGACTTAGCCGAGAGTTATACGGAGGCTCACGGTGTACACAGCCTTACAGCAGGTCCTCGTTATGGCAATAATGTGCCGCGTCCAGCGCAACCGGTATCTCAGCCTAGAGAGAAGCGAGAGGTTGAGCGCAGTCCGGGCGGTCAGACATTTAAGCCATCAGGAGGCATCAGATGTTATTTATGTAATGAACTGGGACATAAGGCGCGGGAATGTAAGACTAGTGCCCGGTCGAGGCCTAGGTCTTCCCCTCAAGTAGGGCGTGCTGCTGGCGATCAGCAGAGGTATAGGACTAATTTTAGCCCCCCGTATAACCCAAAACAGAAACCGGAGACTATGTCAATGGCAGTAGTCGAGGCGGAAACGGAGACAGTCGGTGCGGTGAAACCGGAAGTAGAGAGTCCGAGTCAGTCGTTAGGATTTGCTGCCCAGACAGAAGGCGGAATCTCGTTACCTGTGTGTGAAGGGCTGGTGAATGGTAAGTCAGCGAGGGTGCTGCGGGATTCGGGATGTTCCTCGGCAGGAATACGTGAGTCGTACGTGGAGCCGAATCAGTTCACCGGACACCAGGTCGAGTGTAGGTTGTTCGACGGGTCTGTAAGACAATTTCCTACGGCTAGGATTGATGTGGACTGTGCGTACTTTGTCGGTACTATCGAGGCAATGGTGGTCGGGGATGCTGTATGTGATTTAGCGCTAGGTAACGTAGCGGGAGCGCATGATCCGTATGATCCGGACCCGACGTGGAAGTCTGAGCGGTCCTCGGGCATAGTGTGTGACGGTGTAGAGTCACAAAAGGAGGTGTCGTCCGCGGTGGAGACACGGAGCGCTGCACGAGAGAAACAGATACCGACGCGTAGCTTGAATGTTGCAAGCCCAGTTGCCGATGTGAGTCCGGCCGAATTTTTGAAGGCGCAGGAGGAGGATGGGTCTTTAGCGCCGTATTGGAGGCTAGCTAGAGAGGCTAGAAATGATAGTCCATTTAGAATTGAGGACGGATATTTAGTTCGGGTTGTGAGTGATAAACGGGGAGATCAAGATGGATCTCGAGTGGTGGTACCTCAGACGTTACGGTACGACGTAATGAGGATGGGCCACGAAGCGGTTATGGCGGGCCATCAGGGCATAGACAAAACGAACGACCGCGTGAGAACTCAGTTTTTCTGGAAAGGGATGTATAATGACATTGCTGAGTTTTGCAAGTCCTGTCCCATTTGCCAGAAAACCATGCCGAAAGGCAAGGTGCCTGGAGCTACGTTAGGCCAGATGCCATTAATTGATGAGCCCTGGCGTAGAATTTCAATTGATCTGGTTGGGCCGATCCATCCAGCGTCTGAGAGAGGTCACAGGTATATTCTGACCGTTATGGATTATGCCACTAGATATCCAGAGGCTGTTGCTTTAAAGAACATAGATACAGTCTCTGTGGCTGATGCGCTAGTTGATATTTATGCGCGGTTAGGAGTGCCGTCAGAGGTGCTTACTGACATGGGAACACAATTTACGTCAGACCTCATGCGAGAAGTTAGCCGTGTTTTGTCTGTAAGACAGCTCACCACTACTCCTTACTACCTATGTGCAACGGAATGGTGGAGAGATTCAATGGAACGTTAAAGTTAATGTTGAAACGGATGTGCGAGGAAAGACCGCGAGATTGGGATCGGTACCTCAGCGCCGTGCTTTTTGCGTACCGAGAAGCGCCACATGAGAGCACAGGGTTCTCACCCTTTGAGTTGCTCTATGGTAGGATCGTTAGAGGACCGATGCGGATTCTAAGGGATCTGTGGACCAAGCGAGATACTAGCGTCGAGACTAAAACCACGTACCAATACGTCCTGGACCTACAAGACAAACTAAGCGACACATGCGCGTTAGCTAGAGAGGCGTTGAACAAATCAGCGAACAGACACAAACTGGTATATGATAGAGGTAAATGCACGCGCAGGTTTGAGGCCGGAGACGAAGTTTTGTTGTTACCCCCGACGGAGCGGAACAAATTAATGGTACAGTGGAAAGGCCCCTATACTATTGTAAACAGGGTTGGGGACTTAGACTATCGGATTAAGATTGGCGATAAGGTTAAAACCTTCCATGTGAATATGCTGAAACGGTACCATGCTAGAAACGAGCCCCAGCATATTCTGGCAGCGGTAGCCAAGGGCGCACCTGATTCTATACATGATCCTGACGGTGTAGACGGGGAAACAGAGCACTGATAGACCTAAGACAAAGAAGGCTTTGCGAGCATTCCTAGGTCTTACAGGGTACTATCGAAAATTCGTGCCAAACTATGCGGAAATAGCGGTGCCCTTGACTGATCTAACGCGTAAAGGTCAACCTAACAAACTAGACTGGAAACCCGGACACGAGAACGCGTACTGTTCTCTAAAGGCTTAACTGTCAGACCCTCCCATACTGAAGCTACCTGATTTCAGTAAACGATTTTATTTGAAATGTGATGCATCTGATGTGGGTATTGACTGTATCCTGATGCAAAGACACGAGGGGATCATGCACCCAGTAGCTTATGCCAGTCGTAAACTATTGCCCAGGGAGAGAAATTACTCCAACATCGAGAAAGATTCATTAGCAATTGTATGGTCTGTACAGAAATTTGAGATGTACCTGGCTTGTAGACCGTTCACCATTCAGACCGTCCACAAACCATTAAAGTGTATTAGCAAATCAAAATGTGCTAATAAGAGAGTAATGAGATGGGCACTGGTTCTACAAGAGTTTAGATTTGATATTGAAGCAGTGTCAGGTAAACTAAACCATGGACCTGATTTTCTTAGCAGACTGCCTGAGTGTTAGGATGTAATGAGCTTTAATGTCTAGCCAGGTGAGTCTAAACATGTACAGGATTTTGCCCTGTGTCATAGACCGTGGGCATGTACTAATGACAACTTGTTACATGACTTTTATGTATTGCTATATGTAAATATGTTTAGCTGGACCCTGTGAGATAGAACGATACGATGTATCGAGAAAATACCGTGTATTTTCTTTAAAAGGAGGGGGTGATGTCACCAGACAATAGGTGACAATATGTACGGTGTTTTGTATCATAGTTTAACGAAGTCTGTTCTCTATTGATATTGACGTGAAGCGTCATCCTAAAGCGTTGACAGGTCTTGATTGTATATATATATATATATTGTGTATTCTTGTATGAAATCCCATCGGCTATCAGCTGATTTATCCGTGTCACGCATCGTGTATTAATACATTTAGTATGTGGGTCGCCAAGGTGACGCTAGCAGTCAAACCAGGTCACATATAACCTTATATGGGACACTTGAGCCATAAGCCAATCAGAGAACCGGATCGCCGTATTGTGACGACGATTGTGACGTCAGAGTTCAGGGAGAGACGCTGGAAGCTGCCTTCAGTTGGGTCTTGAAGCTTGAGGTGGCAGCACGCACGCACGGGAGTAGGAACATTGAAACGCCAGAAACGGCATAGAAGCAAGCTTCTACATGTAGCAAGGACCCAGCTCATGAGAACTCAGCCGTGCTGCCGACAGAGCTTCGTATTGGCGATAAAGTGAGAGAGCGCGCTCGTCACCTGCCGGCCTAGTTCAGCTTGACCTAAATACATAACCGCCGTAAGCCGAGAAACCATTGCTACACGAGCAAGGTCAAGGACTCTAAGCTCTGCGTAAAACAAAGAGCGCTATTGCATTCATGTGAACGTAATCCTACCCGGGTCGCTGACAAGCAAGATCAGTTGAAGATCGCTAAACTCAGAAAGACTATATGCTGCTAACCATACGCTAGATTCTACACAAAACAGTAACCAGAGATCTCTGAAGGAACTGGACTTTATTGGTTTTTATACAAACCACGGACTCAGTAAATATCCTGTATTTTTAATGTGAAGGACTGTCGTATTGACACATCAACGCACACACACATCTACATCTTTGTAAGTATTGTCTTGAATTATATTGTGAATTTAACCTGATGTCTCATAGTTTCTATTGATCTGGGTGTATGATTGTCTGGTATTTTTATACACGTCCTTAAAAGAACCTGGAAATGTCACCTGTAATGACCGGGATCTAATTTCTTGATTAATGAAATCAAGTGGCGAGCGTTAACCCATCCTATTGTTTTATAGGATATATCCGTTGTAAAGCTTTCACGTTAAGTTAGGGGTGACACTGATATGACCTACATCACTGAAATGACCTACATCACTGGTATGACCTACATCACTGGTATGACCTACATCACTTATATGGCATACAACACTTATATGACCTACATCACTGATATGACCTACATCACTTGTAGGACATTAAAATTATTTAACAAGACGTTCTGGTGATGATGTTTACCGATTTTCTCACCAAACGGAAGGTTAAAGTTTTCAAAATCTTTCTTTTTATATCTTCTGCTGTCAGAAGGTTTTTGTACACTGTAATCAAATAATGAATATATAGTATGTCTACATTTTGTACACTCTTTTTATTACTTCGGTTCGCTTAATCATGCGGAATGCTCGAACGCATACACTGAAGAATTCCTGCAAGTGTATATGAATTGAAAACCCATGGAGGCCAAATCAAAATATTTATCCGTTAAAAAAACTTTCTTTAGATGGATAGTGCTGTAATATGTGACACTGGTACCTGCCGGTTCACTTTCCATTTTTCTGCGTGTACTGTTTCTTATCTTTTGGCGATCCGTGTGCGAAATATAGAATATAAAGAATGATTCACCTAGAAAAATTATGGGATGGAGCGACAGTGATTTCGCGATAGCGCCGAGCTGCGTACATTAATTGCCTATTGTTGTCATAATAAACGGTCAAGGTGCCTTCGCCTCCAGCCACATAGGTGATAAGACCAGATAAACGGCTAATTACATATGGTGACCGCACGTTCTAGTCAATCATAGGTCCGACAGACGCCTACGTAACCAGTAATATCGGGCGGGAGCTTGGCATATCCGCTCTGTGAAGGTCGCTGCAGAAATCATGCTTGGAGCCTCACTTTCGAAGTTCCCGCTTATCTGACAAGACGAGACGTCGTCTGCTGCTCCCGTTAGCGTCGGTTCTCCACCACTCAACAAGATTAAGGTTTTAACTAACCAATCCGCCAAGACGGGGGACCATCCAGTTTCCAATTTCCGCAAATCAAGTTGGTTCGAAGCTGGTTGAATCTTGATCGTTTATTTGGAGTAATCTACAGCAGACGACATGCACATGACACTGCTTCTTCTCTTTACGGGTAAGTGTACTGTTATAATGAGAAACTAATTTGCAATAGGTTTGTTTGATTGAGACGTCAAACACAATATATTAATCCTTAAGAAAATTTCCAATAAAATGTTTAAGTACAATCGTTGCATTTTTTTAATCATTATGCTATTGGTCAATTGATATACGATTATATTAGGTTTGGTTGAGAATTATAGGCCTACGTTTATATTTCGAAACAAGCTGAGTGTGGCTTTTTTTCTGTCTGTTGACTGGGAAACTATACCACGCACTCTCTACCACTCCATCACTCTACATGTCATTTGGTTGTACTTGACTCTTTGTTATGAAAACAAAATTCTCCGTCCTTTATTTCTTTTCAAATCTCTAGTAACCTGTACTTAAAAAATATTCTAAAATATAAGGAAAAAAAACACACGGTATGTGTCTAAGGACATTTAAGAATATTCTATAACATAAGACGACCATTAAATTAACCTTTTATTGCAAAGTAAATGTGCTCCACTTTTGGTACTAGTTTATCAGGAATTCAGAATTGAGTAAATGTTCTATTAAACAATTTTAAGTTTTCAACATTTATCAAAGGCCAACGGAAATTTAGCACGAGCCGTCACCATTGAAACAATTAGGATTTAACTATTATTTAGAACGATAATGAAATATAATAGAAATTATATCTACAAAGCCCTGCTCCACCTCACAATGATTTCTGCTTTGTTAAACAGTGAAATGGTTGATAGCCCTGACGATGGGGAAAGCGATTAATCCAAACATTATCAACGGTGTGCAAGCCGGGCGGGACAAATGGCCATGGGTTGTAGCCATAGAAACAGAGTCACGTGACTTCGTGTGTGGAGGATCCTTGATCACTGACAATCACGTGATTACTGCCGCGCATTGCGTCAAAGATGCACCGTAAGTTTTTCTTTGTAACTGTATTCTGTTTCGATACGGATTGTTCATACTAGCGCAATGCACGTTCATTATTTTACACCAGAAGATCAGTTTAGTTTCATTCAAAATGCGATAGATGGCTCTGCGAGTTCGCCCATTGGACAATTTGTGGTAAAGATGACGCTGCCATAGCCTTTCCCGAAAAATGTCACATTTATGATGATTCTTAGAAATACGAAAATGATCCCGATAGGGTGAACTTGGCATCATTCCCGACAGTTGAAGACCAAAGATCGTGTGAAAGATCGAGTGGCACCACCATCAATTATTATAAATGTGATTTTTATTTGTTGGTGTCTTGTTACATTATTAACAAGCAGATGCATTATGTTTTTCACATAAATATATAATTTTGCTTTTCTTCTCTCCGTAGAGTTCAGCTCATTGTACAAACAGGGATGTACAACAGAACCGCACGTGATCAGCTCGAAAGTATTCCTGTAGCGGAAATAATTCCGGTAGGCAAGGTCTATTTATTCATTCTCCATTTGTACTTAATAAAATTATGGGATATAAATAACACAAGTAAGACCATTTGGATGAGATTTAAAAAAATCAATGCGGCGGGCGAATATTTTTCGTGTTTATTTATGGTTTTCGAGGAAAGGGGACAACGTTAAAATCACAAAATTGTTTAACTAAACAGATAAAAACACAAACAAACAAACGGAAATGTTATCAAAATTAATCAGTTCTTGAAAGGAGCTCAAAATAGGAAAATTCAAATGAAAATCGAAATAAATATTTTTGATACAGGCGGTGCCAGAGAGGCCAACTTTTTTGTCCTTACAAAGAAATCAAACTAATATGCACAATAGAAAACTCTCACTCGTTTTCATACTAAATATGTTGTTCATCGGCCATAGATGTATTAATCATATTGCCATTGCACACCGTCACCGACAGTTCTCTCTCTGTCTCTGTCTCTCTGTCTCTCTCTCTCTCTCTGTCACACACACACTCATAGGAAAGAGGAGAGGATTAAAAAAATAACTTCTTCATTGATCACGTTTTACAGCACGAGTTATACGACTCCAGCGACTCCAACAGGATTTATGACGTGGCCATCCTCCGCCTACAAAGAGCTATCAACAGTACAGTCAGCCATGTCCGGCCAATCCAGCTCCCGGGCTGGGACCAGGAGTTCGAAAGTTTAAACTGCTGGATTGTGGGCTGGGGGCGGACTGGTATGTATATAATTTTAGTCTGATTCAGTTATCCTGAAATAACGGGGAAATCAGTCTCCATGTTATAAAACCCCGGATATTCTTATTATCCTTTCCGAAGACTTTACACAATAACTTGAAGCTTGTCTTTAATGATAATTGCTGTACCGAGGATATTTAATAGAATCAATTTATTGAATTAATTTTATTATTATTAAAATTATCATTATTATAATTATAATTATAATTATAATAATAATTATTATTATTATTATGATTATTATTATTATATCAATACTTTAATTTATTATTATTATTATTATTATTATTATTATTATTATTATTATTATTATTACATCAATACTTTAATTAACTTCGTTAAGATCTGAATTCTGGGAGTCTAAGTGACGTGTTAACGGAACTTAACGTACGAGAGTTGCCGTACCTGTCATGTCAACAGCGGTGGGACGACTCCCTGGTCCAACCCACGATCGATCCCTTCCACCACCTGTGTATTGACGACGTAGGAGGCACCGTCAGCGCTTGTCAGGTGATAACACTAACCTCGTCAAAACGGCCACATACGCCTTCACAAAAACAATACTCACTACACCTAAATGCCCAAATACGCCTCAACAAAATCAATACTCATCACACCTTAACGCCCACATATACGCCTTCACAAAACAATATTCGACGTCTCTAATCACCAACATACGCCTCCACAAAATCCAAACATCAACTTGGGTGCGCCCAGCAGGCAGCTTTACAAGTTTAAATAGCCACACACCTTCCTATTGTCAAGGCTCTGGCAGCTTCACTTAGAGACCTTACTTTATCGAGCCGTTCTTCTATTTCATGAATAACAACAAACCTACATGTTCGGGACGAAATGATAACTGCCAGTCATATCCAACGAACCAAATGTTAACAATACACTATACTCAAAACTGTTTACACACTGTCTGAATTGGAACACGTGCACCAGATCCGGAACAGGTTTAAAAGTCATGCGATTGGTCAGGTTCTCGATGCCATTCTGGGAATGCTTAATATAGCAACAGACGTCTTTCGGCTGTTACATGCAGGAAGTTTACGGGAGTTATTTGATTGGTTCAACTGCTTCATTCATTATCATGTAACAGACATCAGAACGGCTTGATGAAGCAATGTATCTGATAGGGAAGCACACGAGCAAAGATACTAAGAAGAGGTATCTGCCTGTTTCTCTGGCTGTTTCGCTTTATTTCCCCGCTTATGCGCAAACCCAACCCCCGTCAGACTTTTTTATTCATTATTTTTTTCCGGTTATCATCTCAACATTTTAACATAATAAGAAATAAACCAAAAATTACAGTTTCACCAGTGAGACTAGTCGGGTACCTCAAAAATGTCATTATAATTTATATCTATTATACCGCTTCCGTATCTTAGAGCCATTTTTTGACCATTTAGCAAAATACATTACTTGTAAATGAGATATTCATACAGGGTTATTTCTGTGTTATTCTTCATATAGTTAAATGTACTGCAAATATGAATAGTGGCGTTTCATTTGCAAGGGGTGAACTAAGATCCAAACTGTAATTTGGTCAAAACGACAGACATTTTAAAACATTTAATTTGCTAAAAATTTTATGATTAGAAATAATGTGAAAATCAACATAATATAATTTTAAAGATATCTTATCGCACTTCAGTTGTTGATATACCTCTGGTACCTTCCTGTCACGGGTTGTTTCAAAACAAACCTCTGATTGAACTGCTGAGACAGTATAGACTACTTCTCTCATTTGTCAAACTTCAAAATCAACATATGTCACAATTCAACAAAAAAAATTCTGTTTAAATTGTACATACGATTGTGTAATAAATATTTAAAAATATAACGTTTTCGACAAGTACTTAACACAAACAAAATTCTCTTTATCGGCTGCATCTACTCTCTTTATTACATTTATACTTATGCAAATTGTGTATATTTAAGCCCTGTTTGGGGAGACGAATCCTTAACTCACTATCCAAAACTTTTATAAATACGACGCAGAGTGACATGTACATGTTCTTGCCTTCAGGGTGACAGTGGCTCCCCCTTGCAGTGTGAAGTCAACGGAGAGGTTTTGCTGGCCGGGTTGTCCTCGTGGGGATCGGGAGCGTGCCGCGTGTACCCTTCTGTTTATAGCAGGGTCAGCAAATACATCTGGTGGATTTACTCAAAATTAGAACCAAACCTAAGAATACCCTTATCAAACAAAGGGCGACACCAAGCGGCGAAAAATGGAAAGCATTCTGTACACGACAAGGACTTCTTACAGCGGCTGAACAACCGAAAAAATATTCATGCCAACGTCTAAAATATGTAAAGTCAGCTATGCCTCCACCTTTTTCTTCAGAATTTATATCATTTCTGGATTACTTTGTGAACATATCTATATACTCTAGGTAATTCCTGTCTGGGTCACAAATTATAACGCCTCTGTGGTGGATGTGTGAACCTATTTATCTACAAGCTGTTAGTAAACACAGCAATGTTGACAAACGCAATATCATGGTTGCTTATATGCCAACGTTGAAACGTCACTACTTGCAAAACGCCTTTTGCACAACTCTGATCCGTCTGACTTTCTATCAGATGCCCCTGTTGAATGTGTTTCGATTATGTTGGAGGACCCCCCCCCCCCCGTATGTTATAAACATGTTGATATGAACAAAACAGTCTGTGTGCGGCGGGATCGGCGTTTTCTTGCCGAAATAAACAGTTAAAGAGGTTTCTTTAGTTAATAGACGTGGGATATCGGAATAGCCCCACTTCATTCTGAGGCGACAAGTGTACTATTACATGCGAAGATTCATTTGCGAAATGTAGGATTTATAAACTCATCTTTTTCTTTATGGTTACCTTTTGAATATTTTCATAATTATATATTTTTGTACGAGGACAATTAAATAACTCATGCAATGTTACAGTTAAAATTTTAGTGTGGTCATTTTTAACCCTTATACATATACATATACCCATTTTAGTATCAATTTGCATATCAATTAGCAGGAAAAATTGCTAAGCTTTTCAATGTACGCGTTTTGCCATGCGCGGAAAACGCATGGAAATTACGCCTTCAAATGACGTCATATGTGGGTTTATGGAAATTAAAACACCCTATTTCTGCTCGCACCTCATATCCATTCCACTGCCCCTGTCCACCTGTTTTTTTTTTCGCGACATAATTTTAAATACCCTAAAGCTCACCTTTTTTGTCTCCATGGGCAAATCAGTTAAATGTGATAATTATCTAACAGCAAACTCCCATGTAAGAAAACTATATGATTAGTTCAGAAAGAAATATGTCTTGCGACATACCAGTGACCACCTAAGCCGGCGGTCTTAAACTACATTCATTTGACGATTCATAGAGATGACGTCACAATGGTATTTTTAACGTTGGCTTTTTGTTACGTAACACATACGTCCCTCGTACATTACATGGATAAACAGTTATTGCCACTTGGAATGACGCCATCGCTGCTCTTTCCGGGCGGCGTTAATACTGTACAGCCGTCGCAAAGTAAATAATTATGTATATTTAATATTTATTTAAGTCATCATAAATCGCAACATTACCTCCTTTGAATAAAACTAATTTGCTTTTGGAAAAAAGTAAATTTCAAAGAAATCATGTTAAATGATAAAAATAAGGTGGACAGGGGTGTTGGATTAGATTATTGTAGTGATATTCTATTTGTAAACTGAACACTTTCTATAAAAATTATGATTACTATCATAAACACCTTGTCTGCTCCGCTTCATACCTTCTTACAGGTCACATGGTTTTATTTATTCAAATGACCTAAGGTCACAAACCTGAAGTAGAGAAGTGAATGGTTTGGCTTGCTCTGGTTGGCGCTAGCCATTAAACCAGTTTACATTATAGCCAAATTGTTTGATTTTATGTATGCTTAACATAATCTCAATTAAAAGTGGAACTATCGGTCAATTATTTTCTAACCTGTAACCAATCAAAGACATGTTTGCTAAATACCTGGTATTAATTGCTCAAAACGTAGTTTGAACTTGCATCACGGCATTCGGGCCATCATGGCTAGAAAAGGAGATGCACAATCCCGCATTTTCTTGGCCTTGTTTGACTGTAGAAACAACAAACTCTAAGGTTAAAAAGCTGTTCAAAAGAGGTCCAGACCTCAGGGCATCAATAGATATTATATAGGGGAAATAAAAATACAGCCACTTGTATTAGAAGAGTCGTGGTGGGGCCCGGGGACACGGCAATCTAAAAAACTCGCATTCTCCACCAGATGGCGCTCCGTCATTATATGTTTGTTTACTGTGAACACCTCGGTCGAACCCGTTAACCTCTAGCGGTAAACTATATAATGTCACCCAGATACTGGCATGATTTTTGTCCCCTCAATGCCGCGCGATGCATCGTGACGAGGCGTGCCATTTCGGTGCTACGCAGCGGAGCGTGAAGCCGTGTTTGTGGCCTGTTCGTGCACTGTACACGCATAAGTTATGCAGTGTACACGAAATGCACAGCCTTTTTGGGCCGCATTTGGCACGCATTTACACGCAATGGCACTTCTTGTTTACGCATAGGTTAAATAATGTTAGCACATTGTTCACGTCTGCCGTACTGCATTGTCCCGCAGTGTCACGCACGGCACGCATAGTTCCCACTGTCATCCGGCATTGCCACGCATTGCCAGTTTCAGGGCGGCATAAGATGTTTGGTGGTGTATCATTGGACCATACATACATCCGAAGCCTGATCTGCAACGGTTCCGTGAGTGTTCCGAATGTATGTGTGTTCATCATTAAAGTATCTACTTCACCATGATCAGAACTTCCTAAACTTCGACAGCTTAATGATCATCTCTGCGAAAATCACTTTACAAACAGTAGGTCCATGTTTACAACCTAAGTGCTGCTGCACACAACCAGCATGGGATCCATTTGACAACTCGAGTGTTAGCCAAAAGACAAGCTGAGTGCGAGCCGGTTTACAACTAGACTGGCCCAGCCAATTCACTGGATGAAGACTTTATAATTTCTTCCGCTGACATACGCTCTTTATACAGCGCTTTACCTATAGGCCTGCTACCTATATCGTAAGCGCTGTTTGTTTTGACCTCGTATCCTGAATCGCTACACCATAAGGGAGCACTGTATTTTGGTCCAATCAGATGAGACCCTGTGCTGGAATACAAAACGGTTTACCAACCAAGCGAGGAATACACGGAGCGGATGTTGTTCATTTCGTTATGAGTGACAGCTCATGGCCCCGGCAACAATCTGAACAGGCCACTGGCTGAGAAAGAATGCCCCTACACGTGGTTTCTGGGAGGAGCCCGATGCTTGTCGAGTGATTGTTGATTGGCATTCGGTTGGCTGCAAGTCACATCAGCAGTTTTTTTTTCACCACCATCTGCTGTTTAAATGTATCATTAACAGTCAAAGCAGGCAGCGGGAAAATCAGTACCTTCTTTAGAGCGTACCGCTGACATAGTCATCAAACTTGCTCCTCCTCTGGCGCAACGCTTGCAACAAGTATTGCCACCTCGCGGCAAATCATATAACTAATTTATGACCCAGTTGGTAACAAAAGTTGGCACTGAACACATCCATCATAATACAGGGTATCTCGTTTTAATTTACCCATTTACTCTGGTCTACTTAATAACCGGTGTGTGAACCAGATCAGTGGCGTCAATTCATCTTCAAATGGGGGGGGGGGGGTGGGGGGGGGGGGGGGGGGGGGGGGGGGTGATTCGCACACTCACACAAACATAAGAACACCACAAGAGGTTGCGCAACTGATTCAGCTTTTTTCAGGATAAGCAGGAATAAATAAAAACAACCAACATGTGCTGCTAGAATTTGTTCGTGACGTCACACTTGCACCAGCCAATCACTTCAAAAACCAGTCTCTGCCCGGTCCTAAATCCTCTCGTCACAAAATGCTGAATGCTGAGACTGCAACTTAAAACAGCTGAGGTAGTGTTTACCCCCCGTTTGTCTGCGCTTTGGCTTTTATGCATGGAGATGATATAACACGGGGCCTGACATTAACAACGTTCCGGCGTATCACCTACATTGTTGTCGGGAGTATAACCAAATATAAGTGTATGAAGACCGGCGCACGACTGTCTTATATAAATATTACGAAACATGACACCTGACTATGTGTTATTGTTATTATGAACATTTGTCCTGCGCATTTATTCTTATCTTGACATATAACGGTGATCAGTCAAAACTTCATACAAGACAAAACAAAGCAATGTATTCTTTTTTTTCTTTATTGCTCAGTTATATTTCTATTTCACGCGTCCAGCCTGTTATAATATGCAGGAGGATTCCCGTTCCCTGCATAGCCTTGCCTGCAGGTCATATGTTCAACCCCGCCATTCTCTTTGATGATCGTCACGAGATGTCATGGTTACACTATGACGTCATAGTTGAAATATTTAAATATCGTCGCTATAACGACCATCAAATGATACATTTGCGCAGTGGACGACGGACATATTATTTGTGCTGTCTCTGTCTTTGTATCGTTTATTACGCTGGTATGATATAAAACAGTTTGTTCACAAAGACCGCAATATATAAAGGATAACGAAGAAGAGGCTGGACCAGGTTTCCGGGTTCTACAATGATTCACAAGTACATTTGGAGACGACGGAGGTAGGCCATGTCAACTTTGACCTGTATAGCTCACTTCTCAGACAGTATACGGACTGGTATTACCGAAGAGTGTTAAAATCAAGCCGATGTATGAGAAAACATCATACTTGAAACATCATATGGGGTTCAAGTATCAGCTCTGCAGGACTCTGTATACACGTACTCTGTTTATATGCAAATTAGAGGTACTAGACAGACTTCTGATTGCGGGATTTTCAACGAACCATTATTTTTCGCTAAGAGGCCAGTTTAATTTTTTATCGTTTTTTTTACCAGTCATGTACCCATTTTCGTAAATATTATAATTATTCTATATTACAAACGAAAGTGTATACAAAAATAGGTTGTATATTTCATACATATAGCGGTGTGGTATGTTAATCACTTCAAATTTTACTCGGCGGCCATGACGTTATTCATGACTTTACTTTGTTAACAAACGCTTGTATAGCAAAAAGATGCTTCGTTAAATGTTAAATATAATATTCTTATATATTGAACCCTTATTTGGGATATTTTTATATATTCTCGTAATTATGTTTATATTCAAGTTTCATGAATATTTGTTGCTTTTCACTCTATACGCGACGATCACTCATGTGCTCCTCTGACGTCATATGATGAAATAAAGTATGTTATTTCTATCACAATGATTTTTTTATGTTTTCAACATAGTTATCATATAAAGCCATATGACTGCCTTATTTCTGGCCTAATTATCGCAGATTCTATAATGCTATATATATTTATTATTATTAATAACATTAGAACTAAAATACTTACTCATTAACGTAACAGTAATAATAACAAAAGAATGATGAAAATAAGAATATAATAATAGTATCACTTAAAATAACAACCTATATTTTGATTGACAGTGCTGCCACTCGACCTATGTCACGCAAGTCCTCTGTGGCCTTTATAATGAAATATAAGCAATGCATAAACACCCTGTAATAAAAGAAAACATTTCACAAAAGAAAGGGCTCACTTTTTATTTTCAAATAATAATAAAAATAATAATAATAATAATAATAATAATAATAATAATAATAATAATAATAATAATAATCACAAAATTAATTATCATCATAATAATGATAAGAATGATAATACATTTACTAAATATAATAATTATAATAATATTTAAAATGATTAAATAATAGAAATAATAGAAATAATAGAAATTATAAAAATAATAATAATAATAATAATAATAATAATAATAATAATAATAACTATTATTATAATTATTATAATAATAATTATTATTATTATAACGATATTCATAATAATAGAAAAAAAATCACTGAGGCGGCGGCTGTGAAATACCATTTTGTGTTCTTCTATTATCGGAAAGGACGCTAACCGAGTCTCAAGGGGCGTCTTTTTCCATATTTTCCCATCAATCTTGAGAAATGTGACGACGGTGCTATCGCAGCGCCCTCTATTTGAAAGTACGACACACTGTGTCCAGTTTCTGAGTGGCTGAACTAGTAAGGATATCTGTCACACTCTGAATGGAAAGGTGAATTATTGTAGTATTGATGATAATACTAAGCCTCTCATATGTCTCGAGCGGCCTTCTCTAATATCAGCATACATTGTCTTTGCCAACCGGAACACAACGGTAATTCAACGGGTAATATCAGGTACTCGGCGCAGTTACACTAATGGGTGGTTCACTGGCCCACACACAGGTGGTACACTGCCTCATACACAGGTGGTCTTCCCAAAGGCGATATACGCAGGTTCCCCGACAGGTGGTCCACCGACTCACCCACATATGGACCACTGGCTCACATACAGGTCTTCCGCTGGCACACATACAGGTGGTCCACAAGTTCACACACAGCTAGTGGACTGGTTCTAACACAGGTGGTCCACCGGTCCACACACATGTCGACCACTGGCTCACAATCAGGTGGTCCGTTGCCCCACATACAGGTGGTCCACAAGTTCACACACAGATGGTGCACCTGCTCAGACACATGTGGTCCACCGGATCACACACAGGTGGTCCACTGGTTAACACATTCATGGTCGACTGGCCCACAAAGAGGTTGTCCACTGGCTCACACACAGGTGGTCGTCCCCATGGCGATCCCCGACAGGTGGTCCACTGGCTGACTTACAGGTGGTAAACTTGCTCACACACAGGCGGCCCACTGGTTCACATACAGGTAGTCCGTTTGCTCAAACACAGGTGGTCCACTTTAACACACAGGTGGTCGACTGGCTCACGCACAGGTGGTCCACATGTTCACACACAATGGTCGACTGCCTCACACACAGGTGGTGCACTGGTTCACATGCATGTAGCCCGCTGGCTCACATACAGGTGGTCCACAAGTTCACACACAGATGGTGCACTGGCTCAGACACAGGTGGTCAACCGGTTCACACACAGGTGGTCCAATGGCTCACACACAGGTGGTCCACGGGTTCAAACACAGATAGTCGGCTGGCTCACACACAGGTGGTCCACTGGTTATCATAAAGATGGTCCGTTTGCTCATACAGAGGTGGTCCACTTTTACACACAGGTGATTCACTTGTTCACACAAATATGGTCGGCTGGCTCACACACAGGTTGTACAGTGTCTCACCAAGAGTTGATCCCCCACAGGTAGTTCACTGTCTCACCCACAGGTGGCTTATTTGCTGCCACACAGGCGGCCCACTGGTTTACAAACAGGTGGTCCACTATTTCACACACAGTTGGTCAGCCTACTCAACCACAGGTGGTATACTGGTTCACAAAAAGATGGTCGACTGACTCACACAAAGGTGGTCCTTTAGTTCACATGCAGGTGTTTCACATACAGTTTGACAACTGGCCCCAAACAGGTTGTCCTCTGGCTCAAACATAGGTGGTCTTTCACAGGGCTATCCCTGACAGGTGGTCGACAGGCTCACCCACAGGTGGTAAGCTGGCTAACACACAGGCGGCCTACTGGTTCACATGCAGGAAGTCCGTTGGTTTATACAGATGTGGTCCACTCTTACACACAGCTGGTTCACTGGTTCACACACAGGCGGCCCACTGGTTCATATGCAGGTTGTCCACTGGCTCACACACAGGTGGTCTTCCCCATGGCGATCCCCGATAGGTGGTCTACAGGTTCACACACAAATGGTCGACTGGCTTACACACAGGTGGTCCGCTGGTTCACACACAAATGGTCCACTGGCTCACGCATAGGTGGTCCACTGGCTCACACAAAGATGGTCTGCTGGCTTACGCACAGGTGGTCCATTGGTTCACATGCAGGTAGTCCGTATGCTCAGTCACAGCTGGTCCACTTTATCACACCTTGCGGTCCACTGGTTCACACACAAATAGTCGACTGGCTCACACACAGGTGGTCCACTGGTTCACACACAGATAGTCGGCTGGCTCACAAACAGGTGATCCACTGGTTCACACACAAATGGTCGGCTGGTTCACATGCAGCTGGTCCGCTGGCTTATACAAGATTAGTTCACTGGTTCACACATTTGGTCCACTAGCTCACATACAAGTGGTCCACTGGTTCACACAGAGGCATACACAAAACTACCTCCTATCCCATCCAAAGGTAGTCCGCGAGCTCATACAGGTTGTCCACTGGTTCTCATACAGGTAGTTCACGGGCTCACACACAGGTGGTCCACTGGACTTACACACCAGTGGTCCACTGACTATCACACAGGTGGTCTTTGGTTCACAGACAAGCCGTCCCAGTGGTCTGTTATTGTGTTTGAAAAAGATAACACAGAATGTCTTCAAACCTTAACGTTTATTCAAAGGAACTATTAAAAAACAACCTAGTTACACTATCATCTATATGAGCCCAATAAAAAAAGGCGCATGCACAGATGGTCTCTGTCAGGGGTTACATACACATGACCTCCGCGTCGATGTCAAACCCTGGTGGTTTACCGGCTCACACTAAGATGATCCTCTGGTTCACACAAGTCGTATAGGTATCACCGGCATATAAATTTTTATGTTTACGAAATCATAATATTGCTCAAATATAGACCGGGATTTTTATAATATATCCATGTGTGGTCCAAGCCAATAGTCTTGTGCTCTATTTATAAAGATCCAGAAATTCATATTATACCACGTGGACTTGAAGCAAACATATAGTTCACGGCGACACCACCAGATGTCGCTAACGCCCTACACAAGATATATGAAAATCCGCTTCCTCTCTCGGCCAACGCCTGGCCCCCTTATAATATTATATGTCCAACGAATGATCACACCTGGTTCCCTAATAAAATAAACCACACACAGACACACCACAAGAGGTTGCGCAACTGGTTCAGCTTTTTTTCAGGATAAGCAGGAATAAATAAAAACAACCAACATGTGCTGCTTTTTGTTCATTTACAAATAAAGTTCGTGACGTCACACTTGCACCAGCCAATCTCTTAAAAAAAACAGTCTCTGCCCTGTGCTAAATCATCCCGTTACAAAACGCTGAATACTGGAAACCGCAGCTTAAAACAGCTGAGGTAGTGTTTACACCCGTTTGTCTGCGGTTTCGCTTTTATGCATTGAGATGATATAACTCGGGGCCTGACATTTACAACGTTCCGGCGTATTGCCTATATTGTTGTCGGAGTGTAACCAAATATTGGTGTATGAAGACCGGCGCACGACTGTCACATATAAATGTTACAAAACATGACACCTCACCATGTGTTATGGTTATTATAAACATATGTCTTGCGCATTAATCCTTATCTTGACAAATAACGGCGATGAATCGAAACTTCATACAACACAAAACAAAGCAATTTATTCTTTTTTTCTTTAATGTTCATTTATTTTTCTATTTCACGCGTCCGGCCTGTTATAATATGCAGGAGGATTGCCGGTCCCTGCATAGCCTTGCCTGCAGGTCATATGTTCAACCCCGCCTTTCTCTTTGATGATCGTCACGAGATGTCATGGTTACCCTATGACGTCATAGTTGAAATATTTAAATATCGTCGCTATAACGACCATCAAATGATACATTTGCGCAGTGGACGACGGACATATTATTTGTGCCGTCTCTGTCTTTGTATCGTTTATTACGCTGGTATGTTATGAAACAGTTTGTTCACAAAGACTGCAATATATAAAGGATAACGAAGAAGAGACTGGACTAGGTTTTCGGGTTCTACAATGATTCACAAGTACATTGGGAGACGGCGGAGGTAGGCCATGTCAACTTTGATCTGTATAGCTCACTTCTCAGACAATATACGGATTGGTATTACCGAAGAATGATAAAATCAAGCCGATGTATGAGAAAACATCATACTTGAAACATCGTATGGGGTTCCTGTATTAGCTCTGTACTACTCTGTATACACATACTCTGTTATATGGAAATTAGAGGCGCTAGAGAGACTTCTGATTGCGGGATTTTCAACGGACCATTATTTTTCGGTAAGAGGCCAGTTTAAGTTTTTATCAGTTTTTTTACCAGTCATGTACCCATTTTCGTAAATATTATAATTATTCTATGTTATAAACGAAGGTGTATACAAAAATAGGATGTATATTGTATACATATAGCGGTGTGGTATGTTAATCACTTCAAATTTTACTCGTCGGCCATGACGTTATTCATGATGTTACTTTGTTAACAAACGCTTGTATATCAAACATTGATGCTTCGTTAAATGTCAAATATAATATTATTATATATTTAACCCTTATTTCGGATATTTTTATATATTCTCGTAATTATGTTTACATTCAAGTTTCATGAATGTTTGTCGATTTTCACTTTATACGCGACGATCACTCGTGTGTTGCTCTGACGTCAAATGATGAAATAAAGTATGTTATTTCTATCACAATGAATTTATGTTATGTTTCAACATAGTTATCATATAAAGCCATATGATTGCCTTATTTCTGGGTTAATTGAAGACCATTCTATAATACTGTATATATTTATTATTATTAATAAAATTATAACTAAAATACTTACTAATTAACGTAACAGTAATAATAACAAAAAAATGGTGAAATTTTTTATAGTAACACTAAAAGTAACAACCTATATTTTGATTGACAGTGCTGCCATTCGACCAATGTCACGGAAGTCCTCTGTGGCCTTTATCATGAAATATAAACAATACATAAACACACTGTAATAAAAGGAAACAACTCACAAAAGAAACGGCTCACTTTTTATTTTCAAATAATAATAATAATAATAATAATAATAATAATTATAACAATAATAATAACAATAATAATAATGATAATAATAATAAAGATAAAAATAATAATCATGATAATAATGATAATAATAATAATACTTATACTAAATAAAATAATAATAATAGTTAAAATGATAATAATAATAAAAATAATGATAATTATTATTATTATAATGATATTTATAATAATAGAAACAAAACACTGAGGCGGCGGCTGTGAAATGCCATTTTTTGTTCTTCAATTATTGGAAACGACGCTAAGCGAGTTTTAAGGGGCGTCTTTTTCCATATTTTCCCGTCAACCTTGAGAAATGTGACGACGGTGCTATCGCAGCGCCATCCATGAGAAAGTACGCCACACTGTGTCCAGTTTCTGAGTGGCTAAACTAGTAAGGACCTCTGTCACACTCTGAATGGAAAGGTAAATTATTCTAGTATTGATGATAATACTAAGCCTCTCATATGACTCGATCGGCCCTCTCTAATATCAGCATAAATTGTCTTTGCCAACCGGAACATAACGGTAATTCAACGGGTAATATCAGGTACTCGGCCCAGTTACACTAACGGGTGGTTCACTGGCCCACACACAGGTGGTACACTGCCTCATACACAGGTGGTCCTCCCAAAGGCGATATACGCATGTTCCCCGACAGGTGGTCCACCGACTCTCCCACATGCGGAACACTGGCTCACATACAGGTCGTCCGCTGGCACACATACAGGTGGTCCACAAGTTCACACACAGCTAGTGCACTGGCTCAGACACAAGTGGTCCACCGATTCACACACAGGTGGTCCCATGGCTCACACACAGGTGGTTCACTGGCTAACACACAGATGATCGACTGGCTCACACACAGGTTGTACACTGTCTCACCAACAGTTGATCCCCCACAGGTAGTTCACTGTCTCACCCACAGGTGGCTAATTTGCTGCCACACAGGCTGCCCACTGGTTTACAAAAAGGTGGTCCACTAGTTCACACACAGATGGTCAGCTTGCTCAGACACAGGTGGTCCACTGGTTCACATAAAGATGGTCGACTGACTCACACAAAGGTGGTCCATTAGTTCACATGCAGGTGGTTCACATACAGTTTGACAACTGGCCCCAAACAGGTTGTCCTCTGGCTCAAACATAGGTGGTCTTTCACATGGCTAACCCTGACAGGTGGTCGACAGGCTCACCCACAGTTGGTAAACTGGCTAACACACAGGCGACCCACTGGTTCACATGCAGGAAGTCCGTTGGCTCATACACATGTGGTCCACTTTTACACACAGCTGGTTCACACACAAACGGACGACTGGCTCACACACAGGTGGTCTATTGGTTAACACACAGGCGGCCCACTGGTTCACATGCAGGTTGTCCACTGGCTCACACACAGGTGGTCTTCCCCATGGCGATCCCCGATAGGTGGTCTACAGGTTCACACATAAATGGTCGACTGGCTCACGCATAGGTGGTCCACTGGCTCACACAAATATGGTCGGCTGGCTTATGCACAGGTGGTCCATTGGTCCACATGCAGGTAGTCCGTACGCTCAGTCACAGGTGGTCCACTTTTAAACACCTTGCGGTCAACTGGTTCACACACAAATAGTCGACTGGCTCACACACAGGTGGTCCACTGGTTCACACACAGATAGTCGGCTGGCTCACAAACAGGTGGTCCACTGGTTCACACACAAATGGCCGACTGGCTCACACACAGGTGGTCCACAGGTTCACACAAAGATAGTCGGCGGGCTCACATGCAGCTGGTCCGCTGGCTTATACAAGGTCAGTTCACTGGTTCACACAGTTGGTCCACTAGCTCACATACAAGTGGTCCACTGGTTCACACAGAGGCATACACAAAACTACCTCCTATCCCATCCAAAGGTAGTCCGCGAGCTCATACAGGTTGTCCACTGGTTCTCATACAGGTAGTTCACTGGCTCACACACAGGTGGTCCACTGGACTTACACACCAGTGGTCCACTGACTATCACACAGGTGGTCTTTGGTTCACAGACAAGCCGTCCCAGTGATCTGTTATTGTGTTTGAAAAAGATAACACAGAATGTTTTAAAACCTTAACGTTTGTTCAAAGGAAATATTAAAAAACAACCTAGTTACACTATCATGTATCTGACCTCAATAAAAAATAAAGGCGCACGCACAGATGGTCTCTGTCAGGGGTTACATACACACGACCTCCGCGTCGATGTCAAACCCTGGTGGTTTACCGGCCCACACTAAGATGATCCTCTGGTTCACACAAGTCGTATAGGTATCACCGGCATATAAATTTTCATGTTTACGAAATCATGATATAGCTCATATATAGACCGGGATTTTTATAATATATCCATGTGTGTTACAAGCCAATAGTCTTGTGCTCTATTTATAAAGATCCTGAAAATCATATTATACCACGTGGACTTGAGGCAAACATGTAGTTCACGAGGCCACCTCCGGTGCCGCTAACGCCCTACACAAGATATATGAAAATCCGCTTCCTCTGTCGGCCGACGCCCGGCCCCCTTATAATATCATATGTCCAACGAATGATCACACTTGGTTCCCAAATAAAATAAACCACACACAGACACACCACAAGAGGTTGCGCAACTGGTTCAGCTTTTTCTATTCAGGATAAGCAGGAATAAATAAAAACAACCAACATGTGCTGCTAGAATTTGTTCATTTACAAATAAAGTTTGTGACGTCACACTTGCACCAGCCAATCACTTCAAAAACCAGTCTCTGCCCTGTGTTTAATCCTCCCGTCACAAAATGCTGAATGCTGGAAACTGCAACTTAAAACAGCTGACGTAGTGTTTACACCCGTTTGTCTGCGCTTTGGCTTTTATGCATGGAGATGATATAACACGGGGCCTGACATTAACAACGTTCCGGCGTATCGCCTACATTGTTGTCGGGAGTATAACCAAATATAAGTGTATGAAGACCGGCGCACGACTGTCACATATAAATATTACAAAACATGACACCTGACCATGTGTTATTTTTATTATGAACATTTGTCCTGCGCATTCATTCTTATCTTGAGATATAACGGTGATGAGTCAAAACTTCATACAACACGGAACAAACCAATTTATTTTTTTTTTCTCTTTATTGCTCAATTATATTTCTATTTCACGCGTCCGGCCTGTTATAATATGCAGGAGGATTTCCGGTCCCTGCATAGCCTTGCCTGCAGGTCATATGTTCAACCCCGCCTTTCTCTTTGATGATCGTCACGAGATGTCATGGTTACACTATGACGTCATAGTTGAAATATTTAAATATCGTCGCTATAACGACCATCAAATGATACATTTGCGCAGTGGACGACGGACATATTATTTGTGCTGTCTCTGTCTTTGTATCGTTTATTACGCTGGTATGATATAAAACAGTTTGTTCACAAAGACTGCAATATATAAAGGATAACGAAGAAGAGACTGGACCAGGTTTCCGGGTTCTACAATGATTCACAAGTACATTGGGAGACGGCGGAGGTAGGCCATGTCAACTTTGACCTGTATAGCTCACTTCTCAGACAATATATGGACTGGTATTACCGAAGAGTGATAAAATCAAGCCGATGTATGAGAAAACATCATACTTGAAACATCATATGGGGTTCAAGTATCAGCTCTGCAGGACTCTGTATACACGTACTCTGTTTAAATGCAAATTAGAGGCACTAGACAGACTTCTGATTGCGGGATTTTCAACGAACCATTATTTTTCGTAGAGGCCAGTTTAATTTTTTATCGTTTTTCTTTACCAGTCATGTACCCATTTTTTGTAAATATTGTAATTATTCTATATTACAAATGAAAGTGTATACAAAAATAGGTTGTATATTTTATACATATAGGGGTGTGGTATGTTAATTACTTCAAATTTTACTCGGCGGCCATGACGTTATTCATGACTTTACTTTGTTAACAAACGCTTGTATAGCAAAAAATATGCTTCGTTAAATGTTAAATGTAATATTCTTATATATTCAACCCTTATTTCGGATATTTTTATATATTCTCGTAATTATGTTTATATTCAAGTTTCATGAATATTTGTTGATTTTCACTTTATACGCGACGATCACTCATGTGCTGCTCTGACGTCAAATGATGAAATAAAGTATGTTATTTCTATCACAATGATTTTTTTATGTTTTAACATAGTTATCATATAAAGCCATATGACTGCCTTATTTCTGGCCTAATTAATGCAGATTCTATAATGCTATATATATTTATTATTATTAATAACATTATAACTAAAATACTTACTCATTAACGTAACAGCAATAATAACAAAAGAATGATGAAAATAAGAATATAATAATAGTATCACTTAAAATAACAACCTATATTTTGATTGACAGTGCTGCCACTCAACCTATGTCACGCAAGTCCTCTGTGGCCAGTATAATGAAATATAAGCAATGCATAAACACACTGTAATAAAAGAAAATCACACAAAAGATACGGCTCATTTTTATTTTCAAATAACAAAAATACTAATACTAATAATAATAATAACAATCCTAATAATGATAAAAATAATAGAGATAAAAATAATAATCATCATAATAATGATAAAAATGATAATACTTTTACTAAATATAAAAATAATAATAATAATATTTAAAATGATAAAATAATAAAAATAATAGAAATAATAAAAATAATAATAATAATAATGATAATAATAATAATAATTATTATTATTATTATTATCATTATTATTATTATAACAATATTTATAATAATAGAAAAATAATCACTGAGGCTGCGGCTGTGAAATACCATTTTGTGTTCTTCTATTATCGGAAAGGACGCTAACCGAGTCTTAAGTGGCGTCTTTTTTCATATTTTCCCATCAATCATGAGAAATGTGACGACGGTCCTATCGCAGCGCCCTCTATTAGAAAGTACGACACACTGTGTCCAGTTTCTGAGTGGCTGAACTAGTAAGGATATCTGTCACACTCTGAATGGAAAGGTAAATTATTCTAGTATTGATGATAATACTAAACCTCTCATATGTCTCGAGCGGCCCTCTCTAATAACAGAATACATTGTCTTTGCCAACCGGAACACAACGGTAATTCAACGGGTAATATCAGGTACTCGGCGTAGTTACACTAATGGGTGGTTCACTGGCTCACACACAGGTGGTACACTGCCTCATACACAGGTGGTCTTCCCAAAGGCGATATACGCAGGTTCCCCGACAGGTGGTCCAGCGACTCACCCACATATGGACCACTGGCTCACATACAGGTCTTCCGCTGGCACACATACAGGTGGTCCATAAGTTCACACACAGCGAGTGCACTGGCTCTAACACAGGTGGTCCACCGGTCCACACACATGTCGACCACTGGCTCACAAACAGGTGGTCCGCTGCCCCACATACAGGTGGTCCTCAAGTTCACACACAGATGGTGCACTTGCTCAGACACAGGTGGTCCACCGGATCACACACAGGTGGTCCAATGGCTCAGACACAGGTGGTCCACTGGTTAACACACAGATGGTCGACTGGCCCACAAAGACCTTGTCCACTGGCTCACACACAGGTGGTCGTCCCCATGGCGATCCCCGACAGGTGGTCCACTGGCTGACCCACAGGTGGTTAACTGGCTCACACACAGGCGGCCCTCTGGTTCACAAGCAGGTAGTCCGTTTGCTCAAACACAGGTGGTCTACTTTTACACACAGGTGGTCGACTGGCTCACGCACAGGTGGTCCACATGTTCACACACAATGGTCGACTGCCTCACACACAGGTGGTGCACTGGTTCACATGCATGTAGCCCGCTGGCTCACATACAGGTGGTCCACAAGTTCACACACAGATGGTGCACTGGCTCAGACACAGGTGGTCAACCGATTCACACACAGGTGGTCCAATGGCTCACACACAGGTGGTCCACGGGTTCAAACACAGATAGTCGGCTGGCTCAAACACAGGTGGACCACTGGTTATCATAAAGATGATCCGTTTGCCCATACAGAAGTGGTCCACTTTTACACACAGGTGATTCACTTGTCCACACAAATATGGTCGGCTGGCTCACACACAGGTTGTACAGTGTCTCACCAAGAGTTGATCCCCCACAGGTAGTTCACTGTCTCACCCACAGGTGGCTTATTTGCTGCCACACAGGCGGCCCACTGGTTTACAAACAGGTGGTCCACTAGTTCACACACAGTTGGTCAGCTTGCTCAGACACAGGTGGTCCACTGGTTCACATAAAGATGGTCGACTGACTCACACAAAGGTGGTCCTTTAGTTCACATGCAGGTGTTTCACATACAGTTTGACAACTGGCCCCAAACAGGTTGTCCTCTGGCTCAAACATAGGTGGTCTTTCACATGGCTATCCCTGACAGGTGGTCGACAGGCTCACCCACAGGTGGTAAGCTGGCTAACACACAGGCGGCCTACTGGTTCACATGCAGGAAGTCCGTTGGTTTATAGAGATGTGGTCCACTCTTACACACAGCTAGTTCACTGGTTCACACACAGGCGGCCCACTGGTTCATATGCAGGTTGTCCACTGGCTCACACACAGGTGGTCTTCCCCATGGCGATCCCCGATAGGTGGTCTACAGGTTCACACACAAATGGTCGACTGGCTTACACACAGGTGGTCCGCTGGTTCACACACAAATGGTCCACTGGCTCACGCATAGGTATTCCACTGGCTCACACAAAGATGGTCTGCTGGCTTACGTACAGGTGGTCCATTGGTTCACATGCAGGTAGTCCGTATGCTCAGTCAGAGCTGGTCCACTTTAACACACCTTGCGGTCCACTGGTTCACACACAAATAGTCGACTGGCTCACACACAGGTGGTCCACTGGTTCACACACAGATAGTCGGCTGGCTCACAAACAGGTGGTCCACTGGTTCACACACAAATGGTCGGCTGGTTCACATGCAGCTGGTCCGCTGGCTTATACAAGATAAGTTCACTGGTTCACACATTTGGTCCACTAGCTCACATACAAGTGGTCCACTCTTTCACACAGAGGCATACACAAAACTACCTCCTACCCCATCCAAAGGTAGTCCGCGAGCTCATACAGGTTGTCCACTGGTTCTCATACAGGTAGTTCACGGGCTCACACACAGGTGGTCCACTGGACTTACACACCAGTGGTCCACTGACTATCACACAGGTGGTCTTTGGTTCACAGACAAGCCGTCCCAGTGGTCTGTTATTGTGTTTGAAAAAGATAACACAGAATGTTTTCAAACCTTAACGTTTATTCAAAGGAACTATTGAAAAACAACCCAGTTACACTATCATCTATATGAGCCCAATAAAAAAAGGCGCATGCACAGATGGTCTCTGTCAGGGGTTACATACACACGACCTCCGCGTCGATGTCAAACCCTGGTGGTTTACCGGCTCACACTAAGATGATCCTCTGGTTCACACAAGTCGTATAGGTATCACCGGCATATAAATTTTCATGTTTACGAAATCATGATATAGCTCATATAGAGACCGGGATTTTTATAATATGTCCATGTGTAGTCCAAGCCAATAGTCTTGTGCTCTATTTATAAAGATCCAGAAAATCAAATTATACCACGTGGACTTGAAGCAAACATATAGTTCACGGCGCCACCTCCAGATGTCGCTAACGCCCTACACAAGATATTTGAAAATCCGCTTCCTCTGTCGGCCGACGCCCGCCCCCCTTATAACATTATATGTCCAACGAATGATCACACCTGGTTCCCAAATAAAATAAACCACACACAGACACACCACAAGAGGTTGCGCAACTGGTTCAGCTTTTTTTTTCAGGATAAGCAGGAATAAATAAAAACAACCAACGTGTGCTGCTAGATTTTGTTCATTTACAAATAAAGTTTGTGACGTCACACTTGCACCAGCCAATCACTTCAAAAACCAGTCTCTGCCCTGTGCTTAATCCTCCCGTCACAAAATGCTGAATGCTGGAAACTGCAAAATAAAAACAACTGAGGTATTGTTTACACTCGTTTGACTGCGCTTTGGCTTTTATGCATGGAGATGATATAACACGGGGCCTGACATTAACAACGTTCCGGCGTATCGCCTACATTGTTGTCGGGAGTATAACCAAATATAAGTGTATGAAGACCGGCGCACGACTGTCACATATAAATATTACAAAACATGACACCTGACCATGTGTTATTTTTATTATGAACATTTGTCCTGCGCATTCATTCTTATCTTGAGATATAACGGTGATGAGTCAAAACTTCATACAACACGAAACAAACCAATTTATTTTTTTTTTCTCTTTATTGCTCAATTATATTTCTATTTCACGCGTCCGGCCTGTTATAATATGCAGGAGGATTTCCGGTCCCTGCATAGCCTTGCCTGCAGGTCATATGTTCAACCCCGCCTTTCTCTTTGATGATCGTCACGAGATGTCATGGTTACACTATGACGTCATAGTTGAAATATTTAAATATCGTCGCTATAACGACCATCAAATGATACATTTGCGCAGTGGACGACGGACATATTATTTGTGCAGTCTCTGTCTTTGTATCGTTTATTACGCTGGTATGATATAAAACAGTTTGTTCACAAAGACTGCAATATATAAAGGATAACGAAGAAGAGACTGGACCAGGTTTCCGGGTTCTACAATGATTCACAAGTACATTGGGAGACGGCGGAGGTAGGCCATGTCAACTTTGACCTGTATAGCTCACTTCTCAGACAATATATGGACTGGTATTACCGAAGAGTGATAAAATCAAGCCGATGTATGAGAAAACATCATACTTGAAACATCATATGGGGTTCAAGTATCAGCTCTGCAGGACTCTGTATACACGTACTCTGTTTATATGCAAATTAGAGGCACTAGACAGACTTCTGATTGCGGGATTTTCAACGAACCATTATTTTTCGCCAAGAGGCCAGTTTAATTTTTTATCGTTTTTCTTTACCAGTCAAGTACCCATTTTCGTAAATATTGTAATTATTCTATATTACAAATGAAAGTGTATACAAAAATAGGTTGTATATTTTATACATATAGGGGTGTGGTATGTTAATTACTTCAAATTTTACTCGGCGGCCATGACGTTATTCATGACTTTACTTTGTTAACAAACGCTTGTATAGCAAAAAATATGCTTCGTTAAATGTTAAATGTAATATTCTTATATATTCAACCCTTATTTCGGATATTTTTATATATTCTCGTAATTATGTTTATATTCAAGTTTCATGAATATTTGTTGATTTTCACTTTATACGCGACGATCACTCATGTGCTGCTCTGACGTCAAATGATGAAATAAAGTATGTGATTTCTATCACAATGATTTTTTTATGTTTCAACATAGTTATCATATAAAGCCATATGACTGCCTTATTTCTGGCCTAATTAATGCAGATTCTATAATGCTATATATGTTTATTATTATTAATAACATTATAACTAAAATACTTACTCATTAACGTAACAGCAATAATAACAAAAGAATGATGAAAATAAGAATATAATAATAGTATCACTTAAAATAACAACCTATATTTTGATTGACAGTGCTGCCACTCAACCTATGTCACGCAAGTCCTCTGTGGCCAGTATAATGAAATATAAGCAATGCATAAACACACTGTAATAAAAGAAAATCACACAAAAGATACGGCTCATTTTTATTTTCAAATAACAAAAATACTAATACTAATAATAATAATAACAATCCTGATAATGATAATAATAATAATGATAAAAATAATAATCATCATAATAATGATAAAAATGATAATACTTTTACTAAATATAATAATAATAATAATAATATTTAAAATGATAAAATAATAAAAATAATAGAAATAATAAAAATAATAATAATAATAATAATAATAATAATTATTATTATTATTATTATTATTATTATCATTATTATTATTATAACAATATTTATAATAATAGAAAAAAAATCACTGAGGCGGCGGCTGTGAAATATCATTTTGTGTTCTTCTATTATCGGAAAGGACGCTAACCGAGTCTTAAGGGGCGTCTTTTTCCATATTTTCCCATCAGTCATGAGAAATGTGACGACGGTGCTATCGCAGCGCCCTCTATTAGAAAGTACGACACACTGTGTCCAGTTTCTGAGTGGCTGAACTAGTAAGGATATCTGTCACACTCTGAATGGAAAGGTAAATTATTCTAGTATTGATGATAATACTAAACCTCTCATATGTCTCGAGCGGCCCTCTCTAATATCAGCATACATTGTCTTTGCCAAATGGAACACAACGGTAATTCAACGGGTAATATCAGGTACTCGGCGTAGTTACACTAATGGGTGGTTCACTGGCCCACACACAGGTGGTACACTGCCTCATACACAGGTGGTCTTCCCAAAGGCGATATACGCAGGTTCCCCGACAGGTGGTCCACCGACTCACCCACATATGGACCACTGGCTCACATACAGGTCTTCCGCTGGCACACATACAGGTGGTCCATAAATTCACACACAGCGAGTGCACTGGCTCTAACACAGGTGGTCCACCGGTCCACACACATGTCGACCACTGGCTCACAAACAGGTGGTCCGCTGCCCCACATACAGGTGGTCCTCAAGTTCACACACAGATGGTGTACTTGCTCAGACACAGGTGGTCCACCGGATCACACACAGGTGGTCCAATGGCTCAGACACAGGTGGTCCACTGGTTAACACACAGATGGTCGACTGGCCCACAAAGACCTTGTCCACTGGCTCACACACAGGTGGTCGTCCCCATGGCGATCCCCGACAGGTGGTCCACTGGCTGACCCACAGGTGGTTAACTGGCTCACACACAGGCGGCCCTCTGGTTCACAAGCAGGTAGTCCGTTTGCTCAAACACAGGTGGTCTACTTTTACACACAGGTGGTCGACTGGCTCACGCACAGGTGGTCCACATGTTCACCACAATGGTCGACTGCCTCACACACAGGTGGTGCACTGGTTCACATGCATGTAGCCCGCTGGCTCACACACAGGCGGCCCTCTGGTTCACAAGCAGGTAGTCCGTTTGCTCAAACACAGGTGGTCTACTTTTACACACAGGTGGTCGACTGGCTCACGCACAGGTGGTCCACATGTTCACACACAATGGTCGACTGCCTCACACACAGGTGGTGCACTGGTTCACATGCATGTAGCCCGCTGGCTCACATACAGGTGGTCCAAAAGTTTACACACAGATGGTGCACTGGCTCAGACACAGGTGGTCAACCGGTTCACACACAGGTGGTCCAATGGCTCACACACAGGTGGTCCACGGGTTCAAACACAGATAGTCGGCTGGCTCACACACAGGTGGACCACTGGTTATCATAAAGATGATCCGTTTGCCCATACAGAAGTGGTCCACTTTTACACACAGGTGATTCACTTGTTCACACAAATATGGTCGGCTGGCTCACACACAGGTTGTACAGTGTCTCACCAAGAGTTGATCCCCCACAGGTAGTTCACTGTCTCACCCACAGGTGGCTTATTTGCTGCCACACAGGCGGCCCACTGGTTTACAAACAGGTGGTCCACTAGTTCACACACAGTTGGTCAGCTTGCTCAGACACAGGTGGTCCACTGGTTCACATAAAGATGGTCGACTGACTCACACAAAGGTGGTCCTTTAGTTCACATGCAGGTGTTTCACATACAGTTTGACAACTGGCCCCAAACAGGTTGTCCTCTGGCTCAAACACAGGTGGTCTTTCACATGGCTATCCCTGACAGGTGGTCGACAGGCTCACCCACAGGTGGTAAGCTGGCTAACACACAGGCGGCCTACTGGTTCACATGCAGGAAGTCCGTTGGTTTATAGAGATGTGGTCCACTCTTACACACAGCTAGTTCACTGGTTCACACACAGGCGGCCCACTGGTTCATATGCAGGTTGTCCACTGGCTCACACACAGGTGGTCTTCCCCATGGCGATCCCCGATAGGTGGTCTACAGGTTCACACACAAATGGTCGACTGGCTTACACACAGGTGGTCCGCTGGTTCACACACAAATGGTCCACTGGCTCACGCATAGGTGGTCCACTGGCTCACACAAAGATGGTCTGCTGGCTTACGCACAGGTGGTCCATTGGTTCACATGCAGGTAGTCCGTATGCTCAGTTAGAGCTGGTCCACTTTAACACACCTTGCGGTCCACTGGTTCACACACAAATAGTCGACTGGCTCACACACAGGTGGTCCACTGGTTCACACACAGATAGTCGGCTGGCTCACAAACAGGTGGTCCACTGGTTCACACACAAATGGTCGGCTGGTTCACATGCAGCTGGTCCGCTGGCTTATACAAGATAAGTTCACTGGTTCACACATTTGGTCCACTAGCTCACATACAAGTGGTCCACTGGTTCACACAGAGGCATACACAAAACTACCTCCTACCCCATCCAAAGGTAGTCCGCGAGCTCATACAGGTTGTCCACTGGTTCTCATACAGGTAGTTCACTGGCTCACACACAGGTGGTCCACTGGACTTACACACCAGTGGTCCACTGACTATCACACAGGTGGTCTTTTGTTCACAGACAAGCCGTCCCAGTGGTCTGTTATTGTGTTTGAAAAAGATAACACAGAATGTTTTCAAACCTTAACGTTTATTCAAAGGAACTATTGAAAAACAACCCAGTTACACTATCATCTATATGAGCCCAATAAAAAAAGGCGCATGCACAGATGGTCTCTGTCAGGGGTTACATACACACGACCTCCGCGTCGATGTCAAACCCTGGTGGTTTACCGGCTCACACTAAGATGATCCTCTGGTTCACACAAGTCGTATAGGTATCACCGGCATATAAATTTTCATGTTTACGAAATCATGATATAGCTCATATAGAGACCGGGATTTTTATAATATGTCCATGTGTAGTCCAAGCCAATAGTCTTGTGCTCTATTTATAAAGATCCAGAAAATCAAATTATACCACGTGAACTTGAAGCAAACATATAGTTCACGGCGCCACCTCCAGATGTCGCTAACGCCCTACACAAGATATATGAAAATCCGCTTCCTCTGTCGGCCGACGCCCGGCCCCCTTATAACATTATATGTCCAACGAATGATCACACCTGGTTCCCAAATAAAATAAACCACACACAGACACACCACAAGAGGTTGCGCAACTGGTTCAGCTTTTTTTTTCAGGATAAGCAGGAATAAATAAAAACAACCAACGTGTGCTGCTAGATTTTGTTCATTTACAAATAAAGTTTGTGACGTCACACTTGCACCAGCCAATCACTTCAAAAACCAGTCTCTGCCCTGTGCTTAATCCTCCCGTCACAAAATGCTGAATGCTGGAAACTGCAAAATAAAAACAACTGAGGTATTCTTTACACTCGTTTGACTGCGCTTTGGCTTTTATGCATGGAGATGATATAACACGGGGCCTGACATTAACAACGTTCCGGCGTATCGCCTACATTGTTGTCGGGAGTATAACCAAATATAAGTGTATGAAGACCGGCGCACGACTGTCACATATAAATATTACAAAACATGACACCTGACCATGTGTTATTTTTATTATGAACATTTGTCCTGCGCATTCATTCTTATCTTGAGATATAACGGTGATGAGTCAAAACTTCATACAACACGAAACAAACCAATTTATTTTTTTTTTCTCTTTATTGCTCAATTATATTTCTATTTCACGCGTCCGGCCTGTTATAATATGCAGGAGGATTTCCGGTCCCTGCATAGCCTTGCCTGCAGGTCATATGTTCAACCCCGCCTTTCTCTTTGATGATCGTCACGAGATGTCATGGTTACACTATGACGTCATAGTTGAAATATTTAAATATCGTCGCTATAACGACCATCAAATGATACATTTGCGCAGTGGACGACGGACATATTATTTGTGCAGTCTCTGTCTTTGTATCGTTTATTACGCTGGTATGATATAAAACAGTTTGTTCACAAAGACTGCAATATATAAAGGATAACGAAGAAGAGACTGGACCAGGTTTCCGGGTTCTACAATGATTCACAAGTACATTGGGAGACGGCGGAGGTAGGCCATGTCAACTTTGACCTGTATAGCTCACTTCTCAGACAATATATGGACTGGTATTACCGAAGAGTGATAAAATCAAGCCGATGTATGAGAAAACATCATACTTGAAACATCATATGGGGTTCAAGTATCAGCTCTGCAGGACTCTGTATACACGTACTCTGTTTATATGCAAATTAGAGGCACTAGACAGACTTCTGATTGCGGGATTTTCAACGAACCATTATTTTTCGCCAAGAGGCCAGTTTAATTTTTTATCGTTTTTCTTTACCAGTCAAGTACCCATTTTCGTAAATATTGTAATTATTCTATATTACAAATGAAAGTGTATACAAAAATAGGTTGTATATTTTATACATATAGGGGTGTGGTATGTTAATTACTTCAAATTTTACTCGGCGGCCATGACGTTATTCATGACTTTACTTTGTTAACAAACGCTTGTATAGCAAAAAATATGCTTCGTTAAATGTTAAATGTAATATTCTTATATATTCAACCCTTATTTCGGATATTTTTATATATTCTCGTAATTATGTTTATATTCAAGTTTCATGAATATTTGTTGATTTTCACTTTATACGCGACGATCACTCATGTGCTGCTCTGACGTCAAATGATGAAATAAAGTATGTTATTTCTATCACAATGATTTTTTTATGTTTCAACATAGTTATCATATAAAGCCATATGACTGCCTTATTTCTGGCCTAATTAATGCAGATTCTATAATGCTATATATATTTATTATTATTAATAACATTATAACTAAAATACTTACTCATTAACGTAACAGCAATAATAACAAAAGAATGATGAAAATAAGAATATAATAATAGTATCACTTAAAATAACAACCTATATTTTGATTGACAGTGCTGCCACTCAACCTATGTCACGCAAGTACTCTGTGGCCAGTATAATGAAATATTAGCAATGCATAAACACACTGTAATAAAAGAAAATCACACAAAAGATACGGCTCATTTTTATTTTCAAATAACAAAAATACTAATACTAATAATAATAATAACAATCCTAATAATGATAATAATAATAAAGATAAAAATAATAATCATCATAATAATGATAAAAATGATAATACTTTTACTAAATATAATAATAATAATAATAATATTTAAAATGATAAAATAATAAAAATAATAGAAATAATAAAAATAATAATAATAATAATTATTATTATTATTATTATTATTATTATTATTATCATTATTATTATTATAACAATATTTATAATAATAGAAAAAAAATCACTGAGGCGGCGGCTGTGAAATACCATATCTATTATCGGAAAGGACGCTAACCGAGTCTTAAGGGGCGTCTTTTTCCATATTTTCCCATCAATCATGAGAAATGTGACGACTGTGCTATCGCAGCGCCCTCTATTAGAAAGTACGACACACTGTGTCCAGTTTCTGAGTGGCTGAACTAGTAAGGATATCTGTCACACTCTGAATGGAAAGGTAAATTATTCTAGTATTGATGATAATACTAAACCTCTCATATGTCTCGAGCGGCCCTCTCTAATATCAGCATACATTGTCTTTGCCAACCGGAACACAACGGTAATTCAACGGGTAATATCAGGTACTCGGCGTAGTTACACTAATGGGTGGTTCACTGGCCCACACACAGGTGGTACACTGCCTCATACACAGGTGGTCTTCCCAAAGGCGATATACGCAGGTTCCCCGACAGGTGGTCCACCGACTCACCCACATATGGACCACTGGCTCACATACAGGTCTTCCGCTGGCACACATACAGGTGGTCCATAAATTCACACACAGCGAGTGCACTGGCTCTAACACAGGTGGTCCACCGGTCCACACACATGTCGACCACTGGCTCACAAACAGGTGGTCCGCTGCCCCACATACAGGTGGTCCTCAAGTTCACACACAGATGGTGCACTTGCTCAGACACAGGTGGTCCACCGGATCACACACAGGTGGTCCAATGGCTCAGACACAGGTGGTCCACTGGTTAACACACAGATGGTCGACTGGCCCACAAAGACCTTGTCCACTGGCTCACACACAGGTGGTCGTCCCCATGGCGATCCCCGACAGGTGGTCCACTGGCTGACCCACTGGTGGTTAACTGGCTCACACACAGGCGGCCCTCTGGTTCACAAGCAGGTAGTCCGTTTGCTCAAACACAGGTGGTCTACTTTTACACACAGGTGGTCGACTGGCTCACGCACAGGTGGTCCACATGTTCACACACAATGGTCGACTGCCTCACACACAGGTGGTGCACTGGTTCACATGCATGTAGCCCGCTGGCTCACATACAGGTGGTCCACAAGTTCACACACAGATGGTGCACTGGCTCAGACACAGGTGGTCAACCGGTTCACACACAGGTGGTCCAATGGCTCACACACAGGTGGTCCACGGGTTCAAACACAGATAGTCGGCTGGCTCACACACAGGTGGTCCACTGGTTATCATAAAGATGATCCGTTTGCCCATACAGAAGTGGTCCACTTTTACACACAGGTGATTCACTTGTTCACACAAATATGGTCGGCTGGCTCACACACAGGTTGTACAGTGTCTCACCAAGAGTTGATCCCCCACAGGTAGTTCACTGTCTCACCCACAGGTGGCTTATTTGCTGCCACACAGGCGGCCCACTGGTTTACAAACAGGTGGTCCACTAGTTCACACACAGTTGGTCAGCTTGCTCAGACACAGGTGGTCCACTGGTTCACATAAAGATGGTCGACTGACTCACACAAAGGTGGTCCTTTAGTTCACATGCAGGTGTTTCACATACAGTTTGACAACTGGCCCCAAACAGGTTGTCCTCTGGCTCAAACATAGGTGGTCTTTCACATGGCTATCCCTGACAGGTGGTTGACAGGCTCACCCACAGGTGGTAAGCTGGCTAACACACAGGCGGCCTACTGGTTCACATGCAGGAAGTCCGTTGGTTTATAGAGATGTGGTCCACTCTTACACACAGCTAGTTCACTGGTTCACACACAGGCGGCCCAATAGTTCATATGCAGGTTGTCCACTGGCTCACACACAGGTGGTCTTCCCCATGGCGATCCCCGATAGGTGGTCTACAGGTTCACACACAAATGGTCGACTGGCTTACACACAGGTGGTCCGCTGGTTCACACACAAATGGTCCACTGGCTCACGCATAGGTGGTCCACTGGCTCACACAAAGATGGTCTGCTGGCTTACGCACAGGTGGTCCATTGGTTCACATGCAGGTAGTCCGTATGCTCAGTCAGAGCTGGTCCACTTTAACACACCTTGCGGTCCACTGGTTCACACACAAATAGTCGACTGGCTCACACACAGGTGGTCCACTGGTTCACACACAGATAGTCGGCTGGCTCACAAACAGGTGGTCCACTGGTTCACACACAAATGGTCGGCTGGTTCACATGCAGCTGGTCCGCTGGCTTATACAAGATAAGTTCACTGGTTCACACATTTGGTCCACTAGCTCACATACAAGTGGTCCACTGGTTCACACAGAGGCATACACAAAACTACCTCCTACCCCATCCAAAGGTAGTCCGCGAGCTCATACAGGTTGTCCACTGGTTCTCATACAGGTAGTTCACTGGCTCACACACAGGTGGTCCACTGGACTTACACACCAGTGGTCCACTGACTATCACACAGGTGGTCTTTGGTTCACAGACAAGCCGTCCCAGTGGTCTGTTATTGTGTTTGAAAAAGATAACACAGAATGTTTTCAAACCTTAACGTTTATTCAAAGGAACTATTGAAAAACAACCCAGTTACACTATCATCTATATGAGCCCAATAAAAAAAGGCGCATGCACAGATGGTCTCTGTCAGGGGTTACATACACACGACCTCCGCGTCGATGTCAAACCCAGGTGGTTTACCGGCTCACACTAAGATGATCCTCTGGTTCACACAAGTCGTATAGGTATCACCGGCATATAAATTTTCATGTTTTTGAAATCATGATATAGCTCATATAGAGACCGGGATTTTTATAATATGTCCATGTGTAGTCCAAGCCAATAGTCTTGTGCTCTATTTATAAAGATCCAGAAAATCAAATTATACCACGTGGACTTGAAGCAAACATATAGTTCACGGCGCCACCTCCAGATGTCGCTAACGCCCTACACAAAATATATGAAAATCCGCTTCCTCTGTCGGCCGACGCCCGGCCCCCTTATAACATTATATGTCCAACGAATGATCACACCTGGTTCCCAAATAAAATAAACCACACACAGACACACCACAAGAGGTTGCGCAACTGGTTCAGCTTTTTTTTTCAGGATAAGCAGGAATAAATAAAAACAACCAACGTGTGCTGCTAGATTTTGTTCATTTACAAATAAAGTTTGTGACGTCACACTTGCACCAGCCAATCACTTCAAAAACCAGTCTCTGCCCTGTGCTTAATCCTCCCGTCACAAAATGCTGAATGCTGGAAACTGCAAAATAAAAACAACTGAGGTATTCTTTACACTCGTTTGACTGCGCTTTGGCTTTTATGCATGGAGATGATATAACACGGGGCCTGACATTAACAACGTTCCGGCGTATCGCCTACATTGTTGTCGGGAGTATAACCAAATATAAGTGTATGAAGACCGGCGCACGACTGTCACATATAAATATTACAAAACATGACACCTGACCATGTGTTATTTTTATTATGAACATTTGTCCTGCGCATTCATTCTTATCTTGAGATATAACGGTGATGAGTCAAAACTTCATACAACACGAAACAAACCAATTTATTTTTTTTTTCTCTTTATTGCTCAATTATATTTCTATTTCACGCGTCCGGCCTGTTATAATATGCAGGAGGATTTCCGGTCCCTGCATAGCCTTGCCTGCAGGTCATATGTTCAACCCCGCCTTTCTCTTTGATGATCGTCACGAGATGTCATGGTTACACTATGACGTCATAGTTGAAATATTTAAATATCGTCGCTATAACGACCATCAAATGATACATTTGCGCAGTGGACGACGGACATATTATTTGTGCAGTCTCTGTCTTTGTATCGTTTATTACGCTGGTATGATATAAAACAGTTTGTTCACAAAGACTGCAATATATAAAGGATAACGAAGAAGAGACTGGACCAGGTTTCCGGGTTCTACAATGATTCACAAGTACATTGGGAGACGGCGGAGGTAGGCCATGTCAACTTTGACCTGTATAGCTCACTTCTCAGACAATATATGGACTGGTATTACCGAAGAGTGATAAAATCAAGCCGATGTATGAGAAAACATCATACTTGAAACATCATATGGGGTTCAAGTATCAGCTCTGCAGGACTCTGTATACACGTACTCTGTTTATATGCAAATTAGAGGCACTAGACAGACTTCTGATTGCGGGATTTTCAACGAACCATTATTTTTCGCCAAGAGGCCAGTTTAATTTTTTATCGTTTTTCTTTACCAGTCAAGTACCCATTTTCGTAAATATTGTAATTATTCTATATTACAAATGAAAGTGTATACAAAAATAGGTTGTATATTTTATACATATAGGGGTGTGGTATGTTAATTACTTCAAATTTTACTCGGCGGCCATGACGTTATTCATGACTTTACTTTGTTAACAAACGCTTGTATAGCAAAAAATATGCTTCGTTAAATGTTAAATGTAATATTCTTATATATTCAACCCTTATTTCGGATATTTTTATATATTCTCGTAATTATGTTTATATTCAAGTTTCATGAATATTTGTTGATTTTCACTTTATACGCGACGATCACTCATGTGCTGCTCTGACGTCAAATGATGAAATAAAGTATGTTATTTCTATCACAATGATTTTTTTATGTTTCAACATAGTTATCATATAAAGCCATATGACTGCCTTATTTCTGGCCTAATTAATGCAGATTCTATAATGCTATATATATTTATTATTATTAATAACATTATAACTAAAATACTTACTCATTAACGTAACAGCAATAATAACAAAAGAATGATGAAAATAAGAATATAATAATAGTATCACTTAAAATAACAACCTATATTTTGATTGACAGTGCTGCCACTCAACCTATGTCACGCAAGTCCTCTGTGGCCAGTATAATGAAATATTAGCAATGCATAAACACACTGTAATAAAAGAAAATCACACAAAAGATACGGCTCATTTTTATTTTCAAATAACAAAAATACTAATACTAATAATAATAATAACAATCCTAATAATGATAATAATAATAAAGATAAAAATAATAATCATCATAATAATGATAAAAATGATAATACTTTTACTAAATATAATAATAATAATAATAATATTTAAAATGATAAAATAATAAAAATAATAGAAATAATAAAAATAATAATAATAATAATAATTATTATTATTATTATTATTATTATTATCATTATTATTATTATAACAATATTTATAATAATAGAAAAAAAAATCACTGAGGCGGCGGCTGTGAAATACCATTTTGTGTTCTTCTATTATCGGAAAGGACGCTAACCGAGTCTTAAGGGGCGTCTTTTTCCATATTTTCCCATCAATCATGAGAAATGTGACGACTGTGCTATCGCAGCGCCCTCTATTAGAAAGTACGAAACACTGTGTCCAGTTTCTGAGTGGCTGAACTAGTAAGGATATCTGTCACACTCTTAATGGAAAGGTAAATTATTCTAGTATTGATGATAATACTAAACCTCTCATATGTCTCGAGCGGCCCTCTCTAATATCAGCATACATTGTCTTTGCCAACCGGAACACAACGGTAATTCAACGGGTAATATCAGGTACTCGGCGTAGTTACACTAATGGGTGGTTCACTGGCCCACACACAGGTGGTACACTGCCTCATACACAGGTGGTCTTCCCAAAGGCGATATACGCAGGTTCCCCGACAGGTGGTCCACCGACTCACCCACATATGGACCACTGGCTCACATACAGGTCTTCCGCTGGCACACATACAGGTGGTCCATAAATTCACACACAGCGAGTGCACTGGCTCTAACACAGGTGGTCCACCGGTCCACACACATGTCGACCACTGGCTCACAAACAGGTGGTCCGCTGCCCCACATACAGGTGGTCCTCAAGTTCACACACAGATGGTGCACTTGCTCAGACACAGGTGGTCCACCGGATCACACACAGGTGGTGCAATGGCTCAGACACAGGTGGTCCACTGGTTAACACACAGATGGTCGACTGGCCCACAAAGACCTTGTCCACTGGCTCACACACAGGTGGTCGTCCCCATGGCGATCCCCGACAGGTGGTCCACTGGCTGACCCACAGGTGGTTAACTGGCTCACACACAGGCGGCCCTCTGGTTCACAAGCAGGTAGTCCGTTTGCTCAAACACAGGTGGTCTACTTTTACACACAGGTGGTCGACTGGCTCACGCACAGGTGGTCCACATGTTCACACACAATGGTCGACTGCCTCACACACAGGTGGTGCACTGGTTCACATGCATGTAGCCCGCTGGCTCACATACAGGCGGTCCTCTGGCACACATACAGGTGGTCCACAAGTTCACACACAGATGGTGCACTGGCTCAGACACAGGTGGTCAACCGGTTCACACACAGGTGGTCCAATGGCTCACACACAGGTGGTCCACGGGTTCAAACACAGATAGTCGGCTGGCTCACACACAGGTGGTCCACTGGTTATCATAAAGATGATCCGTTTGCCCATACAGAAGTGGTCCACTTTTACACACAGGTGATTCACTTGTTCACACAAATATGGTCGGCTGGCTCACACACAGGTTGTACAGTGTCTCACCAAAAGTTGATCCCCCACAGGTAGTTCACTGTCTCACCCACAGGTGGCTTATTTGCTGCCACACAGGCGGCCCACTGGTTTACAAACAGGTGGTCCACTAGTTCACACACAGTTGGTCAGCTTGCTCAGACACAGGTGGTCCACTGGTTCACATAAAGATGGTCGACTGACTCACACAAAGGTGGTCCTTTAGTTCACATGCAGGTGTTTCACATACAGTTTGACAACTGGCCCCAAACAGGTTGTCCTCTGGCTCAAACATAGGTGGTCTTTCACATGGCTATCCCTGACAGGTGGTTGACAGGCTCACCCACAGGTGGTAAGCTGGCTAACACACAGGCGGCCTACTGGTTCACATGCAGGAAGTCCGTTGGTTTATAGAGATGTGGTCCACTCTTACACACAGCTAGTTCACTGGTTCACACACAGGCGGCCCAATAGTTCATATGCAGGTTGTCCACTGGCTCACACACAGGTGGTCTTCCCCATGGCGATCCCCGATAGGTGGTCTACAGGTTCACACACAAATGGTCGACTGGCTTACACACAGGTGGTCCGCTGGTTCACACACAAATGGTCCACTGGCTCACGCATAGGTGGTCCACTGGCTCACACAAAGATGGTCTGCTGGCTTACGCACAGGTGGTCCATTGGTTCACATGCAGGTAGTCCGTATGCTCAGTCAGAGCTGGTCCACTTTAACACACCTTGCGGTCCACTTGTTCACACACAAATAGTCGACTGGCTCACACACAGGTGGTCCACTGGTTCACACACAGATAGTCGGCTGGCTCACAAACAGGTGGTCCACTGGTTCACACACAAATGGTCGGCTGGTTCACATGCAGCTGGTCCGCTGGCTTATACAAGATAAGTTCACTGGTTCAAACATTTGGTCCACTAGCTCACATACAAGTGGTCCACTGGTTCACACAGAGGCATACACAAAACTACCTCCTACCCCATCCAAAGGTAGTCCGCGAGCTCATACAGGTTGTCCACTGGTTCTCATACAGGTAGTTCACTGGCTCACACACAGGTGGTCCACTGGACTTACACACCAGTGGTCCACTGACTATCACACAGGTGGTCTTTGGTTCACAGACAAGCCGTCCCAGTGGTCTGTTATTGTGTTTGAAAAAGATAACACAGAATGTTTTCAAACCTTAACGTTTATTCAAAGGAACTATTGAAAAACAACCCAGTTACACTATCATCTATATGAGCCCAATAAAAAAAGGCGCATGCACAGATGGTCTCTGTCAGGGGTTACATACACACGACCTCCGCGTCGATGTCAAACCCTGGTGGTTTACCGGCTCACACTAAGATGATCCTCTGGTTCACACAAGTCGTATAGGTATCACCGGCATATAAATTTTCATGTTTACGAAATCATGATATAGCTCATATAGAGACCGGGATTTTTATAATATGTCCATGTGTAGTCCAAGCCAATAGTCTTGTGCTCTATTTATAAAGATCCAGAAAATCAAATTATACCACGTGGACTTGAAGCAAACATATAGTTCACGGCGCCACCTCCAGATGTCGCTAACGCCCTACACAAAATATATGAAAATCCGCTTCCTCTGTCGGCCGACGCCCGGCCCCCTTATAACATTATATGTCCAACGAATGATCACACCTGGTTCCCAAATAAAATAAACCACACACAGACACACCACAAGAGGTTGCGCAATTGGTTCAGCTTTTTTTTTCAGGATAAGCAGGAATAAATAAAAACAACCAACGTGTGCTGCTAGATTTTGTTCATTTACAAATAAAGTTTGTGACGTCACACTTGCACCAGCCAATCACTTCAAAAACCAGTCTCTAACCTGTGCTTAATCCTCCCGTCACAAAATGCTGAATGCTGGAAACTGCAAAATAAAAACAACTGAGGTATTGTTTACACTCGTTTGTCTGCGCTTTGGCTTTTATGCATGGAGATGATATAACACGGGGCCTGACATTAACAACGTTCCGGCGTATCGCCTACATTGTTGTCGGGAGTATAACCAAATATAAGTGTATGAAGACCGGAGCACGACTGTCACATATAAACATTACAAAACATGACACCTGACCATGTGTTATTGTTATTATAAACATTTGTCCTGCGCATTTATTCTTATCTTGACATATAACGGTGATGAGTCAAAACTTCATACAACACAAAAGAAAGCAATGTATTCTTTTTTTTCTTTTTTGCTCAATTATATTTCTATTTCACGCGTCCGGCCTGTTATAATGTGCAGGAGGATTCCCGGTCCCTGCATAGCCTTGCCTGCAGGTCATATGTTCAACCCCGCCTTTCTCTTTGATGATCGTCACGAGATGTCATGGTTACACTATGACGTCATAGTTGAAATATTTAAATATCGTCGCTATAACGACCATCAGTTGATACATTTGCGCAGTGGACGACGGACATATTAATTATTATTTGTGCTGTCTCTGTCTTTGTATCGTTTATTACGCTGGTATATTATGAAACAGTTTGTTCACAAAGACTGCAACATAAAAAGGATAATGAAGAAGAGATTGGACCAGGTTTCCGGGTTCTACAATGATTCACAAGTACATTGGGAGACGGCGGAGGTAGGCCATGTCAACTTTGATCTGTATAGCTCACTTCTCAGACAATAAACGGACTGGTATTACCGAAGAATGATAAAATCAAGCCGATGTATGAGAAAACATCATACTTGAAACATCGTATGGGGTTCATGTATAAGCTCTGAAGGACTCTGTATACACATACTCTGTTTATATGGAAATTAGAGGCGCTAAAGAAACTTCTGATTGCGGGATTTTCAACGGACCATTTTTTTCGGTAAGAGGCCAGTTTAAGTTTTTATCAGTTTTTTTACCAGTCATGTACCCATTTTCGTAAATATTATAATTATTCTATGTTATAAACGAAGGTGTATACAAAAATAGGATGTATATTGTATACATATAGCGGTGTGGTATGTTAATCACTTCAAATTTTACTCGGCGGCCATGACGTTATTCATGATGTTACTTTGTTTACAAACGCTTGTGTACCAAAAATTTATGCTTCGTTAAATGTCAAATATAATATTCTTATATATTTAACCCTTATTTCGGATGTTTTTATATATTCTCGTAATTTTGTTTACATTCAAGTTTCATGAATATTTGTCGATTTTCACTTTATACGCGACGATCACTCGTGTGTTGCTCTGACGTCAAATGATGAAATAAAGTATGTTATTTCTATCACAATGAATTTATGTTATGTTTCAACATAGTTATCATATAAAGCCATATGATTGCCTTATTTCTGGGTTAATTGAAGACCATTCTATAATACTGTATATATTTATTATTATTAATAAAGTTATAACTAAAATACTTACTAATTAACGTAACAGTAATAATAACAAGAGAATGGTGAAAATATTATTATAGTAACACTAAAAATAACAACCTATATTTTGATTGACAGTGCTGCCACTCGACCTATGTCACGCAAGTCCTCTGTGGCCTTTATCATTAAATATAAACAATACATAAACACACTGTAATAAAAGGAAACAACTCACAAAAGAAACGGCTCACTTTTTATTTTCAAATAATAATAATAATAATAATAATAATAATAATAATAATAACAATAATAATAATGATAATAATAATAAAGATAAAAATAATAATCATAATAATAATGATAATAATAATAATACTTATACTAAATATAATAATAATAATAATTAAAATGATAATAATAATTAAAATAATAATAATTATTATTATTATAATGATATTTATAATAACAGAAACAAAACACTGAGGCGGCGGCTGTGAAATGCCATTTTTTGTTCTTCAATTATCGGAAACGACGCTAAGCGAGTTTTAAGGGGCGTCTTTTTCCATATTTTCCCCTCAACCTTGAGAAATGTGACGACGGTGCTATCGCAGCGCCCTCCATGAGAAAGTACGCCACACTGTGTCCAGTTTCTGAGTGGCTGAACTAGTAAGGACCTCTGTCACACTCTGAATGGAAAGGTAAATTATTCTAGTATTGATGATAATACTAAGCCTCTCATATGACTCGATCGGCCCTCTCTAATATCAGCATAAATTGTCTTTGCCAACCGGAACACAACGGTAATTCAACGGGTAATATCAGGTACTCGGCGCAGTTACACTATTGGGTGGTTCACTGGCCCACACACAGGTGGTACACTGCCTCATACACAGGTGGTCCTACCAAAGGCGATAGACGCATGTTCCCCGACAGGTGGTCCACCGACTCACCCACATGTGGACCACTGGCTCACATACAGGCGGTCCTCTGGCACACATACAGGTGGTCCACAAATTCACACACAGATGGTGCACTGGCTCAGACACAAGTGGTCCACCGATTCACACACAGGTGGTCCAATGGCTCACACACAGGTAGTTCACTGGCTAACACACAGATGATCGACTGGCTCACACACAGGTTGTCGTCCCCATGGCGACCCCCTACAGGTGGTCCACTGGCTGACCCACAGGTGGTAAACTTGCTCACACAGACGGCCCACTGGTTCACGTGCAGGTCGTCATTTGCTCATACACAGGTGGTCGTCGGCTCACGCACATGTGGTCAACAGGTTCACACACAATGGTCGACTGGCTCACACACATGTGGCTCACTGGTTCACATGCAGGTGGTCCGCTGGCTCACATACAGGTCGTCCACAAGTTCGCACACAGATGGTGCACTGGTTCAGACACAGGAGGTCCACCGGTTCACACATAGGTGGTCCAATGGCTCACACACAGGTGGTCTTCCCATGGCAATCCCCGACAGGTGGTCAACTGTCTCAATGACAGGTGGCTAACTGGCTCACACACAGGCCGCCCACTGGTTCACATGCAGGTGGTCGACTGGCTCACACACAGGTGGTCCACTGGTTCACACAAAGATGGTCGTCTGGTTCACGTGCAGCTGGCTCATACAAGGTTAGTCCACGGGTTCACACAGTTGGTCCACTAGCTCACACACAAGTGGTCCACTGGTTCACACGAAGGTGGTCCGCCGGCAGACACAAAACTACCTCCTATCCCATCCAAAGGTAGTCCGCGAGCTCATACAGGTGGCCCACTGGTTCTCATACAGGTAGTTCACTGTCTCACACACAGGTGGTCCACTGGACTTACACACCAGTGGTCCACTGACTATCACACAGGTGGTCTTTGGTTCACAGACAAGCCGTCCCAGTGGGCTTTTATTGTGTTTGCAAAAGAGAACACAGAATGTTTTAAAACCTTAACGTTTATTCAAAGGAACTATTAAAAAACAACCAAGTTACACTCTCATGTATCTGAGGTCAATAAAAAAGGCGCACGCACAGATGGTCTCTGTCAGGGGTTACATACACACACCCTCGGCGTCGATGTCACACCCTGGTGGTTTACCGGCTCACACTAAGATGATCCTCTGGTTCACACAAGTCGTATAGGTTTCACCGGCTTATCAATTTTTATGTTCACGAAATCATAATATTGCTCAAATATAGACCGGGATTTTTATAATATATCCATGTGTGGTCCAAGCCAATAGTCTTGTGCTCTATTTATAAAGATCCAGAAAATCATATTATACCACGTGGACTTGAAGCAAACATATAGTTCACGGCGCCACCACCAGATGTCGCTAACGCCCTACACAAGTGATATGAAAATCCGCTTCCTCTGTCGGCCAACGCCTGGCCCCCTTATAATATTATATTTCCAACGGATGATCACACCTGGTTCCCTAACAAAATAAACCACACACAGACACACCACAAGAGGTTGCGCAACTGGTTCAGCTTTTTTTCAGGATAAGCAGGAATAAATAAAAACAACCAACATGTGCTGCTTTTTGTTCATTTACAAATAAAGTTCGTGACGTCACACTTGCACCAGCCAATCTCTTAAAAAAAAACAGTCTCTGCCCTGTGCTAAATCCTCCCATTACAAAACGCTGAATACTGGAAACCGCAGCTTAAAACAGCTGAGGTAGTGTTTACACCCGTTGTCTGCGGTTTCGCTTTTATGCATTGAGATGATATAACTCGGGGCCTGACATTAACAACGTTCCGGCGTATTGCCTATATTGTTGTCGGAGTGTAACCAAATATTGGTGTATGAAGACCGGCGCCAACTGTCACATATAAATGTTACAAAACATGACACCTCACCATGTGTTATGGTTATTATAAACATATGTCTTGCGCATTAATCCTTATCTTGACAAATAACGGCGATGAATCGAAACTTCATACAACACAAAACAAAGCAATTTATTCTTTTTTTCTTTAATGTTAACTTATTTTTCTATTTCACGCGTCCAGCCTGTTATAATATGCAGGAGGATTACCGGTCTGCATAGCCTTGCCTGCAGGTCATATGTTCAACCCCGCCTTTCTCTTTGATGATCGTCACGGGATGTCATGGTTACCCTATGACGTCATAGTTGAAATATTTAAATATCGTCGCTATAACGACCATCAAATGATACATTTGCGCAGTGGACGACGGACATATTATTTGTGCTGTCTCTGTCTTTGTATCGTTTATTACGCTGGTATGTTATGAAACAGTTTGTTCACAAGGACTGCAGTACATAAAGGATCACGAAGAAGAGACTGGACCAGGTTTCCGGGTTCTACAATGATTCACAAGTACATTGGAGACGGCGGAGGTAGGCCATGTCAACTTTGATCTGTATAGCTCACTTCTCAGACAATATACGGACTGGTATTACCGAAGAATGACAAAATCAAGCCGATGTATGAGAAAACATCATACTTGAAACATCGTATGGGGTTCATGTATTAGCTCTGTAGGACTCTGTATACACATACTCTGTATATTTGGAAATTAGAGGCGCTAGAGAGACTTCTGATTGCGGGATTTTCAACGGACCATTATTTTTCGGTAAGAGGCCAGTTTAAGTTTTTATCAGTTTTTTTTACCAGTCTTGTACCCATTTTCGTAAATATTATAATTATTCTATATTATAAACGAAGGTGTATACAAAAATAGGATGTATATTGTATACATGTCGCGTTGTGGTATGATAATAACTTTAAATTTTACTCGTCGGCCATGACGTTATTCAGGATGTTACTTTGTTAACAAACGCCAGTATACCAAACATTGATGCTTCGTTAAATGTCAAATATAATATTATTATATATTTAACCCTTATTTCGGATATTTTTTATATATTCTCGTAATTATGTTAACAATCAAGTTTCATGAATATTTGTCGATTTTCACTTTATACGCGACGATCACTCGTGTGCTGCTCTGACGTCAAATGATGAAATAAAGTATGTTATTTCTATCACAATGAATTTATGTTATGTTTGAACATAGTTATCATATAAAGCCATATGATTGCCTTATTTCTGGGTTAATTGAAGATCATTCTATAATACTGTATATATTTATTGTTATTAATAAAGTTATAACTAAAATACTTCCTTATTAACGTAACAGTAATAATAACAAGAGAATGGTGAAAATATTTTTATAGTAACACTAAAAGAAACAACGTATATTTTGATTGACAGTGCTGCCATTCGACCAATGTCACGCATGTCCTCTGTGGCCTTTATCATAAAAATATAAACAATACATAAACACACTGTAATAAAAACAACTCACAAAAGAAATGGCTCACTTTTTTTTTCAAATAATAATAATAATAATAATAATAATAATAATAATAATAATAATAATAATAATAATAATAATAATAACAATAATAATAATAATGATAATAATAATAAAGATAAAAATAATAATAATTATTATTATTATAATGATATTTATAATAATAGAAACAAAACACTGAGGCGGCGGCTGTGAAATGCCATTTTTTTGTTCTTCAATTATCGGAAACGACGCTAAACGAGTTCTAAGGGGCGTCTTTTTCCATATTTTCCCGTCAACCTTGAGAAATGTGACGACGGTGCTATCGCAGCGCCCTCCATGAGAAAGTACGCCACGCTGTGTCTAGTTTCTGAATGGCTGAACTAGTAAGGACCTCTGTCACACTCTGAATGGAAAGGTAAATTATTCTAGTATGATGATAATACTAAGCCTCTCATATGACTCGAGCGGCCCTCTCTAATATCAGCATAAATTGTCTTTGCCAACGGGAACACAACGGTAATGCAACGGGTAATATCAGGTACTCGGCGCAGTTACACTAATGGGTGGTTCACTGGCCCACACACAGGTGGTACACTGCCTCATACACAGGTGGTCCTCCCAAAGGCGATATACGCATGTTCCCCGACAGGTGGTCCACCGACTCACCCACATGTGGACCACTGGCTCACATACAGGTGGTCCTCTGGCACACATACAGGTGGTCCTCTGGCACACATACAGGTGGTCCACAAATTCACACACAGATGGTGCACTGGCTCAGACACAAGTGGTCCACCGATTCACACATAGGTGGTCCAATGGCTCACACACAGGTGGTCCACTGGCTAACAGACAGATGGTCGACTGGCTCACACACAGGTTGTCGGCCCCATGGTGACCCCCTACAGGTGGTCCACTGGCTGACACACAGGTGGTAAACTGGCTCACACAGGCGGCCCACTGGTTCACGTGCAGGTCGTCATTTGCTCATACACAGGTGGTCCACTGGACATACACACCAGTGGTCCACTGACTATTACACAGGTGGTCTTTGGTTCACAGACAAGCCGTCCCAGTGGGCCTTTATTGTGTTTGCAAAAGAGAACACAGAATGTTTTAAAACCTGAACGTTTATTCAAAGAAACTATTAAAAAACAACCTAGTAACACTATCATGTATCTGAGCTCAATAAAAAAGACGCAGGCACAGATAGTCTCTGTCAGGGGTTACATACACACTCTCGGCGTCGATGTCACACCCCGATGGTTTACCGGCTCACACAAAGATGATCCTCTGGTTCACACAAGTCGTATAGGTGTCACCGGCTTATAAATTTTTATGTTTACGAAATCATAATATTGCTCAAATATAGACCGGGATTTTTATAATATATCCATGTGTGGTCCAAGCCAATAGTCTCGTTCTCTATTTATAAAGATCCAGAAAATCATATTATACCACGTGGACTTGAAGCAAACATATAGTTCACGGCGCCACCTCCAGATGTCGCTAACACCCTACACAAGTGATATGAAAATCCGCTTCCTCTGTCGGCCAACGCCTGGCCCCCTTATAATATTATATGTCCAACGAATGATCACACCTGGTTCCCTAATAAAATAAACCACACACAGACACACCACAGGAGGTTGCGCAACTGGTTCAGCTGTTTTCAGGATAAGCAGGAATAAATAAAAACAACCAACATGTGCTGCTTTTTGTTCATTTACAAATAAAGTTCGTGACGTCACACTTGCACCAGCCAATCTCATAAAAAATAAGTCTCTGCCCTGTGCTAAATCCTCCCGTCACAAAACGCTGAATACTGGAAACCGCAGCTTAAAACAGCTGAGGTAGTGTTTACACCCGTTTGTCTGCGGTTTCGCTTTTATGCCTGGAGATGATATAACTCGGGGCCTGACATTAACAACGTTCCGGCGTATTGCCTATATTGTTGTCCGAGTGTAACCAAATATTGGTGTATGAAGACCGGCGCACGACTGTCACATATAAATGTTACAAAACATGACACCTCACCATGTGTTATGGTTTTTATAAACATATGTCTTGCGCATTAATCCTTATCTTGACAAATAACGGCGATGAATCGAAACTTCATACAACACAAAACAAAGCAATTTATTCTTTTTTTCTTTAATGTTAACTTATTTTTCTATTTCACGCGTCCAGCCTGTTATAATATACAGGAGGATTACCGGTCTGCATAGCCTTGCCTGCAGGTCATATGTTCAACCCCGCCCTTCTCTTTGATGATCGTCACGAGATGTCATGGTTACCCTATGACGTCATAGTTGAAATATTTAAATATCGTCGCTATAACGACCATCAAATGATACATTTGCGCAGTGGACGACGGACATATTATTTGTGCTGTCTCTGTCTTTGTATCGTTTATTACGCTGGTATATTATGAAACAGTTTGTTCACAAAGACTGCAGTACATAAAGGATCACGAAGAAGAGACTGGACCAGGTTTCCGGGTTCTACAATGATTCACAAGTACATTGGAGACGGCGGAGGTAGGCCATGTCAACTTTGATCTGTATAGCTCACTTCTCAGACAATATACGGACTGGTATTACCGAAGAATGACAAAATCAAGCCGATGTATGAGAAAACATCATACTTGAAACATCGTATGGGGTTCATGTATTAGCTCTGTAGGACTCTGTATACACATACTCTGTATATTTGGAAATTAGAGGCGCTAGAGAGACTTCTGATTGCGGGATTTTCAACGGACCATTATTTTTCGTTAAGAGGCCAGTTTAAGTTTTTATCAGTTTTTTTACCAGTCATGTACCCATTTTCGTAAATATTATAATTATTCTATATTATAAACGAAGGTGTATACAAAAATAGGATGTATATTGTATACATGTCGCGTTGTGGTATGATAATCACTTCAAATTTTACTCGTCGGCCATGACGTTATTCATGATGTTACTTTGTTAACAAACGCTTGTATACCAAACATTGATGCTTCGTTAAATGTCAAATATAATATTATTATATATTTAACCCTTAATTCGGATATTATTATATATTCTCGTAGTTATGTTTACAATCAAGTTTCATGAATATTTGTCGATTTTCACTTTATACGCGACGATCACTCGTGTGCTGCTCTGACGTCAAATGATGAAATAAAGTATGTTATTTCTATCACAATGAATTTATGTTATGTTTCAACATAGTTATCATATAAAGCCATATGATTGCCTTATTTCTGGGTTAATTGAAGATCATTCTATAATACTGTATATATTTATTGTTATTAATAAAGTTATAACTAAAATACCTACTTATTAACGTAACAGTAATAATAACAAGAGAATGGTGAAAATATTATTATAGTAACACTAAAAGTAACAACCTATATTTTGATTGACAGTGCTGCCATTCGACCAATGTCACGCAAGTCCTCTGTGGCCTTTATCATGAAATATAAACAATACATAAACACACTGTAATAAAAGGAAACAACTCACAAAAGAAATGGCTCACTTTTTATTTTCAAATAATAATAATAATAATAATAATAATGATGATAATAATAATAACAATAATAATAATAATGATAATAATAATAAAGATAAAAATAATAATCATAATAATAATGATAATGATAATAATACTTATACTAAATATAATAATAATAATTAAAATGATAATAATAATAAAAATAATAATAATTATTATTATTATAATGATATTTTTAATAATAGAAACAAAACACTGAGGCGGCGGCTGTGAAATGCCATTTTTTGTTCTTCAATTATCGGAAACGACGCTAAGCGAGTTTTAAGGGGCGTCTTTTTCCATATTTTCCCGTCAACCTTGAGAAATGTGACGACGGTGCTATCGCAGCGCCCTCCATGAGAAAGTACGCCACACTGTGTCCAGTTTCTGAGTGGCTGAACTAGTAAGGATATCTGTCACACTCTGAATGGAGAGGTAAATTATTCTAGTATTGATGATAATAGTAAGCCTCTCATATGACTCGAGCGGCCCTCTCTAATATCAGCATAAATTGTCTTTGCCAACGGGAACACAACGGTAATGCAACGAGTAATATCAGAAACTCGGCGCAGTTACACTAACGGGTGGTTCACTGGCCCACACACAGGTGGTACACTGCCTCATACACAGGTGGTCCTCCCAAAGGCGATATACGCATGTTCCCCGACAGGTGGTCCACCGACTCACCCACATGTGGACCACTGGCTCACATACAGGTGGTCCGCTGGCACACATACAGGTGGTCCACAAATTCACACACAGATGGTGCACTGGGTCAGACACAAGTGGTCCACCGATTCACACACAGGTGGTCAAATGGCTCACACACAGGTGGTCCACTGGCTAACAGACAGATGGTCGACTGGCTCACACACAGGTTGTCGTCCCCATGGCGACCCCCTACAGGTGGTCCACTGGCTGACCCACAGGTGGTAAACTGGCTCACACAGGCGGCCCACTGGTTCAAGTGCAGGTCGTCATTTGCTCATACACAGGTGGTCCTCTGGACATACACACCAGTGGTCCACTGACTATTACACAGGTGGTCTTTGGTTCACAGACAAGCCGTCCCAGTGGGCCTTTATTGCGTTGCAAAAGAGAACACAGAATGTTTTAAAACCTGAACGTTTATTCAAAGAAACTATTAAAAAACAACCTAGTAACACTATCATGTATCTGAGCTCAATAAAAAAGACGCAGGCACAGATAGTCTCTGTCAGGGGTTACATACACACTCTCGGCGTCGATGTCACACCCCGATGGTTTACCGGCTCACACAAAGATGATCCTCTGGTTCACACAAGTCGTATAGGTGTCACCGGCTTATAAATTTTTATGTGTACGAAATCATAATATTGCTCAAATATAGAACGGGATTTTTATAATATATCCATGTGTGGTCCAAGCCAATAGTCTCGTTCTCTATTTATAAAGATCCAGAAAATCATATTATACCACGTGGACTTGAAGCAAACATATAGTTCACGGCGCCACCACCAGATGTCGCTAACACCCTACACAAGTGATATGAAAATCCGCTTCCTCTGTAGGCCAACGCCTGGCCCCCTTATAATATTATATGTCCAACGAATGATCACACCTGGTTCCCTAATAAAATAAACCACACACAGACACACCACAGGAAGTTGCGCAACTGGTTCAGCTTTTTACAGGATAAGCAGGAATAAATAAAAACAACCAACATGTGCTGCTTTTTGTTCATTTACAAATAAAGTTCGTGACGTCACACTTGCACCAGCCAATCTCTTTAAAAAACAGTCTCTGCCCTGTGCTAAATCCTCCCGTCACAAAACGCTGAATACTGGAAACCGCAGCTTAAAACAGCTGAGGTAGTGTTTACACCCGTTTGTCTGCGGTTTCGCTTTTATGCCTGGAGATGATATAACTCGGGGCCTGACATTAACAACGTTCCGGCGTATTGCCTATATTGTTGTCCGAGTGTAACCAAATATTGGTGTATGAAGACCGGCGCACGACTGTCACATATAAATGTTACAAAACATGACACCTCACCATGTGTTATGGTTATTATAAACATATGTCTAGCGCATTAATCCTTATCTTGACAAATAACGGCGATGAATCGAAACTTCATACAACACAAAACAAAGCAATTTATTCTTTTTTTCTTTAATGTTCATTTATTTTTCTATTTCGCGCGTCCGGCCTGTTATAATATGCAGGAGGATTCCCGGTCCCTGCATTGCTTTGCTTGCTGGTCATATGTTGAACCCCGCCTTTCTCTTTGATGATCGTCACGAGATGTCATGGTTACACTATGACGTCATAGTTGAAATATTTAAATATCGTCGCTATAACGACCATCAAATGATACATTTGCGCAGTGGACGACTTACATATTATTTGTGCTGTCTCTGTCTTTGTATCGTTTATTGCGCTGGTAAGTTAAGAAACAGTTTGTTCACAAAGACTGCAGTATATAAAGGATCACGAAGAAGAGACTGGACCAGGTTTCCGGGTTCTACAATGATTCATAAGTACATTGGGAGACGGCGGAGGTAGGCCATGTCAACTTTGACCTGTATAGCTCACTTCTCAGACAATATACGGACTGGTATTACCGGAGAGTGATAAAATCAAGCCGATGTATTGGAAAAAATCATACTTGAAACATCGTATGGGGTTCATGTATCAGCTCTGTAGGACTCTGTATACACATACTCTGTTTATATGGAAATAAGAGGCGCTAGAGAGACTTCTGATTGCGGGATTTTCAACGAACCATTATTTTTCGGTAAGAGGCCAGTTTAAGTTTTTACAGGTTTTTTTACCAGTCATGTACCCAATTTCGTAAATATTATAATTATTCTATATTATATACGAAGATGTATACAAAAATAGGTTGTATATTGTATACATATAGCGGTGTGGTATGTTAATCACTTCAAATTTTACTCGTCGGCCATGACGTTATTCATGACGTTACTTTGTTAACAAACGCTTGTATACCAAAAATTGATGCTTCGTTAAATGTCAAATATAATATTCTTATATGTTCAACCCTTATTTCGGATATTTTTATATATTCTCGTAATAATGTTTATATTCAAGTTTCATGAATATTTGAAGATTTTAACTTTATACGCGACGATCACACATGTGCTGCTCTGACTTCAAATGATGAAATAAAGTATGTTATTTTTATCACAATGAATTTTATGTTATGTTTCAACAAAGTTATCATATAAAGCCATATGATTGCCTTATTTCTGTGTTAATTGAAGCACATTCTATAATACTGTATATATTTATTATCATTAATGATATTATAACTAAAATAGTTACTCATTAACGTAACAGAAATTATAATAAGAGAAAGATGAAAATATTATTATAGTAACACTAAAAAAAACAACCTATATTTTGATTGACAGTGCTGCCACTCGACCTATGTCACGCAAGTCCTCTGAGGCCTTTATAATGAAATATAAACAATACATAAACACACTGTAATAAAAGAAAACAATTCACAAAAAAAGGCTCACTTTTTATTTTCAAATATAATAATAATAATAATAATAATAATATAAAAAATAATAATGATAATTATAATTAAGATAAAAATAATAATCATAATAATAATGATAACAATGATAATACTTATACTAAATATAATAATAATAAAAAAATAAGAATTATTATTATTATAATGATATTTATAATAACAGAAAAAAAACACTGAGGCGGCGGCTGTGAAATGTCATTTTTTGTTCTTCAATTTTCGGAAACGACGCTAAGCGAGTTTTAAGGGGCGTCTTTTTCCATATTTTCCCGTCAACCTTTAGTTATGTGACGACGGTGCTATCGCAGCGCCCTCTATGAGAAAGTACGCCACACTGTGTCCAGTTTCTGAGTGGATGAACTAGTAAGGACATCTGTCACACTCTGAATGGAAAGGTACATTATTCTAGTATTGATGATAATACTAAGCCTCTCATATGACTCGAGCGGCCCTCTCTAATATCAGCATATATTGTCTTTGCCAACCGGAACACAACGGTAATTCAACGGGTAATATCAGCTACTCGGCGCAGTTACACTAATGGGTGGTTCACTGGCCCACACACATGTGGTACACTGCCTCATACACAGGTGGTCTTCCCAAAGGCGATATACACATGTTCCCGACAGGTGGTCCACCGACTCACCCAGATGTAGACCACTGGCTCACATACAGGTGGTCCGCTGGCACACACACAGGTGGTCCACAAGTTCACACACAGATGGTGCACTTGCTCAGACACAGGTGGTACACTGGTTCACACACAGGTGGTCCAATGGTTCACACACAGGTGGTCCACTGGCTCACACACAAATGGTCGACTGGCTCAAACACAGGTGGTCCACTGGTTCACACGCAGGTGGCCCGCTGGCACACATACAGGTGGTCCACAAGTTCACACACAGATGGTGCACCGGCTCAGACACAGGTGGTCCACCGTTTCACACACAGGTGGTCCAATGGTTCACACACAGGTGGTCCACTGGCTCACACACAGATTGTCATCTGGTTCCCACACTGGTTGTCCACTGGCTCACACACAGGTGGTCTTCTCATTGCGATCCCCGACAGGTAGTCAACTGGCTCATCCACAGGTGGTCGACTGGCTCACACACAGTTGGCCCACTGGTTCACACACAAATAGTCGACTGGCTCACACACAGGTAGTCCACTGGTTCACACAAAGATGGTCGGCTGGCTTACGCACAGGTGGTCCACTGGTTCACATGCAGATAGTCTGTACGCTCAATCATAAGTGGTCCACTTTTACACACTTGTGGTTCACACACAAATGGTCGACTGGCTCACACACATGTGGTCCACTGGTTCACACACAGACAGTCGGCTGGCTCACAAACAGTTGGTCCACTGGTTCACACAAAGATGGTCGGCTGGCTCACGTGCAGCTGGCTCATACATGGTTAGTCCACAGGTTCACACAGTTGGTCCACTAGCTCACACACAAGTGGTCCACTGGTTCACACAAAGGTGGTCCGCCGGCATACAGAAAACTACCTCCTATCCCATCCAAAGGTAGTCCGCGAGCTCATACAGGTGGCCCACTGGTTCTCATACAGGTAGTTCACTGGCTCACACACAGGTGGTCCACTGGACTTACACACCAGTGGTCCACTGACTATCACACAGGTGGTCTTTGGTTCACAGCAAGCCGTCCCAGTGGGCTTTTATTGTGTTTGCAAAAGAGAACACAGAATGTTTTAAAACCTGAACTTTTAATCAAAGGAAGTGTTAAAAAACAGCCTAGTTACACTATCATCTATATGAGCTCAATAAAAAAAGGCGCATGCACAGATGGTCTCTGTCAGGGGTTACATACACACACCCTCGGCGTCGATGTCACACCCTGGTGATTTACCGGCTCACACTAAGATGAACCTCTGGCTCACACAAGTCGTATAGGTGTCACCGGCAAATAAATTTTAATGTTACGAAATCATAATAATGCTCATATATAGACCGGGATTTTTATAATATATCCATGTGTGGTCCAAGCCAATAGTCTTGTGCTTTATTATAAAGATCCAGAAAATCATATTTATACCACGTGGACTTGAAGCAAACATATAGTTCACGGCGCCACACCAGATGTCGCTAACGCCCTACACAAGTGATATGAAAGTCCGCTTCCTCTGTCGGCCGACGCCTGGCCCCCTTATAATATTATATGTCCAACGAATGATCACACCTGGTTCCCAAATAAAATAAACCACACACAGACACACCACAAGAGGTTGCGCAACTGGTTCAGCTTTTTTTTCAGGATAAGCAGGAATAAATTAAACAACCAACATGTGCTGCTAGATTTTGTTCATTTACAAATAAAGTTCGTGACGTCACACTTGCACCAGCCAATCACTTCAAAAACCAGTCTCTGTCCTGTGCTAAATCCTCCCGTCACAAAATGCTGAATACTTGAAACTCCAACTTAAAACAGCTGAGATAGTGTTTACACCCGTTGGTCTGCTTTTATGCATGGAGATGAAATAACACGGGCCTGACATAAACAACGTTCCGGCGTATCGCCTACATTGTTGTCGGAGCATAATCAAATATAAGTGTATGAAGACCGGCGCACGACTGTCACATATAAATATTACAAAACTTGACACCTGAACATGTTTTATTGTTATTATGTACATTTGTCCTGCCCATTTATTGTTATCATGACATATTACGGTGACGATTTAAAACTTCATACAACGCAACGACGCCTGGCCCCCTTATAATATTATATGTCCAACGAATGATCACACCTGGTTCCCAAATAAAATAAACCACACACAGACACACCACAAGAGGTTGCGCAACTGGTTCAGCTTTTTTTTTCAGGATAAGCAGGAATAAATTAAAACAACCAACATGTGCTGCTAGATTTTGTTCATTTACAAATAAAGTTCGTGACGTCACACTTGCACCAGCCAATCACTTCAAAAACCAGTCTCTGCCCTGTGCTAAATCCTCCCGTCACAAAATGCTGAATATGGAAACTGCAACTTAAAACAGCTGAGGTAGTGTTTACACCCGTTGGTCTGCGGTTTCGCTTTTATGCATGGAGATGAAATAACACGGGCCTGACATAAACAACGTTCCGGCGTATCGCCTACATTGTTGTCGGAGCATAATCAAATATAAGTGTATGAAGACCGGCGCACGACTGTCACATATAAATATTACAAAACTTGACACCTGACCATGTTTTATTGTTATTATGTACATTTGTCCTGCCCATTTATTGTTATCATGACATTTTACGGTGATGATTTAAAACTTCATACAACACAAAACAAAGCAATTTATTCTTTTTTTTTATTGTTCATTTATTTTTCTATTTCACGCGTCCGGCCTGTTATAATATGCAGGAGGATTCCCGGTCCCTGCATAGCCTTGCCTGCTGGTCATATGTTGAACCCCGCCTTTCTCTTTGATGATCGTCACGAGATGTCATGGTTACACTATGACGTCATAGTTGAAATATTTAAATATCGTCGCTATAACGACCATTAAATGATACATTTGCGCAGTGGACGACGGACATATTATTTGTGCTGTCTCTGTCTTTGTATCGTTTATTGCGCTGGTAAGTTATGAAACAGTTTGTTCACAAAGACTGTAGTATATAAAGGATCACGAAGAAGAGACTGGACCAGGTTTCCGGGTTCTGCAATGATTCACAAGTACATTGGGAGACGGCGGAGGTAGGCCATGTCAACTTTGACCTGTATAGCTCACTTCTCAGACAATATACGGACTGGTAATGGTATTACCGAAGAATGATAAAATCAAGCCGATGTATTGGAAAAAATCATACTTGAAACATCGTATGGGGTTCATGTATCAGCTCTGTAGGACTCTGTATACACATACTCTGTTTATATGGAAATAAGAGGCGCTAGAGAGACTTCTGATTGCGGGATTTTCAACGAACCATTATTTTTCGGTAAGAGGCCAGTTTAAGTTTTTATCAGGTTTTTTACCAGTCATGTACCCAATTTCGTTAATATTATAATTATTCTATATTATATACGAAGGTGTATACAAAAATAGGTTGTATATTGTATACATGTAGCGGTGTGGTATGTTAATCACTTCAAATTTTACTCGTCGGCCATGACGTTATTCATGACGTTACTTTGTTAACAAACGCCTGTATACCAAAAATTGATGCTTCGTTAAATGTCAAATATAATATTCTTATATGTTCAACCCTTATTTCGGATATTTTTATATATTCTCGTAATAATGTTTATATTCAAGTTTCATGAATATTTGAAGATTTTAACTTTATACGCGACGATCACACATGTGCTGCTCTGACTTCAAATGATGAAATAAAGTATGTTATTTTTATCACAATGAATTTTATGTTATGTTTCAACAAAGTTATCATATAAAGCCATATGATTGCCTTATTTCTGGGTTAATTGAAGCACATTCTATAATACTGTATATATTTATTATCATTAATGATATTATAACTAAAATAGTTACTCATTAACGTAACAGAAATTATAATAAGAGAAAGATGAAAATATTATTATAGTAACACTAGAAAAAACAACCTATATTTTGATTGACAGTGCTGCTACTCGACCTATGTCACGCAAGTCCTCTGTGGCCTTTATAATGAAATATAAACAATACATAAACACACTGTAATAAAAGAAAACTATTCACAAAAAAAGGCTCACTTTTTATTTTCAAATATAATAATAATAATAATAATAATAATAATAATAATATAAAAAATAATAATGATAATTATAATAAAGATAAAAATAATAATCATAATAATAATGATAACAATGATAATACTTATACTAAATATAATAATAATAAAAAATAATAATTATTATTATTATAATGATATTTATAATAACAGAAAAAAAACACTGAGGCGGCGGCTGTGAAATGTCATTTTTTGTTCTTCAATTTTCGGAAACGACGCTAAGCGAGTTTTGAGGGGCGTCTTTTTCCATATTTTCCCGTCAACCTTTAGTTATGTGACGACGGTGCTATCGCAGCGCCCTCTATGAGAAAGTACGCCACACTGTGTCCAGTTTCTTAGTGGCTGAACTAGTAAGGACATCTGTCACACTCTGAATGGAAAGGTACATTATTCTAGTATTGATGATTATACTAAGCCTCTCATATGACTCGAGCGGCCCTCTCTAATATCAGCATATATTGTCTTTGCCAACCGGAACACAACGGTAATTCAACGTGTAATATCAGCTACTCGGCGCAGTCACACTAACTGGTGGTTCACTGGCCCACACACAGGTGGTACACTGCCTCATACACAGGTGGTCTTCCCAAAGGCGATATACACATGTTCCCGACAGGTGGTCCACCGACTCACCCAGATGTAGACCACTGGCTCACATACAGGTGGTCCGCTGGCACACACACAGGTGGTCCACAAGTTCACACACAGATGGTGCACTTGCTCAGACACAGGTGGTACACTGGTTCACACACAGGTGGTCCAATGGTTCACACACAGGTGGTCCACTGGCTCACACACAGATTGTCATCTGGCTCCCACACTGGTTGTCCACTGGCTCACGCACAGGTGGTCTTCTCATGGCGATCCCCGACAGGTAGTCAACTGGCTCATCCACAGGTGGTTAACTGGCTCACACACAGGCCGCCCACTGGTTCACATGCAAGTTGTCATCTGGCTCACACACAAGAGGTCTTCCCCGTGGCGATCCCGGATAGGTGGTCCGCTGGTTCACACACAAATGGTCGACTGGCTCACACACAGTTGGCCCACTGGTTCACACACAAATAGTCGACTGGCTCACACACAGGTAGTCCACTGGTTCACACAAAGATGGTCGGCTGGCTTACGCACAGGTGGTCCACTGGTTCACATTCAGGTAGTCTGTACGCTAAATCATAGTTGGTCCACTTTTACACACTTGTGGTTCACACACAAATGGTCGACTGGCTCACACACATGTGGTCCACTGGTTCACACACAGACAGTCGGCTGGCTCACAAACAGGTGGTCCACTGGTTCACACAAAGATGGTCGGCTGGCTCACGTGCAGCTGGCTCATACAAGGTTAGTCCACGGGTTCACACAGTTGGTCCACTAGCTCACACACAAGTGGTCCACTGGTTCACACAAAGGTGGTCCGCCGGCATACAGAAAACTACCTCCTATCCCATCCAAAGGTAGTCCGCGAGCTCATACAGGTGGCCCACTGGTTCTCATACAGGTAGTTCACTGGCTCACACACAGGTGGTCCACTGGACTTACACACCAGTGGTCCACTGACTATCACACAGGTGGTCTTTGGTTCACAGCAAGCCGTCCCAGTGGGCTTTTATTGTGTTTGCAAAAGAGAACACAGAATGTTTTAAAACCTGAACGTTTATTCAAAGGAAGTGTTAAAAAACAGCCTAGTTACACTATCATCTATATGAGCTCAATAAAAAAAGGCGCATGCACAGGTAGTCTCTGTCAGGGGTTACATACACACACCCTCGGCGTCGATGTCACACCCTGGTGGTTTACCGGCTCACACTAAGATGATCCTCTGGCTCACACAAGTCGTATAGGTGTCACCGGCAAATAAATTTTAATGTTACGAAATCATAATAATGCTCATATATAGACCGGGATTTTTATAATATATCCATGTGTGGTCCAAGCCAATAGTCTTGTGCTTTATTATAAAGATCCAGAAAATCATATTTATACTACGTGGACTTGAAGCAAACATATAGTTCACGGCGCCACACCAGATGTCGCTAACGCCCTACACAAGTGATATGAAAATCCGTTTCCTCTGTCGGCCGACGCCTGGCCCCCTTATAATATTATATGTCCAACGAATGATCACACCTGGTTCCCGAATAAAATAAACCACACACAGACACACCACAAGAGGTTGCGCAACTGGTTCAGCTTTTTTTTTCAGGATAAGCAGGAATAAATTAAAACAACCAACATGTGCTGCTAGATTTTGTTCATTTACAAATAAAGTTCGTGACGTCACACTTGCACCAGCCAATCACTTCAAAAACCAGTCTCTGCCCTGTGCTAAATCCTCCCGTCACAAAATGCTGAATATGGAAACTGCAACTTAAAACAGCTGAGGTAGTGTTTACACCCGTTGGTCTGCGGTTTCGCTTTTATGCATGGAGATGAAATAACACGGGCCTGACATAAACAACGTTCCGGCGTATCGCCTACATTGTTGTCGGAGCATAATCAAATATAAGTGTATGAAGACCGGCGCACGACTGTCACATATAAATATTACAAAACTTGACACCTGACCATGTTTTATTGTTATTATGTACATTTGTCCTGCCCATTTATTGTTATCATGACATTTTACGGTGATGATTTAAAACTTCATACAACACAAAACAAAGCAATTTATTCTTTTTTTTATTGTTCATTTATTTTTCTATTTCACGCGTCCGGCCTGTTATAATATGCAGGAGGATTCCCGGTCCCTGCATAGCCTTGCCTGCTGGTCATATGTTGAACCCCGCCTTTCTCTTTGATGATCGTCACGAGATGTCATGGTTACACTATGACGTCATAGTTGAAATATTTAAATATCGTCGCTATAACGACCATCAAATGATACATTTGCGCAGTGGACGACGGACATATTATTTGTGCTGTCTCTGTCTTTGTATCGTTTATTGCGCTGGTAAGTTATGAAACAGTTTGTTTACAAAGACTGTAGTATATAAAGGATCACGAAGAAGAGACTGGACCAGGTTTCCGGGTTCTGCAATGATTCACAAGTACATTGGGAGACGACGGAGGTAGGCCATGTCAACTTTGACCTGTATAGCTCACTTCTCAGACAATATACGGACTGGTATTACCGAAGAATGATAAAATCAACCCGATGTATTGGAAAAAATCATACTTGAAACATCGTATGGGGTTCATGTATCAGCTCTGTAGGACTCTGTATACACATACTCTGTTTATATGGAAATAAGAGGCGCTAGAGAGACTTCTGATTGCGGGATTTTCAACGAACCATTATTTTTCGGTAAGAGGCCAGTTTAAGTTTTTATCAGGTTTTTTTACCAGTCATGTACCCAATTTCGTAAATATTATAATTATTCTATATTATATACGAAGGTGTATACAAAAATAGGTTGTATATTGTATACATGTAGCGGTGTGGTATGTTAATCACTTCAAATTTTACTCGTCGGCCATGACGTTATTCATGACGTTACTTTGTTAACAAACGCCTGTATACCAAAAATTGATGCTTCGTTAAATGTCAAATATAATATTCTTATATGTTCAACCCTTATTTCGGATATTTTTATATATTCTCGTAATAATGTTTATATTCAAGTTTCATGAATATTTGAAGATTTTAACTTTATACGCGACGATCACACATGTGCTGCTCTGACTTCAAATGATGAAATAAAGTATGTTATTTTTATCACAATGAATTTTATGTTATGTTTCAACAAAGTTATCATATAAAGCCATATGATTGCCTTATTTCTGGGTTAATTGAAGCACATTCTATAATACTGTATATATTTATTATCATTAATGATATTATAACTAAAATAGTTACTCATTAACGTAACAGAAATTATAATAAGAGAAAGATGAAAATATTATTATAGTAACACTAAAAAAAACAACCTATATTTTGATTGACAGTGCTGCCACTCGACCTATGTCACGCAAGTCCTCTGTGGCCTTTATAATGAAATATAAACAATACATAAACACACTGTAATAAAAGAAAACAATTCACAAAAAAAGGCTCACTTTTTATTTTCAAATATAATAATAATAATAATAATAATAATAATATAAAAAATAATAATGATAATTATAATAAAGATAAAAATAATAATCATAATAATAATGATAACAATGATAATACTTATACTAAATATAATAATAATAAAAAATAATAATTATTATTATTATAATGATATTTATAATAACAGAAAAAAAACACTGAGGCGGCGGCTGTGAAATGTCATTTTTTGTTCTTCAATTTTCGGAAACGACGCTAAGCGAGTTTTAAGGGGCGTCTTTTTCCATATTTTCCCGTCAACCTTTAGTTATGTGACGACGGTGCTATCGCAGCGCCCTCTATGAGAAAGTACGCCACACTGTGTCCAGTTTCTTAGTGGCTGAACTAGTAAGGACATCTGTCACACTCTGAATGGAAAGGTACATTATTCTAGTATTGATGATTATACTAAGCCTCTCATATGACTCGAGCGGCCCTCTCTAATATCAGCATATATTGTCTTTGCCAACCGGAACACAACGGTAATTCAACGTGTAATATCAGCTACTCGGCGCAGTCACACTAACTGGTGGTTCACTGGCCCACACACAGGTGGTACACTGCCTCATACACAGGTGGTCTTCCCAAAGCCGATATACACATGTTCCCCGACAGGTGGTCCACCGACTCACCCACATGTGGACCACTGGCTCACATACAGGTGGTCCGCTGGCACACACACAGGTGGTCCACAAGTTCACACACAGATGGTGCACTGGCTCAGACACAAGTGGTCCACTGGTTCACACACAAATAGTCGACTGGCTCAAACACAGGTGGTCCACTGGTTCACACGCAGGTGGCCCGCTGGCACACATACAGGTGGTCCACAAGTTCACACACAGATGGTGCACCGGCTCAGACACAGGTGGTCCACCGTTTCACGCACAGGTGGTCCAATGGTTCACACACAGGTGGTCCACTGGCTCACACACAGATTGTCACCTGGCTCCCACACTGGTTGTCCACTGGCTCACACACAGGTGGTCTTCTCATGGCGATTCCCGACAGGTAGTCAACTGGCTCATCCACAGGTGGTAAACTGGCTCACACACAGGCCGCCCACTGGTTCACATGCAGGTTGTCATATGGCTCACACACAAGAGGTCTTCCCCGTGGCGATCCCGGATAGGTGGTCCGCTGGTTCACACACAAATGGTCGACTGGCTCACACACAGTTGGCCCACTGGTTCACACACAAATAGTCGACTGGCTCACACACAGGAAGTCCACTGGTTCACACAAAGATGGGCGGCTGGCTTACGCACGGGTGGTCAACTGGTTCACATGCAGGTAGTCTGTACACTCAATCATAGTTGGTCCACTTTTACACACTTGTGGTTCACACACAAATGGTTGACTGGCTCACACACATGTGGTCCACTGGTTCACACACAGACAGTCGGCTGGCTGACAAACAGGTGGTCCACTGGTTCACACAAAGATGGTCGGCTGGCTCACGTGCAGCTGGCTCATACAAGGTTAGTCCACGGGGTCACACAGTTGGTCCACTAGCTCACACACAAGTGGTCCACGGTTCACACAAAGGTGGTCCGCCGGCATACAGAAAACTACCTCCTATCCCATCCAAAGGTAGTCCGCGAGCTCATACAGGTGGCCCACTGGTTCTCATACAGGTAGTTCACTGGCTCACACACAGGTGGTCCACTGGACTTACACACCAGTGGTCCACTGACTATCACACAGGTGGTCTTTGGTTCACAGACAAGCCGTCCAGTGGGCTTTTATTGTGTTTGCAAAAGAGAACACAGAATGTTTTAAAACCAGAACGTTTATTCAAAGGAAGTGTTAAAAAACAACCTAGTTACACTATCATCTATATAAGCTCAATAAAAAAGGCGCATGCACAGATGGTCTCTGTCAGGGCTTACATACACACACCCTCGGCGTCGATGTCACACCCTTGTGGTTTACCGGCTCACACTAAGATGATCCTCTGGCTCACACAAGTCGTATAGGTGTCACCGGCAAATAAATTTTAATGTTACGAAATCATAATAATGCTCATATATAGACCGGGATTTTTATAATATATCCATGTGTGGTCCAAGCCAATAGTCTTGTGCTCTATTTATAAAGATCCAGAAAATCATATTTATACCACGTGGACTTGAAGCAAACATATAGTTCACGGCGCCACCACCAGATGTCGCTAACGCTCTACACAAGTGATATGAAAGTCCGCTTCCTCTGTCGGCCGACGCCTGGCCCCCTTATAATATTTTATGTCCAACGAATGATCACACCTGGTTCCCAAATAAAATAAACCACACACAGACACACCACAAGAGGTTGCGCAACTGGTTCAGCTTTTTTTTTCAGGATAAGCAGGAATAAATTAAAACAACCAACATGTGCTGCTAGATTTTGTTCATTTACAAATAAAGTTCGTGACGTCACACTTGCACCAGCCAATCACTTCAAAAACCAGTCTCTGCCCTGTGCTAAATCCTCCCGTCTTTAAAACACTGAATACTGGAAACTGCAACTTAAAACAGCTGAGGTAGTGTTTACACCCGTTGGTCTGCGGTTTCGCTTTTATGCATGGAGATGAAATAACACGGGGCCTGACATGAACAACGTTCCGGCGTATCGCCTACATTGTTGTCGGAGCATAATCAAATATAAGTTTATGAAGACCGGCGCACGACTGTCACATATAAATATTACAAAACTTGACACCTGACCATGTTTTATTGTTATTATATACATTTGTCCTGCCCATTTATTGTTATCATGACATATTACGGTGATGATTTAAAACTTCATACAACACAAAACAAAGCAATTTATTCTTTTTTTTTATTGGGTATTTATTTTTCTATTTTACGCGTCCGGCCTGTTATAATATGCAGGAGGATTCCCGGTCCCTGCATAGCCTTGCCTGCTGGTCATATGTTGAACCCCGCCTTTCTCTTTGATGATCGTCACGAGATGTCATGGTTACACTATGACGTCATAGTTGAAATATTTAAATATCATCGCTATAACGACCATCAAATGATACATTTGCGCAGTGGACGACGGATATATTATTTGTGCTGTCTCTGTCTTTGTATCGTTTATTGCGCTGGTAAGTTATGAAACAGTTTGTTCACAAAGACTGCAGTATATAAAGAATCACGAAGAAGAGACTGGACCAGGTTTCCGGGTTCTACAATGATTCACAAGTACATTGGGAGACGGCGGAGGTAGGCCATGTCAACTTTGACCTGTATAGCTCACTTCTCAGACAATATACGGACTGGTATTACCGAAGAATGATAAAATCAAGCCGATGTATTGGAAAAAATCATACTTGAAACATCGTATGGGGTTCATGTATCAGCTCTGTAGGACTCTGTATACACATACTCTGTTTATATGGAAATAAGAGGCGCTAGAGAGACTTCTGATTGCGGGATTTTCAACGAACCATTATTTTTCGGCAAGAGGCCAGTTTAAGTTTTTATCAGGTTTTTTTACCAAATGGTCATGTACCCAATTTCGTAAATATTATAATTATTCTATATTATACACGAAGGTGTATACAAAAAATGGTTGTATATTGTATACATGTAGCGGTGTGGTATGTTAATCACTTCAAATTTTACTCGTCGGCCATGACGTTATTCATGACGTTACTTTGTTAACAAACGCTTGTATACCAAAAATTGATGCTTCGTTAAATGTCAAATATAATATTCTTATATGTTCAACCCTTATTTCGGATATCTTTATATATTCTCGTAATAATGTTTATATTCAAGTTTCATGAATATTTGTCGATTTTCACTTTATACGCGACTATCACTCCTGTGCTGCTCTGACGTCAAATGATGAAATAAAGTATGTTATTTTTATCACAATGAATTTTATGTTATGTTTCAACATAGTTATCATATAAAGCCATATGATTGCCTTATTTCTGGGTTAATTGAAGCACATTCTATAATACTGTATATATTTATTTTCATTAATGAAATTATTACTAAAATACTTACTCATTAACGTAACAGAAATAATAACAAGAGAAAGATGAAAATATTATTATAGTAACACTAAAAATAACAACCTATATTTTGATTGACAGTGCTGCCACTCGACCTATGTCACGCAAGTCCTCTGTGGCCTTTATAATGAAATATAAACAATACATAAACACACTGTAATAAAAGAAAACAACTCACGAAAGAAACGGCTCACTTTTTATTTTCAAATATAATAATAATAATAATAATAATAATATCAAAAATAATAATGATAATTATAATAAAGATAAAAATAATAATCATAATAATAATGATAACAATGATAATACTTATACTAAATATAATAATAAAAAAATTATTATTATTATTATAATTATATTTATAATAACAGAAAAAAAAACACTGAGGCGGCGGCTGTGAAATGTCATTTTTTGTTCTTCAATTTTCGGAAACGACGCTAAGCGAGTTTTAAGGGGCGTCTTTTTCCATATTTTCCCGTCAACCTTTAGTTATGTGACGACGGTGCTATCGCAGCGCCCTCTATGAGAAAGTACGCCACACTGTGTCCAGTTTCTGAGTGGATGAACTAGTAAGGACATCTGTCACACTCTGAATGGAAAGGTAAATTATTCTAGTATTGATGATAATACTAAACCTCTCATATGTCTCGAGCGGCCCTCTCTAAAATCAGCATACATTGTCTTAGCCAACCGGAACACAACGGTAATTTAACGGGTAATATCAGCTACTCGGCACAGTTACACTAATGGGTGGTTCACTGGCCCACACACAGGTGGTACACTGCCTCATACACAGGTGGTCTTCCCAAAGCCGATATACACATGTTCCCCGACAGGTGGTCCACCGACTCACCCACATGTGGACCACTGGCTCACATACAGGTGGTCCGCTGGCACACACACAGGTGGTCCTCTGGCTCAAACATAGGTGGTCTTTCACATGGCTATCCCTGACAGGTGGTCGACAGGCTCACCCACAGGTGGTAAACTGGCTAACACACAGGCGACCCACTGGTTCACATGCAGGAAGTCCGTTGGCTCATACACATGTGGTCCACTTTTACACACAGCTGGTTCACACACAAACGGACGACTGGCTCACACACAGGTGGTCCACTGGCTCACACACAGATTGTCATCTGGCTCCCACACTGGTTGTCCACTGGCTCACACACAGGTGGTCTTCTCATGGCGATTCCCGACAGGTAGTCAACTGGCTCATCCACAGGTGGTAAACTGGCTCACACACAGGCCGCCCACTGGTTCACATGCAGGTTGTCATATGGCTCACACACAAGAGGTCTTCCCCGTGGCGATCCCGGATAGGTGGTCCGCTGGTTCACACACAAATGGTCGACTGGCTCACACACAGTTGGCCCACTGGTTCACACACAAATAGTCGACTGGCTCACACACAGGAAGTCCACTGGTTCACACAAAGATGGGCGGCTGGCTTACGCACGGGTGGTCCACTGGTTCACATGCAGGTAGTCTGTACACTCAATCATAGTTGGTCCACTTTTACACACTTGTGGTTCACACACAAATGGTTGACTGGCTCACACACATGTGGTCCACTGGTTCACACACAGACAGTCGGCTGGCTTACAAACAGGTGGTCCACTGGTTCACACAAAGATGGTCGGCTGGCTCACGTGCAGCTGGCTCATACAAAGTTAGTCCACGGGTTCACACAGTTCGTCCACTAGCTCACACACAAGTGGTCCACTGGTTCACACAAAGGTGGTCCGCCGGCATACAGAAAACTACCTCCTATCCCATCCAAAGGTAGTCCGCGAGCTCATACAGGTGGCCCACTGGTTCTCATACAGGTAGTTCACTGTCTCACACACAGGTGGTCCACTGGACTTACACACCAGTGGTCCACTGACTATCACACAGGTGGTCTTTGGTTCACAGACAAGCCGTCCCAGTGGGCTTTTATTGTGTTTGCAAAAGAGAACACAGAATGTTTTAAAACCTGAACGTTTATTCAAAGGAACTATTAAAAAAACAACCTAGTTACACTATCATGTATCTGAGCTCAATAATAATAGTATCACTTAAAATAGTATAATAATAGTATCACTTAAAATAATATCCTATATTTTGATTGAGAGTGCTGCCACTCGACCTATGTCACGCAAGTCCTCTGTGGCCTTTATAATGAAATATAAGCAATGCATAAACACACTGTAATAAAAGAAAACATTTCACAAAAGAAACGGCTCACTTTTTATTTTCAAATAATAATAATAATAATAATAATAATAATAATAATCATCATCATCATCATCACAAAAATAATAGTGATAATAATAATAAAGATAAAAATAATAATCATCATAATAATGATAATAATGATAATACATTTACTAAATATAATAATAATAGTAATATTTAAAATGATTAATTAATAGAAATGATTATAATAATAATAATAATAATAATAATTACCATTATTATTTTAACGATATTTATAATAATAGAAAAAAAATCACTGAGGCGGCGGCTGTGAAATGCCATTTTGTGTTCTTCTATTATGGGAAACGACGCTAACCGAGTCTAAAGGGGCGTCTTTTTACCATATTTTTCGTATCAATCTTGAGAAATGTGACGACGGTGCTATCGCAGCGCCCTCTATTAGAAAGTACGACACACTGTGTAATCCATAATATTTGCCTCCTTTCTTTGTGTCTCCGGGTCCCGTAAGACAATGGCCATAGAGTGTGTGCATGATGGCCGAACAGAGTTTTACTCGGGGGATCTATCTAGGTTATTTGTACATTTCGCGGTCACCGGCCCGAAATAATCCCCTTCTCAAAAGGGAGATCTTTGAAGGAATTGTTCGCAGGCCTTCCTGTCACCGGGATATCGCACGAAGAGGGCTTCTACCTGCGACCCCCCCCCCCCCCCCCCCCCGTAAATGACCTGACATGCTTGAATGCACATGTACCGCGTCCAGGGCGCGATGATGAGCGAGTCGCATGCGACTAAAATCGTGTCCCATGGTCACACAAACCAGTGTTTATCGCATTTGGTTTGTCGCACCCGTCTTTTATGTGCGATCAAAGGACGGCAACCATGAGGCAACACATGACACATACAAGCGTCAAACAGATGACGATAAGTAGTTTTGTCCTTTCGAATCAAGATTTATGCCTGTAAACCTAAATGATATTTCAGTAAAATATAACAAATAATTATGTATGTTTTATTAATTAAATTAATGTGGGATAGGACCCCCCCCCCCCCGCCACACACACATGCACACAAAAATAATTGTCCTGGCGCCCGTGCTTAACGCTTTATTTTGCTTCCACTTTAAATGTCACTTTTATTGCATCAAATTCATTGTTGCAATCTTTCAGTGATACATATATAGTAAGATGCATGTTGAGTGTTAAAGACATGATGCTTCCCTACAGTTATTCCCCTATGAACTTTAATACTCATATTTTGGTAATGGAAGTGTGGGCTTCCCCGATTTCACGTCATGAAGTGAATTCCCCTGTGCGTTTAACGGATGCGTTCATCGCAAAAGTCGAGCAGGACTCAAGGTCTGCGATAAACGCTTGCATGCGTTGATCGCAGCTGATAATCGCTGCCGGAGGTATGTGTCATGTGTAATTGAAAATATAGTGTCCAAAATTTTTACACGGATGCGATGAACGGATGCGATGATCGGATGCAAATAAACCTTGGAATATGTCACCAATTTTTTACACGGTCGATTTTGTCGCAAGAAAATTCGGAGGGCAACTTTAAATAGCGATGTTCAACATAATATATTTTTATATAAACATTATTTCATCTATCATATCAACTTCTCCGAAAACATCTCCGTCCAATCTCTTGGCTTCAATACGATGTTAATGCATATCACCCTACATATAATGTACCTATATATTAATAGCGTATCGCGATTTGTGTGATTTCCATATCTCCCGGTTTCCGGTGGATTTCCGATACCAACGTACGGATTGTTTCGTTAGTCCCAAACCGTGCTTAGCACGGGTATTTGCTAGTCATTAATTAATAATCATGATAATAATAATAATGATGATAACTATGAAATATACAATAAAGCTGTGGCGACGGCTGTGAAATGCCACTTTCTTTTTGTTCTTCAATTATCGGAAACGACGGTAAGGGAGTTCTACGGGGCGTCTTTTTTCATATTTTCCCGTTATCCTTGAGAAATGTGACGTCGGCGCTATCGCAGCGCCATCTATGAGGAAGTAGGCCACACTGAGTCCAGTTTCTGAGTGGCTGAACTAGTAAGGACCTCTGTCACACTCTGAATGGAAAGGTAAATTATTCTAGTATTGATGATAATACTAAACCTCTCATATGTCTCGAGCGGCCCTCTCTAATATCAGCATAAATTGTCTTTGCCAACGGGAACACAACGGTAAATCAACGGGTAATATCAGGTACTCGGCGCAGTTACACTAATGGGTGGGTTCACTGGCCCACACACAGGTGGTACACTGCCTCATACACAGGTGGTCTTCCCAAAGGCGATATACGCAGGTTCCCCGACAGGTGGTCCACCGACTCACCCACATATGGACCACTGGCTCACATACAGGTCTTCCGCTGGCACACATACAGGTGGTCCACAAGTTCACACACAGCTAGTGCACTGGCTCTAACACAGGTGGTCCACCGGTCCACATACATGTCGACCACTGGCTCACAAACAGGTGGTCCGCTGCCCCACATACAGGTGGTCCATAAGTTCACACACAGATGGTGCACTGGCTCAGACACAGGTGGTCAACCGGTTCACACACAGGTGGTCCAATGGCTCACACACAGGTGGTCCACTGGTTATCATAAGGTGGTCCGTTTGCTCATACAGAGGTGGTCCACTTTTACACACAGGTGGTTCACTTGTTCACACAAATATGGTCGGCTGGCTCACACACAGGTTGTACACTGTCTCACCAAGAGTTGATCCCCCAAAGGTAGTTCACTGTCTCACCCACAGATGGCTAATTTGCTGCCACACAGGTGGTCCACTAGTTCACACACAGATGGTCAGCTTGCTCAGACACAGGTGGTCCACTGGTTCACATGCAGGTGGTTCACATACAGTTTGACAACTGGCCCCAAACAGGTTGTCCTCTGGCTCAAACATAGGTGGTCTTTCACATGGCTATCCCTGACAGGTGGTCGACAGGCTCACCCACAGGTGGTAAACTGGCTAACACACAGGCGACCCACTGGTTCACATGCAGGAAGTCCGTTGGCTCATGCACATGTGGTCCACTTTAACACACAGCTGGTTCACACACAAACGGACGACTGGCTAACACACAGGTGGTCTATTGGTTAACACACAGGCGGCCCACTGGTTCACATGCAGGTTGTCCACTGGCTCACACACAGGTGGTCTTCCCCATGGCGATCCCCGATAGGTGGTCTACAGGTTCACACACAAATGGTCGACTGGCTCACACACAGGTGGTCCGCTGGTTCACACACAAATGGTCCACTGGTTATCATAAAGGTGGTCCATTGGTTCACATGCAGGTAGTCCGTATGCTCAGTCACAGGTGGTACACTTTTACACACCTTGCGGTCCACTGGTTCACACACAAATAGTCGACTGGCTCACACACAGGTGGTCCACTGGTTCACACACAGATAGTCGGCTGGCTCACAAACAGGTGGTCCACTGGTTCACACACAAATGGTCGACTGGCTCACACACAGGTGGTCTACAGGTTCACACAAAGATGGTCGGCTGGCTCACATGCAGCTGGTCCGCTGGCTTATACAAGATTAGTTCACTGGTTCACACAGTTGGTCCACTAGCTCGTCGCTATAACGACCATCAAATGATACATTTGCGCAGTGGACGACGGACATATTATTTGTGCTGTCTCTGTCTTTGTATCGTTTATTGCGCTGGTAAGTTATGAAACAGTTTGTTCACAAAGACTGCAGTATATAAAGAATCACGAAGAAGAGACTGGACCAGGTTTCCGGGTTCTACAATGATTCACAAGTACATAGGGAGACGGCGGAGGTAGGCCATGTCAACTTTGACCTGTATAGCTCACTTCTCAGACAATATACGGACTGGTATTACCGAGGAATGATAAAATCAAGCCGTATATGAGAAAACATCATACTTGAAACATCGTATTAAGTTAAAGTATCAGTTCTGTACGACTCTGTTTACACATTCTCTGTTTTTTTTTTTAATTAGAGGCGCTAGGCGCTAGATAGACTTCTGATTGTGGGATTTTCAACGAACTAATTTTTTATAAGCGGGCAGTTTAAGTTTTTTATCAGATTTTTTTACCAGTCATGTACCCATTTTTGTAAATATTATAATTATACCATATTATAGACGAGGTGTATAAAAAAAATTGGTTGTATATTGTATACATGTAGCGGTATATGGTATGTTTGAATCACTTCATATTTTACTCGTCGGCCATGACGTTATTCATGACGGTTCTTTGTTAACAAAAGCCTGTATACCAAAAACTGATGCTCTGTCAAATGTTAAATATAATATTCTTATATATTCACCCCTTATTTCGGACATTTTTATATATTCTCGTAATTATATTTTATATTCACGTTTCATTAATATTTGCCGATTTTCACTTTATACGTAACGTTCACTCACTATCCACTGACTATCACACAGGTGGTCTTTGGTTCACAGACAAGCCGTCCCAGTGGTCTGTTATTGTGTTTGAAAAAGATAACACAGAATGTTTTAAAACCTGAACGTTTATTCAAAGGAAGTGTTAAAAAACAACCTAGTTACACTATCATCTATATGAGCTCAATAAAAAAAAGGCGCATGCACAGATGGTCTCTGTCAGGGGTTACATACACACACCCTCGGCGTCGATGTCACACCCTGGTGCGTTACCGGCTCACACTAAGATGATCCTCTGGTTCACACATGTCGTATAGGTATCACCGGCATATAAATTTTCATGTTTACGAAATCATAATATAGCTCATATATAAACCGGGATTTTTATAATATATCCATGTGTGTTTCAAGCCAATAGTCTTGTGCTCTATTTATAAAGATCCTAAAAAAATAATATTATACCACGTGGACTTGAAGCAAACATGTAGTTCACGGCGCCACCTCCAGATGTCGCTATCGCCCTACACAAGATATATGAAAATCCGCTTCCTCTGTCGGCCGACGCCTGGCCCCCTTATAATATTATATGTCCAACAAATGATCACACCTGGTTCCCAAATAAAATAAACCACACACAGACACATCACAAGAGGTTGCGCAACTGGTTCAGCTTTTTTTTTTCAGGATAAGCAGGAATAAATTAAAACAACCAACATGTGCTGCTAGAATTTGTTCATTTACAAATAAAGTTCGTGACGTCACACTTGCACCGGCCAATCACTTCAAAAACCAGTCTCTGCCCTGTGCTAAATCCCCCCGTCACAAAATGCTGAATACTGGAAACTGCAACTTAAAACAGCTGAGGTAGTGTTTACACCCGTTGGTCTGCGGTTTCGCTTTTATGCATGGAGATGAAATAACACGGGGCCTGACAGAAACAACGTTCCGGCGTATCGCCTACATTGTTGTCGGAGCATAACCAAATATAAGTGTATGAAGACCGGCGCACGAATGTCACATATAAATATTACAAAACTTGACACCTGACCATGTTTTATTGTTTTTATGAACATTTGTCCTGCCCATTTATTGTAATCTTGACATATTACGGTGATGAGTCAAAACTTCATACAACACAAAACAAAGCAATTTATTCTTTTTTTTATTGTTCATTTATTTTTCTATTTCACGCGTCCGGCCTGTTATTATATGCAGGAGGATTCCCGGTCCCTGCATAGCCTTGCCTGCAGGTCATATGTTCAACCCCGCCTTTCTCTTTGATGATCGTCACGAGATGTTATGGTTACACTATGACGTCATAGTTGAAATATTTAAATATTGTCGCTATAACGACCATCGAATACAAATACAAATGTTTATTGTCACAATACGCCCTCTGGGGGCCAAGGACTACATTATGCAGGGTGTAGTAGAAAAATACTTCTACATGTAAACACATACATTATACCTAATGGAAAATCTCTTCCACATGCAAAATTAACATAAAGTGACAAATATTTGCACATGTAATACTAGGTGCAAACGAATTGTGCTCTAATTAAACCTATAAAAGATCTATTAAACATGTATCACTAATCCTTAGTGAATACATATATATATATATATATATATATATATATATATATATACATATATATGCACACACATGCAAGTGCATGCACACATATATACACGTATATATATATATACACATGCACATACAAATGATACATTTGCGCAGTGGACGACGGACATATTATTTGTGCTGTCTCTGTCTTTGTATCGTTTATTACGCTGGTATGTTATGAAACAGTTTGTTCACAAAGACTGCAATATATAAAGGATCACGAAGAAGAGACTGGACCAGGTTTCCGGGTTCTCCAATGATTCACAAGTACATTTGGAGACGGCGGAGGTAGGCCATGTCAACTTTGACCTGTATAGCTCACTTCTCAGACAATATACGGACTGGTATTACCGAGGAATGATAAAATCAAGCCGTATATGAGAAAACATCATACTTGAAACATCGTATTAAGTTAAAGTATCAGCTCTGTACGACTCTGTTTACACATTCTCTGTTTTTTTTTTAATTAGAGGCGCTAGGCGCTAGATAGACTTCTGATTGTGGGATTTTCAACGAACTAATTTTTTATAAGCGGGCAGTTTAAGTTTTTTATCAGGTTTTTTTACCAGTCATGTACCCATTTTTGTAAATATTATAATTATACCATATTATAGACGAGGTGTATAAAAAAAATTGGTTGTATATTGTATACATGTAGCGGTATATGGTATGTTTGAATCACTTCATATTTTACTCGTCGGCCATGACGTTATTCATGACGGTTCTTTGTTAACAAAAGCCTGTATACCAAAAACTGATGCTCTGTCAAATGTTAAATATAATATTCTTATATATTCACCCCTTATTTCGGACATTTTTATATATTCTCGTAATTATATTTTATATTCACGTTTCATTAATATTTGCCGATTTTCACTTTATACGCGACGTTCACTCATGTACTGCGCTGACCTCAAATGATGATATAAAGTATGCTATTTCTATAAACATTAATTTGATGTTATTTTTCAATATAGTAATGATATAAAGCCAACTTATTTCTGGGTATATTAAAGCACATTCTATAATACAACATACATGTATTATTATTAATAATAATGATAACAATAATACTAAATCATTAAACTGACAGTAATAATAACAAAAAGAATGGTGAAAATAAGAATATAGTAATATTAACACTGAAAATAACAACCTATATTATGATTGACAATGTCACGCAACTTCTCTGTGGCCTTTATAAAGAAATATAAATTATCCATAGGCCTACATAGAACTTAATAAAAGAAAACAACCCATAAAATTAACGGTTCACTTTAAATTTTTAAATAATCTATATATTAATAGCGTAAGGCGATTTTTGTAATTTTCCGTATCTCCTCTGATACCACCGTACGGATTGCCGTGATTTTCGACAAACATATGCTCCGGTTGTGTCCGAAGAGATTCTACCCAGTTTTATTTGCAATATTTGCGTATTACGTGCATAATTAATAATTTTAATATTTGCCTCCTTTCTTTGTGTCTCCGGGTCCCGTAAGACAATGGCCATAGAGTGTGTGCATGATGGCCGAACAGAGTTTTACTCGGGGGATCTCTCTAGGTTATTTGTACATTTCGCGGTCACCGGCCCGAAATAATCCCCTTCTCAAAAGGGAGATCTTTGAAGGAATTGTTTGGCAGGCCTTCCTGTCACCGGGATATCGCACGAAGAGGGCTTCTACCTGCGACCCCCCCCCCCCCCCCCCCCCCGTAAATGACCTGATATGCTTGAATGCACATGTACCGCGTCCAGGGCGCGATGATGAGCGAGTCGCATGCGACTAAAATCGTGTCCCATGGTCACACAAACCAGTGTTTATCGCATTTGGTTTGTCGCACCCGTCTTTTTATGTGCGATCAAAGGACGGCAACCATGAGGCAACACATGACACATACAAGCGTCAAACAGATGACGATAAGTAGTTTTGTCCTTTCGAATCAAGATTTATGCCTGTAAACCTAAATGATATTTCAGTAAAATATAACAAATAATTATGTATGTTTTATTAATTAAATTAATGTGGGATAGGACCCCCCCCCCCCACACACACACACATGCACACAAAAATAATTGTCCTGGCGCCCGTGCTTAACGCTTTATTTTGCTTCCACTTTAAATGTCACTTTTATTGCATCAAATTCATTGTTGCAATCTTTCAGTGATACATATATAGTAAGATGCATGTTGAGTGTTAAAGACATGATGCTTCCCTACAGTTATTCCCCTATGAACTTTAATACTCATATTTTGGTAATGGAAGTGTGGGCTTCCCCGATTTCACGTCATGAAGTGAATTCCCCTGTGCGTTTAACGGATGCGTTCATCGCAAAAGTCGAGCAGGACTCAAGGTCTGCGATAAACGCTTGCATGCGTTGATCGCAGCTGATAATCGTTGCCGGAGGTATGTGTCATGTGTAATTGAAAATATAGTGTCCAAAATTTTTACACGGATGCGATGAACGGATGCGATGATCGGATGCAAATAAACCTTGGAATATGTCACCAATTTTTTACACGGTCGATTTTGTCGCAAGAAAATTCGGAGGGCAACTTTAAATAGCGATGTTCAACATAATATATTTTTATATAAACATTATTTCATCTTTCATATCAACTTCTCCGAAAACATCTCCGTCCAATCTCTTGGCTTCAATACGATGTTAATGCATATCACCCTACATATAATGTACCTATATATTAATAGCGTATCGCGATTTGTGTGATTTCCATATCTCCCGGTTTCCGGTGGATTTCCGATACCAACGTACGGATTGTTTCGTTAGTCCCAAACCGTGCTTAGCACGGGTATTTGCTAGTCATTAATTAATAATCATGATAATAATAATAATGATGATAACTATGAAATATACAATAAAGCTGTGGCGACGGCTGTGAAATGCCACTTTCTTTTTGTTCTTCAATTATCGGAAACGACGGTAAGGGAGTTCTACGGGGCGTTTTTTTTCAATTTTCCCGTTATCCTTGAGAAATGTGACGTCGGCGCTATCGCAGCGCCATCTATGAGGAAGTAGGCCACACTGTGTCCAGTTTCTAAGTGGCTGAACTAGTAAGGACCTCTGTCACACTCTGAATGGAAAGGTAAATTATTCTAGTATTGATGATAATACTTAGCCTCTCATTCGATTCACCGTCCCTAATATTAGGGCAAAAAATGTTTCTTCAATAATGCGAGCGGGCAACTTTTTAAATTGTTTGTAATTTTTTTTAACTTATTTAAAGAAGCGTAAAATATCATTATTTTTCATACATTGTCATAGAAATGACAACCAATGGTTAAAGTATGAGTTTATTAACGATGTATAGGTAGAATAAGTCAAAAAGTTTGATATGACCTTCGTAATATGTGACATTTTAATCTCTTTTACGTGTAATATTAACATGTTAACCAGATTATATATAAAGATTTCTATTTGTAGGACGAAATTTTTAATTTAAATTCTATCAAACAAAAATGTGTACATATCGTTAGCTATGAAAAATGGCGCCCCGTTGAGGCCGCTGAAAAAAAAGTTCACAAAGACGGAAATATGAGGTAATAAACTATGTTTATTATGATTTAGTAAAATGTTAATAAGGTTTTATGTTTCCAGTATAGGTTCACTCCTAACCAGGCTTAAATATATAATTATCATAATAAACTTTTCTATGGAACCAAAGTCTTACGCGCTCTTTACACAGCGCTTTACCTATAGGCCTACTACCTATATCGTAAGCGCTGTTTGTTATGACCTCGTATACTGAATTGCTACACCAGAGGGGAGCACTGTATTTTTGTCCGATCAGATGAGACCCTGTGCTGGAAGACACAGCCAAGCGAGGAATACAATATTGTTCATTTCGTTTTGAGTGACAGCTCATCGCCCTGGTTACCGTCTAACAGGCCACAGGCTCAGAGAGAATGGCCCCAGACGTGGTTTGCTTAGGGCCTTGGGCGCATAGGATGCCCGGCCGGTGAGCTATAATTCAAACGAAACGTAACAACAAAGCTGTGTGCACACCTCGCTGGCTTGTTTCAGTTCTGCAGAAAACAGATATTTGGCTACGCTAACACAGTCATAATGTCATAATCGAATCGGTCGATGAAGCGAGAATGCAGAGGGAGCAATTAAAATTGACCATAAACTGTCATCAGACGGCGCTTGAAGCGCAGCTATGGGCGGAGCCAGGATGCCGATCGAGTGTTTGTTTATTGACATCTGGTTGGCTGCTTGTCACATCATATATACGCATGTTTTTTTTTTTCGGCGGACAACAAACCGCCATCTGGTGTCTAAATGCCTCGGAAGCGTACCAAAGTCTGTAATTCTAATTATTTATATTTTTCATTTCCAATATGTGAATATTATTCTCTTAATTGCAGGGTGATTACAATGACCATCCCAGCCCCAGCTCGCCTTGATAAAAAAAGTATATATCCTCCACCCCCCTATATTGACGCCCCTGACCTGTCGATCAGTGCGAGTTTGCATCCTGAGGTTTAACCTTTTTGGAAATCTCTCGTGTTGTTTGGAGAGTTTACTGCATTTGGAATAAAAAAGTAAAAAATAAAGAAAGTAGGTTTTTCATATCAGACTTTGCTTTTATTTAATGTAAGTCTAAATGGAAAACTAGAAATCTGCTATCTCGAGAATGCAAGCCTTCGCGATGTAGGGGTCCAAAAACGGTGTTTGAAATAATTTATCTGGCCCGTATTGCCAAGAATCATTCGTGGATAAGTGACTGTACATATGTGAATAATCCTTGATGACGTTCCTGAATGTGGATCATGTGCCGGATCCACACCAAATTCTAAAAGATGCTTCATTGCCTCATTACCGAAATGCCCTAAAATTCATGAGATTCCATTCCTGACTGCGAGAGTTATGTTGTGAACAAACATACACGAACACACACACACGTGAACGAGGATGAACGCATACCCTCCTGTCGGAGGCAACAGAAGACACGGAGAAGATATATAAGTGGATATAAATGACGTTATGAAATTTATAATAAATGTTTCATAGATTCCCTCTACGTCTATTTATAGGACACAAAAAGCAACAAAGATCGTTTGATTGAAATTCCTCATCAGTGCTGCATATATTCTGTGACAACTATTTTTGGTACAGTCACAGACAATTGATACCTGTATTTCCAATCATGTGTGACATGTCAAGAAGGCCGTTCTCTCAGATATCGATTTAAATTTACTACTTAATGTACTGTATAGACTATATGTGGTCCAGGGATATAGGGTCCCCAGACGTCACAACCGGTATTACTCGGGGGTTATTTCCACTCGTTTTGTGATCATGTATAGCAGTCTGTACACCTCAGAACGAGAGACAATAATAATGAAAATTAAGCAAAAGTGACGTACTAGTTATAATAACTAATACGAGGCACTCTCCATGGTTCGGATGTTGGCGCTCGGTAGTCTGTAAGGTTGGAAGAAACCGGAGGACCCGGAGAAAACCAACGACCTTGGACGGGCAACTTCAGCCACTCTCATAGCCACGCCGGGAATCGAACCCAGGTCGCCAGCAGAGATGGCCGAGCGTTTTACAACTCAGCAGTCCAGGCCCCTAATCTGATATTAGTTGGCACATGTATATAATTCTTAATAATATGTAATAAAATTTTTTTCTATCAGACTCGAGATGGACGTGGCCTGATTTATCGAGTCCTTACCTCCGAGTTCGAGTACAAGTCCGAGTCTTAGATTCTCTAGTACAAGTCCGTGTCCCTAAAAAAGTGTACTCGAGTTCTACATTACTGGTTTCAAAGAAATACCAGTATAAAATAGAAATACAATTCCAGTCAGTACACAAACGGTGTGTATGCAGCCTAATCCTGTGGATATACTCGTAGCAAAATAAATGACGTTCTGACTGGAACAGTCTTCATACGCTCCCGAGACAGCGGAAATCTTGCACTTCTAAAGAAGCTTCTGATTTTCCCGCTGCCTGCTTTGACCGTTTATGATGCACTTAAACACCAGGTGGTGCACATGGGCCTGTCTGCTGAAAAAAAAACTGCTGATGTGACCAGCAGCCAACCAAATGCAAGTCAACAAACACTAGACAGGTATCAGGCTCCGCCCAGAAACCACGTGTGGGGCAATTCTCTCTGAGCCTGTGGCCTGTTCAAACGTTCGCCGGGGCGATGAGCTAGCTGTCACTCAAACCGAAATGAACAACATTGGCTTCGTGTATTCCTCGCTTGGCTGGTAGACCGTTTTGTCTTCCAGTACAGGGTCTTATCTGATTGGACCAAAATACAGTGCTCCCCTCTGGTGTAGAGATTCAGGATACAAGGTCATAACAAACAGCGCTTACGATATGGGTAGTTGGCCTATGGGTACAGCGCTATGTAAAGAGCGTAAGGTCTTCATAGCGACAAATTTTGAAAGAACTGATTATGAGGTCACTTAAACCCTTTTAAGCATACATAGGAAACGCAGCGTTCTCTTTTGACGAACATCTAGTGTAAAATGACTTCTAAACATGCTCCACAAAGCAAGGCATCCGGCATTTTATATAATATAACAAGAATGGTACGAGAAACGTAGGGGTGCGATTTTTTTGTGTGTGCAATTTTACATGATAAATAAAAATAAAGCCCTATTATGGAGGGTGTAGCCACTGCCAGATATGTCTGTAAATCAGGTTACAAAGGACAAAAAGCTGATTGCCGCGAAATCTCTTAACATTTTCATAAAATACATAACTATATGTTCACCAGAAGATTATTATGCATTCCCTTGGATTCATCGGTCCGTTTGTCCCTTAGCAAACATTCGAGAAAGTTCTGAACGGATTTTGATGAAACTTTATGAAGTAATATGGCTCACTTAAACATGATTTTTATTTAAGGGGATTATATACCATTGTGACAAAGGTCGACGGGGGACTGCTCCATTCATAGGTATTCGGGCCAACACATGCCAGCTTGGATGGGGGAGGGGGTCCTGGCTGGGTTATCTAGTTTATTATTTCGTAATCTACTTTAATTTCGTACCATACGCAGCCTTGTTGTTCAGAGGCATAATTTTGCCCAGAGAATAAAAAGAAATAATGTGATCATATTTTTTTATTAAAAAAGTTATTAAAATTATTTTCAGCGAAAATGTTTGGCACTTGTCTTAAAAATCTACAATGCCGCCTCCAAACGGTTTCGATATAAATGCTACGTGTAGGCCTAATTGCACCACGGATCACTCAGTCACATAAACAATAAATGTAAACCCATACCTACGTCACCCGCATCAAACACATTGGGCATGCTTACAGATTTAAACCTCAAGGCTTTAACACATTTACATTATTAGATTAAAATATTTTTGAATATCCGAACAAAACAAAACACTGTTTACTTACACTTTGTGCGGATAAACATCTAAACAAAAAGTAATAATATTAAATATATACTAATTTTACAAAATATATACTAAAATAGGACATAAATGCATATAGACTATAACATACAGAATACACGCACGTATGTATACATGTACGTGTGAGTGTGCGTAAGCCGATTGCACCCACACACACGCACAAGTACATTCATTAATAAATATATATGTATGCTTTGAAATGGTTCCGCTTGACCCGCTGTATTTGCATACTTAGACGAAAACAAGTGAATAATACTCAAGAACCTTTATCCTTAGTCTTTCCAGTTATCGCATTTGAACAATTAAAAGGCACGTTGGGACTCGCACCTATTTTCTGACTTCTTTACTCAGTTACCAGAATCCGAGTCTAATATAAACCATTTACATTTAACACGTTTATATAAAATACCAATATAACGCTCATACTTAAAGACTTTTCATGAGAGTACTAGTATTTTATTCTCTACATTTAGCCCGTATCCGCCTTGATTTCCATCTAAAACGGATTACACTTGTACGGTTTACTTCAGTCTTGAAGTAGTACGCTTTGTGTTCTAAATGAAGTTCGCTTTACAAAAAAATCCATAAAACATGGCTTTGCTGTCCACACTCGATTGCAAAACCGAATTACTGTGCTGGAAAGAGTTATATTTCGGGAAGGGGTGGGGGGGGGGGGGGGTTGGGTAAAATATGACAGCTAAACTGTCCTCACGCAGACTACTAGTAACGGATTTGCTTGCTCACACTAGAACCCGGTTTCCTGTAGGCCTACACTGTATAGGAAATGGCATTTCAAGCGGACCACACTAAACCAAACTGATGGCCTAGTACGGACAAAGTAAACCGATTCACGATCCGGATTATATGCTAGCGCGAATACAGTCCTAATCACAGCTTCTTGCGTAGTATTGACATTAAACTACATATTTTGTATCACACTGTAGTACTCCTGCCGGTACTCTGTCTCCATGTACTTTCCTCGTACCCAGGCGGATCTTCAGAAGGCTTCAGATAAAGTTTACCATCATTACCGTGTATGTAAAACACAGAGTCATCTCCACACATTGCCTGTTCATAGGTAGGCAGCGGAAGTGACGCAGCAGTGTACAATGGTGGCGCCATTGCTACTTCCGGTGCATCTATATTGGAGTGATTATCATGGTCCCCCGGGTGTAACCAAGCATTCACCACAGGGTGTTCTGTCCTATGTGGGTTTCTGTCTGTATCAGAATTTGTGTTATATACCGAGGATTGTGCCCTCCTCTGACGGGCGTTTCTCTTTCGGTGGATGTTGAAGTGGAAGCCGACCGCCATGACGATGACTGCAGCGACAACCACCACTACCACGACACTGATGGTCGCTGCATTCGACGATGATGACTTTGGACGAGATACACTGGGAGGTAGAGAAGGTCCTGAAATAAAAGATAAATATTATGTGAAATGATTGAGACAGGAAAACAAATTAAGGTAATACAACTGGCAAAAATCCTTATATCTAAAATCAACTCAAAAGTTGTTTTAAACCCATATCAGACCCATGAAGTATACATTATTTTAAAATCTGGTTCAGTTTTCTTTCTGGTGGTAAACATACTGTAAAAACTTTCTTTCATTTGATATTTTACACTTTTTTATTTTAAAAAGAATGCTAGTTTAAGAACCAAGACAATATCTCACCCCCACCTCCCTGTATCATATCTCTATCTTCCTCAAAACTGAAGTTTTTAATTTTTATTCAATTAAAATTTTAAATATAATGTTCATTAAAAAAGACACATATAAATGGGAAACCAAAAGAGCAATTTTGAGATATTGTCATGTAGTTCACTTAAGACTTTTTAAATAGTTTACCTTTTAAAGATTTGATTTCTTAAATATTAATAAATTATGTTAAATGAAAAAAAATATGTATAACATCAAACGATAGAAAACTTTACCAGGTTAAAAATAATGCATATTATATGGAGTATATCATAATTTAAAAATAAAATTTGGATAGATTTTTTATATGTGGATTTTTGCCGAATATGCCTTAAGGCATTCTAGTTTTTTATCCCTACACTCTGACACAGTGGTTATTCGCTGCATTCGATCTGTAGACCTTGCGCTCAATCACTACTTTCTACTGGTCACGTGGAAGTATTTATTATTTTTATTATGTTACATTAATGGAAACTTTTGAATTTTACCTATCGCCCCATTCCCATATTTGAGGAAATTATATGCACTACTTTAAAAATTGGGTTCACAATAATCCTGTGTTTCGACTTATGTGACTTGCAGTATTCAAACCCGTCCAAATGAGTATTACTTCTCAAACCTACCATGGAACCTAGCAAATATCTATGTAAATTTAGATCAAGAACTGTAATCTACCAGTAAACCTACACTCCAAAGACCAAGACCATCAAATTGAAAAATATTGTAAACTGTGCACCAAACATGAAATATGGGAGGAATTCCAATATCTCTTCATATGTAGCAAATTAAAAGATGCCGGAAAAAAACTACTACCCAAAGATATCTAAACACCCCAAAATATTATGAAAAAAGGAGGGTCTCCTGAATAGTGATAGCAGATTGCTTGTTCATCTGAGTAAATTGTGTAAATTAATTCGCACCACAATTCAAAATACTGACCAATTTTAGCGAATTTATCATCACTCCTTGTTCATTTATTTACTACAAACATTTTAGAGCTGAACACTGTTGGCTATAAGTATTAGTGTTGATGTTTGAATCTTCTATAGACTGATAGAATCTGTAGCTACAATCTTTCAGAGTTATAATTCCATATACATGTTTACCCAGAGACAGGCACATATAGTGCCGATCTTTGTTTCACATATATAAATTACATTTCATCTTAATTTTCAACTTTTTTGTCCTCAAACACGGAACTCTTGTTTATAAGAATAAATTACCTACGCCTTTCGGCCCTTCAAACCTATTTACATCAAACAAAACCCATAGATACATCATATTATTCAATACTATCCCGTGAAGTCCAGGGGAGAATCCTCTCTTTATACATACAGGTATATATAATGTTACGGAACCTAAAATCCACAGACCACGTAGTCGTGACGAGTATAAATTTTGTTATGTAGATAAAAAAAATCGATTCTGTAACACTAGGCAGCATGAAATGTATTTATAAGATATATGGGAAGTGAGGCAAGGACCTTTTCACCAGGCACAAACGGCCTACACCCAGTGTGCTTGTCATACTTTGTTTTCATTTTACTTTGTGCAGATTTTAGATTAGACTTTGCAATCTCACAAGCCTTGTGTAGTTTAGTTCGAAAGTCTGAGACTTACTGCAACAAACTAATAGAATCAGGATCCCCATACAAGAGTTTCTCAAGTAGTTTTAATGGCCCGCGAACTGAGTATCCAATAAATGGTTCAAAGGGACTGAAACGCAAGGACTCTTGAAAGGATTCTCTGACAGCAAAACGCAATAGATGGATTCCTTCATCCCAGTCTTTCTGTGTGTCATAACAATAAGTCCTAATTATGTTTTTCAATGTTTGGTGAAAACCCTCGAGGGCGCCCTGACTTTCAGGATGGTATGGTGAAGAGCTGTGCTGTTTTATACCTAGCTCAGCATAACTTGCTGGAATAAGCCAGGCATAAAATTAGACCCTTGGTCAGACTGGACGGATTTTGATAATACAAAAGTTTTAAGAAACTTGGTCTTGACAACACTTTTGGCATTAATTTTGCGCAGTGGTATTGCTTCAGGAAACCTGGTAGATGCGCACATAATTGTCAGCAAATATTCATGTCCAGATTTTGTTTTGGGCAGTGGTCCAACACAGTCAACAATAATCCTACTAAAAGGTTCCTCGAAAGCATGAATAAGCCTAAGTGGGGCCTTAGAACGATTCTGATTGGGCTTGCCTACCATCTGGCATGTATGGCATGATTTGCAATATTGTACAACATCAGTCCTGAGGTTAGGCAAATAGAAGTGTGTACTAAGTTTTATTTATACCTTAATGGCCAGACAAAGGAGCCTCATGTGCCATGCTTAGAATTTCATTGCGATAGCTTTTGGGCATTACTATTTGATGTTTGATGGCCCACTCATCATCAGCGCATACATCAGGTGGTCGCCATTTACGCATAAGCACTCAATTTTTAACATAGAAACAAACTGGGTTCTGTGACAGTTCATCTTAAGAAACTGCCCTGGGAAACAATCATGGAATATCAGGGTCCTTATGCTGTTCCGCGATAAGTTTTGACCTTAAAAATGTTGCATCCTGTGAGGGCGAGTCGATAGACGAGTCACTAGTGACTCCCAGAGTGTTATTATCTGGACCACTATCCTCATGTGTGTTTTTCTTAGATCTAGTTACAGCACATGAAGGATACAAACAAGGAATTTCCTGACTTTCAAGATCAGTGTCCTGATCAAGTGACGGCTTTTCTGTCACTATTGGTACAGGCTGTACTTTGTCACCTGCAACATCATTGCCTAGCAGCAACTGAATTCCTTAAAGGGTAAAGTAGTTCTTATGCCCACAGTAATATTCCCAGAAATCAAATCTGACTTTAAATGTATACTGTGAAGCGGAACTGAAGTGTGCTTGTCTGAAAACACACCATTAACAAGTGAATGTGCACCATAAAATGGCAAAGTGTTTGCTAACATGAGAGTCTGGCCTGAACCAGTGTCCCTCAAAATTCTATTGGGGTAGAATCTGAAAAATCACTTGAAAGTGACACAAAACCATCATGTATGAATGGCTCAAACAACTCCATTTCATAGCCAGGAGAGGAATCTACTACCTCAGTTTCATCAAACAAAGAACTGACACTGATAGTGTCAGTCATAAACTCTTTTTCATAGTCATTAAAGGAATCTACATCCTTATTACAATCAAACTCCTCATGGGAGTCAACAGAGGAATTTTCCTCAGCAGAAACAAACTTCTGTTTGTCATAAGAGGACCTGGCCTCATTTGAAATACCCTCGCAAGAGTCATTAGAGGACTTAGCCTTATTTAAAGGATACTCCTCGCAGGAGTCTTGTAAGGACCTAGCCTTATTAAATTTCTCGCAGGAATCAACTGAGGTCTTTACCCCGCAAGCTACGGATTCTTCTTTGGATTCAGACGGCACGTTGGCCTCCATAGCATTAAACTCTTTTTTTAGAGTCAACAAAGGAGTTGTACCCCTTGTTTACATGAAAAGAGCCTGGCTCTTGTACTATGCTGCGCATAGATTTTGAAACAAACCCAGAAGGTTAACCCTTTGGTCTATTTGCAAATTGCCAGAAGTAAGATATTAGATAACTTCCTTTTTTGCAGTAATTACAGATTTTCTTTAAAAATGACTGACTTGGTTGGATTCAGACACAGTGGACGTGGACTGAGGTGTAGCAATGGACTTTGCTGAACTAATAGGACTACTAGTACTGGGTGACTGCGCTTTGAACTTCTTTTTACCATATTGATTTACATTCTTGTTTGTCAACGACTGATTTGATTTGCTAGTAAAGGACATTTTGTGTGTTAATGAATAATCATCAGCTAATTGAGCAGCAAATGTCAAGTATTTTAGGACTTTTCTCATCAAGAAAAGTTTTAACATCTGCGTTAATGCAGCGCTTGAATTCTTCAAGCAAAATCAACTGGCGCAAATTGTCATAATCTTTCATTACATTTTTAGAACTACACCGGCGATCAAACAACTGCTCTTTAGTCCTAGCAAATTCGACATAGGTCTGTTCTTTACGCTTTTCCCAATTTCTGGCGGTAAGCCTTCGGAACTAACACATAACCTTTTAGGGTTAACCGTTTAACCTGGTCATAGTCAGCTGCGGCTTCTACTGAAAGCTCTGTATAAATTTCCCTGCCCTTGCCAGTAAATACACATTGAAATAGCATAGTCCAATTTTCCTTAGGCAATTTTAAATTTTCAGCTACTTTCTCAAAGTGTAAGAAATATTTATCAACCTCTTTTTCTTGAAAAGGTGGGACCAGTTTAATGTGTTTAGTAACATCAAAACTGTGAGTTCTGGCAGCACTTAGACTATGTTCTAGTTTTAGTTTTTCTAACTCCAGTCATTTTAACTCAATTTCTTTTTCTTTTTCTAGTCTTTCTCTTTCTATTTCTTTTTGTTTTTCATTCTCCCTCTCTTTTCTCTGTTTTTCTTTTCTAATTCTAACTGTTTTAATCTTTCATGTTCTTTCCTCTCTTCTCTTTGTTTTTCTAATTCTAATTGTTTTAATGCTAGCTCATGTTGCATTTCTAACTTTTTTAATTCCCACTGCATAGCAAGGCTGTCATTTTTTTTATGTTTCCACTTCATTCTCTTCAAATAAACCTTCGCTAACTAGATCTTGCATGGTTTAAGCAATGATAACAGGCTTTCTCAAAGCTTTTTTCATACCTAGCCCTAAGTGTTGTCCAAAACGCAACAACTGATCTTTTGTCAACTGTCGAAGTTGATCAGGGTCGGGATCTTAAACAAATGTCTCAGGTTTGAAATCTGCCATGTTAAGATGTTAATACAATTACAAAAAAAAAAAAAACCACTGAGATAAATCCTGTAAACAATGTAATGTAAACAATATGTAATCTTGTCAACAATGTATTGTAAACAATGTGTCTAGGGCAAGGCCTAATAATTTTTCAAAACTATTAAGCATCCCGGACGAGCCCCCGATTTATGTTACGGAACCTAATATCAACACATCACGTAGTCGTGACGAGCATAAATTTTGATATGGAGATAAAAAAATAGATTCTGTAACATAAGACGGCGTGAACGGTCTAGGGGAATAAATAAAAAAAATGAGGTTTTTTGTTAACAAATAATATAATTTATTCTTAAAACAACCATTACATTACAATACACTAAATCAATACAATTACACAGTAAAACAACAGTACAACAGTCAATCAATACAAGTATATAAATAAAGTGTACGGTACCTGGATACCACAACTGTCACAACGACAAACGGTCCTTTAAAGCATATAATCAAGATGAACAATTCACATAAATCTTCCCAGAGAATAACTGTTCAGTTCACTCACAAAATCAACTAGTTGTAATCCAAAAGTGAAGTTCTGATAGCGATCCCAAAGGGAGACTGAAGACTAATTAAAATCCGTCACAAATTTCAAGAAAAGCTATAACTGCCGCAATTATAGGAAAAGGTCCACACACTGACTTACACTCTTCTGTGTCCGCTGGAATATTTCTCTCTTCCCTCCCGGCTCTAAAACACAGCCCCTTATTTATAACTTTTCACTTCAAGCCGAGAACTTTCCTTTCCCGAACAATCTAAAGAACCCAACAAATACACACATTACAGGAAACACTTCGAACAAAGAACGCTGTGTTTCTACATATCAGGGTTCACACGTGGGCCCAAGACTAACATGACCACTGTTTACACATCAGACCCCACGCGTGGGCCGGGCTATGCCGCCATAGCAACGGCCGATGCTAGCGCCGCACATACACACGTGAGACTGCTGCACACAATAAAAGAGACATCTGTAACAATAATTATTTTTAGTATCACATCTCTTAATAATTTGAAAAACTATTTTTTATATCCCTAACAGTGCAATGTAGGATACAGAATCCAATCGGTTAGCAATCACATCAGTGTACCTGCAGTATATTAGATCCAGAGAAACCTTTGTACATACGTGTAGACTTGTTTGCATGTATGGTGGCACATGTATAGAAATGTATATTATGTGCATGTATAGAAATACATTGTATCTGACTTACAGATATCTTAAAAAAGTTATTACAAAAGTGATTATAATGCTTGCCAATATACGGATAATAGGTGCTTACTGCTAATTTCTTCTTATGAAAAAGGGATATCCAATTTTTCCCATGCTTTTATTGCCTGTGTTCTCCATATACTTTAACTTTTCTATTATTTTTGTAATATGTTATTTTAGCACATCTTTTGTCTTACTTCATTATCTTAACTTTATTGTTTACCATGCAACTTTGCACCTAGTTAGATATCAGTGTAAATTCTTTGTGTATATATCATGTAACGCCACCTATTTGCTGATAACGATACTATGTTTGTATGATTGTATTTAACACCATTCCCCAAAAGGGGACGCTTTTGTAATAAAATTCGTCTTTTCTGTTCAAATGAATTCTTTGATTAAATGACGACAGATGACGGACTGGAAACAACATGTCTACCCGGATGGTGTGTTAGTGTGTGTGTGTGCTGGGGGGGGGGAATGAAGCATTACTCTTACTGTATTATATATAAAACCTGTGAAGTTTTAAAAAAAATGTGAAGTTTTAGGCAAAAAAAGATGGTTTCTCAGGCACATTTTTTCAGAAAACAGTGCGGGCGGGCGATTTTTTTATTTTTAACTTTCTTTGTATGTTTCGAAAAAAAAAAAATGTTATATGATTAGGGAAAAGCATGAAAATAACAGATTTATTTTCCTAAACAGGTATAAGCACTACATAACAAAGGAAATCTATCAAAATTGTATTATTTTATCTTCTTCTTCAAAAAAGGAAATTCAAAAAGAAATTTGATACAGGGTTAAAATTGATGCGTGCGGTGCCTTGGAACCATACCTTTTATTATTATTTTTTGGCCTTACCTATGAGTCCTGTGCACACACTTCTCTCCTCGTCTGAGCCGTCATTACAGTCAGGATCGCCGTCACAGACGAGATTCTCGTGAACGCACATCCCTGACCGGCACGTGAAGTTACCGGGGAGACAACCGCCTGCTTCTGGAGTCGTCTCGACTGTAGTGTTTTAGAAAATAAATTATCTTAGTACCTTTAATAATATTTAATATAAATTACTTAAATATAATACCCATGAGAGATCGTTGTGAAAGATAAAAGATATCTAAATTAAGTAACATGGCGCCCATTGGTTGAACCTTTCCAATATAAGGAGAAAATACAAAAAATGTAAATTTACTTTAGCTTTATAAAATCAGGCGAATTCTTAATATATGATAATAATATGGTTTCAAAACTGGTCCCTGTTGAAACCGTTTACTATTTAAGAAATCTTTCATTATATATGAATTTCTTTCTTTCTTCTTACGGAAATCTTGTCTATCTTCTCTATTTGAACGCATGCATGAAAAAATAACATAAATATATATGTTATGTTTTACTTACTATTGAAAAAACAAGGGCCCGGAATTATGCTGACGTCATCAATTGCTACGTCCTGGAACGGACCGCCAGGCCCATTGTGTATCACCGTTAGCGCCACCTGGCGGAAACACGCATATATCAAGATTCTCTTGTAGGCTTTGGTCAGTTCATAAAATAAAAAGAGACCTACTGGCAAATAGTTATAATCCACAATTGAAGTAGATGTTGTGGTTATGGGAGAAGAAAGGCAGTGAAACAATACACGGAAGACATGTCCTAGTTTTGTACTTTTACATAACATGACTTTAGTTATGATGTTCAGACTACTAATAGCCTCAAGATACGTTTACCGTGCGATACCACGCAAGAAGCCTTATTCTTACCTCGGCCCGGTTGTTATGAGTTACAGCAGCCTAGAATATTTGTACCAGCCCACTTGTGTTCAATGGGGTCAAACGTGCCGAGCCGAGGGACAAATCGTCAAGCTACTTCACAAATGCATGGCGACCACGTTGCAAGGTGACGTTGTCGGCAATTTGCTATACGTCATCTTTATAATTATTGAGGTGGTGACACTTAATCGTTGTCAGGCAACTCCTCCGTGGCCATACCTCGAAATGTCCGTGTTTTCTTTTTTTTTTTTTTTTTTAAAGGTGCTATCTAGTGTGTCCTAACGGGTGTCTTTTCCGTATGTCTAGGAATATCAGTTAATAACATAAATATCAGTCACTGTCATGTTTGTAGATATAACTCCAGCACCTCACCTGGTATGGACGATCTTCATAGAGCTCCACGCTGGTGGGGTACCATTTGTTACTGCTGGTCCCGCCGTGTCGCTGTGACACCGTGTGTGACACAGACGTCGTGTCGTACAGAACATCTACCCGCAGCACCGAGAGGCTCATGGGGTATGAGGAATACATGTGGTACCAGAACCGTAGGCACTGTGGTCTACCGGGAGTGGCCGGCACTGGAGGACTGACCAAGTAGGCTGAACCTCTGCCGGAGGTGCCGCTCACGTACATGTAATAACCAGCTGGCGGAAGAAACATAATACTGTGGTTACCTTTTTGTCCGCGAAGGTTTCCAATTTGCGATATTTCATCATATATGATACCTGCATGTAAGGCCAAAAAAAATATAAAAGGTATTGTTCTCGGGAACCGCCTGCGTCAACTTTTAAACCCGCATAAAAAAATTTATTTTAGTATTTATCTTTCAATAAGATAAAAGAATACAATTTTGATAGATTTTTCCTTTGTAATGTAGTGATTTTACCTGTTTAGCAAATAAAAATCTGCTATTTTCATGCTTTTCCCTGATCATATGACGTTTTTATCGAAACATACCAAAAAAAAAGGTACCACCCGCCAGCACTGGTTTCTTAAAAAGTGCCTGAGAACCATACTTTTTTTTACCTAATACACACTTCTTTTCAATATTTCTGCATGCAAAAGTTTAGTATAATTAAAATGAGCATTCCAATCATACTAATTTACATACGCCAGGGTGGTGATTCCCCCCCCCCCCCCCCAGCCTTTCCTTTAACCTATGAGCGGCGATCCTGAAAACATTTTTTTTTCTGTGGCCAGAGAGAAGAAGTATGAATCTTACTTCCGGTTGTTTTGTCGCTTGATGGTCCAGTTCTAACATTAGCAGTTCTTCCAAACGCTCTGGTCCAGTTCAGACTGCCGGACATATAGCGGTTGTTGGTCCATCCACAGGTACTAAGCTCAAAGCTACAGGACACGTCACCGCCTTAAAAATAAACGTCACCGGAAACATTAGTAGCCAGAAAACAAACATGGAAGGAAAACAAACGTCCTGTTTAAGGTTAAATAACATGATAAATGACCACATCTAATAATAAAACGATATATCATAATACACCCAAGGATATAAATGTAACAGGAAAATCACCGCTTCCGTGTACGGCCATGGTTACATTGCAGCAGGCGTTTCTTCTTCCTAGGTTTTAAATACAGTCGAAACCGCTTATTGTCATATTCATACAGGACTAGAGTATGACAGTAACCGGGGTAGGGTATTGCGCAGGCAAGATATCTTAGATTGAGATTATGAATCGACAATAAAGGAGATTGTGAATATGTAGTTCCTATAGGACATATGAAATTATATTTTTGCTCGTCTGACGATGTATGACAACTAATTGCTTATCCATGCCACAGTCAAAGGACCATGCACATAATCTTATGTAATTCCAGAAAGTCTATTATTGTTTTAATTATATCATTTTACGGCATTGTATCATACAATGTTTTTCTTCTTTTAATTATACAGAACTTGAACTAAGAGTTGGTTTCATATATCGGAAAGCAATAAACAGAAATGACCGTCAATTTGATCAAGATTATTGCAGAAAGGAAGTTTACAAAAGGACAAATAGTACCTTTTATATATCATATGAGATTTTAAATGAATTGGCACTTTGACTTGAGGTTATAGCTGTGAATACACGATTGAGTAGCCAGTACGCTGGTCGTATTCAAAGGGCCGAAATGGCGCTATTTTGAAGTGTGAAAAAATCTATACGTATGGCTGCATTAATATGGCTCGGTACCTGTGTCGCAGGGCCTATTGCTCAGAAATACGTCGTCAAGCCCAACAAAACTTTCATACAACCTTCCACGGACCGCACGGAATTCAAACGTTACCTGCAAGATTAACATGTGTAGATGGAACAGAGGTTTACAGAAATGTACATAGTTTATCTTGGTAAAAAATACTCTCACAAGCATATTTTAGTTTTTGTTTTTCACTCCTTGCATCTCACACCTTTGATGATTGTGAGCCAAAAGATTATAGTCTCGATTATGTGTAGTATAAAATGTGCAATTAATAGTTCACCTTTTAAAGGTACCTATCAAGAGATTATCAAGCAGCAAATTGCAAATTGACTTACTTGGTTGTGTCCAGATTTATACGGAACCTCAATTTGACCTGGGAGCCATTGGTTACCATGGTTACCATTTCTCCGCCAGACGACAGTGTTACTTCCGGGCGTCTGAGAGGAGATGAACAACCAGAGGGAGCCCACGTCGCTACCGTAAAGATGATACCAAAAGGAGAAACATGACCGGTTGTAGATGTCCAGTGCTTGCAGGGTGATCACTGCATAAGAACCTGGACGATCATCGCTGAATACAGTACGCATGTACCAGCCTCCTGTAGGAAGAGAATAAGGTAAGGAAATAATAAAGAATCCAGCTCTCTGGTAGGATAGACCAAATCCACATGATTATTATAATTGACGGTCGCACAAAACCGTTGTGACGCTTTAGAAATCCCCGATTTTGGTCTTGAAGCGTTTATAACAATGGCAATTAAGTGTTTTCTGGTCGGGCGGGGGGGGGGGGGGGGGACATTCTTCATATTTTTCCATAAATCCTGACGATTTTGATACTATTTAGCAAATTTCACGAAGGGTCTATCGCAGCGCCATATAACAAAAACTTTCTCAGAAAGCGGATGATCCCAGAAAATGGAAAATCCGTTCCGCACAATCTAGGTCAAAGTCGAAGCGAAGCAAAATCGGGTGATAGCTAGTACTTGATTATCCTGCAACCTGGCTGTGCATCCTACTTTACTGTTGGTTCAGACGAGTTCATTTACGTAAAATTTCATGTTTCTTCTCAAACCCAAATTTTTTTGGTTATTGTATTTTGTGATTTCAGAATGAGTAAAAGAAACTAAATAATCAAATTATCGGAAAATCACGGATCTTATGTATATAAGACTGGGTGTTTCAATCAGCATACCGTATTAGATGTATTACTCGGTGATGATTTCTTAGTACATCTACATGCACATATTTGATGAATCGCCTCATATTCTTTTCTCATGCAAATTAAATTCAGAAATTCGCATTTACAATGTTGTGATTATATAAGTTACTGTAGAAAGTCGGTTGCCTCTGAATCTATAATATACAATCTTTTCCCGTTAAAGTTCGTGGGACTCATGGAGTCACGCTTTGCCATGTGGCTGTCTACATTTATCAGGAAGTTTTTCTTCTTTTTTTTTATTTACTGCACGGGTGAGGTCAAGGAGATTCCAGTAATCGGGCGCTTTATTACTTATCTCTCTTCCTCCCCCCCCCCCCCCGCCCCATTTAAACAGTTATATTAATATTTTACTACTTACTATTGGGTTTGCCAACGGTGTGGTCTGTTTTGGGACCAGACTTTTCGCTAGGGCTCTGTGTTCTGACTCTCCTCCAGTCGAAGTAACTTGTCTTGTAGTTGCACGTACCGTACTCAAAGTCACAGCTCCGGTACACGTGGAACTTGCTGACTACACCTTCAAACACAGATATTACGGACTGCATTAATTAATGCCAGGTACCCTTCGAATATGATTGTTAGCAATGTTTACGGTGATACCGATTTTGCTCCTCAACACCATCTATAGTATTCAAACGTAGAACGATTTAGATCTTTTAAATATCTTTTGTTTTGATTATACTGTAGCTTAAATAATAAACTGAGCTCACTGTAATGAAATATTTTTATCTACCTTGTCAATTTATTCTACTTTATGATGATATACAAAGGAAATATCCGGTTTGAAGATATTCCTCATACGCTGTGTTTCCCTAACTGAGCACTAGATAGCGCTGAGATTTCATAAGCGGTATTACTGTAATTAATAATTAAATAAATGATTTGTTTGGGTAAGATATCTCCGGAATTTTTTAAATGCTAACCCAATACTTTTTGCTTTTGCAGATATAAAGTATATATAGAACCTTTGATAATATATTAAGTGAAACATTCAAAGGGTTATTGGTTGAGAAAACATGGATCAAATTAATTTTGGACCAGATTCACTTGTTTTTTTACTTTAGACTACCCATTAGTCAGCCAGATGGCCATTTTTTTTCTAATTATTCTTCTTCTTCACCGAGCCGTGCTTTTAACCATGGATATAATATCAAATAACAGGTGGCGCTGTCGTCTGCTCCTATCTCATTCTCTACACAGAGGTGTTATCTGGGTAAAATTAAGGATAGCCTGAATGATATATTACATGGATATTACGATTGTTTCCAGTTATCCGTCAGTCAGGTTTGAATATTTTATCAAAGGCTTGAGGTGATATTATGATATGATATTATGCCCGATAATAAACGATTACTTATCAAGTTTCGGTAAAACTGAAACCATAATAACCATGTATGATGTATCAGTTGTCTGATAAACAATATTATTTTTTTAAGGATTATTTTAACTTATATCCATGTAAGCTGTTTACCATCAACTAGTGTTGATGGTAAAATCATATTTCTTTCACTACTTTTAAGCTGTATTTCCTCTTTCGATGTCAGGACAGACAGTGAAGTGAATATTGACATGTAATAACAGTGTTATCTCAACACGTCACTTGTCAATAATTTTAATTATGGATTAAGGTCATTTGATATGCCATAAGCAACTATGACTCAAGTGTCAAGGTCATATATTTACATACTAGTTGTTAATTTCAGGATGGCCATAGTACTGTTTTGTTATGTCTGATATTAGTCTATATAGTGATGGCTAACAGATAATACCTAGAATGTGTTCTTGTTAATTTAATTAATGACTCATGATGGTAATTCTGGTATCGTAATCTTGTTTTGTAGTTCGCTGGACCATGCACACTACCACAAAGCGGACATAGCCGACCACCCTTTCTTTTTGTTATTTATACACTTTAAGGTTGTTAATCACATGTATTTTATTGTACACTTGTCAACATATGATTTGTCATCAGACTGAACGTACCATGTGGTTTGCCCACAGTCTGAGTTTACTACATAAGTATGAATAAACTGTTTTACTGCAAAGCACGCCCTGTTTATGACCCAAGACCCCTCGGTCAGGGTTTACAATACTATGTGAGGGATCGAGAGTAAAATCTCATTTTCTTCCATTAAGTGTCGAAACTTTAGGCCCCAGTTGAGTCGAAACATCTGTATTAATGATAATATGTAGGGTACGTTATTTCATGTCTTTAAGCAACTTAATAAAATTGTACCAAAATGAACTTGCACAGATCTGTCCAACGATCTAAGGGATAAACTATCATAATAGTGTACCTAAGCGCTTGGTAACAATGTCAACCATGGTCAAACGATACATAGTACTGAAGCAACATTTAAACCCACAGGGGCCATTCAAAACATAATTTGACTCTGCGTGGAGGGTTGCTCTTACCTGTGCATCTGGAGTGAGCGTACTCCTCGTCCGAGCGATCCGCGCAGTCATCATTGCCGTTACACACGAAGGGCACGTAGAGGACACACAGACGGTTAAAACACCGGAAGTAGTTGGACGGGCACTGGTTGTCTCCTAAAATAATAATAATAAAAAAAAAACATTAACGGAGCTAATCCGATATCTGGCGCCTATTAAATAAAGTTGGCCCTACAGAACCTTTTTTTTTTTTAAAAAAAAGGCCAGAAAACGCAGCCGCTGACCCCACCGCACACAGGATGTTCGTTTTGTTTATATCCATGTGTTTATATTAAGTTCATGGAGCCCGCCAAAAAATCGAAACACATCCAACAAGGATATCTGTCGGCAAGTTAGGAGGACCAGATTTTTTCAGAGGGCGTTTTAACTAGACACCGTTCAACTTCCGCATATATTCAGCCAACCGCCATAGGTAACACTTTTTTTCGTTTGTCAACATTGCTGTGTTTACTGACAGCTTGTAGACAAACAAGCCAATACATCCATCACAGATAAGAGGTTACAAAGAGTTCATTGATATGTACACAGGGAAGCCGCGAAATCACCTATTAAATTGTATAGAAATCTTAGGTGAAAAGCTGGTTTTGATTTGTAAATCGATGTTACAGTTACAGAGGAAAACATTATTATCTAAATAAATAGAACAAAAGAAAACATGTGTCACCAAGGTTCATATCTTCCAGCTTTAATAAATTATCAGGATACACCTGGGCTATGGGTTGAATCAGATTTAAATAGGCTGCATGGTATTGCTTTTTGAAAATGTCCCGCTCTTCGCTACTCGTCATACAGTGAAGCTATACACCTTGTATTTGTAAAGGGGACTTAACCTTGCATCGAGTTGATAACACAGCGGTAGGGTGCGCTGCTGTGAAGAATTCAGTGAACATTCCTAAATGTTTCGTTGATCTGTTAAAGAGAGATCCAGAGCGATCCAGAGAGAGATCCGGAGATCCAGGAGAGAGAGAGAGAGAGAGAGAGAGATCCAGAGAGAGAGAGAGAGAGAGAGAGAGATCCAGAGAGACAGAAAGAGATCAAGGAAGAGATCGAGAGAGCGATCCAGAGAGAAATCCGGAGATCCAGAGACTCAGGAGAGAGAGAGAGAGAGAGAGAGAGAGAGAGAGAGGGGGGGGGGGGGGGGAGACCCACAGAGAGAGATCCAGAGAGAGAGAGGTCGAGGTCCAGAGAGAGACCCAGAGATGCAGTGAGATTCAGGGAGAAAGAGAGAGAGATTGATCTTTAATATCAATTAAATTATGATCTCTTGAGTGGAGAGTAGTTACTTACCTGGGTCAATACCTGGTTTATACCAATGAGTGGGAGAGTTCTGGATCCACCAGGGCTGCGGTGGTTTGTCCCACAACACTGGAGTGGCGTGGCGTCCGGGCTCCCATACATGAGCGAAAAACCCACGGCCCACCTTAGACCCGTCCGTAACAAACGTTATTGTCAGTTGGTTGGCTGTAGCTTGCCCTGTGCAGAATATAAGTTAAAATTACTTAAATACAAAATGAACACATTTAAATTATATATATACATTATATATAAATATATATATATATATATATAAAACATACACATTACATATATATAATTATATACATATATATAAATATATATTAAAACAGTCTTAACCTTGTGCTCACGTACCTGGTGGTGGTACCAAGCAAACGGTGTTAAGGAAAACAGTGATTAAGTGTTCTAGATCCAATGTAACGTGACCGTGGTGTATAAATAGTGTATGTCATGACTTACAGCAAAATTTCTCCCTCGACCACACATGAGAGAGCGGATTGCTGTCGTCTGGGGGTCGGTCCCAGTGCCCCCTCCCGCAGTAACTGTCCGCGTTCTCAAACCGTAAAAAATCGTGTGTGCAACCCGCGTCACCGTCTGCAGCCTCAAGGTCAAACCTCCGGAATAGGAAACACACGCGGCTTACGCCCTTGATTTGGTATTTGCAATGGAGATTGTTTTTGTAGTCAAAGGGATAGTTGGGACTCCGTAATACCAGATTGTCCAGGTTTCCATTTATGACAGAGTTGCAGTCGTCTGCAAGTAGAAAAGTATAATAATAATAATAATAATAATAATAAAAATAATAATAAAAATAATAACATAATAATAATAATAATAATAATAATAATAATAATAATAACAAAATAATAATAATAATAATAATAATAATAATAATAATAATAATAATAATAACAACAATAAGAAGAAGAAGAAGACGAAGAAGAAAAATGAGAAAAAAAACATATATACATATATATTAAGATAACAAAAACATAAAATCTATGTAAACCTTGCATAGTCAAAAGCCTGCCCCTGTGTATATATTATATACTTTAAAGGAACAGAAACATCAATTATTCTTATCTTACGTTCATCTTTACAAAAGTGACCCTCTGCGTATTGATTATTATTTGACCAAGCGGCTGTTCGTGACATCACGTTCTTTATAACCATTCTATAAGCAAGACATGAACCACGGTTAAACCAATCAAGTGACTCGTTAAGGTTAATTGGCCGTTTTCATTAAGGCTAAATCACTTGCAACAGCGTTCACAGAATGGTTGTCAAGGGGACCCTGACAGAGCAAGGTCTCTCGCGTCGGAGCGGGATCCTTGGTTATACGAAGATGCACTCACAGTTGTATTCGATGTAGAGTAGCAATATCTCTCCAGATACCAAGATAGGCCTACAACTGTAGAATCTCTGTTGCCGTTTAATGCAGTAATATCTCTTCCAATGCAGCCGAGGAAATATGATTTAAATGCTTGATATATATATATCGCATTATATTTACTTATATCTATATTTTATTCAGGGAAGCCTATTCAACATAGTGACATGTATCCATCGGTTATGCCCACCGGCTTTCAGCAATATTTCTGAAATGCACATTTTTTATGTCCAGTATGTAACGCTGGCAGAATATTATGTGCAATCCGGCAATAGAGAATGCATGAAAGCTTTGAATCAAAATTATTAAATATATAATTTGCAACTTTCTGGAAGTTTCATTGCGAAGGGACAGTGCAGAATGGCGACTTTCAGCTGACTATGTATTTAATGATATATATGGTACCAAATACTGCCATCAGTGTTAGGGAATTTATGTCATTATAAAAAAATATGATATGGAGTTGTGACAGACGTGTATGACCCCCATGTAACCTTGTGGCAGCATCCATAGGCGCAACATTACCTCAAATATTGTTGAATCTAGACATTGTCAGAGAGCAATTTATTACTGAAAACAATTGCTCACAAATATTTAGGCTGTACAACTTAATTTATACAAACAAGGGACCCATGGGTCACGGCGCTCAGCTGATCGTGATTGGAATATAAATGTATCACCATTGTGATACTATATTAAGTCGACAAACCTTATGAATATCATTTACATGTTAGGCTATTATAAAGGAATATAATGTAATATGTGAGTAAATGATGAATGAAATTACCTGACTGATGGATTAATATGGAGTAAATATAGTGTTTTATTTTTTATTTATTTGGGAGCTGTTGAAAATAGCGATATATTTGAGCAAATATGAATGCAATGACAGTACACTAAGCAGTGGTAGAATGATGATAAGGCTATTTGTTGAAGGATCTATAGTGTATGGAAGTCCGCAAGATTTCAATTTGACAGATATAATGTTATGATAAACTATGCTGAAGAGGGGATTTATGAATTGTGACTGTATGACATGATATCTCTTAGGTCTTGACAAGGTACATTATATTGATGCCCACCACGTCTACATATTACACAATATTGACATAATTTCTGGCATGTACATAGGTGACAAACAGTTATACAATATATAAAAATATGAATATATCTGATTCATCTTGTTCTCGTTTACTGAGGCTGACATTGGGATGGGGTTCGGAGAAGGAAACAGTGTGGGCAGCAAGGATGCACTGTTAAAAGTTGCACGTAAAATAACGGTGCTTTGCACCGGCAGCAAAGTTGACAGTGCAATGCACCGTTATTTTACGTGCAAAGAAATAACGCAGTGCGTTAAATAACGTCGCATTGCACCGTAATTTTAGAGCGCTTTGGGACGTAAATAAACGGTGCTTAGCCACGGGAAATAACGGGCATCTGTTATTTTATGGGACAATATGCCGTTATTTTACAGTGCTAAGAGACGTGAATAAACAGTGATTTAAACTGGAATCAGGGCATTGCACCGTTATTTCACGGTGCTTTGATATGTAGAATAACAAAACATAGTTACTTTATAATAAATAACAGTGCTTTGCACTTGGAGCTATACACTGTTACAGGTTTCCATAATCTTTCTCAAAACGTTTCTGTCTTGTCATTCCGGACGAACCCTTTATTTGTATCTGTGTACTTCAGGTTTCTCATAACATGTTTTTTAGATTTTACCAGTAAAAATATTACGAACGAAGTCAGACCTCCTTATGATGATAGAGTTGTAACTTTCTGTTTGACAGTCAAGTGTCCCGAAAATCAAATCAGGATATCCACAGAGGGAAATGCATCTTGGCTAATTTGGGAAATGGCATTAAAAATGCATGCTCACACAATATCACACCACTTCTTTATTGTATGAAATATTCAACAGATCATCAACATGTACAACACGTGTAATTAATGTATATAGTTATTCAGATTATACTGATCTTCCAAAAGGCATCATTAGGAAGCAAACATATTTAAACATTTTGACCACACTGCATGGCAGTTAAATCGTTTCCAACTAAACATATAAAATTTGGCAATTAGTGCAATATTATTATGATTACTATTATGAATGCTGTGTGTTATCTCATTAAGGTTGCTGATCTTTTTAACAATGGGGCCCAAATCTATTTATAATGTATCTTTGAAAAATAGATAAAAGTGCATCAATAAATTTATATTGTTGTAAATTAATGGTATCTTTAAAGTAAAAGATGGTCAGAACACAAGTCAAACAATTGAAATGGATTTAACTTATATGTCACCAAATCTTTCTACAGTAAAGGCATCTACTTTGTGTGAAGCCTCTGATAATGAATTCCAAAATAAAGTTCCTTGGTAAATAAATGATTTTTGCATCAATTAAATTCGAACTGGAGGGAGTTGAAGAGAATGCCTACACTGTACCAAGGGTGCAAATGTAAACGTTTTTCCATAAAAAATAAGATAATTACCTGATTTAATTAAGGTACTTAAACACAAGAATATTAAAAGTGAAATAGTCGTTAACTGATATTTCCTATATTGTTGATATATTATAGAGGAAAATGCAGCATTAAAACATTAAATCTGACCAACCAGCTCTATTGACAGTGGGAGGGCAGTTAGAGGTGCATTCAATTACCCAAAAATCAAGAAACCTGAAGGTCTTTTTAGTCCCTTGGGATACTCCAGGGTAAATATCCAAAATGACGCATAGCAAGCCTCCAGTGGAAGTTGAAATAACTTGCATGGGTTGACAGTTTCTGGCCATCCACCATATGTTACAGTGATGTTACAGTCCCCATCTTGAACATTCACAGGTGTTGGAGATCTCATTCCCTGCATATAAAATAATAAACAGAAAAGAGAGATTGTAAATGTAAGAAACATGAGAGAAATATGCAAGAATATAATTCAGTGCAATTATCCCTTTATTTTTTATATTTTTTTTAGATTTTTTTTTAAAGTCTGACGCTCTATCAATTTACATTACAGAAAATAAACTTTTGTTCTTTCTTCACAAAATTTAAACAATAACTACAAAAATAGTTTTCTTATGGTCAATAGGAACCTTTAGAAGTGAAAATAATTATACATTATTATATCAAATATATCTTTACATTTACATTACAGACAATAACTGGCCAAGATTTTGTTCTATCTCCACAAAAAATTAACAATTTCAACATTTTTCTTTATATATATATTTACTTAAAAAAAGGTTAAAACTATCTTTAATACTTGCTGAATATATTAACATAAATATAATAGTTTTGAAAGAATTACCTCTCCTCCATCTGCAATCCCATATTATCCTTGCATTCTCCAAACAGTGAAGGCAGTATCCTGTATAAAGGAGCTTTGCTTCTGCAAATACAAATACACAGACAATGCATGCATATATATATATATATATATATATATATATATATATATATATATATAAATGTGATACGAATCAGTTTTAATATCATACTCAATGACTGAAAGTTAATAGATTAAGAATCATTTTTTTTTCATTTTATGTGACATATTATTAACATAAAATCTGTTGTATAGATAAATAAATATTGACAGAGTAAATTAAGCCTAGCATGTACATCACACTGAAAGGTCAAGACTATACTTGTTAATACTTATTCACTGCATAAGGATAACATTAATACTGTTTCCTGTTAAGTGCCCATCTTTCTAAAATCTATGAGAGAGTTAGAATATTTCATCGGAATAAAGAGACTTCTTTTGAATGTGCATACCTGATCGTATATGAAAGGTTATGGAAAAAATACATGATTTGATGATTTAATTATGAAATGTCCTTTTCCAGAATGATTTCTACAGACAATAGACCTGACAATGTATTTTTAAAGGCACAAATGAAAGTATGTGTAAATATGAAGTAATTAACAGTAAGGCTATGGGCCTGGATTTTATTTATTGTAACTGTAAATAATTATATTATTGATAATCGATAACCAAAATATCTGCAATGTTTTATAGGGAGTAAACATGTTCCAAACTGCATAAAATTAAAAAAATAGCTAATAATCAGCAGGTTTGACAAATGACACTGTAAGGTTAGAGATGGTCAGGTTAGCGTGGCTCAGCTCCATCAAGCTGCAAGCCAAAAAGTTTATTAGAATAAAAATGAATGGAGAGAATGAGAAACAGGCAGGCGAATTTAGGTCAGCATCACTGCTACTGTTCAATATGTAAGATACTTGTTTCACAGATTATTAAACTCATCAGCTTATTCAAATTGCCATGGACTTTACAAAAGAAAATATGATTAAATTCAAACTTACCTTGGTTTACCTTTTCTGCAATGTTCTCTGCTAGGAATTTACCCTGCAACTGCTTGCCAGTGTAGTTGTGCACCTTGCACATCTTGCATTTGTACTTTGTTCACAGCTCTAAGTTTGGTAAGGCGTGGAACATTTACGTCATCTTTCCTCTAATCATTGATGCATGTATGGCTCTCTGAACACCTGCACAAGTAGAACAAATTCTAGGAGTATATAAAAACAGAACTGATAAAAATGTAACCAACGAAAGACATTCTCAGCACCAGGCATATTTATAATATTTACAAAGTAAGTGCAGGTATATAAATTAATAAACAAAAGTGCTATATTGCATATAAAAATGGTAAATATTGGGTCAACAAATGTTTTTACTCAGTGTATAAACAGAAAGGTGCAAAACCAGCATCACATGTGTACGAGGATTTATAAATAGGAAGCAATATATATGCAGTACAGCCTTTATATTACAAAATGATGTAACATTTGTAATTTCATTTTCATATACTAGCTATTATAATATAACAAGGGCTACAGGCACAATGCAAACCTGCGTAATCTTTCTGGGTTCCCTGATGATAAACTTGACTATTATTTGAAAAGTTATTATTTTTTAAGGGGTGACAAGTACATGTATAAAGCAAGTACTACCAATTTTGAATCTTAGTACAAGTATAAATGCGCTCAGTCTGATGCATACTGATGGATGAGATGTGGTATACCCCATTACAAAGGCCTATATGTGAGTGAGGGGGTGTCAAAAACCCCATCCAACCCACATTATGAATGGAAATTGCAACCCTGTACAACAGAGTTGGGGGGGGGGGGTCTCTGGCAAATTTCCAGTTGTGCAAACCTGGACATTACAGATGGTTTCACTAGGCCTTGCTAGAACAATTTGTGGGGGGGGATCAATCAGCTATGTTTTCCAACAAAAGTTCAATACCAACTTTAGTACTGGTATCAGTGAACGACAGTGACAGAGGTGGTGTCTTCCCTGTAGCTCAAATGACTTACAGTCAGCTGAGCTAAAAAGGCAGTATATTATTATGTGATGTTTAAACTTACATAATTCCTATTCTTAAGAAATAGGAAAGTTGCCATGATGGTATCCAAATCTTCTTTGAATTTGCCACACTGATGGAAATGCTTGACCATTTTCTGAAAACATAAACAGTATTTGGCTGTGCCTTAGCAGCCTTAATTTTCAGGCTCTCTCTCCCTCTCTCTCTCTCTCAGAAAGACTGGCTAAAATGTTAGCACTTTGGCTAGCATGGTATGTTTTTTTTTCTTCTAAAACATGTTAAGAAATTTAGGAAATTGTCTCAAAGCTGTTAATTATTTGTTTGGTCTGTGTTTTACTCTCCGTTTAAGCATCTGTTAAAAATATTTAAAAAAAAATAAAGGGACTTTGATATCTTAATTTCTCTGGTTGACATGTGTAAGTGGGAAAACCTTATTCAAGGCCTCATTTAAAATCTAGTAAATAAATAATTCAAAACTGTTTTCAGTGGTGCCTTTACCAATATTTCACCTTTAAGGGATATATATATATATATATATATATATATATATATATGACATGTATATATTTATACCATTCATGCATGATTTGCACCCAGACATGGCCAGGTGTGTGTGTTTGTGGGTCGGGGGGGGGGGGGGTTGCTTCCTTTTTCCTAATTGGCAATTCCCTGAAACTAAAAAAGACCTAATCATTAATGATAAACATTGGCATCAATGCAGGGAATGGGGGTTATATATCCCCCCCCCCAATTTTTTAACAAGGGGGGTTTGGTCAATGTAATCATCCCCAACACTGATATTGAGCAAGTAACAATTACTTTTATATGTTGGACATGTAATTAATAATTAGAAAACTTGACTTTATTTCCATTTCTGAGTTAACTGAAATGTACGGTTATCTAATAATCTAAACATGGTTTAGAGTTGACATTTAATGGAAACATAAAACCTGCACTTAATTAATATATAATATCAAGATCACACAAATGTCACACATTATAAAATGTGTATATATATAATATATATACACATATATAGCCTACATAATATATATTTCCAACTCAATCACTCTTCTTCCCCTGCCAGTGACAGTCGCCCCCCCCCCCCCCCCCCACCCCCCACCCCCCAAACTGAGGGAACACATGAAGGAGACTGGCCCCGTACCACTATACCATTAACAACATACACTATTACACAGTATTAAAATAACAACTAAAACAGTAAACAGATTTATGCCTACATATTAAAGAAGAACATTTTACCAATGAAGATGCTGGGTAACTTCTGTGACTTTCAGCAGCCAGCGGCTAGCGGACGGACAAAAATGGCTTCTCTTCCCGCCGTGGAGTCAAAAGATCCAGGATGTTGACGTCATGAGTGGCCCCGCTGATCACATGACGCGCGGTTTATTTCATCTGTACCGTCTGCTTTACACACGTGTCACACCATTTTCACAGACGCTCATCATTTGACGTTGCATTTGCGCGTTATTCAACGCACAAGAGCGTCTACATTGCAAAGCGGCGTAAATTAACAGTCTTATGCGCCGTTATTTTACGGCAATTTTTAACAGTGTGGTAGGATGTAGAGAGAAAAGGAGATAGAGAGAGAAAGGGACGGAGCATTCAACAGTACTTAAACACCTGGAAGAATAATATTTAAAATATTATGAAATGTAGATAAAGTCTGAGAGAAAGAGGTAATCTAGGCCATGGTTGGTTGATATGATTGAAGAAATTGTTGCAAATAATATTTTAAGATCTGACCATGCGTTTCCATTGGATACCTTTTTGACAGGCTGTTGACAGTTCAACATTTTACACATTTGTCTAATGAGATCCATTTTTTTAATAAACTTTTTTTTTCTATTTTATGATATGTATACAGTTGCTATAAAGTCCCCACTCCACAGGGGGAAGGACTTGATGGGGGGGGGGGGGGGGGGGGGTGTTATGATGGGAGTTACAACGCCTCTGTCTCTCTGTATATATTTTCTTCAAATTATTAAATTTTATGCTATAGCAATAGCACTATTGTTCACAGTGCCAAGGAGCAAGGACTTAGTGGGGTGGCGGAAGGGGATGGTGGGAGTTACAATACCCTTGCATAGACGTACCGGATATGAAATTTAATTTATCAGTGCTTACAAGAAAAAAAGTTTATTCATAATTATTAAAAATTAAAAGCCAGAGAAACAAAGCAAATCATTTTAATTCCCATTCTTCTGAGCCAGGAAATTATGAACAATTTTTACATAAATTCTTTTTTTTTATAACATCATTTTTTTTCAGGTTTGAAAATGTAACTATATATATAACTAACATATATATATGTGAATATTTCAGTTGATTCACATTTCTTAATTGCATCAACATATATATCTACTAAATCAGGTTTATAGTACCTGTCAACAGAATGGGGTTGAGGGAGGAAGGGAGGCATAGGGGTGAGAGAGAGAGAAAGAGAGAGAGAAAGAGAGCTAGACTGCCAGAGAAAAAGGGAAAGGGAAAGAGAGAGAGAGGAGAAAGGCTCTCTGGTAATTACTGCCTGACCCAGCCTGACCCAGACACTCACAGAAGCAGCAGACAAGGAGTGAAGGTGTTATGTAACAGCCTAGAACACTGTTAACCAATGACTTGATGTAAACATTCAAGACATGGTGCTATAAATATGGGTCACTGTGCTCAGCTGAAGTTGACTTTGAAAATGCATTATGTTTGGGCCCATAAGTTTTTTTAATTATATAATACAGAGCTAATTTCTGGCATGTACATAGGAACTATATAGAGGATTGTTTATGGTAAATATGAGGAAAAACAGATGAGCGGTTTTGATATTAGGCAGTCCTGAAGTGTGAAAATAGGTTTTTAATAAAAAATTGAGGGTTTTCCTTAATTTCTCAAAGGAACGAAGTCGCAAAGACCCCGTTTTCGGCTTGATAGGAGATCTTGGGCACATCTAACATTATGCCAAATTTTGGATTCCTAGGTCTTACGGTTTCAAAACGTGCCACAAATATGGACGGATGGACAGACGGCTAGACGGACGGACGACGGACAATGGACCACAACTATAGCTCAGATGACTTATAGTCAGCTGAGCTAAAAATATAGGTAAATGCTGCAAAACAACAAATTTAGTTTGTTGAAACAAACCAAAGGAAGGTTCAACAGAATCCTTAGCTGATATGCTGTCCCTGAACATGGGAGTTGGTGAAATCATATGTTCTTTCTATCGTCAGAGTTAGTTTTTTTAAGGCGAAAGTAGAAGACACTGATATTGCTGAAGATCGTAGTGAGGGGGGCGGAGGAAGAGAACCCTGAGAGAACCACCGACTTTGGACAAGCCACTACAACCCATTCTCATGGCAGCACCTGGGACCGAACCCGGGTCGAAGGCGGAGAAGGCCTGGCTGTTTTACCGGTCAACTGCCCAGGTCCGAGATACAATGTAATTGGAGGGAAATAGGGCCCTCCCTGGCCTTTCTTTCAGATTATCACTAATTGAACTCGTTTATCCTTACTTTGAGGGGTTTCAGACCTTAAATAAACAAATAACTTTGAATTTTAATCTATTTTACTTCTATAACTTTTCCCGTCTATCTACTTATACATCCACCGTTTTCTCAAAACAACAATTCAACAGACTGCACGGTTTTCTGCGCGATATTTAAAAAAAACCGACAAATGTAGAGTTTTCAAATTTTGCATTAATGTAATCTTAAAGGATTTTTTTTTCTTTTTTTTTTCGAGATCTGTTTTGTTTAGCAGTTATATATCATTTAAAAATATGCGTTGTTTGTATCAAAAATTTTTCTACAATTGAAAATTCAATAGGAAAAAAGGCTATAAAGACATAGTCAAAAAACGCCTGGAGATAATAGTATTTGTATGTAGTTCCATGTGACACTTTTTTTATATACATACTGTTTCCAAAATCTGAGATTTATCGCGTATTAAAAAAAATATCAAATAAATTATTTAAAGTTTAAATTCTTCAAAGTAAATTCTGAGACAATGTTCATATATATTTTACCTAACAGAGGATATTCTAAGGATTCAAACCAATTCAAACTAAATTAAAGCAAGGTTGTTTGACGATCATTAGACCTTAGGAGCCTACCTTAGACTTTATGTCGTCCAAAGGCAATTAATCACCTGAAGAGCCACCTGTACCATGCGTAATAGACCAAAGGTAATCATGCAGATGGTTGACTTCTAGCCATGTTATGTAATATGTGCAGGGACTACTAGAGTCATAACGACCCGCCAAATTATCCGATTGCCTACTGAGCCGGGTTTTCACGGCTAAGGGACTACAGCCCGTACAGAGTATCAGACTAGGTCACATTTTTCAAAGCTATGCCAAGCTGCCACTGCAAAGTGTCTTATCTTTAGATTTCAAATGATTAATTCATCATCTATTTTATATAAATGAATGTATACCTATAAAGGAAACTTTGGTGCAGTTGTCTTAAATTTGAGATTTCAAATTATTTATGCATCATGATTACCAAATGGACGGGTCTCAGTTAGACGGGTCGGATTTTTTTATCCAATCTGGAAGGGTCCCAGTCCGAAGTCCTGAAGCATGAACGGCTTATTCAAACATTTATCAAAAGGTAATCTGTTATTTTTACTGCATTTGTGATCATTATGAAACGCAACTTAATTAGTTCCGTTATTCAAACAATTAGTTAATTATTAAGTGACCCCGCTTACAGGGAAAGCTCCCTTTTGAAGTGCAGTGACCGTGTCAGAGGTGCAGGTTTTTTATCATATATCCCTGCTATGGTATGGAGTTTCCAAACTTTCTACTCCTGTTTCTTTGAAATGTGCATAATTTTTACTGAAAATATGAGAGTACATGGATTAATGTGATATATCGGACTAATAAATACAAATTCACAGAAAACCTAGCTTGACCCAACATGTCGACCGCATATCGATTGTTAAATTAGACTCTGGTTGTTTATTTGACATTTTAATGCATGATGAATCGTTATTGTAACTCTGATGAATAACTAACGTTGGCGATAAAATTATTTCAGTTTTGCCGAAAGATGCGTCATTGGCAGGAACAAGATAACGCAGAAAATCTGAAACGTGTCAAATAGTAATTCATGTAAATGGGTATTATGGATTGCATTAAATTTGATACCTAGACCGTGTTAGATAAACAGATATCCAGTTTTATGATTTTTTTGTTGCTTTTTCATAAAGCTTCAAATTCCCGGGTACTTAATTGAATGATCACGTCACGTAACTATAACATAGCATCTCAATGGGACCGTCCAAATGGGAAACGTCCAACTGGAACCCGTACAAATGGGACTGACTAACTGAGACCCGTCCAACTGTCACGTAATCGTGCATATGCATCTATAATACTGTTTCACATTGCATGTGCTTTAGAAATATCTGTGGTCGGAAATACTTGTGGCCTCAGAGAGAGAGAAAGAGAGAGAGAGAGAGAGAGAGAGAGAGAGAGAGAGAGAGAGAGAGAGAGAGAGAGAGAGTGACAGGCTATGTGTCATATATAAACAATAACATAAAGCCTAGACAAGCGTCACGATAATATATAACCTAATGTAATAAACGTAGGACCGGGTACCAAGGCAGGTCAACAGCTATGAATTACATATATATAATATATGTATAATGTAATCATTAACACACCTTGAATCTGCACTGAAGTAACATCACCACCTGTTAGTACATGCTGAAAACTGCCGAGCACGAACACAACCACTAGTCCGAAGGGAAGTCTCTCTGACATGCTGGTCACGTTAAGTCATGTAGCCATTTCACCTGTTACCCCGTGTGTGGTCGGCCAGCGCCATGTTTTAAAGTGAGCACACGTTTATCATGACCCAGTTCCAGGTAGCTATGTTGACAAGATGACTAACGCACTCTGCCACTCGGGTCAATATTCATTGGTGGGTATATACATGTGGTAGTATAGTTTGATGAATCCATAAACGTGTAGTGTATACGTAACAGAGCTGTTCTATGAAATCTGTCAATCGGGTTAAAAAAGGAAGTAATGTTCTTTACAAATACATATACACTTAAAAGGCCACTCCCGCATATCGTGCCTACTGTCTGGTACGTGTACTACCTAAAATTCTACGAATAATTCACTTCAAAAAGGATACTTTGATACAGTTTGATAACATTTTTCTATTTAAATCAATCCATGTACAAAATAATCTTTTAGCAGAAATAATGGAACTACTGCTACTATAACTACCACTACTACTACTACTACTACTACTACTACTACTAATAATAATAATAATAATAAAATTAATAATAATAATAATAATAATAATAATAACAATAATAATAATAATAATAATAATAATAATAATAATAATAATAATACATGTAATTGTTTTAATAATATTGTAGTCATTGTTATTATTATTAATAGTATTATTATTATTAGTAGTAGTAGTATTATAAGTATTATTATCCTTGTACATATGTTACCTGCTACACGGGTTTAGGGTTATAAATTCACCTTCATATTTATACTTTATTTGTCAGATAAGATTTTTTTGGTGTCATTTATTTTTTCATTTTTTTTTCGCATTGCTAACCGCCCCCATGTTCAATAACGACCTATCTAATTCTTAACCCAAGTACATCTACAGAGCTCCACTTCGGCCTGAGATGACGTGACAGGGCGGTAACACTTGTTTCGTGTCATTTTACTTTATATTCTGGTGTTATGGAGACCCGATTCTCCCGCTATGGTATCAACCCCTTCGCTGGGTCATATAACCGAGGAGCCCCAGAAAGACGCACTCGTTTATGTGTGATACACGGCTTGCTGGCGCAGCCTTGACATTAAGGCCTCAGAGCCTCGCCCCAGGTATTGACCGAATGTGAAAAATCATAACGCACCTCGGTGGAAATTCCTGAGCTCTAACACTAGAAATTAAAGCCCTTTATGTTCACCCTACACGCAGTATCCGTCTCTATACACTCACTGGGCGGCTTACCACACATGGTATGTTCACCCGCGTTTATTTGATTTGATCTTTTAATTATGAAATTAGCTAACAGATGGCAGCAAGTGATCGTCTCTTGTTTAACGCCGATATTTGAAACAAACAAACTTGATTTTCCCGCTATAGTTCACCAACTTTCTGATAGATTTATTTTTTTTTATTTTCAGACTTTTATGGTTGTATCAAGTGTTGTCATCAAAATCATTTATCGTTTTATCTCAGCAATCATATATTTTTCCATAGACTACCAAGTTACTGACAGTTTCTGCTTTAATCAGACGTATTTACATGAATATCTGTCATGCTGTAAAATTTGAACAATAATGTCGTAGAGGTTGTTTACCATATGACTAAAATTGTAATGTAAATGTAATGTTAAGGTAAGCATATAATGTCATGGGTCATACTTGTTTGCTACCTTAATAGATATTTGAAATATCAGTCCCAGTAGTGTCACGTCAATCATGTATTTTGCCCTGAACTATCAATTAAGTAAGGTGCTTTAAACTGATGAATATTCAGATATTAGCTAGTCAGCCGAATGTCATGACCCATGGGTCACTTGTTTTCATATCTCGCTGTCTTATATATTTTACAAAGCAGTTACAGACTATTTAAATATGAGTAATTTTTTAAAGAATAATTCAAAATTTAAAATTAATGAAGGAGGTTACGTGATAAAGGTGTTTTGTGTATGCTTAGATGACGTTATTGTTAAGTGTGTTATATTTTATCTAGCTACAAAAAAACTTAATTTATATATAGCAGAACTATATAGGATATTTGAAGATTCCAAACTTTTAAATGTTGATGCTAAAATTTTATATTCTAAATTTTGAAGCAACATCAGTTCAAAACCAGGGAGTTTGACAATAGTGAACTCTTTGATACCGTATACATGGCTGGAGGCGTGGACTGAATATATAACTGCAAGGATAAGGAAAAATCTCGTGCAGTTCCTGTTTAGCGTAATATATTTTGACAACTTTTTGGGTCAAATGTTCACTTTTTTTTCTAGTCAGCTGGTGATAACAACTCGAGACACAATTACCCAATATCAACGGGGAATTTTAGACCAGAATAAAAAAAAAAAAACTAACAATGAACTATATTACTGTATCCGGCAAAATTTCGCAGATACTGTATTCTCAGCCGTGTCACTGTGCAAATAGAAAATGTTTGTTCTATGAGTTGTAACAGGATAACCGATCGTAACATATGTTCAAAATGGCTTCTGTAGGATCAATTTTCCACAAAACGTTGCACACATTTGCACCTAAGTGGCCTCTTGCTGCTCTCTTACTTAGGTGGCGCCACCGACATTTTCGGTAGATTAACCTTAATTTGTAGCTTTATCTTCTCCTGACAATATTCATTATTTATGGGTATTTCCGAGCTTTAATTAACGATGGCGGGGCAGATTTGTGCAAATGTATAGTTCTGACGAGCAAGCCTGTATAAAGTGATATACAGGCCTTATAATAAACAACCGAGTTGTAACACCCTCAGCTCTCTCCGCTGGCGACCAAGGTTGATTCCCGGCGTGGCTATGATAGTGGGTTGTAGTGGCCCGTCCAAGATAGATTGTTTACTTCGGGCCCAAGGTTTCATCCACCTCTAGGGACTACCGAACGCCACTTTTTCAGACATGGATGCTTCGCTTTATTCATTATGATTATTTGTACGATCCATGAAAAATAAATAAAAAGTTTTTTTTATACACGTGGTGCCACCTTCAATTATTATGATGTAAGCAGATTATAATGCATATAAAACAGTTCAGGCAGAAAAATAAAACATGTAATATAACACGTATTTTAATGATTTTGAGGATGTCCCTATATATGGATATGTGGGTAATTCATTTGGAAATGCTTTTACCTGCTTTTAAGAATTTCATCGATTTTGCATTTATTTATATTCAATCACATTTTTATTTATTTGAATCATTTTGCATTTGTTCTTAAATTCAGGAATAAAAAAAATTTGACGGAACCGTTATTAATTATTACGGTAATACCCGTACGTGTCTGCCAGTGAATCTCTGCATACATGAAGGATAAATTTATTTTTTATCCTCATACACTTGGGTTAAAAAAGAGAACGATTATTTTTATTAACGGTAGTACCGCTTTTGCAGCTCAGAGACATCTAGTATTCAATCTACGAACAATCAAACACATTTTAGATACTTTTAACACCTCCCAGGCTTGTTTTGATTAGTAATTTATATGACAATTTGAATCATATATACGTTTGTTGTTGTGAAAGTACTATTATCCATGTTTGCAATAAATTCCTGCAGTGTTGCTCCTAGAGTGCGGCATTGCGGCAATGCCGCAATATTTTTGGTTATGTTCCGTTGTTTCTAGGCTAGCGCACCAATGTGGACGCAATATTTTCCACTTGCGTCCCCTAAAAGTTTAAATAATGCGACCCTTAAACGAACTTAGTTATATGAAAGATTTGCGGGAATCCTCCGGCAGGAATCTCTGATAAAACCATATATGCGGGATTACATGATACACATACTGTGACACTGATTGAATGGTAACACCATCGATGTCAAGAATGCATCGCCTCAGGGTTAATTGGTCCATACACATGAAGGGGTTGCACATATATTGAAGAGATCGATGTTCTTGTGGTCGGAATAAAGTGGCAAGCGAGTGTCCAGTGCTCGACCGGATGTTGTTTAGCCTACATAATCTCACATTAAGATGCATTTTAATCATTTATAAGTTAATATGAAAAAAAACAGATATTTATTTATTAAATGAAGTTTAGAAAGTGCGCCCACGGCCGACATGATCAATCTTTACATTTCCCCATTAAGATAATCCGCGAAGCACGAAACGCGCCTCCCCGGCGTTTCGAAATGTTCTTATTTCAAAATGTCAAGCAGTTCTCAACAGCGTTTACAGTTAAGCATTACACCAGGTTGATCATATAAATTACATTATAATGCCTCAGATGATGTGATTACGATTGCTCAGACGATTATTTCGCTGAAAGCAACTCAGTTCAGGTCTCCCACACTCTCAAAATACCGGTCTATGCCTGTCGTGACACCGTTTCATGGCAGACAAGCCAATCGACGGCCGATTTTTTTTCTATATTTGCATATTTCTATTCTGGACTGAACATTTAATTTGAATCATAGGCATCATGACTATGCTTTGAATAGGAACTTCCTCGTAATTTTTCAAGCCTCATGGACAAGTGATCTCTCTGTTCCCCGGTATATATAAAGAAGCCCGAGCCCGGGAATTTACTTCGACGAAAGTGCGATGTTTCTCCTGACTGAATGACTTCACTATCGCGGTTTAATTGATATGAAAATGTAATAACTTAGAAAAACCCAACAATTTTGTTGTTGGTTGTTTTACATTTTCTCTGACAAAAAATATGGACATTTAATCGTTTGTTACTGGTTGAACAAGTAGTTTAAGCTGCTGCCGCGCCGGCAGCATATTTTCCCGGTTAAGCTGACATCGTTTCCACGGCTACGTACGTATAGGCTAACACGGGTATATACGGACAGAAAGATTCAGTTTCTGATTTAAATAGTTCGAATGTTTTATTTTTTAAAAGAAATTGTGGTGTCTGGTGTTTTGATGCTTGCCTTAGAATTAAAGGCCTAATAATGCAGCGCCGGCCGCAAACTTTCCCGGCTGACATGTAGGCCAAACATCGTTGTATGCCACCGCCAACGCATAAATGACACGTCGTGGGAACCGAAATTTTTACGATTATTCCTTTCATACTTTCATACAAATAATTATGTAATATGGTGACGCCGGCAGCAAAATTCAACAGACTCTCATCGTACCATGGCAACTGACGCTAGCACGGCCGACTTTCTGAATAGCCTATACTTATCAAATTTATCGACAGTGAATAAACCCTTGCCTAAATGTGTATGTCCGTTATCCGAATTGAGTTGTTCACAACATTAAGTTTCGATAATGATTTGCCACTTTGAAGGGCACCAGTTGTTGCGCGATTCTTCAATTACATGATTGTATGTCACCAGTTTGCAATCTGTACATCAATGTACCGTTATTATTGATCCTGAGACATGAATTCTATTGCCTTCAGTTTTATGACGACTTAAAAGTGATGACATGTAAAACATGTAACGATTCCAACCTTTACAAATATTTATAATTCATTCCAAATGCCCAAAACATACAGTACATTCATATAACATAGATTATTTTAAGATAATATTTTGCTTCGAAGACATTGTCCCCACCTAATTTTGGTGTGTCCCCCAGAAATTACATGAAAGGGCCCGGTGTCCCTTTGCTTTTCATGCAAAGATACCCTAATAAATGGGTTCAATGTGGGGAAAAACCCAAAGGAACAGACTTCTTTCATTTTGCACAAAGGCTCATTGTACGTCAGGGAGGTGGCGACATCTATGGCCACTTGCTTAAACAAAAAGCGTAGCCATCTCCACACAGAGGCGTTTTTAAGGAACTGTCCCTGGGTGGAGGTTGTACGTGCGGGTTAGAAAGGGGGACCAATCTACAATGATGACCTGTTGACTTAGACTGATTTCCAACACCAATTGTAGGGTAAATCCAGACTATTTAGTAAATATAACTTCATCTCGCCTCAAAATATCTTTTAAGACACATACACATTAAATTACCTTGCAATTATTATAAGAATTTGAATGTTTACGGAATTCATCGTTAAAGTGAAAATAATAAAAAAAATAAAACAGTTGCCGATGACAAGTCTATTAGTGAGTGGACCTGTGCCCCGGGCAAACCTTGACCTATGACCGGAAAATACTGAAAACAAACTGAGTGACTTCAGCTTCTGTCATGAAAAACGTTCCTGGACTGTAGAAACTTCAACTTCACACCTCATTGTAGGCGTGCCGTCGCGAGGAGGCTTTTCGTTCGACCTTGGACACTGGCCACGCAAGACAAGACATGATCAGAACATTTCTAAAAACCATGGTAAGTGAAGTTAATTAAAAATAAAAGATGTTCAGCCAGGGCCCAGGTGTGCCCAGGTGTCACTGTAAAAGAAGTGTCATCATATCTTCTCAGTATCAATTCTACGTTGCCCCCCCCCCCCCCCACATGACCCTTCATATCAGTGCACTGAGTTACATGTACTAACATTGCCACAAGCTTAGCTTGACAGGAGTTGGGTCGGAGAGAAATAAATGTACTTCTGTAGAATTAAAGTATATTATTCTTATATACTTATTATTTATGCTATATATCAGTTAAAACAACTTAAATATCCAGAAATGTCAAAGAAATATGTTGATTTCAAATGGTTTTGGGTGGTTTTCTCTCATTTCTATGGTTTTTAGCTCAGCTGACTATAAATCACCTTAGCTAAAGTGATGGTCCTTTGTCCGTCGTCCAGCTGTCTTTCTAGCCCTCCGTTAACAAGGCATGTTTTGAAACCATTTGACCTACATATCCAGATTCTACATACAGTTATATGTCTCCAAGTTCTCCGAGACTCCTACCAAATCAAAAACTGGGTCACTGTGAGTTCATTTGAGAAATTAAGGAAAAACCTTCCTTTCAAGTAAAAACCTATTGTTAGCCTACACTTCAAAACTGCCCACTAAAAACCACTGGTGTTAATGTATTCATGTTTATTATAACCATTCCTGCACATATTTCCAATACACATCCAAGTAATTAGGTCAATATTGCATAAATTGGTGAAGTAATGGGATCAAACAATGCAGTTTGTCAAAAATAAGGAAATGTATTTACTCACCTAACAAGATCATAGTTGAAGCTAGATACTTTTTTCAAAGGATATATCTTTATTTAATCAAGGTTTGATTGTATACTAGAAATCAAATTAGAATTGTGTAAATTTTTTAAGTTTTTAGCACAATTTTAAAATCAGTACCTTAAATTTGGCCTAACTTTGCCCATTGGCATATTTTTTCCCTATAAGCACTATTGATTTAATTTTTCACAGTATGTATAAATAAGGATTAAATCTTTTAAAAATCTGAAATGTGAAAAAAAAAAATTGCGCGAGATTTGTCAATATTGCTTTAATTGGTGATGTTATGGGATCAAACATAATGCACTTTGTCAAAAATCAGAAAATATACTTACTCACCTAACAAGATAATTGTTGAAGCTAGATAGTTTTTTTCATTTGATATATCTTAATTTAATCAAGATTTGATTTTATACTAGAAATCAGATAAGAATTGTGTAAGTTTTTTTAGTTATAAGCATAATTTTAAAATCAGTACTTTACATTTTGCCCAACTTTGACCATGGCATTTTTTTTTTGGCTATAAGCAGTATTGATTTAATTTTCACAATATGTATAAATAAGGATTAAATCCCTTAAAATCTTAAATGTGAACGTAAAAGCTAAAAAACTGGGCAAGAAATTGAATTGTTATTTGGAGGCCCTATTGTATTGACTTGCATTGTCAATCCCCAGGCAGCCCACTTTTGGCAACTTCAGTCCTGCCCGGGTAGCCTTATTAGGTATGCAACACTGGTTGAGCACCCCTGCTGTCACAGGTGTACAGTAATTCTCATATCACCCATTTTATTTTTTTTTACAGCATTTTATTTCAGTGAATAAATTAAATGTGTATTATATTATACTTCAGCTAATCTCCACTTTCTGCCTTATTCTTTAATTGGCAGGGGTTCATACAGTCCCAGTGGAGAGGTTATTTTATGCAAATATTACTGTCACATAGCTGAAATACTGATACTTGATATTTGATCATGAGAGGCTTTTGCATCTTTGATATAGTTTGTTAAAGTGCACAATATTGGTTTGGCAAAAATATAACAGTAATTTATAGCACAACCATTTCCTCTTAGCTTTTGAAGTGCTAATTTATATAATAAAAGTATATTTTGCATTTCCTAAGATAAAAAAGAAAATCAGCTATATCTTGCATTTGCTAATATTTAAAAAAATTCAGCTGAGCGCTGTGACCTTTGGGTCCCTTGTTCTGTATAGTCCAACTCAATAGACTTGTTTTGTGTGATGGGGGTTAGATATATCTTAGGTAATTAATGCTACACAAGATCTGTCATCATACATCATAAGGTTAGGGGTGAGTAAAGAAAGTGGTTTTATATGTAATACTTCATCATCCTGATCTCACAAGAAGACATTTAGTAATTTAGTGGAACCTTACATATATATCTCAGCCGACTTTTCATCGCTTTCACATATATATACAGTACAGCGATACCCATGCTTTTCATGATATGCAATATCAATTCAGATAAATAATTTGAATTCATGTCATTCCAAACTGGTTTTCTTAAAAATTCTAAATAATATGTCTGTTGATGGCAAAACTTGACTGATATGGCCAAGGTTTGTGGTCACATACAGTTAATGAACTAACAAAAGGTAATTTTTAACATTGTAATTTCAGGATGCTACACAGTATCTCCAAACCATAGCGCTCAAATTTTTTCTATAAAATCCATTCTGCTCCCCATCCACCTGTTTTTTTTATACTTTGGTAAATGGTTGAGCAAAAATAAATTTGCATCAGTGGCAGAAAGAGGAAAATTTGTAATTTTTACTGACATACCTGCGTATCACTTAAATATGAGCCTGGTTGACTTGTCTGCAAGGTATCTGAGATTCATGGTATCTGTATCAAGGGACTATTGTTTGTCCTTCAGGGATTTGGTTGTGACTTAAGAGTAGAGGGCATGCATGAGACAAGTGTATGTATCACTTTGAAAAGGGTTGGCAGCTGTTTATCATGGATTACATAGAGGTGAACTTATTTGCATGTCACACCTATTATGATATCATTGCCGTTCCTTGCCATGTACATTTCATGCCAATTTTAAAAAGATATTGCTAAGGATGGACTTGTTTCTCACATATTGTTGAAAAAAAAATCAATAAAACAAAAAACATATGGACAGGGGTAGTGAAATGAACTAAAGATGGTGAAATGTCAATGCTGTCATATCATTTTTAGTAACATGAAATGTCAGTTAATGTAAGAAGTAATCCCGGTCAGAAATCAAACCTGCAATCCAATGATGTATACCAGCATGCTAGTAACTGAGCTGGGAAAAATGATAAATTGACTCGGTAGACTGATTTTGGTTAATTTGTGCCTAGTTGTAAAGTGCCATCTACTGAGTAAAACTGGAACTGTTTTGGTGATTTTAAATTGAACATAAGGTTTGGTGCATCCCACCCCGGACCCCTTCTTCTGTAATATACTACACTCTTTAAGTGTTAATTGGCAAAATCAGTACAGGAAGTTTAATAATATTTTGGTATTTGTAAGGAAACAACAATTTATTCAACACACTTTTGACATGTTTCAATAAACTGGATTCTGATTATCGATCAAGAGATTACAACTGATTAACAACATAAGAATATACTCCAGCCTGGCTGCAAGTCAAACATGATCATGATAAAATGGCCTTGTGACAAACTAGGAACAGATTATGACAATTTATTTAATGAACCAGCTAATTCATGTTTAATAAACAAAGCAGTTGAACCAATTAAGTGACCACCATATGCACCCTGCATGTTCTGAGCAAAACAGATTTGTTGCTATTTTTAGATCAGTTTGTGTCAAATGTCAGTGTAAAACCTGAACCTTTGGTCAAATGTGATCTGTGTTGTTCACAAATTACATCCCTAATCATGCATTTTCTCTTTTGTTTCAATCTTATTGTGCATGTATTATGTATTTAAAAGGGGTTCTTGCCAAGCTTTGGGGATATCAGGGTATCACTGATGTCACCAGGTCCAACTGATTTATCTGTTTTATGTCATAAGAGAGGTCATTCGTATAGCCATTCCTAAATATTTATATATTTCCTTCAAATATTTGATGTTGTTTTATAATCAAGTCACAGCATGCATCTGATGAATTGACTTTGGATGAATTAACTCCTTTACTTCAACAGATGACTTACATAAAGTATTTGATTCTGGTATGTCATCTTCATACTACAAAGCGGGTGACAGCTATGCATTTCACAGACCTTGATTCAGCAAGCCACTCTGGCATATATTTTGTGAATAATGAGCATTGTGATTGACAAATCAGATGACTCACATAAACTAGTTTTACATAGATGCTAGACCACATCAGGTGCTAGTTGTAGACTTGGTATTGAGAATTTGACCAGTCAAATTAAGGCATGTAATCCTGTCCCACTTGTGGTGGACACATGTTCTTATTCAGACTGTTTACATTGTGTTCATTGGATTTGATTGGCAGTTTAGTTTTCAGCCTAAACACTTGCAGGTTTGTTATTAAGCCTTTAATTCACTGAGCTGTGACAAATTTCTAACAGCATTTGCAAGAGAGTTTCAAAAGTGTCATGGAACATTCATGGCATTTCTTAATTTCCATGCGTGATTTGCAAAGCATTGCTCCCTTGTCACAGAAATTTCGAACATGTTAAAAAAATTTGCATGACAAAATTTCTCTCAAAAAAGTCACAGAAGTGTCTCTTGTGCCTTGAACCTGTCTGAACTATTCCCAAGTCAGTTTCCACAAGTCAGAAAGTGCTAGAACTGCAAGACAACTTTGTGAGGGGGTGTGTTCTATGCAACTAAATTGCGAATGATTTTTGTAACACTCACATGGGACTTCTAAGTGTAACAAAATGACAATTGTTTCTGTCATGAGAATATTTCACAAATGTTGTGCGAATGTCCTGTGAACATTGCACAACATTTGCAAGACAGGTCTATAAATTTGGGCCAATATTCGTCAGGAGGTCTTATGACATTTGTGCACCTCTCATGTAATGTATGCAAAAGTGTCATAATTACAAATCAGTGTGAATGTAAGTGAAAATTATTACTAAATCACGTATTTTCTTGCAATTGTTGTGTCTCCAACTAGTTGCAAGCTGTTGCAGCCCAGTGAGATACAGGCTTTATTCTTGAAAGAGTTGCTCACTGAATCAAGGTCTTTTTAAATAAAGCTGCCAGACTTGGTGGTATGAAGATGTGGTATGTTTGGGATGTCCGGCATCCAGGCATAAGGTAAAAACATAAATTGAAGGAAGTTTGTTAAGCACTGGATGATGTCAAACAGGTCGATTGGTCACAATGGTACTCTAAACACATCGAGATAACAATGAGTGCTTAAAGTTAACTTGTATGTCACAGGTTGAGCTTTGAGTCAAGTGCAGAAAGTTATTGATAATGATTCAAATGAAAATAACCTGTGATTGTGTACTTTAACTCTGGCTAGAGCATAGCAGATACATTTTAATCACTGGTTATCTAGTAGATCAGCTTTTAAAGTTAAAATCTTTAAGATGAGTAGTTCTTTGAGGTTACTGTATAGAGTACAATATACATAATTCCAGTAGCATATAGGAATTAGTCAGACTCCCAGATATATCAGGAACATCAAGCAGTGCCTTAAATCAGATGTGACTGTAATTTTAACCTTTGTTACATTATATCATACCAGTTCTCAGTTTCTCATCAATAATTGAACATTCTTGAACACACTGTCACTTTTACTTTAATGATATATGAAAGATATGAAGGGAAAAAGAACCAACAAAACTAAGGCATAAAATGCAGGGCAGCCACAGTGGTTCAAATAACTGATGCGTTAAACTGAAGCCATGCAATAATCAGTTGTAGCCAGCTTTTGCATTTATGGTCATTTTCATAACTTTTGAGCCCTGGCTCATGCACAAAGAGAGTTAAACAATATAGGACAATAAGATATTAATTATAAACTTATTAATCAATTTTACATTGATTGTACAGTTAGAAATGAAGGATTCATGTCTAGACTTTGAATCAATTCCACTTTTTAGGGACTCTGACTTGAGTGATTTTCATGAAACTCATTAAATAAATATTTACCAATAGTGTTTCTCACCAGAATTACAATTTAAAAATCTGATGGATTTTTCATGAAACTCATTATAAATAATTACCAATAGAGTTTCTCACCCTAATTACATTTTACAAAACCTGATGGATTTTTCATGAAACTCAATATAATTATTTACCAACAGAGTTTCTCACCTGATTTAAATTTTCATCAAAATATTTAATGAGATAACAAGATGCACAATGGGTGTATTAAGCACTCTTGCAGTGCTCTTGTTGAAACTGTTGAACACATATTATTAGTCATAAATTTTCCATAATTTCTATTTTGTAATTGATCTATGGCTTTATGATATATGAAATAGGTAGTTTTTCACCATGCAGTTATTCAGGATAAATAATGCTATGATGTTTATTATAATAGTTGTTTTTACCAAAGAATTAAGTTAGGTTTTAGAAATATAATTTGTTTGTTTAAAAATGTTATGACTCAAAAATATAATGTATAATATTGCATACATGTTTAGTTTTGTTAAAGCTAGCAAAAACATGATCACCGATATCAAGGTCTTGTATACTCAGATGATATAAATATAAAACATTTGTATTAAAGTGCCCTATTCATATTCTAAAACAGTATGCTCAAAGACACTATACAATGCATAAAATGTGTCTGCTAAGAACATAAAATACTAAAACAAGATATACAATCAATTAAAATAAGCTTTTAAAGATAAGTCTTTCAGCATTTCATCGAAGTGAAAAAAGAGAGTTAATCTCTGATGTAATAAAAACTCTATGAATAAAGGTTTGATATAACCAGATGAAATGAAAACTTTATTCACAATATCAAGGTCTAGTAAACAGGTCAATGACACACAAGAACATTCCTATGTCAGCTTCCTAACAATGATCTATAATCATATTCCTGAACATGCAGAGCTGTGCCACTAAGACCTAGCTCCTACACAGAACCAGAGACAAAAATAACCAGCACAGTAAAAAGAAACTCTGTCAGTGGTACAGTTTACACTTGTATTCACATAGCTGGGTCGGAAACTGGGATGTAAACTTTGCCCTGCTATAGTCTACCGGGTCAGGTCGATCTGGTATGCATTATCACTTGAGAAAGGTTTGTTGTAGTTGTGTGTGGGGAACTGAGATAGGGTCACCTTTTGTTGTTCTGTTCTGCATACAAACAATATCATGCCTAATGGCAATGCCAATGGTCCAGGGATGTTAGTACCTGTAAGTATATTCATTTATACTTACTGTTGTTTTTTTAAAAAAGCTAGGTCATATAAATTTCAATGTTTTGTGATATAGGTTCACAGTAGTACACTAAATGAAGTACTTGAAAGTGTCCTTAAAGTGCCTTAGGATACAGGTTAAAACTGCTTTGCACCTGTCATTGAATTCAGGCATTGTTATGAACTAAATAATGTGGGAACTGTTATGTACTAAATAATTTGGGAATAGTTGTGTACTAAGTAATGTTGAATCTCTTGTGTACCTTAATAATGTAGTAACTGTTATGAAATAATTAATGTAGAAACTTTAATTTACTAAATTAAATAGAAACTGCTATATATATACGGTACTAAATAATTAATGTAGAAACTTATGTACTAAATGATGTAGAAACTGTTACTGTTTTGTAGCAAATAATGTGACATTCAAGCATGTCCGCACTGTACTGGTGAAATTTTTACGCATCATCCATAAAATGATGTTTTACTAACAGTTGGAACACTAACTTTGTTACTCAACTTTGGACACAATACAAAAAAGAAACATTTAAGTTCACTCTGTCACAGACATCAATGTTTGGTGATAAATTTAATATGTAATAGCCAAGTTCCTATGAACCATACAGTTTGCCATTAATTCATAGGTTGTTTATGTGTGCTCTAGCCAGGTTTAAAGTTCAAAGAGGTCTATCCTGGATGTGACATGGAAAAGGGATTTAGATTTTTCATATGTGTTACAAGATGAGATCAAATTCATGTTTTGCATATGGGTATCTATGTCTGAATTATTCAAACGTTAATTTAAATGGGAAGGCAGTTACTTGAATTTATTTACAGATATGTGCAGTGGATGAATTTGCATTTTAATCTGGTTATATGTTGCTCTTTAAGACTGTAGCTGATTATTTTAGGAGGCCATGCATATTCTTGACTAGCCATATATGGTTATAGGGCAGTTGTGGAGCTTAAAATATAATGTATTAGAATTTCATTGTTATTAATACCCTTTAAAAAGTTCATTAAAGCATTTTATATTATTATGTTTGATACAGAGAAAATATTTGGCTAGTATATGATGTCTCCCCATAAAATGGTTGAATTATGATGTATTCTTATAGATTACAATTTACTGCTCATACTGAGGTAAGGTTTATCACTGTATAAGACAGTTGTATTTTTGATAGATGTCTACAAGTGCTCAAGGCTTATAAATTATTATAATATAAATTTTCTAAATATAACTTTGGTAAGCCAAGAAATTGAGAATCAGAAAATTTTAATTGATATAAAGTACAAAGGTTTTGTATTATATTATATTATAATACAGAAAATGTAAATGTTGTAATGTGAATATAAATCCATCCAAAATTTTCCGCTTATTTTGATCTTTAAGCTGTCACTTCCTTACTCAATAGGTAGTTGTAGCTTTTTAGAAAAGTTTATCTTCTGTAGCTTATCTGAAAGTACTGGGGATCAAGATATCAGTCTTGTTCCCACACATGTGAATCACACGCATGCAGGGTCCTTGGAAACCTTCAGAATGCTGTCATTAAAAACGATAACTTCAAGGCAGACAGGCATATATATCTATATATAATATTTTTTTTTGTGGTGGAGGTAAACGCCTCCATAATTAGCTTCGCTTATTATAAGTCATCTGAGCTATAGTGATAATCCTTCAGCCGTCTGGCCATCTGGCTTCAGGACGTCCATTAACAGGGCACATTTTGAAACATTGGACCTACTAATCCAAAATTCTACATACAGTTAGATGTCCCCAAGTTCTCCCACCAAACCAAAAACTGGGTCACTGCAACTTCATTCTGGTTTTAAGAATATGATTGACAAATAACTGTCACCCCAAGTTTGGTTCACCATTTTTTTTGTAGTCATATAATATAAAGTAAGAAGTATTTACATTGTGACTCTGTTGCATTGTATATAATGATGGATTATGGATGGTGTTTTTCTGGTATAGCTGGATAAAAATGTGCTTAGACTTTCCATGTCTTTGGTTCTGAGAACTGTTTATAGGAATATGGGATTTTAGGAAGGAAGTGGTTAATAATTTAGAAAGAACTGATTTAAAAAAAAAATATCAATATCCGCAATTGCAGGAAGGGGATTGAAATTATCAATCAAAATGTGTGTGTGTCTGTGGGGTGGGGTGAAATGCAAAATCAAGGTATTTCTCTCATAACAGGGCATGTAACACCCTGATTCCCCCTACCCCCTTTTGGATCTGCCCCTTAACAGTGTACAGGTATAATTTGTTTCCTATACCTTTATGCACTTTAAAGAATACACCTCAGTCTTAAGAACTAGCACACTGTGTGTCCTTGATTGTGGATATGTCTGGTGTATTAATCAGTACAAATATATAACTGATAATGAAAACACCTTCCTCTTGAGAACCGTTATCTAAGTTTTGCCAAACTTAGAGTCAAAATATAGAAATGTTTTTAAAAAGATTGTAAGGAAATACTTTTTAACTGCTTATATGGGTATATGATTCTTTCATATATATTTAGGTGACAGACGTGTAGTTTAAGGTTTTTTTTAGGATCATATTTAAAATCTTCAGTCAGCAATAGTAAATCTACATAAGTTACAAACAAACATTGCTTGAGCTCCAACAACTTGTATCCTTGCTTATTTTTCCTGCATACAAATAAAAAAATGTACATTTTCCCACAGAATAGAGCAGAGAACCAGTCTACAGTATAAGTTACTCTTACTGATGTCTGCTAAATTGCACCAGTACTTGCTGTTTGGTTGTTTAATATCTCAGAGACAAATTTTACAAGCAGTTTAATGAAACACGTCTGGTGAAAATAAATATTTAAAATTTTTTTCAGAAAACTGTGGTCATAGGTTTTGTAACATACAGTCACTAAACTCACATTGAGAGCTAGGTTAAGGTTGAATATGGATGACCTTGACACATTCAAGGTCACAGGTGATAATGCTGAGGAATTAAATGCTAGCATAATAACTAGAGGAGATAAGAATTAGAGGTGCAGTCACCATACAAAGATGCATAGATCTCAATGGGGGCATGGACAAGACCTAATGATGCAAGTATAGCAATTTGAAGACAAAATAAAGGCTCAGTCACTATACTCATGGCATTGATGGATCTCATGATGAGCTAGTTCAAGTTCAAATATGGATGACCTTGAAATCTTTTTCAAGGTCAAAGATTTGATTTTGCTAAAATGATGTTAGCGTAATAACTTGAAAAGAATTCACCATACTTGCAACTTTGATGTGTCTCATGAAGGGCAAGGTCAGGTTTGAATATGGATGATAACCATTACTGTTTGCTACTGATATTACACTGATCAGTCCTTTTAAGAAGTGTCTTAAAAATTTCAGCTACTTCCATGGTTGGTGGGAGACAAACCAGATCTAAACCACAAATTAACTTTTTTTTCAGTATTTTTTATCTAACATAATAAAGTGATTTAGTTGCCGTGAAACAATCAACTGCATCATGAAATTGAGTGCTATTGACACACATGTTGTAATGACATGTTTTTCGTAAGGGCATTTACCAGGGAATATTAATATTCTTGTCACATTGCCTCGAGGGTTGTAAATATGTCACATGCTGTTGTAATAAAATAATTAAATCAACCAGGTCACCTTGGAGAGACTACAACTAGAATTACACAGTGATGTATATTGTGTCGGTATGTATATATTTGACGTATGTTTTATCACACTGTTTATTAATTAGATTATAATATAATCATTATATGATAGGTCATTGTAATGCATGTGCACTGGGCATACACACTGTAATTTAACTCAAGGGTTTCAATTCAGTGCATGGATTATCTGATGTATTGTTATGCACAGTACAGCACAGTACAGCATTTTACAAAAAATCAAGGCTGACAGAGTCATGCTTGATTCTCATGAGCATGCTTGTATTTTTATAGCTTAACTGAATTGTTTTATTGCTGTTGGTTGGTTGGGTTCTTTGAATATTTGCCTATTAGCAATTTTACTTAAACTAGAATACGGGTAGTCGACAAGGGACTACGTGTATCCGCCTAAATCAGAGTGGAACATGTGAAGTGAGGCATGGATTGAGTGGCAAGGGGAAATAGAGTGAAGTGTTGCATATTAGCATGGATGTCTGCAGCCAAATTGTGTATGTAGGTTGCCCCCCCCCCCACCACCACAAAATCCAGAAAGCCGTCCAAGTTGTATACATATGCAAAATTTAAGGCAGATAAGTCAAACCACTGCATGTATATATGAGCGATTTTAGCCCGTGGCAGACAAACAGATGGACGCTGAGCAAAAATGGTTGCAGGTGACGCCACCAGTTTTGCGTACGATAAAGAGCTATGTGAGAACTATACACATGCAAAACTTTGGCCCAATCGGTAAAACAGTTCCCACGATATGAGCTTGGATGTCTGCTGCATAAACTAGAATGCAGGTGGCGCCACCTGTAATAAAATCAAGAGAGCTGTCTGGGATCTATAAACCTGCAAAATTTAGCCAGATATGTCAAACCACTGCCGAGATTTGAGTGATTTTATCCCATGGCAGACAAACAGACAGGAGCTGTGCAAAAATGGCTGCAGGTGGTGCCACCAGTTTTGTGTATGGTAAAGAGCTATGTGAGATCTATACACATGCAAAATTTTGGCCCAATCGGTCAAACAGTTCCCGAGATATGAGCTTGGATGTCTGCAGCGTAAACGTGTATGTAGGTGGCGCCACCTGTCATAAAATCAGAAAAGCTATCCAGGATGTATACGCATGCCAAATTTCAGGTGAATTAGTCAAGTCACTGCAGAGATATGAGTGATTTTAACCCAAGGCAGACAAACAGATGGACACTGTGCAAACATGGTTGCAGGTGGCGCCACCATTTTTTGTGTATGTTATAAAGCTCTCCAAGGGCTACATTTGTGCAAAAAAATTTCCTGATCGGTCAAACGGTTCCCGAGATATGAGCTTGGATGTCTGCTGCATAAACGTGAATGTAGGTGGCGCCACCTGTCATAAAATCAGAAAAGCTATCCAGGATGTATACGCATGCCGAATTTCAGGTAAATAGTCAAGTCACTGCAGAGATATGAGTGATTTTAACCCAAGACAGACGAACAGATGGACACTGTGCAAACATGGTTGCAGGTGGCGCAACCATTTTTTGTGTATGTTATAAAGCTCTCTAAGGGCTACATTTGTGCAAAAAAATTTTCCTGATCGGTCAAACGGTTCCCGAGATATGTGGGTTTATGTGTGGAAACAGACGCACAAACGGACGCAGAGCGCAGTGGAAAGGTCAGAGGTCAAAACAAAATCGGGGAGCAGCAGTTCACATGTGACCCGAACATAATCCCAGGTTTCGTAAAATTCCGCCCAGCGGTTATGGAGGAGTTCTCCGGACACATACGCGGCAGCGGCGGCAGTGGGCTGAAAACATAGTATCCGCAAAACTCTGTTTTGGCGGATACAATAATCTGATTTTTATAGTTTTGTGTAAAATTAAACAACCAAATTTGGGAGGTAATCTTGATCACCATAATTCATATGGTTTTTCTCTCAGATTTTTTTTCAGTTCAGGACTTGATTATCCCAGTCAAGGGTGAGAGTCATGGGATTTGACTGGGATTAGAAATTGCCTTAGTTCTGGCATGCAGAGGTGACCAATTATTGATTTTGTGAACCAACCGTGACACACTTCTCTAGACTTTGATTTATTTACTGTGGTTGGCTTCATATCCGTGAGGTTAAATCGTTGCGAATTTCCACTTGATGGTGTTTTGTGAGGGTTATATTTTTGCAGTTCTTGCCATAGAGAAATATATTTATAATACATTGATTAATCATTTTGTCAAGGGTTTTACAATTTACATCAATTTTATCATGCAGTCAAAATCTAATTCAAAATCAAAATTTTTTTTTTCACAAATGACTGCTAATATAAGCCTAAAACATCAGATAATAGTGATATATAATACATGTAATATCAGTTTGTGATTTAAATTTAACAAAAAATTAATATTATTTGTAAGAACTATCTTAGAAAAATGATAATGTATACAGGAAATTATGGTTCAATCTGTTTTTATTCACAAAGCTTTAATAACAATATTTTTCATGTTCCAAATTTTATGAATTTGAAACCCTTACAGATATTAAGCCAAACACGTAATTTGATGCACATTATCTGAGAAACCAGAAACTTAGCAGAGGTGTACTATTATGTGGTCTCTGACTGCTTTCTAATTTTAAACGTTGTCATATCACTCACTGCCTATTGGTGTTTCACTGTTTTTCACTTAAATTTCTTTTATCATTCAAACTCTGAAACATGAGCCCTGTTTACATACTAAACTTTTAGGTTATCACTGTGTCAGGCAATTGGTTGATTACACCTGTCAATCAAGTGGCTCTCTATTTATCTAAGTGCACTTCAGAGGTCACTACATACAGGTTTCATTCATGGGTCATATGGCCAAAAGGAAAAACCCTTAACTTTTTACTAATTTAAATGATTCAATTTTTCAAGAAGACTACTTTTTAATTAGGCTTTGGTTCAAATGCAGTTGCATTTACATTTCATTATCAGAGCTGGTAACTTTGTATTTTCAAAGCAGTATTTTATCAGCTCAGAACTTGAAATGAGTACCCCTTTCACATAGCAAATACATTAAACCATTTTGTATGCAAAATGGGCATCCACATGGCAAACCAATGAATTTTCAATTTATTTGTTATGGCTAAAGTATTTTGAACCTACTAAGAAGGTGGTTTAAAACTATTTCAGTCCAGTGCACATTTAATAATCCACTGTGTTTAGTACTGTATGAATATGCTGATATAGTTTCAGCCTAGCTTTTAAGGAGCAACAAGGTCATAGTACAAGCAAAAATGCTTGTGTCAGCATCATGTTACACAGTTCCACATGATCCTGTTGCATTTTGAATTACTTTTTTCTCTTTAATATTCATGCAGATAAACCTACAGGTTATTTTAGATAAAGAGGTAATAACTTATATCAATGTGGTTTCATTTCTCCCAGAAAGAAAATGGTTAATTGAATATTTGTTATTCCTCAGCCCTTGGGTAAAGGTTTATATTGAATCAACTTGCTCAGTCATGTAAGTAGGAGGCTACTTTTTGTTGTCTTAACCACCATTTTCTTAACTTTCACTTGCCCAGGGCAAGTGGTTACCAATAAATGTAGAGCACCCTGATATGTGTATAGATCTAGGCAGTGTGTGACTGTCTTGTTTTGTGTGTTTCAGGTTCGGCAGCAGGTTGGGAGCCGGCTGAAGCCGATGCTGAGTGCCGTGTCTGAGGTGTCGAGGCAGAAAGCTCCAGGTCGCATGTTCTCAGTACAACAGTCCCTGCCTCGCCTGCCTGTCCCAGCTCTATCACAGACACTCAACAAGTTCCTCCTGTCTGTCAAACCACTACTCTCTGACGAGGACTACTACCATGCTGAGAAGGTAGGAATGGGTCTGACATTTTTTAAAGGATAGGTTCATGGCCTGTTGGTGGCACTCTCTATTGAATGAGGATGAAGGTGTTATTCTTTAAGCCTTCTGGATTTCAGGTTTTATATGCACAGGGTTAGGAATGATCTAGATTTTACGTCCTACCCCTCCATATACATTTATTATTGGACTGATATGGCCTCTTCCAGTCTTGCCACTAGTCATGTAGAAAACTGCACTGCTGAGGCAGCCATGTGGTCACAACCATCTCACTGTGCACAAGAGGTTATTTTGTCTTCCCTCCCAGCCTCACTTTAAAAGCTGTCCTTATTTTTTCCCTGGAGTTTTGACAGGGAAGGCCTGTTTGGAGGGGGGACGTGCAAAAACAAACTTAATCTAATGTTAACATTAGGCAGTGTCTGTGTGATGAAATGACAAGAGTGGAAACCTCACTAAATGATGAAATAAAAAAGGGATACTTAAACCTGAGAATGTGAAACTAACCACAGTAATTAATATGACTTATTAAAAGGCAGTCTGGATTGTTTAAAACTGTGTGATATACCTGATAAGGGCTTTAAGGAAAGCAGGGGTATAGTGTCAATGATGTTCGAAATTTATTCCGGACGATCAGTCCTGAGTGTACAAGTGTTCAATTTAATGCACAAATTTCTAGCTGCAGGACTAACAGGACCAAATCTAGCTCCTTAAATCTCATTTTATCCTCTCACATTTTGGCCAAAGCAGCCTGAACTCGCCACATTTGTTGTCTCATTGAAAGCCCTGCTTTTTACTGAATTAATTAGTGAGCAGTGAGGCTATCATTTAATGATCATTTACCTGTATTGATGGATATTATTATTTTTGTGATAATTTTCCTTTCATGAATATTGCCAAGTTGAAACCCTTGCAAGCACAAAGCCAGCTGAACACCAATGAAAATGTCAGTATCAAGTTTGATATTCTTTGTATACTTGTAGTTGGTGGCTGATTTTGGGTCCCCTAGTGGAGAGGGAGAGAAACTGCAGGCTCTACTGGAGAAAAGAGCGCAGGAGAAAGTCAACTGGGTAAGTGTATAACAACCATATATTGTGGCTCACCCTGGTAACCTGTAAGCTGTGTTTCAATATATCATACGTATTTGTGTGAATTGGTAGACGTATATAGTAGTACAGTGGCAGGTCTTCCTCAAAAAGATGTTGCAGTGACAACATTTTTAACAGAATCCCTGAGTTCATGAAGCGATTTTCATGCATATACTCTGACGGGCACCTGAAAATGCCACAGTTACAAAGTCTTATGCGCAATATTTCACGCATGCATAAGCCACAGGTTCCCAAGGAGAGGCCAGACTCCTGGCTGGCACAGGGCCCTGTGCACATGCATGCTGCCAGGCTGGTGAACTCTCAATCAAATGAAATGTAACAACATTGGCTCTGGGCAGTCCTTGCTTGGCTGATATCCATTTTGCTGGCAATGGCTACAGCAAAATGTTTTAATGTTATATAAGGTCAGTGAAGTGGGAACAAGAGCAAGTGTAATATGACCTATTATGTAATAAGATTAGCCCCCATGTTGTAAAAATATTGATATAAACAAAATGAAGAGCATCTGTATGGTGGAATCAGTGTTTCCTGGCCTATATTTAACAAAGGTTCAAGTGATTATCTTTAGTTAATAGACTTAAGATGTAACAAAAAGCCCTCTTTAAGGCCAGTAAAAAAGGAATGGTTCTCAGACACTTTTTCAGAAACCAGTGCGGGTGGGCGATATTTTATTTTACTTTTTTTTGTATGTTTTGATAAAATGTCATATGATCAGGGAAAAGCATGAAAATAACAGAATTGTTTTTTATGCCCCCGCCACAAAGTGGCCGGGGCATATAGTTTTACCCATGTCGTGATTCTGTCTTTCCGTCATTCCGAAATCAAACAGTTGTACGGACTTTTTTTCGCAGTGCCTGCAGATATTGGCCTAATTTTTGGTGTGTGGGCAGATATAGACCAGTTACAGATCGAGTTCGCGTTTCGTCCCGGTTGACCTACTTTTGACTGTTTTAGGGCTCCTAAACTTAGAAAATTTCATGAAAAATAGAAATATTCATGACAGATACACATGTACGGATTTTTTTTCGCAATGCCTGCAGGTATTGGCCTAATTTTTGGTGTGTGAGCAGATATAGACCAGTTACAGATCGAGTTCCTGTTACGTCCTGGTTGACCTACTTTTGACCATTTTACGGCTCCTGAACATAGAAAATTTCATGAAAAATATGAAATTTCATGACAAATACACATGTACGGACTTTTTTTCGCAGTGCCTGCAGATATTGGCCTGGTTTTTGGTGTGTGGACAGATATAGACCAGTTACAGATCGAGTTCGCGTTTCGTCCCGGTTGACCTACTTTTGACTGTTTTACAGCTCCTAAACTTAGAAAATTTAATGAAAAATAGAAATATTCATGACAGATACACATGTACGGACTTTTTTTCCCAATGCCTGCAGATATTGGCCTGATTTTTGGTGTGTGGGCAAATATAGACCAGTTACAGATCAAGTTTGCGTTTCGTCCCGGTTGACCTACTTTTGACCGTTGTACAAACATAGAAAATTTCATGAAAAATAGAAATATTCATGAAAGATACACATGTACAGACTTTTTTTCGCAATGCATGCAGATATTGGCCTGATTTTTGGTGTGTGGGCAGATATAGACCTGTTACAGATCGAGTTCGCGTTTCGTCCTGGTTGACCTAATTTTGAATGTTTTACGGCTCCTGAACATAGAAAATTTCATGTAAAACAAATTTTCATGACAAATACACTTGTACAGACTTTTCTTCACAATACCTGCAGATATTGGCCTGATTTTTGGTGTGTGGGCAGATAATGACCAGTTACAGATCAAGTTCATGTTTTGTCCCAGTTGACCTATTTTTGACCGTTTGACGGTGCTCTAACAAAGAAAACTTCATAAAAAGGTGCATCTGAATGGACTTTTTTTTGCAGTGCCTGCAGATACGGGCCTGATTTTTGGTGTGTAGGCAGATAATGACCAGTTACAGATCGAGTTCTTGTTTTCTCTCAGTTGACCTACTTTTGACCATTTGACTGCTCCTGAACATAGAAAGTTTCATGAAAAATATAAATTTTCATAACAAATGCATATGTACTTACTTTTTTTCCTCAATGCCTGCAGATACTACCCTGATTTTTTATGTGTGGGCAGATAATGACAGTTACAGATCGAGTTCGCGTTTCATCCCGGTTGACCTGCTTTTGATTGTTTTACGGCTCCTAAACATAGAAAATTTCATGAAAGACAGAAATTTTTATGGAAAATGCATATGTATGGACTTTTTTTCACAATGCCTGCATATACTGGCATGATTTTTGGTGTGTTGCTTGATAATGACCCGTTACAGATCGAGTTTGCATTTTGCCCTTGTTGACCTACTTTTGACCATACGACACCTTCTGAACTTAAAAAAATTTTCAAAATTTTACAAATGTTTCTAATTTGCCCAAGGCGGGGGCATTCGTGTCGTTCCGACACATCTAGTCTAAACATGCAAAAGCACTACATAACAAAGGAAATCTGATCAAAATTGTATTATTTTATATTCTTGAAAGATAAAAATAAAAATAAAAAATTTGATGCGGTGGGTAAAATTGACGCGGGCTGTGCCTGAGACCCAAACCTTTTATTTCTTTTTGCCTAATACTGAATGTTTAATTTTAGCTTGAGGATTGGTGGTTGAACGTGGCCTACCTGGACTACCGGCTTCCAAATGCGATCCATGTCAGTCCTGGACTGTTGTTTCCAGTGCAGGACTTCCAGGACCAGCAAGGACAACTAAAGTAAGGAGGTGTCAAAGTTCAAGGTCATTCAAGGTCAAACACGATATAAAAACCTGCCACATAAATATATTCACACAAGGTGAAGGAATATTTTGTAATATTTAGTAGCATGACATGATATATTTTACAGCATGCTATGAAATATGTTTTCACATACCATGAATTATGTTATATACATAGCTTGAAATATGTTACAACATACCTTGCAATATGTTATATCATACAATGAAATATGTTATATCACACATGAGATATGTAATAGCCAAACTTGAATTTAGAAATGTGTAATAGCATAACTTGAATTTAGAAATATGTAATAGCATAACTTGAATTTAGAAATATGTAAATGCATAACTTGAATTTAGAAATATGTAATTGCATACCATGAAAAATATGTAATAACATACCATGAAATGTGATATAACATAACATGAAATATGTTATATTATTACATTAAAGATGTAACAACATACTATGACATATAACTTATCTCCATATTATCTATACACTTTTTACAAAAAACATTAAAGTAATATTTAAGAATTATAAATATTGCAGAAATAATGTTCAGAATTGTCAGTTTAGCTCTTAACACACAATTATTATAATTTTATCTTTAAATTACCTCGCCCCAAAAACAATTTTCTAGCTCCTTGATAAAGGAAGTTTCTTATCATTTTCTTTTTATCTCAGTTCAGTTTACTGACTTGTCTTATCTCTCCAGATTTGCAGCAAAGCTGATTTCAGGAGTCCTTGACTACAAGATCAAGATTGATGAGTAAGTATTTAGTTCAGAGTACAGCATATATTACATTTCATTATACATTATATATTACACTACAGTGTACAGTTTACATTACAGTATACATTACAGCATGAAATACATGACAGTATAAATTACAGTATGGGATATGTTACATTACAGTGTGCATTATACAGTACAATACAGTAGACACTAACATGTAGTACTTCATTATACCTCATACAAAAAGTTATGGTTTAAAGAAGTATTTTTAGCTCAGCTGACTGTAAGCCAACTGAGGTATAGGAATGGCGCTTTGTCTGTCATCCGTTCCGCCATCCGGCCGTCCGGCCATCCGTTAGCAGGGCACAAATCATAACTGCTGGACCTAGAAACTTCTAAGTGAATATCCAGGGAGGTCAATTAAAAATCTCCTTGGAAACCTGAAAGTAGGTCACTGCGACCTATATCTTCCAAGCCACGGGGCTTGAAAGTACCCCCCAGAATAATCAAAAATATAATACAAAACCTCCAATATCTTGATAATTAATGCATTGATTGTCATGAATCTTGCCTTGAATAATGACCATGACTAGTTTTGTCAATTCCTGAAAAGTGGTGGCGCCACCTGTATTTTTTGTTATTTTAACGAATATTTAAAATTTTTTTTACTATAAAATGACAACAATCATGTCAGTTTCTGAGCTGTTATTACATCTAGTGTCCCTAAACCTGGTGTGTTTATTGATCACAAGTGGATGCCATATAGTTATCACTCTGTCTGTCTGTCTGTTTGTCTGTCTGTCTGTCCATCCATCCATCCATCCACACAGATTCATTTCCAGATGATAACTCCAGGTTATATTGACACATGGATTTCAAACTAGACTTACATATGGTCCACCAACAAAATAAGAACCTATATGATTTTGAGGCCATGAGATCAGAGGTCAAGGTCACAGGACTCACTTTTTTAAAAAGATTCTGGCTGCGTTTCAAGCCAAGCTTTTCATCCCAAACTTTCCATTTTGCACATTTAGCTGACTTGCCAGTATAGAGAGAGCACAAATGAATTTGGGGTCACATGGTCAAAGGTCAAGGTCACAGGGGCCATCTGTTCAAAAATTAGTTTCCAGATGATAACTCCAGTTAAGTTTGACATATTGGTTTCAAACTTAAATATATATGACTCACCACTAAAGTAAGAATTGTGTGGATTTTGGGGTCCAACGGTCAAAGGTCATGGTCACAGGACTCATTTCTTTAAAAAGAATGCATATGTATTTGAAGCCAAACTTTTCATCCCAAACCTTCCATCTTCAAGATATTGCTAACCTGCCATTGGGGGAAAATTCTGTTCAATTTTAGGGTCATGAGGTCAAAGGTCAAGGTCACAGTACCCACTTATTTAGAAAGACTGTAGTTGCATTTTAAGGCAAACTTTTCATCCAAAACCTTCCATCTTGCACATATAACTGAGCTGCCAATAGGGGAAGAAACTGATTGATTTGGGGGTCACAAGGTCAAAGGTCATCGTCACAGGGGCCCATCTGTCCAAATATTTGTTTCTGGATGATAACTCCAGTTTGGATTGACATATTGGTTTCTGTTTTGACTTATATATGACCCACCAATAATGTAAGAACCCTTTTGATTTTGGGGGCATAAGGCCAAAGATCAAGGTCACAGGACCCACTTCTTTAAAAAGATTGTTTATGTATTTATAGCCAAACTTTCTGTTCCAAACATCTTCCAGATGTTGCTCACCTGCCAATAGTGGAAGTAACTGATGGATTTTGGGGTCACAAGGTCAAGGTCATAGGGGCAATCAATCCACATATTAGTTTCCAGATGATAACACCAGTTTAGATTGAAATATTGGTTTCAAACTTGACTTATATATGGCCCACCAGTAAAGTAAGAACTGATGGTTCTGGGGTCATGAGAGCAAAGGTCAAGGTCACAGGACCTACTACTTAAGAAATATTGTGGATGCATTTTAAGCCAAACATTTCATCTCAATCCTTCCATCATCAACATGTGGTGCACCTGCCAATAGGGGAAGTTTCCTTTTGATTTTGGGGTCATAAGGTTAAGGTCACAGGGCCCATCAATTCACACATTAGTTTATGGATGATAACTCCAGTTTTGGTAGACAGGTTGGCTTCAAACTGATCACAGGACCAATATTTTGGAAAACCTCATAAACATATATCCTTATGGACAAATGCAGCTGAGCGTCGAGACCCATAGGTCCCTAGTTTTTTTAATTCATCATAATAACATATAATGTGTTGTGCACCAAAGAAAAACATGTATTTATTCAGGACTATCATTATAATATGATAAATGGGTATATGGGATAAATATTTAAAGGGCACACGTGTATCAAATGAACTTGTCTTTTTTTATAGATTCAAAAATATTAATTGTATTATAATCAACAGATTGTTGATATAGAGAATGCACTTTTATTTCATAAAATGTACCAAGTACCGGTACTAATTCTGTCTTTAAACTACAGACAGACACTGCCTGTGGAGAAGATGGGTGGTGAGCCCCTGTGTATGATGCAGTACTACAAGATCTTATCCGCATGCAGGATCCCGGGGCCCAAGCGAGACAGAGTCGTCATCTTCCCTCCAGATGAACCTAACCCACCCAGGCATATTATAGTCATCCATAATAACTATGTGAGCTGAGGGTTTTATCATTTTATACAATTTTATGATTTTCTTATGATTGAATTTTGCTGTGCAGTATTATATCTGAATGTTATTTACTTTTCCCAAGTAAAAGTAGTCACAAAAACTGTTTGGAATTATGCAAATTTATGAGGGATAATTTTTCCTGATTTTCCAATATATCCTGAAAAAAATTTATATAATTTTGGGAAGGAGCTGTGGCAGAACCATCTTTCAGACACTGCAGCAGTTCACGTTGCCCTTTTGAACTTTCATCATTCGGTGACTTTGGCCATGTCAATTCACCAAATGGAAAATCTGTCCTGTACAAAATAGGCCGAAGTCTCTCATTCCTGTCTCAATGCAAGAACTGTTAATATAATATAAAAATACCCATTTATTGGAGTTAGTATGATTGAGTCGTTATGATTGTTAACATTAAAAAATATGATCTTATTTCTTTCAGTTCTTCAAAGTAAATGTGTATGGTAAGAAGGACAAACCATTGAACACTGAACAGATTTTCCAGCAACTAGTCAAATGCGTTAACCAATCTCAGAAGCCCGGCATCCCTGTCGGTATTCTGACCAGTGATGGCAGAAACGCCTGGGCCAAAGCATATGATAGACTTAGAAAAGGTAAATACAGTTCACTGAACATTTTAACTTGTTTTATAAATTGAACAGATCTTGTCATAAGCAGAGTATTGTATATAAATAGAAAAGTAGTCCAACACTACATAAGTACCTCCACCAAGTTTGTCCTTAAACCACAGCAAAGGATATATCAGTGCAAGTTTGTAAGAATATGGGCCATGGTGCACCAGTTCCATCGTTGCATCACAGGTCAGCTTTGCCAGAACATGGGCAGCATCTTTGACCAGTGGATAGCTCTCACCCTCAGCTGGAGTAAAAAAATTGCCATATCTCTTACTGGATCATTTGAACAAAAACCTATAAATGTATACCAGAATGCCTCCAAAATCTTGTGTTTTTTTGCTTTGAGGTTTTCCTAACTCCTCAACAAATTTAACCAAAATCAATCTGTAACTTTTGAGTAAAGATACTAACAGACCAACTAAAGGAGAAAGAAAAATTTTACCACCTGTATTTTATATTATGTAAATACTTGACAGTGATGTTATTATCATTATGTAAATACTTGACAGTAATTTATTTATTGTTATGTAAATAACAGGTTCCAACAGATGAGTTTCTTGCCGTTTGCTTTTTAATACTGTCTCATCTTATTGTCTAAGGGTGATATTCTCCAAGCATGTTGTCAGAAAGTGTTATTATTTGCAAGAATTTACTGTAAATTGGCCAAGTGAGTATTTATTTCCATGTTGTGATTTTACAGATAAGACAAACAGAGCATCTATTGAGGAGATACAGCGCTGTATTTTCTCAGTGTCGCTTGACCAACCAGTGCCCCATGCCTCCCCGGAGCAACGTCTGTCTGTCATCACCAATCAGATGAACCACGGAGGGGGGTCCCGTTACAACTCCGGCAACAGGTGGTTTGACAAAACGTTACAGGTACGCTTTATAATACAGGCTTCACAGAGTCTTGCATTGATTCATCATAATTATTTAATGAGAATTTTCACAATTGAAGCATTAACAGTTAATTAGCTTCATATGACTACCTGATACCCCTGCAGTGATGCCACTAGATGCTGTTTTAAAAATAAGATACTTTTATGGAGGAAACTTTTTCAGACTTTCAGGGGTTAATATGTTTTTATACTTTTTATTCTCAAACCATCACTACCGTATTTATTCTAATTTGGCGACCCCTTTAAAATAATTAATTTTCTCAGAGGTCGAGATAATGGAGGATATTTGAAAATTATCTTCCTGCTGAATTTGCGGTGTTCGAGATTTTAGAGGCATGCGGTTGGATAACCTTTCCTAGAGATGCAGAGCCGCTCTGACACTCGAGTGGTCATGGATTGAGTGATAATATGGGTATTTATAAGTTTGTTTTGTTAGCTTAACAGTATTTCCTAAAAACGGGCTTCCAACCGTCACATGAATTATACGGAGTCCGCAAATGATTAATCAAACTGAGCTCAGTCACTTTACAAAATGATCACTACTTCGCCTGCAGGTATGTTCACTTGACATTAGACCGAAACTCATGTAACTACCAGTTGTTTCAAGTTTACCCACCAGGCAGTGGTATCGGCAGGCCGAAAAGGGATAAGCAGCTGCACGCAAGTTGGAAGAAGACATTATAAAAAATAACTGGCTATTATCAGATAACTTTTATTAGCATATTACGTAATAAATACAGGAAAGTAAAGGCGCATTAAAATATATATGACCAGAAATGGTCCTAGCTCCAGTGCTCTCAAACAGACCCTGTTTTGTAAGCGCATACACCCATCCAAAACCTAGCTGCGGTCAATCAGACTTATCCAAGATGATTAATCTAACTGTGTAGCCGTTATTTCACTTTGCGTACTTGCTCGATACTTGAAAGAAATTATGTAATGATATAGTTATTTATTGCTGCCCTGGACAAAAAATGTAATAAATATCAATAGAATCTGCTAAATTTTTTTTTATCTCTATTGCTAAATATCCCGCGTGAATTGCACGTGCGTACCAGGAATAGTACATGAGTTTGCTTAGTCACGGACACCCATTTGGAACTTGAACTCTTTATCATGTTTATATATTATGAAAAACTTTTTTTTTTTCTTCAAAAATTTTACTGCAAACAAGCTCAAGTTTGATGTGGATGCTCAATGTAATAAGAATCTTGTCAGATACAAACTGTGGTGCCCGTGAGAGACGGAGGCATTTCACCTTAACATCGTCGACAGAAAACATCGTCGGCAGTCGCGAAATTAGAGTCATTTTAGAAATTATGCTTTCAAATTATTTTTTGGGGTTGAGATATTAGAGGGATTGCCAAATTGGAATAAATACGGTAATAACTGGTGGTTTTAGGCTGTTACTGAGTGCAGTATACATACTTTGTCAATGTTTCTTAAAAGGGGCATTATATTTGCAAATATGATATATTGAATACTGAGGACACATGCTATAACACCCCACATAATTGCAAATTTAATACCTAAAGCTTGTTTATAGGTAGTGCATGCTGTAAAATAAAAATTGTGCATTTTCTAATAAAAATCCAGTGGGGCAGAAAACGTTACAACACACCCAGAACCAGCAGGAGTAGTACACAAAACCTGGTTTATGCCAGGATTATCAAATGTAAGTCCCTGTCACATAGCCTGAAACTGGAATTCTGCAGATGAACATAGTACTTAGCATTAGAATATGGAGATTACCTCCACCAAAAGCTTAAAAAAACTGAATTTCCAAGGGAATTTAGAGAATATCTGTACTACAGTGCAAATATTTCGAAGGCATCAAATGCAATAATCAATTCATAAAGAGCTTGCTTATTGATTGTGTTTTTTTGCAGGAAAGTTATGCTTGGCTTAATGCCTATAATGCATGGCTCCCATGGTGGCAGTCTATGGTAAATTTTTCTGGTACAGGCAGTGGGTAAATGAAATGAGTTGTAGAATGAATGTAAAAAGACCACTGGATAAGGAATGTAACACATCAGTGTATTACAAGATGTCATCATTATGATCTGCTTTACATTTGGCTAATAAAAATAACATCTGCAAAACATGGTAAATGTGCAGTATAAGTTACCCAACCCCATGATCACTTAGCAACCTTCCTGGAGCTGCAGGGGGCACCTTCAGCATGAAACCTACCCATGGTACATTTGTGTTTCATTTCATAGCCTTTAGGGATTTCCCTCATGAAATATGGCTGGCATTTTTAGACCCCACAACCATCCCCAGGGGTCAGTGTCGCTGACAGCTAAGCCATCACCATGATTCATTTTTAGCTCAGCTGACTATAATTCATTTGAGCTATAGTCGTGGTCCATTGTCTGTCGTCCATCCATCCATCTGTCCGTAAGTCCATAGATGTGGCACGTTTTGAAACCGCAAGACCTAGGAATCCAAAATTCTGCATGATGTTAGATGTCCCCAAGATCTCCTACCAAGTCGAAAACTGGGTCTTTGCGACTTCGTTCCTTTGAGAATTTAAGGAAAAACCTCAATTGAAAACCTATTTTCACACTTCAGGACTGCCTAATCTCATCTGTTTTTCTTCATATTTACCATAAATATTCCTCTATATAGTACCTATGTACATGCCAGAAATTAAGTCTGTTAAGTATAATTTCTATAAGTTATGGGCCCAACATAATGGACTTTGTAAAAAATCAGGAAAAAATATTTACTCACTTAACATGTAAAATTTTGAAACTAAAGTCTTTTTTCCCCAAATATATAACTAGGTTTAATTAAGATTCAATTGTTTACCCAAAATTAGATCTGAATTTTGTAAATTTTTTAAATTATTAGCATAAAAATAAAATCAGTACCTTAAATTTTGCCCAACTTTGACCATGGCACGTTTTTTCCTATAAGTACCATTGATTTAATTTTCACAATATGTAAACATAAGTTTTTAATTCGTTAAAATCTGAAATTTGAAAATATAAGCTTGGAAATTTTACTGTTTCTCCTTAATTGTTATGCTGTTTCCACTCCAATATATACATACTTTCCTTGAAAAAGTAATTCAAGGTGTAATCCAGAAGAGGCCATGTTTTGATAATGTAGAATTAAAAAAAAAAAATCAATTTTCTTTTCAATGATTTTAACAAATATAATTAAACCTATCAGTATGCTTAAATTTATAAAATATGAAGCACGTTATGGATAAATAAAGACACATTTTAAAATTGTGAAATCAAAATCAAGTATTATTTTTAGATATTTATTGTTTTGCAGATTTAAAAAATATATTTTTGTGGTAAAAAAATAAACATTTGTATGCATGATATGGTGTTATCTGACAAGATTGAGATTTATGATGATGCAATTGAGAATTATGAATCAACTTTTATATTCAGATATATATGTTATATTGGAAATGTATAGAAATATAAACGTATAAAAAAAATGATATGATAAAAAGATGAGGATCTAATACAAACATTTGTTCATTATTTTCCTGCCTTAGCAGAATTGGAGATCAGGCTTTGTTTGCCCTGTATGTATGTTGTTAATTAGTTATATTTCAACTGTATTCATTTCATAAAATAAAAAAAATACTAAAAAATAAACTACTGAAGTCAACAGTTAATCAAAAAGCCAAGGAATGATCATGGTAATAGTACAGATCTTTTGTTCACAAAATGCTCACATGCTTCAGTTTCAACATTAGGAAACACATATGCATGGTAAGGTCACAAAATATTATTTGCAACAATTTCTTGCTCATCAATACAAACCAATCATATAAACCAGCCATGGCCTATATTACCTCTTCCTCATACACTTTATCTCCATTTTAAGTTATTTTAGATTTTTACCTCCAAGATCAACTTCAGCTGAGCACAGTGACCCATGGGTCCCTTGTTTGTCACAGCCACTTCCTAACCTGCATATCAAAGGGCTGGCTGCCCAACTATTTTTTTGCCAGAAAGACACCATAGTCACAGGCAAGTTTCCCCTTGGTGTATCTGTGGTGCATTTTTAGCGAACCTGTGAGCTTATGCGATGGTGTGGCGTTGTCCGTCGTCTGTATGTTAACCCATACTATCTTGAAAACGGCAAGAATTAGCATCACAAAATCTTATGCATAAAATTAGTCATCTAAAAAACTCTATTGGATTTTGCTTATTTTTTGGCTAACTGCATTTTCTTAGATTTTATAGGGAAAAAGCTAAAAAAGCTTAAAAAATCTTCTTCTCCGAATCTGTTCAGCCAAATTGTCCAATATTTTACAGAAATGATTCCTGGAACAATCTCTCTCAAGTTTGTTCGAATGGTTTAGTTCAGTGATTTTTGGCCGAGTTACAGGATGTTGAACTTAGTCATCTGTCCAAAAAAGCATACTAAAATTACAATCTCAGAAATGGCTTGAGCTATCATCACCAAATTTTATGCCAATGTTGGTCACATGAGTCATATCTGAAATTGAGGTATTGGTGGCGCCACCTGCATCGGCCTTTTTTGTACGGGGGTCATCAGTGCTCAAATCATACTGACAGCTACAAATAACTTCTTCTCTGAAACGAAATGGCCAAATTGTTTAATATCACACAGAAATGATCCTAGGGTAGTGCTTTCTGAAGTTTGTTGAAATGGTCTCAGTTAAGTGATTTTGGCTAAGTTATGGGAAGCTGAATTTAGTCATATGCCATAACAGCACATTTTTAGCTAAGTGGCTACAAAAATCTTCTTCTCAAAAACCACTGGGCCAAATTCTTAAATCTCATGCATTAATTATCCATAGATGTTAATAATTCAAGTTTGTTCAAATGGTCTCAGTTCAGTGACTTTTGGCTAAGTTATGGGAAGCTGAATTTAGTCATATGCCATAACAGCCCATGTTAGCTGAGTGGCTACAGAAATCTTCTTCTCAAAAACCACTGGGCCAAATTCTTAAATCTCATACATTAATTATCCTTAGAAGTTGATAATTCAAGTTTGTCTAAATGGTTTTGGTTCAATGATTTTTGGCTGAGTTATGGGAAGCTGAACTTTGCCATTTTGCTGTATTTTCCCATATGAGTTATAAACCTACAAAACGCTTTTCTACTGAAGATACTGAGGCCAGTATGTTTAATATTTTGCAAGAATAATTCCCTGAATCATTCTAAAAATAATTGTCTTTTATGGTTCCAAAAAATGAATTTTGGCTAAATTATAAAGATTGAATTGAGTCATTTTACCATGTATGTTAGCTGTGTGAAGCAGATACATCTAGCCTAGCACCAGTTTATCAGCATCCATTACATCATGCCTCTAGACATTTAGATTTCAGAATATCTATGGAAAATATTGACAATGTTTTTTAAAACCTTTAAAAAAATGTAGATTTATGATATTACATATCATCTGTACACTATTCATAATTTCTCAGGAGCTACCATCTCCAAATTTTATGCAATTATCAGTCACATATCAAATGTTGATGGATTCAGCTTATTTTTGCTATCTGCATTTACTTAGATTTTACAGGGGAAAAGCTGAAAAAACTTCTTCTTCTTGTAAAGAGTCCAGCCAAATTGTTAAATATTTTACAATAATGATCCCAGAGGCGAGCCTTCTCAAGTTTGTTCAAATGGTTTGTGTTGGATAAATTTGAGCAGAGTTACATAACAGGCCAAGATTGTGTATGTTTCTTGAATAGGTTGAGAAACTGCCAACTGTTTCAGATTTGGCAACAGATCAAGAGTTCATTCAGTGCAGCCAGATTTAGGTCAAGAGTTCAATCAGTGCAGCCAAGCACAAGGCATGTGATCACCTCATGGGCAGCATGTGATCATTTCATGGGTAGCATGTGATCACCTCATGAGTATCATGTGATCACCTCATGTTCATTCAATGCAGCCAGGTACAGGTCAAAAGTTCACTCAGTCTAGCCAGGTGCAGGTCAAGAGTTCACTCAGTGCAGTAGCCTGAGCCAGTAATTTGTCACAGTACACTCGGGGCAACAGCCTTTCTCACCTAAGCCTGGTCAGCCCCGTGCATCAGACTCAAGGTAAGTTTGATGTATTGGGCTGATATTCTGACCTGTCTATGTGTCTTTAATGGCCTTCTTGTTCTACAATGACTTTTGCAAAGTGTATGTTCCTGCTTAATTCTACGGAAGAATTTGATATATCAGCTTGAAATTGGGCATATTTATACGTCAAATAGCTTTGTCGTATACAAGACTGGTGGTGCCACCTACAATAATTTTTGTGTTGTGTGCACCCATGCCAGAATTTCAGCAGTGATGTTTGTGTATTGTTTCTTGTTCAAAATGTTTAGTACTTGCATTGTTCATATATATGAAAAGTAGTGGTTCAGCATTGAAACGTTATACCTGGTGTATATCCATATGCACATGTTCGCATTAGGCCTGTAGGCCTTGTTTCAATAACATGTGACATCAGCTGTGTCTAGGCTAGCACTGGGTTGGTTAGCAACTGTCAGCAACACTTCATAGCTGACTGGATTGAGTGGCTTATTTGTTTAAAACTCCCATCCCTAGGTCTGTCCTTTGTGTCACCTGTTTCCCCTTTACTGTTTGCAGGCTCACTAAAGAACACTCTAAGGTGGCACCTAGAACCCCCTCATCTGGATTGGATCTCTGAGATCAAACTTGTTTTATATTTATTTTCAGTTCTAAAGTTTATCTATAACCTAAAGCAAACCCTCTCTGTAGGAACTGTTGAAAATTTGGTAAAGATACAACAAAAGATGAGCAAGATATTACCTTTTATCTAAATGTAAGAAGCATCAGAACTTGTCCAAAAAATAAAAGAAATGTAAACAGGATGAAGCTCCCCTCAGCATGACAAAAATTTACCCAGGTGTCTGTGGGATGGGTCACATATATTGCAATTTAACCGAAAAAAACTGGCATTCTTAATACATACGCCAGTCTGTTAAATATTCATGGCATGGGAAGACAGGGACGATATATGATGATGTGTATTTGGCTCTAGTTTGTTGTAGGAGCAGACAACTTTGTAGGGATATGTTTGGAGCATTCTCTGGCAGAAGGACCACCAGTACTGGCACTCATGGACTACATTATCGATTATACGTAAGTGGAATCCCTTCATTTTAATGATGAATTGCTTCCTGAATTTCAGTTCATCGTTGGCAGTGATGGAGCAATCGGTCTCAACTACGAACACGCAACTGCTGAGGGGCCCCCTATCATATCCCTAGTCGACCATTCTTTAGAATATGTGTAAGTAAGGCATGCGGTGATATTTGTCATCTTAGTTAAGCTTGTGAAGTTGATTTGATATTTACACTTATGCTTTTCTTACAGATTCACTGCTCTTGAATATTCAATCGCGCAACATTGAAATATGTCATTTTATTGTTGCACTGTTATCCATATGTTTATCTCTTGATCTTGCATGACCATAACTGCATGTTGTACAAGACTAAGAAGCATTAAAGGGACATAATCAGGAGCATTATTATGCCTTTTCTTTCATCCTATTTAGTTCAGTTTTGTTTTATACAAAAGTTTCACAGCAAAGCCATCCCAATGCATGGTCAGTACCCATCAAAGAGCACACACTATTTTTTTGTGTTAATTCAACATGCTTTGTATGGGAATAGCTCCCTTTAAACAGTGATTATGTTCCATTTATGAATCAGTTACCATAGTAACCATCACTGTGGTTTACTTCATATTTGCAAGATTGAATTTTCATGTTCTTCTCTTGTATGAGGGTTCCATTTGAACATTTTGCTGTACCACAATCTGCACAGAGTCTATTACTAAATGTATATTATTTAGTTGCCCAGGGGGTGGGTGGGGGGGGGGGAGGACTACAACAGCACATTTTAATGTGATTTGAATATGCATGCGAATTCTGAACAGATCTTATGAGAATTTTAGAGCTAATGAAATAGTGACAAATGACATAACGATCTACTGGTGTCCATGATAAGGAGTACCCAAGTCCAAACTTTGTACCCATTTCAGTTCCACTAGCATCTCGCCTCAGACTCAAAAGTTTTTTTGTACTCTTAATTAGCAGTATTACATAACTGGTTCAGTTTAATACACAGATAGCATAATGTTTTTATCATGACTCCCAAACAGGAGGAGAGGGTACTTTAATTGGCTCTGTCTGTCTGTCTGTCTGTATGTATATTTGTATGTATGTGTGTTTCAACCTGTAACTCAAAAGCTACAGCAAATATTCACCTGAAAATTTTACACAAGACAGAACTCTACAGTGTCTCAGTTCTTCCCAAGATGATATGGATCTTGAATAAAAGAATCTAGAAATCTAATTGTTAAAAACAAAATATTATAGATTAGTTCACCCTTCACTCCCCAGATGGCAGCAGTGCAGGGGTCTACATTCTGTGACTGTCATGTATGTATTAGAGTATTCAGGATATTTTATGATTTATAGAGTGTATTAATGAATGGATATCAGTATTTTGATTACCGTTCATGATTTTGTTTTTAATTGAGATCGGTAAATTTTGACAGCATACAGGGTGAAATTATGATTTACAGATCGCCTTTTTAACACCATGCTTCACTTGCTTTAAATCTTTAATGTTGTATCGCTGGTATGTTCACAAAAAAAAAAACGCTTCTGATTCTGCTTAAATGAGCACCAAATGTTGCTTCAGATGTTTTATAATTTTGACTGTGGGTAGTACATCTTATGGATGTCTTTAAATGTTCAGGGGTTCGGGGGGCTTGGTTGATTGTATCCTCAGACAAAGTCGAGATACTATGTTTTAAGCATGGTCGCACTGCTGCCTCCGCAGAGATTTCTTTTGCACCTGACAACTCAAGAAAGATTTCATGGATCTTTTTAAAACTTGACATGTGCATAGGTATGGGTGAGAGGACAAATTCTGTTTAAAATGGGGTCATGACCATAACTAGGATAGTGACCTTCACCTTGAATAGGTCCATTTTGGGGGAAAATTACACAAATTCTTGAATATCTCAAGAAATTTTGCATGGATTGGTCCAAAAATCAAGTTGACTGAAGGTCTTAGATAGTTTTGTCATATACCAAAACCTGGTGGCCACACCTATTATCCTTTTTAGCCTTCAGCCCTTAGGCTGATGGGCTATTGTCTTCACCCAAGCTGTCCGTCCGTCTGGCATCCATTAACTTTTTACCTTGTGAGTGGGATATCTCTAAAAGGATTCACCGTAGGAATTTTATTTCTGTATATTTGCTTACCTGAAAATTGATCATATCTCAGGAGTGTTCAATGTGTTGGTCTGAAATTTGACATGTACATCCATCTTGGAGAGTTTTCTTGTCAACCAAACAGGTGGCACCACCTACCTTACCATTTTCATAGGATAAATTAATCCCCTTTTCTCAAGAGAGATTCACTGTATTGTCCTGAAATTGTGCATGTCCATAGATCTTGGATACCTCCATCTTTTATTAAAGACTGGTGATGCCATCTGCAGTTGTTTTTGTGTGGTGTCCATCCGTACATCTGTTTTAGGTGAAAATTTCTCATATCTCAGGAGTGGTTCAATGTATTTTTCTTAATTTTGGCATATGCATACATCTTGGAGAGTTTTTAGCTCACCTAATTGTAAGTCATCTGAGCAGTAGTGATCACACTTTGTCCATCTGTCAGTCTGTCGGACCATCTGTCCTTCTGTCCATCCATCAACCAGGCACAAACGGTAACCTCTTGACTTAGAATCTTGTAATTTTACATCCAGGGAGGTCCATGAAAAAGCTCCTTGGAAACATGAAATTAGGTCTCTGTTACCCAAATCCTTTGAGCTATGGGGATAGATAATACCCCCCAGAAAAATAAAAAATAGGATACAAAAGCTCCAGTATCTGAACAACTAACGCTTTGCTCACCATGATTCTTTGCATGCATATTCATTGTAGAGTGTTTCATCAATTCCTGCAGACTGGTTGTGCCACCTTGATTTTTAGGTCAGCTGACTATAAGTCATCTGAGCTATAGTCGTGGTCCATTGTCCGTCGTCCGTCCGTCTGTCCGTCCATCCGTAGATGTGGCACGTTTTGAAACCGTAAGACCTAGGAATCCAAAATTCGGCATAATGTTAGATGTCCCCAAGATCTCCTACCAAGCTGAAAACTGGGTCTTTGCGACTTTGTTCCATTTAGAAATTAAGGAAAAACCTCAATTTTTTATTAAAAACCTATTTTTACACTTCAGGACTGCCTAATATCAAAACCACTCATCTGTTTTTCCTCATATTTACCATAATTATTCCTCTATATAGTTCCTATGTACATGCCAGAAATTATGTCTGTATTATGTAAATTTAAAAAGTTATGGGCCCAAACATAATGCATTGTGTAAAAAATCAGGAAAGACATTTGATCACTTAACACAAAATATGTTAAAGCTATAAACTTTTTTTCCAGTAATATAACTTTAATTAATCAAAATTAAATTGTATACCCAAAATTAGATCAAAATCTTTTAAATTTTTTAAAATATTAACAAAAATAAAAAATTGGTACCTTAAATTTTGCCCAACTTTGACCATGGCACGTTTTTTTCCTGTAAGAACTGTGGATTTAATTTTCACAGCATGTTTTTTTTAGCATTTTGTCTGTTAACACTATAAATTTGAAACCAGTTGATCAAAAACTGTAGATTTTATTCAAGTTTTCAAGCACTATGTAACATATTGTTTACCTAAAGCTATAGTCATGCAGTTTGCAAGTGCTCAGCTCCCCAGCTTCAGCTCTCAGTTCCTTAAATTTGGCATGCAATTAGATGTCTCAAAAATCCCCTACCATGCCAAGAATTTGGTCACTAGGACTTAATACCTTCGAGATATTAATGAAAAACTTCATTTTTCCATTAAAACCCCATTGTTACACTTCAAGACTGCCTAATATCAAAACCACTGATCTGACTTTGATCATATATAATATACATATTTTTCTATATTTTCTCTATGCATATGCCAGGAATGATGTCATTATTGTGTAATTGTTTTAAGTTCTAGGCCCAAACATAATGCACTTTGTAAAAAATCAAGAAATATATTTACTCTCTTAACATGAAAATTGCTGAAGGTAGACATTTTTTGCCAGGGATATAACATTATTTAATCAAGATTCAATTGTATTCCCAAAATTAGCTCTGAATTTTTCAAATTTTATAAGTTATTAGCATAAATATAAAATCAGTACCTTAAATTTTGCCCAACTTTGGCCATGGCATGTTTTTTCCCTGTAAGCACTGTTGATTTAATTTTCATATCTAGCACACGTAAGGATTTTAGCTTCTAAATTCTGAAGTTATAAAAGGAATTGGTCAAAAACTAGCTTTTATGAAAGTTTTTATGGGACCATATCACACCTTGGCTGTACTGAAGCCCCTCTTTTATGTCCCCACATTGACCTTTCAGGCCAATTATGCATGCTTGAAGCGAGGCACTCTGCAGCCAGCCAGCTCTTGGGTGGCTTCAACTGGATCTAACTGTCCAACCCCCTCCACTAGTATTTGTTTAGGCCATAAACATAACAATAAACTTTTTTTTAAATTCTTTATGATAAGAACTTAAAAAAATAAATGGAAAAGGAATTTATAGTTAATGAGTTACAGGGGAGTACCTTGCAATTACTGATCATTTATGGATCTTCCATGGATGGCAAAAATTGTATTTCAAATGACACCATGCAGTCACCATTGGGTATTTTTCATTTCAACCATAAAAATGAAAAATAAATAATTAAAATAAATTGTTGTTTACTATTAGGGATTATATGAAGCAAGATAATGATTGACAAGGATGCAGTTGATTATATTAAATTAATCTAAATTTCCAGGTCTTTTCCAGGTGTTTAACTTGTTGGTTTATATTTATTACAAAATTAAAATAATAAATAAATGTGTCAAAAATTTAAAATATTACTCATAAGTGCTCATTAAAGATTTTAATTTGTTTGACTTATAACTCATGGTTGTATCAGTTGTTACATGATACTGGCTAAATAATCAAAATTTATATTGCTGGTCCTTTATTTCAGTTCATAAAATTAAACATTCCCAACTCCAGTTTGCTCCTGGTATGATATATTGGGTGTTTTGATCCTTGGATTAATTTTAACACATGTATTAGTTTTATAGCTGAGAATACTTTTCTTTTTTTCCTGATACCATTTAAAAAAATATAAATATTAAAATTTTTCCTGTTAGTGCTGTGGATTTAATTTTCATAGCATATGCACATTAACATTTCATCTGTTAAAATCTGAAATTTGAAACCAATTGATCAAAAACTGCAGATTTTATTCAAGTTTCCAGGTACCATGTCTTCATTGTTTACATCAGATCAGTATAAAGGCAGTGTACTGGGCAGTTACATAACACCTTCAGGTCTGACCTACTGCCACTGTCAGTGTCTGGGTCAGGCTGGGTCAGGCAGTAATTACCAGAGAGCCTCTCTTTCTCTCTCTCTCTGGCAGTCTAGGTCTCTCTTTCTCTCTCTCTCTCTCTCCTCTGCTTTTTCTCTTTCTTTCTCCATCTTTCTTTCTCTCTCTCTCTCTCTCTCTCTCTCTCTCTCTCTCTCTCTCTCTCTCTCTCTCCTAATTGCCCCCCTTCCTCTCTCCATCCCATTCTGTTGACAGGTAATATAAACTAGATACATTAGCTATAAATGTTGATGCAATTAAGAAATGCAAATCAACTGAAATATTCACAATCACATGTATGTTATACTGTAAATTTATAGTAACATTCAGAAACTTGGATTAAAATTATGTAATGAAAAAAAGGAATAAATGCAAATATTGTTAATTTTTTCTTGGCTCAGTAGAATCGGAAAAAAAATTATTTGCTTTGTTTCTCCATCTTTCTGTCTGTTTTAAATATTTAATGTTCATGAATAAACTTTTTTTTATAAGCACTGTTGAATTAAATTTCATATCTTGTATGTATATGCAAGGGTGTTGTAACTCTCACCATCCCCTTCTTCATCCCACTGAGGCTTTGTTCCTTGGCACTGTGAACAATAGTTCTATGGCTATAGCATAAAATTTAATAATTAAAGAAAATATCTACAGAGAGACAGAGGCATTGTAACTCTGATCATAACACAACCCCCCCCCCCCCCTCCATCAAGTTATTGCACCTGTGGAATGGGGATGTTATGGCAACTGTATACATATCATAAAATTGATAAAAAAGGTTTACCAAATAAATTGGATCTCATCAGACAAATGTGTAAACTGTTGAACTGTCAACAGCTTATCAAAAAGGTAACCAATGGAAAGGCATGGTCAGGTCTCGAATAAATCATATAAACCAACCATGGCCCAGATTACCTCTTCCTCTCAAACATTATCTACATTTTATCATATTTTTAAGATTTTAACCGTCCAGGTGGTTCAGTACTGTTGACCATTTGTCCATAGGTACCTATGTACATGCCAGAAATTATGTCAATATTGTGTAGTATGTAGACGTGAGGGGCATCAAAATAATGCACCTTGTCAAGACCGATCTTGTCAAGATATTATGTCATACAGTCACAAATTCATAAATCCCCTCATCAGCATAGTTAATCATAACCTTGTATCTGTCAAATTGAACTCTTGCAGTTTTCCATACACTATAGATCCTTCAACAAATAGCCTTGTCATCATTATACCACTGCTTAGCATACTTTCATTGCATTCATATTTGCTCAAATAAATTGCTTTTTTCGACCCCTCCCAAATAAATAAAAAATAAACCACTATATTTTACTCCATATTAATCCATCTGTCAGGTTATTTCATATATCATTTACTCACATATTACATTATACTCCTTTATAAAAGCCCAACATGACCATGATATTCTAAGCTTAATCTACTCAGTATAGTATCACAATGGTGATACATTTATAGTCCAATCATGATCAGCTGAGCGCCGTGACCCATGGGTCCCTTGTTATGAGACCATGTCAGACCTTGGCTCTCTGTAGCACCTCTTGAGTCACCTGTGTGTTGACCTTGTTGAACTTTCAGCAAATTATGCATCCTTGAGGCGAGGCATAAACTGGGGCTCCAGGCAGCTTATTATATAATGGCCAGCCACAGTTGATCCAGGTGTCCAACCCAACTCATCTAGTAGTTTTAACCAACAACATAACAATAAACAATAAATTAATAAATTTTTATTTGTTTTTAATAACAAATTAAAGAAAAATAGAATAGGAATTTTTTTAGTTGATAATAACAGGAAATTAACTTGCAGTTACCGATGATATAAGAACCGATGATATAAGAATCTTGTATCGATGGATAGAATGTCACGTATTCCAAATAACACCATGCAGTCACCTATGGTATTTTTCAGTTCAATTTTAATGATAAAAAAGTAAATCATATTATTCATTACTAATCATTAGGGATCATATGAAGGAAATTAATGATAGACAAAGATGCAGTTGATAATATTATTATCTAGATTCCTACTGTGTCTATAGTTAGTACATTGATGTGAAATTAGTCCAAAATGAATATATTACATTTTTTTTTAAATATAAATAAAAGCCATAAAACCAGGTACTTATGATCATTATTTAAATGTGTGAATTTTGTATATTCTGGATTCTCAACATCATTGTTTGGTGAAAACTGAATAAATACCAGACATGGTGCGAATACGTTGCAATTGTATTTAAACACGAATATGAATATGTACTCCATTATAAAATTTCTTTCATAAGAATGGGAATTCAGGTAAAAATGAAAGTATATGAATACCAATGCAAATACTTTCAAAATGTATTAATGAATGCATCTATGAATATATTCTTTAATATTATTTTAATAATCATTTCAGTTTTTAATAAAAATTGTATTTGGGACAATATTTGTAATTTTTTTAATAAATAGTTAAACTCTTATATTATATGTTCTGCTTATAAGTTATATGGCCAAGTCAAAATCTGTGTGACAATCGCACTCCATTTGTTAATAAAATAAATGAAATTAATCCTCTTTCCTATCTCCAAAGGTACTATCAAAATCATACATTAGCTAAACAACAACAACTCATAATACAGCTTATTTTTATTACTACATAAAACCAGCATGTGCCTCATTTCTAAATCATATTTTTTTATCATATATAACAGCTGAGCGCCGTGACCCATAGGTCCCTTGTTTTTTAATTTTTAGGCATTTTTTTCTCTATTTTGAAACCTTCAAAGATGTGGTTGCCTGTTATCAGTGCACAAATCGTACCATTGGACCTTGAATCTTCTAACTTGACATCCAGGAATGTCCATGAAAAATCTCCTTGGAAACCTGAAATTAGGTCTCTGTTACCCATGTCCTCCAAGCTATGCTTCAGTTGAATGATGATACCACTTACAAATTTGGCATTCAGATGATAAAAATCCTTTTGTGAATGTCTTCCTAGTCAGATGAGCATCATGACCCCTGGGTCACTTGTTTTAAACTTTAGTAATCCCAACAAGGTTTACTGGTTTGGATATCCAGAGGTTACAGACACCACACTGTGTACAGCATTTTCAGAATTCAGAATATGTAGTTTTCAATGGACCAGGGAGCAAAAGTTTGGCAATATAAACAAAAAAAGTGAACCATTGATATTTTTCTAGGCTTTTACCTGCGTCTAGTTAAATTGGGAGATTTTTTTGTTGGTTGCCTCAAGTTCTAAGTATATTATAAAAGTTTTAATAAAGCCAGTCAGTGGTGGCTCTGCATTGAGTAAAAACATTGCACGGGCCTACATTAATTTCTGCTATAGCAATGACATATTGATTAAGCATAATAAAATGATATAAATTATTTATTCTTAAAAAATTACTGAATAAATCTTGTTTGGTGTAAAAGTTATTCAGTTGTACCTGGGGTTAAGAAAATATCAGTTATTCCAGCAGTGACAGACTTACAGTTATCATTTTTAAATCCATCTGCACTCACACTGGCACATGTGGACTTGTGCTTTCTTTCTTTCGCTAAGATTATTACACTGAAACGGCTCATTTAGCACTGTTTGTCTTATTTAAATGTACATAAGAGTAACATCATCAGTAAAGGCAGTAAACAACACCTGGAACTACCCAGGAAAAATTGATTTATAGACATTTTACCCCATCAATCATGTTTCATGTTAAACCCAGAAAGTTTTAGACAGACAAAATTTTCTGAATCCCCAGTATGTTTTTTCTCTGGACAAAATATTTTGTCCTCTGGAGGATATATTTCTAGTGATAAAACTTTGTTTTCAGATTCCAATAATGTGAAAGGAGAAGGTGATTTTGGACTGATTGACTTCAGTTTTATTTACATTTCATAATTTGTTCATCAGTTTTACTGTTACAGTAACTCAAATAGTTCCTAAGATAAGATGGCTTTATATCAAGAAATTTCAATATATACTTTCATTAGTATTGTAAATTTGCTAAAGAATGTTCAATCTTAACAAATCATATCGCAATATTCAACTCTTATTATCTAGAGTAGTGCATTATTTCATACATTAGAACATGAGCCTTAGTTTTTGCATGTGACTAGGTTGAATATATTTTGTATATTTTTATCTTTCAGAAATAAACCAGAGAACGGTAGAATCGCTGCAGCAGGAGTCACCGACCCTGAACGGCTACGATTTAATTTTTCACCAGAAATTGAAAAAGCAATTGAAAGTGCATCTGTTCAAATAGACTCGTAAGCTTCATTTCTGTATCAGAAATTCAATATTATATTTACCATTTCAACTTTTTGAAATGGCACCCACAATAAATAAAAATCAATTTCTTTTCTCATGAAGACTTATTTCTACCATATCCAATATAGATTCAGACGGTCATAACATCCATGAAGTGATCCAGACTTGACATTTGCATCAGTTAAACCCTTTATCTCTGAATTTCTCCATATTTTGGGCTTAATATTTGAACACTCACATTACGAATACCATTTTCATTGCTGAAGGAACTTTTTTCATGACATTTTAATATCATTAAAAAACAGTCTTTCACAAAAATGTGTATTATTTCTAGAACCGAGTAAAAGCTGGTGATTCTTTATTTTAATAAAATAATACATGACAATAACCTAAATGTATTCTACCATGTTTATTCTAAATTAATTTTTAAATTTTATATTCAGGGATTATAAAGAAAAAAATAAGTTTAAATTGGAGAAAATGGATTATGGAAAAAAAATGTGTCAGGTGTATTGTCATGCGAGTGATAAAAATGATATATTTCAAATTTAATTTTTTATGCTCATTTTTTAAATAATGATTTAAATAATGATAATACTATTGAAAAGGAAATAGAACTAGGTTTAAGATATTGTACACTTGATGGTCTAGTATGTCATATGTAAATTTAATTTTAGAACCATCTCTGATCTGAACCTGCAAGGCTACGTCTTTAAGGATTTTGGAAAAAATTTCATCAAAACCCAGAAAATGTCTCCAGATGCCTTCATCCAGGTGTGCTTACAGCTAGCTTATTACAGGTAAGTTAGATGCCTTATCCAGATGTGTTTACACTAGCTTATAAAGGTTAGGCTTATGCCTTCATCTAGGTGTGCTTACAGCTGGCTTATTGTAGGTTAGGCTAAAATATCATGCTTAGACATCTGAGCCTCATGACCCATGGGTCACTTGTTTGTCAAACTGAACAATGAAAAGTCAGACTGCTTGGCTGGTCAGTGTAGTCTCCATCCATATTTGTTCTGTCAGATTATCTGCCCAGTCCACAAAGTCTGGTCATGTGACTGTCTCAAGTGTTCTCAGTTAACGTTGTGAATTCACCAGTATGGGATGGGGCATCATTCAACTGCATAATTCACCAATCATGACCATTCTTCGTATATTTTTATGTCTAATAAAGAGATTGGTCCTTGAAATATGATGATGCATATGGTCCTTAATAGTACTAGAGATACTTGAATTTGTACATGTGTACTTATATTTTTAGTGGTAACCATGCAGTACATGTGTATGCACAAATTTTCATTATAATGTTTTACACAAGTAAATTAGTAGCAAAACCACTACTCTAAGGGGTATAGGAGGTATCAAAAATCATAGTGTAAAACCAGTCAGCTGTAATTGGGTCCCGAAATGTATAAAATTGGTTTCCAAGGTCAAACCTGAAGAAATGTAGGATTTTTATTATCCCAATAACTTCTGAATAACTGCTTTTCTTCTCTTCAAATTTAATAAATGAATTCTCTCCTCTAAGATGTCAGAGAAGTTCAAACATTTGTGATGGCCTTGCATTGTCCTTCTCATGTGTCAGAAGAAGGGGCCTATTTTACAAGGAGGTATGGCTTGAATTGTCTGGGGATACTATGGCATGTCCGATGCCAGAAATTTATAGTTCTTGTTGATATATTAGACCTAAATGTTCAAGGTCAGTCATTGCCAACAGATGTCACAAGTCTGTTGGGCAAGATCTATTACCTGTGTGAAAAATAATGTCTCACCTTGCACTGAAATCACACTAGAACAAAACTCCAAAGTAGAAATCTACATTCTAAGGAATGCAAGTGTTTGGGTTTCTATTGTGGGATGTTACCAAAACTCTGTTTGCATTCACTTATTCAGCCCATATTCATAGGTTCATTCGTTCAAAAGTGACTTTACATTTGTGAATATTCTTCAGGCATTCCTGAATCCTATTCATGAGCCAGATCCACACCAGATTTATAGTTGATTCTTCACGGGCTCCTTCCTGAAATACCCTGAAAATTTCACGAGATTTGGTTCATGATTGCATGAACTATGTTGTGAACAGACATATGTGAAAGTGGATGAATGTACACCTTCTTGGAGGGGAAAATTATCACAAATCAGTATACACATATCATGGGAATTCTGAAGAGGTGTCACTGGGACCTTAATGTGAGAAGTTTAAATCTCTTTGAAGGTTATATAAAGAGGCATGTCCAACATATGAGAGCGGATCACTACGGAGATTCCAGATGGGAAGAACAGATACAATTCGCTCCTGCAGTATCGCATCTCATTCTTTCTCCAAAGGCATGGATGATTCTAGTGTGTCCCCTGTCCAGAAGGTGGAGCTACTGAGAAATGCTGTCGCATCCCACAGGGACTACACAAATGCTGTAAGAAAATCTAATTGGTTGTATCGTTTCTGGCCTTTTTATTAAATTCCTGCTTGGAATGCTAAATAATATTTTTATTATACATTTTGAGACTGTTTTAATGTCATTCAGGAATGCATTTGTTTTTCAGAATTATTTTCCAGAAGTTATATGGATTTATGTTTCAAGAGTTATTGATTTCCTTGAGATTTGTAATATATTTTTATCATATGTGCAAGACTATATTATTATAAAACAGTAAAGCTTGTCAATAATAAGTATTACACATATTGGTAACTGTAATATAAATTTTCTTTATTTATGGTAACAGTTTCCCTAAGACTAAAAGTAAGTTGCTGTGACTTGTCTAAATTTTCCAGTAGTATAACTGTGATATTTCATTGTACTCGTCACAGTAAATGCTGGTGTTTGTTCACAGGTGATTGCTGGACAAGGTATAGACCGCCATCTACTGGGGCTGAAGCTTATCGCTGTGGAGCATGGATTAAATGTGCCAAAATTCCTGCTGGACTCTGTGTATACCAGTACCTGTCACTGGAAACTCTCCACCAGTCAGGTAACTTGTTAATTTGGATAACTCATTTTCTAGAAACTCCACCTGTCAGGTAACTGGGAGGTGTCTGGGATAACTTGTTTTCTAGAAACTCTCTACTTGCCAGGCAACTGGGATAACTTGTTTCTAGAAACTCTCCACCAGCCAGCTAATTGGGATATCTTGTTTTCTAGAAACTCTCTACCAGCCAGGTATCTGGGATAACTTGTTTTCTAGAAACTCTCCACCAGCCAGGTAACTTGGATAACTTGTTTCTAGAAACTCGAGATCTGCCAGGTAACTGGGATGATTTATTTTCTGGAAACTCTCTATAAGCCATGTACTGGGATTACTTGTTTTTGAGACACTCTCACCCAGTCAGGTAACTGGGATGACTTATTTTCTAGAAACTCTCCATCAGCCAGGTATTGGGATAACTTGTTTTCTTGACAATTTCCACAAGTCAGGTAACTGGGATAAATTGTTTTTTTTAGAAATCTTCCACAAGCGGGTTAACTGTCATTCTTGAAATTTTTAAGACTGTTTTGATTATTTTTACCACCCTTCTTTCTAAAACCCAAGTCACTCGAAATTTCTGGATTATTTCATTTTTTTTAGCGAACCTGTGAGCTCATGCGATGGTGTGGCGCCCTCCGGCGTCCGTCGTATGTACGTTAACCCATACTATCTTGAAAACTGCAAGAGGTAGCATCACAAAATTTTATGCAAAAATATCTAAAAAACTCTATCTGATTTTGCTTATTTTTTTACTAACTGCATTTCCTTAGATTTCATAGAGAAAAAGCTAAAAAACCTTTAAAAATCTTCTTCTCCGAAACTGTCCAGCCAAATTGTCCAATATTTCACAGGAATGATTCCTGGAACAATCTCTCTCAAGTTTGTTCGAATGGTTCAAGTTCGATGAATTTTGGAGGAGTTACAGGAAGTTGAACTTCGTCATCTGTCCAAAAAAGCATACTAAAATGACAATCTCAGAAACGGCCTGAGCTATCATCACCAAACTTTATGCCAGTGTTTGTCACATGAGTCATATATGAAATTCATGTATTGGTGGCACCACCTGCATTGACCTTTTTTGTACGGGGGTCATAGGTCATCTGTACATTAACCCCTAATTTCTCAGGAATAGCAGGAGCTACCATCCCCAGATTTTATGCAATAATCTGTCACATATCAAATGTTGTGGGATTCAGCTGATTTTTTTGCTATCTGCATTTACTTAGATTTTATAAGGAAAAAGCTGAAAAACCTTTAAAAGTCTTCTTCTTGTAAAGGGTCCAGCCAAATTGTTCAATATTTTACAGAAATGATCCCAGAGGCAAGCCCTCTCAAGTTTGTTAAAATGGCTTGCATTTGATGAATTTTAGTGGAGTTACACAAATTTGAACAGTCATTTGGCCCAGTAAGCATACTGACACAGTAATATCAGAAATGACAGAAGCTAGGATTACCAAGTATTGTGCAAATGTTGGTCACATGACTCATATTTGAAGTTGCAGATTTTGTGGTGCCACCTACATTGACCTATTTTTTTTGGGGGGGGGGGCAAAAACCTCATAATTTTAGCTTCTTTCAGCTTAAAATGTTTATGATGAAACTGTCAGGTTGAATCGTTCAATTTTTCAAAAGAATTATCCTCGGACATGGTTCTTTCAAACATATCAGAAAAGCTTAAGTTGGTCTTATGGCCATTATTATGTCTATGTCAAACTGAGGACTGCAAAACTGTTATTCTACAAAATTATTGTTTCATTTAAAACTTCTGTAACGTTGCACAAAAAATTATTTGTAGGTGGCCTTTGCTCAAGTTTACTTGAATGATATTTGGCAGAATTATTGGACCTGTAACAATGAAAGGACTGCATCTTTAATTATTCTAGATATTATTATAAAAAATTTATGAATATGTCAGCTTGAAAAAAAAAACATTTTACCAAAGTCTTTCAGTATGTGTAAACAGATTTACCAACAGACCAAGATTGTGTCTGTATCTTTAAATAGGTTGAGAAACTGCCAACTGTTTCAGATTTGACAACAGATCATGAGTTCATTCAGTGCAGCCAGATATAGGTCAAGAGTTCAATCAGTGCAGCTAAGCACAAGGCATGTGATCACCTCATGGATGACATGTGAACACCTCATGGGCACCATGTGATCACTTCATGGGTTCACTCAGTGCAGCCAGGTATAGGTCAGGGGTTCACTCAGTGCAGTAGCTGCATTCTATTTATAGCATTGACAGACTGTCCAGTGCATCAGATTTGGCACCAGAGTTCAGCCTAGATCTATTTACAGCTTTGGCAGACTGCCAACTGTGTCAGATTATGCAACAGGTCAAGAGTTAACTCAGTGCAGCCAGGTACAGGTCAAAAGTTCCCTTAGTCTAGCCAGGTGAGGTCATGAGTTCACCCAGTGCAGTAGCCTGAGCTGGCAAATTTGTCACAGTTCACTCGGGGCAACTGCCTTTCTCACCTAAGCCTCATCAGCCCCATGCATCAGACTCAAGGTAAGTTTGATGTATTGGCCTGATATTTTGACCTGTTTATGTGTCTTTGATGGCTTTCTTGTTCACAAGACAGGTGTTGCCACCTTCAGTGAATTTTGCACAGTGTATGTGCCTTCTTATTTCTACAGAGGAATTTGAAATATCAGCCTGAAATTGGGCATATTTATACATATTGAATATTTTATCGTATACAAGACTGGTGGTGGCCTACAATAATTTGTGCACAGTTGTGTCCCTGCTTATCTGTATCCGCCAAAGCAAAGTTTGACCTCTGACCTTTCCTCTCTGCCCAGCGTACATTTGTGCGTCTGTTTCCATACATAAACCCACATATCTCGGGAACCCTTTGACCAATCAGGAAAAAAATTTTGTACAAATGTAGCCCTTGGATAGCTTTATAACATACACAACAAATGGTGGCGCCACCTACAACCATGTTTGCGAAGTGTCCATCTGTTCTACTGCCTTGGGTAAAAATCACTCATATCTCGGCAGTGGTTTGACATATCTGCCTAAAATTTTGCAGGTTTATACATCCTGAACAGCTTTCTTGATTTTATGAAAGGTGGTGCCACCTACATTCTAGTTTATGCTGCAGACATCCAAGCTCATATCTGGGGAATCGTTTGACCGATTGGGCCAAAATTTTGCATGTGTATAGATCTCACATAGCTCTTTATCATACGCAAAACTGGTGGTGCCACCTGCAACCATGTTTGCACATCATCCGTTTGTTTGTCTGCCTTCTGCTAAAATCACTCATATCTCGGCAGTGATTTGACATATCTGCCTAAAATTTGGCAGGTTTATACATCCTGGACAGCTTTCTTGATTTTATGACAGGTGGTGCCACCTACATTTATGTTAACGCTGCACACATTCAGGCTTATATCATAGGACTGGTTGGACATATCCCCCTGAAATTTTGCATGTGTATAGATCTCACATAGCTCTTAATCATACACAAAATTGGTGGCGCCACCTGCCACCATTTTTGCACAAGTCCTTCTGTTTTTCTAATGTGGGATAAAATCACTCATATACATGTATTGGTTTGATTTATCTGCCTAAAATTTTGCATGTGTGGGTGGCGTATGTAATAGGTGGCGCAACCTACATACACATTTCGGCTGCAGACATCCATGCTAATATGCAACACACCTCACTCTATTTCCCCTTGCCACTCAATCAATGCCTCACTTCACCCTTTCCACTCTATTTTGGCAGATACACATAGTCGCTTGTCAACTACCCGTATTCTAGTTCTCAGGAGGGGTTTGATATATCAGTCTGAAATTGGGCTTATGTATATATCTCTGATAGCTTCGTTGTATTCAAGACTGGTGGTGCCAGCTACAATCATTTTTGTGTTGTGAGCACCCATGCCAGAATTTCAGCAGTGATGTTTGTGTAATTGTTTCTTATTCAAAATGTTTAGTACTTGCATTGTTCATACACATGAGAAGTAATGGTCCAACATTGAAGCATTATACCTGATGTATTTCCCAATGCACAGGTTCGCATTAGGCCTGTAGGCCTTGTTTAGTCATTTACCTTTTGCAGGCCTTTATAACATTTTACCGTTGAGTATTTGTTTATATGACAGTCACATTTTGCATAACTCTGTCTCCTTTTCTGTGTAGGTGCCGTCTAAGCATCATGCCACACTCTGTTTTGCACCAGTTGTCCCGGATGGATATGGAGTCTGCTACAACCCAATGCCAGAAAACCTCAATTTTGCCATATCTTCATGGAATAGTAGTCCGGAGACAGATGCGCCGAGACTGTCCAATTCCTTGTTTGGTGCTCTCAGGGATACTCAGAAATTATTGCTGCAAACTCAAAAAGCCAAGCTCTAAATCAGTCTCTGCAATCGCTGCATTTACCATGTGATGGGCATAAATTTAATTTTGTGGAGTGCCAGGATGTGTGAAGCTTGTCATTCTGTCATTAGATAATTTGTGATGATCTTTATTATTTCAAATAGCAAGCTTATGTAATATCACTAAAACCAGTGTCAATTAAGCTGTTAAGAAAAGGGGGGAGAGGATCTAATTAAAAAAGTAATTGGTATATAATTTCTACCTTAACATTGTGAACAAATATTGACTGAGGTTCTACAACCCCTTTCACACATAAAAAATGTTTTGTAAACATTTAAGGCATAGTGTATTAATTAATCAGTTCAAACCATATTTTGCATCCACAAAGTATCTTGTCTGCCACCAATGAAAGTGTTAGCCCCTACAGTGTGAACAAGTTGCTGCTTCCAGAATAGGTCTGAAAGCATTTTGGGTACACATTGAGCGTTCACACTGCATTTAACAATACAGAATATCTGATTCACACTGGAAATGGTTTGAAACCACATCCTGAAGAGGATTAAAAGTAATTTGGCCAAATGGATTGAAAGTGCTTTGGATTGCTATGTGAATGCTGGATCCAAACGGGTTGAAACTGTTGAGTATATGCAGTGTGAAAGGGTGTTCATCTGATAAGGATTGTTGAAAAAAAATGATCATACAGGGTTTTTTCTGCTATAGATTTTCATTTTCATGATCTCTGTAACCATTGATATATATTGTTTTGTTTTTCTTTGTCTGCCTGTATTAAAGTTTTCCTCCTTACCCCGCTTTCTTTTGTACTTTTTGATCCAATGCTGCAGATAGACCCACAAGATGTTACTTTAAATGATATGTTTTATGATTCATTAAAGGGTGATTAAAGGGTGTAATGTATACTATTGTCTAACTAACTTTCCTGTGGTTTGTTTCTTTGATATGCTTCCAAGGAATAACAACTCAAAAGTTTAGTTAGAGACTGGGTGGTAAAACACAGGGAATGAACATCAGAAATTGTGTAGGATTTAAAATACAAATTTTAAGGATGTATGAAGTTGTAAAAGTAGACATCAGTTTGTTAACAGCAGGGCTGGACCACCAAAATCTGGCTACTGCCAGACTGCATTGGTTGGTGTTCATTGTATCATGGTCTCATCCAGATCATATTTCCTGTGAATAAGTCACATATTTAATGATCTGCTCAATTAAGGAATGTTCGTGTCATCTGATTTACTCCCATGTGAATGACCATTCATGAATTGTGATATTAAAAATAGTAATATATGTCAAAGGTGTGTAATAATTTACTTTTTTTCACACATATTATTAAAAACAGGGGTTTCAGAAAAAAAATCTTGCTATAACTCACTGTTTGGTAGGAAATTTAGCCAATAGCAAGCCCTGGTACAGCACCTGTGATGGATATTTGAGTAGCAGTAGACGGTGCACAAAAATAGCACAAAAGTACAAAATATTGTACACAGTATGTTAAGAAGAAGAATGTGGTCAAATTCAAGTGGTACACTATGAGATTACGCAGTATGGAAATTAACTTTTTTGTCAAGCATAGTTAACACAGGTCCTTGTTCTGTGTTATTATATGCATATACTTATAGGTTCTTCAGTATTTCATCTAGTATCAAATTAAGCCTAATTGAAAATACTTAATTGATTTTCGATAAATATATTGTCATTACTTTTTTTGTAACTCAAATAGGCTGGCTATAGTTCATGCTTTGATATTTTCAATTTTCAGTGGCATTTTCTTTTTAACTGAGATGTCTTTCGCTGATATTTATTGTATACATTCAAACTAAAACACTGTTTAATACATGATGATCTTAAAAAGTGTCATCACAGTTATCACATGTAATATATAAATTTGATATAAACAATTTAAAGGAATGACGCATACATTTTGAAATTATCATTTACGCTCTCATTCTAATGAACCTTCTTATTGAGAAAAGTTTGTACACATATTTGAACATTATGCATAATTTTCAATAAAACAATGAAAGCAGTGGAGATGAATCAGTTTTTGCCTCGCACCATCATTCACCAAATCCAGAATCCTTTCATTTTAAGTGTGCCTTTCCTTTCTACACATTTTTGACTGAGTGAGACCAGCAGGCGACCAGCCCCGCGCCACCTGTGCAAATCCTTTACAGGTAGATAATCAGTTTCATGTGACGAACCCATCTACAAGTGTGGCGGTCTCTCATACAACCATACGATGAACCTAGCAATTTAAGAACACAATTTTGATTCAGATCCGTGGTCCTAAATACCAATTTATAAAATATATGGAGAAAAACTTTTACACATATGATTTCGTATACGGCTGTGGGTCGATATATAGAGAATTCGTATATAAACGGAACTATAGGATTTGGACACTCATTTCACGCCAGATAAGCCCAGTACCTCAAAATGGCAGCCATATTAGATTTCTGATAAGCCTGAAATTAGATTGCGCACATCCTCCCATTGATGTAGATTCTCGGACAATTTTCACAGAAATAGTTGGTAATTCTTGAGGTAATGCACGCTAAAAAGGAATTCCAAGATGACTGCATGGCGGCCATATTGTATACTGAACGGGTCTGAAATTCTATAGAACATCATCTGTAGGGTGTCAAATTTCCGTAATGCTAAAACGGTTCTCGAAATTTAGTGCGCGAAAGGAATGCAAAAATCATGATAGGTTTATTTGGAATGGAATTATGTCAACGTTGAGCGTAAAGATTGACGCCGGGAGACGCTGAAACCCACGCGTCTTCTCGGAATCGATTATAGGTATCAAAATTCAATTTAGCACCTGTGAATCATTTAGTATAATCACTCCCAGATAGCTTTAGATAAGCGTCTGTTCCGTTTGTCCAGCCGAATAAATTATGTCGTGAAAAGAAATATGTTTCTAACCTATTTTTGACAAAATAACTGCATTTTTGGAGTATGAGCTTTAAAGTTTTTCTTTCTGTTCCAATTGTTTACATGTTGATTCACCTATTAATCGTTTTTCCTAAAACAAATAGAAATGTACCAATAGAATATACTTAGTAAGACACTTTTGGCAGCTTTTCCTTTCAAAAACACATACCCACGAACGTTTGGAACTTGTTTTCTGGCCAAACTAGGGCATGTTGTATATGCATGACAAAATCATAGGAATTGGCAAAAAAAAATTGTTTGGTTCTCATGCATTTTTTTTTTCAGAAGTCAGTGCGGGTGGGCGATATTTTATTTTTTACCTTTTTTTGTATGTTTCGATAAAAATTATGTTAAGGGAAAATCATGAAAATAATAATTTGCTAAACTTGTAAAACGTAAAGCACTACATAACAAAAGAAATCTTATCAAAAGTTGTATTATTTTATATTTTGAAAGATGAAAATCAAAATAATTTTTTTTTTATGCGGGGGTGCCTGAGAATCATACCTTTTATTATTTTTGATCTTAATGAAATCTAAAACAAAACAAGTTTCATTGCTGTTATAGGTATTCAAAATACGCTCCGTAGCTACTAGCCAGCGGTGCATTGCCACCTCTGGTGGAGATCAAACTCCACTGTGATTGGCCGGTCTGCACGGCTACCACAGCGGTCTCATAGTCGCTAGCAACAGAATCAGACTCGATAGAAATAGAATCAGATTCGTCTTCAGTGTCTTTGTCCGAGTTCACATCATACAAAGATAGATTCTGCATCACGTGATCATACGACGGCGGGGCACCGGGATCAGCAATTGTGATTGTTGTCACACTGGGACCATGCCGTGTTGGTTGTATTTGATTCATAGATCGACATCTGGATCCAGATTCTGTGGTCATCTGGTCCTTTAAATATAAGGTTATGATATATTAAAAAATGTGGTAGTGCTAACTGTAAATGATTTTACACAAACAGTTTAATCTCAGGAATCCTGATTCATCCACTGAATAACTAATTTGATTGATCAAATATCATTAGTGATAATAGACATAAAAGGACCATAATGCGTAAGGACCTATAAATAAATAGTGCAGCACTCTGACTTTCACAATTACCCAATAAAAGATCAATAAATTTCTACTTTATTCGTATCATTGATTTCATGAACAAGCATTTCTATATTATAACTGATGGTGTTGGCTCTCAACCGTTGCCATGCAACTCCTCTGTGGAAAATTAATGCCTCTTTTTTGGTAGGAGTCTTGAACTGTCTGGAATGATGCCAATTGTGTCCTAAGGGGGTTAAATTCCATATTCCCTACAAGTCTGAGGAATCTGACATTATTATCGGGGAGGGTCTATCAGAAACGCGCCAGTTAACTCGGCCCATGGAAAGCACAAACTCGGACAACTAAAGAACAACAGTATTGAATTTGTAATAATTCAAATACACTACCAAGGGCGTCAATACAGGGGCGGGGGGGGGGGGGGCGCTTTTTACAAAAAAAAAGTTGTAACAACTTTGATTATAATACGACGCCTGCGAGTAACCCCCCCCCCCCCCCTTCCCGGCTGTTCGAGATAAATTGAAGCCACTATGCACTACTCAGAAATATCTCAAAATTTAATACCGAGATAAACAAATTACTAAGTCTAAGTTACTAATTATGATTGTTCTTCTGTGTTTTGCTTACAACAGACTGGTTACTCACCGCTTCTGGGCAACAAAGATTTGGATGAGGCTTGCAGATGCAGGCAAAAATGATGAAACCGACTAAACATAAGCTGCCACCAACAATTACACCAATTGTTCTCCTGTAGCAAAGACACATTCAGTTCTGTTTGATATCATGAATTATCATTTTATTAATTCAAAGGAATTCAACGTGTTTCTATAAATTATGTTGCTATAATGGATATCTTCTTGTTGTGCAACTTTTTCTAAAAATGTTATATTTTTTAAACATTTTAGAGAGCCGCCTTTAGGAGTGACAACCTTATATGGCGATCAATAATTTAAAATAATTCTCCAGTTTATGTTTGACAATTTGTTTTTACTTTTTTTTCAAAGATCTGCAGTTTCAGATGAGTCCCTGCATGATTAGCCATCTATGATTTGGCTTGTCATATTTTTTCGAGTAATTACATTACATTATCCATTCAGCAGCTGTCTACTGAAGCCGTTTTTGTATGTGACCAATGACCTTGACTGCCGTAAGTAGGCTTATATGTTGTAAAATGTAGACCGTTCTCCTATATTTTAATATAATTTGTGTTTCTTAAATACTGTGTAAGGTAAAAGTTCATTTTCCTAGTTGCAAATTAAATCTTCTGTCCTAAATTACAATTTTTTTCTCAAAATTTAATTAATAAAAATGTTCATAGATAAATAGGTGAACATGAGGGGATAAAACAGATTATGTAGACCTGGCAGAGATAATAGATATTTTATGTGCAACAAACCCTAATTATACTCACGGTGTATCGAGGTGTCCACTCTCAGGAACTCCTTGATTCATTACCAAAATGAGACCAGCTATTATAAATATAAATCCCGTGGTCAACAAGCAGCAATTTTTCTTGAATGTCTGAGGACTGTTTTGTTGATCTTCAGTTCGACCTGTTTCTCTTGCATTCATGACTTGGCGAGCAACAACAACAAAAAGGTTATAAGCTTTGTTCGGGAAAAAAAGGCCTTGGCCTATAGTTCCGGTCATCCAAGAGGAGACACAATCTTTACACATTTACCCAGCTGTAACATATTTATATGTTTCATAATTAACACACACACATTTATATATATATATATATATATATATATATATATGTATTGGCGGCTTTTATCTCACAATTATAATTTCTTTATTTTGCATCACAAACATAACATCTGTCTTTTAGCAATTCAAACTTTAACCAAAATTAACTAAAGTGTACAACAGAAAAATATCAACTGAATGAAAATAACAAGAAGTTTTGTAACACATTTCCCTTATAAACTTACTAGATCCAGTGTATTCTGAAGATATTTTCGATGAAAATTTTGTGAACAGAAACATAACAGGAGAGTAGAATATGATTTCGAAAAACAACTGTTGATTACAATTACTATTTTTCGAAATATAACACGATCATATCATTCAATAGTTAAATGAATTATTAAAGGTATACCCAAATATTGAATGTGTCTGTTAAAAAAAGGAATGTTATTTTCTCTAGATTTAAAAACTCAATAACAAGCTGTCTCGGCGGAAAATACCTTTTCCTTGGGAATTTTTCTCTAGATAAATGGTTTGGTGGATCCCTATTTCCCTCTACTTAAAAAGAGCGTGATATAAAAATATTAATAAACAAAATACAAATTTGTGTACATGAATATATTAATCGAACCGTAACTTATTAACTGTTTATAGTTTCAGTGGTGCAAACTAACAGTCAAACAAAATGATAATATCTGACATGTTGTTTTTCTGCATTAAAATACTGTCATCCTTTGCTTTATTTTCTTCTTTAGAGCTCCGGCTATACTTTGGTCATTAAGTGTCTTATATGCGTCTCTTTTCCCTTGTATATCTGAGTTAATCTGGCCATGGTAGCATATTCTAATTATTTTTAGACAGACAAACAGATCGTAGAACTTTTGACTAATAGATGACAAATATACAAATACTTTTGGTCATTGAGGAAAACATACAGAAATTTCTGCTTACCTTATAAAACCTTGTAAGTCACTCTCTCTCTCTCTCTCTCTCTCTCTCTCTCTCTCTCTCTCTCTCTCTCTCTCGTTAATGCTGAAGTAATTTTTTAGTAACCTTTACCTTAACTGTGTCGCTGAACGCCTGTCATGTACTTGTTCACGCCATGAGTCATTGGTTCCATGCATACATAGTTGTGACGTAGTAGAGCGTCACTTGGTACATGCATGCTGCATGCAAAGCCCTGTGAGATTTCTAAGGTGGCAAGTCACAGCATACTGGTCTTACCTGTCAGGTTGCCATGCGATTAAGTACAGGGTAATAAAATGATAAATATTAGAAAAGCGCAAGTGTCTGTCAGGGGCGGAATTAGAGGGGGACTTGGAGCGCGCCTCCTCATAAGGAGGTCGATTTGGAAGTACAAATGCTGAAGTATCATACAATAGAGTGTAACAGCTCGGTTGATAATGCCCTATTTAATTCCTGTAGTTCAGATAGTAGCAGATTAGAAACAGATTTGCCTGTTCGCACAAGAAACCAGTTTACTGTAAACCGGACTGAAGTTAACCGAGCTATTGTAGTCCGCCTTTTACGCAGACTACAGAAGACTGAACTGATGCGGATTAGTTGCCTAGTGCGGACAGCGTAAACCGATTCATCGTACGGAATTTTCTAGTGCGGATGCGTCTTTAGTCGCTAGCAACAGAATCAGACTCGATAGAAATGGAATCGGATTCTTCTTCAGTGTCTTTCACATCGTACAAAGATGGATGCTCCATCACGTGATCATACGACGGCGGGACATCGGCATCAGCAATTGTGATTGTTGTCACACTGGGACCATGCGGTGTTGGTTGAAGTTCATTTATAGATCGACATCTGGATCCAGATTCTGTAGCCATCGGGTCCTATGAATATATAGTTATGATATATTAGGAAAGGTGATTTTGCTAGCAGGGAGTGATTTTGCATATGCAGTTTAATCTCGGGAATCTTGATTCATCCACTAATTAACTAATTTAATTGAACAAATATTATTGGTGACAACAGACTTATAAAGACCATAATGCGTCAGCTGCACATAAATTAATAGTACCACACTCTGACTGTCGCAAATACCCTTAAAAAGATCTCTATTTATCTACCTTCTACTTGTTGGTCTAACTGATGTCATGAACAAGCATTTCTATATTATGATTCATGGTGTTGGCTCTCAACCGTTGTCATGCAACTCTGTGGAACGAAGCCAAGTGTGTCCTAAAAGGGTTATTTTCAATCTACCGTTATCCTAACAAATACTAAGGAATCTGACATTATTATCGCGAAGGGTCTTTCAGAAACTGCGGCATTTAATAACTCAGCCCCTGGAAAACCAGCAGAATACAAACTCCGACTTGTCACAACGCAAGAGCGTACGGGTAATATGCCTGTAATAATAATGAAAATGAACTTCCCAGATATAACTCAAAACTTAATGCCCAGATAGATAAATTACTAAGTATAAGTAATACTGACTGTGTTTGTTCTGGTGTGTAATGCTTACGACAGACTGGTTATACTTACCGTTTCTGGGCAACAAAGATTTGGATGGGGCTTGCAGATGCAGGCAAAAATCATGACACCGATAAAACATAAGATGACACCAACAAGTACACCAATAGTTCTCCTGTGACAAAGGTAAATTCAGTTCTTTTTGATATCATGAATTATCATCTTATACGTTCAAGTGCATTCACTGTTTATATATATTATGATGCAATAACGGATATCTTCTTGTTGTACCACTTTTGAAGAAAAGTTCCGAAAGATGTCGAAAGGGGTCATACCGAGTTCATTTTATAATACTCTGCTCCACAAACCAGTGTCCACCGTTTTTTACAGATCATTTTATTAAAATGTTATCATAATTAATAAAATTCCTAAAGAGCTGCGCGCCACTGGAAGTTACATGCAAGAATAATTTTAAAATAATTCTCCAGTTATGGTTCACAACTTAATTTAACTCTTTCAAATGATCTGGCGGGTCAGATGTGTATCTGCATTTATAGCCATCTTTGTTTTGGCTGGTCATATTTTTTAGGGATAAATTTATTTGACCACATTCAGTCAGCAGTTTTCATATGAAGGTGAAGCTGTTTTGCATATGGTCAGTGACCTTGACTGGCGTAAGTAGAGCTTATATGTTGTAAAATGTATACCGTTTTCTCATATTTAAAAAAAATGTTCTTTAAATACTATGCAAGGTAAAGTTCATTTTCCTGTGGCAAATTCAATCTTATGTCCAAAATTACCAATTTATCCCTCAAAATTTAATAAATAAAAACCGTTCATAGAAATAATAGGTGGACATAAGTACATAAAAAATTCTATATAGACCTGGCAGAGCGATGACAGACACTTTTTATGCATCAATACCAATTATACTCACAAAGAATCATCGAGGTGTCCACGCTCAGAAAATCCTTGATTTATTGCCAGACTGAGACCGGCTATTATAAATATAATTCCCGTGGTCAACATGCAGCAAACTTTCATAAATGTTTGAGCATTGTTTTGTTGATGTTCAATTCGATTTGTTTCTCTTGCGGACATCACTCTATGAGTATCAGCAGCAAAAACAATTTATTCAGGAAAAAAAAGCCTGAGCCTAAAGATCCAATCATCAGAGAGTATACAAAATGTTCAAACATTTAAACAGCTGTTACAAATTTATGTAAAATAATTAATAAATGTGTATTGGTAGCTTTTATCAGGTCATTATAACTTCATTATTTAGCATCATATACATAAAATATGTCTTTTTGTAACTCAAATCTTAACTGAAATTAACTATAGTGTATATCACAGGAAAGAACGAGTAAATAAAACGAAAGTATCAAGAATTTTTGTATCACATTTCCCTTTCAATAGTTTTATACTAACCAGATCCAGTGGATTCTGAAGATATTTTCAATGAAAATCCTGTAAACAAAAGCATTACAGGAGAGTAAAATATCATTTTGAAAAAAAATTCCTGCTCATTACAATGACTATTTCAGAACATATTAACACAATCCAATCATATCATTAAATAATTAAACCAATTATGTATGTTAAACCAAAATATTGAATGTGTCTGTTAAAAAGTCATTTATATATATATATATATATATATATATATATATTTTCATTATTTTGAAAACTCAGCAACGAGCTGCTTTGTCCTGGAAATACCATTTCCTGTTTTATTTTTCTTCTCAAGTTGAATTGTTTGATTGATCTATATTTCCCTTAACTTAGAAAGAGCGTGATTGATATATCAATAAACAATTAAATATCACACACATTTGTGTGTAAGAACAAACTATAATTAATCGACCTGATCAACTTTATATAGTTTCCGTGATCCCACTAACAGTCAAACAAAACAGTGACACTTGACATGTTTATGTTCGGTATAATTCTTGCCATTCTCACTCCTATATTATTGTCTCATATATACCTTGTTCATTATGCGTCTTACATGTGTCTTTTCCCCTTATATCCCTAAGTTAATCGGCCAATGGTAGCACATTCTAATAATTTTCAGACAAACAGATCAACAAACAAAGACTAAAACATATGAACTACAAAATTGAATAATTTTGGATATGAGAGAAAAAATACAAAAATGTCTGCTTACCTTGTAAAACCTTGTATAGCACTCTCTCTTTGAAAAGATAAGTTAATGCTAAAGTTTATTTGTAGTAGCCGTTATCGCAACTATTTCGCTATGGCGCCAGCCATGTACTTGTTCACGCAATGAGTCAGTCGTTCCATGCATTAAGAGCGTCACCATGCACATGCGGGATTTCTGAGGTTACAGTACAGGGCAATTAAATAATAAACATCAGAAATGCTCGTGTCTGTCAGGGGCGGATTTATAGGGGAGCGCGCCTCCTCTTTTTCAACTTCAACAGTCTTATACACAAATATACACTTAAAATCCCGGAAAGAATAGCCGGACTTTGCGGCGGGCACCGTTTTCTTAGGTATATTTCTGGATTCGAAATATTTATGTTAAGTCTGCGAGCCCGTCCTCCAGCACACTTTTTCACCTGTGCTAGTGTGTTCGCCCCCCCCCCCCCCCTTCCCCAAACCTTTTCTCAGATCCCTTATCCGCCCCTGTCTGTGTATCCGTATCTGCCTTTCCTGTAGGGAGGCCAGTAGTAAAAATTAAAATGCACTTCCTAGAAAACTTAATGCCGAGATGGATAAATTAATAAGTATAAGTTACTAATTGTGTTTGTTCTTGTGTGTATTGCTTAAGACGGTCTGGTTATACTCACCGATTCTGTGCGACAAATATTTCGATCAGGCTTGCACATGCAGACGAAAATGATAAAACCGATCAAACATAAGCTGGCACCAACAAGTACATTAATTGTTCTCCTGTGACAAAGGTACATTCAATTCTTTTTTGATATAATGAATTATCATTTCATTCATTTAATTGTATTCAGCATTTTATATAAATTATGATACAAAAAGGGATATGTAGGCCTACTTGTTGTGCAACTTTTGAAAAAAAGTACCGAAAGTATCGAAATGGATCAAACCGATTTTCTTTTACAGATAAATTTATTGAAATGTAATGTTAAAAATAAACTACGCGCCGATGGTAGGGACAACCATCTTTTCGCTCTTGCAAAGACCTGGCTGGTCAGAGGTGTATCAGAACTATTTACATGACATGATCAAATCAGCAGCTGTAAAATGAAGCTGTTTTAGCATATTACCAATGACCTTGACTGCCGTAAATGGGGCTGATATGTTGTAAAATGTAGACTGTTTCCTCATCTTTTATATAATTTTGTTTCTTAAAAACTATGTATGGTAAATGTTCGTTTCCCTAGTTAAAATTTTATTCATAAATCTTCTACTCCACATAACAATTTTTCTCTCCCATTAATTTCCCTGATTAATGAAAATGTTCATAGGAAAAAAAAACAGGTGGACATGAGGGAATGAAACAAGACTATACAGACCTAGCTTCCCGTATTTTTTATCTGTTTTTAATTCTTCCGTCTTTGAAGACTTTATAAAACAATCATATGGCGGATTGGCGGTCGTGCTAGCAATTTTTTGTTGAGCTTCAGTTCCATTTGTTTCTGTTGCATTCATGATTCAGTATCGAGCAACAACAACAACAGCTTTATTCAGGAAAAGAAGTCCTGGGCCTTTAGATCCAAAGGTATACAAATCTTCTTACGTTTAAACAGCTGAAACATATTTATGTTAAATAATCAACATATGTATGTGTAATTATGTATTGGCGGCTTTTATCACACAATACTAACCTTTTTATTTTGCATCATATACACAACATTCTTCTGTTAGTAACTCAAACCTTAACTAAAATTAAACAGTGTATAACAGAAAAAAATAATTAAATAAACTATATTGAAATATCAAAAAGTTTTGTAATATATTTCCCTTATATACATACCGGATTCAGTGGATTCTAACGATATTTTCAGTAAAAATCCTGTATTCAAAAGCAGTAGAGTGCAATATTATTTTGAAAAAAAAATATCAGCTCATTACAATTACTATTTCAGGACATATTTACACAATCCATTTACTTCGTTGAATAACTAAATGAATGATAAATGTTAAACCCAATTAAATATTAAATATTTCTTTTAAAGAGGTCATTTAATATAATGTTTCCTAATTTTAAAACTGCAGTAATGAACTGATTCGCAGTGAAATACCATTTCTTGTTTTTTCTTCTTCTCCAGATGAATTGTTTGGCTGGTCTTTATTTTCCTTTATTTAGAAGGCTCATATTAGTAATATCCAAAACATTATACAAATTTGTGTGTAGGATCAAACTAGCATCAATCAAGCCGTAACTTATTATCTATGTATAGATATTTACCGGCTTCTCTGGTTCATGGGTACGGCACAGGACGCAAAGCCGAGAGGTCGTGAGTTTAAATCTCAGCCGAGGCGGTGAGATTTTCACGGTTAATGCTGAAATGCATACAAAGCTCTACGGGATTGCTTAGGTTACAGTACAAGGTAATTAAATAATAAACTTTAGAAATGCTCAAGTGTGTTTCAGGGGCGGATTTATAGAGGGAGCGCGCCTCCTATTTTTTCGACTTCAACAGTCAACACGAATATACGCTTAAAATACCGGAAAGAATAGCCGGACTTTGTGGCACCCGCTGATTTCTTTGGTATATTTCTGCATGCAAGAGTCATTTGTTGTCTGCTAGCACATCTAGCACCCGTGTTTACCTGTGCTAGGGTGATCAGTCCCATTTGTGACTGTCTGATTAAACTGGTATGGTTCATAACGGTGCATATTCGAGAGGTTTTATGTTGTGTGGGCAATCTTTGGTTACGTAATGGTTATAGCTTCCCGGTACGTTTGCTGCTTAATTGTAGCAGGAAACGTACCGGCTAACCTTTAACCATTACGTTATCAGACAACCTTGGATAACTATTTCCACAGCGTGTTTGTTTTACCTGTGATCGGTTCCCTTGATATATATATATATATATATATATATATATATATATATATATATATATATATATATATATTGGATTAAGTGTAATTATTTTTATTTGTTTTAACTGATACCTTTCCATTCCAATTAGTATACCTGTTCTTGAGTTTTCGAGAAATATTACGTACGTATCCGCTTAAAGAGAGCGTGAACGCTGGAGTTGGGACATACATGAATGAATGATAAAAAAATCAAGGTAAACTGTTGATTAATTGTCTCAAAGTCTCGTTCCTAGGTGGCGCCCTGGTGCCTGTAGGAGGCTAGACTGGTACCCTGCTCTATTATGGCCCTCAGCCAAGCATAGAGACAGGCGTACAACGCCATCTTAAGTACTCTCAGTTGCAACTCCTGACTTACCTGTAGACTGGTTCCAACTCCAGTATGCACGCTCATACCGGATGTCATGGACGTTCACGCGATCCTGGTTGATTATGCGTGTAAATTTCTTATAAACTAACTTTCTTTAGTTATTTCTAGTTTTCAAATATTGAAAAATGAGTTGTTACACAAAAAGTGAATGATGGACGTATAGATAATACGATATACTGAATCTTTGATATTCCACCGTGCGTAGCAGTGATTTATTATTACTATATATTAATCTGATCATAAATGTCACACGTAACGTATAACCAACTTTTGGTAACTTCTCTGAGCAAACGAAATGCTTAGTTTTATCATATATAATACATACTGGAGTTGGAACCAGTCTGCCAGGAGTACATAAGATGGCGTTGTACGCCCGTCTCTATGATTGGTCCAGAGCAGCGGTGCCATAATAGAGCGGGGTACCAGTCTAGTAGGAGGCCTGTAACAGGATATGCTGCCGATGCACCAGACCGTCTGACAACTTGAACTGAATTGTGATTGGCCAGTCTGTCACGGTACATTTGCGTCACGGTCTTCCTCGTCTTGAGAACCAGAGTCAGAGACAGTGGAAGATTTTCCATCAGTTTCTTTTTGTATGCTTGTATAATACATAGGATAATGCATCACGTGATCATACGACGGCGGAGCATGGGGATCAGGATTTGTTATTGTCGTCACATCGGGAACATGCCACTGAGTTTCTCTCCTGTTTATAGTGTAACGGGGTGACATAAAAGCGGACCGAACTGTCTCGCGAGTGAAGCTTGCTTTTCTAGCGAAGCGGTTGGGACGCCGGACTCCTGGGTTAATTGCATGGTCTTGTTCTGAGAGCAGAACGCTCTTAAGAGGGGGTGTGTAACGGGGTGACATAAAAGCGGACCGAACTGTCTCGCTAGCGAAGTTTGCTTTGCTAGCGAAGCGGTCGGTACGCCGGACTAGTGCGCCACATACCTGGGTTCGACTCCCGGATCAGCCCAGGATTTTCCCCTCAACAATTTCTCTCCACAAAATTGGGGGCTCTCGTTGGGATGCTCAATAGTTTTCAAATTTATTAGACCTGGACACGTTGTTTTATCATACATTGTTTACAAGATTACATATTGTTTACAGTACATTGTTTACAGGATTTATCTGAGTGGTTTATTGTTATTGTTTTGACATCTTAACATGGCAGATTTCAAACCTGAGACATTTGTTGACGATCCGGACCCTGATCAACTTGAACAGTTGTCAAAAGACCAGTTGTTGCGTTTGTGACAACACTTAGGGCTAAGTGTGAAAAAAGCTTTGAGAAAGCCTGATATCATTGCTAATTCATGCAAGATCTAGTTAGCAAAGGTTTAATTGAAGAGAGTGGAGTTGAAACATTAAAAAGAGACAGCCTTGCTATGCAACTAGAATTAAAAAAGTTGGAAATGCAACATGAGCTAGCATTAAAACAGTTAGAATTAGAAAAACAAAGAGAAGAAAGGGAATTAGAAAAACAAAGAGAAAAAATAAAGAGAAGAGAGGGAAGAACATTGAAAGGTTAGAAAGAGAAAGACTAGAAAAAGAAATAGAAAGACACAGACTAGAAAATGAAGAAGAAATTGAGTTAAAACGACTGGAGTTAGAAAGACTTAAAGCAGAACATAGTCTACGTGCTGCCCCAACTCACAGTTTTGATGTTACTAAACATATTAAACTTGTCCCACCTTTTCAAGAAAAAGAGGATCAATATTTTTTACACTTTGAGAAGGTAGCTGAAAATTTAAACTGGCCTAAGTAAAATTGGACTATGCTGTTACAAAGTGTATTAACTGGCAAGGCCAAAGAATTTATACAGAGCTTTCAGTAGAAGCTGCTGATTATGAGCTGGTAAAACGGTTAATCCTAAAAGGTTATGAGTTAGTTCCAGAGGCTTACCGCCAGAAATTCAGAAATTGGAAAAAGCGCAAAAATCAGACCTATCGAATTTGCTAGGACAAAAGTGTAGTTCTAAAAATGTAATGAAAGATTATGACGATTTGCGCCAGTTGATTTTGCTTGAAGAATTTAAGCGCTGCATTAACGCAGATGTTAAAACGTTTCTCGATGAGAAAATTCCTGAAACACTTGACATTGCTGCTCAGTTAGCTGATGATCATTCACTGACAAACAAAATGTCCTTTACTAGCAAATCAAACCAGTCATTCACAAACAAAAATATAAATCAGTATGGTCAAAAGAAGTTTAAAGCGCAGTCACCCGGTACAAGTAGTCCTGACAGTTCAACAAAGCCCATAGCTACACCTCAGTCCACGTCCACTGTGTCTAAGTCCAACAAAGACCAGTCATTTTCAAAGAAAATCTGTAATTACTGCAAGAAGGAAGGTCATCTAATATCTGACTGCTGGAAACTTGCAAATAGACCAAATAACAAACCTTCTGGTTTTGTTTCAAAATCTATGCATAGCATAGTACAAGAGCCGGGCTCTTTTCATGTAAATAAGGGGTACAACTCCTTTGTTGACTCAAATAAAGAGTTTGATGCTACGGAGGCCCACGTGCCTTCTAAATCCAAAAAACAATCCGTAGCTTGCGGGGTAAAAACCTCAGTTGAATCCTGCGAGGAATTAAATAAGGCTAGGTCCTTTCAAGACTCCTGCGAGAAATATTCTCTAAATGAGGCTAAGTCCTTTTATGACCTATTGCGAGAGTATTTCAAATGAGGCCAGGTCCTCTTATGACAAACAAAAGTTTGTTTCTGCTGAGGAAAATTCCTCTGTTTACTCCCATGAGGAGTTTGATGATAAAAAGGATGTAGATTCCTTAGATGACAGTGAAACAGACTTTATGGCTGACACTGTCAATGTCAGTTCTTTGTTTAATGAGGTTGAGGTAGTAGATTCTTCTCTTGAAATGGAGTTATTTGAGCCATTCATACATGATGGTTTTGTATCACTTTCAAGTGATTTTTCAGATTCTACCCATATTAGAATTTTGAGGGACACTGGTTCAGGATAGACTCTCATGTTAGCAAACACTTTGCCATTTTCTAATAGGTCCTTAACTGGTGCACATGCACTTGTTAATGTTGTGTTTTCAGACAGGCACACTTCAGTTCCGCTTCACAATATCCATTTAAAGTCAGATTTTATTTCTGGGAATATTACTGTGGGCATCAGAACTACTTTACCCTTTAAGGGAATTCAGTTGCTGCTAGGCAATGATGTTGCAGGTGATAAAGTACAGTCTGTACCAATAGTGACAGAAAAGCCGTCACTTGATCAGGACACTGATCCGGAAAGTCAGGAAATTCCTGGTTTGTATCCTTCATGTGCTGTAACTAGATCCGTGGCCAAGAAAAACACACATGAGGATAATGGTCCAGATAATAACACTCTGGGAGTCACTAGTGACTCGTCTTACGACTCGCCCGTACAGGATGCAGCATTCTCAAGGTCAAAACTTATTGCGGAACAGCATAAGGACCCTGATATTTCAGGTTTGTTTACCAGGGCAGTTTCTAAAGATGAACTGTCACAGAACCCAGTTTGTTTCTATGTCAAAAATGGAGTGCTTATGTGTAAATGGCGACCACCTGATGTATGCGCTGATGATGAGTGGGCCATCAAACATCAAATAGTAATACCAAAAAGCTTTCGCAGTGAAGTTCTGAGCATGGCACATGAGGCTCCTTTGTCTGGCCATTTAGGTATAAATAAAACTTATCAGAAAGTTAGTACACACTTCTATTGGCCTAACCTCAGGAAAGATGTTGTACAATATTGTAAATCATGCCATACATGCCAGATGGTAGGCAAGCCCAATCAGAATCTTCCTAAGGCCCCACTTAGGCCTATTCCTCCTTTCGAGGAACCATTCAGTAGGATTAGTGTTGATTGTACATGACCACTGCCCAAAATGAAATCTGGACATGAATACTTGCTGACAATTATGTGCGCATGTACTAGGTTTCCTGAGGCAATACCATTGCGCAAAATTAATGCCAAAAGTGTTGTCAAAGCTCTGACCAAGGTTTTTACAACTTTTGGATTACCTAAATCCGTCCAGTCTGACCAAGGGTCTAATTTTATGTCTGGCTTATTCCAACAAGTTATGCTTGAGCTAGTTATAAAACAGTACAGCTCTTCGCCATACCATCCTGAAAGTCAGGGCGCTCTCGAGCGTTTTCACCAGACATTAAAAAACATGATCAGGACTTACTGCTATGACACACAGAAAGACTGGGATAAAGGAATCCACCTATTGCTGTTTGCTGTCAGAAAATCCTTTCAAGTGTCCTTGGGTTTCTGCCCCTCTGAACTAATTTTCGGACATGGACCGCGAACGGAATTTCCATTGAAACTGCTTAAAGGAAAACTCTTGTGTGAAATTCCTGATTCTCTTAGTTTACTGCAGTATGTCTCAGACTTTCACACTAAACTACACAATGCTTGTGAGATTGCAAAGTCAAATCTAAAATCTGCACAAAGTAAATGAAAACAAGTATGACAAGCACACTGTAAGTAGGACGTTTGAGCCTGGTGAAAAGGTCCTTGCCTTACTTCCCATCCCTTGCAGACCTCTGCAAGCTAGGTATTGTGGTCCTTTTATTGTTGACAAGAAAGTCAGTGATTTAAATTACATACTGTTGACACCAGATAGACGTAAGAAGAAACAAATGTGCCATGTTAACATGTTGAAACCATATTATGACAGAAATAGCACATTAGATGTTGTACATAATGTTACTGCTGTAAATTGTGTAAACACTGACCCTGACCCAGTTAAAGTAAATACTGATTGTAAGTGTGATGTAGACATTCAGTGTGGTACAGTACCATTAAAAAACTCAGACGTGCTTAAAAACCTGGATGCCAAACTGTCAAACCTTACCGCACAACAACAACAAGACCTAAAGAACCTGCTGCGGAATTATGAACATTTCTTTAGTGACATTCCAACGAGAACTAACATGTTGTGCCATGACGTCGATGTTGGTTAGGCAAACGCAGTCAAGCGGCATCCGTGTGAACTGAATTCAGAAAAGCAAAAGTATCTACAGGATGAGATTCAATATTTGCTGGACAATGATTTTATAGAACCTAGTGACAGTAACACAGCACCAGCAGCAGTATCACTGGCATCTACAGTAACTTAAAAGGTACAGAAAAGTCTGGAATTGCTTTCATATTCTTAAATGCATTTTCACACTGAACACTCCATACAAACTTTTGTTTCTTCTTTAACAAATTAGTCAAAGGTTCAGCTACAGCAGACAAATTTGGACAAAACTTCCTGTAGTACCCAGCCATACCAAGAAAACGCATTATTTGCTTTTTGTTCTCTGGTCTAGGAAATGCAGAAATAGCACCTATTTTAGAATCAACAGGTTTTACCTGAATTCAAGTGACAATTGCATTTTAAACACCCCCGCATTAATTTTATTTCTCCATAAATGTTTAAGAATATTAGACCCTTAATGCTATGTATTTTAAGGCCATATTGCTATTTTTAGATATGGGATGCCTGTAATGTTAATATCCAGTCAGTCCTTACTCAACTTTGTTCTTTATTCTGATTTATTTCAAACAGAATAATATATGTTGAATTTGGTAAAGGTCAGGATAACTCCATGACTATGCATTCAGCTATCCACCCAAGAGCGAATCCGCGGGGGAGGGGGGTGGGGTGGGGGTTAAGGGTGTTCATTCAAGCTCACTCCCTCTCTTCGCAGTGTGTCCCAAATTTCTCTGGCTGCCTTCCGGGACGTGTGGACCTCTTAATTTAAAGCATCAGTCCCTCAGTGTAAAAATAAACCTTCCTTCCCCAAAATCCTGGATCCGCCAGTATCTTCCAGTTGAAGAATTTTAGATAGTTGATAAATGCAGGAGAAGTCATGACCTTCCGTCGTATTTGTTGCTGGAGATAATAAAGATAAATTTCAGCTTACCTCATACAACACTTTCTTTAAGAAAAGTCGATCGTGTTCAAATTAGCTTGTGGCAGCCGTTTATGTAAAATGTTTCACTCGACAGCGCCAGGCGTGCACTTACATTACACTCCATAAGTCAGAGGGTCCATACTTCATGGCGTTTTAAAGTCTCACCACGTGTCCGTAGACCATACGAGGTATAATTTTACCAGTCCGGTTGCCATACGTTGAAGTTACAACACCGGGCCAATAAAACATAAACACAAGAAATTTCTGAGTGCGTAGGTGTACTTATCTCAGTCGTTGCTCTAACCAGGAAGTTGAAGGTGCGCTATATATATATATATATATATATATATATATATATATATATATATGTGTGTGTGTGTGTGTATATATATAGGCCTATGTTAAAATATAACCGATTATCTCGCGGAACAATAAAACTGAGAAAACGGAATGAACGATACATCAAACACGCGGGTAATTTCCATTCTCTCTAACCATAAAGACTAGCTATATGCAGGGGTGGATAATGGATATTTTCCAGGCGGATCAAAAGCTTATTCGTGTGTGTGTGTCTGTATAACCGTACTTATAAGAGGACACAATATTGATTGCCCTCCAGACGCGCGAGGACTTTTTCTTCTTGTGAGGACTTACACACGGGTCTTCGCAAACGAAAAGCTGTTAAAGGATTTTTAAAGCATTTAAAAAACCGGGAAAACTATGCTGGGGAAGTTTCTTGCAAGTCCTTAAAAAAAACGTTATGCTTGAAATATGCTTTTTTGTGTGTGTGACAGCGCCATCTATTGAGATCTACAGGGAAGAATGTACATTAGCCTGATTGGCTACTTTTGTAAACCTGCTATAAATAAATATGTTTAAAACCAAGTGTGCTTGATATGCTGATTAGTAATTGCTGATTAGTAAGACATGACATAAACTGAAAGTCCTCGCAGGTTGTCTCGCAAGTTAAGCGCTTAGTCAATGCATCGTTTTCACTTCTAACCAGCCGTTTTCTTTAAAAAAATGTGTGCGAGGAAACATATGTACCCTAAGTGTTTAAGATCTCAATAGCTCTTCCTGCTAACTCTAGCAGAACTGTTAGTCCTCGGAAGTATAGTGTGTATGCGAGGTCCTCTCTTGTACGCATAAACGCGTATGTATGTGTGTGTGATGGTGTGTAAGGGTGTGTGTGTATGTTCGAACTGATGAATGGCGTAGGGGCAAGATGGCAGTAGACGCCCTATAAATTGCTCACCGATATGGGATTAAAGAGGCTTTGCACTCGCGACACGAATATAACCTAGTGTCCTGTACTCACGAAACGTAAAAGATCCATGGGGACATCATAGCTGCCTGTCCTAATGGAATGAAAATTTTTTAACCGGCCGAATAATGCGTGAACTAAAATGTCTGTATTGACTTACACGGATTGTTGTTGTTTTCCCAAGCGCATACTAACTAAGTTTGAAAATGAAGAAATAGCCGTTCAAAATGGCGAAGTATATGATTAATGCCGATAATCCTGTCTTTCACCCGGTTCCGTTTTAGCATACAAGTTGCAAAGTCACGACAAATATGTCAGATACACTTACTCTAGCGGAGTTAAATAAAATAAGACACCTGTGATAGGTATGTTTAATTCTCACTGCAAGTCGAGAATGATCGTTTAATTTAGTAGGAGTACAATGAAGAGTATGTGGACACGATTTTTTTTATTTGTTAACTGACAGTGATACCAAACCATTACAGATAGTATGATTAGACTGAATGTACATTTAATATTGAAATTTGTCGTTTATCTTCTTTCTTCTTCTTAAATTATAATCTTCAAAGATTTTAACAAATTAAACAATGATTCTTAATTTAAAATGACCCAAAACTACTTTATGAAACAAGATATAAAAAGGAATTATAGAATATAAGTTTTAAATATAAAAGCATTAGTGCCAAAGTCGGAAGCTTTATTCCTTTTTGGGAAATACCCCTCTGAAGATGGTGCAATTGACTGAAATACTGTTTTGAGAAAATGGCTAAAACTGTTTTGGAAAAGAAATTAGTCCTAGCTGGTTAACTGAAATATGCGTGGAAGTGAGATTTGTATAATATGAAACCATATTGTTATCTGATTTAGTTCTCCCCCTCATGCATTACTCTTAACCATTCGTGAGCACATTGATGCCTTACACCATGCATAATACAAGTGACACATGTGATACCAGCAGTGACGTCAATATATCTTCAAGGGCCGGGGGGGGGGCAATATATATATATATATATATATATATATATATATATATATATGTATATATATTTTCCGTGTGACACATTTTAAGGAGTTTTAAGGAGGTGTTAATGAAACAGTAAGGTATCATGTTTCCAGTATAGAACAATTTTAAACCGGGTTCATATATACAATATTTCATAATTAACCCAAAGAAAGACCAATGTCTATAATTCTATTTATTAATATATTTCTTTCCAATATATAATTATTATTCACTGAATAGCATGGACATATACCACCCCCCTCCCATATATATATATATATATATATATATATATATATATATATATATATATATATATTAATATATATATATATATATATATATATATTATATATTGGTAATATTACCAAACATGAGCGAGAAAGGTTCCGTTTTAACCCAGCACATTGGTAAACCTCTCGGCATGTTTGTTGAATTTATGACCGCATGAATACAAGTATGGCTCGCACGGAGATTACAGGACGCAGGCAGCTTGCAGGCGATACAGATAATGACCCGTGTCCATGGAGACGGTGTTTCTGTTTGGGTTGTGAGCTGACATGTATACTATTGCGTTAGTTCATCATTCTGAGAATAGTATTGAGATTATGGGCCGTTTACCACAATATGAATGCAACCTGATGCAAGACCACTGCGATACATTCCTCGATATTACTTGTATCACGACTCGAGTAGGCTTACCAGCCAAATTATCCAATTGCCTACCAAGTCGGGTTATCACGGCTTTTTTAGAATCAGAAAGTAAATTTATAGCAATTTATAACAAATAATATATATATATATATATATATATTTGTGTGTGAAGATGAAGTGCACATAATATTGGACATATTTCATATAAAAGTTACACTCTGTTTCGTTCTTTTGTCTAGTGAGATCGCAAAAATTAAACCTTGGCGAAACAGTGAACAAATTTAGATCGCGAAATTTGAACCCGGCGAATATTAAACAAACCAGAGTAATCAGCCAGGGATATTGTAACAATCACTGTCACAACAATCACTGAATAAAAAAGAGACAGATTGCCTATTAATATTGCAGAAGCGGATCCGGGGGGGGGGGGGGGGGGAGGTCCAGGGGGTCCGGACCCCCCCCCTTTTTTTATTTCATCAGAAACAACGTTTTTTTAAGGGCTTCAGACAAAATTTTGCGGTCTGGACCCCCCCCCTTTTTTTTCAGACCCGGAGTCCTTTTTTTAGGGTTTTCATTAGTCCTCCTGGGTTGGACCCACCCTCTTCCCCCTTTTCTAAATCTTGAATCCGCCCTTGTATTGTTTTATGCCCTGACGACTTCTTGTAACTGTGTGCAAATGTTTCCATTCCTTAGCATGACATTATGAAAAGTCAAATGAATGCACGCTGGCAAACCATATAAAACACGATGTTATCAGTTTATCAGATCAGACCTGTCTTTGTAAATACCTGACTATCCCCAGTTTACAATATACAGTACACTGTAAGTGACTGAGAAATTATGTCTTTAACCGAGCATCAGTTATACAGACCTAAGAATTTTTATCATGATTAAAAAAAAAATATTGCGGTATTGAAAATCCACAGTTGCCCCTATAAGAACAGAATCTATCATGAAATAGTTTCTGTGTTTCCTTGATCAGACACCGGGTCTTAAAAAGCCGCCTTCCTTATTAAATGCCGGGGCAAAACAATGTCCCAGAATGATAAATTCCGGTCTTAAATTGACGCCTGGAGTCTGATCAAGGAAAAATGTGATCATTAATCGGTAATCATTAACATATATCAATAATATATACCAATTAAAGATATATGCATTCGTAGGATTACCTAGATACCCAAGCCAAGTTCGCTATAGTCTGTGTTCTGGTGTAACCATATTCATGGTTACCAGGTGAGCCCGTTACTTAAAGGTAGGCAATAATACCTATGAATGCCTATATAATTTGAAAAGAATCATTTGAATTAAAAATGTACAATGGGGATTCGCATTACCTCCAAAATTTATTGGATTTTTTCTTGAGTATTACACTGACGCTTCACAAAATTTCATTAAAATCTGCATAAGACTTTACTCAAAGTTATAAACAGGCAGACTAAGGGAAAATTATAATACCTGGCCACCTGGCGAGTATAATTAGGAAACGAAAGATTCTAAGAAAGGTAGATGCATACAACATAAAACCATATTTTCACCGAATAGTCATTAACATTCAACGCTGAATATTATTGGCGTACATGTTTACGTTTATTTAAAATTGTCTCACAGTAATAATCAATGACACACGTTTTCTCTGATACCCATGAAATAGTGTAAATTAAGATGATATTTTGAACACATGTTTCAATGTTACTATAATTATACAATAATTGTTAATTTTACATGATATTATACGTTTCATTATAATATGAAATAACATAATATGATACGACATAATTTAATATGATATATGAAACGCGGAGTTTTGCTTGATTATAGGTAAGATAAGAGCTGCTCTGCTATATATTTTCCTCATTATGGTTCGAGATCCCGACTTATAGAGTGGTCGTATACCATGGACTGTGGCAGGCAATAATTAACACACCGAGTCTCTAAAGATAATTAGTGATTGTGTTTATCAAAGTCTTACCAGACAGCTAGTAGTCAATCTTCCGCAAATTTTGTTCTTTCAACTCCTCCCCCTTGATATATTAAAAAAAAATTCATGGTTTGAGTTGCTGGAACAGATCATCACATCCTTAATTTTAAGACCTCTGCCAACGAAAGTCAGAAGCGGATCAAGGGTAGCGATCGGCAAACTTTTCTAAGGGGTTCAGACCAATTTTTGCGGCCGCTTTTTCCGGACCTATGGACCTTTTTTCAGGCTTTGTCCATAGTCGTCCTGGATTGGACCCCTCCTTTTCCTAAATCTTGGATCCGCTCCTGAGGTGGCAGGAGTTTGTGTGATCGGCCGAGTGGTCGTGTGTGTGTTCAAAAGTTCTTCGGGAGTTCTAGATGAATTAAAATTAAAAACCGAGGAAGAATGGGACATGAGTGAAAGAAGAAGAAAAAAAATAATTCTGGGACGGACCGGTCGAATTTATAACTGGATAAAGAACCATAATAATTCGCCCCTTTTTGCATGCTGTCTCATGCAGCACCTTTCAGACACAGGGCCAAGAATCAGAAAAATGCAATATCCCGCTCTCATTGATCGGTTTACAATTCTTCGGACCCTGCCAGCCCTGGCGATGAAACCCGCGAGATTCTTGCAATACAAAGCAGCGATTAAAAGGAAGGTGATCTGAAACGACTGCAGCGCATAACCACTTTGTAAAGAGTGCAGTGAAAGGTCTTAATTAAATATTCATGATAAGTTGAGTGAAAGTGCTGAGCATATCGTTACACTTTCTTCACAGCAATAGTCTTCTTTTCCTTGAGCCTCTCCCCTCGGTGTTGATCAGTTTATTTTGTTTGTGAACTTTTTAGGTCTACCCGAATACAAAACCATCGATATTATTTTCTTTTCTTTTTCTTTCTTCTGCCGTGTTAGATAGGGCTGTATCAATATATCGATATATCGATACGAATCGATACACGGCGTCGATACGATAACCGAAATGCATTGCATGCTGTATTGGTCGTATCGATTGATTGCTAATGAATAGGGATATAACTCTTACCTTAATATAACCATGACGATTTATAAATCTAAATGCACTGTATATTTGTTGCTTTGGCTTTTAAGACCTGTCAATAAATGTATATACGCATGCACGTCAGTATGTGAGCGATAAAAAAAGAATGATACCGACGTTCCTCTTTATTAATGAAATTGATATTCACATCACATTTTGTTAATAGGAATGAGGTACATTCACGTATATATCCTATCTTTATATATATATATATATATATATATATATATATATATATATATATTATTTCAATTCTGTGACCTGAGCAGGGCACTTATTCGCTTATGATAAATCATTTTATCTCTAACTTTTTTTATTTACACAGCCGGTCAAAGGTTTCTCGGAAATCCCGCGTTCGACAATAGATGTCAAATAAATGGTTAAAGCCTGGGGACAAATCCTGTACAAACATGAGAGAGATTAATGGGATTCATATTCACAGAACAAAATAGTGTAATTACATGACATAAAAAAATACAGCCTATGAACTTCCCCACCAAATGCTATGAAACAGTGTTTGTGCATATATGGGGGGGGGGGGAGGGGGGAGTCGAAAAAGGCTTTTTGTTAGTATTGATTAGATAGAATTTGATAATTAAAATCAACTGGTCTGTTTATTTATTTAACATCAAGCTTAAGCTGCTTAAGAGCATAGCATACTAAATACGTGGTATGTTAAAATAAAAAAAAAACATATAAAAACAAGAAACAGAACTTTTATCTAGAAATGATATACAAAGAAAAATGAAACGTATCGTCAATAAGTATCGGTATCGAATTAACTGTATCGCAATACGTATTGTACCGGAAGAGGCGGACCGATACACAGCCCTAGTGTTAGATGTCTAATAGGGTTAATTTTCAAAAACTGATATTTGGGTTCTCTATCAGTTTTAGGTCATAGAATTGCAGCTGGTAATTAGTTTTAACTCTGACCTTATTTCCAAGGCCGTACTTTCCTAGCCGATTCTCTGTCAATGTTTTCGTCAGATATCCAATATGGCTCATTTTCAAAAACTGATCTTTGGGCGCAATATTAGGCGTAGCTGACAGATTTGCACCTTATATTTTTTTCTGACCATGACATATTATTCCAATTAAGGTCATACAAAACGTGGACGATCCCCTATTATCTCTCGGTTTTGTTCTTGTGTGCGCTATCTCTCCAATATTGCTTTAAGGTGATTGAACCGGGGGGAAGGGGGGGGGGGCAGGATGGATGATTGCCCCATACATAAACGTTTGCGAGGGAATTGTACAGTTTACTCCACCTTCCTCCCATCCATTGGTCAGTCATATATTTAAAATGTGTAAAAAGATCCATTTATCAGATGAATAAAAATATCCACACGTTAAGAGGGGGCCCGGTTCACATGCGCCGCGTTTACATGGGTCGAGTTCACTAGTGGTTCGCCTTCACATGGGCCGAGACAACCTGGGTAGTTTCTGAGGGACGGTGCTGCAACACATCCTTTGCAAAGCAATGTCAAATTTCTCAGGATAAATGGGGAAATAATCCTCCCCCTTAGGACAAATTTTGCATCGTTCCCGATAGTTAAAAAAATGATGAGTTGCGTGACAGCAGTTTAGAGTCACCACCGCTAAGTATAATGAAGCAGCAGCCGCATTTGACATATCACACTCACGGGCATGCATACACGTAAAGTAAATAGAAAGAATAGTGTACAACATCAGCTTAACTTCCTGTTGAGGAAATGTACAGAAGTCGTTGCAACTTTAGATATAAAACAACATGGCTACGTACCAAATGAATATCAAAGTGATTGAGTAACTGGTTAGCGATAAACTTTCACGGGCTTAAACCTCTAACAAAGGTCATACATACCTGTGTCGGATTATATTTTGTTAATCTCTCTCTCTCTCTCTCTCTCTCTCTCTCTCTGTATATATATATATATATATATATATATATATATATATATATATTATTCTACTCATTGTACAAGACTGTTATAGTATTATACTTCAGTACGTTGTTACTTCAACTTGAACTCTTTGAGATAGTTTATGGTAACCGATGACTTTATCAGTCCTGCGTTGTAACTACACTGCATGGCAACTTTGCGGGCAAAACCGTATATGCTTAATACAGACCACACTGAAAAAGAACAGAATTTGAATACACTTAATGACTCGATAGTAAGTGATAAGGAATAGAAATCTACTGGCTCATAGATTGTAATATAAGGACATGAGTGAAACGGTTAATATAAGGATTGTCACAAGCCTACTTCAACATTACTCCCGGCCATCCTACAATTCCCAACTGGAAGAGGTTCGTTTAGAGTAAAACCTTTGGCGGAAGGTGGTAGGAACTGATATTCCCGACAGCTCGTTCTTGGACCATGAATGGAACAGAGCGAGGCCGAACTCGAGATCAGGAAGACAGAGCTCGAAATTCCAAGAAAACATGTTTATTGTTGACCACTGGGTGTATACTTATAGTGTTTGGTCTCATAATGGCAGTGACTCAAGTGTTTTCTGCTCATGGACACCTGGATACATCGTGAGTAAAATTGAGATCGATCCATAGTAAATGGCTGTCAGCGTGCTGTCTAGTTTATTTTAAAAATTAAATAATTTCGTTATTACAGATCTCAATAATTTTTCTTTTCTTTCTGTAAATTTATTATCAACATATTGAACACCAATGACTCTATATTTTAAAACACGGTGGTGGCACTTAATCGATGTCACGTAGCTCCAATGTTGTGGTTTTGGTCTTTAAGTCTCGGCAAAATTGCTGAGTGTGTCCTAAGGGGGGTTCATTTTCCGTATTAGTCCTATTAATTTTAAACAGAAACTAAGCCAGTGAGCTCCGCGCATGTCAGTTCGGCTCTGGAAAACCCGTACCGCGCATAAACCCGGACGATATCCCTTTTACCTTCCAAATGCAATTACCGACATAATGCCAGTGAAAAAGTTACACTTCATGATACCAAAGAGAATTGTATACATTTCTTTATCACAGGAGAACAAGTGGTATAATTATTTGGTGCCAGCATATGTTTGGTCGGTTCCATTATTTTTGTCTGCACCTGCAAGCCTTATTCACACAGTTGTCGTTCAGAAGCGGTGAGTATTACATACAAGGCATGTGTCATGAATTCATAAAGCAGTATAACCATTACAATATTTATGTCATTAATGGGGTACCTGCAGAAGTGTTGTACAGGCGGCTGACGCATTATGGTCTTTATATCTCTTTTACTGATAAAGTTCAATTACTATTCAATTGGATGGATTAGGATTCCTGAGAATAAATTGCTTATTCAGAAACAATATCAGCTATGATAACCAACATTTTTATCATATATTATAGATATATCATATATAATATCATATATTGTAATATATAATATAAATTAATGGTGTGCCGATTGAATCGATGATTGGTCGTTTTCTTTCAAAAATCGATAAAATCGATTGCATTTTTGCATAATGATGTTTGATGTTTTTTACTATGAACACCGATCTACATGTCAGACAGACTATTTACTGGCTTCAGTATTTTAGCTGCTAGTATACATATTTCAAGGTCAAATAGAAAGTATATAAAATAATCGATTAATAATCGACCATCGGTCGTTTTTATTGTTCAATCATCGATTTTAATTTTAAAAGTAATTCCTACCACTAATATATATTATTATAATACTAGTATTTATTTACAGGACCCGATGCCGACAGATTCCCGACCCAGATGTCGATCTGTAAATCGGATAGAACCGACACAGTATGATCCCCATGTGACAACGATTTCACTGCCTGATCCTCAAGCCCCGCCGTCATATGATCACGTGATGCGACATCCTTCGTTGTATGAGGTGAACTTAAACAAAGACATTGAAGACGATTCTTATTCCCATTCTTATACCGATTCTGATTCTAGTTCTAGTGAAGGATCTATTGGTGACGAAGCCGATGAGACTGACCACTCACAATCAAGATCAGCTTATCAAACGATCTGGAGTACTGGCAACAGATCCTGTCATGGGTCTTTTACAAGCAATACAGCGCCACCAATGAATGTCTTTGACACATAAATAGCATTTTAACCTTTTTGTTTATAATCCATTTTTGTGCTGTACATATCCTAGATTGGTGAGATGATAGGTATAAATGTAATGAAAGACGTAGATATAAGCCATTGAAATATCTTGGAACACAGTTGTTTCAAGACAATTCACATGCACTTAAATTTTGTATTTGGTCCTATTGGTATATGAACTTAATGAAATAAGCAATATCTGGTCAGTATGTGTATGTTCAATGGAGAAATGTGACTTTTTCTTGGATTGTGATGAATTTTAATTTGAAATTTAACCCCTTAGACAAGTAGGCCTAGTCCCGTCCTCACAGCAGATTTGGATAGAAGCGACCTCAGGGGTAACGTTCAGTGCGTTTCTCTTTTAGCTGACGAAAGGTGTCTCTTATGATTTTTCTGCAAGAAGGTTGAGAAAATCATGTTACCCAATCCCATGGCTTGACTGAGTAGTTACTATTATCTTCCGTTATTAGTTCAATTTGAATCAATACAATAGTTTCCTTGCAAAACCATCCCAGCTAAGATACCCCATTTCTGTGTTTTCACCAGGTTAAATATATCGTTTTTGTTCTGCGTGTTAATAAATACAATGCAAGTGTGTCTGTTTACTGTTACAAGATCGCGTACCCGAAGGTACGATGTTGCGCATGCGCGAAAACGTGCATTCAGGGAAGGAAGTGTTATGAATCACACATAAATTAGATTTTGTTTACTTTTGGTCGCGATCTTAATTAATGACATAAGTGAATTAAGGACACTATACTGATGTTTTCGTTTTCGTCCTTTATCTTCACCAGTGCAAGTAATGGTTATAGCTTGGCGTAATTGTGTCAATCTTGGCACCGCTCGCCTGACGGCTCGCGTGCCATAGTAACACAGCCCTAGCAAACCTGACGGCTTGCATTACATTTCATTGGGCTATATAAATGATAGGGTCACGCATGTCATTTTTTTTTTTTGGGGGGGGGGGGGGGGGATGTCATTCACCGCGTTCGCTATATCTCAGAATGTCAAACCTCGAGAAATTTAGCTCTAGCAATGTAAACTTGGAGTCAGAACCTGATGACCAGTTGTTGTCTCAAATTCATGATATGATAGAAGACTTTGTAATGCCGAGAATTGTGCTCAGTTTAATAATTTTTGATAATAATAATAATAATAATAATAATAATAATAATAATTAAAAAAACAATTTTAAGACAACTTCATCATTTTATCATTCGATTGACATGTATTTTTGTGTGTGCCCATGATTTACCGAAGGTCCCCCCGATAAGCTATGAACATGTGCGTCCGGGGATCCGGGGAGGTGGAGTTGCTATGCTAATGAGAGTACACCAGTTTTTGGCCTTTTTTGAAAAGTCGCATGGAACCTGAGTTGCATGGTCACTTTTCATGACCCTGTGTTGCAAGCAGATTTGAACGTACAGTTAGAACAAAGGAAAATACGCCGCATGTGGGACTAGTTTATTTCTATTGTAAATAGAGGGGTTAGGAAATGGTATCAGAACGACCTCTCGGCAGGTAATACTGTATTTTATGTATATCTGATATACCTGGTAAAAGAATGGACAGCTTTGATACATACCAAAACTATTGAAAGCACCAACTCTGAAGTAATTGTACAAGGCAGTGTATTTTATTAAGTAAAGGCCATAACAAATAACATCGGAAAGCACTTTATAAATACTAGTGGCATATAAATAAATACATATTATTTTGATTATACTACAAATTTGACGATATTATGGACTTTATATCATCACAAATCTGATTTCAATGTAATTTATTGAGACAAATCATATTTGAAAAAAAATAATAAATTGATCATTTGTCAACTTATTAATAACAAATAAACAAAAATAAAATAATAATAATAATAATATGTTGCATAAATTATGAAATAACATAAGATAATGTTAATATTTCTGGCTGTGAATAATGTAAAAAATAGTGGCAAACCTTTCACAAAGATTTTTTTCCAGGTTTATCAAATTTGAACAAAATATATAAGAACTGGGTGTGCCTTAAGTGTAACCCCTCTCCATGATAAGTTTATGCCAAAAGTTTGAGACATGAACAGATTTCCTGAGAATCGCTGAAGCATACAGGCATGGTTAATCAGTATTACGCCTTTTCAATCAACTTATGCATTTAAAAAAATATTAAACAAGGAACCCATGGGTCAAGTTGATCAGCTGAATTTTGGAAAATTTTAGCAAATGCAAAATAGAATTTTCTCTTTTGGTTATTCATATATATTAGCAGTTGAAAAGCTAAGAGGAAATGGCCCTGCTACAATGAAACCCGGTAAATTATAGAATAACGGATATGAGCTAAATCTATCAATAAACATTAATTTATTAACTGAAATAAAATGCTGTAAAATACAATTGAACATAAACAAAACTTAATAATTATATTAAAACAAGCAAATTAGGTATACATCGCATTTGCACTGTGTAATAAATGAAACTTGTGGCCTGAAACCATTTAACGATGCCACAAGGGAAAAAATGGGCCTAAGTGTTATATGAAAGGATAAATTTCATAACCAAAAAATGTGCGAATGTATTTAAGTTTTACCATAGTTAAATATATGGCCAAATGAGCTAAATATTTATTCCACTAAAGTTTGCCCAATATTCCTGATCAACTAAGTTTAACAGTGTCATTCATATCAAGGCCCAGCCAACTTTAAGAGATATAAATGAAATGCTATAAAAAGTATTTATTTCTTGTCAAATCTTAAAACATGTCAATGAGCACCTACATTAGATCCTAATATTTTATCACATTTGAATATTAGGACTCAAATCCTAAAAATTGTTTGTTTAAAACAAATTCAAAATTGTTCCAGTCTCGACAAAAAAAATTTAACATTGAAATTATAAGATTCATCTTGTTTATTAGTCCTGTGTATTGAAGGGGTCGTGGGAGGAGTCTCTGTGGTTACTGATAGTTGCTGAAAAAAATTTGAAATGATAAGATTCATCTTGTTTACTGTACAGGTCTGTCAACAGAATGAGAGAGAGAGATAGAGAGAGATGCTCTCTGTGGTATATACAGACAGCCTTATCCAGCTCACCTAGACAAATGGTGCCGGCCAGGAGTGAAGTGATTATATAACAGCCTGGGGAGCTGAGGGCTAGCATTAACAAACTGCATACCATTATTCTGGGCTGGCTAGATGTAAACAATACTTGACATGGTGCTTGAAATCTTGAATAAAATCTACAGTTTTAATCAATTGGTTTCAAATTTAAAACTAAGTTCAATATACTTATATGCTTGAAATAAGAAATAAATTTATGAACATGAGGTCATTGTAACCTAATTACAATTATGGAGGTATACATTGGGTAGGTGTCACGATATCACAAATTGGCTTGACTCACATCCAGTGAGTATGATATAAGTCCTGACTTAACATTTATTGCTGGTTTTAATGTCGAAACGTTATTAGTATGTGGCTTGCAGAATATAGGCGACTATGTCTTATTTAAGGTTTCCAAAGAGATTTTTCCAGGATCTCCTTCGATATAAAGTTAGAAGTTTCTTAGTCCAACGATTACAATTTATGCTTTGAAATTCGGAGGTTAATTGACTGGCACCATTACTGTAATTTGACAATCTCAAAAATACAGTTAAAATGGGTGCAAAATACAAAAAAATAAGGTGGTGTCACCATTCATTATAACCTGATAAATAAATCGAGATAGAATTTTATTCTTTTACTTTATACCCATTATAAAACTTGTCATGATCAATAAACATACTAGGTTTCAGGACACTAGATGAAACCACAGCCATAAGCAACCGACACAACTGCTATAATTTGATGAAAACAGGAAAAAATGCGTAAAAAATTAGGAAGTATAAAAGGGCCAACTATTTAAGTTACCGATTGAACTGTCCATGAACATTATGCAAAGAAAAGACTAATGGCAATCCCTGTTTTGATTACAAAGATACTGAAGCTTTTGTATCAAATTGTAAATTATTCTAGGGTGCGAAAACAAGCCAATTACTCAGAGAATATACGTCGCAGAAACTTAATTTCAGGTTTCCATGGAGATTTTTCAAGGATGTAGAGTAAGTCCAACGGTTACGACTTGTGCCCAGTTAAGGGAAAGACGACGGACAAAACATGTTCGCTATAACCCAGATAAGTCACAGTCAGCTGAGCTAAAAAAATAAAAAATTACCTTACACATGTTCAGAATGTTCACTATATATGTTCACTTTGTCTTTTTTCAATTAATACAGCATGGACAGTTGCATGGAACTGTTTCTGGGGTTTGAAAACTAAGTACGTTGATTATTATTTCTTTTACGCTATAATAAACATCCAGTAATGTTACAACACTTCCGTATACTTATTATTAGAATAAAAACAAAAGTGGAATCGCAGGCTTCATGACACTCCGGTCTCGACCAACAATTCTTTTTTTTTCTACAGACTTATGCATTTCGCCGAAATAATTTGCTCAAAATATTCCTAAAGACGGCAGACTGTCGTTATTAAATGTACAATTAGTCACAGTTTAAAGTATTATAAAAAAGAAATCTTAAAACAATACTTGAGGCACTCTATATAGGCATTCACAAATATACATTATTTTTCCCATAAAACACATATTCTGTACAAAGATTTTGCCTGAGCATATATTTCCATTAAGTCTATACAACTTCTATATAAGGAAATATTTATGACACCCCAGAACTTCACGCAGCCTTTTCAAAAGGTGTAAACAATACACAATGACATTAAGTAGACTTGAAACGATTTAATTATGCTCCTCACACTGTAACCGCTGCTTTATATAGCAAGATTCTCTAGGTTCCATTCCTAGGGCTGACACAGAGCAAGAATTATAATCAGATACATGAGAGCGTGGTATCATCGCATTGTGCACCCAGCTCCAACTTTTAAACTTTCTTGGAGGATTCCCTGAGGATTCCGTCTATGATTGCCTGATCAAGCACACAAACACACACAAGAATAAGACTGAACGCATACCCTGCTCTCGGAGGCATTTATATATATGGTTCGATTAAATCCACCATACATACAGATACGTACAGTTTGTTCAGTCTCATCTCTATCCTTTTTGCTGAAGGAATAATAAAGTCCAAATATCACAAAAAAGCCCCCTAATGGAAGTGACGCAGAGCCAAGGATTTCCAAATAACTGAAAAAAAATGAAATACATATCAGCCTTTCACTTTCCAGGAAACTTAAACAAATAACTCGGTAATGTGAAGAATTACTAACAACCTTGAAATATCTAACATGTAGCTCGAAAATGTGAAGAATTACTAACAATCTTGACATATCTACAATATAACTCGATGATGTAAAGATTACTAACATCCTTGACATTTCTCACATAAATAATGTCTTTGATGTTTTGATGTCTGCAAGTTCAACTCAAACCTGGGCCCTGTGCTAGGTTTCCCAAATTAACAAGACGACCAGAGGTCACGCACCTGCCGGAGGTTAGAAAAACCGTAATACCAGGGTCAAGGTTAGTAGGGGCAGTGTGACAAAAAATGAGGTACAGTTGGCTGTGATTATTTTCGACAAAGATGTGAAGGAAAAACTCTGACCCAGAGTGGAAGACAGATAACTAGATCATGTCATAAAGAAGTCAAAGAGGAAGAAAACGACTCATACTTGGTTAAGACTGGACCAATATTAAGTTATGAAGAAAATAAGATATTGACGTGTTTTGATTAGCTCGAACTTTGACCTATTTAAAAAAATACACATACAGTTTCCAGAAATCGTTCCAATATACGATAGGTGAAAGTAACAAAGTGAATCCTGGTACACTGTGGCCTGCAGAATGCTATATGTCATACGCAAGAACCAGCAAGCAGGCTAAAAAATGAGCCAAAATATTTGAAGACAAGACCAATATTAATAAAGATATGATGAAAATAAAATTTCGACATTTTTTGCTGACCTTGACCGTTGACCTATGATGACCAAAAACAAAGGACTTCTAGGATTTTTTTTTAATTTTCAAACAACTCTGTATGTTTCACGTCGATTTGCTACAAAATTGTGGCCAGTAGAATACTGACAAACAAACAAACACACAGTCAGACATTTTCGATTTTCGGCAAGCAATAAGGTACTGTACAACGTGGGGCCATTCTCACTCACCTGCTAACTTGAACCAAAAATACACAGGCCACGATGATAACAAAACCGACACAGCCAAAACAACAGCCTAACAAGATGTTGAGTCTACATTTATGGTATGTTTCAGGTCTGTGTACTTGCTGGTCTGTCATTGTCCGTTTACTGTAAAAAATGCAAGTATGAGTGCACGTTTTTTTTGTTATAACTGAAACAATAACATTAGGTTTCAGTTATTGTCAGCCAATATAAACAAATTATTTAGTGTGCCCCATTTTTTTCCTATGAGAGGCAGTTTTACTGATGATTTATCAAGCAGCTCCATTTAAGGCTACTTCATGATGATTTATCAAGCAGCTCCAGTCAAGGCTAGTTCACAATGACTTATCGAGCAGCTCCATTTAAGGCAACTTCACGATGATTTATCAAGCAGCTCCAGTCAAGGCTAGTTCACGATGATTTATCAAGCAGCTCCAGTTAAGGCTACTTCACGATGATTTATCAAGCAGCTCCATGCAGTTAAGGCTAGTTCACGATAATATGACCATGTCCGTCTTAATCTCAGAAGACTTAACCACAAGAAAAGATAATTATTTTGAAATGACAACTTTATCAGAAAATTACTCTTATTATGAATATGGAGATTTTATAATTTAATTGAGTAAAGGCTAATGGTATTTGTGAACTATTTATCGTCCACCTCAGATCGACATTATTCAAGCTGATGTGACGTTTCAAATTTAATAATATGAGACATTTTATTGTTTGTGCTGCAAATTTCATATATATAACAATTAAGTATAAGGTTTTAAAAAATAAGGTATTATGTTTCCAGTATAGGTTAATTCTAAACAAGGTTTAGATATATGATATTTAAATTTCATAGTAAACTCAGAAATGGAACCAAAGTATTAATATATTTTATTTACAATATATTATAAGATTATTCTCTGAAAAGCAAGCAGGGGGTGATTACATTACCCCCCCCCCCCTTGCTGAAGAGTTTGGGATTCAGGATTTAGGAAAGGAAGGTGTCCAACGTACCAGGAGGATATATGACAAAACCTAAAAAGGGATCCCCAAGTCCGGAAAAAGGGGAGGGGGTCCAGGACGCAAAAATTTGTCAGAAACCCTGAAAAAATGTTGCCGCGGCTGGGAAAGGGGTAGCCCATTAGAATGGACTTCCCTATTGCTTTTTTGGTGACAGGCGCATTGTGGAGAAACCTAAAACCTGTTGCGCCGCCGTCGGCGGCAAGAAATGGGGAGGTCTGGACCCTCCCCTAGACCCAGTTGTGGCTCTGTTAAATGAACAGAACAGAGCCACAACTGGGTCTAGTACTTAGGATAAAAACTAACATGATTTATGTGGCATTTTTCTTTAACGATTTGATTATGACAATATACCTTAAAAAACTCGCAAGGCCTATTTTGTGAACAGATTGATATGTTGAGTAACATTCTTTTAATCGTACCTGCTTTGTTGGACGTTTGTTTGGTCACGTTTCATGAAAACGGACACTGAGGAACGACATTCTCACTTTCACAACGGACCTTTGACATCTATACTTTGCAGTTCATATAATGCACAGCTGACAAGGTAATATGCCCAGGTTCACTGCTGACTTAAATTTGGCCTAGTAAGCTCTGTAAGAACGGCAAAAAGAGCTTGTTGGTCTGTGCTAAATATCACACTTCCTCAATAAAGCAAAAATAGTCGAGATAAGAGATAACAAAAAGGTGAGGACGTACCGCCATCTGCCGGCTCTGGTTGGAAATACGAATAGTCCGCAACTTTAAACTGCATGTCCAAATTGATGAATAAATAAGGTCATTATTTTCTAATTAATTGTTTCTCGAACGGAGCTGAAAAATCTTTAGGGCAGGAGGAGGGAAAAAAATAAAAATTGAAAAATCTATTATCGTTAATTAATTTTGTTATGGAGTCATGTCATTAATATGCTATTGACCATTGTAAACTAAAATAAATAAAATAAAAGACTTTGTTTTAACTATTTATAAACTGTTATCATATCACAAACTTGGGATATTTTTTACCATATTCTATGTTATATAGATAGTGGTTTGATAATCTCAAAGCCGGTTGTATGATCTTTCAAGTATTAACTTTAAGCAAAACTTCACTTAACACATAACTGAGCATGGTAAAATCAAATCTGATTTAAGCCTGTGGCATAAGTTTTAAATATTGAACATGAACATAAAATATTTTAACAGAAAGATTATCTACGTTCACAAATATAAATTCCCCTCATATTTAAATTAAAATATTATATGATCATAACAGTCAACATAGATGAAAGCCGTTGTCATACAGTATGACATTAAGGATACGCGGGATAATTTTACAAACAAAATATTTTTTTGGATAACAACAGTTCAAACGTTTAAGGTAAAGCTTTGTTACAATTTTAAATCATGGTGTTTTGCATTCATTTTTTTGTCAGAGGAATGTAACACATTCAGAGGAACTTAACAGAGATGTTAAAGATAAAATGAAAAAGTGAATGCCGATATTATTCCAGGAAACTGTCACAAAATTTCACTGTATAGCTTTCTCTGTTAATTTTTGAAAAAGGTAAAACAGCAACCATATATTAAAATGAAAATACTATAGCATTATTATTTAAAGTCTGAATACCTTAAGAGTAAATAATAGGAACCTTGAGAATAAAGTTTTACCGTGAAACCTAAGTTTCCCTTTCATAAGGAGGAAACCCACAGCCATTTCCCCCACAATATTACTTAATAAAAAAATCATTAATACGGTTTCTTATCAGGCACTCTGTTGACAAATGCAAGATATAGGAATTTTCCATTTGTTACATAAAGCTGTATCTTGAAATCAAAGAGCAAACTTGTCTGTCCAATGTTAGATAAATTCAATATTTCAAGAATAAGATTTTCACCCTTCATTGGAATATGAAACAGATACACAGCATGTCTGATGAAATGCCACCAACCGTATATTCTCTATCTTTATCCGTGGATTAAGTTAGATAACTAGTGCTCTAAAACCTTCACATCTGAACTTGCGCTGCGGCTGTGCATAGAGGATTTTTTTTATGTTGTCATCGTGGTATTGACGTATGTGGGCGATAACGGGAAGTAGACGGAAATAGACGGAAAGGTTGATTCAAGTGAACTATAATTTTTTCTTATGTTTAAAAGGAAATGATGAATTTTGTCATGTGAATAACCTTTTAATTGATATATTCTGAAGACAAAGTCTAAGAGCCAAATTCTGGACTGGACATCGTCAATATGCCGGCTTAAAAAGACTGACCGCCACCGCGAAGCCATGCATGGTCCATTACCTGACTATGTCAATCCCCAAGGCATTTAGAAAAGCATGTGGCTGTTTCACTCATTAAACTGTTAAAAATATTCACTTGGTGTTATTATTTCTCATAATCTATATGTTCTCTATTAAATAATATTATAAAAGTATACGTATTTTGTCAATATGGATTGACCGACTGCTACCGCTATGTCGTGCAAGCTTCATTACCTGGCGATGTTAATACCCGTGGCATTTAATAACGTATGCTGATGTATCACTGAATACAATTTTATAAATCCCTTTCTGTTTGTTATTACTCATCATTGGTTTATATTCACCTTTATGTAATTATAATAAAACAACGACCAAATCGTGATGAAAACAGGAGTTAAGCCTGTTGAATCAACCACGAAAATGACCTGTGAATTTGGATTTCACAGCAGGGCAGATTTGGGGACGCATTTTCGATATCACGGCGAGGTCAAGGGTCAGAGTTTAACTGGGCCGCTGACATCAACCAGCAATGGATTTCACCACAGCTTTTTACATGTTCAAACCAGTGGTTTGACCAACACTCTTGCCACAGATGTTGCTTTTTGATCTATGGTGGGAATAGCAATAGCATATTTGGTAAAGATGTCAGGAAGGACTATACATTTTCATATCAATCGGAAGATTTTTCCAACTGAGTGAAGTCCATGGCAACTACCTCTAATTCCAAAATAAAAAGTTTTCAGGCACCGCGCGCGTCAATTTTAACCCCCCCCCCCCCCCCCATTAAAAGTAGTTATTTTGATTTTAAATAGAAACTTACCAATTTTGAGCTTCAGTCGATCGGACATTTGTTCAAAGAAGAAAAAATAACACAGTTTAGTAAGATTTCCTTCGTTATGAAGTTCTTTTACCTGTTTAGCAATTTATTCTGTGTTTATCATGCTTTTCTCTGATCATATAACATTTTTATCGAAACATAGCAAAAAAGGTAAAAAATGTGCCTGAAAACCATACCTTTTTTAGCCTCATGTTTTGGAGGCTAAAAGGCTTTCAAGTGGACACCTGTATTTTACTGGTTTACTCCGTGCACATATCTCACACTGTCTAATCACTTGGTGCATTTTTTTGCCAGTATTATTTTTCTCAAATGAGCAACTCAGCGCCCTGGTGGCAAAAGTGGTCATAACAGTCTTTCAATACTTGCTCTTTAAGTATCAAAGGGAGTAGTAACTGCTGCAGTTTGCCTTTCTACGGGTCTTCAATTTCTGGGAATAGGATTCCCCTGGATTTTTTTAACCGATCCAACTGTCGCAACAGAAGTTGAATTTCTTTTGATTCATATGTCCTCTGACTGCAAGGTGGTTTTGCCCCTTTGCCTAATGCACCCTATTAACGTATCTTTATCCTGCAGTTGTACCATTTCAGTAGGGTCCATGGTTGATAATGTGGTTGCTTTCAGTTTACTCTCTTCCTGCTCAGACATGCGGCTACTTTCCAAGTGACTGATCACAGTTTTACAGGCTTTAATCTGAACTTCAGCTGGTACACTGGTTGACTGCAGAGCCATTGCACATGTGTTGATTACTTTCTCAGAATCCATGTCATTTTCCCATGGTCTGTGTTCCTGGCGACTCAGATAGTCTGTATTAGCATTCTCTTTTCCTGTTCCATGCTTGAAGGAGAAATTGAAAGGTGCAAGTGCTGCAACCTATCGTTTTTCTACAGCTAGTAATTTCCGTAGCCCGATCACATAGAAAAATGGATTGTTGACAGTCAGTACCAGATAGAACTTCCATGAGAAAATCACTGAATTTGTCTGCTACTGCCAATTTTAATGCGAATAGTTCCAATTTTCTTGAACAGTATCCATCCTTGTTATTTTCACCACTTCTCAAACCTCGGCATGCATACGCTATAACACGCTTTACACCACCTTGCTCTTGGCGGAGCATGGCTCCAAGTCCCTGATCTGATGCATCAGTTTTCAGAATAAAAGGCTTGGTAAATCAGCATAAGCCAGGATTGGTGTCAATGTACGCTTGTCCTTCAGGACTTGAAATGCCTAATCCTGGCTAGCTTCCTTGATTGTTGTTTCTCTGTTGACCTTTCTTGTTTTTTTCTCAAAGCAGATCCAACTAACTCAAGCACAGGGGCCGCTATTTTGGCAAAATTCGGAACAACGCGACGACAGTAGGAACACTATCCAAAAAATTTCTAGTTCACGCACAGTGGTTGGCAGTTTATATTGTTTTACTGCGACTACCTTTCCGAGATTAGGACGAATACCATCCTTTGACACAATATGGCCCCAATTAAGTCACCTCTTCTCTAAATAGAGCACACATTTCTGCCTTAAGTTTGAGACTGTGCTTGGCTGGAGTGCTGAAAACCTTCTCCAGGCTTTCCAGGTGTTCTTCAATAGTGCAGGAGAAAACGATAATATCGTCAAGGTAAACTAAAAGAATACGGAAAATATCCCCTTCAAAAAAAAAAAAAAAAAAAAAAACCTGACACATCAGCCGTTGGAAATTGGCTGGTGTTGTTGAAAGTCAAAATGGCACTCTGCCCAAAGGAGTTGTTAATGCAGTCTCTTTTGTGATATGCTGAAGTTAAATCTAATATTGTAGTGTTTAGGCACCGACAATGCACCCAAAGATTCAAATCTGGGAAATGGAAAGCATCTTTCCGGATTTTAACGTTTAACTTCGGGTAATCAACGCACATACGGTTTTTAGTATTTTTTTTACTATTACGATAGGGGACTCATATTCTGAGTTGCTTTCTTCAATAATACCTTGATCGAGGAGGTCATTAAATTGTTCTTGGATGTCCTGTCACAACTGAGGTGGAATTCGTCTGAATGGTTGGACGACAGGAGCATCATCAGTCGTGTTCATGCAATTCCGAATTGTATCGGGTAATCCTAGTACTTGGCCGTCTGCAAGGAATACATCTCGATGCCTTAGGATAGTCACTTTTACCCTGTCTAATTCATCTATTGTTCAACCTAATTGAGTAAAAATCAAATTTTGGCATTTTGTCTCTGATTCTCTCCGTATTAGACTCAGGTATATTTTCATGGCCTGAACAAATGACAATGACACGGCTCTCAATGCAAGACAGATAAAGTTTATTACTTCTTTCCGATACAACTTCCAGCATGTGGCACATTCCAACTACTGTTCCTGGAAGTAATTTTAGTCTTATATCCCGGTGCTGACCATCTGAATGGTCAGCTGGGTTTGGCGACTAGGCCGGTACCACGTATAAACTGCCCATTATACCTTTTTTTCAAATGGTTCAACCAAACACACTTCGCATTAACAGGAATGGTGATAGTTACATCGGTAACTGCGCCCGCTGGGAGGACATGTGACTTGCATCCTGTCACCCATGCAAATCCTGCACTGAAGGAAAGCTTTCCCCAACGTTGTGTGTATCCTTCCGTTCTGTACACAGCAACGATGCAAACAGAGACAGATGTTGCAGTATGTTAATCCCTAACACCCCTGGAACCTCAGCCCTCATACTCTCTGCGCCTGGAATGTCCTTTACCACTAGAACCCCTACTTAAGGTACTGAAGTTCTAATAACTGTGACATCAGCGAGGAATAATCCTTCACATGGCACGACCAACCCATTTGCCCGACTGACCAAGCCGTTGCACTATGAATTTGTTGTATAACTGGTTGCAAATGTCTCCTTAAAAATTCCTTATGAATCATGGAAATCTGAAAACCTGTGTCACCTCAGGCTGAAATAATCTGATTACATATCCGAATAAATATTACGGGTTTCCCTCCTACTGCTTTCTGAATGATCTCTTCCATTGGGTTTTGCTATGTGGCCTCATTAACACTGTGTCGTCCAATCGCATGGCCAGCACCAACCATAGGATGTTCTAGTTTGGATAATTGTCCCGTAAAGCTTGATAGGACAAAGGAGTTCCTTGCGATGCTTCCTGTAATCCCTGAACGTAATAGGTAAACACTGGGGGAGGTGTTCCGGTTAATTTTGAACCGAGTTCGTGCTGGACGTATCACCAGACAAGGGGATGTTATTCAGCAGTTTTAGACCATCCATTACACTGATGTCTGGAAGTATTAAAGGGGCCAAATCACCTATAAAGCATGATGAACTGACACAAAAATATAACTTCTTCCATTTGAAATAAATTTGTTCCTGCCGAAATACCTGCCTGAAACCGTTTGCTAAATCCTGTATACTTGGGTTAAATACAGTGGACATAGCGCGATCACATGTGTCAACATAAAAACAGCAAGTGCATCTTCCTGGTCACAACGTATCAAGAGATTCCCTGACTGACGTATCCCATAGAAATGTAAAACATGTTTCCGCTGGCTAGAACATCGTGTGTCGCGGGTCACGATCGGACCTCCGGTCATGCAACCTTGTTTTGGTTAACAGACACACGTGGACTGTGTTTACCAACATGCAGAACAAGCTGTTAAACAGCCGTATACGAGGTACTGATACTGCGTGCTGGGATGGTTTCGCTGGGAAACTTTTGTATAAAGCAGAACTTAGCTGATAGTGTGAAATAATAGGCAAAATATTGCTGCTTATTTTGTCCCTTTAAAGGGGCCAAAGCCCAGTCACATATATGTGACCTTTATAAACTAAAGGTAATCCCTTTGAGCTTTATTAAATAGGCCAGAAAACGTGGATATCACCACACACAGGTGGCTTGTTATATTTATATCAACGGGTTTATGATATGTGGGAGCCCGCCAAAATTAACAAAACAAATTCAAGAAGGGCATCTGGAAGCAAGTACGATAAGCCAGACTTTGCAAATAGCGTTTTGCAGCAAGTGACCTCCTGCATCCGCAAATATGCAACCGCACACCTTAGGTAACATGTTTTTCTCGTTTGTTAAAATTACTGTGTTTACAAACGTTGTCAATAAACAGGTTCATACATCCTTCATGAAGGCCTTGTAAGAACTTTTAACAACAAGAATTACCCTTAGAAGATTAATATATACACATCGGAAGTCAGGAATCACATTAAACCTTTTTCAAAAGGTAGGTGAATGGGCACCTGCAAGCAAGGGAGTAGGCTAGAACGTGGTACAAAGCTGACGCCAGGAATTAGCGAGACCATACTCTATTTGTATGTGACCATTCAATTGTAGAAAGTGTCACTATACTATAAGGTTGCTGGTAATGCAGGTATGTTAAAATAAGAGATTTAGTGATGATAGGACCATGTAACTAGTAAGCCTCCCAGTGAGTATACAGAGATGATACCTACGACTAGAATAGACCTTACCATCGGCACGTGATCAGATAGTATTAAACACAAGATTTATTCCATTCCAGTACAGGATTTTAACTTACGGATGATATAACAAGAAAATCGTTCAGAGTATAAAAACAAAAGACAAAGTATCATAATAAGAAAAAAGACAATCAAATTTCGATATGACTAAGCTTTAACAAAATTTACTGAACCAAAACCATTTGAACAAACTTAAATTATCAACATCTGAGGATATTTAATGTGTGAGATTTAAGAATTTGGCCCAGTTGTTTTTGAGAAGAAGATCTTTGTAGCCACTGAGCTAAAATGGGCTGTAATGGCATATGACTAATTTCAGCTTCCCATAACTCAGCCAAAATTCACTGAACAGAACCCGTTTGAACACACTTTAGAAAGCACTACTATAGGATCATTTCTATGAGATATTAAACAATTCGGCCATATGGTTTCAGAGAACAAGTTTTTTTGTAGCCCTCAATATGATATGGGCACTGATGACCCCCGTACAAAAAAGGTCGATGTAGGTGGCGCCACCAATACCTCTCTCAATATCTGTTTGACTCATGTGATCAACACTGGCATAACATTAGGTGATGATAGCTCCAGCCATTTCGAAGATTGAAATTTTAGTATGTTTTTTTTATGGACAGATGATTAAGTTCAACTTCCTGTAACTCGGCAAAAATTCACCGAACTGAAACCATTCGATCAAACTTGAGAGAGATTGTTTCTGGGACGGTTTTGGAGAAGAAGATTATTTTAAAAGGTTTTTAAGCTTTTCCCCTATAAAATCTAAGTAAATGCTGATGGCGGCAAAATAAACAAAATCCGATAGAGTTTTTTTAGATGGCTGAATTTTGCATTAAGTTTGGTGATGCTAACTGCTGCCGTTTTCGAGATGGTACGGGTTAACGTACAGACGACGCACGACGCGCGGACGCACGACGCATGACGACGCACCATCGCATAAGCTCACGGGTTCGCTAAACACGCGTTGCGAACAATGAAATCACGGTGCTGATTCGAAGTTCATACTTGGAAATTATTCTTACTTTGTATTGCAGATAACCACTGGACACTCTCACTCAGGAGTGCTGGAGTCTCATAATGACCTTAACCTGTGTGGCGCACGAGGCTGGACCGTACTTGCATTCACTTATTGGCCAACATTCTCAGGTTCCTTCGTGCATTTGTGACTACTTTTTTATTAATATTCCTGGAAGTCCTTCTTGGATCCAGATCATGAGCATGACCTACACCAAAATCTAATCGATCCTTCATTGGCCCAATCCTGAGATGTACTGAAAATTTCATGGGATTCCGAACGAGTTATGCTGTTAACAAACACACAGACACGAACGGGAACTCACGCATACATTCCTGGCGGAGGCAATAGTCCAAACAATTCACTATACATATTATAAGATTTCTGTTTCCTCAAAAAGTATTACAGCGGCTTTAAGTCTGTATTGAAATTATAAATGAAAATTGAAATTAACTGCCACTGGTCTTTTGACCAGAACAAACGTGTAAATAAGGTCAGCATATGACGCGGTAAAAGGCCAAGGAACAGGTTTGTCCGAAACGGAGGCCTTTTGTGACGTCATCCTGAACCCATTACAGATGAGCACAACTAAACAGATGACACTTTTTGAAATTCGGATTTTCTGCGAATATGATATTCTAAAGACTTTTTTTACAATGTTTGTTCGAATATTGAGTCACATGACTATGTATTAACGTATTATGTAAATCATTATTGTGGAGCTTTGGGTCTGAGGCCTATATATTCTGAATAAAACTCATTCATTCATTATAAAGGCAATGCTATGTCATCTTTCGTCCATATTTTTTGCATAATATAAATTAAATAAGCTTATTAAAGCACAGGCGCTTGAATTGCTAAAAGCGTAAATTTCGGTTAAATTTGTTACTTTTCTCGGTCATTTCCTAATAACTATTACTTATCTGAAATTTTTCTAGCGTTTTTCACACTATATGGTCTGTCTTTTTATTAGTTACTTAATATTTGAGATAGGCAGGCAAGACGCCCCCGTCGTTAGGTCCGACAGCCATGGCATAGCAACAGAGGACGCGCTTTCTGATTGGTTGATATGTTTACACTGGAGTCTTCAGATGGTGACACCGCTGCGTAACAATGGCTCAACCAATCACGCATGTACTTCAAATTTAATCTGAAACCGATGTGCCATGACTGTCGGGCCTAACAACGGGGGCTGTTCTTGCCTGCCTATCCCAGAAAAGTAACAAATTTAACCGAAATCTAAACTATTAGCAATTCAAGCGCCTGCGATTACATGCAGGAACATTTGCATACTCGTACTAGGTGAAATTATATTGTGTAGGCCTATAGCTTTGATATGAGGGGTCAATAAAGTTCTTTTTTTACCTAGGGCATAATAGTGGTTTTTCATGTCTGTGACTTAAGGGAAAAGTTAAATTTTCGAACTGCACAAAACCAGAATTTCCTCTTGAAAATTTTCAATTTACAACTTCGCAAGTAGGGGTGAACTGCACGTTAAATATACCCTGTTTTTCTCTCCAATTTAACTTAGAATCTGAAAATGGAGCTTGCACATCGTGCGGATTGAATACGTGGAGCTTTTTTATTTTAAAGAGAAACACTTTCGCATTTTATAGTTTCTACACTGGCACATGAGCACTGTTTGACAAAATACGATGTACTGGTCCACAATTTCTAAAGTTTTAGTAACACTGGCCAAATGTCTTGCATATATATAGTAAATACATGTACTTAGATTAATATTTCTTCTATATATTTGAGCAAAACAACAGCCATTTTTATATTAGGCAGTCTTGAAGAGTAACAATAGCTTTTTAAATGGACTTATCCTTAATTTCTCGAAGGGGCGAAGCCTAAAGGCGTCGGGTCACTTACCGATTTTATCGGCCGATTCATAGGATCGGCCGACTATGTACAGTTGGGGTACATAGTGTAGTGTGACACCCCAAGCAACGCGATTTTGTCGGCGTCGGCTTGAAAAATAGCCATCGCCAAGAGTCTGGCACTGTCAAAGTAAGTCGGCAGATTTTATCGGGCGATTAACGAAATCGTGAAGTGAGCCAATGTTTGCGACAAAGTCGGCCGATTTTGTTTATTTTTGTATGGTCAGAGTTCACGTTCTGTACGTTGTCACTATTAGTCATTATTAGTGTGTATTGTATAAAGACATATTTCTGTATTTTTAAAAGAATTAAAGACCGATTTTAGAAAAGATTAAAAATTCTTGTATTCCTCAAAGACGACCTGCAATTTATTGTAAAAGTCATTTTAAAGGAGTACCCATTTATATAATTACAATGTACGAACATTTCTGTAAACATAAGACTGAACGAACAGGTTTATGTTTGCAAACGCCAATTTATCGCCGGGCTGTTGAGCAATCTTTCCAATTGTGTAACGAGCTACAAATAACTCAAGCTTATGTAATAGTTTCCTTAAAAAAAACCACAATTCAATATTTACAACTCATGGATGTCAATAAACAACTGTATATCTGCCCGTTCTCTTTATCCATCATTATAAATTTCTTTCCTCAAGATAGTTTTTTTTTTTTGCCCTATCACAGGTTCTCATTAAAGTCATCAAAAAGGAATGGTGCCAGGGAAGAAAGTGTATTAATAAAAAATAAGCCCAAAGAAAAAAGAAATGTGAGGAGACTTGAATGAATAGCCGAAAACTTTTGACTGATGCAATATCCAGTCCAGCGCACGCAGCAATGCCTGATATTTAAAGGGACATAATCAGGCACAATGTTATACCTATTCTTTCACACTGTCAGTTCAGTTTTGCTTTATACAAATGTTTCTCAGCAAAATCGACCCAGCACACAGTCTCAGTACCTCACATACGGCTGTATTTATAACACCTTGTTGTGGCTCTGCGTGATGGTAAACAGTCTTCGTATGTCTGTTTACCATTACAAGGCCGCATGATCGGAGGTCCGATTGTGAGCCGCAACACGAAGTGTTTCAGTCAGCGGGAACATCTATTACATTTTTTAGAAAAGTCGGTTGGGGCATCTCCTGATTGGCACCTGTTGTGGCTCCGTGATGTGCACGGCCCCATGCGCTGTGTTAATGTTGACACCTGTGATCGCGCCCGCTCCACTGACTTCATCACTCGTTTACGGTTTCAAGGCAATATTTTGGAAGGTAAGGATTTATTTTTAGGTGAAGAAGTCGTGTTGATTAAACTTGCTTTATTCGTGATTGGGCCCCTTTAAAGGTAACCCAATAGGCAAAAGCGTTCATGTGAACGGATCTCTGGTACACTTTATTCACGAAGTCTGAGGCATTGTTTTCTATTCTGTACTTTAATTCGTTTTAATATATTTAATCTGACAGATAACAGAGAGTCGCCAGATAAATAACTGATCATCACACGTCTACGGGAATTATTAATAAAAATTAAAACCTAAACACGCAAAATATCTTCTGCTGTTGGCGTTTGTGTGTAGCAGTCAAATGAAAAAAAGATGATGAAGTGTTGGCTGGTTTATACAGGATAGAAGAATATACATCACTTCTTTGAATTTCTAGAAACAGGAAATCCTAGAAATCACACAAACATGCATGTAGAATGTCATTTTCTAAATTAGAGTTGGTGTGTCTGGTGAAATAGCTCTTCTGAATGTAGTATCCTGATGCTGGATGTTTGGTTTTACCAAATTCTGCAGATTAACCGCGGCAATCGTTTTAAGGGTTTAAGAACAATCCTTTCGGACCTTTTCCGGACCTTAAGGTTTAGTTATTAGTACTCCTGAGTTGGACCCCTCTTTTCTTAAATGCTGGACCCGCTCCTGAGATATGCAGAGAAAACCATTAAATTGATGAAGGATGGTTCATCCTCCTGTCTCAGTTCGCATACAAGTGTATTGTTTATATGCCCCTAGGTCCTCTCTCCTATCAAGCCAAGGTTTAACCCACAAGTCACTCTTCCGACACAGCATATTTCTTTGGACAAGCCACAAAGCGAACAAGCATCTCCTTTTGGATTTTCTCCTAGAAAGCTCAGTATCAGATCGGCATAAGACAGACTTCTTCGGCGATAATCGAGAATTGGGAACACGCGCGTCGGTTAATGTGACACCGAAAATCGGCCAACTAATCCGAGCCGATTTTCAGCCGATTTTGAGAAAGTCTGCCCAAAAAATCGCCCGACAATATCGCTTGATAAAATCGGGTAGTGAGCGCCCGGCTTTAGAGACCTAATTGTGGACTATGTAGGAGATCGTAGGGATGTCTAACTGAATTTCGGATTCGTAGGCACAACGGTTTCAAAATGTCCCGTTTACAGGACGTCCGACGGACAATGGACATCGCTCTTACACGGATGACTTAAAGCCAACAAAGCTAAAAACGGCCTGTGGGTCATGTTTTAATGACTATTCTATTTCGTGTTTATGATGGAAAAAAGTGCTAGCATTTAAAACTATTTAATCTATTTACGTTGTTGTCAGTTTTTTTTTCAATACGACATGAATTAAAAGAACAGTTTATAACAAATGAATTATAATAGCAACGACAACAATTATAAATGTTTACATCATATAACACAAACATAATGTGCACGAAAATGCAGTTTATTTGTAAAACAAAAGATACATTTTCATTACATTTTGGATTTTGGTCATTGTTAAAACTTTTGCAATAATTACATATTTACATAAATACAGAAACATATAAACTTTAAAATAAATTAATAAATGTCAAATAAATTTCAAATTCGTCGGCAAGAAATCTATAGTTGGTGTTCAAAGGCACAATCTACCCTTGTTTGTAACATATGACCAAAGCATATCATGTATCGATGAAATCATGGACGTTGACGGATGTGAAAAAAATTGGAATTGGCGCTTCCATACAAAGTGAACCGACGGAAGCGCCCCCCCCCCCCCCCCCCTCCACGAAATATGAACACAAACCCAAAATCTCAGGACAAATCTCCCTTTGAGAAACATGATGAATTCCAAACATATAACTTCTTCCACCTCACGACATGTTATATAATCGCAAATAAGTGATTTTTGCACAGTTTCAGCAATATGTTATTTATAATTTTCATTTGCTTTTAAGATTCATAAACATAAGCCAACATTTATTATAAAAGATTCAATGAGGCACACTGACACGTGAAATATATGCTGAATTTTCTCAATATGAGATACATACCTGAAAAGTTATTGACGAAATATGAAATTATAAAGCCCCAAAAAAATGAAATAGAATGGTTCTAAGTCACCGCCCGCGTCAATTTTAATCCCCCGCATCAAAAATATTAATTTTGATTTCCAATAGAAACTAACCAATTTTAACTCCAGCCGCTAAGACATTTCTTTCATGAAGATAAAATAGTACAATTTTGACAAGATTTCCTTTGTTATGTAGTGCTTTTACCTGTTTAGCAAAAAAAAAATCTGTTATTATCATGCTTTTCCCTGATCACATGATATTTTTATCGACACATACAAAAGGTATAAAAATATCGCCCGCCCGCACAGATTTATGAAAAAAAGGCCTTAGAACCAAACCTTATTCTTTTTGCCTAAACTTACAGACGGAATTATGATGGAATTTGATGAAACCTGCTCCCCCCCCCCCCCTTAAAAGTGAAGGGGAAAATGGTTCATTGTTCCCCATCCCTTAAAATGTGAGGGTGTCATGTCCCCTCTGAAACAAGGCACACGAGTATAAAAATACCTTAAAATATCAAAAACTAGATGATGAGTAAAGATGATCCTGGCATTTGGTATGCATACATATACATTTATCTTTATACAAAGATTATAGTGGCTCGGCCCGCAGTATAGCATGTAGTTGCAGAGTTCACACATTCTTAAACTTAATTTTCACTGTCAATTCAAGGCTTGTCAAGGATGCAAATTTGTATTTTCAAGTTTTTTTTTTTTTTTTACTACGTACCCTTCCACTGTTAAATCCTCCTATAATGTTTTATTTGCCATTTTCATCAGCTTGTCTTTAAAATTGTATCGTTAAATTAATTGAATCTGAAATGTACACAAAATTTGAACCTGAGATTAAAATACTGCAGTTTATATGGTAACAAAAGCAGGTCTTGGTTCCCCTGGTCCGTTTCAGCCAGCCGTTACGATGAACTTCAAGGGCTGGTACAGGGAATTTCCGCTATTGACTAAAGTCAAGCACTTTCAAGGATTTCCCTGTTTTTAAGCTTGTGGGATTCCTGCATTCAAAGAATATGCACAGCAGTTTGTAAACCTGAGGTACAGTTGGAAATGAGAAGACAATGTCAGCTATATCTATGTGTAACATGTATTGAGATAATTAGGTACAAATGATAACTGGTATGTACAGACATAATGCATATATAATGAGATATCAACAGAAAATGTACGATACATTATATAGACACGTACCGGGGTAAGTCTCTGAAGTTTGACAATATAACTGTTGTGTTGATACAATATGAAAAGTGTACCTGTGCACTTATTAACATAACACGAAGAACATATACCTAAAGAAGAATAATGTACACTTCACACCATGTGCTAAAGCTTTTACCTAAATGATACAAAATTTTGGTTGCTCCATTAGTGCGTATGATACAAGTATATTACGGATATGTCACACAAGTACAGATACAGGGTTCTCTATGCGAAATGCACACTGTAAAGCACAAATAGTAAAACATGCACAATATTGTATGATCACACCAATGCACGTACCACACAAAAAAATGTGTTCTATGCCCCTTAGGCCAAAATAAAACAAAGGACCACGACTATAGCTCAGATGACTTATAGTCAGCTGAGCTAAAAAAAAGGTATGGTTCTCAGGCACTTTTTTTCAGAAATCAATGCGATCGGGCGCTTTTTTAATTTTAAATTTTTTTGTATGTTTCGACAAAAATGTCAAATGATAAGGGAAAAGCATGAAAATAACAGTTTTATTTTGCTAAATAAGTAAAAGCCTTACAAAACAAAGCAAATTGTATGGTTTTATCTTCTTGAAAGAAATGTCGGAGCGGCAGCAGCTCAAAACTGGAAAGTTTTTATTAAAAATAAAAATAAAAAGTTTTGATGCGGGGTTTTAAAATTGATGCGGGCGGTGCCTGAGAACCATACCTATATTTTTTTGGGGCCTTATGTCTTTACATTATATAAACTAACATCCTATCACATATTTTTGTAAATAGAGATACATGAACGAAGGGCACCTCCAATTTACGGCCACTTATGGGCAGTCCCTTGAAAGTAGGTACCGAAATATATATATCCTGCCTCCTAAAGGCATCTTTTTAATGCAGGCAAATTGTCCGGTCCTGTCTGTGTCCGTCATTCGGAGTTTCTAATATATATATATGTGTGTGTGTATGTATGAATAGCCATGCCGGTTCATTGTTTTATAGATGGAAAAGTTATACACAGAAAAGTGGTTCACTGCCAGTGGGTTTGGAACCCACAAATCCCACTGGCAGTGAACCACTTTTCTGTGTATACCCTTTCCATATATATATATATATATATATATATATATATATATATATATATATATATATATATATATATTTATTTATTTATTTTATATTTATATATACATTTATATGCACACACAAACACACACAAATATCTATATATATATTTGAATATGAGTATTACACCCGTCAAAGTGTTTTGTTACAACTCTGAGTTTCTCACCTAAGGTGAAGATGATGTTTACACACCGGCGATCGTCAGGTCCATATATATATATATAAAGATAGATATAGATATAGATATATCGTTTCCTAGTTCATATAATTCGATGTGTGAATAGAGGTCACCATTATTTCTATAGTTCAATATGTGAACAGCGTTCACTTTGACCTCTGAACGGAGGCCTCTGTCACTTCTACAGTTTATTATCTGACAGAGGCTACTATAATCTCTATAATTCCTTTGTGAATATTGGTCACTGTCACATATATACTTCATATAACGGAGGCAACCTTCAAGTTACAGTATATGCATTATCACTTCTAACATTATACTTTAAAATATATTCATTTTAACCCAAATCTAAACTTACAGTCAGATGTGTTTCCTTGACAACAAAGGCAAAGTTCAATATATTACGACTCCTGTCCAGTCAGTAAACCTTTCTTTGGCAAGGGCCAGGCTGGTTATCTAACCTTTAGTTATCTTAATAAAGACTAGAACAACACTTAACATACTGAGAAAGTTGTTGTCATTACTCCAACCACAAACATCAAGGGTCGTTTCCCTATTTGCTGAACATCATGACCTTTTGTAAGAGAACCTGATATCACACACCATTTTGATAAACAACAGATATACCGATAACAGAGTAGGCTATTTAATCAAGATTAGACATATACAAATTTTATTAAACATTTATTTAAATGCAAAAGGATACAAATAATGTGATACTTGAGACAAACATCAGGGGAGATTTAATGTAATGACTTTGGCAGTGCACAATACATACCATACCGTTGATCCCCTTTTTACCACTGTGGCCATAAAATGAAACTAAAATTTAAAATCTTGAATTTTTTTTCTGACCTTGTCAAGTGTCCTTTAAAAGTGGGTTTATCTTAATTATATTGTACAAAACAGACCGCTCACCAGGACATGGCACCCTGTGGGTGATTATAAGAGTTAAAACATACCTTAGAGAGAATACATACACAACCTTGCCAGAATGGCAACCGAAAGGCCTCCTAACACCCTCCCCCCCCCCCCCCCCCACCAAACAGAATTCTGTGCCATAGGTCATCTAACTGTTCAAACACACACACACATGCACCGGGTTCTAAACATTCCATATTTCTTAGATTTCCCATCTTCAAAAGTTCAAGAAATCATGCACTATGGACCATGTGATGATTTACTGATACAATTTGATAGGCACATTACTTGATGTTCCTACATATATACAGTAAATTATGAAAGACTTCAGGCTAAAGCTATGAATCTACTTGTATAGATCAGGTGAAGATACAGATGTGGGTAGAGTATATTTACTTCTCATATTTGTTAAAACATCAAATATTTACCTGTGCCAAGCAGGGGGTATGTTTTTGCTGGCGTTGGTTGTCTGTTGGTCTGTCTGGTAGCAACAATACTCATATGCTTATATACAGATTTTGAGGAATGTTTCAAGACAGCTCTGTAATAACACAAGGAACAGTTGATTAAATTTTGCAGGTGATCCAGATCACCACCTGGATCCAAGATTTTTTGTAAAGGAACAAGGGACCCATGGGTCACGGCGCTCAGCTGATCGTGATTGGACTATAATTTCTCCACTGTGATACTATATCGAGTCGATAAAGCTTATGAATATCATGGACATGTTGGGCTATTATAAAGGAATGTAATGTAATATGTGAGTAAATGATAAATGAAATTACCTGACTGATGGATTAATAGAGTCAAATATAGTGGTTTATTTTTTATTTATTAAGGAGGGGTTGAAAATTGTGATATATTTGAGCAAATATGAATGCAATGACAGCAGTAATAAGCAGTAATAGAATGATGATAAGGCTATTTGTTGAAGGATCCCAAGTGTATGGTAGTCTGCAAGCTTTCAATTTGACAGATATGATGTTATCATTAACTATGCTGATGAAGTGATATATGAATTTGTGACTGTATGACACAATATCTCTTTAGTCTTGACAAGGTACATTATTGTGATGCCCACTATGTCTACATATTACACAATATTGACATAATTTCTGGCATGTATATAGGTACCTATGGATGAATAGTTATACAAAATATTATGAGTATGAATATATCTGATTCATCTTGTTCTTGCTTACTGAGGCTGACTTTGGGATGGGGTTCGGAGAAGGGAAAAGTGAGGGCAGCACGAAGGTGGATGTAGAAATATTCTATTGTAATGTTTTTCATTTATATAAGAATATGAAAAGAGTGTAGCTCATATTGGGTCATATTATGCATACACATATATTTCATTATTTTAAATCATAAATGTTTAAACTCAATTTAAAAGAAAATAATGCCACAACATGGCATCTACAAGAATATTCCTTGAATCACTATTAAAAAGTTTTGCACATTGGAGTTTTCAGTACATGCTTAATTTCTCTGAAATAAGATAAAAGATTAAGTAAATTTGATAATATAAAACATCTTTTCAAATAAAGTATACACACTGTTGGTTGAATGAGGGACAAACAATATCATTGTGCTAGTTACTATCTCAGCTTTAATTTATTACTGGAATTAATAGTCAATTTCACACCTGGTGAAGTTTTTACTCTTCTGAAGTAAGGAATTACTTATCTGATGAACATCCACACTTTAATAGCAATACACCACTTTGTGGACACAATTAAATGTGCACTTTAATCATTGTAACCCTGGCGGTACAATACAAAATCTAAAATGTAGCATAGCCTAGAATAAGAATGAATCAAATACAGAAAATAATAACATTCATCTAATTTATGCACCATCTTGGGGGGGGGGGGAGTGCAGGGCAGAGGGGAGCCTGCTGGTAGTGGCCAAGCTGACCAAAGGCAAGCTGCCTGGGGTGGGTAACATAATGCGAGTGGAGGCTGTACTACTAGGTGGGCTAGATGTAAACAACACTTGACATGGTGTATGAAAACATGAATAAAAGCTATTCATTCCAATCAATTTCTTTGAAATTTCAGATTTTAAAAGATTAAATCCTTATGTATATATGCTGTGAAAATTAAATCAACAGTGCAAAATTGCAAAAAACAGGACAAAATTTAAGGTATTGATTTTTTATTTATGCTAATAACTTGAAAAATTTGCAAAATTCAGATCTAATTTTGGGTAAACAATTGAATCTTGATTAAATAAAGTTATATTCCTGAAAGAAAGTCTCTAGGTTCAGCAATGCTCATGTTAGGTGAGTAAATATATTTCCTTATTTTTTTAAAAACTGCATTATTTTTTGGCCCATAACTTCAAAATAATACCCAATACTGACCTAATTTTTGGTATGTTCATTGAAAATGTATGAAAGAATGTGAATACTAAATCCGATCAAAAACAGTTCAGTGGTTTTGATATTAGGCAGCCTTGAAGTGTAACAATGGCTTTTTTTATGGAAAACAGAGTTTTTTTCCTTAATATCTTGAAGGAACGAAGTCCTGATGACCCAATTCGGTATGGTAGGAGATTTTGGGGACATCTAAAATTATGCTAACAGCCTGGGGAGCATAGAGATGTTCACTAAATGACCTACAGTCATCAAAGTGGACTGCTTGACAATGTAAGGGAATACAACAAGAGCCTCCAAAAATATTCAATAACTAGTCTAATTTTGCAGCTTTTATTTTCAAATTTCAGATTTTAACAGATTGAATCCTTATGTATACAAGCTGTGAAAATTAAATCCACATGCCATGCCATTGGCCAAAGTTGGGCAAAATTTAAGGTACCAATTTTATATTTTTGCCAATATTTAAAAAAATTTAACAGATTTTGATCTAATTTTTGGTATACAATAAAATTTTGATTCATTAAAGTTGTATTACTGGAAAAGAAAGTCCCTACCTTTAACACTTTTGGTCTTAAGTGACCAAATATCTTCCTGATTTTTTTACAAAGTCCATTATGTTTGGGCCCATAACTTTTTTAAATTATATAATACTGACTTAATATCTGGCATGTACATAGGAACTATATAGAGAAATATTTATGGTAAATATGAAGAAAACCAGATGAGTGGTTTTGATATTAGGCAGTCCTGAATTGGGAAAATAGATTTCTAATAAAAAATTGAGGTTTTTCCTTAATTTCTCGAAGGAACGAAGTCCTATTGACCCAATTTTCGGCATGGTAGGAGATTTTGGGGACATCTAACTGTATGCCGAATTTCAGATTCGTAGGTCCAACCGTGTCAAAACATGCCAGTCTTACGGACGGACATCCAGACAGACGGACGGATGGCCAGACAGATGGACGGACGACGGACAATGGACCATGACTGTAGCTCAGATGACTTATAGTCAGCTGAGCTAAAAATGGTGCATTTCTTAAAATGCCATATGGAGGTACTGAGCTGCTTTTTTTTAACCAATCTCATGCTAGGAGGCAGCACATGTATCTGATGTGTGTACTTACATTAAATGTGAAAAATGCTACATTTCTAACAATGCCTTATGGGTGTACTTTGCTGCCTAAGTGGATCTGTGCTCCCTGAGAGCAAAATTCTAGTTTTCAAGGAACGCTTCAATGCTGAATTCCAAGCTATTTTCAAAAATATCAATATTACACATTCCATGGCCAAATAAATGTGTAAGACCACAATTAAAAAGAAATAACATAAAAGTAATCAAACCAGATCTTTTGAAGCATATCTCAATGCAAGGTATGTAGTATGGCATAGTATAACACAATAAAAACATATCCAGGATATATAAATGAGATAAAGTATTTAAGAAATGAAAACAAAATATATAACAGTGTATAACAGAAACCAAATCATTTATAGGGATAATCCAGAAACAATGAGAATATATAACAAATACTACACATATAAAGACACAAGTATTACATGAAATTAAAAAAAAAAATAGCAGTGTATTACATGATAAATTGAGACAAAATATATAGCAGTGTATTTATCAATATTAAATAAAGACTGTCGAAACTTAAAATTTCAATAACAGAAACAACATTTAACCCCAAGCCCTATATCTGTTTGTATACCACTGAAAATCACTTATAACAATAATCAATGCTTGGTCTTATCCACAGGCTCAGTATACCACCACTGAAGGGTCATGACCTCACTTGCTCACAGACTCGTAAGATGGTGGGGGTGCAGTAGGTGAACTGTAGGTAAAACCTTCCTGTGGTGGTGCCACCTGTCCCGGTGGCAGATACCCCTCTGTAACCTGTGGAGGATAGCCAGGCACTGTTGCAGGGTATGCTGGACCCGGGGGTGGGTATGCTTGACCTGGGGGTGGGTATGCTTCCCCTGGGGGTGGGTAAGCTTGACCTGGGGGTGGGTATGCTTGCCCCGGGGGTGGGTATGCTTGACCCGGGGGTGGGTATGCTTGACCAATGGGGTAGCCAGGTGTGGTATTCCCATATGCTCCCACTGGAGTCTGATCTGGGTGTGTTCCTGTCACTACTGGGCCCTGTAAACATAAATGCAAAATGAGTTGTTCACACTGATATACATGTTATATTTTTTATACACATCAATTACTGCACAAGCAGTAGAAATACACATTGTTATATATCCACCAATAGATCAGAATTGCTATGTTGTACCCTTGGTTATTTAGTTTGTCTGTGTGCAATTTTTAGGCAAAACATTCTGAACAGAATGGTTAGGATAACACCCAAGGAGGAATCCATTAAACTAGAATTTCTTGCATAAGAGATGCCATAGTATCTGTTGGGGACCATGCTAACAAGCCCAACTTGGCCAATAAATCATGGAACCAACTGCAACTTTTGAAATCATACAAGAACTTGATAGAAACAAAAAAAAAATCAAAATCTGCAGCACTTCAATACTTATAAGGGTTACAATAATTCTAGCTTTCTGCAGACCTGGCGTTGAAGATGAAGGTCAAGGTATCCAGTTTTCAAACTCTTTTTAAGAACTTGGTGAAAACAGAATATGTGTCAAATTTAAGTTTAGGAAAAATCTGGAATACATAAAAAGTTTAAGAGATTACAATAATACTAGATTTTCATAAATTTTAACTTAAAGATCAAAGTTAAAGTCATGTGTTTCTGCAGACGACTTTGAAGAGCAAGGTGAAGGTCACCAGTTTTAAAAAAAAATATGGCATCTTGGTGGACACAATTAACCTGTCAATTTAGAAGAAAAATACGCAGGACCAAGTCAGCTGAGCTACAAATCTTGATTTGTGAAGTTGTGCATTACAACTATAGTCTGTTCCTTCTATTAAACTTAAATATTATTACACAATATGACACCAAAGCTGCGTAAGGGACCAACGATCCAATAAGAGATGTAAAATAACTTAACGAAAACCAACATTTATATTTTGCAACCTTCTGTTTCTTCCGAATATTTTGGCCAAGTGACATGGCATTTGTCATGGGTCAGCAGCCTCACTTTGAAAATTATACTTTTTAGAATATTTATGAAACTCAAAAACCAATCAGCCACTTTTAAATTGTACTTCTTGTCTGAACATGTGACCAGGACCTAAGCCAGTTTGGTTGAGATTTTGTAACAAGTGACCCATGGGTCATGACGCTCAGCTGACTGACATTTTGACAGGTTTCTGGGGAAAACTTCTGAGGAAATCTAAGGATGACAAGTTAGAAGATTCTGGGCCCAATGGTTATGATTTGTGCATTACTTTCGTATCGAATTTTCAATATTCTGAAAGGTGCTTATAAGCCCCATAGGTCATAAAATATGGGTAACAGAGACCTAAATTCAAGTTTCCAAGGAGATTTTTCATGGACCTTCCTGGATATCAAGTAAGAAGATTCTAGGACCAATGGTTACAATTTGTGCCCTGTTGACGGACAACTGCATATATATGAAGGTCTAAAAAATAAAGACCCATGGGTCATGACGCTAAGCTGACTGGGAAGAGATTCGCAAAAGGAAATTTTATCATCAGAATGGTAGTATATACCCGTTCAACTGAAGCATCAAACAGATTAACCAACAGGCCAAGATTGTGTCTGTATTTATATATCTCAAAAATAGAGAAAAAATGCATAAACTTTAAAAACTAGAATATGGGTAGTCAACAAGAGACTACGTGTATCCGCATAAATCAGAGTGGAATGGGTGGAGTGAGGCATGGATTGAGTGGCAAGGGTAAATAGAGTGAGTAGTGTTGCATATTAGCATGGATGTCTGCAGCCTAAATGTGTATGTAGTTGTGCCACCTACCACAAATCCAGAAAGCTGTCCAAGTTGTATACATATGCGAAATTTTAGGCAGAAAAATCAAACCACTACATGTATATGAGTGATTTTAGCCCAAGGCAGACAAACAGACAAGCACTGTGCAAAAATGGTTGCAGGTGGCCCCTCCAGTTTTGAGTATGATAAAGACCTATGTGAGATCTAAACACATGCACAATTTTGGCACAATCGGTCAAATGGTTCCCTAGATATGAGCTTGGATGTCTGCAGCGTAAACTAGAATGTAGGTGGCGCCACCTGTCAGAAAATCAAGAAAGCTGTCCAGGATGTATAAACCTGCAAAATTTTAGGCACTTGTGTCAAACAACTACAAAGATATGAGTGATTTTAGCCCACGGCAGACAAACAGACAGACATGCAAAAATGGTTGCAGGTGGACCCTCCAGTTTTGTGTATGATAAAGACCTATGTGAGATCCATACACATGCAAAATTTTGGCCCAATTGGTCAAACTTTTCCCGAGATATGAGCTTGGATGTCTGCAGCGTAAATTAGAATGCAGGTGGCGCCACCTGTCAGAAAATCAAGAAAGCTGTCAAGGATGTATAAACCTGCAAAATATCAGGTGGATAAGTCAAACCACTGCTGATATATGAGTGATTTTATCCCAAGGCAGATGAACAGATGGACGCTGTGCAAAAATGGTTGCAGGTGGCGCCATCAGTGTTGCATATGATAAAGAGCTATGGGACATCTATACACATGCAAAATGTTTGCCCAATTGGTCAAACGGTTCCCAAGATATGAGCTTGGATGTCTGCAGCTTAAACGTGAATGTAGGTGGCGCCTCCTGTCATTAAATCAAGGAATCTGTCAAGGATGTACACACATGCATAATTTCTGGTGGATAAGTCCAACCAATGCAGAGATATGAGTGTTTTTATACCATGGCAGATGAACAGATGGACTCTGTGCAAAAATGGTTGCAGGTGGCACCACCATTTTTAGGTTATGTTATAAAGCTTTCCAAGGGCTTCATTTGTGCAAAATTTTTAGCCTTATCAGTCAAACGGTTCCCAAGATATGTGGGTTTATGTGTGGAAACAGACACACAAATGGACGCTGGGCAGAGAGGAAAGGTCAGAGGTCAACCAAAAATGAGGGCACAGCAGTTCACATGTGACCGATCATAATTCTGAATTTTAAAAATTCTGCCCAGTGGTTATGGAGTTCTCTGGAAACCTATGCAGCAATGGCAGCAGTGTCGGTGTCCGACTGAAAACATAGTATCCGCAAAACTTTGTTTTGGTGGATACAATGATTGTAGCTGGCACCATCAGTCTTATATACAACGAAGAGATATATATGTATGCCCAATGTCATACTGACATGTCAAACCCCTCTTATGAAATAAGCAGGGACATACACTGTGCAAAAATTATTGTACGTGGCGCCACCAGTCTTGTACACTATACAGCTATCCGATATGTACAAACATACCCAATTTTAGGCTGATGTATCAAATTCCTCTGTATAAATAAGCATGCGCATACACTGCAAAAGTCAATGTAGGTGGCTTCACCTGTCTTGTAAATGAGAATACCATCTGTCATTAAATCAAGAAAGCTGTCAAGGATGTACACACATGCAAAATTTCTGGTGGATAAGTCCAACCAATGCAGAGATATGAGTGTTTTTATACCATGGCAGATGAACAGATGGATGCTGTGCAAAAATGGTTGCAGGTGGCTCCACCATTTTTAAGTATAGCTTTCCCAGGGCTACATTTGTGCAAAATCTTTATCCTTATTGGTCAAACAGTTCCCAAGATATGTGGGTTTATGTGTGGAAAAAGACACACAAATGGACGCTGGGCAGAGAGGAAAGGTCAGAGGTCAACCAAAAATGAGGGCGCAGCAGTTTACATGTGACCTGATGATAAACCCAATTTGCTTAAACTGCTAACCAAGTTTTTCCAAATATTTGAAAGATACAGTTCCAATAATCTGGGAATTCTGCATCCAAACATTGTGTCTAGACATCTAGACGCTGTGTCTAGACGTCTAGACACATTGTCTAGACACCCCCCCCCCCCCCCCCCCCCCGAGCCAGGTCAGTTGCCCCACCTAGTTGTACTGAGTGACCTCTTGACTCAGATGCTGAAACTCAGCATGTTGTCAAATCTGTTTTCAAATACAGAAAGCCTTTTCAATTGGCTACAATGTCTTTTTAAAACTGTATTAACCCAATATATTCTTATAAAACTGGCAGAACCCTACCATAGAATAATTCTTGTAAAGTTTAAACCAATCAGCTTAACAGTTTCATCATAAATCAGTGTATAAGCAAGAGGAATTAAAAATTACATTTTCGCTTGTAAAAAACACATCAATGTAGGCGGGGCCACCAATACCTCAAAATCAGATATGACATAAGTGACAAATATTGGTATAAAATTTGGTGATTATAGCTTTAGCTGTTTCTGAGATTTTAATTTTATTGTGCTTTTTTGGACAGATGACTAAGTTCAACCTCCCATAACTCGGCCAAAAATCTCCGAACTGGAACCATTTGAACAAACTTGAGAGAGATTGTTCCAGGGATCATTTCTTTGAAAAATTGGACAATTTGGCTGGACAGTTTCAGAGAAGCTTTTTCTCTATAAAATCTAAATTAATGCAGATACCCAATAAAAAGCTCCAGGGCACCAAGTTTCACATGTGACAAATTCTTACATGTAATTTGGAGCTGCTAGCTCTGACGGTTTCTAAATTACAGCAATGGACGGCGGAAAGCCAGCCCTGGACGGCGGACGGCAGAAGGCTGACTAGGACGGACTACACTGCGCCATCGCATAAGCTCACAGGTTCACTAAAAATACAGGTGGTGCACCCAGTCTGCAGAAGTTGATGGAACATCTCATGATCAATATGTATGCCAAAAATCATGGCCATCAGTGTTGTAGTTATTGAGATACTGCAGTTTTTGTATCAAATTTTTCATTATTCTGGGGGGTATTTTGGAGCCATTAGGCTTCAAGGATATGGGTAACAGAGACCTAATTTCGGGTTTCCATGGAGACTTTTCATGGGTCTCCCTTTGTGTCAAGAATGAAGATTCTAGGTCCAGTTGTTATGGTTGTGCCCTGTTAACAGATGTTCATATCTTTAAAGGTCTCAAAAAAAGAGAAAAATCCTTAAAAAAAACCCGAACAAATAAAGGTGGTTCCACCAGTCTGCAGAAACTGATGAAACACTCAATGATCAATATCCATGCAATTAATTATGTGCACGATGGATGATCTGGTATGAAAAGTTTGGCTTAAAATACAGCCACAATATTTTTAAAGATGCTAGTCCTGTGACCTTGACCTTTGACCTCATGACCCTAGAACCTGTACATTTCTTAATTTAGTGGTGGGCCATACATAAGTCAAGTTCGAAATCCATATGTCGATCAAGACAGGAGATATCATAAGAGGTGTTTGATTTTCAGTAAAAATGGAAATATTCAAGTCAAGGCTACCCTAATGGTAAAGGTCATGATCCAAATTTAAATTGACCTCATCCCGTAACCATTCTCTGTGCATGTGCATAATATGAAAAAATCTGTCCATTAGTTTTTGACTTTTAATTAATGCTCACATGACTGTCAAGTGGCAATGATTAGGGAATTTAAAGGTGAAATACAAGAACAGGATAATAGTTGGCACCACCAGTGTCCAGTACATCACAAGGCTATCCAAGATCCTTGCTCACCTCGATTTTTGGACCAATCCATGCAAGCTTTCTTGAGATATTTAAGAATTTGTGTGATTTTCAGCAAAAATTGATCTATTCATGTCAATACCCATATCTATACACATGTCAAGTTTTATAAAGATCCGTGGAATATTTTTCGAGTTATCTCGCTCACTAGATTTTTCTGCGGCGGGACTGTGCTTAAAAGCATAGTATGCCCAGATTTTGTCTGGGGATACAATTAAGAGGATATATACTCACCCCTGTGGCTGTAGTCGTGACAATTGTTGTACCAGTCGCAGAATTATTTGTTTCATTGGCAGCTTTGGCGCACATGGTTCCCGCAAAGATACAGAGTCCTATACCAACCAGTATCATTAGAAAGCCTATGCTCAGGAGTATGGGCCCAATAATTTTAAATGCACTGAAACAAAAAAAGATTGATCATATATCATATTTATAGGTGTAGACTATTCTCTTCTTTTAAATTTGTAATCTGTGGATGCATAAAAATCAGCTTTTCCCATAATATGAGTGTTTTTTCACCTTATTTAGTTCACATGCTCTAGTAAACCTTGTATCTAAAGACTGATTTCATAACCTGGTGTGGAAACAAGATAAGTGGCTTCGGTATAATACGTCATCATTTTCAACAACTATTTTGTTTTCAAGTGAGTTTGTATTATATTAGCCATGATTTAGCTGATCCTGAGGTGCTGCTGTGTAGGTAAACAACAGATTATTTGTGTCCTAAGCAAAGATATTCTAAACACAATGCATTATTTGGCCCGTTGAGCACCTGGGGCCCAAAAAGGTTAGGAGAAGTGATTATTTCCTAGATCCCAGGTGTTTCGTGACAGCATGGTCTGTAAGGAAATCTTATCCAACTAGATTTACCTTCTTTAACATTTCACAGAAAAGGTCAATCCCACTGTACATAAGCTGTTCATTTTGTTTATATCCAATGTTAGTAACATATGGGGGTTCATCAAATAATCAGATCAAACTAAACAAAGACATTTGGCAGCAAGTCAAAGGAACCATAATTCTGCAAAAGGGTATGGTTCTCAGGCACTGGCCTCATCAATTTTAACCCCCAGCATCAACAATTTTTATTTGGATTTTCATCTTTCAAGAAGATAAAATAATATAATTTTGATAAGATTATCTTTGCCTTGTAGTGCTTTTACCTGTTTAGCAAAAAATATCTGTTATTATCATGCTTTTCCCTGATTATATTTCAATTTTATCAAAACATACAAAAAAGGTAAAAAAATTTGCACGCCTGCACTGTTTTTTTTTAAAGTGCTTGAGAACCATACATTTTTGGGGGGGGGGGGGCCTTACATACTGTTGTATTTGGGATGAAACCAAACTGGCCATCAAATGCAAAATAATGAGCAGGTAGGGTAATGAGCAGGTAAGTTAATTACATTAATTATTAACACTTACTTTGTACTGGAGGCAAAGAATGGGCTATCCCAGTCTCCTGAGTATCCCTGTGATGTCAGCACTGCTCCGGGTATCAAAAGGAAAGTCCCAAACATAAACAGGACCACAGTACAGGAAAACGTACCAGTGGCCATGCCAAAACGTCTGGCAGATAACCCAGTGCCAACCACATGGTGCGCCCCCACACGTCCCCTCCTGCCGAATGTTATACGTGGCCCTGCGTGATGATGGTGATGATGAAAGTGACTGCGGTGCCCGATTCGGTGACCATGACCTCTACGTCCATGCCTCATGCTGCCTCTGTATGGCTATAAATAGATTTATATCATCAAGTGACCCATGGGCAATGACGCTCAGCCTTTTTCACAATTACACTTTGTAAATGGCTGCGTAAATATAACACATGTATGACCCACATGTTTGACAAGAAATTTTAACGTAAATTTTCTTTAATTAAAAGGCTGCATGCTAAGGTCAAGAAAATTTATCTTTATTTTCTTAAAACAAGATATATTATCTTATCAGAAGAAATATTTCTTGACCAGTGTAAGTCAAAAAATTCTTACTGATTCCCAAGAAAATATTTTTTTGTCATTAGATTTTTTCTTTTACAAAGAAATTTATTTTTGTTATGTGCAACCACATGCACTATGTGGAAATATATATATATACAAGTGCTGCAAAAAATAATTTTCTTGAAAAGATTATATTTCTTATCTGAAGGATTATTTCTTTCTTGACAAGAAATCCTCATGATATTTTTTCTTGATTTATAGAAAGTATGCTTAAAGTCAAGAAAACATCTATATTTTCTTAAGACAAGGTGTATTATATTATCATAAGAAAAATTTGCTTAATCATAATATTCCAAGATATTATTTCTTGCCTTGAGAAATTTCTTTTCTGATAGCAAGAAAAACTTATTTTATCAGTTGAAAAAATTTCTTGTTATAAGAAAAATTTTCTTTTCCATAAGAAGAAAACTTTTCTTATCCCACTCCCAAGAAATTTTTTTTATAGTAAGAAATTATAGGGAGTGGGGCATGAAAATTTATATCTTCTATCTTTTTTTCAGTGTGGGCAGGTACTTTCAAAAGTTAATGTCGAGCCCTGTTTATACTCAATTAATTTAAAATGAGTGTGATGCCTTAAAGGGACATAATCAGGAGCTAAATTATGGCTATTCTTTCACACTATCAGTTCAGTTTTCCTTCATACAAATTCCCCAGCAAAACCGTCCCAGTACACGGTCTCATTTCCTCGCATAGGGCTGTTTAACACCAATTTATGGCTCTGCGTGTTGATAAACACAGTCTGTTTACCATAACAAGGCAACGTGACCGGAGGTCCAATTAGGAGGGGCAACACACTGTGTTTCAGCCAGCAGAAACATGAATTACATTTTTTGGGCCAAGTCAGACTGGGCATCTCCTGATTGACATGTGTTTTGGCTCAGCGATGAACATGGCCCCACGCGCTGTGTTTATGTTGACACCTCTCATCGCGCCCGGTCCATGTTTTAAACATTTGTGTACAGGAGAAAGCAAATGGTTTCAAGGCTATAGTTTGACAGGTGCAGATTTATTTTAAGGGGAAAAAGCTATTTTTCGTGTTAACTCAACATGCTTTATAGGTGATTGGGCCCCTTTAAATTGCCTTTAATTATATTAATCTTTCTGGAATCAAACTTAAATTATTCCTTTAGATGAACACCAATATCTATTGTTGTTCATGAATGCTCTCAAACAAAATATATCCTTCAATTAAAGACATTTCTTACTGAGTAAGGGTCTCCTTGAAAGACGTGTTCCTCCACTCTGCTCTCACTTCATTACCTCTTCTCTAATATATGTCTCTATTGATGGACTATCTGACCCTTTTCTAACATGTTAATTAATATTAGGATGAACTAATAATTAACTCTTATTTGATGGCTACTCATCTAACTAGAAAACAAATCAGGAACCATATTAACTTATCGGTACTGTTGGCTACAAGTTGACAAGATGCACTTGATTGCATCACTAATTACAGGGTGGTAAATAAACTTATAAATAGGGTTTAATTAAAGAGATATTTATTTTCCTGCATGCTGTGGCATCTCTGTGGATATCTATTTCTGATTAAATAGAAGTGATGTAATGATATTGGTAAGATTTTAGCAGATTAAATGATAAATACTTCCCAGTCTTTTAAATCTATATTATTCTGTGTGTCAAGTTAACTCTTGGCAGAAGGGGGGGGGGGGAGGGGGCAAAGGAAGTGAAGAGATCATGTATATTGCCATAGTAACATACTGTCTCAAAATACAGTGGAATATGGATTAAGACATGGATTTCTTGTTCAAAAGAAAAAATAATATCTTTATTCTTTATTTCTTTAAAAAAATTTTCAATTTAAAAATTATTAAAAAACATTATCACCTTATTACTCAATTAAAGTGTCATTTACTTCAATGTCCTCTTAACCTGCAATGTCTTACCTAGTCTTTACTTATAAATTACCATTTTCCAATATTTTCAGTAATCCTTCTCTCCTTCGAATCTGGAGAAAACCTGTTTTTCCTTGAGGAAAAACTGATATCCCCTTTCATATATATTTTCTTCTATAAAAAAAAATGGTAGGTGACGAGTCTGGTGTAACAAAAAGTATAACACTTAAACCATTCATGAACACATTTTGTGTAGGAAACACCACTCATATCCTTGACATAAATTTACAAGTACTCAAGCCAGGACGGAAATAGTTTGCAACAGAAGTATAAACCATAAATATACCTAAACTGGCCCATTCCTGGGTGTTTCTTTTATGAATGCTTTTAAGATGATGTAAATAAAGCAAGACCTGTTGAAGTATTATTGGGGGGGAAAACAAATACCTGACAAAGACACTCTGTCACACCAGTACCACCAGTATATACACAATCAATATGAACTACCGCAAATGGTAGTAGTTCATTTTTTACTGTAGTCAAGGTTACAGATAAATATTGACCAGCCTAATGTGTCACTGTTTGTTAATCCTACAACCAGACAGTATATCATAGACTGTCACTGCCAGGTAAAAGCGGCCCAGATAGTCAGAATCTATAAAATTTTTATGATCTGTGTCTAGGCAGCATAATGCAAAACATGGTTCTTCAGGTTAGAAGATTCCAGGTCCAGTGGTTATGATTTCTGCCTGGATTATGGACGACTGCTACTTTTGACAGATGGATGACGGACAAAGAGTGAACCCTATGGCTCAGATGCCTTTCAGTTAAACAGTTAAAGTAATTGTAAATACAATTTCACTTGCCCCCCCCCCCTCTGCACAGTATATGAGTCTATTCAGTAACATCAAATAAAAGCAACAGTTTATCAATTGCTTTCAATTTTAGAATTTAAAAGCATAATTCCATGTGTACATGATCAATATAAAACTCAGATGAACAGTGAATAAAGGAATAAAATGCGCCACTGTCAAATTAATAATTTAAAGAATTTACAAAATCATGATCTAATTTATGGTGTACACTTAAATATAAAATTAAAAATTAAATGTAGTTATATTCTGGGGAGGAAACTTTAGCTTCAACAGTTACCATGTAAAGTGTATTTTATTAAATCTCTCTCCTGGTGTTAACAAGTTAGACAATGTTCTGGTCAATAACCTCTACACAATACACAATATTGACTTTATTTCTGGCTTGTAAATAGGAATAGAGAAATTGCTACGCCAAATATATGAGTGCTTTTGATTATTTGATATTATTAACAGTAGGTTTTCAATGGAAAATAGAGATTTTTTTTCTTAATTTCTCACAGGAAGGTGTCACAGTGACTGAGTTTTGGGTTTAGTAGGAGAACTTAGGGACATCTAACGCTATGTCAAACTTTTTATTTGTAGATCCAACCATTTCAAAATATGTGATGTTAATGGCTGGTCAGAATGATGGAAGATAAAGGGCCATGGCAAAAGCTCAGATGACTTACGGCTGAGCTTATAATCATTTTAATAATAAAATAATAATAACAGATTTAATCAAATTTAATCAGTAAATTTCTTCTGAAAATCAAAATTTTTTATGCGAGTGGTCCAAATTGAAGCTGACGGCACCTGAGGAACCAATTTTTTTTCTATGGTAAACCTTTGCCAGAATTGATCATACCATTTTTTTCTGACTGATAACATTTAATTGTTTGAATGAAATGGTTAAATTGTTAAATAAATGTTATGATCAAATGTAAATCATTATTCAGCAACCCTGAATTTGACTTTTTAGGTGCTAAGTATTCCCCTCACATTATTTCGGTTTCAAAGGAGATGTGTTCAAAGGCGGCTTCTTTGATGTCAAATTTCAAATTTTTTTATTAATGAAAACTCTTATGATGGGGGTGCGACTGTGGGTGTTTGTTGGTGGAGGTTACTGTCTGGCAAACCATGTCTTTATTTAAAGTACAGCTCACTTTATCTGACTATAAACTTGTGAATAAGTATACCAAAACTTGCAACATACTGAATATTCAGTTACAAGCAATTTATTTATAAATGACCCAAATGAGTCTTGACAACTGTAATATCACTGATAATGTGTTAATAAACTGTTATGAAAGGGCTGTTGTATGCCTTTTAAAGTTTACCCACTTAACTCATCCCTGACCAAATTTTCCTGGGAAAACTCTCACCCTAGATGCTGTAATGCTCAATAGTAAAAAAAAGTAATTTAAAATATACAGACTCACTATAACAGGTACCCCTTCTGCTACCATTTAGCTAAATAAATAAGAACAAACAGACTTCAGGCAAAGTATCCATATTGCAAAGTTTCCATAGGGGCTCACGGAGCCAATTCAATTACAATTAATTTCATTTTTCTGATTTTTATCAATCCAATCGAATTTGAACAATTTCCCATTCTATTCCAAGGGTCAGACTAATCATCAAATCAGACCCCATTGTACATCATCAGACCCAATTGTACATCATCAGACCCAACTGTACATCATCAGACCCCACAGTACATCATCAGACCCAATGGCAAAAAAAAAATCTAATGTTATGTTTCAATTTTGTTTTTTACAAAGTAAAATACAAAGTGTAACTTATATTTTATATTGTGATAACATAGCCCCTTATATTTCTAATTTTCTATAAATGTTAAATTGGAAAATTATATAAATTCTAATCCCATTCCATCCATGCACAAATACCCACCAAAAAGAAAATGAAAAATTGAACCAATCAGACAATGTAATATAAAGATATTCCTTTATAAAATATTTTCACAAGAGAAAACGTGTATTGAGATGTAACACTCTTTCTTACAAACATAAAAGGGGGGAATAAAAACAAATTAAAGAGCAATCTAAATAGAGACTTAGGACCCAATTAGACCCTAGCAGACCCAATCAGATGTTGGAATGTAACCTCAATATTTTACTAGTTTTATAGAAGAAAAAATACAAATTTCAGTCCCATTACGAACACACAGACACATAAGTATACAATTGTATCCAGTAGAGAAAAAAGACCAATTAAAACAAATGTACAAATTCATATGACAGATAAAAAAGATATTGGCAGATGTGAAAATGTGGAATATGCCCATCAGTCTCGATCAAACTAAATGAGACTTCAATATAAATTTGAGGTACCCCTCTTAATAATATAGCATCTTATCCCCTTTAATGTACAAAATGATTTAATTTCAGGTATTCTCATATTTAATTTTATACATGTTAGTTGTTCATATGGTTGTGTTATGAAGTTAAAAGAATAATACTGAAGCCTATGGTTTTGCCCATCAGATGATGGCACTCCAAGGTAGGTGCAAGAGGTCTTTTTTAACACATGCTGTGAGCTGATGACCATCCCTGGCCCTCTGTGGCATGGTTGACCGACCACAAAGGGATTAAAATTATCAACTGATAAACAATGCATTACTAACTACAGTGTTTAGAGATAACATAACTTTGTATAACTGTATTTAAGTAAATGTGACTTATGTAAACTTATGGTGTAAATTATAGATGTCACATCTTAATTCACCTCATTCATAAAAAAATATAAATTTTAAGTTTCCTCTTGTGAAAAATAATTTTTGAAGAAATATCTTTATGTTCAAAGGTCCAATTTGATCTCCTTGGTTCAATTTTTCAGTGTCTTTTTGGTGGGTATTTGTGCATGTATGGAATGGGATAAGAATTTATATTATTTTCCACTTTCACATTAATACAAACATTAGGGGCTACCTTATCACAATATAAAATAAAAGTTACATATTATATTTTTCTTTTTTTTTTTTTAATTTGCAAATATCTGAAAAGAAAATATGATTCATGTTATAAGAAGGTCCGATTGGGCAAGATTGGGTAATTAGTCTTACCGAACTCCTATTCAGAATTTTCCTCAAGCGTGGCTACTTGATGCAGTGGCGTACCTAAGGGGGGGCGGCAGGGGCGGTCCGCCCCGGGTGGCACATTTTGGGGGGCGGCATTTTGGGGAATAAGTATAATGAGTTGCACAAGGAGTTCCACAAAAAGTACAAATTTGATCTTTTTGTCCCATGTTCAAGTATTCCAGGGGTTATAAACTAGACAGTGGAACCTACCAAATGATTAGCGAGCAATCTGTACATTGGGGGGGGCGGGGATTTCTGGGATTAAGTTTAATCAGTGGCATGAGGAGTTCCACAAAAAGTACAAATTTGACCTTTTTGTCCCATGTTCAAGTATTCCAGGGATTATAAACTGGACATTTGAACCTACCAAAATGATTAGCGAACGAATTGTACATATGTGGGGGCGGCATTTCTGGGATTTAGTATAATCATTGGTAGAAGGGGTTCCGCAAAAAGTTCAAATATAGCCTTTTTGTCCCATGTTCAAGTATTCCAGGGATTATAAACTGGACATTTGAACCTACCAAAATGATTAGCGAACGAATTGTACATATGTGGGGGCGGCATTTCTGGGATTTAGTATAATCATTGGTAGAAGGGGTTCCGCAAAAAGTTCAAATATAGCCTTTTTGTCCCATGTTCAAGTATTCCAGGGATTATAAACTTGACATTTGAACCTACCAAAATGATTAGCGAACAATTTGCACATTTTTAGGGGCGGCATTTCTGGGATTAAGTTTATTCAGTGGCATAAGGAGTTCCACAAAAGTACAAATTTCGCCTTTTTTGTCCCATGTTCAAGTATTCCAGGGATTATAAACTTGACATTTGAACCTACCAAAATTATTAGCGAACGATTTGCACATTTTTAGGGGCGGCATTTCTGGGATTTAGTATAATCAGTGACATAAGGAGTCCACAAAAATTACAAATTTGTCTTTTTTGTCTCATGTTCAAGATTCCAGGGATTGTAAACTGGACAGTGGAACCTACCAAATTATTAGCAAACGTTTTGCACCCTTGTTTTTTTTTTTTTTTTTTTGGCACAAGGAGTTCCACAAAAAGTACAAATTCGTTTTTTTTGTCCCATGTTCAAGTATTCCAGGGGTTATAAACTGGACAGTGGATCCTACCAAATGATTAGCGAACAATTTGTACAATTAGGGGGGGGGGGCATTTCTTGGATTTAGTTTTATCAGTGGCATAAGGAGTTCCACAAAAATTACAAATTTGGCCTTTTCGTCCCATGTTCAAGTATTCCAGGGTCGTTTACAGAAATCCCTAGCAGCATCTGATAATCACCAGGGAAAAACCCTGCCAGAAGACTAATGGCACCAGGTAGTGGGGTTGGGGTGTCTGTCATACATATTGTGCGAAAAATATTTTGACGAATTGTGTTGCTCTTTCCGTGGAAAGTATTGAGAATTTCCATTCTTGAACCCTTGAATTCCCGAAATTCCAGGATATTTAAACAGGCTGAAACAACCTGAAATCCCCTTTTCAATGATTCTTCATACTCTAACATCAGCCTCGTTAAAAAACAGACGTTTACACTATCCTGTATATAATGAGTACTACCTAAATGCCTGTGTCTTTTGATTAACCAATATGACCTGCATGATCTTTTATGTAAGGTGAATAAAACCAATAAACACCCAGACCTATATAGGAATTATTTTAACTTTAAAATATAATTCTATTATAATTGTCCGGCGGGATGAATCCCCCTGGCCGCTTAGCCACATGTTCAATATACGTACATTGTTGTATATTGTGACAAATCATTTGAAATAAAATTAGAACATATATTTAAATTATATCATTACTTGAAATTTATTTAAATACTTTATTGAATAACAAATAGTCATAAGTTTATAAATAAAACCTCGTAAAGTGCATAATGACTATAATTCTAAAATGATTTTGATGGAGCCTTGAATTAAAGTATGCTTTTAATTTGATGATATTTTAATTAAACAAAGTCAGTTTATCCAAACATTTTTATGTGAAAAGAAAAATAAACATGCCCTGCCTACATATATATGCTTAACTCATGAATTACGCTGTTTTAGTAAAGACTAAATGACTTGCATGCAGCAGTACCATGCATATCTCAATAGCTCTATTAGAAGTACTGCTGTCATATTCGATAACAAGAGGTGGAATTATAGATGTGACAAAGTATTTGTATGCGTCGAGAATGGAATAACACTCACCAAATAAAGTTTTTTTCCCAAGTTGAGTATAAAGTAATCATGAATCGTGTTTACATGAATGATGAAAGATCAATTTCCCACATTATATATGTATCCTGCAGTGTAATCTGTTAATAGTTACAATTTATTCGTTTTATTCCTTTCTGTTCACCTCATAATGAAATATACTTGTTTGAGCTTCGAGCGATCTTTTAATTTACATTAGCAAAGAGATATCTGCTCTTTAATATGTGGCGGAAAAATTCCCTGCCAGTAAAACCATATAATTGCGTTGTTGTCAAATACAAGCCTGTAACAAGGACATTTGAAACGATATGTTTCAATATGTTATCCAGTTTTGTAATGTTTTGTTAGAGGGGCGGCGATTTCTAAGACCGCCCCGGGCGGCAATGAGGCTAGGTACGCCGCTGACTTGATAACAGTTTGATGGACTGCAGGGCCTGGACCTCTGGCTACAGCCAATTAAGTGTCACGACTTCATGTGGTCCGGGGTTTATACACTCGTATGGATTCTGTTTGATGCTACACGTCAATATATGAACGTCCGGCAATCTGACTGGGAATACCAATTTAAAGGTTAATGAATTAGGAGCCCAACTGGATCAAGGTTTTGGACATATGTTCGGAATTTAACTTACCTTAGTCAAAGATCGTTTTTATCTCTCCATTAACTTGAACACAAAACTCTAGAAAAATACTTCAACACTGTCACTGGTCACTGCTGATGATGGTAAAAACCCTCCCAGGCTGTCCTGTTTCATCAGTCTACATTGGTCTGAACTCGGGGTGAAAATAGGCCAGTCCTATGTTTACACTCATAGTTCGTGTTTGTAACACGTCCCTGGTGATACAGGTAGACATCGCCATCTGCGGGCAAAGTTAATAACTAAACCCATGATATTGTGTAAACGTCATATAAGGCCAAAAGGTAAAGTTATGGTTCTCAGGCACCGCCCGATGAATTTTACCCCCCACCCCCCGCATCAAACATTTTAATTTTCATTTATCAAGAAGATAAAATAATACAATTGTGATAAGGTTTCCTTTGTTATGTAGTGATTTTACCTGTTTAGCAAAAAAATTCTATTATTACCGTACTTTTCCTTGATCACATAATCGAAAAATACAAAGAAAGGTAAAAAAATGAAAAATACATGAAAAAAAACATAAAATTTGATAATAAGCTGAAAATACAGGTTGACAAAGAATTATTAATTGACCGATTTTTTTATCAAGAAAAAACATTTAAATGTATGTAAACGTATGCAATACACAAATATTTTATTATTTTTTAAATCATTTATAATTTGAATGAAGAAGGAAATTTATTTTTTAACTGAAATGACTAAAAAATGCAAACGTTGACAACATGGTGTCTTTTGGATTATCAGTTACACCACAATGTCAGACATATTTGGGACATGGCAGTGACAACTAAAGATTTTAATTTAAAATTTATGTTGAGTTTTGTTAACTGAATTTCAATAAAATGAAGCATTGATATTTGATAAGATTTTGCCGTTTTAATTTAGGTACGCACATTTTCAGCTGGTAGTGGCGATAAAAATTATAAAAGATATCATCCTCCTCATAAGTAAATATTTTTTTCGACATTGATTTAACTGCTATAATTAAAATCCAATTTAACGAACTTTTACACAAGTGACCCATGGGTCATGACGCTCGACCGACTTACATGTTGACAATTTGTCCTTTCAAAGGTAACTAATTAAGATAATGTAGGTGGTATTATCATTCACGCATATTAGCTTCAGTTCATCAAGACCCATAAGTACTCCAAATTTAATATCAAGTCATCGAGCCGTTCCTGACGAATCCTGCAATTTGTGTGTTTTTTGCATTATTTCTGGGGTGCTCAAACATACCCTGTAACTCGGAGAATATAGTCCACATTGACCTAATTTCAGGTTTCTGAGAACTTTTGTGAAACTCCCGGGATACAGAGGTTCATGTTTCTAGTCTTCAAGATTACAATTTGTGCTTTGTTAACAGAACTAGTGTTCTAAAAAAAACAGGTAACAATTCTTAAAATTTAGATAATCCAGGTTGAACCACCATTCATGAACAGTGGCTAAGGTTCATTAAGACCCATAAGGACACCACATTTTATAAAAATCCATCAAGCCGTTCTTGAGGAATCTGGCAATTTGTGTGTATTTTACATCATTATTTCTTGGGTGCTAAAACACCCTCGTAACTTGGAGAATATAGGTCACAGTTATCTTATTTCAGGTTTCTGGGGAAAACTTTTGAGGAACTTTCATGATTCTAGCCTTTCCGGGTACGATTTGTGCCATGTTAAAAACCAAGTGTTCTCAAAAATACAGGTAAAAATTCGTAATAATGATGAAAATGCAGATGGCGCCACCATTCATTCCTTGTAGCTATAAGGTTTATTAAGTCCTATCAGCACACCAAATTTGATGACAATCCATAGAGCCGTTCCTGAGGAATGTGGCAATAAGTGTGCATTTTTGATTAATTTCAGGTTTCTGGGGAGAACGTTTAAGGACCTCTCAGGATGCAGAGGTTCATGGTGCTAGGCTTCATGGTAACGATTTCTTCCCTGTTAACGGGCAGCCGTAAAGACGATCAATGCATTAGTTATTCAGATACTGAACCTTTATTATCAAATTTTTAATTAGTCGGGAGAGGGGTTGTTAAATTTAAGCCCCATACCTCAGAAGATATGGATAACAGTGATCTAATTTCAGGTTTCCAAAGAGTTTTTCATGGACCTTCCTTGGATGTCCAGTTAGAAGAGCCTAGGTCCAACGGTTATAATTTGTGCCCTATAAACGGACAACCGCTTCTTCAAAGGTCTCAAAAATAGAGAAAAATATTGCGTAAAAGTTCGAAAAAAAATCCAGGTGGCGACACCAGTCTGCAGAAACTGACGAAGCACTCCATGATCAATAGGCAAGCAAAGAATCAAGGTGATCAAAGTATTATTTTTTTTTCAGACACTGGAGCTTTTGTTTCAAATTTTTATTTATCCTGGAGGATATTCTGAGCCCCATAGCTCGGAGGATATTGGTAACAGAGACCTAATTTCAGGATTCCATGGAGATTTTACATGAACCTCCCTGGATGTTAAGTTAGAAGATGCCATGTCCAGCGGTTACGATTTGTGCCTGGTAAACGGACAGACAGACGGCGGACAAACAGACGGACGACGGACACAGAGTGATCGCTATATATAGCTCAAATGACTTTCAGTCAGCTGAGCTAATAAATTGAAATTATTTTTTACTTTCACTGTAGTAGGAATACTTCTGCTTATTTGAATTCCTCACATCATGACCATCTTCACTTACCATCTATATATCACTTTGTATAGATACATGATTATGTTAACAATTTTATCAGGGCATGAAAATTCCTGTAAAAAAAAATATCGTCTGTTTGGAAACAAAATATGACTTAAACAGAATATTATAACGTTCATTAGGTTTATGGAACCGGTCATTTAGTGCTGATAAGCTTATAAAGATCGAGATCCTCATCTAGTTTTTTTGTGTATACTTGAAAATAAATTAACGAGGTGCTTCGTGCGACGTAAAGGCATGCATATTATGGAAGAAAAATGCTCTATCTTTACCAGTTTACACATGAAGTGAGTATATATCTTTCGTGCTATTATATTATATGAAAGTACATTATGTTCCGGTTCGGCCATTATGTTCAGCAAAGTAGATATATTGATTATTTATTGATATTGTTGCCAGAATATATGTAGAAAACATTGATGAATATCTTTATCAAATTTGAAGGACATAAAGAAGTTAGGCCATGTAGGATAATAATAGATTTTCAATAGAAAGCGGAGATTTTTGCTTGATTTCTCAAAGTATTGAGTATACATAGACAGAGTTCGACGTATGGCCCATACTGTACACAAAATTCAGGACTGAAAATATTTTGGTTTATATTTGTGCCCTGCTTATGGACATCCCGGTCAATGGTCAGACTGCCGGATGGATAAAGAACCATCACTATATATACAGGACCATCGCTATATAAATGTTAAATAATTTCTAACTTATATAAATTTTTTTTTGTTTGTATAAAATAGGGACAACATTTTCTGTTCTAAAAAATGTAGGGCGATATTAAGAAACAGTAAAGCTTATGCCAGGCTACATCATATGATATTTCAGCTTCAGCTCGAGATGTAGTACTGTTGCTATTGGATTCTTGTAAGATGGTGTTCAGATCATGCTTGCAGATCTAAAGAACTATGAAAAACTAAGAAGTGAGCCGGTTTGAGTTATCATTTAACCATAATTTTACACAGGTAACCGTATTTGAATACCAAGACTAACCTTGACCAAGAACCTCTCATGCATGGGAATGGGGGAAATTCAAATGGACAGCATGTATTGACAAAGCCAAATGTTATTGAAAAGTATCCGGCAGTACTGAGCTAAAGTTGGGCAAACCTGCCAAGCAGATATTAACTGAATTTGGTAACTGATGACTCTGACATTGCAACACAACACACAGTTAAAGAGAGGGATGGTGGAATCTGGAGAAACTTAGCCGATTATATACAGGTAGCTGTGTTAGTTAATGATGAGAATCAAGAATATGTACAAAAATAGTCCACAACGAGGGCAAGCCATCTTGCATTATTCTATACAATGAACACCACATAAACACATTTGAAAGCAACGTTGACAAATAAAACATTATTGTATATGGAAGAAGAGTAGGGATCATCCTAAACTCTCAGGACCTGCAGTTCCTGCATTGGGATGGCAGTTTCGAAATGTGCTATTCTTTCTTCCCCCAACTTGCGCATGAAGATTCCGTTCCTAAGACAGCAAGCGGGACAAACTTATCGGGGAAGTGATAAGTGTGTTAGATTATTTATTTAGTTGACGAAACAATTCTGTCATTTTCATGTTGTGCCCTGGTCATACATGATATTTTATATAGAATTAATGACTTTTTATAAGGACTCTGATTTGGACTTGTACCCGGAGATAAGGACTCGATATATATATATATAAAACAGTGGTAAAACAATGGGTGAACTACCAACAGAATATTACAACATTTTTTAATCTCTGCATAAGGGGCTTAACGTATTTGACTATTCAAGTATAGGTTACAAGTAAACTAAAATGTGCGTGATAATCTCAAATATCCTTGTTTAAATTCTTTTAACAAGAATATTTTTATAAGACTCGGACTTGAAGAAGGTGGACGTGGACTCGAACCTTATGGACTACGACTTGGATTGGAGTGACCAGGTCCAATGCCTTGCTGAGATCAATGAATGTTCAGTGACATATGATGTTCACTGCACTTCTCTTGTAGCTGATGAAGGTAGAATATCATGTCTTTTGTTGACCTTCCCGCTCGGACGCCGCGCTCGGACACAGTAAAGGACAGTGGGGGATGAGGGAACCGACGGGGACATACCATGTTATGTCATGCACCCCTCCCCCTCCCCCAACTACTTTTTGTTATGATAAAATGAGTTTAATTTTGACACTAAATATATAGGTTCTAACTGCAGTTATTAAAAAATACAACATGTTAATAAAAACATGTCACAGGGTCGCAAATTTCCTTAAATATCAATTGAATGTAGCGTTTCAGAAATGAATAAAACAGCAAAATGACTGATAATGTGATATGATTCCCCCAGTTTCCATGACATTGTAGTACTCGGCCATAAGACGCTAAAAAAATCATGAAGATTTTATAAATTAGAATTTTAAGGAATGTCTTTACATTTCTTGTTGGTTTCTAAAGCGAGAATATTCCCTGTTATTTTATTCTCAAATGTCCCCAACCGACGAGTTCTGTTGTCCTCAGACTACCTGTCATTTTAAGTAAGTTATGAGCAAGTATCAGGTAAAAGGTGAAAACGTTTTATTGCAAGATCTTAAAATTGAAATAAAATCAAAAGCGAAACCAATATAATAGACGATTGATTTATTGAAGTGTAATTCTACCGAAACATGTTACTATGGATGGGTGGAAAATTCTACAAGGTGTACAGTGATTTCCTTTAAATACCTTTTCGGGTGATCGTTGGATTGGGATCAGGGGCTAAAGAATTACATATGATATTTTAATATTCATATCATAATCAGAAATTTAATTGCCAAATTTTAAACAAGTACATGCATATCAATATATTTAATTATAATGGTCGTAGAATTCAATTACAGAAGCGGATCCAGGGGAGAGGTCAAGGGGGTCAGGACCCACCCCACCCCCTTTTTTTCACCCGCTGCAAGCTTTTTTAAGGGTTTCAGACAAAATTTTACGGCCTGGACCCCACCATTTCCCGACCTGGTGATCCTCTTTTAGGGTTTTCATTGGTCCTCCTTAGTTGGGCCCCCCTTTTCCTGAATCCTGGATCCGCCCCTGAATTATATTTACATTATAGATTTATTAAATAAGGGTATATGTTTCTCTGGCACATTATTTCATAAATCAGTGCGGGCGGGTGATTTTTCTTACTTATTTCGATAAAAAAAAATCATATAATCAAGATAAAAATTGATGTTAACAAAATTGTTTTGCTGAACAATATAACAAAAGGTAATTTAATCTAAATTATATTATTATATTTCATTAAAACAAACCATGAGCTCAATAATTGTTTTTACTGAAAATCAAAATATTGCGGGAGATGAGGTTGGGTGCAAAATTAATGCGCGGTGCATGCGATTTAACACAAGTTTTAATAGATAAATTAAAAGATCTGATATTTCAGTGATAGTTTGCTTGCTAGTATGCAAAACGTTAATTAATTAGTCGATCCACTCGTGTCACTTACTCGTTTTGAAGTATACAATTTTATTCATGTTTTTTTTGTATATTCAAAGGGTTGCAGAAATGTTTTAAATGTGTAACAGCTATAACCAATAATTATAGTGCGTTTCACTGGAAAAGTATAACTTTATACATAATGCTGCATTTAGTTGTGGTGTTTTTACTATATCTTTGAATATAGGCCTATATATATATGTATATATATATATATATATATATATATATATATATATATATATATATATATATATATATATATATATATATATGTCTTAATTCGGATTTGGCTTATATTGTCCTAATCCAGTGTAATTAATTATTTTTAAATTGTAATTAAATTAGCAAATTTAACTGTAAAAAAATACTTAATGTACAGTTAACTTCTTGATTCAACAGATTGTCATAACTATTAATCGTCCAAATAACTATGCAGCTCCAAAGCAAGAGAGACCATGCCCGTCAGTGGGGTCAACCGGTGCATAATCACATAATGCTTCACTGTGTAAGGGCCGTTTGTTTTTCTCGATCATTCACTAGCTGTGTTGCATAATTTCCGAGTGTTGTAAACCATCACTTTTAGACTTGTATCATCCACTAATTTTAACTAAATGTTTTATTATTGCATCACAAGTACCTTTTGAGTAAAAAGTTACAGTCTTTTTTTCTTTAATATATTTTTATAAAATGTAAGAGTAAGAATACATTAAATTATTTAAAATGATTGTTTAATCTGATCAAAGATGCAGATAAATGCATAGTACCAGACTATACTGTATGACACTAAACGCCTACATCCGGTTCCGGTGTACCACAGACCAGTCACTTGTCATCTTCTGTTTACGTCAAGTTGTCATTTAGTTTTTATGTTGATAAAGATAACATGGCGGAGGCAGTCGTTGGCACAAGCACTAGTACCCTCACTCAGCCCGCTGAAAACCAGCAGTCGGTGAGCTTCCTTAATTCGTTGTTATTGACAGTTAAAATGTAAACAATATGAACATTCAGACTTTTCAATTTCATTTTTTTTATTTTGATTTTTATAATATAATATTTTGATACTTGTAGTTTTTGTATATTATTTTACTTATAGTTGGTTAATATTTAATATTGGCATGTCGTTGAATGGATCAGTTGTAGCGAGTATAGAATCCTGTCTACATGTACGACTACGAGGTTATGGGTGTATACGGACGGACGTAATGATGTTTAGGATTCATGTAATGGAGAAGTATGTTAATTTAAATGGAGGCATGTTATTGTCATATCATCAGGCATGTCATGGCTTATGTTGATTGAAACTAATACAAGTACAGTCAGTTTAGACTAGGGCTGAAACGGGTACAAAATTTTGGACTCGAGTACCCGATAGGCATTACCCGACTCGGACTCGAGTACTCGTTACCATGGCAACGCTGTGAAGATAAAAAGGAACATCTGTTTACCGATGCAAAATATGCATAAATTTGACTTAGTGACGGCTTAACTTTATCGCAACAAAGGAATAGATATATGTCATAACAAGACCTCGGTTAATTTGACTAGCATATGTTTAGAGCACTACGCCTGGCTACGACAATGGATAAATAATCCTACAGACTGTCCTAAAATTTACAGTAATATACATATATGCATGTACATACAAGAGTACTCGAGTCCAAATTTTGGACTCGAGTACTCGGTAAGTATTACCCGGACTTGAGTACTCGCGTACTCCTTTCAGCCCCAGTTTAGACCCATCTTGGAAATGAAGACAGGATTCTATACTCGGGCAATCAGGGGACCACGCAAGTTCTTTTTAAAAAAAATCATTAATTTATTTTAAAAAATACTTTTAGTATAGTATCTGAGAAAACAAGGTTTCTGTCATGAAATTTTGTCAGTGTCCAGCAGGAAAGGGACATATCCATTTCTAACATCACTTCAGGATGGAAGGCTTGTCCCAGTAATAGACCCAACTGTGGCTCTGTAGTATATACAGAGCCACAGGCCTCTGCTGCCTTCATTAATAAAACAGATGGAGCGTATACAAATGCTGCACTTGTTGACTACTTTTGACCCTATAAGTGTGTTTGGTGCCTCTGCTTTTGATCCGGCATGATTGTATCATCCAGCAATGTGCATATGTTACATTTCAGTTGGATAGGCCAGAAGGTTAGGAGCTTCTACCATTTGTATGCACTCCATCCGCTAGATAAATGAAGGCAGTGCCTTGAGCCACAACTGGGTCTCAACTCACAACATGCTCAAATCAGAATCATGAGATGTTTATTGCTTTAATCATGTGATATCATGCTTGTACCTTGATGAAATATCCAATAATCCCTTAATTTGTGCAATAAAGCGATGCTAACATTACCACTCACCTTTTAAATGTACCAGGATGCTGTTCTAGGTACAATCATGGGGATTATTGACTACAATGTATATATGTATGTATATATATGTAGTGTATATATAGTAAGTTGTAAGCAGATAAATCCTGCTCATGTCAAAACTTGGACTTTAACTCAATAAGCTATGACTTTATTATTTGCTCATTTTATGTCTTATGATGCATTATAAAAGAGAGCAGATAAGGACCATTGTTTTTCTTTTTGGTTTTTTTTTTTTTTTTTTATTTTCTTTTTGTTTTCAGACATCCCCAGCTGTCAGACTGAAACTGAAGAAACCAAAGAATGACAAAAAAGTCCAGTGGAAGGATGGTACAGTAGACAATGAGTTCATGAACAAAAAGAAATCCAAATGTAAGGCATTGACACATCATTATATGGCCACAACAAAAAATTAAATTTTTTCTTGAAAAATTTACTAGTAGGAAAGCAATAAAATTTGCAAACTTTAAGGAGAACATAAAAATTCAGTTTTTGAAGATGTAGGTATGTTATTATGAGCAACACAAAATTTAGTCAATTTTCTGTGATAATTATGATTATTAAGGGATTGAGGAAAATACAAAAATATACAACATTTTTTATGATTCTGTTCTCATTCATTAACAATATTTATCCGGAAGAAAGAGCACAGCAGTTCAGTAGAACTGTTTATTTTTTAGGTTTGGCTTAATTGATACCTAGAGATGGTTCAGTCTGTCAGCAATACTGGTGTACAGTATACATATCAGTTGATGCAAAAAAACTGCTATGATTGTTGGTGGCTCTGATAGCACTGATAATAATTATCCATGGCTTATGAAAAATTGAATAGGATGTCTTGCTTAGACAGGATATAAAAATATATATAATCTTCATAAATAATATGGCAACCATTGCAATAAAGATTGCTGACATTTATTCAGATACTTTATGACAAATTGAGTGGAGTTGAAACATAGCATAGCTTTATCTACACAATGCGGAATTTCTGCATGGCTAGGTTGCTGCCAGGCATAGTTATGTTGATAGTTTGTTTTTGTAATTTCCTTGTAAAATAAATCATTATTTCATTGGTAATCCCTTGTTGATATATATTAATAATATTTTACCTGAATATAAGTAACTCTATCCAAGGAACTCTTTCAGTGATGCCATGCTATACTTTTTAGCTCAGCTGACTATAAGTCATCTGAGCTGTAGCGATGGTCCTTTGTCCATTGTCTGTCTGTTAACAGGGCATGTTTTTTTTTAAACCATTAGACCTACAAATCTAGAATTCTGCATACAGTTAGATGTCCCCAAAATCTCCTTCCATTCCAAAATTTGGGCCACTATGACTTTGTTCCTTCGAGATATTAAGGAAAAACCTCCATTTTCAATTTAAAATCATTTGATCTGTTTTTTTATCAATTTAGATAAATGTTCCTCTATATATTTCCTATGTACATACTATATATTAGTTCAGTATTGTGTAATTTCTTGAAGTTATTGGCCAGAACATAATGCACTATGTGAAAAATGAGGAAAGATATTTACTCATTTAACATGAGAATTGATGAAGCTATAGAGATTTTATCAGGGATATAAAATTTAATCAAGATTCAATTGTATACCCAAAATTTAAGATCTAAATTTTATAAGTGATTAGGATAAATATACAATCAGTACATTAAATTTTACCCAAATTTGATCATGGTTTGTTTTTCCTGTAACTGCTGTGATTTTCACAGCACATTTACATAAGCATTTCATCTGTTGAAATCTGAAATTTATAAGCCAGTTGATAAAAAACTGTAGATTTTATATATCAATTTTAAGCATTATGTCAAGTATTGTTTACACCAAGACAGTGGTATGCAGTTTGCTAGAGCTCGGCTCCCCAGCTCTCAACTCCCGAGGGTGTTATGTAATCCCTTCACTCCTGGCCAGCTTCCACTGTCTGGTATAGGTGAGTTGGGTCAGGCTGTCTCCAGTAACTACCAAAGAGAGTCTTCCTCTCTCTCTAGTGACAGATCTGTACAATAAACAAGATGAATCTTATAATTTCACGTTTCTTTCGGCAACCCGCAGTAACCACAGAGACTCACAGAAACACAGAGAACCTCATCCACCCTGTCAATACCCAGGACTATAGTCCGTTCCAGCACCCCTGTCCACCTGTTTTTTCGTGATTATTTTTTTGATAATCAAAGAACGTCTAAACTTTTTTATCTTAGGGCAGAAATAGGAAAAAGCGTAATTAACTATTATGGAAATAATAGCGTACCTTATGTCATTTTCCTGTAAACAATTTAAAACCATTTTATGAGTAACAAGTCTATTCTGTGGCGACATCATGCCACTAATCTGTGAAATGGGCATATCAGGGATTGGTGATGACGTCATAATAGACGTGACGTACTAAAGAGGCGCCCATATTCATGGGACCAATAATCAAGAGCTGCCGACCCCTGTTCACAGCGAGAATTGTATTCTCCGCATGCACGCGCTTCACTGTTACGTCTGTCACCAGACAATAGGTGACAATATGTACGGTGTTTTGTATCATAGTTTAACGAAGTCTGTTCTCTATTGATATTGACGTGAAGCGTCATCCTAAAGCGTTGACAGGTCTTAATTGTATATATATATTGTGTATTCTTGTATGAAATCCCATTGGCTATCAGCTGATTTATCCGTGTCACGCATCGTGTGTATTATTATTATGTGGTATGTGGGTCGCCATGGTGACGCTAACAGTCAAACTAGGTCACATATATCCTTATATGGGACACTTGAGAAATAAGCCAATCAGAGAACCGGATTGCCGTACACAGTGAACAGGCAATTGTGACGTCAGACTTCAAGAAGAGACGCTGAACGTTGGTTCAGTTGGGTCTTGAAGCTTGAGGTGGCAGCACGCACGAACGGGAGTAGGAACATTGAAACGCCAGGAACGGCATAGAAGCAAGCTTCTACATGAGGCAAGGACCCAGCTCATGAGAACTCAGCCGTGCTGCCGACAGAGCTTCGTATTGGCGATAAAGTGAGAGAGAGCGCTCGCCACCTGCCGGCCTATTTCAGCTTGACCTAGATACATAACCGCCGTAAGCCGAGAAACCATTGCTACACGAGCAAGGTCAAGGACTCTAAGCTCTACGTAAACAAAGAGCGCTATTGCATGCATGTGAACGTAAACCTACCCGGGTCGCTGACAAGCAAGATCAGCTGAAGATCGCTAAACTCAGAAAGACTAGAGCTATATGGTGCTAACCATATGCTAGATTCTACACAAAACAGTAACCAGAGATCTCTGAAGGAACTGGACTTTATGGTTTTTTTTATACAAACCATGGACTCAGTAAAATATACTGTAATTTTAATGTGAAGAACTGTCGTATTGACACATCAACGCACACACTCACATTGGTGTCTCTGTAAGTATTGTCTTGAATTATATTTGTGAATTTAACCTGATGTCTCATAGTTTCTATTGATCTGGGTGTATGATTGTCTGGTATTTTAATACACGTCCTTAAAAGAACCTGGAAATGTCACCTGTAATGGCCGGGATCTAATTTCTTGATGAGTGAAATCAAGTGGCGAGCGTAAACCCATCGTATGGTTTTATAGGATATATCCGTTGTAAAGTTTTCACGTTAAGTTAGGGGTGACAACGTCACATTACTTTATGTCCATATCCAAGGAGGATAAACAATGGGCACTTATTAGGGACGCCATGAACCACGGATATATATGAGATATGTCAACCAGGCCGTAAAGTGAATAATATTTATATTTTGAGTAGGTAAGGTACCAAAAATTACGCTTTTGCCTCTTTATGCCATTGGTGCAAATTTTGTTTTGCAAGTTAGTCTTATGTAGAGATAATCTCGAAAAAACAGGTGGACAGGGGGTGTGGAACGGACTATAATAAACAAAATAAATCTGATAATTTCAAAGCTAAATTCATTTTTCTTGTTGAAACTTTACCATTGGAAACTTAATTTTTGTTTATGAAATGTATCCTTTCAAGTTTCATATAACACTTAGGCCCATTTTTTTCCTTATTGCATCATTAAATATTTCAGGCCACAAGTTTTGTTTATTACACAATGCAAATGTGATTTATGCTTATTAAATTTTTATTTATGCTCATTTGAATTTTTTACAGCATTTTATTTTAGTTGATAAAGTAATGTTTATTATTTTACATTGGCCCATGTCCATTATTCTTTAATTTACATGGTTTCATTTTAGCAGGGCCATTTCCTCTTAGCATATTAAATGCAAATATATATGAAAAACCATAAGTATATTTTGCATTTGCTAAAATTTTCTAAAATTCAGCTGAGCAACATTACCCATGGGTCACTTGTTCTGTTAAGCCCAGATTGGCAGCACTGCTCGTTATTCTTACATAAACTAAGATTCTCTACTTAAAGTGTGTCAGGAACCATTTCATTTAGGGTTCTTTGGCAGATTTTAATTTTTTTTTAAATATATAAAGTACTGCTTACCATGTATTGTAGATAACCTATGTAAAAGACATGCTGTTTTTTTACCCAGGTTGCTGTATTTATGAGAAACCAAAATTGTTTGGAGAGTCTTCAGATGAAAGCGACAGTGATGATGATGGATGCTCACCTCACTGCCAGGGTCACAAAAAGAAATGCTACATAAATGATCAAGATCAAGGGGGTAAGAGATACTTTTTTTAAGTTTAAACTTTTTAAAAAATGACACAGCTGTCATTTGACCATCTCATTTGTTCACTTTAGTCATAAAGTTTTATGTTTTTTAAATAAAAAGCTTATACAATGAGGCCATGCAAAAAAATAATGTACTAAGAATTTGCCTTTCCCAATTTTCTTGGATTTTATTATTTTTATTTTTGCAAATGAAGACAAAGTTCTTAGTAATGTTGCTGATTTGTGCTATGGTACAAATTTTGTGGTTAAACTTTGTGGTGATAATATATACCATTTCAAGAACTGTATCTAATTTTTTTTGTATATTCTGGGCAAGTTGGCAAAAATTATTGTGTCTCAAAAAGAAGAAAAAAGTTTTTTTTTGTTGTCCCCAGAGTTTGTAGAACAATAAATTCTTTTGCATGGCGTTGAAATAAAATTCAAATGAACTGCACTGATCACCAACATGATGCACCCATTGACACTAGAAATGTCCTTCTGAACTAGGGCTAGGACAAAATCAGTGTTTTATATGACCATGATGATGCTACAAACATTTATAGCAAATGATATTGTATCTGGTGTAGGAATTCTAAATTTGGCAATTATGCTCTGTAACGTATTTTTTGTAACAAAGTTTGACACTAAATCTGATGAGGAACCAAGGCCTTACATGAGATGTTAGACTCCTCAACAAAAACTAACATTTATATTTTACAACCTCTCAGTTCTTTCTTAACCTTGAGGCCAAATGACATGGCTTCTGCTTGGGGCCGGCAGCCTCACTTTGACAGTTACATTTTATGGTATAGTATACCTACTGTAAGTCTCTCCGTCCAACAAATAACTTTTAAGTGTCCCTCAGTAAATTACTAGGGCTTTGATGGATTTTCACAAAACTCACCACAACTACCTAGTAGCTACCAGTAGATTATCTCACCCAAGTTCATTTAGAGGGCAGAATCCACACATATTTAATAAGGTCAAAGGTCACCAGACTGCTTTGTGGTGCCGCCAAGATAACTTACCAGGATTATCATACATTTTGAAAAAAAAAAATCAACAGAAATATAATCCAATAGAGTTTCTCACCTGAACTACATACTTGGTAAAATGCATGCGTATTTAATGAGGTCAGAGGTCACCAGACTTTGTTGGGGTTATCATGGCTAATATAAAATCTGATGGATTACCATGAAACTCATTTATAAATATTTACCAATAGGGTTTCTTACCAAAATTAAATTCTCTGCAAATCTCACACGAAGTCTGAGGTCCACCAGGCATATGATGGGCATATTATGCACAATTTGTTGTGCTCATTTAGAATATTTATGACACTGAATAACCAATCAACAGCTTTAAAATATAGCTAAATGAGGATGTGACTATTGACCTTAACCTTCATTAATTTATTGAGATGTTGTAATAGACTGCTTTCCCAGATATTGATATTAATGAATTACTAAAATATTAAACAAGATTTGGTTTTGCTTTTATTCCAGTTAATCAGGCCTATGCCTCATTCCTCCCTTGCTGCTTAATTTTTGGAACTGATCTGTAAATTTATGAAAATTTTAAAAAATGTAAATGGGCTCCCAACTGTGGAACAAACTAAAGCACATAAATCACTGATAAATGATAATATGAAGGATACAATCTGTAATTTTGTGAACAATCATGTCTGATGATAGCCATGAAAGATAAATGCAATATATACACACCAATATTTTAATTTTTAATTGTTTTTATATCTTCTTGTTCTCAGGTACAGACCCAGGTCCGGATGCTGTGTCAAGCTGAATCAGCTCAGATGAACCAGCCTGTGATACCTCCGTCGAGCGATAAACACATTCAATTCTTGTGCGCTTCATCTGTCATTTTGTTCAACTGTGGTGGTGCTTTCTGCTCCTGATGGGCATGGGTCTTGCCCAAGGAGGGGCTGTCAAGACCACAGAGCCTTACAAATGCTGAGCTCTTGTGTCTAGTATAAAAACTGCAGAAGTTATACACATGTCTCAATTTGTCCCCTGCTGGACTGTAACAACAGTAACTGAAAAATTATACCACAGTAAGAGTCCCTGGTGTAAGATGATTGAGTTTTTTATACTTTTGTATATATAGAAAAAGATATCTTTACATTAATCAAGTTCTCCTTTAGAAATACAACTTTTATCAAATCAGTTTTGAAAGTTGTACAAAAGATATAAAATACACAGGAAGTGTACATAATATAAAAAATACACAGGAAGCAATGTATTTTGATTATGGATATGATTATATATTTTTGTTTATTTTGAATATGTGACTATAGGTTATAATATGTGATATTGTGCAGTAACAGCCTATGAAGCTGAACCATTATTTTTACCAAGAAATTTTGCCAGTGGTCCTAGATATGTTATTGATAATGGTTATTTGGTGCAGGATGAAGCCAAAAGGAGCTTTGTAATTAAAAAGGAAGCAGAAAATTTACCTCTTGAGGGAGTCCGCAATCTACTACAAGGACGGTGATCTTATAAATTTGCATAAAATATGCCACAGATGCTGTTACCTGTGTGCCCATATTAAAAGTTGTTAGATATTGAAGTAAAGATAAACTAATGATGGGGAAATTTTCTTGATATACTTTTGATTATATTATGATCTTTCATGCATTCCCCATTTGCCTTATTTTCCCGTAAAACCTGAGAAATTTGACAATTTTCATGAAGGGGTTATAGTGCCACCATCTATCAGGAACCATATGACATACGCAAGAAAGGGTAAATGCTAGTTGATGTAATAGTCTTCAGTCATTTCCAAGATTCTGGTTGTGACCTAATAATGTTTAATCATTAGAAAAATGACTACACAGGGGCCTTTGGCAGTGTGACCTTTGGCTCCAAGCCAAAAGTGATTCTAAGATATCATGAAGTTAATCCTGAAATAAAATATTCAGATATATAGTCAGTCCCACCAAGGTGTGCATTGTTTTCGGTGATATTTATTTACAAAGTCAATTTATTTTGAAAATTACTCATCAGTAAATCAACTGGGTACACCAGGCAATTATTTGTAAGGAAACCACCACCTTGTACCTTGCAAATAATTTGAATGAAACAATTTCATATATGAGAAAACAGCCTGTTTATTTCACAACATATTGACTGAATTGATAGGGTCAAGGACATTCTTTGACACTCTTAGTACTTGGTACCATAAATATAATAAAATACATTGTCAGGTATAAGTTCCTGCACTATCACTTTGTGATACAACATTTGTGAACTTGAAAAGTATACAAGTAACATGTTGGACTAAAATGTATCATTCTTTGTTACCTGAATGCACATAATTTCTGCCACTGTAACATAATTATCAGCATTTTATAATTATTGCCGAAAGTCCAAAACTGATGGACGCGCCTTGGTGTGACAGATTATAGTAACACAGATATATTAATGAATGCAAGTAATCTTCAAGATGCAGTAAAAATGCTCAACTGTCATGTGACATGTATAACATGCCTTAGCACCTATAAGTATAAACTAAGTATAAAATACACAGCAAATCTATATTATGTCTAATATGTAAATACCTGGATCTTTCCAATTCAGTTTATAATACAGACTAGAATTATGGCCATATAATGTTAATTTCTCATGTCTATGCACCTGTATAATAAGTATATATTGTTATCAGGTCTGAATCTAATACTTAAATACCTGGATCTACACACTTCAGTTTACAATACACACCAGAAATATGATCATGAAATGTCATAAAAAAATTTTTTAGACCTTTTTATCACATCTGATTTTGACAGAATTACAACATTTGGACACAAACACTTTGATACATATACATGTAGAGTTGTGAAGCAAAGACTTGTACAGATCTGTGTGTGTGTGTATGTTTAATTTATCAGTGCAAGGACATAGTTTAACTTTCATAAATTTTTAAAGAATATAAAGAAATCAGTATTTTTCATATGGTATTATATATGAAGACAAGTGTGTACTTGGTGATGTATTAAGGTCCAAGCTTTGTCGTAACCGTGGTAGTATAAGATGTGAAGATAACTTGTCTGCTGTACTCTGAGACTGTGTGTCATCAAATAAATTATATTTAATGCAAAAGCAGATGTCTTACATTACTTAATATATATGTGTATGTGTGTGCATCTGTGAATCCTGATTCTGCATTCAAAAGTACTCATGTGACTTGTCCCTTTGCATACTTACTTTTGCATACTTACTTCAGGGGGGCCAGGGGCGTCAATATGGGGGGGGGTATATATCCCCCCAAATATTTGCAAGGGGAGGGATGATCAATGTTATCTCCCCCCTATTCTGAGAATAATATTTATATATTGCAAATGAAATATATTAATAAATAGAATTATAGACTGGTTCCATTTATGAGTTAACTATAAAAAACTAAATCTGGTTTAGAATTAAAGTATACTGGAAAGATAATACCTTATTTTCTAAAACCTTTTTCTTAATTGTACCGGTAATATATTTAAAATGTTTCATACAGACGGTAATATATATATATATATATACATATATATATATATATATATATACATGTATATATATATGTGTATATATATGTGTGAGTGTGTGTGATTCATCCCCCCCCACTCTGGGTGAAAAATTGACACCACTGAGGGGGGCACAGGTATGATCCCAAGACATCAGAAATCTAATGCTTATATACAAGCTCTAAGGTAAAGAATGCATGGCACATGGGGCACAAGAATATTTTAATTTCATTGTCACACTTTTGAGACTGATATTCCTACCTATCTTCTCCATATACCTGTAATGATATATAAGGCCATATACTGATATACTGTTTTAAAATACGTCAAGGAAAAAACACCCATAGCTATAAATTATTTTTCAATTTGCACTGAAATGATATACTAAAAAGCTTTTTATGGTCCCCCTACCTTGGTGTGCCCACATGTTATTGGAACCTTGGTGATGGTATGTCATCCGTCAGGGCTTTTGTGCATTAACAGGGCACATTTTGAAACTCTTGGACCTATGAATCTGAAATTTTGCATACAGTTAGATGTCCCAAAAATCTCCTACCATACCAAAAACTTGGTCACTACAACTTTGTTTTTAGATATTAAGGAAAAACCAAAATTTTCCATTAAGAAAACCCAATGTAACAGGACTGCATTATATCAAAACCACTGATCTGATATTTATAATGTTTAACATAACCATTCCTCTATATATTTCCTATGTACAAACCAGAAATTAAGTCATTATTTCTTGAAGTTATACACCCAAATATAATGCACTCTGTCAAAACTTGGGTAATAAATTTACTCACTTTACATAATATTTTTTAAGCTAGAGAGCTTATTTCAATCATATATGTATATTGAACTTAGTTTTGATTGTATACCAGAAATTAGATCAAACAAAATAACTTTTCAGGATTTGAATCCTAAGCTCAACATATCACAAAATTATGTTATTAATTAATTTTTTTAATATTAAAATATGATTATATATTAGGATCTAATATAAGTGCTTATTGACATGTTTGAATATATAATAAGATGTAAATACTTTGTTACTTATCATTCTTATTGCTTTTAGTTGGCCAGACCAAGATATAAATAACTTAGGTACAATCATTTAATCAGGAATATTCTGCAAACTTTCATGGGATTAATTTTTAGCTCACATGGCCATATATAAAACTGTTGAGAAATAAAACATTCATGTATCACTTAGGTCAGTTACTATTCTTTTGCATACCACAAGTTTCATATATTACACATTGTAGATACTGTGTATACCTAATTAGCTTGTTTTAACTTGCTTATCAAATTTGGGTTATGCTCATTTGAAAATGGAAAATTTTGTTTACAATATTATATTTCATTTAATAAAATAAATATTTATTATTATGCTTCAGCTCATGTCCATTATTCTGTCATTTACAGGATTTTTTTAAGTTCCCAGTAGATAAATAAGCTACATGCATATTACAGTCACTTAGTTGAAATACTGAAACTTTTACAAATACATGTATGTGATCATGAGAGCTCCACCATCCGTCATGTAGCCCATCAAAGTGCACAGTCAACACAGCCACTAGGATTGATACAAATATTCTAAGAATTAATTTCAGCTGAGTGCCATGACCCACAGGACCCTTGTTTTGTTGAGACTTTTAAAAAAAAATCAGGATTTAAATCATAATATTCAAATGTGGTAAAATATTAGGATCTAATGTAAGTGCTTATTGACATGTTTTAAGATTTAATAAGATATAAATACATGTACTTTGTAGCATTTCATTTATATCTCTTAGAGTTGGCAGGGCCTTGATATGAATGACATTGTTAAACTTAGTTAATCAGGAATATTGGGTAAACTTTTATGGGATTAAATTTTAGCTTATATGGCCATTGATCAACTATTGAAAACTTAATCACATTCACACATTTTTTTGTTTATGAAATGTATCCTTTCATATAACACTTAGGTACATTTTTCCTTATTGCATCATTAAATGGTTTCCTTGTTTTCCAATGCATTGAGACACTTGATCCCTTCTACATTCACCAAAGCCTGAGATCAAATGTCATTGATAAAAGTTGGCATCCAGCACTGTCTGTCTGAGCCTCCATAACCCATGCAAGGTCCTAGTGTCTACGAGTGTCAATTTAGCTTTAAAACTATATTCAAAATGTTTTGCTCTTATGAAATATACATTTTAAATTCTCAGATATATCTTCTACTACATCTGCTTTGTATAAATAAAGCTTAGTTGTCCGATTTAAAGAACTTACAATATAATCAAATTTTTAAGTTTTACTTACATATATATATATATATATCCATATCAGGAAGGTGTGCATTTAACAATAGCATCATCTTAAAAATACATACACACGTACATCATGAGATTAATCATATATCTATTAAATATCTTAAATTTATCTTACATTGTAGATGTATATTTATCATATAAAGGAAACAGTTTGACGTCTATGGAAAAAGTGTGATGAAATAAATACGCCCCTGTAACCTAAGAAAAAATACTAGTATGATCAATGACCAAAATTGTGAATGTTGTTGACTGGCACCTTTTATCTTACTTTTTGGTATTTTATATTTGAAATATATGAAGAATTCTTCGTGGAAAAGTGCATTTTGTTTAAATATTTAAATGTATATGAAAGTTTATCATGCTAAACATCTGAACTAGTACACCTATGTAATGATTTGTTGTGGTGGAGACCAGTATATTTAAAGGTATGACCTAAAACCCGGATGTCGGATGCCAAGTCGGTTGCCGAGCCGGACGTCAATCAAGGGTGCCCTACTTTTTACCAGTAAACAGGAGAATAAAATCATATATTTGTATTTTCTGTTGATTTATTTATGAGTGTCCTGAAACATGTTGACACGTTTATATTTAAAATAAGAGTAAAAGTGTGACGTCCATATATTTTTTTTATAATCATTTTCTGTGAGATAACCTGGGCTAAAAATAAAAAAAATTATAAACCATAGATAATTGTTTATTTTTGTTTTTACCTGTCCCTGACACAAAAATGACTCATATTTTAGGCTTCTTTTTCAATTTATTCAAGAAACATTGATATTAAGCTTAAATGATATAATGCAATAAAATGTATGAAATTGGCTTTTTAATATATAATTTCTAATTTTTTTTGACGTTTCACGGTTATGTTTGTCTCGATTCTTGAAGTCTAATAACAGAGAAAAATTGCAGATTTTTATTGCATTTAACATTTAAGAAATTTGTGTTATGATAATTAACATGCTATCTCGAATTCATGCAGCATGAAAATGAGATAATTTGTTCCATTAATTATTATTTCCTTCTTGAAAAGAACATGTAAATGTAATGCATTGGTTAAAATCATGAAAACTTAATCATCCGGATTAGCTTTAATCAGTAAAATATTCAATTAACTGAAAATGTTTTTGTCATAGACCTCGAGTATCTCACAGACTGCTAATGATTCTTGGGGATATAAAGACGTATTTTTACTTTCATTTTTATTATAGACCAATTGAGAATGAGCTAAATATACATTAAATTTAATACACGTGTATATAAATATTTAATAAATTCACATATAAATTACACTGCAAACACACACACTCTTATATATTTATTTATTTATTCCGTTCGCTGGTACATTCAAGCATGGCGTCCGGTCTGGCATCAGATTTGGCTTCCGACATCCGAATGTTACCCTATTTCTCAATATGGCTGCGCCCTGAGACCCTGAGACCACATGAGCTTGTGTGTCACAATTGATGAAACACAATTGTAAGCTTTGACAGTTTACGTAAGATAAATAATCTATACTTGTGAGGGAGACTGCCAATAATCCATCATTCAGGCTTGTTCGGACGGTTGAATAAAGATGGGAAAGCCAAACACAGGCAAACGCGATAAAAAGGGGTGGGCGAAAAAGAAGGAAAAACACGGAGGTTCAGCCCGTAGGCCCAGGCAGCAGTCCCGAGGTACCGAAGATGATGACGGGTCAGACTTTGAAGAAGTTGGACAGTCCTCCGAGATGCGGACAGGAGTTTATTTCAGTGAATCAGACAGTGATGTAAGTGTATTTTACAATTATTGTAGTAATTATTGTTCACTCTATAAATTACTTGGTGATCCCTCAGGGGAAAATCTGTTTGATAGGGGCTTAAGCGGTCGGTCTTTTTACCGAGCACTACCGAGCCTCGGTAGGACTTTTTACCGAGCGCTACCCTGAATTCACACCAGGCATCGCTCTGACCCGCGTGTCGCTTCCGTGCGCTCGGACTTTTTTCCGAGCGCTACCCTGCTCTTACATAGGGCAATGTTCTTACATACTTGGGACTACCGAGTGCTAGGGACTTTTTACTGAGCACTATCATCGCGCACATGACAACTAGTTTTATCCGCATTCAGCACAAAACATCATAATTAGAATAAAGCATGTTTCTTATAGTTAGTCCAGCAAACTAATTAATTAACCATGTCCATACCCTGGATAAGGTCTGATGATTTCTCACCAAACCGTGTAACGACTTTTGCATAAATTTCTTTAAATGACGGTTATATACCGATATATATATATATATATATATATATATATAAAAATATATATATATATGTATATATAAAAATATACATACATATAAATTGGAGATACATATATAAAAACATTTATTCATATATCAGTATATAGATATGATATAATATATTTAATATAAGCTATATATTTACATATAATAAATATATATATATATATATATATATATATATATAAGAATATATTTATATATATATGAGAGAGAGAGGGCGAACGGAAGAGACAGTGAAAAAAGAGAAAGAAAGAGAGATATATAAAGGAGAGAGAGAGAAAGAAAGAGATAAAGAAAGGAAGGGAGAAAGAGAGACAGTAAGTGAGAAAGAAAGAAAGATAGAGAAAGAAAGGGAGGGAGAGAAGAACTGGAATCAGAGGGAATGTTAAAATACATATATATTCAATGTAAGTAATTTTTTTATTAGAGGGAATTTTACATTATAAACATTAATACATGATTTACTGCTTGGTATATAGATTACATTTATAATATTTTTATATAGCATTTTTGATATATATATATATATATAGAGAGAGAGAGAGAGAGAGAGAGAGAGAGAGAGTAGGAAAGATAACATGAGCCTATATTAATACATGGTCTATAAACAAATAAAAATGTAAATGATTGAATATGATGTTTTGTGTTGAATGCGGTTAAAACTTCATTTGTCATGTGCGCCATAGTGGCGCTCGGTAAAACGTCCCTAGCGCTCGGTAGTCCCAAGACGTTTGAACTAGTATGTAAGAACACTACCAGTTGTAAGAGCAGGGTAGCGCTCGGTAAAAGATCCGAGCGCTCGGTAGCCCCACGTGGGTTAGAGCATTGCCTGGTGTGAACCCATAGCAGCGCTCGGTAAAAAGTCCGAACACACGGTAGCCACACGCGGGTCAGAGCAATGCCTGGTGTGAATCCAGGGTAGCGCTCGGTAGCGCTCGGTAAAAAGACCGACCTGGGCTTAAGTGCTACCCTGTCCTTAGCCCAATTGAATCGGACTCAATATTATTAGGCCCTGCCATATATTGAGTCCGATAGCCATACAATGAGAGTTTCTACCATATTAGCCACAGAAGATCCGTTGCATCTTCGGAGCGTGTATAGAATCCAGTCTGCACCTGGGGTAGCCTACATATTAAAGAGGGAGATCATTTGAAGGGGATAGAGAAAAACTGGGGTGTAGTTTTTTTTTGGGGGGGGGGGTTAAACATAATAAAGACTTGTATAACCTGTTGTTCTGTGTTATTTCTGAACTACTGCCCTGTTACATGTGCGGCATGGTACCTCTGCAGTTGAGAATCTGGAAACAAGCAGATATGTATGAATAATTAGTACATTGATTATAACATGCAATGATATGAAGACACAACGGGAATCGAACCACCGACCGCACACCCAGAAGCCGTCTGCTGAAGCACGTAACTGTGCCACGAATGCAAGTTGGAAGCGAGAGAAAAGTCCGGGTATTTAAGTCTATTGTAATAGCATTGGCACATGAAAACCACATGAACTGGTGAAGTAATAAAACAGGAGTCGACGCCTATGGGACAGGTCATGTACTAAAGAGGGGCGGATTCTTGAATGACAAAAATGGGTGACAGCGAGGTGAGTGTTATTTTATATGGTATTATTGTAGAATAGTTTGCTAATAAATAGACCCTCGTAACCTATATTTGAATGTGTATGGCTTTTTAATATTGTCAGACTAACAGCGAGTGCCAGTCACTTGTACGACTGCGCACACTCATTAGCGCAGGGCGGAAACCAGCGTTCTTTTGGAAGCCATATTTGTAAAAGCTGTGTGATAGAGCTGCGCGGGAGCATTTTAGCATCTCATCTGAGGTTAGTTTCGTTTGTCATTTAATATATAATGATTATAATGTTAGACTAGTACCTTTCCTTGATATTGATAGTAGTCTGAAGTGTAAACGCCTCTTACTTCGTAAAGAATAGCGAATTTTGTTTTTGGATTGCGATATTCACATCGTGCGGCGAGATAATGTTGTAAACGGCTGCTTGTTTGTATGTTCTACCGCCGATAAATGATTATCTACTGAGTTATTTGTATGGTAATTCAGGTAGCTGGATAAACCATAATTCATAATGGCTATATCCGTTTGTAACTCTTTGAGTAAGATGTACATTATCATGTTAAGAGTAGTTTAACGCTTGTCCGAGTAGTGGTGAAGGATTACTATCCTGACTTGTATACTGGTAAGCCGGTAGATGGCGCCAGCTGTTGCGCATTCGTTCTTGTGTTATCGCTCATATGATTGTCTAAAGTAGTTACCGACAATTTAAATACTGTTTTCTTTAATGTAACTCACTCTTAGTTACCAGTGATATTATATTATCAACAATATCTCTTTCATGGAGCCAGGATTACTCTTTATTAATTATTTCTCTATTGTAACCTGGGAGATATTTCTTGACTTGTCATGTAAACAATAGACACAATAGAAATGCTCTTTTGTTATAAACTCATCTTTCTTCTTGATAGTTAATCATAATATTGGACCATGTATTAGTGCATGACAGGGTTGGCTATATATTGTTTTCTTTGTTTATTTGGGCAGGATGCCAGATGTTCCTTCTGGGAGTAACCAGCCACCCTAACCCTAAACCTAACCCTTACCCTAAGTTACATTATTCTTAGTTCCTAATACTTGCTAATCGTGTACCATAAGCTTGTGTGCTGTGTAAGCAGAGGCTCTGCCTTGCTGATACTGTCATGAACAACATTGGAATAAACGTCTACCAATGTGCAGCCTTAAATTGTTTATACTTAACCGAGACCGGTTACAGCTGGTGGCAGCGGTGGGATCCGGGGAGTTGGTGTCGTGGCATGATGCCCCACCCAGTTCACGTGTGTGACCCCCGGGATAGATCCCACGTTCTGGGGACAGAACCTCCTCGGAGAGGGGGTGAATGTAACCGGACACACAAAAGCGTTCCTACTGGCCTTGCCAGTGAAGCTTGCTTTATTGGCGAAGCGGTAGAACGTCTGACTTGTGTCACAGGTTACGGGTTCGAACCCACATTCGGACTGGTTTCCATTTTCACCCGTTACAAATGGTGGCAGCGGTGGGATTGGCTGCTTTTCATGAACTGTAATAAAACTAATAGGGTGGCTGGTTAGGAGCTTGTTCGCACTGGATGCAGTTGGTGATGTGGTGTTCTCTGATGTGGCGTTCCCTTATCTGTGACCTCGATGTGGACCTTGCTGTTGGACCATATATATGGCTATGAGGATTCCCGTGTGAACTACAGATACTTGATGGTTGATGTTTCCTCGCATAATGGACAATATAATATGTATGTACCCATGGAGAGTCTATTCATTTATGGGGACAGTCCAAGAGTGACTCACAAATATATAATACATTTATACCCTTGACATTGTGTGCTTTACAAGTTTGTATGCATGATCATACAAACATGCCAGGAAATGGACTGGTGTCAGCATCACTTGTAAGCTGTGGATGATATTGCTCTGTTGAGAGAGAAGGACTGTCTTGATGGACATTTACTGTGTTTGTTGTGATCATAGATGTTGCATCACACATCCTTATAATATTTTGTGAATGTTGTGCTATATTGACAGATGTTGCACGGTTGGGTCCAGATATGTTTTCACAGGTTTCAGGGGCTGCTGATGCAATCACAGCTGTAGTGACCATTAGATTAAAGTTATTTGTTTGCATATCATATCATGTTTGCTACTTGTATGCTAAGCATACACAAGGGTTGATACGTCACAATTTGAATTTTGTTGGTTGTATTTTGAATGCTATATAAAAATATAGAGTGGCGAGTGCCAAGGTGATATAATTTCATGGTTTGATGCATTATGCACGGTTGTAAGTGCAACACATGCGAACAGTCATTTAATTTTACTGATGTGTTCACAAGACATGGAATTTCAGGTGACATTGAACAAAGTGTACATTGTTGTTACATACTTGCATGTATAGGTGTCACTATGTATTTTTGTCAATAGGTTGATGGAAATTTTGAATTTTACTGTTTGTCACCAAGAATATATTTTACTTAAAAGTTGAAGAGTGCAAGTTGCTGGTAAGTACTGTATTACAGCAGTTACAGTCATATATTGAAGTTTTGCATGTGCTATATTGATGGCTTGAGGTTGCTCAAAAACTGGTTGTATGAGTGCTGCATTACACAGGTGATTATTATACTGGTTATGATGAAACATGATATTGACATATTTGTTTCATTTTCATGCCCAAGATACTTTGTTCATACCCTGTAATAAGTGAGTATAACAGCAGCCAGTTAATACAGATATTTACCATATTGTCTCATGTTATATAATGTTGCATAATTACTGAAGACACCTGATGGTATGTGTATATTTTTACTTTGGGTTCTCATGATTCCATACTGTTAGGTCAAAGGTTGGTCGACCTGTGCTGCCACCTAGTGTGTCATTTCGGTATTAATAGGCTTGGAGCCAGAGACAAAGAAGTTGACTTCTTGTTAAACACGGATATCTTTAGATTTTGTTTGATTTAGGCATGAGATGCATGTTTTATCATGAAGTAATATAGAATTATGGGGTTCTTTCTTATTGTGAAGATATATTTCTGTGCTGAATTTTAGTGGTACATCAAGGTTATGTTTCATCAGGACTGTTTTGAGATGCACAGTTCAGTCTGTGGATGTACCTAGTTCTTGTCTTGTTCATAGGAGAGATGGTTCTCACAGGTGAGGTTGCACATACTTGTAATGAATGATAAACCTTGTAGTGGATGATGTATTTGAATCATATTATGCCACGTGTTAGAATTGTATTTGCCCATGTGTTACAGTTGGTTTTTATCCTCTGATAAAGTTGTTTTTTTTGTGTTTGTTGCATAGACAGATTCTGAACATTTAAAGGCCTGTTTGACCTATATGCAGAACAGTAGTGGTACACTTACCTCTAACGACTTTTGTTTTTTGAGATTATTACTGAATTTAGAGTTTTTGGGGCGTCATATTTTTTTTGGTGACACTATTTTTTTTATTTGTGTGCCAGAAGGTAGTGCTGACACCTAGTGGCCATGTTTGGAACTAAAAGGATATCAAGTCAGAGGTAAGAGGTTGACTCAGTGTTGCAGAGAGACAGACAGACAGATTATCATTTCTTGATACAATAATGTAATGTTGCTTTAAAAAAAGAGTCTGGAAGACTGTTGTTGTCAACACTTATTCGGTGAGTATTAATAGTATATGAACCATTATTGTTGTTGTACATGTAAGCTTGTACTACACAAGATTTGTCCAGGTACTTTGTATCACAAGGTGTATATTGCATACTTTTCTGACTAGTTCTGCACATGGTGATGTACCTGTTATTTAGGGAAGTTGTTGAATAGAGTACTGTGTAGTTATTGCATTTATGAAGAAGGTGAGTCATACTTGCATGTTTATGTGATATGTCGCTGATGTATGCTAATGTTTTTTATTTGGTGAAATATGTGCCTCATTGGGTTGACATTACTGCATTCCCTGCGTGATTTCATGACAATTTAAAGTTAATGTGGATTTATGATTTTCATGTAAAGGCTTAGACATATTTTGTTAATCGGTACAGCAATTATTACTGGATTAAGATGGCCGAGGCACAAATCCAAGAGCTTCAGCAACAGTTAGCAGATTTGCAAACTAAAAACCTAGCTTTAGAAGATGAGCTCAAAGCTAAACATATTGTTAAGGTTGTACAAACTTCACAAAAACTGAGGAAGTACAGTGGCGATCCCAGAGATTTAAAGAAATGGATTGCTGACTGCCAACGCCAGGTTAGTCTCCAGTCACTTAGTGAGAGGAATGCAGTTGACTTTATCCTCTCACATTTAGAGGGTGATGCCGAGGACGAGGTAAAGTTTGACTTGAAGGAGGATGATGTTACTTCCTCTAGAATATATGATGTTTTAGCCAATGCATTTGGCGAACAGATAACTGCAGCCGATGTGCTAGATTTATGTTACGCTAGGCAGCAGGGAGAGAGGGAAACGCTGCGAGAGTACAGCTTTGCACTAATGAGATTAGCAGAGCGCGCACTTAGTTTGGACAGTAATTGTATTACCAATAAAGACTCTTTCGTGCGAGATAGATTTGTACAGAGAGTGCGGGACAGGCATCTTAGAGATCATCTTAGGGCAGAGATTAGAAGGAACAGAGAATTGAAGTTTCGTGATATCCGGGAAGAAGCCGTACGTTACGCAGAAGAAGATAAGGCAAATAAGACAAAGAAGGTCTCCTGTCATTCCATCGAGTCGGGCGAACCTGTGTTGCCTACCGACCCAGTAGAGACTTGTGTTGAAGAGCAAGTGATCGACATAGGTGGGTTGCAAAGTAAGATTGATAAGATGCTAGAGCTTCAACTCAACCAACAAAAGCAGATCGCAGCTCAACAAGAACAAATATCTAACCAACAGGAAATGCTGGCGGCTCTTTCGAAGGGGAAACCCCAGACGGCTGAAGCAAGAAAAGGCGATGCATGTCATTTTTGTGGGAAATTAGGGCACTGGAAGAGACAGTGTTTTAAATGGAAAGCCACTCAGAGGAAGGGGCCAAAGGATAACCGGCCAAACACTGATCAGGCCCTTCAGTTTGTGCCCCAGGCATATTGTGCTCCACCATGGCAGCCTCCTGTGTATGCAACGACTAGCATGCGACCTCCGCCAGTACAGCCACAGCTAGGACCAGGACAGTTGCTTGGGAACACCCCCGGTGGTCCCCAGGGGCCAAATTTATCTTTAAACTAGTAACCCCCACTTCTACGAGCCGAACAGTGGGGTCATGTCTAGAAGGCTCGACATTATCACCAAGTATTCTTAGCAGAAGTGTTGGCAGTCGTCCGACAACTATAGCCAAATTCAATAATGTAGACATAGCGTGTTTAATTGACTGCGGGTCAATGGTGACAACCATCAACGAGTCTGCTTTTAATACATTCCTAGCCCCGAGTGGAGTTGGATTTCAAACAGGACATTGGTTCCCAATTCGAGGAGCAAACGGACTCGATATTCCATACATTGGAGTTGCAGTGCTGAACATACAGGTGGAAGACACCCTTGTGAGAGATATAGGAGTGTTTATCATGAAAGATACCAAGGAGACTGAGGAAAGTCGTAAGAACTTGCCTGGGATAATAGGAACTAATGTACTCGGAAGGATCCCAAAGTTTTTGTCGTTATTTAAAGGAACAGCAGAATCGAACTCCTGTTTTGCAAGGTTGGCTGGAGGAGCCAATCACATTCTGCCGGCGTCATCTATTTCGAGTGTTCAGGTGACCTGTCCTAAGGGGGGTTCTGTTGTCATAGAACCATTAAAGGATCAAGGGGTACAGGGAATTCAGGTGTTACCTGTTTGGATTTCTGAAAGGGACGGCCCTGTAACCATCCCCGTTGTCAATACAAACCTTCATGATGTTACTATAAGAAGGGGGACTAGGCTTGGACTTGTTATGGATGCCAACCCAGTTGAACCAAAAATAGATGTGGACATTCGTTGTAATTATATATTTGTAGCTCAAGCTGAGCATGAGCCTAACCAAGAATGCACTGTTTCTGGAGATTATCTTCCAAAGATAACCGCGGATAATTTTCCTGGATCCCCTGAGGAACTTGTTAAGGCCCAGGATTTGTTTAGACGTCATGCAAAGGTATTCATGAAGGAAGACGAACCGCTTGGTTGCACCTCTGCTATAAAGCACAAGATTAGAACATGTGACAATGAGCCAATTGTGCAGCCTTTTCGTAGGTTGCCTCCTCACCAATGGAATGAGGTAAAGAAGCACTTAGAAGAGTTGCTAGCTAGTGGTGTAATTAAAGAAAGCAACTCAAATTATGCAAGTCCTATTGTCATTGTACGCAAGCGTAATGGAAACATCAGGATATGTGTCGACTATAGGAAACTTAATCGGAAAATAAAGCGTGATCAGTTCCCACTCCCGAGGATACAAGAGTCGCTAGAAGCACTAAGAGGATCGACCATTTTCAGTACTATGGACTTAGTATCTGCATATAACCAAGTTGAGGTCGAACCCGAGGATCGTGAAAAAACAGCTTTCACAACCCCAATGGGATTGTTTGAATATATTCGAATGCCATTTGGGCTCACGAACGCACCAGCCACATTTTCTAGGCTGGTCAGTCAGGTGTTCAGAGATGAGATTTTCACGTCGATACTTGTTTATCTGGACGACATCATTGTCTATTCCGATGGGGTTGAAGAACACTTGTCAAGACTGGATAGAGTCTTTCAACGGTTGTCCCAGTACAATCTACGAGTGAAGGCAGACAAGTGTAATTTTTTTAAAACTGAGACCAAATTCTTGGGACACGTCGTGTCAAGTTGTGGTGTGAGTACTGACCCTGCAAAGTTATCAGCTGTTGCTGATTGGCAAGAGCCAACAACGGTCAAGGAACTTAGGCGATTTTTAGGGTTTACGTCTTATTACAGGCGATTTGTTCCTGGATATGCCTCCATCGCCGCACCATTGCATAGCTTGGTCGGAGACAAAACCGGCAAGAGAAAGAAGACCAAGTATCTTAATATTGACCTTGTAAATGATTGGAACGAAGATCATAGGGAAGCATTCCGTACGCTGAAAGAGAAGCTAGTGAGTTCAGAAGTCTTAGCATTTCCTGATTTCAGCAGGCCATTTTTCCTAGAGATTGATGCTTCCAGACAGGGACTTGGCGCAATTCTCAGTCAAGAACAAAATGGCACCAAGAAAGTGATTAGCTATGCTAGCCGTAGTCTTAGGAAAACGAGAAGAATCCAGTTGGATACAGCTCCAAGAAACTGGAGTTGCTGGCATTGCGATGGGCAGTGACCCAACAGTTCAAGGATTATTTGTGCTATGGACCATGCATTGTGTATACAGACAATAATCCGTTGACATACCTTTTTACCAAGAGTAAGCTTCCAGCATTAGAGCAAAAGTGGGCGTCAGAATTGGCCAACTATGACATTAAGATTGTTTACAAACCAGGTCGCAAGAATGGAAATGCTGATGCGTTGTCGCGCCAAGAAGCAAGACCATGGGACATCACCCCAGAGGAGGTACGAGACCAGTGTAACTCTGTTCTCGATGGTTCAGCATTCCCATCAGAATTACAAGTGGCTATGTATGAAGCTGTTGTCACCACTGAAGCTGAAAATTGTATGGCTGATGCAAGTTGTACAAACTTACCCTGCATGACTCCCGATAAGATGAAAACCCTACAACGAGATGATATGAGTATTAGAAGGTTCATCGACATTTTTGAGAGAGGACAGAAACTGAATGGGGTGCAGCGTAAGAAGGAACCGCGGGAAGTGCAGTTGCTTATTCGTCAGTGGGACAAGATGACATTGACAAATGGTCTGTTGTATAGGAGAGTCAATGATCCGAAGTTAGGAGTACTAAACCAGGTGGTACTACCCACCGAGTGGCGATGTGGAGCCTTGAGATCGGTGCACAATGATCATGGACACCAAGGGCTTGACAGAGCCATGTTGATATTACGTCCAAGATGCTATTGGCCTCGTATGTTGCGTGACATGGAGGAATGGATAAAAGTATGTGAAAGATGCAATTTGTCAAAGCTGGAAAAGGTGAAGTCACCTTTAGGAACCCTTTCCGCATCAAAACCGTTTGAAGTAGTCGCGGTAGACTTTACACTTATGGACAAATCTTCGAGTGGATGTGAAAATATCCTTGTTATAACAGATGTATTTTCCAAGTATACACTTGCGGTGCCAGCCCCTGACCAGAAGGCTGTCACTGTTGTTTGGTCCGCCTTTGCGTCTGCACTCAGACCAAGGCAGGGATTTCGAGGGACATCTCATAAAGGATCTATGTCGACTCTACGGTGTAAAGAAGTCGAAAACAACAGCATACAGACCACAAGGCAATGGTCAGTGCGAGAGATATAATCGCACACTTCACGAACTCTTGAAAGCTCTACCATCTGAAAAGAAGCGGAAATGGCCAGATTATCTGGAGGAAGTCGCTTATTTCTACAATACCACTCCGCATAGTGCAACTGGATATTCGCCGTTCTATGTAATTTTTGGAAGAGAGCCAAGGATAATGCCACACATAGTTCTTGAAGAATCTGAGAACTACAATCTACATGAGTAGATAGCCGCTCATCAAGCTAAGTTGCAAGAAACTTACACTGCCGTTCAAAAGAGACTGCAAATGTCAGCAGAAAAGAGAAAGAGGTACCATGATAGAAACGCAAAAGAAAAGCCATTAGAGCTAGGTACCCAAGTGTATGTGAAAAATCATGTTCCTGGACGTAGGAAAATCCAGGATGCCTATCCACCAGAACGATATAAAGTGGTTCAGAAATCAACAGATAAGAATATATATCTTATCGAACTGGTTCATGGATTTGGTGTTACTAGATGGGTTAACAGAACTGAGATTCGTCCTTGTCCGATGCAAGTAGATAGGACACTTGACCATAGAAGGCGTAGGCCTAAGAGAATCTTAAAACCCGAGTCTGATGTAGCGAGTACAGAGTCAGATTCTGAGTCAGAGTCAAGGATGATTATTGTAACTCGACAGCCTCACTGTCAGAGTGAGACAGATAGTGATGGACAGTTGCCAAATGATTTTTCAAGTTCTTCTGAAGAACATAGTCAAACTACTGCAGAATATGTGAGACGAAAGAGTACTAGAAGTACAGCTGGGAAACACCGTAATTTGTATAGGGAACCCAGGTCTGTTTATCATGAGTGTAGTTCAACTGAATAAATGATCATGTTATATATTTTGTATCACTGTTTGAAACAGGAGTACTGTGCTTAGAGTGCTTAAGAATTTGCTTTGATGTTTAAATATGTACTGTTAAATACGAATGCTGGTAGAGTAGGAGATAATATGATGTGGTTGTTGTCTCACATTGCCTGGACTGATAGCTATTCCAGTGAGGATTGTCCTACTTATATATTATTGTATCTGCACAGGGTGTGACCCTTTTGGATCTCTTGTAAATGTTGATGCCAGTAATGATTACGACAACTGGTTGGTGTTTGATCTACCTAGGATTATGGTTATATTCACTTGTTCGCACATGCTTACACTGTGTGTTAGTGTTTGTACTTTGCAAGATCATATTGCACTGGTAACGGATCTTAAACACACATGATGGTACTGTGGTTATGATGATTGGAGATCAAGGGTTAGTGACAATATCTTATTCTCACTTAGCATATTGTGTAGTTGTGGAGAGTTAAGTCTCTTACATCGAATTTTTGGAATTGAAAACTGTTTTTGGAGTACCGTAGAATGAAAGTCTGCGAGACGCTGTACTGTAAATGATACAGAGGTTGTTTCATCGTTCATTTAATGTTTTATAATGTGTATGTTAACCAGATAGGAAGGTTCTATACCGTGAGACTTGTGATGTTTAGGCGATAATCTCGATAATCTGTATCGAAGAGCTTTGTGAAAAGATTGTTCTTAGTTTGCCGGGACGGGCCAAACTTAAGGTGGGGGCGGATGTCGAATAGTTTGCTAATAAATAGACCCTCGTAACCTATATTTGAATGTGTATGGCTTTTTAATATTGTCAGACTAACAGCGAGTGCCAGTCACTTGTACGACTGCGCACACTCATTAGCGCAGGGCGGAAACCAGCGTTCTTTTGGAAGCCATATTTGTAAAAGCTGTGTGATAGAGCTGCGCGGGAGCATTTTAGCATCTCATCTGAGGTTAGTTTCGTTTGTCATTTAATATATAATGATTATAATGTTAGACTAGTACCTTTCCTTGATATTGATAGTAGTCTGAAGTGTAAACGCCTCTTACTTCGTAAAGAATAGCGAATTTTGTTTTTGGATTGCGATATTCACATCGTGCGGCGAGATAATGTTGTAAACGGCTGCTTGTTTGTATGTTCTACCGCCGATAAATGATTATCTACTGAGTTATTTGTATGGTAATTCAGGTAGCTGGATAAACCATAATTCATAATGGCTATATCCGTTTGTAACTCTTTGAGTAAGATGTACATTATCATGTTAAGAGTAGTTTAACGCTTGTCCGAGTAGTGGTGAAGGATTACTATCCTGACTTGTATACTGGTAAGCCGGTAGATGGCGCCAGCTGTTGCGCATTCGTTCTTGTGTTATCGCTCATATGATTGTCTAAAGTAGTTACCGACAATTTAAATACTGTTTTCTTTAATGTAACTCACTCTTAGTTACCAGTGATATTATATTATCAACAATATCTCTTTCATGGAGCCAGGATTACTCTTTATTAATTATTTCTCTATTGTAACCTGGGAGATATTTCTTGACTTGTCATGTAAACAATAGACACAATAGAAATGCTCTTTTGTTATAAACTCATCTTTCTTCTTGATAGTTAATCATAATATTGGACCATGTATTAGTGCATGACAGGGTTGGCTATATATTGTTTTCTTTGTTTATTTGGGCAGGATGCCAGATGTTCCTTCTGGGAGTAACCAGCCACCCTAACCCTAAACCTAACCCTTACCCTAAGTTACATTATTCTTAGTTCCTAATACTTGCTAATTGTGTACCATAAGCTTGTGTGCTGTGTAAGCAGAGGCTCTGCCTTGCTGATACTGTCATGAACAACATTGGAATAAACGTCTACCAATGTGCAGCCTTAAATTGTTTATACTTAACCGAGACCGGTTACATTATGTTAGAAGCAAATATCTATTTCTTAGTATATCATGAAATGACTATTATAAATATGCACAGTGGGTTAAGATTTGTGAGAAATTGATATAAATTGTCCAGAAAATCATAACAAATTAACATGAATTGAAAATATAGTGGGGATTATAAATAAACAGATATATGCGTATAATGAGGGAAAAAAAAGTGAGAAAAATAAAAATATTAAAAATTAAATAGGTCATATCATAATAATAATCAGAATCACAATAATAAAAATGAAAATAAAATACGAAACCCAGAATGACGTGAGTGGTCCCAGGTAAGCACAGGAGCATTTGTTATGATGTCTCCATGGTGTCGAACAGGTGTTCTCATTAAGGACTGTGTTTAGAGACCCGGTAATTATTGAGTTGACAGTTGAGTGGGAACATCAGACGGTTAATAGCATGTCTTCTGAGAGGAGTTCAGGTATGAATCAAGCTTCAGTTGACGTAAAGAAGAAATGTGGCAGGAAAAGAAAATGCAATGAAGCCGCCAGTAGTGCTACAGATACACCGTTTAGTACGGCTGAAGATGATGACAAGAATGATGACTCGTCATGTTCATTGCATAAACAAAAAAAATATGTGCACAGTGAAACTCAGTGCAGTTATAGCAAGGGAAGTTATAACAGAGATGAAGGGGAAAGCAGTCAGTCAGAGGACAGCATGACCTATACACATTTGGTCACAGAGATTCTGGTATCAAAAGAGGCCACTATAAATTGGCTGATGGAGCAGAAATTAAACAGAAGCAGTAGAAAATGTCCTGTATGCCATAGTGAGATGAAAATGGTACCTGAGAACGAATCAACGACTAGCGACAGATACAGGTGGCGCTGCCAAAAACAACAACTGAAAGTTCATGATAAAAAGACCTCTTTAAGTCACGGTAGCTGGTTCAGTTATAGTAATTTGACACTTGAGGAAATAGTAAAAATGACATACTGGTGGACATTGGGCTTAACACAAACACAGATACAAAAAGAAACTGGTTGTAGCCGTAATACTTTGGTAGACTGGTGTAGCTTCGCTAGAGAGGTGTGCGAAGAGGCTCTGTTAAGGAAATCAGAAAGTGGATAACAAATAGGTGGACCGGGAATTATAGTAGAATTTGATGAATCAAAATTTCACAAGAGAAATTATCACTGAGGTCATCAGGTGAAGGGTGGTTGGGTGTTTGGAGGGCGCGAACGTGACAATCGTAAAAAAGTGTTCATGTTCACGGTACCTGACCGAAGCATGGAAACCTTATTGCCACTGATTAAGAAGCATATTGCTGCAAGATCCATCATATATTCAGATTGTTGGTCTTCCTACAAATGTCTCAGTGAGAATGGATACAGCCATCTGACGGTTAATCACAGCGAACATTTTAAGGATCCGCACACTGGTTGCCACACGAACACGATAGAAGGCTGTTGGCAAAAAGTAAAGAGGGGAGTCACGATGGCTCGATTCAGGGTGAAGGGGCAACATTTACAGAGCTATATAAGCGTATATCTATGGAGAGAAGAACACAGCGAAGACAACATGTTCTTAGCATTCCTGAACACAGCCAGCCAAATATATAATGGGTCCTGTGGGATGGAGGGCTGCGCGTTTTGTACCTAGAGGAAAGAAATGATTTTAGTTGTAGTTAAGAAGAAATAGATAAGGTAAGTGGGTATAACAAGTTGCTAAGAATATAGTCAGAATAGGAAGGTGTAGGAAGTAATGATAGTAAGATAATAGTAATAACGTAATATAATTGGGGGCTGCTGCCCCCTAACCCCCGCTGAAAGTCACTGAATATGAGTAAAGATGTTAAATAAGTAGTAATAGAAGAGAAAAAAATAATATGATTGGGGGCTGCTGCCCCCTAACCCCCGCTGAAAGTCAGTGAATATGAGTAAAGATGTGAAATAAGTAGTAATAGAAGAGAAAAAATAATATGATTGGGGGCCCCCTAACCCCCGCTGAAAGTGACTGAATATGAGTAAAGATGTGAAATAAGGAGATGTAGTAAAGATGTGATGACACATGAATAGAAACAGAGGTGGTCGCCCGTAAGAGCAAGGGAAAAGTGTGGCCCCCGTGAAAGTGTGTGTGACGTGTGCAAAAAGTGTGGGAAGGGTGCACATGGAGAAAACATGGCGTGGGTGTGTAAACAAGGAGACGAATATATATGAATATGAGAATGAATATATGATAGCAGATATGAATATGAGATTTATGGAGAGTGGTTAGGATTTATGGATATATTAAGAGTGTGAGGAAGGTAATAGGAGTGTATGTAAAGAGAATAGGCAGTCCAGTGGATGAAGGAATGAGGTTGGGTAGTAGACACTACCATTCCAGGTAAGATTGAGGTGCAGACCGGATTCTATACTCGCGCCGCATCTTCTTTGACTGCCTGTTTACTGCCAAACAACAAGACACAGGATTATACCATTTTAACACCAATAAGTATGTGTTTCATGGTTTTGATAGCAACTAAAATCAAACTTAGATCATCATTTTTAAACATTTACTGGCCATTTAACCAGAGGCATGTCAGCGAGTTTAGTAGGGACAGAGTAGAACAGTCAAACAGGTGCACTTGATGAACTCACTGGTAGCCTCGCTGACTCGACTCGAGTGATTGACAGCTAAAATGTTGTTGCATTTTGTTTCAACGGGCCCGGCGCTGAAGAATGACCGCATGCACAGGGTAATAAACACCTGTTGATACTGGTTACAAGGGCATTGGGTGGCGTGTAGTCTGAGGCTTATATTGTAGAAACTCTCACTGTATGGCTATCGGACTCAATATATGGCAGGGCCTAATAATATTGAGTCCGATTCAATCGGGCTACCCTGTCCTGTAGGCTAGATTTGTACTCGCCAGTCTAAGCCCCCTGATTGGCCAAATTGGGGGTAGCACAGTGGCTTGTACCTGTACACCCTTGTGTCCTGTAGGTGTACAAATGTACGCCTACAAGAGGATACCAGTTGATCCGGCACCACAGTTGTTTCGTCACCAATTTACATGCAGGACTACATGGTCAATTTGTCACCAATGTTTTTTATGACAAAATGACAATCTATTACAAATAAAATTAAAATAAATGGCAATACCCATTCTGAAAAGCATCTATGGTTGTTGATTCTATTAATTAATGGCTAGGATACACCATGCAGGGAGTGGATAACATGTAAATACCATCATTGCACAGCATGGCCATCTGGCTACCAGGGTATTCAGGGTTATTCACGTCACTGCTCACCTTTAAAGATTCCCTCATGGCAGCTCATTATGTCCTTTTATTTCACACGTGCGGGTATTATTCAAGTATTAGTTAATCAGAATGTACATCCACAGTTGCCATACAGAGAAGTTGCTAATAGAACTATCTAAAATCTGAACCACTGAAATGTTAACACTTTTGCAGTAACTAACATCCCAGCCATATTTCACTGATCTGTCATTTAGTATTCTGTTTTCCTATCATTCCCTGTGCATTTGACTTGCTGATTATAAGAACGTACAAGGCCAAGTCCTGCCTGACATATCCTGACCGTCACTTTGTCACCCATATCCTTGGTGACAAATCAACTGTGGTGACAAAAGAACCGGTTCCCCTCCAGGACAGGGTACCACTCCAGGTATTGTTGAATCTGTGTGGATATGTAGTGTTACACATAACCAATGGCAGCCTGCCATTCAAACATTGATTTTTAATCAACTGGAGATGTTGAGCTGGCAGTACAAGCTATAGGGTTGGGATCAAAATTGATTTGCCATTTCTAACAGTACTTTTTCATGTTCATCTGCTTGATGAACTGTCATTGTCCCAGCATAAGACAATAAGTGGTTATTTACGCTCCCGAGGCAGCGGAAATCTTACGCTTCTAAAGAAGCAACTGATTTTCACGCTGCCAGCTTTGACCATTTATGATATATTTAGACACCAGATGGCGGTTCATTGTCTGCTGAACAAAACATGCGTATGATGTGACAAGCAGCCAACCAGATGCCAATAAACAAACACGCGACAGGCATCCTGGCTCCACCCATAGCTGCGCTTCAAGTGCCGTTTGAAGACAAGTTTACGTTCGAATTTTAATTGAATTGTTAATAATGAGGCTGGTTTTACTTGGAAAGTTTGTCTCTCTGTCCGTCATAATGCCTCAACAGAGGAAACTGCGGTAGCCAAAACTGCTTCAAACTTCATTTCTCCCTCCTGGGTAACCACCACCATCTTCATTATATAGCAAATAAAAAAAAAAACATATAACTTAATCCTCTCATTGTCAAATACTACCACACAGCAAATATTTTGATCCGACCCTTAGCATGGATGTTCTTTTATGACTTGTATCTCTATCAGTTTATTTTAAAAAAGGCCTGAATGTCAGGTTGTCATTGCTAAGCACATGATCAGTGCAGGCACTTGACTGTGCTGGTCAATTGCTATTCACTTGGATTTACCCCTGGTATTTAAATGATGTTCAAAATAGATTGAAAGTCCAAATTTTTTGGGCTGATTGATGGATAGACACTACTTGATCTTACTTATAACTGTGCCACAAAAAAAGAGAAATGTTTTAATGCTTACATTACACATATGTTTCAGGGAGATGCAAACAATGAAAAAGGAAGCTTTGAGCAAGAACAAAAAGATACTCGTCAACTGGTGCAGCAGCAAAACAGAAAGAAGAAAAAATCTGGTGGATTCCAGTCAATGGGTGAGGTTTCTTACAGTCTTATCCATTTACTGCTAATGAATGAAGCACAAATGCTATTCTTTTGAGTTGCCATCATGATTTTATCACAAGCATATGAACATTGAAGATTAAATAACTTTAAGTTAAATCAGGCTAAGAAGATTTACAATTTCTTTTCCAATGCAAAGTTTAAACTGTTAGTCTTATGTAAAATGCCACAACAATTATCTGGATGCACAAAATTGTTTGTTCATTACTGCTGTGTGAGTAGTGGTTTGCTGATGTTCCATTCAAAGCTAACAGTCAGACATAGCTAGAGATTACAAAGATATCAGTTTTTTGTATCATGATAATGATAATTGTTACATGTGCTCTTTTTATTATGTGAGGTGGGCGTAACTCCTGTTGTGGCACTCGTGTCTGGCCACGTATTACATTCTATGTTTAATCAGTACTGGTTGAACTTTCATTGTCATGTAAGCCTTGGGTTTTCATGCCTGGTCCTGGGTCACGTGAAGACCCTTGTGTGTGGGGATACACACGGCTATGTTCTTCTCGATAATTCTTGAAACGTGTGATCTTATGGACTGTTCGAGAAGTGGACAATTTTCGGCTTGGGGTGTGAAGGTATATAAAGGGACTGTGTTTTAGAACGGGAGGGCAGAGACAGAGCAGAGCAGATTTTCCAGCGGACGCAAGAGCGTGTGTAAGTTTCTAGGACCTTATCCGACGGATGCGGCAATCATAGATTTTCAGAGACTTTCTCCTGGATTTAATGCATTTGGACTTCAGTTTACTTTCTGGGTTGTTGCAAGAACTTTCCACTGGACTGTCATTCTCTGAGAGTATACATTTAGGGAACTTATCGTGGTGACAGTGTTGGTATCCAAGTACTGTGTACATTATTTTCTATGTGATTGTATTGACTTGTTGCTATACCGCTGTTTTACTGTATAATTGTATTGATTTAGTGTATTGTAATGTTAGGGTTGTTTTAAGAATAAATTATAGTTATTTGTTAACAAAAAACCACTGACTTCTTTATTCATTCCCCTAGACATTTCACACTGCCTAGTGTTACAGAAACTGATATTTTTTTATCTCCGTTACAGAATTTGTGTTCATCACACATATGTGATCTGTTTATATTAGGTTCCGTAACATAATAAAGTATATTGCAATATATCATGATATTGTAAGATCAGTATCTTGCAAAGAAACTCCAGCACTTGTCATCATATATCAGTTATCATACTTTCAACCATATTTCTGTGAATCCCTGTATGCCTGAAAAATGAAAATCCCCAAAATTGTTTGAGAACACAGTTCTGTCAGTTTTCCTGAATGAGGAAAGACCCTGGTGATGCTATTATCTTTAGGTAATAACTAATAAACCTAACAGATCATGTTAGCGACCAAACCTGTGAATGTGATTTTACAACCAAATCTGACAACTAATGAATTCATAATTGGATTATTAATGTAAGAAGACCTTTGTTTAGCAAATTATTCCTTTTTGTCAGTCTTTTAAAACTGAAATTAAACTAAATATGAATATGTTTTAAGGGTTCTGCTGAGAATGCACACATTTTATAAATCATAACTTGTTACCTTTTGTATTTTCAGGTCTATCACACCCTGTGTTTAAAGGTGTTTTGAGAAAAGGTTATAAAGTACCCACACCCATTCAGAGAAAGGTATGTCAGTTGCAAGCATCAGTCTCAGATCACAATAACATACCTTATTACATCAATTTATAGTGATTTTACAAAGATATATGGATCCATTTTTGTGTAAACAAGGTGGATGTGTTTAATATCAGGTGGCCTTCTGTACTTATTTGGGAGCACAGTCATTTCTTCTGTACAACTTTTAATAAACATGATGTTTCAGTTTTTAGCTCAGCTGACTATAAGTCATCTGAGCTATAGTCGTGGTCCATTGTCCGTCGTCCGTCCGTCTGTCTGTCCGTCCGTCTGTCCGGATGTCCGTCCGTAAGACTGGCACGTTTCGACACCATTGGACCTACAAATCTGAAATTCGGCATACAGTTAGATGTCCCCAAAATCTCCTACCATGCCAAAAATTGGGTCAATATGACTTCGTTCCTTCGAGATATTAAGGAAAAACCTCAATTTTTTATTAGAAATCTGTTTTCACACTTCAGGACTGCCTAATATCAAAACCACTCATCTGGTTTTCTTCACTTTTACCATAAATATTCCTCTATATGGTTCCTTTGTACATGCAAGAAATTAAGTCAGTATTATTTAATTTAAAAAAGTGCTGGGCCCAAACATAATGGACTTTGTAAAAAAATGAGGAAAGATATTTTGTCACTTAAGACCAAAAGTGTTAAAGGTAGGAATTTTTTTTTCAGTAATACTACTTTAAATAATCAAAATTTAATTGTATACCAAAAATTAGATCAAAATCTGTTAAATTTTTTTAAATATTGGCAAAAATATAAAATTGGTACCTTAAATTTTGCCCAAGTTTGACCATGGCATGTTTTCTTCCTGTAACTGCTGTGGATTTAATTTTCAAAGCAATTTGAAACCAGTTGATCAAAAACTGTAGATTTTATTCAAGTTTTCAAGCACCATGTCACATATTGTTTACATCGAGCTAGTGTTATGCAGTTTACTAGAGCTCAGCTCCCCAGCTTCAGCTCTAAGTTCCTTAAATTTTGCATACAGTTAGATGTCCCCAACTTTAAGATTGCCTAATATCAAAACCACTGATCTGACTTTGATAGTATATAATATACATATTTTTCTATATTTTCGCTATGCATATGCCAGAAATGATGTCAGTATTGTGTAATTGTTTTAAGTTCTAAGCCCAAACATAATGCACTTTGTAAAGAATCAAGAAATATATTTACTCTCTTAACATGAAAATTGCTGAAGGTAGACATTTTTTGCCAGGGATATAACATTATTTAATCAAGATTCAATTGTATTCCCAAAATTAGTTCTGAATTTTTCAAATTTTATAAGTTATTAGCATAAATATAAAATCAGTACCTTAAATTTTGCCCAACTTTGGCCATGGCATGTTTTTTCCCTGTAAGCACTGTTGATTTAATTTTCATATCTTGTACATGTAAGGATTTTAGCTTCTAAATTCTGAAGTTATAAAAGGAATTGGTCAAAAACTTGCTTCTATGAAAGTTTTTATGAGACCATATCACACCTTGGCTGTACTCAGACAAGTGTTCATTAAAGATTTTAATTTGTTTGACTTATAACTCATGGTTGTATCAGTTGTTACATGAGACTTGCTAAATAATCAAAATTTATATTGCTGGTCCTTTATTTCAGTTCATAAAATTAAACATTCCCAACTCCAGTTTGCTCCTGGGTGTTTTGATCCTTGGATTAATTTTAACACATGTATTAGTTTTATATCTGAGAATACTTTTCTTTTTTTTCCTGATTCCATTTAAAAAAATATAAATATTCAAATTTTTCCTGTGGTGCTGTGGATATAATTTTCACAGCATGTACACATTAACATTTCATTTGTTAAAATCTGAAATTTGAAACCAATTGATCAAAAACTGTAGATTTTATTCAAGTTTCCAGGTACCATGTCTTCATTGTTTGCATCAGATCAGTATAAATGCAGTGTACTGGGCAGTTACATAACACCTTCAGGTCTGACCTACTGCCACTGTGAGTGTCTGGGTCAGGCTGGATCAGGCAGTAATTACCAGAGAGCCTCTCTTTCTCTCTCTCTCTGGCAGTCTAGGTCTCTCTTTCTCTCTCTCTCTCTCCTCTGCTTTTTCTCTTTCTTTCTCCATCTTTCTCTCTCTTTCTCTCTCTCTCTCTCTCTCTCTCTCTCCCCCTAATTGCCTCCCTTCCTCCCTCCATCCCATTCTGTTGACAGGTACTATAAACTAGATACATTAGCTATAAATGTTGATGCAATTTAGAAATGTGAATCAACTGAAATATTCACAATCACATGTATGTTATACTGTAAATTTATAGTAACATTCGGAAACTTGGATTAAAATTATGTAATGAAAAAAAGGAATAAATGCAAATATTGTTAATTTTTTTTTGGCTCAGTAGATTGGGTAAAAAAATTATTTGCTTTGTTTCTCCATCTTTCTGTCTGTTTTAAATATTTAATGTTCATGAATAAACTTTTTTTTTATAAGCACTTTTGAATTAAATTTCATATCCTGTATGTATATGCAAGGGTGTTGTAACTCTCACCATCCCCTTCTTCATCCCACTGAGGCTTTGCTCCTTGGCACTGTGAACAATAGTTCTATGGCTATAGCATAAAATTTAATAATTAAAGAAAATATCTACAGAGAGACAAAGGCATTGTAACTCTGATCATAACACAACATCCCCCCCCCCCCCCCATCAAGTCATTGCACCTGTGGAATGGGGACGTTATGGCAACTGTATACATATCATAAAATTGATAAAAAAGGTTTACCAAATAAAATGGATCTCATCAGACAAATGTGTAAACTGTTGAACTGTCAACAGCTTATCAAAAAGGTAACCAATGGAAAGGCATGGTCAGGTCTCAAATATTATTTGCAACATTTTCTTCAATCATATAAACCAACCATGGCCCAGATTACCTCTTCCTCTCAAACATTATCTACATTTCATCATATTTTTAAGATTTTAACCTTCCAGGTGGTTCAGTACTGTTGACCATTTGTCCATAGGTACCTATGTACATGCCAGAAATTATATCAATATTGTGTAATATGTGGACGTGAGGGGCATCAAAATAATGCACCTTGTCAAGACTGATCTTGTCAAGATATTATGTCATACAGTCACAAATTCATAAATCCCCTCATCAGTATAGTTAATCATAACCTTGTATCTGTCAAATTGAACTCTTGCAGTTTTCCATACACTATAGATCCTTCAACAAATAGCCTTATCATCATTATACCACTGCTTAGCATACTGTCATTGCATTCATATTTGCTCAAATAAATTGCTTTTTTCGACCCCTCCCAAATAAATAAAAAATAAACCACTATATTTTACTCCATATTAATCCATCAGTCAGGTTATTTCATGTATCATTTACTCACATATTACATTATATTCCTTTATAAAAGCCCAACATGACCATGATATTCTAAGCTTTATCTACTCAATATAGTATCACAATGGTGATACATTTATAGTCCAATCATGATCAGATGAGCGCCGTGACCCATGGGTCCCTTGTTATAATAAGTTAAGATTCAGTTTGATAAGTTAGTAAATATTAAGGATCCTAATTTACATGTGTTGCTTCATTGTTCTCCTGGTTTGTGATTGGTGTATATTCTATTATTTACATCTATGTTAATTGTTGTCCCCCGCTCTGCGGATGCGGAGGACATTGATTTGGGTTTGTCTGTCTGTTTATCTCTCTGTCCGTCTGTCAGGTTTTCGTTTCCATGCGATATTTTATACTAAATATTATCTGATTTCAATCAAATTTTGGTCAGACATTGCCCTCATGCATACCTTGGTTGGAATAAGTTTTGGAGTGTCTTGCTTTTGTCTGTCTGTCTGTCTGTCACTTTTTCTGTCTGTCTGTCAGGTTTTCGTTTCTGTGGGATAACTTTCCAAACTATTATCCGATTTCATTCAAATTTTGGTCAGTGATTGCTCTCAAGCATACCCTGGTTGGGATTCATTTTGGAGTGTCTGGCTTCTGTCTGTCTGTCTTGTCTGTCACTCTGTCTGTCTGTCCTTTATCAAGCATGAAAAACAACAAGATCCCAAAGCGGGGGACATTAATTCCAGGAATTTGCTTGTTTATCCAATATCCAGTACATTACCCAGTACATTAACTGTTACAAGTAATTGCCCAGTAGGCCAAGCAACATCCAAATTTTTATTTGTCCAACTTGAATTTTTTCTTGTCCTGCAAAAATCAGTGATTGCAATGATCACAGCCACAAACATACAAAATGTGTTCCTCGTGAGTATTTTGCATCAATAAACGAAAGAAAGAAAATGGCTAACTGAAGATTAGATAAGATCCAGGTCTTCAGGTGGAGGTTCTTGTAGGACCCACTTGGGCAAGTAGGAGTCCACTTTCAGTTGCCCTACCACCATTTTCTGGAATTTTTACTTATCCAGGGCAAGTGGTTTACTCTAACTTGTTATGACCATGCCTGTTATTATGGATTTGAGAAATGTTATAACCATTGATCTTTGCTCGCTACTTTATATATACTTGTGTTTTTTTTATCTCTGATATCAAGACCATCCCTGTGATCATGGATGGGAGAGATGTTGTGGCTATGGCACGGACAGGAAGTGGTAAAACTGCAGCTTTCCTCATCCCAATGTTTGAGCGATTGAAAGCTCACACAGCAAAAGCTGGAGCCCGCGCCATGATTTTATCACCAACCAGAGAGCTGGCATTGCAGACCCTCAAATTTGCCAAGGAGGTAAGATTTTGGTCTACTCCCAAGGGACACAACCAAGTGAGACCCAGTCTGGTAGGCCATATAAAAAATGTGTACTGTAAAATTCCTTGTACAAACCAGAAAATTTTTTTCCTAATAGCATGGTCTAAAATACAATCTGACTTAGACACATGCCTAAGAATTTTGAATTTAAAACATGCACAGAACACCACATATGATAAGTATATTAGTCAAGTTTTTAAATTTGTAAATTTTTTAATGAAAATATAAAATACCAATATCTGATAATTCTTGGACTGGTTATAATGTAATGTTACATTATAATTATAATAAACAACAAGACTGGCATGGAACGAATCTTGATTTTATCATTGACCAATGGTACTGATACTGCCACTATATGGCAGATTGCATTCTCAAAAGCTGAAATCTGGGCATAATATTAGTCCAAGGTCACAGATTGGCACTGGATGTTTATTTTGTAACTTGACCGTATTCCCAAGGTTGTATGCTCCATAGCAGAATCCTCGTTATTACCCAGTTGGAGGAGGTACTTCCAATTGCATACATCTGGATAATGTTTATTGCTTTTATTTCAGCTTGGGAAATATACAGGACTAAGGGCAGCTGTGATCCTTGGTGGAGACAGGTAATCAAATTGATGTAATTTCTGGCTAAACAAGCATTAGATGTTGCTCAAACAAAAGCCTTGGAATTTATTGTGTCCTTACAGTTCAGTACAGTTGTGAAGAAATTGGCAAGACAATGCCAAATACATTTTAGGTATATGCCAAGGGATAACATTAAAATAGATTTTTGACTGTAAGTTTTCCTGTGAGTGACCCTTGCCCTTTATTGGTCAAGATTATAAAAGGTCTCAAGAATCACTGTATAACTTTTCCTAAAATTTATTGTGGTCTGTGATTTCAGAAAACTCTATTCATTGCTCTTTGTGCTTCTTACAATCCCTAAGTTCTTTTTGTGTAATAATCATTCAAACTGTGTAACTAGCAGTGATACCAATTTTTTATTCTGCACATATTATTTTGTATAACTCTGGTTAAAATGTTAATACAAAATTTGTTAATTTTTCCTTCATTCATGGAACTTTTCATATATTTACATAAATAAAATTTCTTTACAGCATGGAAGACCAGTTTGCAGCATTGCATGAAAATCCTGACATGTAAGTTGTTCAGCAGCTCAACACCTTGGAAGTACTAACTTAGGATTCTTTTATCAGTTAGCAAAGACATGGTGTTCCTCCAGTACAAAAGCTTTTGGTCTGAGCTTTTGTCATGAGATTAACAAAGATATCTTTTACAAACGATGAAATATATACAGGGGAACCTTTGTTATAAGACCACCCATAGGACTGGGCGTAGGTGGTCTAAATAGACTGGTGGTCTTTCAGACCGGTTTGATTGTACTTGATCAGTGAAATATTCTTAATTAATTGAAGGTATTAAAGAATCACCATGTTTAAAAGCTAAAATCCATTGTATACTTGATCAATGAAATATTCTTAGAATCACCATGTTTAAAAGCTAAAATCCATTGTATACTTGATCAATGAAATATTCTTAATTAATTGAAGGTATTAAAGAATCACCATGTTTAAAAGCTAAAATCAATTGTATACTTGATCAATGAAATATTCTTAATTAATTGAAGTTATCAAAGAATCACCATGTTTAAAAGCTAAAATCCATTGTATTCTTTCTTATTATGTTATTAAAATAATTATCTAAATCATTATTTTATCATATGATAGGGGTAAAAAAATTCACCTTAACCATGTGAAACTTGAGTGGATATTGATCAAGTGTGTGCTTTGTATTCTTTGATTAAAATTGACTTTTTATTGCAAGGCATTTTTATTGTTTCCTCAGTATCATAGCAACACCGGGTCGTTTCATGCACGTTCTGGTGGAGATGGAGTTGAGGCTGGAGTTTGTAGAATATGTAGTGTTTGATGAGGCAGATAGGTAAGTGATGACAACACAAACATCCAAAAGGGGGTCTTGTTATTTATTTTATTTTAATTTTCTGTTGTGAGTAACTGCCTCCTTGTATAAGTGCTAGCTTAATCAAGTATGCACATCTGCAGAATTCCATTTCGGAAAATGTGACAGGGCGCTGGCACATACTCTGTCTGATTTATGTTCTGGTGTTGATTTGATACATTTTGTACAAAGTCAATTTAAAATGTATTGGATAAAAATTAACAAAAAATAATTTGCAGAAATATCATAAGTTTAAAGGGACCTCGTCAGGTACAAAGTATGATGAATGAACATGAAAAATAGCTTCTTTTTTTAAATAAAGTGGTACCTGCAAAATTGATGCACTGAAATTGTTGGCTTACTCTGGTACACAAGTGTTGAAAATCATTGGTGCTTACATAAACATCATGTGAATGGCCACGCAGCCTTGTTATGGTAAACAGACAAATGTGGATAGTGTTTACTCACACACAGAACCATAGCAAAGTGTGAAGCAGCTGAAAGGGAGCTACTGAGACTGTGTGCTGGGATGGTTTCACTGGGAAACTTTTGTATAAAGTAAACCTGAGCTGATAGTTTGAAAGAATGTGCATAATATTGCTCCTGATTATGTCCCTTTGAATCTTGTAATGACCTATCATAACTTCTGATTCCAGGTTATTTGAAATGGGCTTCCAGGAACAGTTGCATGAGATCTTACAGCGACTTCCTGAGGCCCGACAGACTCTGCTGTTTTCAGCCACACTTCCTCGTTTGCTGGTAGAGTTTGCGAAGGCTGGGCTTCATGACCCCATGCTAGTCCGGCTGGATGTTGACACAAAGCTCAGTGAAAACTTACAGGTATGTTAGAAAACGTATATATACTCTTAACATTCATGAAAAAAGCAACTCTTTATCACACTAAACAGAATCGGACCCACAAGAGTACAACTCTGCTGGTTAGGGTTTGTGGGCATAGAAATCCTAACTCCACAATTCACCAAGCCTTCTCAATACATCCACTGTAGTCCACTCAAATATGTTGGATAAGAAATGTTTCAAGGCAAATTACATAAACATGAATGTTTTTGTGGTAAGAACTTCACAGAATGAGTAATATTTTGTATGTATGTGCCTATGAAATTAAACAGAAACTGTTTTTCTTGAAGGGTAACAAATTTTTATTTTAAAGTTGAAAGAAGTAGTCCAGGCCATCCTACAGTGCCTATCTGGATGAGGATTGTTTTGGGTAAAAATTACCTCTTGTAATAGGGTGAAAATTTAATATATGATGCACAATGAAATCTCTCAAATAGGTCTATTCTGTATTTTGGTCACTTGTCAGAAAATAATCATGAATGCCTTTCAGAAACAAGCAAATACATCTGAACCTTCTTTTATCAAAGTCAAAAGGATCTGTCAAAAGTTTTTGTCTTGGCCAATGGTTATAACAAACAGATTTTATTTTGTAACAATCTGTTTAGAGTTACAGCCATAAACCCATTCATTTCAACATTTATCAAGACAAAACAATTTGAAATGATCCTGATAGTGGAATTCTGAAACCCCAGGGAATTTTAAACTTGTGTTTTATCTGCTGCCGGTTGACTTTATTGTATGTGTCAGGTTGTAGTGTTTTAGCATATGCCTTTCTTAGTAATGTATTATGTTTTATTATTGTTAAGCTCTCAAGAGCAATATCACATTGGTGAATATGGCCCTGTATAAATGTAGCATAAATAAAATAAAATTTAAAAAATCAGGCACACATGCATGTATCTTATCTAATGTTATCCTCGTCGTCAGCTGGCCTTCCTTCAGTGTCGGTCCGAGGACAAGGCTGCAGTTCTGCTTCATCTGCTGCGGAACGTTCTGAAACCATCGGAACAAGCTGTCATCTTCACCGCTACAAAGCATCATGTTGAATACCTCAATATGGTAACATTTAACACAGTTTCACTCTACCATATTGACACAGATACAATAGGGAAAACCTCTCCAAATGACCAACTACATTTAGGGACCACCTTAAAATAACAACCATTTGTTCATGGTCCTGAATTTTTTTGCTCTTTATATAAGACCTCACGTGGACGACCACCTCGAAAAGGCAACCACTTTTTCAAGGTCCCCTTAGTTGTCATAATTTCAAGATTTTAATACATTTTTGAAAAATGGTCTATATCTGTGATCAGAATTTATGCACTGTTTTCTATCACAAAATAAGACAGTTTATTTATGGTTTATATGTACAAGTTATTGTTTCTGATCAACTAAACAAAGTTTTGTTTCAAAAGGTGGGTAAAATGGTATTTGATGTAGCATATGAAGTAGAGATCCAAAAATTTAAGAAAAATGGTAAGTCCGTTCAGAGAAGAATAAAAGATTGGTAGTTCATATTTGAGAATCATTGGGCACTGATTGTAATGATGACAAACAGTTGAGCCGATCAGTCTGATGATGTCTTTTGAAAAAGAAGTTCACACTGGGCAGAGTCCGACCCTCAAGTATGACTCAGCAGGTTGGTGTTTTTGTGCTTTGAGATCTACAGCCCACAATGCACTGGGGCTTCTACATACATAAATGGAGCAGGTATAAATATAGTGAAGAGGGTAATGTAGCCTGTTCAGATAAGTTATACAAGAATTGTTTCAAGACAAAATATTTACATAATCATGAGTTTTTATGGGAAGAACTTTGCGGAATAAGTTACATTTTGTTAGCATGGGCATGTGAAATGTAAACATAAGGTGTTTCCTTGAAATGTAACAAATTTTGATTGTAACATTGAGAGAAGTAGTCCTGGCCGTCCCACAATGTCTAACCAGATAAGGTCCGTTTTGAGTAGAAATTACCTTGGGTGTGACAGAAGTCTATAAAATATTTTCACCTACCGGTAATGGTGAATAATTGTATCATATCATAATGGTACTGAATCTTTCAGTTGCTGGGAGAAGCTGGGATAGAATGCTCCTACTCCTACAGTGCATTAGATCCACTTGCTCGTAAAATTAACGTAGCCAAGTTCCGCAACAAGAAGACCATGGTTCTCTTGGTAACCGACCTGGCTGCCCGAGGTATCGACATCCCCATGCTTGATGTCGTCATCAACTATAACTTCCCTGCAAAACCCAAACTCTTTGTTCACAGAGTGGGTAGGTGGTAGATTTTTAAATTATTTCTGATAGATTTGATTTCTTTGTTCAGTATGAAATAATTGAAATATTTTTTGTAAATATTATGTAAAAGTGTTTCATTTTGAATTTTCTGAACTGGTTAATCATCAGCACAGGCAGTGAAAATTTTTATAGCAATAAGAGATCTTTAATTGAATGAGTGGTGTATAAATAAGAGGAATTTGAATTCTGTGCTTATAAAGCAACTTGTAGATTGTACCAAAATATTTATTGCTTATGATAAAAATAAAAATATGTTAATGCTCAAATACAGGGAAGTAAATTTTCTTATATTGGTAATATCTAAGCTTTTAATAATACAATTTAATAATTTTTACTGTCATTATATAAAAATATGTTATCATTAGAAGTCTTGAGTATGTACACTTTGCTGATGAAAGTGTTCATGCACTGACAGGTCGTGTTGCACGTGCTGGGCGGACGGGCACAGCTTACTCCATAGTTGGCCCTGACGAAGTGCCTTTTGTCCTTGACCTTCACCTTTTCTTGGGTCGTCCAATGAAATATGCTTTATCAACATCTAAAGAAGGCAAGCAAAGATGTCATCAAGTATTTTGCATCATTTCTCAGATAATGTTAAAATTAGATACAGTGAAACCTGTGTAATAAGACCAACTGTGGGACTGGCCAAATGTGATCTTTATTGTCCCCCAGTTCTGCTGAACAGGGGACATTGATTTGGGTTTGTTTATCTGTCTGTTAGGTTTGCGTTTCCATGCGATAACTTTCTTAAATATTATCCAATTTTATTCAAATTTGGGTCAGTGATTGCTCTCATGCATATCTTGGTTGTGATTGGTTTTGGAGTGTCTGTCAGAAAAATTATTTTCACAAGCCCCAAAACAAAACAAAAAATTTCCTTTTTGTTCCCAATTCACAACAAAATTATGACATGTGGAGACATCTTCAGGGGACAATGAAAACTAAAACACAGGCACTATGACATGTGGAGAAATCATCAGGGGAAAATAAAAACTAAAACATGATGAGAAAGCAAAAGGGGACACCAAGAGGCCAAAGCAGGGAACCTAAATTCCACAAATATGCTTGTTCACAGTTATCACCAGTGCTTTCGGTCAACACAAGGGTGGTCTTATAAGACAGGTGGTTTTTCATACAGGTTCCACTGTATATGATAAGAATACTTCCATTAACTTATAAAATCACTATAAAAATGCAGAGGTCATATAAACTTGGCACGGTATGTAATGATATTCCTTTTAATAGTCATGTAGCAGTAAAACTTATCATTGGTGTATCCACAAATGTTCTTGAATTTAGAGCAGTCTATACGAAGATTCCTTACCAGTATTTTAAAGATAATTGATCACTGCTTTTATTGAACATATGTTAGTTAATTTTCTTAATAAATAGTACTTTGTTTCTGGCATAATGTTATTATGAAACTAAAGTTTAATGATTTTCTTATTTGACAAAATTCCATTTTTCGAAAATGCATTATATTATTCTTATCTAATGTTAATTCAAATGTAGGTGATTAAAGATTATACTTAATGGTCACTCCTTGAATTAGTATTGGGATGTTCAATGTCAAATCAGGTGAGCCATTTTGTTATAATATCATGAGAAAAACTTTCAGTTATGTTATAATAGTGGTACATTCTTTATCGTCATGACAGGTGAGGATGGGTTATATGGGATGGTCCCTCAGCGAGTAGTTGACGAGGGAGACGAGAACCTCCAGGTTTGGCATCAAAAACTAGAACTGGTACGGCCTCATTCAGTGCTTCATTATTTTACTTTAACAAAAATCTGCATAATGCATTTTGCTAAAAATTGCTTTTACCACATCAAAATCTGTACAATGCATTTTGCTAAAAATTGCTTTTACCACACCAAAATCTGTACAATGCATTTTGCTTAAAATTGGTAGCAGATAAACCAACCAGCAAACCAAGGGGAATACATAATTCCATTCCCTCCCTTTGGAAATGTAAAAAGAGTGAATAATAACTTGTATTTTAAAAAATTGGAATTGTATTTTATGTAATATTTTTATGTTACTAGCTCAGATCAAATATAATGCATTCCTAGCTGTATAAAATGTTGTGTGTGAAATATATATCCATATCTAACTGTCCCATTTGTTCATGTAAATTCCTGTTCATCCATATTGTTGGGGGTACTGTTATAGTGAGTAACTATATATGCAATGTATGCTGATAATATTATTGCATTAATGAATCTCCATCAATTCTGTTGCAGTCCAACATGAAGAGGGTGATTACTAATGCATACAAACAGTATGTGAGGTCACGACCAGCGCCATCTGCAGAATCTGTTAAGAGAATGAAGGCTACAGACATGAATGAGATAGCAGTCCATCCAGTTTTTGGTAGGTCAGACCTATATATTTATAAACTGTGATGACTTAATATTCACATGGTTAAATATTTACAATTCTTACCTCTTCAGTGTTATCCAAGGGTTTCTTTTTTTTTTATTTGGGTTTGTTTGTCTGTCCCTCTGTCCTCTGTCAGGTTTTCCTTTTCATGCCATAACTTTCCTAAATAATATCCCATTTCTTTCAAATTTAGGTCAGTGATTGCTTTCATGCATACCTTGGTTGGGATGGGTTTTGGAGTGTCAATCTGAAAATTTATTATCACCAACTTCAAAACAATATGAAAAATTCCCCTTTTGTTCAAAATTCACAACAGAAATTATGACAAGTGGAGACATGGGGGACATTTCAGGGGGCAATGAAAACTAAAACACAGGCACTATGACATGTGGAGACATCTTCAGGGGAGACTAAAAACTAAAACATTGAGAAGGCAAGCATGAAGATCACAGATTTTTTCACTAAAAATATTAGAGGCAACACCCAGGAAAGCTCTTTTATTAATTGATTATACACATTATAATCCTTGATACAAGAGTGGAAATGAATGTTCATTTGTCTGATTACAGGTCAGTCAACACTCCCTGCAGAACAGGAAAGAGAGAAGATGCTCAACACAATGAGAACATACAGACCAAACACAGTGGGTACCATCATAGCTACTTTATTTTTATATGCCCATCTGTGATTGGATGTATTATGGAATACCCATGGTCCATCCACCCAGCTGTCCCTCTCAGTGTCAGTCCATCAATTGTCTGTCTGTTATCTATAATAAATTACCAGGGATTTGACAGATTTTCATGAAACTCACCATTACTTCTTATAAATAAATTATCTTGCCCAAGTTTAATTATAGGCAAAATCCATGCATATTTAATGAGGTAAGAGGACAGCAAAGCTACTTTGTGGTGTGGCCACAGTAACTTACCTGGAATTTATTGGATTTTGATAAAGCTTAACAGAAATATTAATCAGTATAATATCTGGCATAAGTTTTTCCAGCAAAATCCTTGCTTGTATAATCAGGTCAGAGGTCACCATACTTTGGTGGTGTCATGATGACTTACAGATATTCTGATGGAATTTCATGAAACTCCTAATAAATATGAATCAATAGAGTTTCTTCCCTGAATTGAATTCTCTGCAAATTAATGCATATTTTATGAGGTCAGTGGTCACAAGATATATGACGGGCAAATTATGCACCCTTTTATTGCTCTGGTTCAGATTTCATTTTCTTGGGGGAAAATCTAAACAAGTTAAGTGATTTGTATTTTGTCCTGTAAAGTTTTCCTGATGGGGAGTGTAGTTTGATGTTTATTTTTATTGGGATATGCATAATTTTCTTTATGTCCTTACATCTGAGATAATGATAGGAACATCTTCTTTAGTACATCTTTTTAAATGGATGGGTCATACATAATTTATTATTTGTTAAAACAATGAGCTTTGGAGCTGAAGGTTTCTGATTTGGTTGCCATCAGCAAAATGTTTGAATCTTGAAAGGACCCTCAGAGACTCATTCAGTGTTTTAGTGGAGTCCACACCATTCAATTCCGAGTACAAGTCCGAGTCCCCACTGATCAAGCACGAGTCGTTGAGGTTCAAGTCCAAGTCCACCATCTTTGAGTCTTGAGTCATCTGAAACCCATGTCTGAGTCCAAGTCCAACAAAAATCTCAGTAAAATTGAAATTTTTAATTATCAGATGTATTTTTATGTTAGTTTAGACATGTCTCTAACTTGAACATGTAATTATATTTAGCTCCCAATACAGTTCTTAAGTTTTGTATATAGTCTTTTCCCTGACTCCAGTTTTTTCGCTCATTGGAAAAATCTGTTTGCAGTTTGCACAAGAATATCAATTTATAACTTTATAGTATGTGACAGAGCTTTTATACTAGTGGACTCTAGAAGGAATTGGCCTGATTTCTCAAGTCTTTACCTCTGAGTTTGAGGATAAGTCCGAGCCAGAGTCCCTATAAAAGTGGACTTGACTCGGACTCGAGTCCAAGTCCAGACTTGGGACCTTCATCACTTGACCCTTTCTTATATCTTATCAACAGGTCATAACTCCCTGTGCATATAAATCTGAAATTGAAAACACTTAATAATCACATATAATTCTTACAAGTATGGACAAATTAGGTACACAGTCATTTTGTTCCCATTTAGGTTAAGCAAACTGGTACCAGTACACACAGTCCCTGGACCAAAGGTAAGAAACTATCAGGCAGGTTTTCACTGTGTTTGTATTTATTCAGACTTTTTAGATTGCAAATGTCGAGTGGAACAATCAGTTATGAACTGGATAGTGGTACAGTAGAACATGTCTGAAAGACCACCTATCCAATTAGACCACCTGCTTATTATGACTACCCTTGAGTAAACCAAAAGCATTCACATTGGTTATAATTGACCTCTCTAACAAGACCACCTGTGAATTAAGACCACTTCTTGCCAGTCCTATGATTGGTCTTATTACACAGGTTTCACTGTATATATTGCTGATACCTTTCAGACCATATTTGAAACAAGTTCTACTAAGAAGACCCAGGCCTCAGAAGTTATGAAATCAAAGAGGCAGCGCCATGGGGCAGTAATCATGGAAAATCTAAGAAGAGCAGAGCTAAAGAAAGAAAACATTGCTGCAAACAGCAGAGACATATCAGAGCGATCCATGGAAGTAGGAGAGGATATTGACCTGCAGGTAAACCTCAGTGCTCTATTCACAGCACTCTGTCCAGGGGCGGATCCAGGTTTCAGTAAAAGGGGCTGGTTTCCTTCCAAAGAGGACTAATGGCAAAGCCTTAAAAAGGTCCCTGGGTTCCTCTTCTGAGAAAACTAATGTGAGACAGATTTTCCTGGTTGAAAGTATATGTATTTGTTTATCAGACCTCCAAGACTGTGAAGGATTCTCATAGCGAATGGCCTGACACTTACTCTCAAGAAATCAGTTAACTCATGTCTCCATTGGCACTTGTTTATGGCCTGGCAAGGCATGCTTCAAAGGCTTAGGAAAGTCTATCCTTAGGGGAGGTCATGGGGACCTTAGAGGGAACCATTATATATCAGGTGTATTAGGTAATTTGCAAGGATCCTCCTGTTGATTTGCATGAGATTCCAATTTTGGGTTTCACTGAATTAGAAGGGAAACTCTCCCCCACTATCATTCAGACTCCATTCATATGAAGGGAGGCAGAATATTCAGGCCAGGTTTCTCATAAACTGGAAATCTTTGATATTTTACAGCAGTAAATCTGTTTTATGTTTGTAATTTTATCTGTATGTCAATAACAGCTTGAGGTATTCTCTGTGTGACACAGGAGGTGTTTAGTGACGTGGTGGCCCCGAGGGTACCATCAGGTAACACAGAGCATCATGGGAAGAAGAAACGTCAACCAATCATCGATGAAGAAAATTACTTGTCATACAGACCAAAAGACTTCCAGTCAGAAAAAGGGTGAGATATTTGGTCGTCTTGTAGGCAACAGTAACAGGTGGATGGTCACAATTTCTACTCATTACCATGGGCTTTGAGCTGATCAATGCATTATTTAATTTGTTTTTAATGCTAGTTTAACTCTAAAGTATATATACATCTGCAGAATTCCATTCCAGATATATGTCAAACGCTCTCATTTTATATCCTGATGTTCACCATGCCCGGTGACTACTACACCTGAGGGCCCTGGGGGTGTAATTGTCCCCCATTACAGGGTCATACCTCTGAGGAATCCCCAAAAGGCAAATTTGCTTGTGTGTGAAACATGGTCTTTTAGCACAGCCTTCCCATTAAGCCTGTAAAGTGCAGGGTTTGGGCCAAGCATGAAAAATTGACTGAGATTCAAACTTATTGAGAGATTTAATCTCTCGTGGCTTTTGAGTCCTTTACTCTCCCCCTGGGCCACAGAAACTGGTAACACTGATTAATGCATGCATATTTTAAATTGAATGAGTTTTGGTTAAATGTTCACATAACATCTCTTGAGACTTTTCGTATAAACTGTATATGACACAGTAATTGTCATTTAGGTTTCTGCAGAATCTTGACTTGGTATAACAACAGATGCCCTGTATTTGACACTTTAACTGGGTATTGCATGCATAAGTGGGGATTCATGTCTTTGTCTTACGACAGGTGACCTCTACTATACACTGTGACTGGCTACTAGGTTTCTGTAGAATCTTGATCACATCAAGACTATAATTGTGCTAAAAGTGTATTCTGTGTGTGTTACAGTTTGAGTTTGGGTACAAGTTTTGAACAGGAAGCTGCCAGCGCTGCAATGGATCTGGTAGGAGACGAAGATCAGCACAACAGAAAGATTAAATCCCAGATGAAATGGTAATTTAAAAGTGAAATCCCAGCTAAAATGTCAAGAAAATAAAATCCCAGCCAAAATTGTAAGAACTAAGTGAAATCTTGGCTCAAATTATAAGAAAAAAGTGAACTCCCAGCTGAAATTGTAAGAAAAAATGAAAGCCCAACTGAAATTGTTAGAAAAATGAAATCCTTACTGAAATTGTTAGAAAATATGAAATCTCAGCTGAAATTGTTAGGAAAAAATTAAATCACAACTGAAATTGTCAGAAAAAATGAAATCCCAGCTGAAATTTGTTGGGGGAGGGGGAATTTCAGATAAGTGACAAGAGAAAGTGAAATGCCAGAAAAATGTTATGTTGAGATAAAATGTTGAAAGAAAAGATAAATATTGAGACAAAATGAGAACTCTGATAAGTAGTTTTTGAAAAATAAAAAAAGCTCATAAATCACAATGGAATCTATCTGAAAGACCACCTATTTTTTAAGACCACCCTTGGATGAACCAAATGTATTCACATTGGTTATAAGTGACCTGTCTGATAAGACCACCTGCAGATTAAGACCACTTTTATCCAGTCCTGTGGGTGGTCTCATAACACAGGTTTCACTGTGTATTCTTAGTTCCACAAATTTTTAATAAGTTGCACTCGACTGTACTTTCATTTCTAAAAATTTCTCATCTTCAATAAATCAAAACCTTCCAAAACTATAATTTCTGCCTTTTCTTAGCTGTTTGTTATGTTTGAATCAGGGACTTTCTTAGCTGTTTGTTGTGTTTGAATCAGGGACTTTCTGAACTGTTTGTAGTGTTTGAATCAGGGACTTTTTGAGCTGTTTGTTATGTTTTAATCAGGGACTTTTTGAGCTGTTTGTTGTGTTTGAATCAGGGACTTTTTGAGCTGTTTGTTGTGTTTGAATCATTAACTTTCCGACCTGTTTGTTGTGTTTGAATCAGGGACTTTCTGAGCTGTTTGTTATTTTGAATCAGGGACTTTCTGAGCTGTTGGTTATGTTTGAATCAGGGACTTTCTGAGCTGTTTGTTATTTTGAATCAGGGACTTTCTGAGCTGTTTGTTATGTTTGAATCAGGGACTTTTTGAGCTGTTTGTTGTGTTTGAATCATTAATTTTCTGACCTGTTTGTTGTGTTTGAATCAGGGACTTTCATACCTGTTTGTTGTGTTTGAATCAGGGACTTTCTGACCTGTTTGTTGTGTTTGAATCAGGGACCGCAAGAGGAAGAGGTTTGTGAGAGAATCTGACAGTGGTCCGGGCAAGAAGAAAGTTAAAACAGAGAGCGGGACGTGGATCAAGGCCAGCTACAAGTCTAACCTGTATCCTTTGTTCAGATTGTTTATTGTTACGTTTACATTTTGCTCAGGGGGGAAAATATTGGGCTAATTCCAGATTTGAACCCATATCGGTGCCATACTTGTCTCACATAACAACTGCTTCACTAGAAAAGCAAGCTTGGTCCACTTTTATATGCATCCTCTTACACACCCTCTCATAGAAGCCTTTTGCTCTCAGACTAAGATTAATTAACCCAGGAGTCACACTTTTTACTTCAAACCACCCTGCCCAAGGCCCCAAAGGTTGGCTTCATTTTGGATGAGGCAGCAATGTTACATAAAAAATTTGCTCAGGGAAAATATTGGACTGTCCAGCACATGTCCGAGCTTCACCTACTAGACAGTTCAATCCACTTTCGTATGAACTCTGTAACATAAACACAAGGGGTAATGGAAGTAAAAGCTGCAGCATTCACATAGAAGGTAGTTACAGCTGCTTCTAGGCATCCCAGTCCCCAGACCTGCCAGGCTTATAGTACTTTGCCACTACAACATGTAAAATAGAACATGATCAAGTGCCTGGGTTGATGTCACTGAGGCAGGAACTTCATTAGTTGTTCCTACTAACCATCCTGTCCAGTTAACTAGGTGTATCACTGATGCTTGAAATGTGGAAAATAACCCCAATTAGGACACACTTTGCATCCCCCCCCCCCCCCATAGCTCAAGACCAAAAAAATGGATGCTGTTACCTCCACCAAAACTAAAATAAATACATAAATAAAAAAAAATGTTCCCCCGTAGCTCTAGACCAAAAAGTGCAGATCCAAGGTTTTGGCACAGAGGAGATGCGTGACAAAAGTCCAGTGTGACCACTCATTTATAATAATATTGATTATTACAGACAATGATAATCCTTTACCAGCCTTCAGATACAAAGAGTGGTTAAACAGGAGTAAAGCTGGAGACAAGGATGAAGACAGCGGGGACGAAGATAAGCCACATCAGAGCCAAAACACCAGCAGACTGCAGATCCTTGGCAGCAGAGGGCGTGGTCGGGGGCGAGGATTCAGGGGGCAGGGTGATTACAGAGGCACACAGAGGCAGCAAGACAGAGGCTCTGAACGAGGAGGAAAGAGTGCTGGCAGAGGTCGAGGTAAGAATGCATAGGAGATCATAAGGTGAAGGTCCAGGTCATGTTCTCAAATGTTCAATGTAGGCAGAGGCATAGAAAAGAGTCATGGGAGTTCATAATGGGGTAGGTCAGAGGTCAAGTTCATGTTCAGAAAGTTGATCCTGAGGTCAGTGTGAAGATTACCACCGTTGGTAAGAGGGAGGTGGAAAGTGTAGTTGATTTCCATCAATTTCTTCTGAAAAAGCTTCATTTTTAGCTCAGCTGACTATAAGTCATCTGAGCTATAGTCGTGGTCCATTGTCCGTCGTCGTGCCTTCTGGATGTCTGTCCGTCCATACTGTCCGTCCATCTGTCCGTCTAGATGTCCGTCCATAAGACTGGCACGTTTTGACACCGTTGGACCTACGAATCTGAAATTGGGCATACAGTTAGATGTCCTTAAAATCTCCTACCATGCCGAAAATTGGGTCAATAGGACTTCATTCCTTCAAGATATTAAGGAAAAACCTCAATTTTTTTATTGAAATCTATTTTCACACTTCAGGACTGCCTTATATCAAAACCACTCATCTGGTTTTCTTCATATTTACCATAAATATTCCTCAATATAGTTTCTTTGTACATGCCGGATATTAAGTCAGTATTATATAATTTAAAAAAGTTATGGGCCCAAACATAATGGACTTTGTAAAAAAATTAGGAAGATATTTGGTCACTTAAGACCAAAAGTGTAAAAGGGAGGGACTTTTTTCCAGTAATACAACTTTAATAAATCAAAATTAAATTGTATATCAAAAATTAGATCAAAATCTGGTAAATTTTTTTAAATATTGGCAAAAATATAAAATTGGTACCTTAAATTTTGCCCAACTTTGGCCATGGCACGTTTTTTTCCTGTAAGTACTGTATATTTAATTTTCACAGCATGTATACATAAGGATTTAATCTGTTAAAATCTTAAATTTTAAAATAAAAGCTGCAAAATTAGGCTAGTTATTGAATTTTTTGGAGGCTCTTGTTGTATTCCCTTACATTGTCATGCAGTCCACTTTGATGACTGTAGGTCATTCAGTTCACATCTCTATGCTCCCCAGGCTGTTGGCATAATTTTAGATGTCCCCAAAATCTCCTACCATACCAAAAATTTGGTCAATAGGACTTCGTTCCTTCGAGATATTAAGGAAAAAAAAACTCCGTTTTCCATAAAAAAAGCCATTGTTACACTTCAAGGCTGCCTAATATCAAAACCACTGATCTGTTTTTGATTGTATGTAGTATTCACTTTCTTTCATACATTTTCTACGAACATACAAAAAATTAGGTCAGTATTGGGTATTATTTTGAAGTTATGGGGCAAAACATAATGCAATTTTTAAAAAAATCAGGAAATATATTTACTCACCTAACATGAGAATTGCTGAACCTAGAGACTTTTTTTCAGAAATATAACTTTATTTAATCAAGATTCAAGTGTTTACCCTAAATTAGATCTGAATTTTGCAAATTTTTCAAGTTATTAGCATAAATAAAAAATCAATACCTAAATTTTTGTCCAACTTTGGCACTGTTGATTTAATTTTCACAGCATATATACATAAGGATTTAATCTTTTAAAATCTGAAATTTCAAAGAAATTGATTGGAAAGAATAGCCTTTATTCATGTTTTCATACACCATGTCAAGTGTTGTTTACATCTAGCCCACCTAGTAGTACAGCCTTCACTTGCAATATGTAACCCACCCCAGGCAGCTTGCCTTGGGTCAGCTTGGCCACTACCAGCAGGCTTCCCCTCTGCCCTGCACTCCCCCCCCCCCCCCACCCCAAAGTGTACATTTAATTGTGTCCACAAAGTGGTGTATTGCTATGAAAGTGTGGATGTTCATGAGATAAGTAATTCCTTACTTCAGAGGAGTAAAAACTTCACCAGGTGTGAAATTGAGTATTAATTCCAGTAATAAATTAAAACTGGGATAGTAATTAGCACAATGATATTGTTTGTCCCTCATTCAACCAACAATGTGTTTACTTTATTTGAAAAGATGTTTTATTTTATCAAATTTACTGAATCTTTTATTTTATTTTGGTGAATAAAATTAAGCATGTACTGAAAACTCCAATGTGCAAAACTTTTTAATAGTGGTTCAAGGAATATTCTTGTAGATGCCATGTTGTGGCATTATTTTCTTTTAAATTCAGTTTAAACATTTATGATTTAAAAATAATAAAATATATGTGTATGCATAATATGACCCAATATGAGCTACACTCTGGATATATGATGATTGCAATTTTTGCAACAATTCTAATATTTTAACTTATAGTTTCAGTTTTTTACTCTGTATATATAATGATGGCAACTTTTGCAACAATTCTAATATTTTAACTTATATTTTCAGGTTTTTTTATTAAAAATTTATAAAACCTGTAAATAAAAGAATGATTCAGATATAAACTTCTTAATGGAAAAAGTGGATATGCTTTAAAAAATAGGATTATATATAAACTTAAATGCATTATTCCCTTGAAAGTGAAATAAAGGTATTAGTCCATTCTGTCAACTTGCCTGTCCATCTGTAAATTTTCATATGCATCACAGTATCTCAAAACTTTTACTGTTTTTCTTCATGACAGTCTTGTCAGAGTATTAATTGCAATCATATATTTAGAACTTTACTGTAACCAAGTAGGAGGGCCCCTTTCCTCTTAGCTTTCATATTCTTATATAAATGAAAAACATTACAATAGAATATTTCTTCATCCACCTTCATGCTGCCCTAACTTTTCCCATCTCCGAACCCCATCCCAAAGTCAGCCTCAGTAAGCAAGAACAAGATGAATCAGATATATTCATACTTTAATATTTTGTATAACTATTCGTCCATAGGTACCTATGTACATGCCAGAAATTATGTCAGTATTGTGTAATATGTAGACATAGTGGGCATCACAATAATGTACCTTGTCAAGACTAAAGAGATATTGTGTCATACAGTCACAAATTCATGAATCACTTCATCAGCATAGTTAATCATAACATCATATCTGTCAAATTGAAAGCTTGCAGACTACCATACACTTTAGATCCTTCAACAAATAGCCTTATCATCATTCTACTACTGCTTACTACTGCTGTCATTGCATTCATATTTGCTCAAATATATCACAATTTTCAACCCCTCCTAAATAAATAAAAAATAAACCACTATATTTGACTCTATTAATGCATCAGTCAGGTAATTTCATTTATCATTTACTCACATATTACATTAAATTCCTTTATAATAGCCCTACATGTCCATGATATTCATAAGCTTTATCGACTTGATATAGTATCACAGTGGAGAAACATTTATAGTCCAATCATGATCAGCTGAGCGCTGTGACCCATGGGTCCCTTGTTAATACCTTATACAAGAATCAACAGGTAGGACTACAGAAGGATCCTGTGAGTATTATAATGAGGGCATCAAGTATCATACATAGTTTTTTGGTGTATAGCTGTGTTTATGAGTGTGTAGCCATGATTTATGAGTGAATAGTCATGATTTATGAGAGTTTAGCCTATAACATGGCCATGATTTATGAATGTATAGCCATGATTTATGTGTGTATAGCCATGATTTATGAGTGCATAGCTATGACTTGTAAGTGTAGAGCCATGATTAATGAGTGTAGAGCCATGATATATGAGTGTAGAGCCATGATTTATGAGTGTAGAACCATGATGTATGAGTGTAGAGCCATGATATATGAGTGTATAGAATTGATTTATGAGTGTAGAACCATGATCAATGACTATAGAGCCATGATATATGAGTGTAGAGCCATGGTTTATGAGTGTAGAACCATGATTTATGAGGGTAGAACCATGATATATGAGTGTAGAGCCATGATATATGAGTGTAGAGCCATGATTTATGGGTGTAGAACCATGATGTATGAGTGTAGAACCATGATATATGAGTGTATAGCCATGATTTATGAGTGTAGAACCATGATTAATGAGTGTAGAGCCATGATATATGAGTGTATAGCCATGATATATGAGTGTAGAACCATGATTTATGGGTGTAGAACCATGATTAATGAGTGTAGAGCCATGATATATGAGTGTAGAGCCATGATTTATGAGTGTAGAACCATGATGTATGAGTGTAGAGCCATGATATATGAGTGTATAGAATTGATTTATGAGTGTAGAACCATGATCAATGACTATAGAGCCATGATATATGAGTGTAGAGCCATGGTTTATGAGTGTAGAACCATGATTTATGAGGGTAGAACCATGATATATGAGTGTAGAGCCATGATATATGAGTGTAGAGCCATGATTTATGGGTGTAGAACCATGATTAATGAGTGTAGAGCCATGATATATGAGTGTAGAGCCATGATTTATGAGTGTAGAACCATGATTAATGAGTGTAGAGCCATGATATATGAGTGTATAGCCATGATATATGAGTGTAGAACCATGATTTATGAGTGTAGAGCCATGATATATGAGTGTAGAACCATGATTTATGAGTGTAGAGCCATGATATATGAGTGTATAGAATTGATTTATGAGTGTAGAACCATGATCAATGACTATAGAGCCATGATATATGAGTGTAGAGCCATGATTTATGGGTGTAGAACCATGATATATGAGTGTATTGCCATGATTTATGAGTGTAGAACCATGATATATGAGTGTAGAGCCATGATTTATGGGTGTAGAACCATGATTAATGAGTGTAGAGCCATGATATATGAGTGAATAGCCATGATTTATGAGTGTAAAACCACCATGATTTATGAGTATAGAGTCATGATATATGAGTGTAGAACCATGATATACGAGTGTAGAGCCATGATATATGAGTGTAGAGCCATGATTTATGGGTGTAGAACCATGATTAATGAGTGTAGAGCCATGATATATGAGTGTAGAGCCATGATTTATGAGTGTAGAACCATGATTAATGAGTGTAGAGCCATGATATATGAGTGTATAGCCATGATATATGAGTGTAGAACCATGATTTATGAGTGTAGAGCCATGATATATGAGTGTAGAACCATGATTTATGAGTGTAGAGCCATGATATATGAGTGTATAGAATTGATTTATGAGTGTAGAACCATGATCAATGACTATAGAGCCATGATATATGAGTGTAGAGCCATGGTTTATGAGTGTAGAACCATGATTTATGAGGGTAGAACCATGATATATGAGTGTAGAGCCATGATATATGAGTGTAGAGCCATGATTTATGGGTGTAGAACCATGATTAATGAGTGTAGAGCCATGATATATGAGTGTATAGCCATGATTTATGAGTGTAAAACCACCATGATTTATGAGTTTAGAGTCATGATATATGAGTGTAGAACCATGATTTATGAGTGTAGAGCCATGATATATGAGTGTAGAACCTGGATTTATGAGTGTAGAGCCATGATTTATGAGGGTAGAACCATGATATATGAGTGTAGAGCCATGATATATGAGTGTAGAGCCATGATTTATGAGTGTAGAACCATGATTAATGAGTGAAGAGCCATGATATATGAGTGTATTGCCATGATTTATGAGTGTAGAACCATGATTTATGAGTGTAGAGCCATGATATATGAGTGTAGAACCATGATTTATGAGTGTAGAGCCATGATTTATGAGTATAGAGCCATGATTAACATCATTAGTAAATAGGAGAGGCAGAGGAGGGACATTGTAATTAAAATGTTTGTATTTCATAAAACATTCAAAACAAAGCAATGGAGAATGATACTGGTGTTAAAATGTTTGTATTTTATTCAACCTGCTTTTCAAATACAATTCACTAAATTAAGGTATTGATATTAAAATGTATCTGTTTCATAAAACACTCTTAAAGCAAATGCTATGAAAAAATGACATTGATACTTGCATTTCAAAAGATGTACTCTATTATGCATGAATTTTTTTGTTTATTAATATATACAACCTTGATAAAATACATGTAAATATATGTAATATGTTTGACAAGAATCATCATCAATCTTTTCCTTCACAGGAGGCCACGGGAAACCACAGAGAGGAAGAAGGTACCACAATGAATTAAAATCATCAGAAGAAATCCTCCACAAGAGGAGGAAAACTGCAAAACTACGCTCGTTCATGAAGTTTAGAGAACAGAAACACAAAAAGACTAAATCAGTGGCAGGAAAAAAGAAATAATAAACTCTGTAATTTTAATGAATATGTATCAGTGATTTCTCAGTGTTAACGTCATGTTTGTTCTGTTGGTATGTTTGTCAGAATAAAGGGGTAAAATTGAGCAACGTACTTTTATCAGATATATGTTGAAATTATCCATATTGTCCTCAGCTAGCTGATGGCACCTTTGTGGCCTGGAAATGGTGTTAGCACAATGACTTAAAAACAAATAGAGATACATTCTCCATAGATATACAGTCACTTTGTTGCATCAACTGAAGGACTTGGTCAGGTTCAAATATTGATGACCTTGACACATTTTTCAAGGGCATAGAAGCAATCTTGCTAAAAAGATTTTCATCCAGGCTCAATTTGAGGCTCAATTATTGATTGATTATTTGGACACATTTTTCAATATAACAGTGGCAATTAAAACAATAATTAAAAAAAAAACCTAAGGCAGTTATAACTGCATCTTTGGCCAAACTGACCCTATTTGCATATTTTGTGTGGCCACAAAGGGAGATGCACACATTTTGATATTGTTCAATTCTATTCAGTCAGTGTAAAATGGGAAACATGTTTCAGTTCATCATTACCACTGTCACCTGCTCAGGTTTGAGCCTCAGTACTTTGCTGTCATGAAATATACAAACTTCAAAAGTTGGTCAACCTTTTTGTTGTATTATTAGGCTAAATTTAGAAATACTGAAGCATGGCAGAATGAACTGTTTTCAGGTTAAATCTTTAGGAATATTATGTTCTCTGATAAACAGCCTTATTTAGTATACAAATGTAACATGTATACTACCAAAACTGCAGACATTTGTATATCTTCAGTTAAGTCGGATTATCATATAAAACTCCCGCAACAGAATTACACAGTCAGTAAATTAACAACGTCATGTCAGGCCTGCCAAATTTCTCTTTGTCTTAAAAGAGCCACTTTTTTCTTGTTTTTTTTTTAGGATATTATGAGAATGAAGCTTATTACTATTTTTTCACTTTATTCATCAGCACCTTTTTTTTCTATTTATTTCAGTGAAGAATTCCAATATATACACCATTTTTCTCATACTTTAACAGCTCAGTAAGAACAATATTTGGACATTTCGCAAATTTCATTTATGCAGATGTCCATCATGTGTCACAACATGTGGAAAACGGTGTTTATCTTTATGCAGGGCCTGTGCACCGATCACCATGTATGTTTCTGGGAAGGATATATTTATACACTCAGTTGTAGTATGAGAAGCACATCTGTTTTCAGCCTGTGTAAAAAAGAATGACTCTTATTTTTCCTTTTTTCCCCTTTTATTATAAAAATAAGTATTTTTTCCAAGGGCACCAACTTTTTTTTTTCCCCCGGTCATTTACTTTTGGCAGGCCTGCATGTGCTGTCTACACTTGGTATAATGTGTTAGTGAAGTAGACTGCTTTGAGAATGTATCTTCATGGATAAATAGCTCTATGGAATATAAACATTAACTTGACAAATGGTCAGCCATTTGATGTGTAGGCGCATGCCTTGTTGTCTATATGTAATAATTGTATCCGCAAAAACGAAGTTTTGGGGATACTATGTTTTTGACCAGGTCTGCCGCCGCTGACGCAATCGTTTCCGGGGAACTTTTCTGATACTACTGGACTGATTTTTCTGAAACTTACACCAATTATTGGGTCACATGTGAACTGGTGCCTTACCAATTGGCGTTGACCTCTGACCTTTCCTCTCGGCCCAGCAACCATTTGTGCATCTGTTTCCAAACATAAACCCACATATCTCAGGAACAGTTTGACCTATCAGGAAAAATTTATTGTACAAATCTAGCCCTTGGATAGTTTTATAACATGCACAAAAAATGTTTGCCCCATCTGCATTCATATTTGTGCAGTGTCCATCTGTTTGTCTGCCTTGGGTTAAAATCACTCATATCTCTGTAGTGGTTTGACTAATTCACCTGAAATTCGGCATGTGTATACATCCTGGATAGCTTTCTTGATTTTCTGACAGGTGGCGCCACCTACATTCACTTTCACGCTGCAGACATCCATGCTTTTATCTCTGGCTTAGATCTCACATAGCTCTTTATCCTACGCAAAACTGGTGGCGCCACCTGCAACCATTTTTGCACAGCGTCCATCTGTTTTTGTGCTGTGGGATAAAATCACATATCTCGGAAGTGGTTTGACATATCTGCCTAAAATTATGCAGGTTTATACATCCTGGACAGCTTTCTTGATTTTATCACAGGTGGCGCAACCTACATTCTAGTTAATGCAGCAGACATCAAAGCTCATATCTTGGGAACAGTTTGACAGACCGATTTGGCCAAAATTTTACATGTGTTTCGATCTCACATAGCTCTTTATCATACACAAAACTGGAGGGGCCACCTGCAACCATTTTTGCACAGCATCTGTCTGTTTGTCTGCCATGGGCTAAAATCACTCGTATACATGTAGTGGTTTGACTTTTCTGCCTAAAATTTCGCTTATGTATACAACTTGGACCGCTTTCTGGATTTATAGTAGGTGGCATAACTTACATACATATTTAGGCTGCAGACATCCATGCTAATATGCAACATACCTCACTCTATTTCCCCTTGCCATTCAATCCATGCCTCACTTCACCCGTTCCACTCTGATTTTGGCGGATACACGTAGTCGCTTGTCCGCTACCCGTATTCTAGTTTACACATTTTTTCTATATTTTTTAGATATATAAATACAGACTAAATCTTGGCCTGTTGGTTAATCTGTTTGATGCTTCAGTTGAATGGGTATTCCTTTTGCAAATCTCTTCCCAGTCAGCTTAGCGTCATGACCCATGGGTCACTTGTTATTTTTGTTTTATGTGTTTTCAATTTTTAATTTGTTTCTATGCGTTATTATCGCGTTTTCTTGGCATTTACCTGCGATTACAAGAAATATTTAGATCATGTCAAAAATATGTCAATACATTACGCCTCTGTCCAAGTTCTCTCGCATTGGCTGCGTTCTCATGCGTCGTGTGCAATTTTATACGTTGTAATGCGATTTGTTGAGAGGTTTAAATCCGGCCAGTACCATTTCGGTGATTTTTGGCCGAGTTACAGAAAGCTGAACTTAGTCATTTGGCCAAAAGGGCATACTAAAATTACATTATCTGAAACTGCTGGAGCTATCATCATAAAGATTTGCAAACGTTGGTCACATTTATATTGTTTGAAATTATGGTATTGGTTTGCGCCACCTGCCTCGACCTTTTTTGTACAGGGGTTGAACAGCAGGAACTAGCATCCCCAAATTTATGCAAAAATTAGTCAACTGTCATATGTCATGGGATTGAGCTTTTTGTGGCCCCACCTGTATCGACTTTCATTTTACGGGTGAAAAGCTAATAATACTTTGAAAATCTACTTCTCCGAAATCATTCAGCCGAAATGATAGAGGAATTTGAACTTAGTAATTTTTGCCAATTAAGCATACAAACATAACAGTCTTAGAAAGGACAGGAGCTAGCATCACCAGGTTTCGTGCAAATGTTTGTCACATGATTCACAGTTAAAAGATGAGGTTTATAGGGCGCCATTTACATCGACCTGTTTTTTACAGGCATAAACTATAATCGTAATTTTAGCCTCTTTCAACTTCTACATTGAAAAGGGTTCATAATAAAACTGTCAAGCCGAATGCCCTAAGAATTATCTTAGGGTACTGTTCTCTCAATTGTATATCAATAGATCGGGTCATTAATTTTTGTTTGAATCATAGAAGTGGAGGGAATCCAACTCAAGAGAAATGTTGGATGTCCATGTAGGCGCCATCTGCAATTGTTTTTGGGTTTCATGCATCTGTGCACATAGCTCAAGAGTGGTTTGAAGTATGTGTCTGAAATTTTGCATGTCCGTACATCTTCGATGGCTTTCTCATACCCAAAAATTGTGGTGCCATGTACATTCATTTTTAGCTCAGCTGACTATAAGTCATCTGAGCTATAGTCGTGGTCCTTTGTCCGTCGGCTGTCCGTCCGTTAAACTGGCACGTTTTGAAACCGTTGGACCTACGAATCTGAAATTAGGCATACCTTTAGATGTCCCCAAAATCTCCTACCATACCAAATATTGGGTCACTAGGACTTCGTTCCTTTGAATTATTAAGAAAAAACCTCCGTTTTCCATTAAAAACCCATTGTTACACTTCAAGACTGCCTAATATCAAAACCACTGACCTGATATTTGTCATTTTTAAAATTATAATTCCTCAATATATTTCCTATGTACATACCAGAAATGAGTTCAATATATTTTAAATTCTTGAAGAAATAGGCCCAAACATAATGCACTTTGTAAAAATTCAGGAAATATATTTACTTCCTTAACTTGAGAATTGCTGAAGCTAGGAACTTATTTTCAGGTATATAACTATATTTAATCAAGATTCAATTGTATACTCAAAATTAGATCTGAATTTTTCAAATTTTGTAAATTTTTAGCATAAATATAAAGTCAGTAAATGTTGCCAAGATTTGACCATGGCACATTTTTTCCCTGTAACTATTGTGGATTTAATTTTCTCAGCATATTACCATAAGCATTTCATCTGTTAACATCTGGAATTTGAAACCAGTTGATCAAAACTGTAGATTTTATTCAAGTTTTCAAGCACCATGTAAAGTACTGTTTAGATCAAGCAAGTGTTATGCAGTTTGCTAGAGCTCAGCTCCCCAGCTTCCCAGGCCAGCTCTCAGCTCCCAAAAATTGGCAAACAGTTAGATGTCCCCCAAACCCCCTACCATACCAAAAGTTTGGTCACTAGAACTTCATTCCTGAGATATAAATAAAAAACTTCAGTTTTCAGTTAAAAACAATTGTTACACTTCGAGACTGCCTAATATCAAAAGCACTGATCTGACTCTGATCGTATATAATATACATGTTCTTCTATTCATACTCTATGCACATGCCGGAAATGATGTCAGTATTGCGAAATTGATTTAAGTTTTGGGCCCAAACATAATGCACTTTGTAAAAAATCAAGAAATATATTTACTCCCTTAACATGAGAATTGCTGAAGCTAGAGATTTTTGTCATGGATATAATATTATTTAATCAAGATTCAATTGTATACCAAAAATAAGTTCTGAATTTTTCAAATTTTACAAGTTATTAGCATAAATATAAAATTGGTACCTTAAATTTTGCCTAGCTTTCGCCATAGCATGTTTGTTTTCTGTAGGCACTGTTGATATTATTTTCATATCATGCAGAAAAAGGATTTCAGCTTGTTAGTTTTGAAAGTATAAATAAATTGGCCAAAAACTGTAGCTTTTATTATATATTTATGAGACCATGTCAGACCCTAGGGTCTATCCAGTCCCTCTTCAGTCAACTGTATGTCCTCTAGTTGACCTCTCAGGCCAATTATGCACGCTTGAGGCGGGGCATATATTGGCCATAGCTTATGGCTGGCCTCAGTTGATTCAGGTGTCCAACCCAACTCATCTATTAGTTGTTTAGACCAACAGCATAACAATGAACAGTAAATAAACAAATTTTATAGGTCTATAATAACAACTTTAAAAAAATCAATAGAAAAGAAATTTGATAGTTAATGAGTAACAGGGAATTACCTTGCAATTACTAATTTTTTATGGATTTTGTATGGATGGATGAAAATGTATTCCAAATAACACCATTGAGTCACCTATGGTATTTTTCTTTTCAATTTTAATAATAACAAAAAATAATTAAATTATACTATTCTATACTATTAGGGATAATATGAAGGAAATTAATGATAGACAAAGATGCATTTGATAATATTAATCTAAATTTCCAGGTCTTTTCCTGGTGTTTCAGCTTGTTAATTTATATTTATTTCAATATTTAAACAAAATTTAAATATGTCAACATTTTTAAATTTTACTCAGACAAGTTCTGAATAAAGATGTCAATATGTTTCACTAATGACATTAAGACACGTGGCTGTAACAGCTGTCACAAGATTATATGTAAATAATTTATATTACTGGTTCCTATATTTCAGATAATAAAATTAAACTTGCCCATCTCTAGTTTTCTCCTTGTATAATTTATTGGGTGTTCTTATCCTTGGGTTATTTTTTTACACATATTATGGTTTCATAGCTGAGATTACTTCAAATTTTTTTCTCAAACATTTTTCTTTTAAATAAAAACATTTAAATATGACAAAAAATCAGATCTTAGACAAGTTCTCATTATGATTTCTGTAATGTTAATAATTGTCATAAATCTCTTGCTATGATTAGTGTGTAGATTGATGTGAAGGTAGTCCAACGTGAATATAATAGATTTTTGTTTAATATAAATAAAGTTCATTAAACCAGGTACTTATGATCATTATTTAAATTTGTGATATTTGTTATTCTGGATTCTCAAGAGCTTTTGTTTGGCTGAAAATGAATAAATACCAGACATACAGGTAAAAATGAAAGTATTTGAATACAAATGCATTCATGAATATATTCTATAATATTATTTAAATAATCATTAATTTCAATAATATTATTTAAAAATCTTTGATGAAAAAACAGATGATACTGTTATTATATTTAATTTTAAATTATATTTGACACAATATTTGTTATTAATTTTTAATAAATAGTTTAACTTTTCAAATAATTCAGCTGCAATGTAGGTAAAGTTTTATGGCCTAGTCAAAACCTGTGTGATAATAGCACACCATTTCCAACTGTAAATAATATAAATGACATCAATTCACTTCCCTGTCTCAAAGGGTATTATCAAAATCTTATATAACTTGAGTTAAACACTGTCAACTCATTGCCACACAAAACCAGCCTTTGCCTATCTCCTCTTCCAAATCATATTTTGTGATCATATATAACAGCTGAGGCTGCTGAGCGCCGTGACCCATTGGTCCCTTGTTGTGTTATGTATATCCATGCTAATATTTCAGGAGTGGTGTACGTATGATCGGTGCTTGTACCAATATTTAAATTTTTTAGTACTTATACTTTGTACATGTACATGTCACACATTCACTTGAAAAGTAACCAAGTACTTTTTCAATAATGCTCAAGCATGTTATCATGGAAATATTATTTGCTGATGAATATCCCATTGCACAGGTTCGCATTGGGCCTGTAGGCCTTGTTAAAAAATCCGACCAGCATCACCCTCATATATACCGATCGTACCGATTTTTCCAGCCGGGAAAATTGGAAGATATAGATGTGAGGACGACTTTACACACGATTTCACAACGCAAGCAAAATTGTGAAGACACCCAAGTATAATGCATGAAGGCCGCTCAATTATTCATGATCAGACTAGAACTAAAAGATTCTACTTTACCTGGCACACTTTTAATTAAATCACTGCACATTTGTCTCTTAGCCACTAATTAAAGTGATTTTGGGAGAGACACATGCATTAATAGTCATTATAAAACGTCCGCCGTATTAATTGTACTAGGGTGCAGTGTTCTCACAACAATAAACATAAATATTCCTCTGATATTTGATCTTTCACATTAATTAACGGGTTTAAAGTACGAACATACATGTAATTAATTTAACTGTATTTAGTCTATAAGCCGCACCACAAAGGTGCAAATAACGTAATCCTAGCGGGAGTGGCGAGGGCAGAAGTAGGGAGTCTCTTTGATGTCGCCAAGAGATACCAGTTTTGTCGAAAAAGGTAAAATGTAAGGCATTTACTCTTAATACTTTGTCCCAATGACAAGCGCCCTGAAAGAAAGTTTTGATTCTGGGGGTGGATTTTCTGTCACGGGGGAAAACCAAACCGTTTGTTACGGAACCTAATATAAACAGATCACGTATGCGTGATGAACACAAATTTTGCAATGGAGAAAAAAACAAATCAGATTCTGTAACACTAGGCAGCGTGAAATGTCTAGGGGAATGAATAAAGAAGTCAGTGGTTTTTTGTTAACAAGTAACTATAATTTATTCTTAAAACAACCCTAACATAACAATACACTAAATCAATACAATTATAGTAAAACAGCGTTATAGCAACAAGTCGATACTATCACAGAGAAAATAATGTATGTGCACAGTACCTGGATACAAACACCATCACAACGATAAGTCCTTTAAATGTAAACTCTCGGAGAATGACAGTCCAGTGGAAATTTCTTGCAACAACCCAGAAAGTAAACTGAAGTCCAAATGCATAAAATCCAGGAGAAAGTCTTTGAAAATGTATAATTGCCGCATTCTTCGGATAAGGTCCTAGAATCTGACACACGCTTCTGTGACCGCTGGAATCTGCTCTGCTGTCTGCCCTGCCGTTTTAAAACACAGTCCCTTTATATACCTTCACACCCCAAGCCGAGAATTTTCCACTTCTCGAACAGTCTATAAGATCTTGTACAACACGCGTTTCAGGAATTCTCCAGAAAAACAGCGCCGTGTATCTCTACACACCAGGCTCATCACATGACCCACGACCAGGCGTGAAAGCTCAAGGCTCACATGACAACGAGAGTTCAACCAGTACGGATTAAACATAGAATGTAATACGCGGCCAGGCAAGAGCGCTACAACATGAGCTACGCCCGTGTCACACAATAAAAAGAGCACCTGTAACAATTTATATATATATATATATATATATATATATATATATATATATATAACTTTTAACATTTTCTTTTTAGCGAACCTGTTAGCTTATGCGATGGTGTGGCGTCGGCCGTCGTCCGTCGTCTTTACGTTAACCCATACTATCTTGAAAACGACGAGTTAACATCACGAAATTTTATGCAAAAAATAAGTCATCTAAAAAACTCTATCGGATTTTGCTTATTTTTTCTAACTGCATTTTCTTAAATTTTATAGGGAAAAGGCTAAAAAAAGCTTTAAAAATTTTCTTCTACGAAACTGTTCAGCCAAATTGTTCAATATTTCACGGAAATGATCCTTGGAACAATCTCTCTCAATTGTGTTCGAATGGTTTAAGTTCGGTGATTTTTGGCCGAGTTACAGGAAGTTGAACTTAGTCACCTGTCTAAAAAAGCATACTAAAATTACAGTCTCAGAAACGGCTGGAGCTATCATCACCAAATTTTATGCCAATGTTGGTCACCTGAGTCATATCTGAAAATGAGGTATTGGTATTTTTTGTACGGGGGTCATCAGTGCCCGTATGATACTGAGGGCTACAAAAAAAACTTCTTCTCTGAAACCATATGGCCAAATTGTTTAATATCGCACAGAAATTATCCTAGGGTAGTGCTTTCTGAAGTTTGTTCAAATGGTATCAGTTCTGTGACATTTGCTGAGTTAGGGGAAGCTGAATTAAGTCATGTGCCATAACAGTCCATTTTACCTCAGTGGCTACAAAGATCTTCTCAAAAAACCACTGGGTCAAATTCTTAAAACTCACACATTAAATATCCTCAGATGTTGATAATTCAAGTTTGTTCAAATGGTTTTGGTTCAGTGATGCTTGGCTGAATTATGGGAAGCTTAACTTAGCCATTTCGCTGTATTTCCTATATGAGTTATGAACCTGCAAAACGTTTTTCGAATGACGTTACTTAGGCTAATTTGTTAGATATTTTACAAGAATAATCCCCTGAATAATTGTCTTTTATGGTTCCAAAGAATATATTTTGGCTGAATTATAAAGATTGAGTCATTTTACCATATATGTTAGCTTTGTGAAGCAGATACATCTAGCCTGGCACCAGTTTATCAGCATCCGTTACATCATGCCTCTAGACATTAAGATTTCAGGTTATCTATGGTTAATATTGACAAGAATGCTTTTTAAAAGCTTTAAAAAAATGTAGATTTATGATTTTAGATATTCTCATGCCAGGCAATGTTTACAATCACAGGTATACAGCTCTCTGTGGGTGTATAAAGACGGCGATATATGGATCTTAAATAATTGGTATCCATACTCAATTCAAGATTTTGCCATCAGTGAGATGTATCTGTATTATAATTTTGCATTTAGTTTCCATCTGTAGTATATTTAGCGAACCTGTGGGCTAATGCGATGGTGTTGCGGCGTCATGCGTCCGGCCTGTGTACATTAACCCATACTATTTCGAAAAACAAATTGAGTTAGCATCATGAAATTTAATGCAAAAAAATTAGCCATATGAAAAGCTATAAAAATCTTCTCCTTCGAAACGGTCAAGCCAAATTGTCTAATATTTCACAGAAATAATCTCTTATACCATATCTCTCAAGTTTGTTCGAATGGTTCAAATTCGTTTATTTTTGTCCAAGTTACAGGACATAAAAAAATGCATGCAAAGCATACTAAAATGACAATCTCAGAAACGGCCGGAGCTATCATCACCAAATGTTATGCCAGTGTGGGTCACATGAGTCATATATGAAATTCGGGTATTGGTGGCGCCCACTGCATTGACTTTTTTTTGTACGGGGGTCATTGGTCATCTGTATATTAACCGATAATTTCTCAGGAATAGAAGTAGCTACCATCCCCAGATTTTATGCAATAATCTTTCACATATCAAATGTTGTGGGATTCAGCTTATTTTTTTGCTATCTACATTTACTTAGATTTTATAGGGGAAAAGCTGGAAAACCTTTAAAAGTCTTCTTCTTGTAAACGGTCCAGCCAAATTGATCAATATTTTACAGAAATGATCGCAGAGGCGAGCTCTCTTAAGTTTGTTCAAATGGTTTTCATTTTATGAATTTTAGCGGAGTTACACGAATTTGAACTTAGTCATTTGGCCAAGTAAGCATACTGACATAGTAATTTCAGAAATGATAGAAGCTAGGATTACCAAGTATTGTGCAAATGTTGGTCACATGACTCATATTTGAAGTTGCAGATTTCGTGGTGCCATCAACATTGACCTGTTTTTTATGGGCAAAAACCTCATAATTTTAGCCTCTTTCAGCTTAAAATTTTGAGGATGAAACTGTCAAGTTGAATCGTTCAATTTTTCAAAAGAATTATCCTAGGCCATGGTTCTTTCAATCATATAAGAATAGATTGAGTTTGTTGATTTTTGGTTGAGTCGTGAAAAGCTTAAGTTGGTCTTATCGCCATTATTATGTCTATTTCAAACTGGAATAGTGTTCTTCTAAAATATTGTTGTTTCAATTATAACTTCTGTAACATTGCATAAAAAAATTATTCTTAGGTGGCCTTTGTTCAAGTTTACTTGAATGATTTTTGGCAGAATTATAGGACCTTTAACAATGAAAGGACTGCATCTTTTATTATTCTAGATATTTTGATAAAAATTTTATGAATATGTCAGCTTGAGTAAAAAGCATTTTAGCCAAAGTCTTTCAGTATGTGCAAACAGTTTAACCACAGGCCAAAATTGTGTCTGTATTTAATATAGGTTGAGAAAATGCAAATTGTTTCAGATTTGGCAACAGATCAATAGTTCATTCAGTGCAGCCAGATATAGGTCAAGAGTTCAATCAGTGCAGCCAAGCACAAGGCATGTGATTTCCTCATGGGTGTCATGTGAACACCTCATGGGCCCATGTGATCACCTCATGGGTGTCATGCCCCTCAGGGCTGCATGTAGAGCCAATCTGTGAGCTTATGAAATGGTGTGGCTACTATTTCAGATTTGGCAACATGCTAAAGGTCAGTCTGGATCTATTTATAGCCTTGGCAGACTGCCAACAGTATCAGATTAGGCAACAGATCAAGAGTTCACTCAGTACAGCCAGGTGTAGGTCAGAAGTATACTCAATGCAGTAGCTGCATTCTATTTATAGCTTTTGCAGACTGCCCACTGCATCAGATCTGGCATCAAAGTTCAGCCTGGATCTATTTATAGCTTTGGGAGACTGCCAACTTTGTCAGATTATGCAACAGGTCAAGAGTTCACTCAGTGCAGCCAGGTACAGGTCAAAGTTCACTCAGTCTAGCCAGGTGCAGGTCATGAGTTTGTCACAATTCACTCGGGGCAACTGCCTCATTCACCTAAGCCTGGTCAGCCCCGTGCATCAGACTCAAGGTAAGTTTGATGTATTGGCCTGATATTTTGACCTGTTTATGTGTCTTTGATGGCTTTCTTGTTCACAAGACAGGTGTCGCCACCTACAATGATTTTTGCACAGTGTATGTGCCTGCTTATTTCTACGGAGGAATTTGATACATCAGCCTGAAGTTAGGCATATTTACATATCGAATAGTTTGGCTGTATACAAGACTGGTGGTGCCACCTACAATAATTTTTGCACAGTGTGTGTCCCTGCTCGTTTCTCAGGAGGGGTTTGATATATCAGTCTGAAATTGGGCATATGTATATATCTCTGATAGCTTTGTTGTATACAAGACTGGTGGTGCCAGCTACGATCATTTTTGTGTTGTTTGCACTCATGCCAGAATTTCAGCAGTGATGTTTGTGTAAATGTTTCTTATTCAAAATGTTTAGTACTTGCATTGTTCATATACATTAAAAGTAACGGTCCAGCATTGAAGCATTATGCCTGGTGTATATGCCAATGCACAGGTTCGCATTAGGCCTCTAGGCCTTGTTTCGAATAATGTCCTGGTCTTATTCGTCGAAGACACAAGCGACCATCCATACGGTCCTTTTACAGTTTATAATCCAGCCTGGACGTAGTCATGAAAATATTGTGTATTCAGTAAATTACGTGGGTCTCTAAATCTTTGGTTTCCATATGAAACACTATTCGTGGATTAATCATTCCTGAGTAGTTTCTGGTGTTGTTTACTGACTTCACTAATGACGTTATTCGTTTAAAGAGAGAGAGAGAGAGAGAGAGAGAGAGAGAGAGAGAGAGAGAGAGAGAGAGAGTAGACCGACAAAGATTGACTTTTCAAAAGGTCATTGCGGACCTGGATATAAATGTCGGCTCATATGATGTTGTTACTCAATGCATAGCGACGACCGGCTAGCTCTTTAGAAATTCAAAATAACCTAAACGATGTTTTTTTTTTTTTAATTTCGTTGATGAACGTCATCCACGAATTCCACGAAAACAAAACCCGCGAACAATACAGAATCACAATTCAGGGGAAAAACACTGTATATAGCACTCCAAAATCCGGTATCTCTACCGCTAACGATATATTATTTTTTACCATATATGTATTTATAACTCGGCTGACCGCTTTGTCCGTCGCCTGTCCGGACGCCTGGTCGTCCGTAAACAAGGCACAATTCGTAACCGTTAGACCTAGAAACTTTTAACGTAAAAACCTTGGAGACCCATAAATTTGATAACTTCAACCGATATTTTGAGTTTTCGTCATATGTTTGGTCGCGGCGGCCTGTATTCCGTAAGCTGTATAGCTGCAAGTTGGAAAACCTTTACATTCACAAAAAAAAAGCAGGTACGTCTCATACGCATTTTGTTAAGAATTTAATTTTATTTTATTCCTTTGTGAGGTTGTTTGATGTTATATATTTATTCCATTCATTTAATTGATAAATCTTTTTCATAAATCTTTCACCTCCTCCCCCCCCCCCCCAATCAATATAAGCAGTGTTAAAGTTGGTAATAGGTTTCGAGAGTATTTCATTATATTTAAGTTTTCCTTTGCATGGAAAGCGCCACCCTTTTTTCAATGTCATAGTAATATTTTATAAAATATCTTGCACTATTAAACTCCTCTCTTTAACACTTATATATATATATATATATATATATATATATATATATATATATATATATTACAAACAGTAGGATTTTGTCTAGTAATCTATTAGAGCTTACATTCAGACATATTATTTTAACTGAGATAATGATTGGTTTATCAAAGGTTCTAAGCCCATTTTTGTCCAAAGTTCTTTGGTATGACCACATTCATAGAATATATGTGTGTTGGTTTCTTTCTCACTGTTGCAAAAAGTACAGAGTTCACTCTCTTTAATACCATGAAGGTGTTGTCAAGAATGGGTTTAATGCAAGAATACGATGCAAAATTTTATATTGAAAATATCTTATTTTTGAGGAAATTGTTAAGTTATCAATGTTCTGAAAAGCTTAATGTATTTCTTCTAGTGTGCACTCTCCTAAGTCTAATACATTAAAATACTATTTTCTGGCCGACTACATTTCATCGTAACCAGCTCATTATAAATAAGTTATAATAGTTATGAGTTATATTTTTTTCTCCATTTATTTGGTATTGCATAAATAAGACTATTATATCTCATTGTGTCTATATGTACTCCAAATATTATATATTCTGTAATTCAAGTTTACTGCAACATGTATACTGGTTTTTTGTTGTTTTTTTTTTTTTTTCTTGATTAACTCATGGATATATCGTACTCCTGTCTCATACCATTTTTTCTAAAATGCAATTTTATATGTGAACTAGAATACGGGTAGTCGACAAGCGACTACGTTTATCAGTCGAAATCAGAGTGGGCCGGGTGAAGTGAGGCATGGATTGAGTGGCAAGAGGAAATAGAGTGAGGTGTGTTGCATATTAGCATGGATGTCTGCAGCCGAAATGTGTATGTAGGTTGCGCCACCTACCACAAAATTCAGAAAGCTGTCCTAGTTGTATACATATGCAAAACTTTAGGAAGAAAAGTCAAACCGCTACTTGTATATGAGTGATTATATCCAACAGCAGACAAACAGAAGGAGGCTGTGCAAAAATGGTGGCAGGTGGCGCCACCAGTCCTGAGATATAAGCCTTGATGTCTGCAGCGTAAACATAAATGTAGGTGGCGCCACCTGCCACAAAATCCAGAAAGCTATCCAAGATGTATAACCTGCAAAACTTTTAGGCAGATTTGTCAAACCATTGCCGAGATATGAGTGATTTTATCCAAAGGCAGACAAACAGACGGACGATGTGCAAAAATTGGTTGCAGGTAGCGCCACCAGTTTTGCATATGATAAAAGCTATGTGAGATCTATAAACATGCAAAATTTTGGCCCAATCGGTCAAACGGTTCCCGAGATATGAGCTTGAATGTCTGCAGCATAAAAGTGAATGTAGGTGGCGCCACCTGCCACAAAATCCAGAAAGCTATCCAAGATGTATAACCTGCAAAACTTTTAGGCAGATTTGTCAAACCATTGCCGAGATATGAGTGATTTTATCCCAAGGCAGATGAACAGATGGCCGCTGTACAAAAATGTTTGCAGGTGGCGCCACCATTTAAGTGTATGTTATAAAGCTATCCAAGGGCTACATTTGTGCAAAATGTTTAGCCTTATTGGTCAAACGGTTCCCGAAATATGTGGGTTTATGTGTGGAAACAGACGCACAAATGGACGCTGGGCAGAGAGGAAAGGTCAGAGGTCAAACAAAAATTAGGGCGCAGCAGTTCACCTGATCTGATCATAACTCCGAATTTTAAAAAATTCTGCCCAGTGGTTACGGAGTTCTCCGGAAACCTATGCGGCGGCGGTGGCGGCATCCGACTGAAAACATAGTATCCACAAAACTCTGTTTTGGCGGATACAATAACACCACAGTGACTGTTTCAAATAATGCCCGGTTGTTTCTGGTGTATCATAATTGAACTTGCACCATTCTTGTAGGATTTCAAACCAAAATGTACTAAGTTTTCTGAGGAAAGGGATATGATACATATCTTCTTATTTCATATAACAGGTGAAAATATAATCAGTCGTGTGCTTGTATCTATTAAATGTCTCCACCCTACTTCTGTGTTTCCTGTTAACAATCTCTTTATCCAAGTAATCTCTGTTGCTCTTACTTTTGACCAGATGTCCACCATATTCAATCCTCCATACTTTTTTGGTGCTATTAAAGTGGTTCTTTTTATTATACCTATTTTGCTATTCCATGTAAAATTACTGAATAATACCTCAATTTAGTAGTAAGGATATAAATTAGGCAGAAGAGATACATGGTACTGTTATTGTGAAATTAATTCAGATTTTATAACTGATTTTTTCCTGTTGTCGTTAACTCTCGTTTGTTCCAAATATTTATCATGTTTTTAATTTTTGTTAATAATGGTGCAAAGTCTAGATAAATTAAATTTTGTAATCTGTAATTAATATGAATAACCAGTAACGTCACTGGTCCGGTTGTCCATTGCAGGCCCATTTTAATTATTTCATTTTCTCATATTGGTTAACCTCTTTATATTATTAAACGTACTTCTAGGAAATACATCCACATTTAACTCCAGCACAACTTCTTAGAGAAGATTTGTAGACACACGAGCTGCAGTGATATCATTGAAGGACGGAGTTTACATTGATAAATCTATAGGATATGAATAACACATGGGCCAAAATATAATTGAATTCACATAAAATGGGAGTGCGCTACAAGTCTAGTATGATTTGGGGCCAGGGACCATATGGGTGCATACTGGGTCAACGGTCATTGAACTGGTGTCTATTATCATAGGGGGTGTATCCTAATACATCTGTTATCTATTTACTGAACCTAATGACATGTAAAATTATACCTAAAGCTTGACTTAACATGCCTGATCCCCATTTAATGTTGAATTTTATATATTTCATTTGTATATCTAAGCCTAACGACCATCAACCTTAAGGAGGGGAGGATCAAACGGCTTGATGAGTTTGTTTCTAAATTAGTGTTTTATGGTGTTGGGAATCGGTTGTAATTTCATCATCGATCATCAGCAAAAACTGGTTGACCTCAACTGACTGACAATCAGAAATCATCAGTTGTTTAGAAGTATGAACTTTCAGACCATATATAGATCAGTGCATCATCTCGACTGATATGAAGGCCCACATGCAGGCTAATAATGCCATAATTCTACAGCCTACATGTCTATAAAGTAACTTAGGAATTAAGTTTTTTTTAAGTGAACACAGATTTTTCTCTAGTTTGCTTGCACAACGTATATAAAAGCACACATTTCCTAAGTTATGTGCAAAAATATGCAATCGATTATCGATTATGAAACTGCAAGATCGATCATTTGATCGTTTGATCAAATCGACTGATCATCAATTATAATCGATCATCGGCCAATCACTAATATTTGGGTTATTAGAATTTCTTGGAATCCTTGAAAGAAAGGGGGGATTCCTAGGTCTCCTTGAGTGCAAAACCACTGGATTAGATGTATTTGCTCTTATCTCCGTGCTTGCACTAGATTTACTGCTTAATTATATAAACAGATAGTTTCATGATAATGAGACCACAATGTTTTAATTATACATGAACATTTTGTCATTTGCAAAACTCTGGTTCGTCTGATTAAAGAAAAATCCCAATTACAATTACAATTACAAATTACTTAAATTTTACAAAGTAAGGATTAAATTACAATTACTTTTGAAAAGTAATCCATTACCTTCAATAACTATATAAAAAATTATAATATCCAGAGGCATGGTTCATGTGAAGTATCACTCATGGTCGAAAGGCCAACTGATTAAATTTATAAAAGGAAAAAGTGACCCATAGGTCATGACGATCAGCTGCCAAGCATGACCTGCGACATCAAGGGGCTGAGATTCACAACTTCCAGTCAAATTTTTGAAGAACCTATTTGCCAAATTTCTTGAAACTTTCTTTACGATGACAGAAAAATACAGTGACTTGATGATCTGAGGCAAAATGTATGGTTGTTGAGCTGTTGGGAACTAATCCCAGAGCTTACTTGATACCTGTCAGTCTCAAAAGGAACACCACACAGGCCAAATATTAGATCAACATATACAGCAAAAAATCAAGGAAATCCATGCAAGAATTATTGAGAAACGGGTGCTTCTGTATGAATATTTATGCAATACAAACCAACTGTACTGAACTTTCATGAATGATGGTCATATTCATTAAGAAATCTTTGACCCAATCCTTTGCAAGATAACTTTAAGATACGTCCCAATGCATTCACTTTAACAGTTCTTGAGATAATACATGCATATTCAAAAGGAATTTAAAGATGTCTACCTGGTGGCCATATTGGATTTCTGACATGTCTGAAATCCGACAGAAAACATCCTCTACCAAACATTTAAAAAAATCACAGAAACTGCACTGACAAAATTATTTCCTAGGTAGCTACCTGGCAAAACTAATGGATTTCTGACAAGTCTGACATTTTATATCACACATCCTCCAATAAGAGACCAAACTTGTGGCAATTGCTCCAAAGAATGTTACAGTAATGAATGTCCATAATAATTCAAAAGGCGTGATCAGGTTTGAGAGCTCTCGTATCAGATTTATGGACATGCAAATGTAAAAAGTATAAGTCCAATACTTTTAATTATCACCTTGCTTTTTATTGGGGTCAGCAGGGTAGGTAAACCTGAAAGAAAAGAAATACAGAAGGCATCAGTAAGAGTCTTGTAAAACAAATAAAGCTTATCTAAATCCAGGTATAGACCCACATATTATCAGAACAAACACTTACTGGTATATCTGATGATTTATATAAAAATATTTAGATGTATAGGAGACTACGTTTATTGCTATGATTCCATAAAATAAACTGAAAAATGTTTCCATCATCTTACAAATCAGTAGCTAAACCTTAATACAATACTCTCATAATCTTAATGCCTGGCCGAAGCATTTAGTATTACCTCCGGCAATAAGAGTGCTTTTATTAGGCACTAATGATGTTCTTATCATTCAATGGGCTGATACAAAAGGGAGTCATATATCACAAGTGTCGCTCACAATTATACAACCATACAGTGAGATCTACCAGTTGGAGTGCAATATATTATATAAATAAATATAAATATATATATATATATATATACATATATATATACATATTTTTATGTATATATATATATATATATATATATGTATATATATGTATATATATAAGATAAATAGAGATGGTCTACTTATTTATGTTTTATTGTGAACATTCCTGTGACCTTGGCCTTTTGCCCACATATCAATTGGATTCTTGCTAGAGTGATGGGTAATTACTAACCACTTAAAACTGAAGTCATAACTTGGCAACCGATGTGAGGGGGGAGCAAGGGGGAGCCATTTTGCCGAATGGTTACTCACTTTTTCGTTTTCGTGAGCAGTGTGTCTTTCAAGTCTATGTATGTACTTCATAAGCGGATCCGGGGGGGGGGGTCCAGGGGGTCCGGACCCCCCCCCCCCCTTTTTTCACCCGAAGCAACATTTTTCACAGGGTTTTAGACGAAATTTTGCGGCCTGGACCCCCCCCCCCCTTTTTCCGGGCCTGATGACCTTTTTTTTAGGATTTTCATTAGTCCTCCTGGGTTGGACCCCCCCCCCCCTTTTCCTAAATCCTGGATCCGCCCCTGTACTTCACATTTGTTTTGAAAGCAGTGAGTGTCGGATTCGACTTCATACATCTACTAACATAGTTAAAAAAGATTTTGCGGTCCAGTTATCTGAACAGTTAAACAGTATGACATTTTCGTTTATCAAGTTATCTAACATGTCAATATTAGTATCTGCTAGCCATCTCTTAATATCTGACGAGAAGTCTGTTACAATTCTGCAGTTCCAGAGCAGTGCATAATATTTTACCGGTGTTTCAGGTAGAAGGTACGTAATCCGTTCTCAACTATACCACTTTAATGTATAAAGGGTATAAGGTTAATCTCCTGTAAGTTAATTTATACTGAAAAACTCTGATTTTTGTTGATACGGTATTTGTGTATAGTTTCCGTTCATCTCCTGATGACATGATCGTACTGGCTCATTTCAGTTATTATATAAAGGTACAAAGTATGTATAACACTTGCTTTTCATTTCTTTGGATGCTAAAAATCTATCTTTTTCGTATTTCTATTCATTTATGAAATTTCCAGAACATTGATTCATACGTGATCTCAATTTTTTCCCGATTGCCTCTTTCATACCATAAAAATGGAGATAATTAACAGATATACCAGATTCAGCTCTCAACTCATCTAAGGTCTTGAGACGCCATCTGTTGTTACAATTGTCATCAAATCTTTAACTAAAATAACAACTGCCTGGAACCATTCATAATAGAATATAACCCTTTTTTATCAGACTGTTATACCACTATGGCTGCATAATGTAATCAACTATATCATCAGGTTTATGAAAATTAATTTTACACCAAATATCGACTTCCGCAAAAAATATATCAATCCTACTCCTGAGAGCAGTATTATTCCACTTTTCAAATTGCATTGAAAAAATAAAACTCAACCGCTTGTTAAATGTTTAGGCTACAATTTGTCTCCAGTCTGTTTCAAGATTCCCATCATACATGCAACCTTATAATCCAGGTTAGTTTTAATGTTTTCGCCAGAGATGGAACAAGCAGTTTAAGCCCCCTTCCTATTTAGGCATGATCAATATATATATATATATATATATATATATATATATATATATATATATATATATATTAATTATCAAAGGGGGGTTCTTCCATAAAAATTAAACATGATAGTTTGAATTTCCCTAAAATAAATTTATGGTGGATTAGGTAAACAAGACAATAAATGAGTTATTTAGAACAGTATTTGGGACTTCAAAATTACAGTTTTGCTCATTAAACTTAAATTGCGCCTTACCTATGTGTAAATTAAATTTTTTCATTACTTTGATCTTTGGTCGAAAATTAATTTCATAAACATCAAATAAATTATGTGTTCGAAAAAAACGAGTAATCTCAGAGGTCCTTCTGCCCATGTTATATTTAATGCTTCGATCACCGTTTTATCAAGGCTGTGGTCACCAATGGGGATAATCTCTGTTTTGTTTACATTCACGTGTAAACCACTAACATACTTAAATTCTTTAAAAAGGCTTAATACTTTACGGTGCTTTCACAGCCACCAGTAAGGGACAGCTTAGCATCGTCTGCATATTGGCTGATTTTATGTTCTATACAGTTAACCTTTAACTCCTGAATGTTGCGTTTATTTTATATCAATATAGTTAGTATTTCAACGCATAAAATACATATATTCGGGGAAAGGGGGCGCCCTGCCTTACACCTCTTAACATTGGATAAAGACACTTGCCCAGCCATTATTTTTCACACAGTTTGATATGTCATGATAAATGTTTGAATCCATTTAATTACCAATTTTGGAAATTTAAAATATGTTAATGCTTGTTTAATAAAATCATGACCTATCAATTGCCTTTTCGAAATCGACGTTTGTTATATATGTTTTAATCCCATTTTTTGTACAGATATTATGAAGCCCAAAATTCTATTGATATTTTCTCAGATATATCGATTTTGCATGAATCCCTTTAAGTCATGATTTATAATATACAGTGAACCTTTTTTAATCCTAAATCCTGAATCCATTTTGTAAGAATTTTATAGCCGTTATTTAATAAAGTTAGTGGGCGCATGTTTTTCAACAATTCTAAATCAATTTTCCTTTCTTTGAAATTAATAAAAGTATTACTTGTCTCTGTGTTATCGAAAGTTTATTTCTCTCTAAACAGTAATTAAAGAATACATTTGATTTTTTTTTTTAAATTCCAAAAATTTTTGACACAATTCTATTATATTGGTAAACCATCTGATTCTTGCGTTTTTCCCCGTGCAGAAGTATTAATTAAGAACTTCATTATCCGTAATTATGATTTCGCATAAAGCTTTGTCTTGCTCGCTTAGTCTCGGCTGATCAACTATAACACCATGAAACATGTCACTGAGTGCATACTGAGAAGTCACATCTTTTGAGCACAGCTTTCCATAAAATCCCTTTTGTTTTTGCAATAAAAGCGTGGGCTCAGAAATAGTACCACTATCAGTTTGAAGTTAAGTTATCAATTTATTATTACAATTCCGCTTTTCTAAATTCAGAAATATTTTGTAGGTTTTTCATCCATTTCATTATATCTCAACTTGCAACTACACATGACACCTCTAGTTTTTTCTTCAATTACTATTTGTAGCTGAGATTCTACTATATCTAATTCTTCTTTGATGTTTTCATTTCAGAAATTTCAAATTCCTCTTTTGAAATTTATAGTATCTATCAAGGTTCTATGGATCAATTCGATATATTTTTCATCTTTCAACAGTTGACAATTTAGTTTCCAGAAGCCGGGCCCTCTTTTATGTTCATTCTGTCCTAGATAAATTGTCGTCTATTTTGATTTTTATCCCTCCATATATCTACCAGGTCCATCCTATCTATCCAAAAATTAACAGCTGACTCTTTATTGACTCTTTGAATGAGCATTTATGCCTTTAACCTTACTGTCCAGATATTCATTTAATACAAAATTAAAATCACCAACGATAAACCGATGGTCATTTGCAACATATCTTCTATTTTTACCATCAAACACTAAAAAAATTGGATCATCTGCATTCGGACCATATACATTAACGAGTTTTTAACGATGCTGACAATGTATCTCCCTGTATCACTGATTATGGTATCAAATATGTAATAGTCTAGTCTCTTATCGAATAAAATGTTGACTTCCCTCGAATTATTTAATCCTTGTGAATATATGACTTCGGCCTCCACCCTGCTCGCACAATGTTTTCGTCTGCCTTAACACTGTGAGTCGCTTGTTATTAAATTAACAGCCATTACTAATCAGTTGAAACAAATAATTAAATAACTAGCCAAGGAAAAAATCCCATACATCTCAAAAGTAAAAACCTAACCCATAATAACTATTTGCGAATGTACCCAGGAAGAAACATGTCTATCCTAAATCTTCATATAAAATCACAGAAAACATACATAAAATTTCTTCCGACGATAACACACAACTGCCACTGTACGACTTTGAACACTTCCGTTCCAGCATTGTACCAGAATGGAAAGTGGATAGTGAGCTCTGTTTTGACCGTTTGTATGCACATGTAATAATCATATTTTTGAGTAATACACATGAGAAATGTCAGTAACCCTCTTGTAAATATAACAAAGTAAACAATGAAATTTCACACAGTGAAGAAAATAATTGAAGAAATTTGATATAGATAATATGTTTGTGTATTCAGTTTACCAGTCCAGTATTGGAACGACCTCCCTCTCTATTATAAGCTGGCCTCTTTAAAACCTGGCTTTCTTCTCGGTTTTGGATGAAAGGTTTGGCTTACAATGAATCAATAAGCTTTTAAAAAAACTGGGTCCTGTGACATTGACCTTTGACCTTTGACCTCAAAATAATGATGGTTCTTTCCCTGTTGGTAGGTGAGCCGTTTGTGACAGATGGAAGGTTTGGGATGAAAATTTTGGCTATATAAGAATTAGTTCTGGGGGAGCAAACTCACCCCCTGACTTAAAGAAAATAAGTCGCAGTGACCTAATTTCAGGTTTGCAAGGATGTCTTTTTAGCACCTCTAAGACTGCATAGAGTTCATGATCCTAGTCTTTAGGGTTACGATTTGTGCCCTGCTAACGGACGGACGCCCGTACGGACAGACGGAGGGACGACGGACAAAGACCAATCGCTACAGCACAGCTGAATGTCAGCTGATCTAAAAACTGCAAACAAAACATATCCAGTCTGGTGTCATATATTAAAGTACACAATAGTTACATGATAATATATATCATTGAATAATGTTCAAATTTACACTTTTCTCTTATCGAAAGGCAAAACTGACTGTCATTATCAAATATGAACAGTGCGTGTATTGTTTATAGTAGCAGGCATTGAAACATTTGCTGAATTAGTGTTTTGACACGAAATAGAAATATCTGAAAACCGAATAGATAAAAAATATTTAAAACATATTATCTTGAAGTCATTGGTGCAATAAAAAACTTCTAATATTCTTTAATCACAAATTATCCTTTACTAGAAAAAAATGTCTTGCTTCTTAATACGACAGACATGTGCCAATAAGATCGATTCCGTTCCTCTAAGGCGCATCCGGATACCAATTATGCAGTAAAGGCGCATCCACAGAGACTTAGCTTAATCAAATGAGGTTCATTGCTGATGCCTAGGGTGCCCTCGGAGACGTAGCCTAATATGTATACGACGCGGTTCACTGCTTATGGTGTTGTAAACGCTCCAGGTGGCGCGTCGGGCAGCCTATATCCTGCTCATGATATACTCAGCAAAGGCGTTTTAAGTGCTGCTCGTTAGGTCCGACAGCCATGGCATGGCAACCGAGGACGCGCTTTCTAATTGGTTGATATGTATACTACTGGAGTCTTCAGATGGTGACACCGCTGACGTAATAATGGTTCAGACAATTACGCATGTACTTCAAATTTAGCCTGAAACCTATGTGTCATGGCTTTCGGGCCTAACAACGGGGGCTTCTTGCCTGCCTATCTCTAATAATAAGTAAATATTAAGGAGATGGACCTTTTACTGCGAAAAACGCTAGGAAAATGTCAGATAAGTGATATTTATAAGGGAAATGACCCAAAAAAGTAACAAATTTAACCAAAATCTACACTAATAGCAATTCAAGCGTCTGTGTACTCACGAAGGGGGGGGGGGGGGGTACTTGAAATTGACTATGTGTTGTTTTCGAATGTCATCAGGAAACCCGCACTGTCGTTTAACGAATTAGATAGGCCAAACACAGAATTGTTCATGATACTCGATGTAATGAATATTAAATATGCTGTTTCCAGAGAAGTCACATGGAAACCTATTTTCAGATGGAATTGATGTAAAACGTGTTGAAACGGGTAGGTCAGAATCTAAAAATACATAGAAAATAACGAGAGAGGGGCGTTACGATTGATGGACTTCACAGCCGTTCGGAAGTATTCGTTCGTTTACAGTTTCACACCCGTGTGAGTAAAAGAGAAACTGACAAATAAAGAGTATTATACTAAATTTAACCAATATAACAATAAAAAATGAGGATGCAGCATTATATATTTTCGATGGGTTATATGTGATTTATTTCACTAGATCTATTTGACCATCTAGTCTAGGTTTCGTTGAACGACATTTTCTTCTATTGTCAAATATTTGGTTAAAGACACCCCTGTACATTATAATAGACCGTATGTAGACATATAAGCGACATTCCCAAGTTCGGAAGTCTTATACTTTGTCTTATATCTTTCAAAAACGTTAGTCATTTTCTACAAAAGCTGAAATGGAATTTGATAGAAAATAGCTGCCATATTCGGTTTAATTTTTGCGAAGAACAATTAGACCGTGCAGAAAATAGACCTTGATTTTGGAGAAGTGCACCAAAGAACGGAAACCCTTGGAAGCCAACACGGGCAACCAGTTAATTAATTAATTAACTGTTTAAGCAGCTGCATCACCTGTTAAGAAACTTATCTTCACAATCATTTGCAATATTATAGTAAAAATGCATTATCGTTTCCCTGCCAATTATATATATATATATATATATATATATATATATATATATCCTCACGGTCTCTCTCTCTCTCCCTGTGTGTGTGTGTGTGAATGTATATGGAAACTTACTACACATCAAATTTGAAAAATTTTATTACAAGTATCCATATAGACACTGGTATTTTGGTACACGGGACGTAGAAAACAGTGCACGCAGTACTCTAACACGTCACAAGCTGAATTACTTTTTTTTCTTTCTCTCTCTCTCTCTCTCTCTCTCTCTCTCTCGCAGGGCTATGTAGGTCGTACATTGTTCGTATCAATTAATTTTTTTATGTCTCGCTTTCGTTACCAAACTTGAAACATTTGCGTAACACTTTCTATATTAAACACTCAGATGAAAATCTGCATTAAGTGCCATTAAACAAATGAAACCCATTAAACCGCATGTTATATGTATCAGCTGACGGGTTCAGGTGACTCTTATGTCTGACTGCGGCTGTTTACTGTGCTCTCAGAAGCTCCGTTTAATTTCTCAAGCTGTGTTACCAGGGGTGGATCCAGGAATTTTTGCAGGGAGGGTCAACGGCGGTCATGTATAACAATTTTCTAAAAAAGGTCTTTGGTCTCGACCCCCCCCCCCCCCCCCCCCTTTGGATCCGCGCATGGTTACGTTTAAATTCAAACAAAGCGCCTACGTGAACATCTAAGTCCTTTACGGACCGATCAGATATGTATGAAAGAGAAGAAGAGATAGACCTCTGGAAATAACTTGGTTTTTCAGGTATGTTTATTTCGGCTTGTTGGCGATTGTTACTGGTTTACTGTGGCTTGATTCTTTTACGCAGTATCATAACATTGGGCATTCAGCTGGTTTCTTGCAGTTGCATTGAGTAGATTTTAAGCATTTCTATTCATTGACAGTGTGTTCTTATTGTGTCCATCGATATATTGTTTCATGTTGCACATGCAGCTTTTTATAAACATAATTTTATGTAATTTCTGTTGAGTAATTTATGTAATGCATGGTCTCTTGGAAATTCTTCATCCACAATTTTCATAAATGTTTTACCCATAATGATGGCTACTTTTTTGCGATATGGTATGATCTACAATATGATATCTCGACTGCGTTTTTTCTTTGGGTTGGAGGTGGTGGTTGTAGATGCTGATGTTAATTTTAGTTGTAAGTTGTAGCCGTTTTTGTAAGCGCTTCCTGGTATATGGGTGCTGCCTGGTTGAATGATTCGGCGTCTGGTGATATTTAGAAGAGACTTTTGCTGACTGATTCGTGTATATTTTTTATGATTGTAGGGGGTGGGTGGGGTGGGGTTGATTTACTGTTGACATTCAAGGGCGTATTGTTTGGTTTCGTAAACGGTTTGTTTTTCCCACTGTGCAGGTCGAAAGATACCTAACAAGGTAACAATATTTTTGTTCGTCTCGATTGTAATTTTTAGGCCATGTGCTTTGAATATTTTGCAAAGGTCTTTCTTTTTGGTTTCCATCTTTCTTGGGGTTTCCGTCATGATTCCTTGCCCACCTCCTGTACAATCCAAATAGTTTGCCGTGCAGGGGCGGATCCAGGATTTATACGAAAGGGGGGGGGGGAGTCCAACATGGGAGGACTAATGACGAACCTAAAAAAGGTCCCCGGGTCAGGAAAAGAGGGTGGGGTTCCAGCCCGCAAAAAATGGTCTAATACCCTTAAAAAAGGCTGCGTCGGCTGAAAAAGTGTGTGCATATGTGTGTGTGTGGGGGGGGGGGGGGGTCCGGACCCCCTGGACCCTCCCCCTGGATCCGCGTCTGCCGTGTTTCCTTGTGATAAGATGGAGTAGGAGGGACCCACAAAGTCGCATGTTTCGGCACCATCGTTGCTTTACCCATGCTGACGTCAAAGTGAGTTGGTGATTTTTTTTTAACTCATGATTCTACGGCGCTAAACAGGAGAGACATCTTTTTACAATTATTTCTCTTTCTTCACTGGTGATTTCGTAGAGGATTTCGTGCTTCGTTCAGGAATTCTATTGTAACTTATGGGTAAAAATCAACCACGTCAAATGAGATGATTATTTTTCTTTGTTTGTAATTTTATTGAACCATGATGTAACATCAGTTGTGTTTTCCACTGGTTTAACCTCAGGCTTACCAGAATCCTACTATATTTATTCTGTTTTTGTTTTTTGCCTCACGGTCTTTTGACTTTACAGCTTGTGTGTGTTAACTTTTTTTGTATGCTTTCGTGATGTTTTTTATGTTACAGATCATTGCATGTGCTTAGGTCCATTTTGTAGAAGTTGGAAGTTTTTTCAGCTGGTACAATTGGGTTCCTGGAGCTCTTAATTTGTTTACAATCCGAGAAAAATTGTTTCTGTAAGCGGCAATTTGTGTCTCTTAACTTAATGTTATTAATCATTTTCACTAGTTTGTTCTCAAAACGTGTCATTTCTGGAATCCGTGGTGGTGTTTTTTTTTTTTTTTTTTTTTTTTTAGCAAAATCCATATGTTACCTTATCTCGTGTCCTCATTTTAGGTTTTATAGATATAAGCTCAGTTTTTATATATAAAGGAGTTTTAAAAGGGCCCATTCACCTACCTTTTGAAAAAGAATGTGTGATTTATGACTTCCTCTGTGTATATTATAATGATCTAAGGGTAATTTTTGTTGTGAAAAGTTCTTATAGCGCCTTCATGAAGAATGTATGAATTTTTTTATCAACAACATGTATGTAAACACAGCAATGTTGACCACTTGTTGAAAAACTCTATTTGAAAAGCTGTTTTATCTGACTTGCCTCCGGACGCCCTTGTTGAATTTGTTTTGATTATTTTGGCGGGCCCCACATTTTACATAAACACTTTGATATCAACAAAACAAGCAGGCTTTGTGCGGTGACATCCACATTTTCTGGCCTACGGTATTTTTATAAAAGCTCCGAGGGACTACCTTTGGTTTTGAAGTTCAGATATAGGTGACTGGGCCGACAGACATTAAGGAGATAGTGGTAGCCTAGCATGCAGATAAGATAACTTAGGTTAGTTACAAATCATTTTCGTTATAAAACTGTGCATCTGCTCTAAGCATCAGGCAAATAGATCATGCACTGTTGGATTCGTTCGGCACTTTTATACCACTATAGTATATACCGCCAGTTGAGCATTATCTCGCTGTCCGAAAAATATATAACTGAACATTTTCGTTATAAATTATATATATATATATATATATATATATATATATATATATATATATATATATCTTTCAAGTCGTAATAACAAAAAAACTGAGCATATATGCATTTTCCTGCTATGCTGTATATTCATGCATGCGTTTACAAAATGATTGTTCAAAATCTGCTCCGATGCGTGCATGCATGTGTGTGTAATTTTGTATAAATACTTTTAGCATATGTTATATCTTATAATTATACAGAATGGTACAACAAACATGTTCCAAATTATATATATATATTCACTCAGATAATAGTCTATACCCATCTTTGGCAGATTATTGCAATATGTGTAAATAATAAAACGGGAACATAGGCAATATATGTCTGCGATTATTTACATATATTTATATATGTGTGTGTATAATTTTATTAGATGTTTTAGTCTCTTTAAGAGCAAAGTGTGTGAACTTGTGTATATAATTACCTACACCTCGCTTTAAAGAAAGTTTTTACCATTTTTTACAAGTACAGATGCACTTGCCTGGCAACGTAATTGTTCCCTGTGTGGTCCTTTTTGCGCATGCGCAAAACAGATAATATATTTCGTCAGAGATTAAGACGTTTGAAGTTTATCATCCCTATTTTTTTCTTTGTGTGACAGAGCGTGTTTTGGTCAGAGAAATGGCAACCAATAACCGAGGATCCTCTGTGACAACTGCTGACGGGTAAGTTGTATGGCTTATTTTATATAAGTTTTTATACCTTAATTGATTTCAAATCCTGAAAAAAAATGTCAGGCATGTCTCTTCCTGGGAGATAGACAGTATGGCCATCGCTTTGTTTTGGAAGTGCAATTTATATAATATTATATATATATATATATATATATATATATATATATATATATATATATATATATATATATATATATATATAGGCCTTTATATATATATATATATATATATAATATATATATATAATAAACTCAGAATACAACGAAAGAATTAACTACAACAGACTACCCCAAAAGAAGCAGAGGAACCAAAAAAAAAGAAGAAGGGACATCATGTGGTTAAACCCATCCTTCTGCAAGAGCGTGAAAACAAACGTCGGCAAAATGTTTAGGACTGCACCTGATCGACAAACATTTATCACCGGGCAGCCCTCTACATAAACTATTTAATAAAACCAAAATACCTTGAAAGTCACCCATGCACCTGCTGCCTCCCTAATATGAGCAGCATGCATTATCAGAAAACACAACCAAAGACTTCTAAAATAGCCAACGAACCCCCCAGACAAGGAAGCTTGCAACTGCAGGAATTAAGCGGAATGTCCACTGTACAGAAACTGCTTGATAACAAGCGTTATATGTATACAAGGCCGATATAACAACAAACAACAGAAGCATCATACATCGGAAACACAGGAATTTGATTGATTGATTGTATTGATTGTTTATTTCCTCCTCGGCAAGAAGAGAGTACAACTATTCAGTATACACATAAGGTACAAGATATATGCACCATGAGCTAACAGTGAAAGAAATAAGATCTTATAAAAATAAATATGCACAGATAAATATAAAAGGTTCAAATATCTTAAAATAAAATATACAAAGCGCAAAGCTATATTATGATATAACAAGTAAAAGGCTGCATGTCTTGAGAACCAAAACATATATCTACAAGATTATGGTCTGATAAACTTTATAAGGTCAATGTAATTCGATTAATATTTCTAACTTACTGAAATTATCAGAACTATACAATATTCCTCATATCCGTGAAAAAGACTGTCTTGAAGACCAAAACACATAAATCCATGTGGTCAGGTAAAAGAATTTACAATATTCCTCAAACCCGCTTAAGAGGCTATCTTGAAGATCAAAACATATATCCACAAAGTTATGGTCGTGTAAGCTACATAAGGCTAATGCTATGGTAAATTATGTTTTTTCACTAACCCCCCCCCCCCCCCCCCCGACTAGCGAGCTTGCAACTGTTTGAATATAGCGGAATGTCCACTGAAGGGAAACTGCTTGATAACCGGCGTTGTAAACAAGGCCGATAAAACAACAAACAACGGAACTGCAGCATACACAGCAGAAGCGGATCCGGGGGGGGGGGGGTCCAGACCCCCCTTGTTTTCACCCGAAGCAACCTTATATATATATATATATATATATATATATATATATATATATACATATCTTTGTCTGTGTGTATGTATGTATGTGTGTATATATATATATATATATATATATATATATTTATATATATATATATATAGACAGGTGTTTTTACCAGATATAGGTGGTCTTTTGAACAGGTTTTAGTAGCCTATATATATGAGTGTGTGTGTGTGTGTGTGTGTGTGTGTGTGTAGGTGTGCGCGCGTATTTTTGACAAGTTTAATAATAAGCCTTGATGTGACCGAATCATAAACATTTATAGCGTTTTTCCTCGACCCCACTTGGCAATGTGCGGTCCCATGGGTCGGTCATTGATGGCCACAGCAAGCCGGGTCTTGTTTAATTAAGTTCTGTAGTAAAACTCGATGGAATACATGTGTATGTCAGTTTCGGAACCGTTACAACTACACGGAAAATTTGCTTACCTAACGTATTACGCAAACACATAATAATGTTATGAGGCAAATATTAAACTTGACAGACTATCTGGAGCAGACCTGACGTACTCCAAGTTCCCTGTTGCGTTAGTGATGTGTGAGCCACATACGCAATCAAAATAATGAATGAAGACTTATCACCCTCAAGAAACGTTAATGCAGTCGCCAAATAATATAGCGCTTCAAATAAATCAGATTATGATCACAATTTTCCATTTTTAACATAATTACAACTGAAGCTTCCATCGATTCTGTGATTTTGATATAAAATCTTGTCATGGGACGGGGTATACCCGAGTAAATTATATGCCTGAGCCTCGTGACTCGGCGGTGTGATATATGGAAATCGACGGACCTTATGACGTAGCTCACTACATAAACAAGCAGCGAGGAATCTACCGGACAGACCAGAGGAGACCAGCGATATAAACCGGACTCTGACGACCCAGTGTTATACCTACTACACATTGTCAATATGAATGGTTACGGCCAAATCAACCACAATGTACAGAACGGCAAGAATGGTTATGCAGATGGCAGCAGAAGCAATGAGTAAGTAATTAAATACGACTTCCAGTCACATATGTGAAGCCTTTCTTCACATGTGCCTCTCGATGTAGTTTGCACGTGCTCTCAGCTGTATATTTTCAAGAACAATTAAATTATGTCGGTTCAATCCACTGATTAATTAATCTCTTCATTTAATTTGTAAACTTAAACGATTATCATTACGTTAGACTCCATATACATATAGATTTTGGATAGAAAAGAAAGATAGTTTGTTGAAGGTTTTCGTATCCATGGTTCAGGGCCCCGACTGCTGCTGTTTGCGGCAAGACAGCACACCAGTGTTCTCTCAGTCTGTGTTATAATAAGTGACAGCTAAAGTGAAACTGTTAATGTAGAATCGTAGTTAAACGGCTTTTCATATCTGTAAATACCGATCTATCTCGAATTCGTTGAACATCTTGAATTACGTTAATAATTCATTCACAAGACTATATAGGTTCGTTTTGGCAGTCAGCCCATTTCTTACAAATAAATATTGGGCTGTGTAGCCATGGTTGATCAGTTACAAGGTTTATGATTGGTTATATAACCATGCCTGATCAGTCACATTGCTTCCGATTGGCCAGAGGTAGAGGCGTGTCCGAGGAAACATACATGAAGCTGGCAACCCAAGCTGGCAGGAAACCTGTCAATATCAGTCCACGTGCAGACATCGGGCGCCATTTCTGTTATGTTTGGTTTAAAACAAACAAGGCACTTGTAGCGAGGGGGTACCTGGCATTCCGCATAATCCTCGAGATTTGACACTCGTGTTAGAGTAAAAATGTCTGGACTACTCGGTGACATGGACAATGTTGACGGAATGGATACCGAACAAGAGTAAGAAACAAGAGAATTTGTCTTTCACATAAATTACCGGTTCTGTACCTGAGCAGTTATATTTATTAAATGCTCAGATCAGTAAATATTGATCAGGCTTCAATCGTAAATAATCGTCATAACATAAACCCATGAACTCGCGAAGTATTCAGTCTAGGTTGAATATGTATTATGACGTGATATCTGTACTATAGATGATCTATAAATTAGGGGGAAAATAAATAAATTATCCCACACAGTTAATTATTTAAACACTGATCAGGGGGAATGAGAACAGGTCATACATACTCAACTTGAAGGTCAATTTGTTCCTATTCCCATATATAAAGTGATGCAAGTTACTTGTAATAAACTGAGTGATGACCGATTCAAACCCAAGCTCTTGCCACTATAGTTGTGGTTTCATTAATGAAACAAGTGTTGATGTCCGGATTTCAGGTCATTCAATTATGTGCTGGGGGGGGGGGGGGGGCTGTCCAGGGGTCCTTAGGTGCAATTGTGCATTTGGGGGGGGGGGCTGTCCAAGGGTCCTTAGGTGCAATTGTGCATTTGTACAATCGTATTGCTTCTCAGTGAAACAATATATTCTGTTAATTTTCATAACACCTTGCCAGTTATTTAATTTTATATGATTTTTTAACTATGAATCAAAATAGAAAGCAGTCAGAGACAACACATATACTTCCAAACATTCTTGAACCCCAGATTTAAAATATTACCAGGTTCCAAACTAAGTGCAGGAAATATTAAAGGTGGCCAATCACCTACCTTTTGGAAAAGAATTTATGTGATTTCTGGCTTCCTCTGTGTATATATTAACAATCTAAGGGTGTTTTTGGTTTTGAAAAGATCTTTGAAGGCCTTTGTGAAGGATCTGTGAACTTGTTTATCAACATCATGTTTGTACACAGAGCATTGTTGACAAAAGGGAAAACTCTGTAACCCAAGGTGGTAGGTTGCATACATGCAGAGGTAGAAAGGTCACTTATTGCAAAACACCATTTTCAAAGCTCTGGCTAATCTTACTTGCTGCCAGATGACTTTGTTTAATTTGTTTTGATTATTTTGGCGGGCCCCCACATATTTTTAACAGTTTGATATAAACAAAACAAGCAGCCTGTGTGCAGTGATATGCATGTTTTCTGGCCTATTTTAATGAAAGCTATAAGGGATAGGTTATAAAGGTTAGATAGGTGATTGGGCCCCTTTAAATCAAAACTTGGAGAGAAGTGTCATGGTCCACCAGCTTTACAGTTTCACCACCGGGTCAGCTCTGCTCACCTGGAAAAAGGCTGCCAATATTGCCATTTAATAATTCTTGCATTCCGCAAGGATTAACAATTAATTTGCCTTATCTGGCATTGGTAAAGCATCCTAAGAAAATGTGGTAGTGATCCTCATTACTTTTAAATTTAATGGAATTTTCTTTTGGTATCTCCCTAATAATAGTCAAAAACCTTCAAAGTCTGTTTATAACTTTTTGAGGAAAGTTCCTAAAAAACCAACCACATAATTAACCAACTGATAGAAACATAATATCTCATGGTCGAGGTATAAAAGTCCCTTGCATATTTTAAATTCAGTAAACTACTTTGTCACACATATCTTTGTCATATTGATGTATATCTGTGTTTTGTATTTATTCAGTCTGACCTATGAAGAAACTGAGAAAATCGCAACCTACATTTTGTCCAAAACGAAACAGCGGCCAAAGCTTGGAATTGTTTGTGGGTCAGGCTTGGGTGGTCTTGGTGAAATGTTAGAAGATGCTGATACATTCAGATATGAAGAGATACCTGATTTTCCAAAAAGCACTGGTGAGTATAAATTTAATTTTTTCCTCAATTAGTGTTTGCAGATTATGTTGATCTCAATACTATTTGATATATAACAGGAATGATTGCCATTTCTGCTGATCTGTATATGATTACTGTGCTTTCTGTGGAAAACTGGGGGGTTGGTAATTATTATATCATCAAATTATTTAAGATGGGTCCAACTCAGAGGTTGAAACTCAGATTTGTCAGTTAAAGTCTAATTGTTTGCAGAATGTGGTTAATGGAAGGTCTTTCTGACTTCATTTTTATATTTTTTATAAATTTCAGTGGTGGATTATTTTAATTTTACCTAAAAATCTGGGAAATACCAATATTAGTAGAAACATACAAATTCTCATATGTGAAGAAATGTCTAAATGTGTGCCACAATAGTATTTTTTATTTGACTATGGCAGGGGTCCAATTCTATTTAAAATGCTGTTGGTTTAACTCATAAACAATGCCTATTAAAATCCTGCCAGCCAAATAAGTCAAATACCTTAGCCCACTAATATAGCTCTATCAGTTTTAAATAGTTACATTGTATCAGATCATGATAATCTCTGGTGTCAACAGATCTGTTATTATATCTGGCCACTAATACACTAACCTGATCCAAATAAAGACCAGATAAGGTTCCTGAGGCACCTTGAGTCTATGTTTAGGGGGAACCTGGTACACTCCTTGTAAAGGAGTGGTTTGGCTTCCATCTATTGAAAGCCCAGGCCCTTATTAGAATTCATGGCCAGTTCATAGGATAATTAATAGTACAACATAATGATAATTAGCATGATCAGGTTAATGTATGGGTGTAGCTATGTAGAGGATAATATGTGACAGCTATAAATTTTAGGGTGTATTAGGGCATATATCATATATACTAGCTCACTGTCAGGTATTGTCATGTGAATGGCTTTTGGTGCAGTGTTAGGGACATGGAAAGGGTCATGTTGTCATTGATTTTTGTTTGAAAGTGAGTCTGGGTGTGTCTGTAAACAAGCATGTAACAGACCATCCTGTCCTCATTATGAGACAAAAGTCACTGGCTCCTTGTGGCGTACTAAACAGTAAACAAAACATGACAGTGATTTTCCACACATTCACAGGCGGATATTCATTTCATGAAGTAATTATCAATTTCATCACGTTGTCTAGTGCACTGTTTTTGTCATGACATATTTATCCTGATATAGGTTTTAAGCCAATGAACAACAAATATGGTTGTAGATTTCTATAAATAATGAGAACAATATTCAGCTATCATTATCCAAATTTCACATTTCTGTTTGACGGAGGTTTTTTTTGTAAAAATATGATTTTGATTTTTTTTTTAATCTTACTTGATGCCAGATTGTAAATTGTAGACACCACAATAGTTAAGAGAAGGTCAGGAATTTATATTCAATGTTTATGAGCTAAAGTATTTAATACAATAAAAATAAATAAAAGATTTTTATGGCCCACATCTATTTATAGCCGCACCCTCAGCTTGCAAGGTCCCTTTGAGGAGCTCCCACTAAAGTCCAAATACTTAAAACACCCTTTACTGTGCACCCTGACTCAGTCCCAGGCCTAAGTGTAGTGATGGTCAGCTGCACTTAGCAAATAAATCAAGACATTTTTGTTAACCTCCATTATATAAGAATTAAACAACATATTCCCATGCAGAATGTGTCTTTTAGCCATTGGTGTTGTTGAGTCACCACCTTCCAATGCCAAGACAACTCCGTGGCACTGTCCTCCTTGGCTAAGGCAGTTTATACTTCATTCCACCACCCCTGTCCACCTATTTATTCGAATAATTTTTATACAATGCATTTTACCTTTATTTACCTTAGATGTACGTCAGACAAATCTGGCGATTTTCTAACAGCAAAATAATGCTCCTCCGTGTATGGACTCCATATGATTAATTAAAAGAGAAATATGACTAACAGACAAACATACTTCAGTGATGACCTACGCTGATGGTCTTTATAGATCATTCTGGACTTGTAGTTAGAATTAAACAGATTTGTTATAACAAAGGTGTCTTATTTCATTTAACTCCGCTAGAAAACCATGTATCTGACATATTAGTCATGACTTAGCAATCTGTACGCTAAAAACAGAACCAGGTGTAAGACAGGATTATCTGCATTCACCATAAACTTTTGAACAGCTATTTCGTAGTTTTCAAACCGGGTTAGAATGTGCTTGGGGAAAACAGAAACAAACCATGTAGGACAAAACAGGCATTTTAGACCACACATAATTCAGCCAGTTTACAACTTTCATACAATTAGGACAGGTAGATTTGATGTCCCCATGGATCTTTCATGTTTCATGAGTACAGGACTCTAGGTTATATTCATGTCGGAAGCACAAAACCCTCAATGGAGCCTCTTTAAACTACATACATTTGACAATTTGTAGTGATAATGTCACAGTGGTATTTGTAGGCCATGATTTGTAACATCACACATGCATCCCTTTTACATTACACGGATAAACAGATGTGGCCCCATGAACTGATGCCATCCTTTTTTGCAGCTCTTTTAACACAAGTGGACACTGTCCTGGCATAGCAAATGGAATATATTTCACTTTTATATAAATCATCATTAATCCCCTCAGTACCCAGCTCCTATAATATTAGCTAATTTGTTGGAGCAAACAAAATATACTTAAAGAATTATCAGAAAAAAACTAGGTGGGCAGGCATATTGGAACAGAATGTACTATAAGTCACTATCCTCTGAAGCTAAAGCTAAGATTTCTCATGTACAGAAGCAGAATCCGGCATTTGGAATGCAGAATGCGTGTTGAGAAATTTCATATGTACCGGCACGACAGCATGCATGTTTTCCATTTGTTGCCCCTGGACACCGCGTACAACCTAGAAAAAATTGCTACATGTGCCAGATACACATTCTACATGCTGGATATGCACATAAGGAATCTCATCATATTTATCTAGTCAATACCAATTTAATCATCATCCCGCAATACGGTCATAAGGTATCATAGCTTTAGACCAAATCCAAGGAACCACCTAAGTCAGTGTCCATGCAACCATAGGATTTATTTTCTGAATTCAGGCCTGAGTTGATACATTGTTGACCTTACAGTCTAAATTCATTGTTTTAGAATGCTACTTCAGTCAATAAATCTAATGTGCCTTGCCATATAGGATTCATTCCTTGCCAGAAATGTCCATGTGAACAAATGAAAGCAGAGCATAAAAAATTTTAATTTCATTCGTTTCAGTTCCAGGCCATAAGGGAAGGCTAATATTTGGAAAGCTGAACGGAAAATGTTGTGTGTGCATGCAGGGGAGGTTCCACATGTACGAAGGTTACCCACCTGCAAAGGTAAGACAAGTTGAAGTACAGTTGAACCCCAGATATTGGAATAGTTTGGGGGACATAAAATGTGTTCTGATATTTGAGGTTATGGATATGCAAGGTACACCATATTTTCCAATAAATATATACTAAACTAGTACTACAGTAAACGTAAGCGTATCAAGTTTCAAACCCATTAAGCTTAATTTGATTAGGCTGTTTTTTTTTTTCTTCATGGCCGAGAAAACACCGTTCTGTCAGTTACCCTCGTAGTCGCATTTGATTATTTGGGAAAAATATATATATTTTTTCCAAATGTTGTAATTCTACTTTTCATTTAATAGAGGTTAATTTAAATTTTGGAAAAAAATAGTATTTGGAAAAACTAGATATTCTTCTGTTCATGTATTGTCTCAGATGAAGTGTCCATAAGGGTTTTGTCCAAGGTTGAGCCATTAAATATAGATTCAAATTTTAAATTAGCAAATCGGGAAATGAAAGATTAGTTAACAGGTGTTCACACACACCCTGTGAGTGTTACAGTCAAGGATTCCAGAAAGTTAGATGTAATGAAACAATGTAATGGATACAAGAAATGTATAAATTTAAATTTTAAAACCAGCTATTCACCTGGCTTATCATGCCTCTTATGTGTAGAATGCACGTGATTTCTGGTTTATTCTTGGTATATATTAGTGAAATGTAAGTCATTCATGCTACAAAAGGGTGTTATAATTCTCTGTGACATTGGTGTGAGCTTGTTGATCTAGAAGCTGTAAGTAAACAAGGTACATGTTCTCATGTTGACAAAGAGAAAAAAACGCATAACCAAAGTTGGTTGGTGGCATATGTGCGGAGGTTGAAAGGTCACTAGGTGCAAAACACCATTCGCAAAACACTGGTTTGTCTGGTTTGCCAACAGATGTCCTTGTTGAGGGTGTTAGGATTTTTTTGGTAGGCCCCCACTTGTTATAAACAAATGGACATTAACAAAATGAAGAGCCTGTATGCTGTTAGATCAGTGTTTTCTAGTCTGTTCTATAAAAGGTTCCAGGGATCGTTTTCAGTTGATTGTCGTTTCTAATCAAAAATGGGTACATAAGCATCTCCATCCCAACAGGACATGGCATGAGTTTGGCAGAGTTAGGTGTTAGGAATTTAACATACCAAATAAAAGATCTGCCATCTCAGCTTGTAACCAGCAGAGGTTATGACTCTCCTTTTGAAAAAGACACATTTGTGCCCCACTGAAAGGATGCCAGTATTAAAGCAGCCACAGTATTGAATCATGTCAAAATTGAACCAAGAACACCGTGGAATTTTCAAAGCTCCAAAGTGCAGTTTGAATACCTGTAAAATGATCAATAGTCTGTTCCACTGTAGGGTGCCCATTGAAATTTGGCAATTTTCCTCTGAAACTCCAAAATTGTCACACAGTCTGATCTTAAAACTGTTGAGGGACCAAAGGCCCATTACGAGATGTCAACTTCATAACAAAAACCAACATTTATATTATGCAACCCTCTGGTTCTTCTGAATCCTATGGTCAAGTGACATGGCGTTTGTCATTAGTTGCAGACAACTGCATTTTTTAGAAAGTTTATGACCAATTATTAGCCAATCAGGAGCCTTCAAGTGCAGTTGACCTTGTCCTTCATAATTGGAGCTGAGGTTTTGTAAAAAATAACTGTTTAATCAGATATTGGTTAAATTGCATTACTTAATTATTTTGCAAGATAAGATTTTAATTTAATTATAATTTATTAGGCCAATACCCTATTCCTTCATTGCAGCATACCATCTGGATTTAATCTGTAAGTTTATGAAAATATTGCCAAATTTCAATGGGCACTCTACTGTGGAACAGAAGTAGTTATACTACATATGTTGGGGGAGAATTTGAACACGTTAACACTTTGTAGCAAATTTTGTGTAATTTTTTTATTCATTGGATAAATTGAATGGAAAAATTCAGTGTCATGAAAGATGTGGTTTACATATAGACACAGTGAAACCTGTTTGACAGACCACATATCTTGTAAGACAACCTGTCTACTAAGACCACCCTTGGGTAAACCGAAAGCATTCACATTGGTTATAACTGACTTGTCTAATAACTTAATCATAAGACCATCTGTGCTTTAAGACCACTGTTTGCCAGTCCAGTTGGTGGTCTCATAACACAGGTATCACTGTAAGCTGGTATTGGAGGTGGCAGTATGATGGCTGACAGAGCTGAGAAGGTGTTTGTTGATGAAAGTGTTTACTGGTACTAACGGTATATAATACTAGTGGACTAGTAGTAGTGGTAGCTGTGCCCTTGACCCAACATCATACAGCTATGCAAATATTTGAGGTTTACTGTTTATTTAGTTCTCGAGCTTTGAATAAAAGAACCTGCTTTTACAGTGAAAATGCAGGCTGGTGTCTCAGTTGACTTATGTATGTGTACCTACGTTATATACCAATACGCATTCTTGACTTCTCTTTAAAAAGAAGCACCTCTGTGTGAGAACAGACCATTATTTACTTGGATCATGGTGATATACCAGAATATATATGTATACATTTGATATTTACTGCTAATAATGTCAGTCCCTGGAATGTAAATACGGTGGTTGATTTCATATTTGTGACAAGGGTTAAAGGGGCCTATTCTTATATCTGACCTCTATTAGATTAAGATAATTCCTTGGACCTTTTATTATAGTTATCTGAAAAGTGCCAGTTGCACATGCTTTTCATATCCACGTTTTTACCACAAAATGGCCACCAGTTGTACCCAAAACACATCCAACAAAGACATCTGGGGGCTAATCAGACAGACCAGAGTTTTGCAAATGACAAAATTGCCATATATAATTAAAACTTAGTGGTACACAAATCATAATACTATCTGTTTATAAAATTTAACAGTGAATGTAGTGCAAACATGGAGAAAAGAGCAAATAAATTTAATCCAGTGATTTTGCACTCTAGGAGATCTGAGAAATGAGAACCCCCCCCCCTCCCCCCCCCCCTTTCTTTCAAGAATTCCTAAGAAATTCTAATGACTCAAATGTTAGTGATGGGCTGATGATCAGTTATAATGTATAATCAGTCGAGTTGATGCAAATGATCCAAAGATCAATCTTGCAGTGCCATAATCAATTGCATGTTTTTGCACACAAAAAAAGGAAATGTGTGCTTTAATATACATGATGCAAGCAAACTAGAGAAAAGTCTGTATATACTAAAAAAAACTTTATAACTAAGTTACTTTATAGACATGTAGGCTGTAGAATCATGACATTATTAGCCTGCATGTGGGCTTACATATCAGTTGAGATGATGTACTGGTCTATATTTGGTCTGAAAAATCATACTTCTGAACAACTGATTATTTCTGATTATCAGTCTGCAGGTGTAAAAAATTTTTAATGATCAGTGATGAAATTACAACAAATACCCAACACTACCTATTATTAAAAGAGAAACAAACTCATCAAGCTGTATGATCCTCCCCATTAGGCTTAGATAAACAAATGAAATTAATAAGATTCAGCATTAGATTAGGATTAGGTATGTTAAGTCAAGCATTAGGTATAATTTTACATGTCATTAGGTTCAGTAAATAGATAACAGATCTATCAGGATACACCTCCAATGATAATAGTCACCAGTGCAATGACCATTGACCAAGTATGCACCAGGTCCCTGGCTCAATACCAGCTGGACTTGTAGCATACTCCCATTTCATGGGCATTCAATATTACTTTGGCCCAGATGTTACTATCTCCTATAGATTTATCAATGTGATCTCTGTCCTCCAGTAAGTGTCACTGCAGCTTGTGTGTCTACAAATCTTCTTAAAGAAGTTGTGCTGGAGTTAAATGTGGATGTATTTCCTAGAAGTACATTTAATTAGATCAAGAAATTAACCAATAGATCAATGTAAAGAGATTTTCAAGAGCAAAATCCACTTTTAATACTGTAAAGGTTGGCCTGATAATATTGAAAACATTGTGAAACATTTATATACTTTTATATGAGCAAGTAAGTATATCAGATTATGAGTGCAGCGTCATGGATTTATTGTAATGTATTACTGGTAATAAATATATATATATATATATATATATATATATATATATATATATATATATATACTCTCTTGCCACCATATGCACCATCAATTTATAATAGAAAGTGTCCCCATACAAAGTGCTGCAATAATTATGCATATACCCTCTGTAGTTAATAGTAAGGTAAAATGGCAAATATGGTACCTTTGAAAAACACTCAAAAAGAGAAATTCGTGAAATTGTAACCCTGCATATATTAAGTCAACCAAGGTGTACAGATAATCTAAATGGTATATAGTTTCATCTCCTCATGTCCACCTATTTTTTTTAGGAAAATTTTTATTATTTATGTTTCTCAGGAGAAAATTATACCAAAGCCAGTAAAGATTAGAAGATAAATGGACCTAAGTTTCCACAAGGGAAATAAACACCTACCTTAGACAGTATTTAAAAAATTATTTTTAAATATGAGAAATAGGTCTACATTTTATAACATATCAGACCCACTTGCAGTGGTCAAGGTCATTGGTCACATGCAAAAAAACAGTTGACAGCTGCTGATTGGATGATGTCATTTAAACACTCTAAAAATATGACCAGCCAAAACAAAGATGGCTGCTAATGCAGGGACACATCTGATCAACAGATTGAAGAAATGAGTAAAAAGAGTTGTAAAACATACACTGAAGATTAAATTTAAAATTGTTGCTGGCCATATTAGTTTGTCACTTCCATATGCAGCTTTTTAGGAAATCATTGAAATATACAAGCTTTTAAAAAAAATAATCTCTGAAAAAACAGGTGGACCTGCTTGGTGGAACAGAGTATAGTTGTAAACATTTGCAAGTTGCCTTTATTTCACAGAGATTTCATTAACAGAGATGTAACTAGCCTTCACAATCAGTTGTCATTATTCACATTTGAGAGTGCATTGCAGGGCTTCTGTCTTTCCCATGGCAAGAGCCTAATGAGGCCCAGTCAAAATTCTGAAATACTTAGTAACTAATAAGCCAACTTATAGCCAAGTCCCTCTGCAGCCTGTTGTTATAGCTGATCATTGAGCATGCTTGGCATTAACCAGTGAAGCATTTTCAGCTGAAGGGGAAATTGATATGTGGTGTACAATTCCATTCAAAACCCAGCATTGATAGCCATTCATTCTTTGTCTACATTACGGCCAAGACTGATGAAGCTGCTTTTTAGCTCAGCTGACTATAAGTCATCTGAGCTATAGTCGTGGTCCATTGTCCGTCGTCCGTCCGTCCGTCCGTCCGTCCGTAGATGTGGCACGTTTTGAAACCGTAAGACCTAGGAATCCAAAATTCGGCATAATGTTAGATGTCCCCAAGATCTCCTACCAAGCCGAAAACTGGGTGTTTGTAACTTCGTTCCTTTGAGAAATTAAGGAAAAACCTCAATTTTTTATTAAAAACCTATTTTCACACTTCAGGACTGCCTAATATCAAAACCACTCATCTGTTTTACCTCATATTTACCATAAATATTCCTCTATATAGTTCCTATGTACATGCCAGAAATTATGTCTGTATTATTTAATTTAAAAAAGTTATGGGCCCAAACATAATGCATTTTGTAAAAAATCAGAAAAGATATTTGATCACTTAACACAAAAAATGTTAATGCTATGGACCTTTTTTTCAGTAATATAACTTTGATTAATCAAAATTTAATTGTATACCCAAAATTAGATGAAAATCTTTTAAATTTTTTAAAATATTAATAAAAATAAAAAATTGGTACCTTAAATTTTGCCCAACTTTGACCATGGCACGTTTTTTTCCTGTAAGTACTGTGGATTTAATTTTCACAGCATGTTTTTGTTAGCATTTCAACTGTTAACACCAAAAATTTGAAACCAGTTGATAAAAAACTGTAGATTTTAATCAAGTTTTCAAGCACCATGTAACATTGTTTACATCAAGCTAGTGTTATGCAGTTTGCAAGAGCTCAGCTACCCAGCTTCAGCTCTAAGTTCCTTAAATTCGGCATACAGTTAGATGTCTCCAAAATGCCCTACCATGCCAAGAATTTGGTCACTAGGACATTCGAGATATTAATGAAAAACTTCATTTTTCCATTAAAAACCCATTGTTACACTTCAAGACTGCCTAATATCAAAACCACTGATCTGACTTTAATCATAAATAATATACATATTTTTCATTCTCTATGCACATGCCAGAATGATGTCAGTATTGTGTAATTGTTTTAACTTATGGGCCCAAACATAATGCACTTTGTAAAAAATCAAGAAATATATTTACTCCTTTAACAAGAGCATTGCTGAAGCTAGAGATTTTTTTGTCAGGGATGTAACATTATTTAATCAAGATTCAATTGAATACCCAAAATTAGTTCTGAATTTTTCAAATTTTATTTAGTATAAATATAAAATTAGTACCTTAAATTTTGCCCAACTGTGACCATGGCACGTTTGTTTCCCGTGAGCACTGTTGATATAATTTTCATATCATGCACACATAAGCATTTCAGCTTTTTAGTTTAGAAAGCTGAAAGAAATTGGCCAAAAATTGTTGCTTTATTAATGTTTTTTATGAGACCCTGTCAGACTTTGGCTCTCTCCAGCCCCTCTTGAGTCACCGGTATGTTGACCTTGTTGACCTTTCATCAAATTATGCATGCTTGAGGCGAGGCATACATGGAATCCAGGCAGCTTATGGCAAGCCACAGTTGATCCAGGTGTCCAACCCAACTCATCAAGTAGTTTTAACCAAGAACATAACAAAAACAATAAATTAATAAATTTTTATTGGTTTTTAATAACAAATTAAAGAAAAATAGAAAAGGAATTTGTTAGTTTATAATAACAGGAAATTAACTTGCAGTTACTGATGATATAAGAATCTTGTATCGATGGGTAGAATGTCACATATTCCAAATCACAACATGCAGTCACCTATGGCATTTTTTAGTTCAATTTTAATGATAAAGAAGTAAATCATATTATTCATTACTAATCATTAGGGATCATATGAAGGAAATTAGACAAAGATGCAGTTGATAATATTAATCTAGATTCCTCCTGTGTCTAGTGTGTACATTGATGTGAAATTAGTCCAAATGAATTTTTTACAGTTATTTTTTAATATAAATAAAAGCCATAAAACCAGGTACTTATGATCATTATTTAAATGTGTGAATTTTGTATATTCTGGATTCTCAACATCATTGTTTGGTGAAAACTGAATAAATTCCAGACATGGTGCAAATACTTTGTAATTGTATTTAAATACGAATATGATTTTGTACTCCATTATAAAATTTCTTGCATAAAGAATGGGAATTCAGGTAAAAATGAAAATATATGAATACTCGTGCAAATACTTTCAAAATGTATTCATGAATGCATTCATGAATATATTCTTTAATATTATTTTAATAATCATATCGGTTATATTTCATTTTAAAAAATCATATGATTCTCTTATTATTTTTAATAAAAATTATATTTGGGACAATATTTGTATTTTTTTTAATAAATAGTTAAACTCTTATATTATATGTTCTGCTTATAAGTTATATGGCCAAGTCAAACTCTGTGTGATAATAGTACTCCATTTGTTAGTAAAATAAATGAAATCAATCCTCTTCCCTGTCTCCAAAGGTACAATCAAAATCATACATAAGCTAAACAACAACAACTCATAATACAGCTTATATTTATTACCACACAAAACCAGCATGTGCCTCATTTCTAAATAATATTTTTTTATCATATATAACAGCTGAGCGTCGTGACCCATAGGTCCCTTGTTGTAACTCAGTTTTTAGCGTTCATAATAGAAGAGAAAGAAAAATATGCCGGGCTTCACAAAATGCATCAGTTTTACCTGTATGCTTGTATCCTGGCCAGTGTCCAAGTCAGATTTAATCCAAATTATAAGAGAACTTTTTTTCAAAATCTGAAAAATAAATCAACATAAAATTTAAAATTTATTCACAAATTTTAAATTTCCTTTTGTATGTTTAGTGTGTGCTCCCTATGTGTTTGTCACATACCAGTCAGCTCTCATTACAAAGTAGGTCAAAGTGTGATCAAGTGGTCATCAGCTGAGCAGCCTGACCTGTGGGTCATTTGTTAAATTGTTTGTTTGTTTATTGTTATAGCATTTGTACTAGTGAAATAACACAGGTTTTTTTCTCTCAGATAACATTGCCAATCCGTGTTATGAGGCTGATGGGGGTGGAGACACTTATTGTAACGAACGCGTCAGGAGGCCTGAATGAAAACTACAGCGTGGGTGATGTCATGATTATTAAAGACCACATCAACCTCCCAGGGATGTCTGGGCAGAACCCACTCACCGGCCTGAACGAGGAGAAGTGAGCAGTTAACTTTGATTACATCACAGTCACTGGCAAACCTGGATCCCTGAGGCCACCATAAAAAAAATATTGCTTTCCAGCCTTGGGAAGCCGTGAAGTTTTTATTTTTTGAGACAATACATGGAATTTGCACACTTGCCTAGAAAATACTAAAAAATTTACACCAAATCTTGAAATGGTGTATGTGATCAACACAAAATTAAGTCCATTTTCCATATCTTTAATCTTGAATATTTTGAGAGAATTTTTGCCAAAGCATATGGCTATGTCTTTTACTTATTTAGATTTTGTCTTGAATTGAATGTGTGTACCAGTAAATTAAGTGGTACAACAAAAAGTGTCAAGTTCAAGCAGTTATTAATAATTTAATATAGATTTTATTGGAATGTGATTGAGTGTGAGAACACAATCACTCTCAAGTAGTTTTACACCAGTTATTTTATAAACAGTTTTTATATAAGTAATTTATTTATTGTTATTTTATAAACATTGTCATTTTATGAACAATTATTGTAAATTTGAACCCATATTATTGATTGTTATAGGTTTGGACCCAGATTCCCTGCAATGTCTGAGGCATATGACAAAAAGCTGCGTTTATTGGCCAAGGAGACTGCTAAAGAGATGGGACTAACTTTCTTCCAAGAAGGGGTATATGTTTTACAGTGTGGTCCATGCTTTGAGACAGTTGCTGAATGTCAGATGTTGCGTATCCTTGGCGCTGATGTCACAGGTAGGAATGCATTACACAAATGGATGTATGATGTTGCCCCCACCCCATATTGTTATTTTTGTGTACAACTATCTGTTGTACCAAAGATACATGGATACACAAATACACCACAATAAAAAATAAAAAAAATAGTTTGATATTGTCAGATAACCTTGCACCAGTACTGTAGATCTTTTTTAGCTCAGCGGACTGAAAGTCAACTGAGGTATAGGAATAGTGCTATGTCCTTCGTCCATCTGAGCATCTGGCCTGGCTGTCAGTTAGCATGGCACAAATCGTAACCACTGACCCTAGGAACCTGTGACTCAATATCCAGAGAGATCAATAAAAAATCTCCTTGGAAACCTGGAACTAGGTCACACTGACCTATATCCTCCAAGCTATGGGCTTTGTAAGTACCCTCTAGAATAATTAAAAATTTGATACAAAATCTCCAGGATCTTGATGATTAATGCATGGATTGCCTTGAATATTTGCCACTACTAGGGTTTTCAGTCCTCAAAAACTGGTGGCGCCACCTGTACTTTTTTCTCATTTTTTAACGATTTTGTTTTTTGTTTTTGAGACCATCAAATGACAGCAATTATATCAGTTTCTCAGCTGTGGATTTATCCAGTGTTCCAAAACCTGGTTTGTTTATTAATTATGACTGATTTCTTCAGTTCCTGAATACTGGTGGCGCCATCTGTATTTTTCTTTTTTTTATGCATTTGTTCCTTTATTTGGGACTGCCAAATTATATTGATACTATCAGATTTGCAACTGTGGTTTCATCTAGTGTCCTGAAACCCTGTGTATTTATTAGGGCCCCACTTGAATAAGCAGATGCCCTATGGTATTCACCCTGTCTGTCTGTTCATCTTTCTGTATGTCCATCAAATTTGTTTTCTGATGATAACTCAAGTTTGGAATAACATATCAATTTCAAACTTCACTTATGTATGGGTCACCCCTAAAGCAAGAACCCTATTGATTTTGGGGTCATGAGGTCAAAGGTCCAGGTCACAGGACCCTTTTATTCAGAAAGATTGTGGATGCATTTTAAGTTAAACTTTTCATCCCAAACCTTCCATCTAGCACATATGGCTGACCTGTCAATATGGGAAAAACCTGATTGATTTTTGGGTTCAAAAGTCAAGGTCACAGGGCCATCTGTCCACATTTGTTTCTGGATGATAAGTTCAGATTTGATTGACATATTGGTTGCACATTTGACTGATATATGGCCCACCAATAAAGTAAAGACCCTTTTTTGTTTTTTTGTTTTTTTTGGGGGGGGGGGAGGCATGAGGTCAAACATCAAGGTCACAGTACCCATTTCTTTAAAAAGATTGTTGATCCATTTTAGGCCAAACTTTTCATCTTCCACATGTGACTCATCTGCCAGTAAGGGAAGATTCTGTTGGATGTTTGGTTCACAAGCTCAAAGGTCAAGGTCACAGGGCCCATCCTTTCACAAATAAGTTTATGGTTGATAATTTCAGTTTGGGTAGACAGATTGGCTTCAAACTTGATGATAGGACCCACGTTGTGAAAAAGCTCAAAAACATATCCTTTTAGGCAAATTCAGCTGAGCATGGAGACCCATGGCTCCATAGTTATTGTAGCTGCCACAAAATGAAACTTTAATTTGAAAAGCTGGGCTTTTTTCTTAACTCACCATGCAGCTTTAAAAAGCAGTTGATTCATCAGTTTGAACAAGATTTCAAAATTTATTAAAAATATAGTACTAGTATATTATCAGTACTGTATAAGGCATTAAAGGTGGAACATCATTGGTTAGGAAGGTGTTAAAGGGGTTCTGCTTGACTAATTGTTTAGAAATCAATGAGAGTTTTTTGTGGAAAAAGATTTTATTAGGAGCAGTTTAATTAATTTTCTGTGAACATTGAAGAACATTAAATAGTTGTAAACTGCATTATAATTTATATTGATTGTATTGTATGACGAGTGAAGAATCCTGATATGTATTATGAGGTAAAAATTTCTTATAAAATGGATAGTTTGAGATTGCATTCATATTTCCCTGGGGGGAAGCATATTAGCCAGAGGCTTGCAGGGCCCCTGTGGCTAAAAATATTAGATCTCATCAAAACCTTTGTATTTCTGACACTGTCAGCCCTAAATTTTTAGGGAAGATTAAAAAAACATGTATTGCTAGATTTGAGTCGTTTCTAAATTTTGCTCGGACGTCACACTTCGCACAAACCATTCACATCATGATGCAGTGCTCCCTGCACATAACAAACCCAAGTGCTAATAGGTTAACCTAACATTAAATTATGCTCTTATGTGAGGGTCTCCAGCTGTTTTGTAACAGTTACACATACCTGTACAAGACCATGTCATATTGGAAATTATTTAACTTACATTATGTGTTAGTTGAAAATTCTGGTTCAGCTTGATGATGCCATGTGATAGAAACATTCCATTTATTACCATGAGCTGTGATGCCTGTTTTATTTAACAGACATAAATGGTCTGGCTCCTACAAGCATGTAAGATAGCTCCATTAAATGCTACTGAATTGCACCAGTCATTCAAAATGGCACTTAACCACCACCATAAATGTTTCACCAGCTGTGTGTTTTTATATATGAATCATCTAATTGTATGTGAACTCTACTTCAAAAGTCATATAATATATATATATATATATATATATATATATATATATATATATATATATATATATACACAAATAATATACAAAATATTGTTAGCTTGATTTCATAATATGTATGACAGAACTGTTTCAGAAGCTGTGCTCAATTGTCAGGTACCTGCTGTTATGATGATTACAGTACTGGTATATTATTAATAATGCTCCCCTGCAAGGGAGAGCAATGTGAAGGTTTTACTTTAATGCAATACATTGATTATATGTATAAACACATATGTGTGTGTGTGTGTGTGTATATACGTGTATAGACATGATGCCAATTAAAAAATTATAAAAATTTAATTTAAATTAATAATTCAAAGTAACTTATGGTCCAGTTGTTGATTAATTACTAATTAATGAATTTATCATTTTGATTATTAAATGCATTGATACACCACTAGTCATAGTCATTAATAGTCATATCATGATCATGAATATTATCAGTTCTTGACAGAGATTTCATTAATTGCATAGATTCTTGCCAGAGCCATCAATAATCATACTTGTCCTCTTGCATCCTTTGCTATATTGATCAGTATTCCATTCATTAGCATCAGCCTGGTAATAATCAAGTTTACTGTAGATTAATTAGCAGCAATTTTTATATACACCTGTATCTGTCATTGTAGGCATGAGTACAGTTCCAGAGGTAATTATAGCAAGACATTGTGGTATGCGCGTCCTCGGCTTCTCCCTGGTCACCAACAAGTGCATCACAGAGTATGATAGGGATGAAAAAGCCAACCATGAAGAGGTTCTTGAGACCGCCAGCATGAGAGCCAAAGACATGCAGCGGTTTATGTCCAAATTGGTGGAACGTCTGGATGTTTAATAATTATGTCCATTCGGGCCATTTTAAAAGATTACATGCTGCACTTTAACATTCATCACTCGTCACCTGAATCTCTCCTGTGATATTCATGTCTTTATTTATCTGCTCTCCCTGTAGCAGTGGTTAAGTGAAATGCATTCTAGAACAAATGTAGCCTAACCACTGCTTAAGGAATGCATTATTTATCATGTGGGTTTGTGTTTGGTTTATTTTAATGAGCCCCTGTATGCTTTTAATGATCTTGTATTGTTGACATGTACATCATTGTACACATCTCAGAGAAGCAAATTTTGTTATACATTATCTCTGATTCCGTTTTGCTATGAACTACTAAAAGTGGCAGTAGTGTTAAAGCTTTACAATCCTTTGATGAATGTGACGGTTGAGTTTTAATGAAGCATTCCTAAGGTGAGGGGACCATTTTTGCAGACTGCATGCAGAATGTTACGATCAAATGTTAAGGATGAACAAACCAGGAATAGTAACAGTTTAAGTTTCTTCATTTACCGTTATATAGGTTAATACTGTTATTTATATGTTATTAAGGCAATACCGAACAAGCAAGTTCATAGTATTTTATATAAAGGCCACCTACGTAAAGAACATTATGAACATTATGAACCATCAACAGTGGTTGATATTTTCATGGTTACTTGAGTTAAACACTTCAACAGTGCAAAAAGTGGCCATCGCATGAATTAAAGCTTGTCAATTTCATTCTGGGGTGTTTTGTCACTGAGGGCTGGGCTGATATTAGTTCACTGTGTTAAAATGTATGATTTGCCACAGGCATTGATTGATATGATCCTTAAATGATGTGTAGAATCACATATGCCGGGGCCTCTGTATTCCTGTGAAAACATGCGTGGCTGGTTAATAATACCATACAGTAACTTAATACAGAGTTATCCTGATTCTTTGTTTTCCAAGAATAAATGGAATTACTGAATGATAATGTATTTATTACACTGATATAATGCATAATTACAATGCTTAAACTATGTACACGAGTTACTACTTAATCACACTCATATATTCAGAGGTAGCACTTAAAAAGGAGACATGAACAAATCTAAATTTGTACTCTTCTAAGCAGGTTGCCCAGCTTTTAACAGCATGTAGAATTAGGAGAATTACTACTTTAAATTGTAACTTTGTTTTAAGGTCCATGGTGGCACCATCTATTGAATGTAGATGAAGGTAGCAATACGTTAAGAGTGTCATGATGTCAGTGCCAGGTTTTAGAGCAAATCTCAGAGTTCTAATGAGACTTCTCCATTTTACACTGAGACACTGATAGGGACTGAACCAATGGCTCCGCAAATATTTAGGCAATGTCTTATACTCAGGAGAATTAAAATGCTAAATACTTTCCATTTTGCATGATTTATTCCGTAAAGCGGTGAATGTTTTCTGTATAACATTCCAGTGCACTCCTTAATGAACACTTTTTCACCTTGTTCTCTTTATGGTGTTATGAACATTCAGTGACGCTGGCATAACCTCACTCTTGTAATGGAACATTTGAACAGTTCATAAGTTATGTTAAAAACTAATGATCTGTCATGTAAGGTTTTTTTGGAATAACATTCATAATAATGTCATTGCAGGGATTGAAGGTATATGGCCAGATCAAGAATAGGCCAGATCATGTGATGAATATCTGATTTTATTCATTTGTAATGTAAAACTGGCTATTAGGTTAAGTTGATGTGGCATTTCTAAGGGTGAGTTAGAAACTGAAGTTTTCTCACAAGTTAATGAATGTTCACTAACTTGCCTGTTGTTGATTAGGAAATTCAAGAGAATGTGTATCATGTTATTAAATTATTATAATTATTCACCTACCCCAGTGCTTTCCTTTACATATAGTGAACATATAGTATATAAAGGAGATAAAGATCTGTTTTGCAAGGAATATTTATTTATTGGTATGGATTGCAGCATTTTACCACTAATGGTTAGACATACACATGGTTGTAAAAATGATTTGTTCTATCGCATCAGTTTTTATGTAGGGTTCTATTGATCCGTGCTATAATTATTAATATTGTGCTTTTGGCTCTTGTATATTTTACATATGATAACTTATGGTTGTAATTAGGGCTGTAATGATATACACTGGTGCACTTTTGTATCAGTACAAACAAAATATTGTATAGGAATCCTCACATATCACCTGATCCATACGTTTCTGATGTTCAAACATATGATGTACAGCAACTTCAGATATTGAATAATAGTCTTTCATCATCTGATCAGACATGTAAGGAATAACTCTATTGGTTAAAATTTGAATTGCATCTGATTGTTTGATTGGTAAATGTCTAGAAAGACAGGGCACAAAACAGCAAACAATATTAAACCTTATCCTGGCAGCTACCTAGACTCTTCAGCCTGATATACAAGTTGTACTGATTTTCTCAGTCAGCATTTTAGTTATGATTCTGTAGAGCATAATTAATGGTTATATAGATGGTACATAAAATAATCCATTAATAAGTAATCATCAATTGTTACCACTAATCAATACAGCCCTAATTTCAGTGTGTATACATTAGTGCTTTGAACAAATGTACTACTGAGAAAGCAGTTTGTTATTTACAAGTAGTCTTTGAAATAAACATAATGCTTTGTATTTAGAACCCATGAGCTCAGCTAAGTATATATCCACTTATGTTACATGTCATGTATTTTCTTTATCACTTTAATATTTTGTATATAATTATTCATATGCCTTTCTTATGAACTTTGTTACATGAAACTTGAGCTTTTTAGGTTTTAACATTTGAAAGAATTAGTGTTTCAAGAGCAGCATTTGATAATCAGATGATGTAGGATAAATTGACTGATGTATCACAGTTTGTCTCATTTCTAGATTTGCCAAATATGTTCTTAATGAGCTTTAATAATTGTAGATATTACTCTTAATTTAACTGCAAGTAGAAAGCACACTTTGGTTGTAAGACTGATGACGGGAAAAAAGAATATTATTGAGCATAGTCAGCTAAATGCCTGAAAGTTAGGGCACTTTTGTTTAGTGTGGTTCATGAATGGTTTTACTTTATGTACATGGTTAAATCTGGGGGAATGATCAGGAATGAAATTTTAGGTATGAAATATTTACAGAAACAAACTGTTTGTCATTAATGAATTATACTCTTATATGGTAATGGTATACTTTTGAATCTGTGATCATGTGAAATCTGATTGACATGCGTGACTAAAGAAATTGTAAGATGTGAAAATCCAATAACTGGATTATTGTTGTAAGGGTATCTGTTTTGTGCTACCAACTATTTATGCAATAAAATGTATCTCCAAGTAACTTGGTCTACACTTTCTTTCTTCGGATATATAACCCTGCGCGAAGCAAGGGTTATTGTTTGACTTGATTCTGTGTGTGTGTGTGTGTGTGTGTGTGATGTAAATCCCAGCGTAAATACCCCCAAGATGAGCGTTTTATGGGATTTTATAGCACATTAGTCTACACCCAAGACGTAGCATGTGACCATACAGCTTTCTTTTGTGACATCACAGAGGACTGTGACATCACTTTATGTATGGTTTCCCCTGAAAGGTGTCCACAATATTTTTATCACAATGTTCAGGGGTGTTTTTCAAAATATTTTCAATGAAAAACTTCCTAGGGATAACACAGGTTTACTAATTAAAAATTCAAGGCACCACCTGTGAATACCTTTCTTCTGTGCAAGGTTTGCATTCCTGTTTCAGACACTTTTTTTTTAATTGTAAGTTGTAATTAATGTTTGACTCCATTAAAGGGCCCATTGGTTTTATTTCTCCATAAGATAATGATCACCAGCTCTTTGCACCAGGGTCTGGTTTCTATAGTTTAACTTGGCAGTCTGTCCCAGGGCTGGTTGGTTATTATTAGCTCAGCTGACTGTAAGTCATCTGAGCTATAGGGATCACCTTTTGTCAGTCGGCCATCCGGCCGTCCGGGCGTCTGTCCGTTAACAGGGCACAAATCGTAACCGCTAGAACTGGAATCTTCTTACTTGACATCCTGGGAGGTCTATGGAAATTCTCCTTGTAAACCTGAAATTAGGTCACTGTGACCTATATTTCGAGCTATGGGGTTCCGAAGTACCCCCCAGAATAATGGAAAATTTGATACAAAAGCTCAAGTATCTGAACAACAAATGCATTGATCATCATGATTTTTTGCATGGATATTGATCATGGAGTGTTTCATCAGTTTCTGCAGACTGGTGGCGCCACCTGTATTTTTTCGATTTTTACCAATATTTTTCTCTATTTTTGAGACCTCTTAAGATGCGGCCATCTGTTAACAGGCACAAATCGTAACGACTACACCTAGAATCTTCTCTCTTGACATGCAGGGAGGCCCATAAAAAGTCTCTTTGGAAACCTGAAATTAGGTCTCTGTTACCCATAACCTTTGAGCTATGGGGCTCCGAAGTACCCCCCAGAATAATGGAAAATTTGATACAAAAGCTCAAGTATCTAAACAACAATTGCAGTGATCACCATGATACTTTTCATGGATATTGAATATGGAATGTGTCATCAGTTTCTGCAGTATGGTGGCGCCACCTGTATTTTTTTTTATTTTTACGAATTTTTTTCTCTATTTTTGAGACCTCATAAGATGCGGTCATCTGTTAACATGGCACAAATCGTAACAACTGGACCTAGAATCTTCTCTCTTGACATGCTGAGAGGCCCATGAAAAGTCTCCTTAAAAACTTGAAATTAGGTCTCTGTTACCCATAACCTCTGAGCTATGGGGCTCCGAAGTACCCCCAAGAATAATGGAAAATTTGAAACAAAAGCTCAAGTATCTGAACAATTATTATATTGATCAGCATGATTCTTTGCATGGATATTGATCATGAAATGTTTAATCAGTTTCTGCATTCTGGTGGCGCCACCTGTATTTTTTCAATTTTTAGCTCAGCTGACTGAAAGTCATCTGAGCTATAGGGATTACCTTTTGTCCGTCGTCCGTCCGGCCATCCAGGCGTCTGTCTGTTAACAGGGCATAAATCGTAACCGCTAGACCTGGAATCTTCTTACTTGACGACATCCTGGGAGGTCTATGGAAATTCTCCTTGTAAACCTGAAATTAGGTCACTGTGACCTATATTCTTCAAGCTATGGGGTTCTGAAGTACCCCCCAGAATAATGCAAAATTTGATACAAAAGCTCAAGTATCTGAACAACTAATGCATTAATCACCATGATTCTTTGCATGGATATTGATCATGGAGTGTTTCATCAATTTCTGGAGATTGGTGGCGCCAGCTATATTTTTTTTATTTTTTACGATTTTTTTTCTCTACTTTTGTGATCTTTAAACATTTGGTCATCTGTAAACAGGGCACAAATCATAATGACTGGACCTATAATCTTCTGTCCTCACCTCCAGGGAAGCCCATAAAAGGTCTACATGGAACCCAAAATAAGGTCCCTGTTACCCATATTCTGTGAGCTATGGGGCTCTGAAGTACCCCCCAGAATAAAGATTTGGTCATATATTAACAGGGCACAAATCATAATGACTGGACCTAGAATCTTCTTTCTTGACATGCAGGGAGGCCTTTGGAAAGTCTCTTTGGAAATCTGAAATTAGGTCTCTGTTACCCATATCCTTCATGCTGTGGCTCCGAGAATAAAGATTTGGTCATCTGTTAACAAAGCACAAATTATAATGACTTAACCCAGAATCTCCTTTCTTGATATGCTGGGAGGCCCCTGAAAAGTCTCCTTGTGCACCTGAAATTACATCTCTGTTACCCATATCCTTCATCCTATGCGGCTTTGAAATACCCCCCAGAATAAACATTTGGTCATCTGTTAACAGGGCACAAATCATAATAACTAGACCTAGAATTTTATTTTTTGACATGCTGGGAGACCCCTGAAAAGTCATCTTGTAAACCTTGAAAATAGGTGTCTGTTACCCATATCCTTCATGCTACAGAGCTCCATAGTACCCCAATGAATATTGGATGATTTTATACAAAAGGTCAAGTTTGGAAAAAGTATTTCATTCAAATTTGACATTCAGATGATAAAATTACTTTTGTCAATGTCTTCCTCGTCAGCTGAGCGTCAGACCCCTGGGTCACTTGTTAAATCATGAATGTCCACCCAAGGCCCAATTTGTAACCATAAATCACGAGTCCACCCCTTACCCAAGTTATTACCTTTAAATGATGACTGGCTACTTCTAACCCCCACCCAACCCATTGGTTAACATGAGTACACAAATGTCAATCAATAAACCAAAAATTGATGGTTTCCTTCTATTAATATTTTTAAAATATAATATTTTAAAATTGTTTTCCTACACAAGATTCAGTTTACAACTACTTTATTAACTTTTATAAATATCTAAGTAAACTTGTTCTAGATGACAGGAATAAAATAAAATCAGTATGGAGAAACTATACATCTGGTGTGATAATATTGTTACTGTCTGTTTTGCTGATCAGTAAGATATGCTGTCCCTTAAACTAGGCCTAAGAAGTGTGATCACACCTACCTACAGGATAACTTTCTTATCTACAGCCGTTCAATCTTGTTATCTTATCTGCACCTAGAACACAGCCAAAAAAACAAATGGTTTGATACAATCTTGCTTAAACTTCTTTTTATAAACGTTTTTGCTAAATTGCTACAGCCAAATATATTTGTTGTAATGACTAAGCGGTTTCATTTATGCGATTGTTTTTATTCATTGAAGATACACAGACTATACAAAAACTTCAGTTTAATGTCTTTTAACTTAAACAGAGGCAAAGTATTGTTAAAAATGGTAACTAAGTACAAGTACTCTCCGGTATATCTCTTTAACTAGGTAGCACAATTGCATTAGCAAAGACCACTTTTTCTTAAAATCAATTGGTTGTTTTGAATGCATAAAAGACCCCATGAAGAATACACGATTTTAAACTTGGTAGTGTTCTTTTTTAGTGGTTTACATATTTTTGAACTTTTCATTGATTTTCACATGATATTTTAATATTTTGATTAATTTTGAATTCATTTTTAGAATCTGGTAACAGTAAAACACTTTTAAGTGGATTAATATTAAACTTCATGAGAATATCTCAGAAGGAATTTCCCCCTGTTTTATGTTTCTATTTTATACTTTCAGTCAATCAAAAATTTACTAGTACCTTTCGTTTTTCAACAAGAAAGACATAAAGTTGAGGAAAAACAAAAATAAAGGGTTTTGAGAAATTGTCATTCAGTTATGTTTAAAATGAAAACTGGACATTGAATGCTTTCATAAAGACTAGAAAATAAAATATTTTATGACTGCAGAGAAGTTGAGCATAAGATATTCCATGGATTGTATCTATCAGTATATTCAAAATGGGTCGCTAACTATTCAATGAACGTGAGTGATAACTTATCAATTAGAATAGTGGGTCACAGACCGATGTTGTTTGTTTTTATTTACCAGAATAGCACTGCAACATTGTGGAAAACTGTGATATCACTGCTATAATCACCATATAGACAATGTTATCAACGAGTAGGCCAAGTTATACACCTGCTTCTGTTTATACGTTTTGTAACATGCCCTGAAATAGGACAATCACAGCCAACATATAACACAATGACAATGCTTTAAAGTCAAAATAAACAAGATATCTAAAGCAAAATATTTTTACTTGGCAAATCTTAAATTAAAACCTGAACTAAAATTTTTTTTTCTCCCAAAATTTCATGAATTGTAAATAAACAGTATGCTCTAGAATGCATATCTTTGACAGAACAGAATTTGGACCGATTTACATTTTAAAATTTAAAATTCAACACAGGTAAAATTTCATCGTTTATCACCCAAACAGCAGCCAATTTTTTTCCATTTATTTTCTTATTTTGTGCAAACATTGATAAATGTATTCTATGATGTACACAAGAGTAAACCCTGATGGGAAAAAAATCTGGAAATAGCTCATTACTGAAGTCAGTTTCATAAATAAAGAAAAACTTGTTTCTGATTAACAAATATAACTAAAATATTTCATAAGCTTTACTACCTCTTTAAAAAAATGAAATTAATGCTTTGTCATATTAATATTAATCATATAGTTTATAACTGTTTATTATGATTATTTATTATTAAGTATATTGATATAATTATTTTAAATATAATTGAAAAATAATATTTATCAATTTATATTTTTTATTATAATTAGAAAAATGAGAATAGCTATAAATTATATAAATAAATATATATTTAAAATCTGTATAAACATAGGCTATAATTAAAATATATCATTTTTTTTATTTAAAACTAGATAAGGAGATTGAAGTATATGGCCTGTGGCCATACCTGGTAATACCTCTGATATATAAGTATTTGAACACTTCCTGATTCATATCTGTACCTTGGACCCAAGCTATGCGAGTCATTCAACAAAATGTCTGCCATAGTAAACATATTAATATCAACAACGTCTGTGTCACAACATATAAAGGAGCAGCCAGTACACATGACCTCATCAGTCATTCCATACAGGTGCATAAAAACATAAACACTCCTTCAAAACTCATCATTCATTTCAAGAATCAGAAAACATATGAGGATGTTATTGTAGCTCAGAACTAGTGTTAATAACAGTATGTTTAACAAACATAACCATCTCACCATATCTCTTATATGCTGAAAAATATTTTTCTGTAATGATTTGTGAAAACACATGAACCTGGAATACTTTAAATTTTTATTGAAGCCATCTGAATATTTATATATTTTCCATGATCAGAAGTCTTTAATTATCATATGATGAAAAATTATTTATGTAAAGACTTATGTTTATACTTACACCTGGCATACACATACTTCATTCTTTAGTTGCACCAATCTGAAAATTTATAAATTTTATATTTCAATAATTAAAATCCTTATTTAGAATTGATTATCATTAGAAATCACTTTTAAAGGCCTTTTAAACAATCATAATTTTGTGGTCATACATTTTTGAAAGTTTAAGACCAAATTTAAAATTTGATTTTTAAATTTTATATGAATCTTTGAAAATAAATTTTTAAATTCAAAGGATTATGTAACATTCAAAGTAATTCCTCATCAAAATATTTATAGCTGGAGACAATAAAGCCAAAACTCAGAAGCTACCACCTGTACTTACTTATTTGACAGATACACTTAAGCTCAGTGTCTACAAGTGTCTACTGGTAAAGTCATAAGGCAGTTCAATAGTAGAGTTTTTTCCAATATCATTTGACACTCAGTCTTATTAGGTGTAAAGAATTTCACAGCCAGACAGCAATAGTACATTAAAGGGTTCCCAACAGTTCAAGAAAAAAAATTTTAGTTTTTTTCATCAGAATTGTCACTGATCATTATGAATTTTCAAATTCTAAGGTAATTATTTTGACTTTTTTATAATAATGTGTAATAACTATGTTGTAGAAGTGAACAGAGGCACAGCCTGGATTAACGGAAAGGGGGGGTGGGGATGGGATAGTGATTGGAATTGCTATCTGTTGAATAACCATGTCCCTAAAACCTTGCTACAGTGCCATCTGGTGAGTGTTTCTATTACTATTATAATTTCAAAGCTAACCTGAGAGAAAAAATTCTAAAATCTAAACAAACACCCGTTGCGTATCTGGTTACCTCTGACCTCATTAAATATGCATGAATTTTGCTAGGAATGTGAATCAGATGAGAAACTTTATTGGTAAATATGTACAATGAGTTCATCAAAATCCATAAGATTTTTGGTAAGGCACCAAGTGACCTCTGACCTTATAAAACAGTAACACTAAAAGTTCACATATGGACAGATGGACTGACAGTGGCTATACCATAATACGTCCCATTATAGACAGGCATATAAAAAGGAACAAGAATACAAAATATTAATGTTATTTTATTAATAAAATATCATATATCTCTGAACTAGAAAATAAAATAATCAAAACAAGTCTTAAGTAACCACCATCATCAGATTCATGGTCCTTCCTCAGCAATTTTTTTAAGTTCCTTCTCAACCTGACCAACAAAGGCCGGGAAGCTGCTGTCACTCAGACAGAGTCGTAAAAAGTTGTGAAGATGTTCAGTAGGAAGTTCATGGGTACTGTATGCCATTGGCAACTGCACTTTCAATTCACCAAGCATCATCTGAAAATTGATAAAATTGCGAATTAATATCAAGTGGCAGGAATGTATTACATCTGGACATGATTTTCTCTACTCAAGTTGTAAGTATACTTTTTCACATAATCTAAAAATGTTTCATGACAGAAATCTTTAATACTTAATGGGGCCTATTCTTATTTCTGATGTCTATTAACTAAAGATAATCCCTTGAACCTTTGATAAAAATAGGCCAGAAAATGCAAAGGCTGTTCATGTTGTTTGAATTCAAGTTCATGTGTTTATAGCAAGTAGGGGCTCACCATAATAATCCAAACACATTCAACTAGGACATCCTTAGGAAAGGCGAATCAGAGATTTGCAAAGGTGTTGTTCAACTAGTGACAGTGCAACTTTGGCATATATTCAGCCATCAACCACTTAGGATGCATAGTTTTTCCATTTGCTGACAGTGCAACTTTGGCATATATGCAACCATCCACCACTTAATTAGGATGCATAGTTTTTTCATTTGTTGACAGTGCAACTTTGGCATATATGCAACCATCCACTGCTTATAGGATGAATAATTTTTCCATTTGTTGACAATGCATCTTTGGCATATATGCAACCATCCACTCCTTAGGATGCATAGTTTTTCAATTTGTTAACATGCCTGTGTATACTAACAGCTTGTTGATAAAACTATGGACCAATGGGTTTCGACGCTCTCCTGGATTATGCTTATAAGGATATATGTTTATGATCTCTTTCAAAATATGGGTCCTGTGATCAGGTTTAAGCCAACCAGTCTACCCAAACTGGAGTTATCATCCATTAACTAATTTGTAAATGGATGCATGGGCCATGTGACCTTTGACCTAGTGACCTCAAAATCAAAAAGAAACTTCCCCTATTGGCAGGTGTGCCACATGTGGAAGATGGAAGGTTTGCGATGAAAAGTTTGACTTAAAATGCATCCAGAATAGTTCTAAAGTAGTGGGTCCTGTAACCTTGACCTTTGATCTCATGACCCCAGAATCAACAAAGTTTTTACTTTAGTGGTGGGCTATATATAATCAAGTTTGAAACCAATATTTCAATACAAACTGGTGTTATCATCTGGAAACAAATATGTATATAGATTCCCCCTATGACCTTGACCTTTGAACTTGTGACCCCCAAATCCATGAGTTTCTTCCACTATTGGCAGGTGAGAAAAATCTGGAAGATTTGTGATGAAAAGTGTGGCTTAAACTACAACCACAGGCTTTTTAAAAAAGTGGGTCCTGTGACCTTGACCTTTGACCTCATGACCTCAAAATCAAAAGGGTACTAACATTTTTGGTGGGACATACTTTATTTTGGCAAGGCTGAAAATTCGCGACTTCTTCCATTTGAACGTTTGCAAGGGTTTTATTTTCATGATCGCACCAGAAAATATATATTCTAAGCACAGCAGTATTTGTATTGACATTAAATTTAGAATGAAACCTACAATATCTCACTCATTTATAGTTCAGTCATTAGCTTATGATTTGTGTCAAAGTCAATATATCCCTTGTGAATACTGCTTGTTTTTACAATGATAATTAATGTTTTTATGCATGGGTCAGTTTCGATACCATGCACATTTAGGGTTGCTGATTCGGTTGTTTCGAGGGGTATGATAACTAATCACCTGTTCATGCAGGATCATCATCCCCTTTTGTTCATCTTAGTTTATGGGACATCTTTTCCCGAGGGTTTCATATTCGCGATTATTTCAATTTCGCAATATCGCTCAAAATTTTTTTAAAAAAACCTCACGAATAAACAGGTAACCACAGTATATTAGTCAAGATTGAATCCAATATGTCAATCCAAACTGGAGTTATCAGAGAGAAACAAAATGTGGACAGACAGCCCTATGACCTTGACCTTGTGACCCCAAAATCCATGAGTTTCTTCCACTATTGACAGGTGAGCAATATCTGAAAGATGGAAGGTTTGGGATGAAAAGTTTGGCTTAAAATGCATCGACAATCTTTCTAAATAAGTTGGTCCTGTGACCCTGACCTTTGGCCTCAAGACCCCAAAATATATAGAGTTCTTAGGTCATATAGAAGTGGGCCATATATAATTCAAGATTGAAATCCATATGTCCATCAAAACTGGAGTTATCATCAGGAAATAAATCTGACAGACATACAGAAACACTAACAGATGAACCGACAGATGAAAAGCAGGGCCCTTATGAACACGTAAGGTTTCAGGACACAGATGAAACCATAGTTGCAAATCTGATAATGTACATATTATTTGGCAGTCTCTAAATAAAGGAAATAATGCATAAAAAATAGAAAAAAATACAGATGGCACCACAAGTCTGAAGAACTGAACTGAAGAAACCAATCATAATCAATAAAGACACTAGGTTTTTGGACACTGGATGAAACTACAGCTGAGAATATGACATAAATGCTGTCATTTGATGGTCTCAAAAACAGAAAAAAATCATACAAAATTAGAAAAAAACAGGTGGCACCACCAGTATTCGGGGACTGACAAATCCAGTCATGGTCAATATTCAGGGCATGATTCATGGCAATCCATGCATTAATTATCCAGATACTGGAGGTTTGGTATCATATTTTTACTTATTCTGGGGGGAGGTTACGAGCCGGAAAGCTCTAAGAATATAGGTTGCAGTGACCTAATTTCAGGTTTCCAAGGATATTTTTTCATAACCTACCAGTTATAAGATTCTAGGGTTATAGCAGTCATGATTTGTGCCCTGATAACTGACAGCCTGATGCCCAGATGGCTGGATGCCCAGACGGACCACAAACAAAGCCCCATTCCTATACTTCAGTTGACTTTCAGTCAGCTGAGCTAAAAACCCATACATCCACTGCAGATGTGTTGTATGAAATTACATAGAGTCCATTAATATGTACGCACAGTAATCCAGAAATCACATAAATAAAAAAAAACACATTCAGAGTGAAATTTCTAATTATTTTTAAAATCAGCTGCTCTTCAGTTAAAGTTTATTGGAAAATGTCTCAAATTCAAATTTATTGCAGAATGCCAAATGTTAATCCATTTAAGCACAGTGGAATGATAACCTAATTGTAATAATTTACAGATAAAACTGTTTGTCTTGATCTAGATACAAGCTGTTGACTGAAAAATATTTTCTTACATTAAACCTAAAAAATTATATACCAATCTAATCAGAGAGAGGGGACCTCTTTAATTTTGATTCTGTTTTTCAATAATTTTCCCAACCTGAGCCAGTTTATCCAGGCCAACTTTTCCCTCCAGATTAACCATATTGTCTTGCTGTGATGGCATGACCGAGTCCTGCTGTTGAGGAATAAGAAGACACCCATTAACTTAAAATATAAAGAATTAAAATAAATATTTTGATTAAATGAAGTTTTTTTGGAATAGACTGGCAAAAAGTGTCTCCATGATATAATTTTAACTGTTGTTATTTTTTGTTGCTTTTCAAAATAATCAGAACCATTGAAAGAAAATTCAGGTCTTTTAATATTCAATTCTGCTATCTTATCCACTTTATTAAGTTCTTTTTTTTCAATATTTTTATTTATCTTTAATATGACCAGAAGTATTTTTGGCATGAGACCATGTTTATTTAAAAATCAAGATTTCATGTCAAATTTCATATGATGTATACATGTGCACCTTTAAAATCTATGTAAAAATGTCACTATCAAATGACTTGTGTATTTGAAAAACCTGTTAATCTTGACATGTGACTGAGGACTGAGGCTCTAATTATCATCCAACAAAAAGTCAAACATCTAACATTTAGCGTTTAATAATCATAAGTACCCCAGCAGATGTAACTGAAAATTCATTGGCCAGAAATCATTTAATCAACATCTTATTGGCAAACTGCTGCATAAGCAATTAAACCAACTGAAGGGGCTGTACCATAATTTGTAATTCCCAGTGACACATCAGGTAGGGCATCAAAAACTAAACAAAGAAGAATACTTACTTCAAATATGAGCTCAAAGCCACTTATATGTATCAAATCATGTATCGTATTGTGAGTGAAGTATTGCAATACATATTGTATTGTGAGAGAATGTCTCTTTACAGCCTTATTCAGGATGTTATCTACATATTTTCACCTGATTGTCTGCCCCTGTTCCTGCATCCTCTGTGGACTCCACTTGTTTGATGAAGAAATACCGACCGAGGTTCTTGCAACATTCTTGACAAACCTCACTGCCCTTCTTCCCACCTTGGTCAGCAAACTTGACTCTGAACCTCCTGCTCTCATTCTGAGATGTAATACATTCTGTTACATTTTTTATAAAAATTATTTATTTTCTTTCCAAATGTTATGAAAATCCTAGCTTAAAGGGATCTATTCATATACTAAGTATGTTAAATATTCATGAAATATAGTGTTTTCTCCTTAAAATATTATTTTACCAGCCTATATTTTGTTCTAAATCTGTTTGTTTACTCTTTTACTAAAGTGGCAAAAAATCTTGCATCAGGCGGTATCATTGCCATAAACATAATCTTATGTGCAAGCCACCTGGTAGCCATAACATCCACAAACCAAGATTTCTGAAGCTTCCAACCAGTGTTTATATTTCATGTTACATTTCCTTGTTTGGGAGTTGGCCAGTATTCTCAAGATAGAATTTCTGGTCATGTAGTCTTGTTATGGTAAACAGACAAATGTGGACTCTTTACTCACACAGAACCATAACAACATATCAAGCAGGTGAACTGGAAAGAGTAAATCTGTGTGCCTGGATTGCTTTTGCAAAGAAGCTTTTCAATTTTTGTATTAAGTCAAAATGAACTAAAAGCATGTGGTAATACACATTTATAAAAATGTTTAGGTATTTCTAAATATTGGGATATACACAGCATTGTCAAGGCTGAAGGGACCTGTAGCATAATTTGATATTATATTTATCAAATGCTTTCATAAAATGTTGAAAGTCACAACCTGGTTTACTAACTCTCCAACTCTCCTTTGCCAGTTTACATTTTAGCTACTGATGGGCAAACTATGTTAACAATGAAGTGGTTCAAATTCAATTCACCCTTAGTAGGTTTACTTCCCAAAAATGATACTTCATGCTGTTGTACCAAGGTAAAGGTATGTCACATAACATGTGGCATAAGGACAAACCAAAACATGCAACAAATGAACCATTTTCTATTTCCCAAATCTCACAACAGTTTCTGAAACTCTGTTGATCACATGTCAAAATGGTGCACTCATGGATACTCCACAAAATGAAATTGTGGTTGTCTGTAAAAGGAGTTAACCACATGGTGATATATCTGCCCATGTATGCATTTGTGAAAGAGAGAGAGAGCAAGAGAGAGGGACAGACAAACAGAGACAAAGACAGAGAGAAAGAGAGAGTAGGTGGCCATGGACAAAATATTATCTCAATCTTGGATACTAATACTATCCAAAAACAGATTACTAAATTTTTTGTTTGTTTGTATAACACTGTATAAATACTCACATTTATCTTGTAAACAAAGAGCATACTGTCACCCTTTCTGATGCCTTTCATCCAATCATGTGCTCCATGTAAAGCATGACTCTCCTGAAAAAGAATTTTAAAACTAAAGTAATAACATAATAACATATTATTTATTGTGTGATAAGATCATTGTTATAACTAAAATATACAGTGGTTACTGTACTTTTAGTATTTTTTTATCAAAGTATATATCTATAGGCTGATGAATTCTCCTAAGAAGCAGTGAAATTTGTCAAGGACATGGTAGTTATAAATTACCTTATGAGGACCATCCCAAAGTTAAGCAGCAAGTTCTTGATGATGGAACATTAATAAAACCCTATACAGATACAAGGAAAAACAAATATCTGCTACATACCTCACTAGTAAATGGTTTACTTCTGTCTACAGGTAACTTACTCACTGTACCACCCTGTTGCTTAGTATTCTTTAAAGGAATTTATTTTGATATTTTACATCTTTTAACAAAAGATAACCCCCTAAACCTATTGTAAAATAGGCCAGATAATACTAATCCCACTGCACACAGATTTTGTTTCAAGGGTAGCCACTAAATTGTTGTTAACATAAACATATATTTAAATGTTATAAATGGTCAATTAATCAGACAGTATAGTTTGTAGAGAATAGTCAACAGAAGGAGAGTCTGTGTCCCAGAATCATAAAGAGAGACAGAGTGAACAAAGTGAAGCAACACATCTTTAGGAACAATGGTCAGTAAGAAATATTTTTTTTGGAAGAAGATCAGTTACACATGTATTTGGGACAACTTGAAGATCCATCAAGCAAGAAACAAGGTTTTATAAGTGTAATGATAATCAACCATTATCAACCATCAAGGAGTGTTCTCAAGTTTACCAGCTGGAGAGTTAACCCGTACCCTTGTGCTGACTAAGTGACCCATCTACTAATAGTTGGTTAGAATATGCATTCAGCTTAGGCCAATAATAGAACAAGAGCACAACAAATTGAGCATAATATGCCAGCATCATATCTTGTGACCTCTGACCTAATTAAATATGCTTGAATTTTGATGAGAATGTAATACAGGTGAGAAACTGTATTGGTTGATATTCTTCACGAGGTCCATGAAAATCCATCACATTTCTGGTAAGTCATCATGATGCCACTGAAGTCTCATTGACCTCATTCAATATGCATGGACTTTGCTGAAAATCAAACTTAGGCCAGATTTTATACTGATTTACATTTCTATAAGTTATCACAGCAACACCACAATGTAGCCTATAGTGGCCCATGACCTTAATAAAAATGGATTTTCCCATAAATATGGATTTTGCCCATAATCAAACTCAGGTGAGACAATCTATTGTAGTTATGGTGAGTTTCATGAAAACCATCAAAGTGAGACAGTTATCAGGGCGACACTTAAAGTTAACAGAAGGACAGACAGACTCTGGGTAACCATAATAAGTCACAGACAGGCGTATAATAATTGCTACCTGAAATGCAGGGTACCGGTATGGCAGCTTTCAAGTAGTAAAAAAGATGTTAAGGATCTGAGTCAATTAATAAATGTTGCTTTTTAGGTGGATGTGTTATTTCAAATTTGAGTAAAGCCATCACAAAAAAACAGTAGAAGAAAAATATCATAGCATGGCTGTAGCACACTCATAAAATATTATATTAATGATAGAGTAATTCCTAGAAGAATATATTTTATCTGCTGTTGGTATATGTGCATTTAAGTCTTACAATTTTCAGGAAATCTCTATATAATCAAACCCTTTTTTTAGGGGGCTCTATACAGGTGTGAATTTATTTCTGAATCATTAAATTATTATTGAATTTGTATGATATCTTACCTGTATTTCATCACTGTGCATTATTACTAAGTGGTTCAGCTCAGAAACCATAAGAACCAAGTCAGTGGCGCCACCTTCCAACAGCTGAAATAATCAATTGGATCAATTTACATACAGAGTTATATATTGTGATATCTGCCAATATGTCATTCTAAAACCATTTGTTCACTTCTGTGATGTGCTGAAATAAGCTTTCACCAGGTGTGATCAATGACACATAACATCAACATAGCACGCCTGCCACCTGATGGCTGTACCTCTTAGTTTCACAAATCAATTTGTTTCAAGAATCAGATTTTCTTCTGTGTTTCTTCTTGCACATTTCTCCTTGTTCAGTTATCATGCATACACAAAACCAGACCTGTAATCATTCAATCTTAATATGGTAAACTGACACACATGGATTGTGTTTACTTACATATGATCCATAACAACCTGTGAAACAGGTGAATTGTACACAGTTTAGCTGGGAAACTTTGTATTCAGCAGTGACTCTGCAAAATGAACTAATAGTGTTAGATAATTTACATGTCATTGCAAATAATTATGTACTTTTAAAAGATTTCAATTTTTTTTTTAAACTGTGATGATTTATCATCCTGAAATCACATCAGATTCTGTTTAGTCTAAATTATCTACTTCTGGGCAATCCTGACACAGTCACTAGGCAAAACTGACTACTGAACTTATTTCAGTTCATTTCATTAAAAAATGAATAAACAGCTAAACAAAATTTTATTTAGTTTACCTTCCATTCTCCAGGGCTGGTCTTTGAACTACCTGTAACATAGCGTGCATACTTGGTAAGATTCCAGGATTTCGCCATGGTCACCTGATCACTCTGTGTAGAGAAACAAACCATCATTAGAGGAGAAAATAGGTAAACTAAAATGGTGGTATATTTTTGAGAGAGCAATACATGAAAATTACTGGTACCTACAAAAGGTAAAGGGGGGAACAGCACTCTGGCCCAGATGAACAAGTGTGATTGGAATTCAAGATCTGCAGAATTTGAAATAACTGGTGTGAGATGTGGATTTTGCTACTTTTTGTATGAACTTTCCGATTTTCTTATATTTATGTAAAAAAAGAGGCGGGGACATACAGCCCTAAGCCCCTCTAAATCCACCCATCCATGGAAATTAAATGACATAAATATACCAGAGAATACGCTGCCGAGGCAGCAGTTATCTTGCGCTCCTAAAGAAGCAACTGATTTTCACGCTGCCAGCTTGGACTATTTATGATATATTTAGACACCAGATGGCGGTTTGTTGTCTGCTGAAAAAAAATGTGCGTATGATGTGAAAAGCAGCCAACCAGATGCCAATACACAAACACTCGACAGGCATCCTGGCTCCGCACATAGCTGCGCTTCAAGCGCCGCTTGTTGGCAGTTTACGGTCGAATTTTAATTACTCCCTCTGTATTCTCACATCATTGACTGATTCGATTATGACATTATGACTGTGTTAGCGTAGCCATGTATCTGTTGTCTGCAGAGCTGAAACAAGCAAGCGAGATGTGCATGGTTACTGGGGCGATGAGCTGTCTCTCAAAACGAAATGAACATGATTGGCTCCGTGTATTCCTGGCTTGGCTGTGTCTTTCAGCACAAGGTCTCATCTGATTTGACAAAAATACAGTGCTCCTCTCTGGTGTAGCAATTCAGGATGCAAGGTCATAACAAACAGCACTTACGATATAGGGAGTAGGCCTACAGTTAAAGCGCTGTGTAAAGAGCGTAACCAGAGAGAGGCATGATGATAAAAAAGAGACAAGAGATCTAATGTCTACTTTGTGGCATAAAAATTTTATTTAGCATTTATCTAAGAAGAAATTTCTATTTGCTTCAGTTCAAGAATAAGGCAGGTTATTTGAAGTAAGTCAGGGACAATTTTTCCAGACTCTTAGGGCCTGCTTCATTACATTTGACAGGCCAAAGCCAGAAAATGCAGGCCAGTGCGGAACAGTGCAGCGATGCATGACACTGTGCAGTGCTATACTACTCTACTTAATTTATAAACAGCTGGGCATTTTTGAGTGCTGCAAAGAGGACCTTTGCTTTGCAGCACTACACAGTGTGGTGTTTTGTGTGGACTCCCCTGTGTATTTGCATGTACTAAACATTTTTTGCAGCACTGCACCCCGTTAAGTGTGGACAGCCTTAAGCCTTAGGCTTGCCTGCTGATTTAAATTTTATGTGTACAATAATCAGCTTTTGAAGCTGGCAATATTTACAGTTCAATGAAGAGCATTAGTTTGAAATTAATTCATACTCCATAAATTGTCCTCCCTCTAATTACGAGTCTTAGAAATTGTTTACCATGAAAATAATACCAAAGATTAATATTTCTGAATTATCTAGGAGGATTGCGTTTTACAGAAACTAAGTCAACAAAGGTGGTGAAACCTTAGTTCTCTGTCACATAGCAGTCATAAGGTCAATATTCTTGGGAAATTGGGTGCTGACAGCCAAATTAATTATAAAGATATATTTGGTAACACTCTCAAACATGTCAACACATCAAATTACCAAATATTACAAGTTCTGACAAAAATAAAAATCCCATAAAACATGTATGTACAGGCAAAATATTGAAATAATTCAACTTAAGTTGGGGTAATTTAATTGCTTTCCTGCAGAGGAGTTAACTAGGAAAAAAATTGAAAAGTCAGTTGACAGCTTTCAGAAATGAGGGTATAAAATTAAAAAAAAATAACACGTATCACAGGTGCTGAGGTGGCGCTTCAACACTTGCGACTATACATTTCATCATTTAACTTAATTTATTTTTAATATTTAGGTAATATCACGGCTTAAAAAGTTAGCCATCTATATAATATGTGTATAATGCAAAGGCACAGCACATATTCTTACCACTTGAAATCTACTTTTTACTTTAATTCGAACAAGAATAGTGTGGTTCGTGATGAAAGGCGCTCTCCGCCAGCAGACGACACCCGGCAAAATGACATGCGGTTTTGTGTACACACAGAGTGATGACGTCACTGGAACTAGAGCTCAAACGACAGGCACAAGGTGAAACACAGATAAATAGAGGAAGAGAAAGCGACTTGTTGGTGTGTGGTATCAGCCTTTGACCCGAGATGACAGTCTAGTGATATTTCTTTTTAGAACAACAGCCAGCTTTAAAGTGAGTCAGCTACCCTGAAGTGTTGATACAATGGCTAATTTGGAACTGAACTTGCGCCAAACTACCCCTCAATCTTGCTGTCTTTGGGAGTTTGGGGTTTGACCGTCTCAGTCGCTTTCACTTACACTGTTAGTGTTACAGCCTGGTTTCCTGTTTTAAAGTTAAATTAAATTTAACAAGCACACGGCTGATACCGGGTATAATTAACTAGAAAACTGTCAAATAATTATGAAGTATTATTATCACCATTCATATATATTAATTTCAATCTTGTAGACTGTAGTATAAAATTATAACCCGGGAACAAGAAATTTCCTTATTTTAGAATTGAATTTTAATTATTATCCAGTCTTGATTATATACTTTTTATTATAATTTAGACTTCGCAGATTAATTGTGACTTTGACCCCAGTGAAAAGACGATTAAGATTGGTAAAAGTGCATTATAAACTTTGAAGTTCAAGTGCAAAGCGCAAGGAACACCTTATCTTTCACTCGCTGAAAAAGAGCGTCCTTACTAAGATGAGGGGGGGGGGGGGGTCATAGTCTATTAATACATCAATATACAGTGATCATAGGGATTAGAAACAAGCAGTCTGATTATATGTGTAACACAATATATTTTTGTATCACAAGAAAATATTTGGCAATTCAGTTGAATGCAAATGTCACCCGAACATCATGAAGTTTGCAATCTCAGTAGCTCACCGAACATTTGCAACCATTGCAACAAACATATGCACCCCTAGCGGCCCAATACTTTTCTACTATGGCTGCCTCTATGTGTGTGGTAGCGTTACGTCATGCCAGTTAAGAAAGCTATCCTTGAGCCAGACCCCCCTGTCGCACAAAGCAGATAAATAAGCTACACCAGTATTCAGACTCTCTTGCACAAAGTGCTCCGTAAAAAAAATTCAGCTGCTGTGAATTGTTATTGTTCCGGGGATGGTGGCGGAGTGGGGGGATGTGATGCCCTACAAAATAGACAAGGGATGCATTTCTAAGGGACTGATTAGGTGAGAAAATTGAGAGAATGGCTGAAAGGAATACTCAGGTTTGGGTAATAGTTACCAAGTACTTGAGTCTAAAATTTGGACATGAAAATATCTGAATATATTATTAAACTGCAAACTTAAAGGCAGTCTGTATTTATTGATTACTGTAGAGCTTTACACTTGTGCTGGTCATGCTGGTCAATCTTTACATGATATCATATATATATATATATATATATATATATATATATATATATATATATATATATATATATTATTGACCTTTTCTAAATGGACCTCAATTTATGAGTATCTAGCTGATAAACCCGGTATAAAGGGCTTTTTACCGGGGTTTTGGAGATCTATTGATTGAGATATATGTTGGCTCATTTTTTATTATAAAAGTTAAAAGACAATATAGATTTTTAGTGGGTTACTTTCGGAATACGATATGTACAAATATTTTTTACTGTTATTTTGTGGCGCTGTGCTCGTGGCAAAAATCAAACTCCGGTATGTTTACCTTTAAGACCTGGTCAGTGATGGTTTACATTGCGAACAGGAATGAGACATTGTTTTGTTGATTTGACTGGTTTCTATCATTGGACGTATAAAGAATAGGTTGATGTGAGGAACTAATAAAAGATTAATTGCAAGGAAACTGTTCCAGAAGAAGGAAATAGAAATAAGCAAACATCGTATGTAGCAGAAGCGGACCCAGCGGGACTCCATGCAGTGGGTCCGTATCCCATTTTCAGCCACCGCAACCTTTTTTTCCATCGTATCAGACAAAGTTTGAGGCCTGAAACCCCCGCCACCACCCAACCCCACCCCACACCAGCCCTGTTCCTGAAATTGGGACCTTGAATTAGATTTTGTCGTGAATCCTCCTGGGTTGAACTTTCCATTTCATAAAGCGAGAAACATGTGTTTTTCTCTTTTACTGACCACGCAGGTGGGTCAAATCCCTCATTGAAAGCAAGCGTTATTCATATGAACAATAGTCCTTAGTGTTAGAGGTTAAGTGACCACGATGCACGCATTCCGGTGATTGCCGAAAGCAGTTCGACTGTTCTAGGTAAAAAAACAGAAAAATCATTCAAAATTATATGTACATTAAAAATTATTTATTTTCATATTGCCTATGTCACTGCGGGGATAATAACCTTTAAAATGAGGTATGGCACAATATTGTACACAACGCGGTTTTAGAAAACATTGCGCACAAACGTGAACCGAATTCCTTTTATAAGTATTAGATATGCTTTGGAGTATGCTTTTCATGTCCATTCCTTCATTGTATAGAAAGTTTAAAAGACATTACTGAGTCAAATTTATTTATAATGTGCATTCGTCAAAGTATGTTGCTATGGCAGCAAGTTCCCAAGTCTGAGTAGGGAAATGCCAAACTTCTCACAAAAAAAACACCAAAAATCAACAAAAAAAGCACTTAAAATCAACTGAGCTCTGTGGTGTTCCTGAATATTTCAATTGTGAACAGATAAATTACATAATAAGATTTATTTATATATTTGAACACTAAAGAATTTTGCATTTATTAGGGCCCCACTTAAAAAGCCCTATAGTAATCGACCTGTTCGTCTGTCCACAAATTCTTTTCAGGATGATAACTCCCGTTAGGATTGACAGATTGAGTTCAAACCTGAAATATATATTAACCATCAATTATGGAAGATCCCTATCGATTTTGGGGTTCGGAGGTCAAAGGTCAAAAAAGTTATTCACAGTTTGGTGTTAAATTTTAGGTCCCTCTTTCAGCAGGGCAGAAATCATAATCGTAACCATAATTGTTTGTTCCACCTTAACAGTAGGACAGGTCCTCATGTCAACAGCAACGAAGCATGATATATGGTCATAGTCAGCCATTTGCTGTAAGTTATGCGGTAAAAACCATTACTGAACACCTAGTAAGGTTGCGCTCTCTTAGCAAATATGCATGCAAAAGGACACACATTGTTAACACAATAACTCGTAAAAAGTATTTCATATAAGGTCCCCAGACTCATGGCAGTGATGGACCTTTTGATGGGCTACATCATGTTTGAAGATGGGTGACCTTGATGGATTTTCAAGGTCACAGAGGTGATATTGCTAAAATGACGTTAACCAAATAGCTCACAAACAATTTGACTAACACTCAGCAGGCCAGAAATGGATGAATCTTTTTCACTACTAACCAGCAGCTGACTCTCTCTAATACTACAAGGTTCATGTACATACTCAAGTCTCACATATAAAAAGGCCAATTCAACATACAAATACTGGAAAAATATTTGACACAGCCCAGCCAAGACTTTAACCAAGAATAATTGGCACAGGTAATACATAAATACAGAAACTAAAAATACATGCAGTTCTTTTATTTCATTATTTTGATAGCTTTGAACATTTTCACTTTACCATATCTCTTCTTCCAGTTTATACATGTAAGCTGTTCTATACAGGTTCTTTAATTTTCAATTATCACTCTATCAGCCCATGCTACCAAAGTACACCAAATTTACAGTACTTCAATTTATAATGACTGCATCTTTTGCGGGGCCCTTCCTGACCTGTCAGTTTTCTAGTTTCTCTCCTGCCAAACTGCTGTAGGCAATGTTTATAAACAATTTGACCAACAGGTGGCGATACCTTTTTCCTAAGTCCAAGTCAGATCATCAGCAGCCATGTACTGAATAGCGTCTGGTTCTCTGATCAATATAAAATTCATATTATTGAATTATAATTAGCTCAGCTGACTATAAGTCATCTGAGCTATAGTCGTGGTCCATTGTCCGTCTGTCTGTCCGGATGTCCGTCCGTAAGACTGGCACGTTTCGACACCGTTGGACCTACTAATCTGAAATTGAGCATACAGTTAGATGTCCCAAAAATCTACTACCATGCCGAAAATTGGGTCAATAGGACTTCGTTCCTTCAAGATATTAAGGAAAAACCTCAATTTTTTATTAGAAATCTATTTTCACACTTCAGGACTGCCTAATATCAAAACCACTCATCTGGTTTTCTTCATATTTACCATAAATATTCCTCTATATAGTTCCTATGTACATGCCAGATATTAAGTCAGAATTATATAATTTAAAAAAGTTATGGGCCCAAACATAATGGACTTGTAAAAAAATCAGGAAGATATTTGGTCACTTAAGACCAAAAGTGTTAAAGGTATGGACTTTTTTCCAGTAATACAACTTAAATTAATCAAAATTTAATTGTATACCAAAAATTAGATCAAAATCTGTTAAATTTTTTTAAATTTTGGCAAAAATATAAAATTGGTACCTTAAATTTTGCCCAACTTTTGCCACGGCACATTTTTTAGCTCAGCTGACTATAAGTCATCTGAGCTATAGTCGTGGTCCATTGTCCGTTGTCTGTCCGTCCGTCTGTCCGTCCGTCCATAGATGTGGCACGTTTTAAAACCGTAAGACCTAGGAATCCAAAATTCAGCATAATGTTAGATCTCCCCAAGATCTCCTTCAAAGCCGAAAACTGGGTCTTTGCGATTTCGTTCCTTTGAGAAATTAAGGAAAAACCTCAATTTTTTATTAAAAACCTATTTTCACACTTCAGGACTGCCTAATATCAAAACCACTCATCTGTTTTTCCTCATATTTACCATAAATATTCCTCTATATAGTTCCTATGTACATGCCAGAAATTATGTCTGTATTGTATAATTTAAAAAAGTTATGGGCCCAACATAATGCATTTTGTAAAAAATCAGGAAAGATATTTAATCACTTAACACCAAACCTGTTAAAGCTATGGACTTTTTTCCAGTAATATAACTTTAATTGATCAAAATTAAATTGTATACCCAAAATTAGATCAAAATCTTCTAAATTTTTTAAAATATTAACAAAAATAAAATATTGGTACCTTAAATTTTGCCCAACTTTGACCATGGCACGTTTTTTTCTTGTAAGTATTGTGGATTTAATTTTCACAGCATGTTCATGTTAGCATTTTGTCTGTTAACACCAAAAATTTGAAACCAGTTGATCAAAAACAGTAGATTTTATTCAAGTTTTCAAGCACCATGTAACATATTGTTTACATCAAGCTAGTGTTATGCAGTTTGCAAGAGCTCAGCTCCCCAGCTTCAGCTCTCAGTTCCTAATTATAAAATTTGGCATACAATTAGATGTCTCCAAAATCCCCTACCATGCCAAGAATTTGGTCACTAGGACTTAATACCTTCAAGATATTAATGAAAAACTTCATTTTTCCATTAAAAACCCATTGTTACACTTCAAGACTGCCTAATATCAAAACCACTGATCTGACTTTAATCATATTTAATATTTATATTTTTCTATACATTCTCAATGCACATGCCAGAAATGATGGCAGTATTGCGTAATTGTTTTAAGTTATGGGCCGCTACATAATGCACTTTGTAAAAAATCAAGAAATATATTTACTCCCTTAACAAGGGGATTGCTGAAGCTAGAGATTTTTTGTCAGGGATCTTACATTATTTAATCAAGATTCAATTTAATACCCAAAATTAGTTCTGAATTTTTCAAATTTTATAAGTTATTAGTATAAATATAAAATTAGTACCTTAAATTTTGCCCAACTTTGACCATGGCACATTTGTTTCCTGTGAGCACTGTAAATATATTTTTCATATCATGTACACATTAGGATTTCAGCTTTTTAGTTTAGAAAGCTGAAAAAAATTGGCCAAAAATTGAAGCTTTGTTCTCTCCAGCCCCTCTTGAGTCACCTGTATGTTGACCTTGTTGAACTTTCAGCAAATTATGCATGCTTGAAGCGAGGCATTCACTGGGGCAGCCAGGCAGCTTATGGCCAGCCACAGTTGATCCAGGTGTCCAACCAAACTCATCTAGTAGTTTTAACCAACAACATAACAATAAACAATAAATTAATAAATTTTTATTGATTTTTAATAACAAATTAAAGAAAAATAGAAAAGGAATTTGTTAGTTTATAATAACAGGAAATTAACTTGAAGTTACTGATGATATAAGAATCTTGTATCAATGGATAGAATGTCACATATTCCAAATAACACCATGCAGTATTTTTCAGTTCAATTTTAATGATAAAAAAAGTAAATCATATTTTCATTACTAATCATTAGGGATCATATGAAGGAAATTAATGATAGACAAAGATGCAGTTGATAATATTAATCTAGATTCCTACTGTGTCTAGTGTGTACATTGATGTGAAATAACTCCAAAATGAATATATTACATTTATTTTTAGCTCAGCTGACTATAATCATCTGAGCTATAGTCATGGTCCATTGTCCGTCGTCCGTCCGTCTGTCTGGATGTCCGTCCGTAAGACTGGCACGTTTCGACACCGTTGGACCTACGAATCTGAATTTCGGCATACAGTTAGATGTCCCCATAATCTCCTACCATGCCAAAAATTGGGTCAATAGGACTTCATTCCTTTGAGATATTAAGGAAAAACCTCAATTTTTTATTAGAAATCTATTTTCACACTTCAGGACTGCCTAATATCAAAACCACTCATCTGGTTTTCTTCATATTTACCATAAATATTCCTCTATATAGTTCCTATGTACATGCCAGATATTAAGTCAGTATTATATAATTTAAAAAAGTTATGGGCCCAAACATAATAGACTTTGTAAAAAAATCAGGAAGTTATTTGGTCACTTAAGACCAAAAGTGTTAAAGGTAGGGACTTTTTTCCAGTAATACAACTTTAATTAATCAAAATTTAATTGTATACCAAAAATTAGATCAAAATCTGTTAAATTTTTTTAAATATTGGCAAAAATATAAAATTGGTACCTTAAATTTTGCCCAACTTTGGCCATGGCACATTTTTTTCCTGTAAGTACTGTGGATTTAATTTTCACACCATGTATACATAAGGATTAAATCTGTTAAAATCTGAAATTTGAAAATAAAAGCTGCAAAATTAGGCTAGTTATTGAACTTTTTTGGAGGCTCTTGTTGTATTCCCTTACATTGTCAAGCAGTCCACTTTGATGACTGTAGGTCATTCAGTGCACATCTCTATGCTCCCCAGGCTGTTGACATAATTTTAGATGTCCCCAAAATCTCCTACCATACCGAAAATTGGGTCATTAGGACTTCATTCCTTAGAGATATTAAGGAAAAAAAACTCCGTTTTCCATAAAAAAAAAGCCATTGTTACACTTCAAGGGTGCCTAATATCAAAACCACTGATCTGTTTTTGATTGTATTTAGTATTCACATTCTTTCATAAATTTTCTATGAACATACCAAAAATTAGGTCAGTATTGGGTATTATTTTGAAGTTATGGGCCAAAACATAATGCAATTTTTTAAAAAATCAGGAAATATATTTACTCACCTAACATGAGAAATGCTGAACCTAGAGACTTTTTTTAAGGAATATAACTTTATTTAATCAAGATTCAATTGTTTACCCAAAATTAGATCTGAATTTTGCAAATTTTTCAAGTTATTAGAATAAATAAAAAAATAAATACCTTAAATTTTGTCCAACTTTTGCACTGTTGATTTAATTTTCACAGCATATATACATAAGGATTTAATCTTTTAAAATCTGAAATTTCAAAGAAATTGATTGGAAAGAATAGCTTTTATTCATGTTTTCATACACCCTGTCAAGTGTTGTTTACATCTAGCCCACCTAGTAGTACAGCCTTCACTTGCATTATGTAACCCACCCCAGGCAGCTTGCCTTAGGTCAGCCTGGCCAATACCAGCAGGCTTCCCCTCTGCCCTGCACTCCTCCCCCCCCCCCCCCCCCCCACCCCGATGGTGCATAAACTAGATGAATGTTATTATTTTCTGTATTTGATTCATTCTTATTCTAAGCTATGCTACATTTTAGATTTTGTATTGTACCACCAGTGTGGATGTTCATCAGATAAGTAATTCCTTACTAAAAATTCCTTATTAAAAATTTATAAAACCTGTAAATAAAAAAATGATTCAGATAAAAACTTCTTAATGGAAAAAGTGGATATGCTTAAAAAAAATGGGATTATATATAAACTTAAATGCATTATTCCCTTGAAGGTGAAATAAAGGTATTAGTCCATTCTGTCCACTTGCCTGTCCATCTGTAAATTTTCATATGCATCACAGTATCTCAAAATTTTACTGTTTTTCTTTATGACAGTGTTGTCAGAGTATTAGTTTGCAATCATATATTTAGAACTTTACTATAACCAAGTAGGAGGGCCCCTTTCTTATGTAAATGAAAAGCATTACAATAGAATATTTCTACATCCACCTTCATGCTGCCCTCACTTTTCCCTTCTCCGAACCCCATCCCAAAGTCAGCCTCAGTAAGCAAGAACAAGATGAATCAGATATATTCATACTTTAATATTTTGTAGAACTATTCGTCCATAGGTACCTATGTACATGCCAGAAATTATGTCAATATTGTGTAATATGTAGACATAGTGGGCATCACAATAATGTACCTTGTCAAGACTAAAGAGATATTGTGTCATACAGTCTGAGTCACAAATTCATAAATCACTTCATCAGCATAGTTAATCATAACATCAAATCTGTCAAATTGAAAGCTTGCAGACTACCATACACTTAAGATCCTTCAACAAATAGCCTTATCATCATTCTACTACTGCTTATTACTGCTGTCATTGCATTTATATTTGCTCAAATATATCACAGTTTTCAACCCCTCCTAAATAAATAAAAATTAAACCAGTATATTTGACTCTATTAATCCATCAGTCAGGTAATTTCATTTATCAATTACTCACATATCACATTACATACCTTAGTAATAGCCCAACATGTCCATGATATTCATAAGCTTTATCGACTCAATATAGTATCACAGTGGAGAAACATTTATAGTCCAATCACAATCAGCTGAGCGCCGTGACCCATGGGTCCCTTGTTTTTATTATTCACTTAAATGTATTTCTATGTTTTAGAATATTTTAAAAATTAATGATAAGTATGTTACACCTTCAAATTGGGAAAGGAATATATATATATATATATAAATTATTTTATTTGTTATATATAATTGTAAATTATACTTTTAACCTTATTAATCTTTTCATTTAATGCTAGTTATCAGTTAAAACAACTCAAATATTCAAGAATGGAAAAAAAAAAACTTTGATTCCAAGTAGCTTTTGTTGAGCCAAGCTGTACATAACAGAAGTTCCAAGACAGGGTCTCTTTGCTTCATGTTTGAATATGAGATGACAGAGGTGATGGTACCCAGATTATAGGTTGGATATGTTGTTTTGCTGTTAATTTTCCTGATTATATAGACAAATCTGATCATCCATTACCTTTATATCCTTTTGGTAATTTGTAGCAGCCGGTCATCAAATATCACACACCATATCCCACAGTTAGATTCAATACCCAAGCATTGTATCAGAAAGTCTTTGATATGTATTAAAGCCCAGATAAAAATAATTATTAACTAGCATGGAGTATGAACCAGGCAAGCTGCTACCATGGCCTCTGGACAAAGCCTTGAATGGAACCACTTAGTGGATCCACTCTGGTGCTCAAAATTAAATAAAGAATAATTCAATTTGGTCACATAACTGTTACCCTTCTCTTTCTAGCCACAAACTAATCAGTTCACTGAACAAGTCTATAGGCATGCTTCATGTAGATATCTTCTTAATTTAACAAGTGGCAAGGTATACTTCAGTGATGGTATGTCAGTTGACCATTAATGACCAATATTTACTGGTTTTAACCCTTATTGACTGCCGGTCTGGTAAATATGAGTTTTGACCTTTTTTTGCCAACCCTTTTTAACTTCTCACATTTTCTAGCAACCACCTTTGGTTGCATGGTTTGTCTGTTTGTCAAAAACATGAGTGCATGTACCATGTTTACTAACAGCTTGTAGATGAACAAATACTACATCTGTCACAGAAAGATTATAAGAACCGTTTTTAGCAGGAATTAACTACAGTTCATTAATATGTACACAGATGAGGCAAGAAATCACCTAAGTTCTACAGATAAGGGAGGCAAATAGCTGGCTTTATATATATTAATGGACTCAAATATAAAAGATCTGATGTTATTCATATTCACTTTTATCAACGGATACAATAATTTATAAATCTTGAATTATCAGTCTATTGCCTTTCAGCGTTTTTAAGCCATCTGCAGAGATAAAATGGATGAGATACCAGAAAAGGTAGTGTTTAAACTTATATTGAATCCGCATAATTTTGGTTTCATTTTCAATATCATTTCCCTTACACGAATCTCACAATTTTTAACTCCTTGCGAATACAAAGCCACTTGTAGAATTTCATTTATTTCACTGTAATGGACAGTTGTAAAATGATAATACATTAAGGTTTAACAGTAGTTTGTTAATTTCTGGTATTTTTTTTTTTCCGTTTCCAAGATGTCTACCGGCAGCAGCACCCTCCCCCCAGAATATGATGACTACCACCCCTCGGGATTTGACCCAACCTTCACTGCCGATATTAACACTAAGATGCGTGTCCCCCACCGTTTGTCTGCCATTAATGGTCTCGAAGCTATGGACCTCAACCCACGAAGTCATTCTCCATCAGCAGCCATGTCTGTTCCCGAAAAAATTGTTGTTGCAGGTAAGTCACAGTAGGTCATTCGTCACTTAGCGAGTGTACTTGGTTTAAAGATGAAAAGGTCCAGTAAGTCTACAGGAACTTTCAGGTTTCTAAAAAAAAGAGTCTTTATTGGTAGGGCTGTTGCAGTGTATCAGTTATTGATTCAGGTAGCTGATGATTGTGTATGGTTCTGACGATAATTCTTATAATTATCAGTTGTGGCAATATTTGATATGATTGTCGATCACTCAGTAGGAATTGACCGGAATGGTATAAAAAAATAGTCTTCATAAACTGGTACAGGAAACTTAACTTAACTCTGTCACATGGAAGACTTTGTGGTTGTCTATCAAGTTATTTCAGTGAAAGTAAGTGCAGTTGAAACTAGTATCAATTTTTATCTCAGCTGACTATAAGTCATCTGAGCTATAGTCATGGTCTATTGTCTGTCGTCCGTCCATCTGTCTGTCTGTCCATCCGTCCGGATGTCTGTCCGTAAGACTGGCACATTTCGACACCATTGGACCTACGAATTTGAAATTCGGCATACAGTTAGATGTCCCCAAAATCTCCTACCATGCCAAAAATTGGGTCAATAGGACTTCGCTCCTTCAAGATATTAAGGAAAAACCTCAATTTTTTATTAGAAATCTATTTTCACACTTCAGGACTGACTAATATCAAAACCACTCATCTGGTTTTCTTTATATTTACCATAAATATTCCTCTATATAGTTCCCAGTACATGCCAGAAATTAAGTCAGTATTATTTAATTTAAAAAAGTAAAGGGCCCAAACATAATGGACTTTTTAAAAAAATCAGGAAAGATATTTGGTCACTTAAGACCAAAAGTGTTAAAGGTAGGGACTTTTTTTCATAAGTACAACTTTAATTAATGAAAATTTAATTGTATACCAAAAATTAGTTCAAAATCTGTTAAATTTTTTTAAATATTGGCAAAAATATAAAATTGTTACTTCAAATTTTGCCCAACTTTGGCCACGGCACGTTTTTTCCTGTAAGTACTGTGGATTTAATTTTCACAGCATGTACACATAAGGATTTAATCTGTTTAAATCTGAAATTTGAAAATAAAAGCTGCAAAATTAGGCTAGTTATTGAATTTTTCTGGAGGCTCTTGTTGTATTCCCTTACATTGTCAAGCAGTCCACTTTGGTGACTGTAGGTCATTTAGTGCATATCTCTGTGCTCCCCAGGTTGTTGGCATAATGTTAGATGTCCCAAAGAGCTCCTACCAAGCTTAAAACTGGGTCTTTTCGACTTTGTTCCTTTGAGAAATTAAGGAAAAACCTCAATTTTTTTATTAAAAACATATTTTCACACTTCAGGACTGCCTTTTATCAAAACCATTCATCTGTTTTTCCTCATATTTACCATAAATATTCCTCTATATAGTTCCTATATACATGCCAGAAATCAGGTCTGTATTATATAATTTAAAAAAGTTATGGGCTCAAACATAATGCATTTTGTAAAAAATCAGAAAAGATATTTGATCGCTTAACACAAAACTTGTTAAAGCTAAGGACTTTTTTCCAGTAATATAACTTTAATTAATAAAAATTAAATTGTATACCCAAAATTAGATCAAAATCTTTTAAATTTTTTAAAATATTAGCAAAAATAAAAATTGGTACCTTAAATTTTGCCTAACTTTGGCCACGGCACGTTTTTTCCTGTAAGTACTGTGGATTTAATTTTCACAGCATGTGCACATAAGGATTTAATCTGTTAAAATCTTAAATTTGAAAATAAAAGCTGCAAAATTAGGCTAGTAATTGAATTTAATTTGGAGGCTCTTGTTGTATTCCCTTACATTGTGAAGCAGTCCAAAATGGTGACTGTAGGTCATTCAGTGCAGCTCTCTCCACTGAGTTGAACTTGATCAGGCTGTCTGCAGTTAATACCATACCACAGGGAGCCTTTTTCTCTGGCAATCCCCGCTCCCCCACCCACATTCTGTTGACAGACCTGTACTATGAACTAGATGAATCTTAAAATTAACATTTTTTTCAGCAACGAGCAGTAACAACGGAGACCCCTCCCCCCACTCACCCCTTCAATACATAGGACTAATAAACAAGATGAATCTTATAATTTTAATGTTAAATAAATTCCTCTGATAAGATATGGACAATTTTGATTGTTTTAAAGAAAAAAAAATCAGGAATTTAATCCTAATATTCAAATGTGATAAAATATCAGGATCTAATGTAAGTGCTAACTGACAAGATTTAAGAAGATATAAATACTTTGTAGCATTTCATTCATATCTCTTAAAGTTGGCAGGGCCTAAGTGTGAATAACACTGTTAACTCAGTATTAAAATTAGGAATATTGGTCAAACTTTTTAACTCATATGGCCATATAATTAACTTTTGAAAACTTAATTACCTTCACACATTATTTGTTTATGAAATGTTACTTTTATATAACACTATAGGCCTATTTGTTCCCTTGGTGCATCACTAAATGGTTTAGCTCATGTCCATTATTCTATAATTTACAGTTTCATTTTAGCAGGGCCCTTTTCTCGTAGCTTTTCTAATGATAATATACATGAGAAACCAAAAGAAATAAAAATATTTTGCAGTTACTTATATTTTCCAAAATTCAGCTGAGCGATGTGACCCATGGGTCCCTTGTTTTTACCCTATCAAGACAGAGAGACATTTTTCCCTCACTGTGGTTAGGTTGCTACCATACCCAGTTGTTTAGACATAATTTACAAAAACTCCTACTAAAGAAATATCCTTATTTCTTTATCATCTTAAGCCAATAATCCATATTAATATTATGATACTCAGTCCTTTTTTACTGACAATGGACCACCTTATTTATGTTGATAATTGAATATTAATATACCCCCCATAGCTAGCCTCACTTTATATTTTAACTGGATCATTTTAACCATTTGCTTTTGTCTGTCATCCTTCTGTTCAACTGATTGTTGACGAGTTTCATTTTCTAACCTCCAAAGCTTGAACATATTAGTTTGACATCCAAATAGATATTATTTGGGATCTGTCTTGGAACAGGTCAGTATGCCAATATATAAATGAGCCCTTGACCAGGAACATTATTTTTTTTTAACTTTAACATCACAGGTCATTATTCAAACATACTATATATGACAACCATTTATGTTTCCTTCCTTAGTTTTCACTTTGGTCATGTGTATTTACTAAAATCACATATTTTTGGCGTCTTTATCATCATCAGGTCAGGACCAGCATATTGGACTGAGACCAGAGCCCAACCTGAACCTGGATCTTGTCCCTCAACAAGACAGCCAGTATGTGGGACTGCAGACCCCGCCCCGCGTGTTGACGGTCGAGGAATCACAGTTCCCAACAACGGGGGAAGAAGAAGAATACGGAAACAAGCAGCATAACATGGACTCGTCGATTCAGAACGGTTATGTAACTGTACCAGACCCAGTTCACAGAGAGTAAGTACTTATGCCTTTGCATTAACTCTAAAAATGTAACAGACGGTCTTGAGATAGAGCACAAGACTCAATCCCAGGAGGTTGTCAGTTAAGATCTCAGCTGATGAGCAGTAGTAGTTTCATGATCAGCCTCCACCTTTGCAGGCTTAATGAGAAGGTTGTGCCCCACTGCTGTGTATCACTCAATAATGAGTGGGTCTTTGGGAGGTTCTTTGGTGTTTTGACCTAGGAATCGGGTTAGTGACACACCCAAGACTTGCAGGTGTGGTACACACCAGGCCTGGGTGACACTAAGGGTATAAAATAAATGAAAGGAAGCAAGTACTACCGCCCTGACATGTAGGCCAAAACTAAAAATGGAACTTTGGGTATGTACATATACAAACTAAGCTCAAGAATTAGACAAGTCAGTATTAAAAAATGGAGGAATTCACCTCCACCAAAAAAAATTTTAAAAATATAGTATGAATATAAAATCTTTAAAAAAATGAAGGTAGGTAAGTTCCTCTGTGAGTATTAAAGGGCTTAATCATCTATAAAGCATGTTGAATTAACTTGATAAATAGCATCTTCTCATTGAAATAAATTGGTACCTGCCAAAATATTGCTCTGAAACCATTGGCTTACTCTTGTCCACAAGTGTTAAAAACAGTACTAGTGGAGTGGGGGTGATCACAGTCATCACCATAAACACAGTGCTTGGGACTTGCATTGACCTAGCCTAAAAAATGTAATACATGTTCCTGCTGGCTGAAACATCACATGTTGCAGTCAGACCCGGGACCTGATAAACATCCTGTGCTACTCGTGTCATTTTCGCTGATGCCCCTGGACTTATTGTACAAATCTGTTGCGACAGATTCTACAGTGAATTTACATTAGGCCCATGGACAGTAATGTCCATCCAGCAGAGATATATCAGAGAGCATGAAGTTTCATATATTGATTAGTGTGGACTACTCATTGTTTGGGATCTGTCGCGCATGCACAAAATCAGACCTCCAGTCTTTTGGCAATGTTATTGTAAACAGACACAAGTGGACTGCACTCACAAACTCACAAACCCATAACAAGGTGTTAAACAGCTTAAAGGGAGTTACTGAGACTGTGTGCTGGGATGGTTTTGCCTGCAAACTTTTGTATATTTAAAGCAAAAGTGAACTGATAGTGTGGAAGAAAATACCTAATATTGCTCCAGATTATGTCCCTTTAAACTAGAGTTGTAACAATGCATCAAATAACAGAAACATAGAATCAAAAACACCCATTAATTTATTATCATAACTACATGATCATGCCATTTATTTATGTTAATCATCTCCAGCTCCTATCTAAGGACAAATTATTTACTTGACATGTAAAGCACTTTTGTTTAATAAAGTTCACAATTATAATGTGTTCTACAGTGATACAGGTAGGGGTTAATTATTACATGATCTACTTAAAATATATGGTACATTAAAATGAACATCTTATCATCTTCTGATAATTTAATTGAATTTACCTGTGTGTCAGAATATTATAATATTTAGCAATATTTTGAATGAGAATTCACTGTGTGGCAGTAATGCATACTACAAAATTTCTATCTTTTTGAATTGAAGAGTTAGAAAATTAAATTAATTATAATGATAAAAAAATAAAATATCAGATTAGTTATCATCTCGGTGATCTGCAGTATTAATCTGAATCATTTCTGCAAAGGAGGTTATGTTTCCACCTCTGTTTTGTGGTTTGTTTGTTTGTTTGCAATATAACTTAAAAAATACTGTACCAATTTCTGTTAAAAAGTTTGGATATATGTATAAGCCAGAGAAGACACCATTTAATCTTTGAGTTGATCCAGATGAAGATGGAAATCCTGTGGGCTGGCTTTCCCTTGGCAGGTATACACCCTGCTGTGTTTGTTTCTAGTCACTCATTTTTCTGATACATATTCTTTTCTTTTTAAGTGTCAGTCTCCGCATTGTTGACACACCCACAACACCGGGCGATTCCTTGGTCCTCCATCATGAAGACAACGACCTGACGACTCTCAGGCGACAAGTAACAAAGCTGTCTCGCAAACTGGGTTACTTGGAGCAGGAGAACGACCGCCGCGCCCAGAGAGAACTGATCCTTTACCCGCTAGTCATTGGATACTTAATATTCAGAATGGCTTCGTGGTTAGTTAAGAACAACTGATATTACATGCAATAGGATATTGTTATCAAAAGACCAACTGTACACCTGGCACAGGTGTAAATTATCAGGGAAACCAGGTGGCACCACCAGGTCACTGCTGTTCTCGTTACATGTGCTGGCGGTGGTCAGTTGTCCTGCGTTTAACAGGTGACTTGTTATAAATAGTGTGTTTGGAAGGTAGGTACATACACACACGGATGGACAGAGTTCTTTTGTACGATCAGGATATTGACAGAAGTGTGAAGTGTATTTGATTTCAGTAATTAATACTTATTAGATCTGATTAGCTTCTCATGTCTGTACATTTCTGAAGCTTCAGAAAAAAAAAACAACTATCCATGCAAACATATGATTCTTGTAAATCTGCTTGAAATATGTGCCTTTATTTTTGCTTTTAACTATTTTTTATTCACTTGACTCCTTGTAATGGTAATCACTGTTACAATTTTAAGTGAGTAGGGTTAGCAAAAAATTAGGTGACTTGGTAACAGTCTTTGACCACCTGTTAGAAGAGATATTAAAATGTACAGTCAACTTGGATATGGTAATCAGTAATCAGGTACTATCAAAAATATTAGGGCTAGGTTTGTAGAAAGTTTTAACATCATTTTTTTGTCCAGAGTTAATGATAGATATATTTTATTCAGGAGAAGACAGAGACTGTAAAATAGATTAAAATAGGTAAGTAACAGAAAACTAAACAGAGACATAAACGTGATAATGTAGAGCATCACATATATTCAGAATTTAAAAAATCTGGGAATGAGAGAATAAATATCTTGACGGTAACATGGCTGGGATAAGGCAATAGTAGAAGTACTGAAACGAAATGGTATTGATTAAGCCAACAGAGCTACATGATTTGAGTCCACTAATTTGCCTTGAAGTATCAGCATAGTGTCAGTTTATATACAAGTAATAAAGTAATAATAGAATTGAGAATCAAATCAAAGGTAAAGAGTCAATTTAATCAATTCAAAGGCCCCTCATAATTCACAAGGCTAATTATAATCAAAGATATTAGCTGGCATAGAATGGGAAAGCACAAGAATTTTTTTTTAGAAGTTTACATATTTCTTATTAATGAATTTAAATAATGCTTTAAAAGCTTAAATTGGATTCAGTTGGCATATGTCTATAAATAATATTCCATGTAATGGTCCCCTTAATGCAGGGTTCGAGTTTCTTCTTGGTAAATGTCATTTCTATCTTGCTGTTGGTCATTTAGACTAAAGACCAATGTGTGCATATATACAGGCATGCTACACTGTACACCAAGGAATTGTACAGTCAAGTAAAGGCAGGTTAATTCTAGGCCCCCAGGGCTTGTAAATGCACTGAATGGACATGGGGCTGTACCTAATAATTCAAAAGTAATCCCTGATGTACTCATCTGATTGGCTGACCCCAGGTCCATCATGCTGTTACCTTTTATCTCTTTGATCCATTTAACTCTATGCAGTGTCCTCTTTGTGGTTTTGTCTTAATTTACACTAGTCAGGGCTCGACATTAATGGTTAACCTTTTGCCCAGGGCAAGTAAAAGTCCCATAAAATGATGGTAAGGCAACCAAAAGAGGGCTTGTACCAGCCTGACTTGGCAAGGGGGTCCAACATAATATTATGTTTAAACCAAACAAATATTTGAACATGTTTATGTGTGATTATGGCTGCCAATACTGGTTTTTGTAGGACAAGTAAAAGCTAGATGTTACTTGCCGTACTGGGCAATCACTTTCAAAGTTAATGTTGAGCCCTGCCAATGTTAGACCATAGTGATTTCTCGGAATGAGCACCGTGAGTGCTCCAATCTTGCCATTGATATCAACCAACTGGTCGTGGAGCTGAAAAATGTATTTATTTCCCTTAATGGTAATGGGGTGTTTAGGATGAACTGCAGACTACATGAAGAGGCATAACATTTTGTATAACATTAAAGGTTTTGCTCTCCATGGGCCCTTAGAAAGCCTTAGTGCATGCGATTTAGTTTTCTTAGAAACGTTATTGCACAGATTACCATCGCACCATGATCAAGACTATTAGTACTCTCCTAATATATATCTTGTATAGAAGTAAAAATCTGCCAAACTTTCCTACTATAAGGCATGTAAAGATGTTATTATCGTCCTTTCTGAGCATTCCTGCATTATGCTACGAAGGCGGGACACCTTTTATTTTCGTGTGTTGTATTGTAAACGTAAAAACTGTTTCATTTGCCATCTCCTCAATAGTTTTATACTTAATGTAGCCATTTTATAACCATAACTTCATCCAAATTTATCCACTCATGTCTCCTCTCAAATTCCATGCCGTAAGTTTTTATAAGGAACATTTTATTGGCACGTTTCATGTTTTATACTTACTAAGCTGACTTAACATTGAGTTGCAGGGACTGATCTAGCCTTAATTAGGCCAGTGTGCCCTGATTTTTGTTTTCTATGCGATGGAAACATTTTCACCCTTAAAACCAATAATAACCGGTGAAGCAGTGTCTCATGTTTATCCATACTAATACATTGTTCGATACTAATTTTAAATAACGGCTTCAACTAATGAAAAAATCATGTATTTATTTATATGTATTAGCTTGCTTGTAAAAATATGAGAAGACAGTAAACAAGAGCGGATAAAGGACTCCAGAATGGAAGGGGGCGGGGACAGGGACAGTGGTTAAGTGACAGACGCTAGGTGCGAAACGTAGGGGGGGGGGGGGGTATCCGGGTGTTTTCCCATCCAGTGGCGTAGGAACCTTTGGGAAATTCAGGCTGTAATGATGCAGTGTGTGACAGTTGAAAAGGTTTAGTACACTACTGTTTTTTTTGGCAATAAGTGATCTTTTATTTCCCATGTTTTAGGCCGAAAAACGCCCCCACCCCTTAGATCAGCTCTTATAAAGCGGAGTTGGTATGAAATGTGTATGAATCTTTTATTTGTCAACAAGATACTGCCGGCATATACAGTTTTGAGTTCCATGCATTGAAATAAGTGTAGCAGTGTTTTTATATGAATATTTTATTGTCTCTTTATTACTTCATGATTAGGAATCAAGGCAGCGTTGTTTTCCGGTTTCGTTGTCTGTGCCATTGTAAAGTTGTCACCCTGAACTCGACGGAAAATAATTCTCCTCGCTAGTGATATTGTAATCATATATAATTTAGTATTTTTCTGTATAAATGCTTCCATGCAAAAGGTGTAAAAATGTAATTATTTCAACAAGATGTTTATTGTATAAAATGCAAATAAAGAATTAAGTACTTGTATACACTTAATTTGTTGTTAATCTTCAGATTAATGTATATCTGATGGTAGCAGGCGCAAGATTCAAAGATCCTTTTAAATTCATATTCGGATGTTTGTGCTTTAATATATACTGTTCCCGCGCCTCCTTGATTACCTGGAAAGACTGTAAATTCTTATAGCTTCCAGAAACATCCTTGGATATCCTAGAATTGCAGATCCGCATTGGGCTCTAAATTACTGTCCTAAGTTCTGAACTACTCAGCTGTACATTGCGTAAATCCACTAAAATCACATTAATTGTAAGAATAATTACATAAAATGAGTATTCTCTGTGGAATCATTGGGAAATTTAGATGTTTATCCTGGGAAAATTTTCTTTGTCCAACGTGTGGGAAACGTGTTTCATAAATAAAAGCTTGACAAATTGACCAGTCCCGCTTGCTGTGAGGCACTATAACAACGCATATCCATTTTGGTCGTAACAAAATATGAACTAGTGCCCATGGGCCATGACAGCTGAATTTAAGGAACCTTGAACAATAGGTAAAATGAGCCAAGAGTGCTCAAAATCATGAATTTTGCCAATCGACCTTAGATATAGGTTACAGTTACCTTACTCTATATCCAGCAGCTACCATTTGTGTCCATCTGGCTAACAGTATTAAAATCGTGTTCGTTAACACAGCAGCGCGCAGAATATAGCTCACATTGACAATATTTCAGGTTTCCAAGAAATTTTTATAGGAACCTCTCTCAATCTTAATCAAATTAGAAGTTTCTAGGTCTACCAATCATGCAAATCTGTCCTATTGAGTGCTCAAATCATGTTCTTTCTCATATCTTGCAGAATTCAGGTCATTTTGACCTAATTTCAGGTTTCCAAGGAGATTCGCCTAGGACCTCAATGGATGTACAGTTAGAAGATTCAAGGCCTAATAGTTACGATTTGTGCACTGTTAACGGACGACCACTTCATTTCAAGGCCTTAAAATATAAAAAAATGTATAAAAATATAAGAAAATACAGGCTGCGCCAACAGTCTGCAGAAACTGATGAAACACTACATATTCAATATGCATGCAGAGAATCATGGCGACTAATGCAATAGTTATTCAGATGCTTGAGCTTTTGTATCAAATTTTTAATTATTCTGGGGGGGGGGGGGGTACTTACAAGTTCCATAACTCGGAGGATATGTGGGTAACAGAGACCTAATTTCAGGTTTCCAAGGAGATTTATAATGGACCTCTCTGGATGTCGAGTTAGAAGACTCAATGTCAGGCGGTTACGATTTGTGCCTTGTTTATGGCCGGACTGTAAGACAGACGACGGTCAAAGGGTGCATGATCGCTATAGCTCAGATGACTTTCAGTCTGCTGAGCTAAAAAAGGTAAGTTTGTCTTGTCACTGCACGTGACTTTAACCAAATATATTCAAACATTTCTCTAAATTTTACTAATGAGTTCTGTGTACTACTTCAGGAGACCCATAATCCGGTAAATTGTGCGCTGTCTTTCTCAAGTAACAACTTCCAGTGTAAGTCGCAGGGTGTGTTGATACGGCCTCGCTGTATGTTCAGCTCTGCTCATCTGTCCATGTGGGTACACAGCCGGTCCTTTACCGCTTAAAGCACGTAAAACTCGATAACAGGACCTCAGCAGTATTCCCATATTATGGACAGGCGACCTGTGACATCCAGAATTTAGTGTGTACACGTAATGGCAGCCCCTATGAGCGGATTCAAGTAACTGGGAGAATTAAACCGGGGATGTGGTACGAAAATACTTCGAGGAGAGCTTTAAGACAACATATATTTTTAGAGAGAGTTTAGTGACAATGGGACATATCGGCAATGTTTGGAGCGGAATAACGATTTTTGTAGACCACGCCCAAATACTCATATTATAGTATGATTATCCATCATAGGCCCGTAAATCACTCCATTCGCAACCCACCACCGGCGCAGACAACGTGGTCCTTCTCTGCACGGTAATCAGTAGGCCTGATATTGACAAATACAAATTTATTTAATATTCAACCAAGAACACTTTTGCATGCCTTTTCTTTTTTTCAGGATCAGGAAATGCTAAATTATGTCAAACTTGCATGCTGAAAATGTCCTAGTTTTGTTCAAAATGGGTCCGTCATTTAAAAGTATGTCAGGTGTCCAGGTCCCCTCATAAATCTAACCCCGTCTGGTCGCTTCACGATGCGATGCCTGTTCAAGGATACGGATGCGGACACTTTTTGTGTATGTGTCCATAATTATGATTGTAAATGCGGTTTTCAGGTATTCCAACTCTAAAACATGAAACCCAGCATATGCCTGTACGGACAACTACAAAAACATATCCTCATTGCACAAATGGACAGACTTTAAAATTTCCTTGTTCATGTTTTTTATCCGGGTCCACATCCACAGGACTTGTAAAAGTGGAAACGTGGCTTAACTTTAGTCCATTTTCTCTAGACCGTACTGTGTGGTATCTCCATGGAAACTATAAACTGCACCAAAGTAACTTCTATAAGTCACTCCCGTAAGCTAATTGTCGAAAATGAACCATTTTACACTAAATTACAATCATGGACTGGGGAGTTAAAGCAAATTCTGTATCTTTCAACATAAATTTATCAATTGATCAAATGCGTCAGAAACGGTAGCTTCCTATGTTTCTTGATAATAAATTATTTTTGAACATTATTGTTATAGATGTCTGTCATGTTCTTACGGCCTTAATTTAACATCACTAGGCTAAATTTATATTTTTGCATATAGTTGGTAAAACTGACTTTAAAAACTAAAATAATCACTAATAATAGCTCCATCGACTGCGCGCAGGGTGAATTTTATCATATAAATTATTATAAAGGCATTCTTGTATAGAGATGTACATGAGGAAGTGCGGAAAACGTATGACGTCACAAAGATTCAGTCAGATTCGTTGACCACGTGATCCTTGGATTTCCCCCCTAGGAAACAACGTTCAGTTTTCGCGCCATAGCATTATCCATACTATAGAACAAACAGGAACATCGGCTTCTGTGCCCTGCGCCTTTTGAAAAATATCAGGTATGTATTTAAAATTATATTTGCAAGCCTTAAGTTTGATAATGTTATAATACTTTATCTAAAGCGACAAAGTCGAACGGTAAATATTAAAATGAAGATATACAGGTATATATGCCTTAATGAACATCTCGATCTAGCTCCGTGCATAGACATGCATTTTATTACTCTTTTACATAACATCAATTCACAAATTAAAAAAAAAGTTAAATTACCAAGCCAATATATGACAATAATGTGCAATATTATACCTTCAGAAAGCCTATTTCCAGTTTTAGATCCTCGCTGCACCGCACACTTGAAATAGCGATCGATCGAATAGGGACAGTCACTCTACGCTACTAAATATTTTATCGGCATAAAAGAGAGAAAAAAAATAAGATCCAATTTTGTTTGGCTGGTCAGACTGAATTGATTAAATGGCCGGGCTGCGTGCAGTGGAGGCCCTTGTCGCCCATTTCCCAATAGCCGCTTATATAAATGAAATTAGATAAAATACTGGAAACTGCATTCGAGAGAAAAGAAAGCCTCTGCGATGCTCCCCCCCCCCCCCCCCCCAACGGTGTTTGCATTCACATATTCGGTCCATATTCCCAGGTGTAATCGTGCATAAGTGACTGCACATTTGTGAATATTCCTTCCTGAATCCTTATCATGTTCCGGATCCACACCCAAATCTATTCGGTTCTTCATTGGCCCATGCCCTGAGAATTTCATGAGATTCCGTTCATGACTGCCTGGGTTATGTAGTGAACTTACACACGAACGGGGATGAACACACCCTCCTGGCGGTGGCAATGAAGGCAGATTGGTTCGTTCTGGTGCACGTTACCAAACGTAAAATAATTTATTAATTTTTTGTTGCATTACTGTAGTGTAGATATTAAATATGAATAATTTTAGACTTATGTTTTGGCATAGATATAATGGAATGCTTTCCAAAAATTGTATGCATTAATATTTTAAACCCTTTAATAGGACAGTTGTTATCATAGGTTTTAAACCGCCCTGTCATCAGTTTCAAAACGTCAGCTTATTTAGGAATAACGTCAGGAATACATTAAAGCAGCAAAACTGAGGGTGATCCTCGTCGGTTTTATTTCCATCATTGTATCGTCATTTTAATGTCTCTCAGTGAATTACAATGGATCCGCCAACCAACGTTCCGGTACATATGGTGCAAAATCCATATCCGCAGCCGGTGACTCAAGCGCCCCCTGCCGTCAGAACTGTTCAACTGCCTCTCCCACCCAGACCGCCACATCACTACAAGCTGTCCATTGTCGTCATGATCTTCTGCTGTCTGCCTCTTGGTATTTATATTTTTATTAATATTTAGGCCCAGCAATATTTTATTTACTACATGTGTAGGTAGTAAATGTTTACACACATATACACGTCGACAGAAAAAGACATCTATTGCCAGTCGCAAAAAGTTGTCATTAGGCAAAAAAAAAATAAGGTTAAGTTCTCAGGCATTTTTTTCAGAAATCAATGCGGGCGGGCGGTTTTTTTTTTTTTCATATTTTGTATGTTTCGTTAAAAATGTCAAATGATAAGGGAAACGCATGATAAAAATAGATTTATTTTGCTAAACACAGGAAAATTGTATGATTTTATCTTCCGGAAAGAAATGTCCGAGCGGCTGGAGCTCAAAATTGGTTAGTTTCGATTGAAAATTAAAATAAAAATCTTTGATGCGGGGTTTTAAAATTGACGCGGGCGGTGCCTGAGAACCATACCTTTAATCTGTTTTGGCCTTAAAGGGTCTTAATATCGATAAAAAAATCATAAAATGTTCATTTTCCAGAACATTTGCAAACTACTTGGTCATTTTATACCCACCTTGTCACAAAAATGTGTAATTGATAATTAAGCATACATAATTAACCATTCAGAAACAGTAGTATTTTAACTGACCTGTCCAACCCCCACATGGCGATAAAACAGGATCACATGTTAACCTTGATAGAACCAACACGTACTTCAGTTGCTGATTGGCTGGCAAATGGAGCTTACGCTTGACTGATCATGACCCGCAGGTAGCTGCAGTCTTTTGAGCTTGAGCACTGCTTATCTTGATAAGCTTATCTTAATATAGAATATGTACACTTAAGTTCTTGTTATATCGGATAAAACAAAACAAATCGATTTATTATGGACAATTATGCGACAGTTTTGCTAGCCTTGACAACATGGCATGCAGGCCTTTTTTAAAAATAAACTGACAGCGCCAGGGACCTGCCACGTCTTCAGTTAATTAATAATTGACGTTTGAGTGGCAGGCTGCTACAATTTGCTGGCTAAAGTTGATTCTCGCGCTCCTTGCGTAAATATCTGCACTATATTCCTACAAAACACACGTAGAAATAATTAATTCCTAAAATGACAAAATTACGATATATATTAATGCATACAAATTTTATTATCCATATCATATTTATATTAAAAAGTATATTAACTACATGAAGAACCATTCTTGATTCTAAAATACATATTAGAAAATACATATTAAATTTTTTTGCATTATCTTTAACTTGGCATTCGCAGTGATTGAAAATGCATACGCATGGTAATGGGAGGGGGGGGGGGGGTCCACACTTTGACGTATCCACTCCTGCGACGCTTTTACTGTATTCGAGGTTTTGTTCTATACGTATCGCATACGCATGTATACGTACTAATGGAAGGACAGGCGTCCTTTTTTTTGGCTGCACACGCATACGTACTACATATGTTGTTTTGGGAAGTTCTGTTCTAAAGAATAAAATAAAATACAATCCCATTGACATAAAATGTTATAATTTTTTAACATTTAGTATCGTTGCAGGATCATGCAGTCCTGACGTCACAGTTTTACTTTTTCAGGGCTGCTGGGTTTTGTAAACGCTCGTGAGTCACGTGCCGCGCATGCGCGGGGAGAATACGAGAAGGCGGCTGTGAAAGGAAGACTGGCCAGAAAGTTTAGTTTTGCTGGCCTGGTGATTGGCTGTGTGCTGTTTGTCGTTATGGTAACGACAAGAATCGTTACCACTGTTGTGAAAGCACAATAACAAAGCACGTGACACAGAATCTGCTGTACATGTACGACATGGCTTATAATATGCTTTTATATTGAAGTTGTGCGGATATTATATTATAAACGTGCAAATGCGTGTATATTATAGATGATAGAAATATTTAGATATGATTATATATATATATATAATATATATATATATATATATATATATATATATATATATATATATATATATATATATATATGGTGATGGTGAAAAAGATATTTTGATAATTAAAACTCCGCCGATATGTCATATTGTTTGTTATATTTTCTCATACATGTTCCCCACAACATGTCACGTATTATCTGGTTGAGAAAGAAGTCGATATTTCGCAATAGAGTCATTATTAATGAAATGGATTGAACTTCTTTACTATACGTGGCTATTAGACTTAACTGTTCATCATAAGGAACGGAACTAAAGAAATGTGGATTCTCCAATATTAAATTTCCAAAATTATAGACATCGTTGCTCCTGTATTGTTCAGATCCATTTTATATTAAAGAAAAAGTCCAACACCTTAAATTTACATTAAAGGTAATATCTCACTTAGTTTCCATTTTATGTTAATCAAATTTAAAACATTTACCACAGAGAAGAGCTGCTACAGGTTAATAGAAACTCATAGAGCTGAAATGAAAAATGAAATATATTTGACCCGAGAGACTCTAGCAAAATTAGAAAGTCAGTCTCAGGCTTCTTCGTCAGGTGGTCAAAAGAGAGACAGACAGACAGGCAGAAGAAAAATAAATGTAAAAAAATAATAAATGTTAAATTAAAATAGGCCTAAAAAGTATACAAGGCGTCACCAGTTCAAAATTTTCGATAGCGCATACAGGACTTGTCATACTAAAATGAAGTTTCTATTAAGGCTGGGTCATATATTAGAACTATCAGCGCCATTTAACATTTTTCACTGAATCTCTGCTGTCATTTACGGGGGAAATGAATCGATGCTCGATCAGCCTCCATTGTCTCATCTAGAAAACGCCTCCTGCCCTTAAGATTCGGGGCCGATGCCAGATATGTTTTAGAGGTACTTTCCACTTTCGTTTCCTAAATCCCGAATTACTTGCCGCAGCGCTATCTATCAAAAATTGTGCCATTGTACTACAGCGCCATCATTCGTATCCAAATGGAAACCGTTTGGTTGGTATCAATTATTATTATTATTATCATTATTATTATTATTATTATTATTATTATTATTATTATTATTTCAATATATTTATACGGGGCAACCTGTTCAGAGATCATTCTGTTCTTCCACTAGGCCCTGTTAAATTATACATATAAAATACATTCACATTAAAATACATATAATCATATACATACATATGTCAATCTAGTGTGAATGAAGTAATCGCGAACCGCAACCGTTTATTATAGATACAATAAGTATTTTCTGTAAATTCAGGGAAAGATAATACATAAACGCGTAATTTATCAAACTTTTAGGAGCAGATTAGGCCCTCTATGTTTAGTTTGTCTGCTTTCGGACAACGTTGTCTTACGTCATGTATTCGTCTAAGTTGAGGAACTGACCAAGTCTACATGGGACATCATGTCATGTGATATATCTCCGCTGGACTGACATTTCGTAATGACATCTTGTAGTGATATATCACATGCCACAGGACATGATGATCCGTATATGGACTAGAGGGCAAGCACGGTGCGAACAATGACCAATGCAACATGATGCTCTTCACAAAATGCATCTACATTTTTCAAGTTTTATAGCTTGATATATTTTACCTTTTCAAACATGTTATAGTTCTCGAGGTGATTGTTATTTTTGAAGATTTCTGAACAAACAAAACTACTGGCTATATTGTTAAGACAAATGTAACAAAATGGCGAACAATCAATCAAATTATAGATGGTCTGCATTATCACACATAACAAAAATAAACAGCAAAGTGGAGAACATATTATGCCCTAAACAAATTACTAAAAATATTAAAACACTTTCGAGGAATTAGTTAAATAAGATGAAATGGAACCTGCAGTGAATTTAGCTATTCAGAACACGTAATACTGCCGAGGGTGTGTTGTTTATAAGGGGGGGGGGGGCAAAAAGTATGGAGGATGCTATATTTAGATCCAGTACCAGTAAACAAATGATAATTGAGCTGATGAACAAAAGTGCGAAATTAGTATTAATATTACTTACATTAAGATCATTAGCATATTAGCCTTTTATGCCCGGGACAATTCCGCGGAACTTCGGCAAGGTTTGTGGAGGTTGGGTTTTCCACGGGTGGTCCGATTTCACTTCGGCCTGGTTATCTGTCGTAGTTTCTGATAATGGTGCTGCGATAGGCTCTCCGAGAAATAATGTCAAATTCTTCAGGATTTGTCAGAAAATATGGAAATGACGCCCCTTAGGACACACATAGCATTGTTCCCGAGGCCAATAACGAGCATTTCTGAGGCGTGGCCACAGAGGAGTAACAGCGGTAAGTGCCATCGCCGTCAATTATAATATAGAGATTAATGCTGTTTAAAGTGGTCTATTCCGATATCTGAGGTTTATTAACTTAAATTCATCCTTTAACCCTTTTATAAACAAGGCCTACAGGCTTAATGCGAACCTTTGCATCGGGATATACATCAAGTATAATGCTTCCATGCTGCACCTATACTTTTCAAGTACAAGTGTGATATTTATATGTACAATGCAATCACTGAACATTTTGAACCCGAATAAATGCACCAATTACATCACAAAAATGATTGTAGGTGGCACCACCAGTCTTGTGTACGAGAAAGCCATCAACATTTCGGGCAGATACATGTACTTCAAACTACTCTTCCGCTATGTATAAAGATGTATGAAACAACTGTAGGTGGGACACTAGTCTTGCATACAACAAAGCTATTCGAGATGTATCGACATATATAATTTCAGGTTGATATGTCAATTCACTCATGAGGAATAAGCAGGAGCATACACTGCAAAAGTTATTGAAGGTTGCGCCACCTGCCCTGCATACGACGAAGCTATCTAAAATGTGTACATATGCCCAATTACAGGGTGATATATTGACCCCCTCCTAAAAAATAAGCAGGGACATACATTGTGCAAAAATTATTGTAGGTGGCGCCGACAGTCTTGTATACGATGAAGCTATCCGATATGTATAAATATACACAATTTCAGGCTGATATATCAAATCCCTCCTGAGAAATAAGCAGGTACATACACTGTGCAGAAGTCACTGTAGGTGGCAACACCAATCTTGTGCACGAGAAAGCTATCAAAGACGCATGGACAGGTCAAAATATCAAGCGAATACATCAAACTTCTACTTAGTCAGGTGCACTTGGCTGACCAGGCTAAGGTTGGAAAGGCAGTTGCCCCGGGTGAACCGGAACAAATTGCTTGCTGCAGCTACGGCACTAAGAGAACTCTTGATCTGCACCTGAATGCACTGAGTGAACTTTTGACCTGAACCTGGCTGCACTGAGTTAACTCTTGACCTGTTGCATAATCTGATACAGTTAGCGGTCTGCCAAAGCTATAAATAGATCCAGACTGACCATTGGCCTGTTGCCAAATCTGAAATACTTGGCAGTCTGCCAAGCTATTTATAGATACAGACACAATCTTGGCCTGTTGGTAAATCTACTTACACATACTGAAAGATTTTGGCTACATTGCTTTTTTCAAGCTGACATATCCAAAAGATTTTTAACAAAATGTTCAGAATTATAAAAGATATAGTCCTTTCATTGTTAAAGCTCCAATATTTCTTCCAACAATCATTTAAGTAAACTTGAACAAAGGCCTCCTAATAATCATTTTTGTGCAAGGTTACAGAAGTTGAAATTACAGTTTTGCAGAGGAAGACTTTTGCAGTCTTCGGTTTGAAATAGGCTTACTAATGGCCACAAGACCAACTTCAGCTTTCTATAACTCTACCAAAAAATCTACGAACCAAATTTATTCTTTTACAATTAAAAGAACTCTACCTGCGGATAATTCTTGTGAAAAATTTAACGATTAAGTTTGACAGTTTTATCATTTTATCATGAAACATTTAAAAGCTGAAAAGGCTAAAATTATGAAGTTTTGTCCGTAAAAACTGGTCGATGTAGGTGGCTCCGCAAAAACTGCAATTTCAAATATGAATCATGTAACAAACATTTGTACAAAATTTGGTGATGCTAGCTCCTGTCGTTTCTTAGATGGTTATGTCAGTATGCTTTCGTGGCCAAATAACTAAGTTCCCATGCCTGTAACTCTGCCAAATTTCATTAAACCCTAACCATGTGAACACATTTTAGAGAGCTCATCTCTGGAATCATTTCTGTGAAATTTTGAACAAAAAGGCTGAAAGATTTTAGAGGAGAAGATTTCAAAGCTTTTATCGCTTTTCTTCCGTAAAATGTAAGTTAATGCAGGTGGTGCCACAAACAGCTCAATCCCACATTTGATATGTGACAAATTTTTGCACAAAATTTGGGGATGCTAGCTCCCGCTATTCCTGAGAAATCATGGGTTAATGTACTGATAACTGATGACCCTCTTAAGAAAAAGGTCGATAATGATGGCGTCACCAATACCTCAATTTCAAATATGAGTCACCAACATTTGCATAAAATTTGTGATGATAGCTTCAGCCGTTTTCTGATATTGTAATTATAGTATCCTTTTTTGGCCAAATGACTAATTTCAGCTTACTGTAACTCTGCAAAATTCAACGAACTGGAACCACACATTCGATAAAAACTTGAGAGAGATTGTTTCTGAGATTATTTCTGTGAAATATTGAATAATTTCGCAGGAAATTTTCGGAGAAGATTTATAAAAGTTTATTTTAGCTTTTTTTATAAAATCTAAGTAAATGTAGAAAGTTAAAAAAGAGAAAAGCAAAATCCAATAGTTTTTTAGATGACTTTTTTTTGCATACAAATTGGTGATGCTAGCTCCTGCAGTTATTGAGATAGCATGGGTTAACGTACGGCGGACGGACTACGCTGCGCCATCGCATATATTAATCACAGCTTCGCTAAAAATAGACCATAAACGCTGTTTGTTTTGTTGGGGGTCCGCGAAACACAAACCACAAGGATACCAGGCGCCAATTTTGACAAACCATTGCGTTGCAGAGATTTTACTGCAGCTAGTAACCGCAATTAAGTGACCAACGACAGTAGGTTTCATGATTGTTTACTAATATATAAATATATATATATAGTTGTAGTTAAACAAGCTCATACGTCAGTCATACGGGCGTTATAAGAACTTTACCTGTAAGGAATTACCTACAGGTTATTAATATATACGAAGAGTAAGTCAGAAATCCCATAAATTCTACAGAAAAGGTAAATGAATAGCTGGCTTTAACATACACTAACAGCTGAACATAATAATCCCTAAGTTTGCATAAAAGCGATGCTCACATCACTGCTCATCTTTTAAAGGGGCCCGATCACCTAGCTGACCTTTATCAACTAAAGGTCATCCCTTGGAGCTTTAATAACAAGGGACCTATGGGTCACTATGCTCAGCTGAAGTTGACCTTGAAGGTAAAAATCTAAAATAATATCAAATGGAGATGCTGTGTAAGAGGAAGAGGTAATAAAGGCCATGATTGGTTTATATGATTGGTTTGTATTGATGAGCAAGAAATTGTTGCAAATAATATTTTGTGACCTAACCATGTGTTTCCTAATGTTGAAATTGAAGCATGTGAGCAGTTTGTGAACAAATGATCTGTAATATTACCATGATCATTAGTTGGCTTTTTGATTAACTGTTGACATTTCAGTAGTTTACACATTTGTTCAATTGAATCTATTTTTTGTATAATATATATTATTAAATATAAATGTATTTTTTAAAATGAAATTTATACAGTTGAAATATAACTGATTAACAACATAAAACAGGGCAAACAAAGCCTGATCTCAAATTCTGCTGAGGCAGGAAAATAATGAACAAATGTTTGTATTAAATCCTCATTTTTTTATTACATCAATTTTTTTATTATAAGTTTATATTTCTATACATTTCCAATATAACATATATATCCGAATATAAACGTTGATTCATAATTCTTAACTGCATCATCATAAATCTCAATCTTGTCAGATAACACCACATCATGCATACAAATGTTTATTTATTTTTTACCACAAAAATATATCTTTTAAATCTGCAAAACAATAAATATCTTAAAATAATACTTGATTTAGATTTCACAATTTTTAAATGTGTCTTTATTTATCCATAATGTGCTTCATATTTTATAAATATAAGCATACTGATGGGTTCAATTATATTTGTTAAAATCATTTAAAAGAAAATTGATTTCTTTAAAAATGCCACATTACACAACATTGCATCTTCTGGATTACACCTTGAATTACCTTTTCAAGGAAAGTTTTTGCATATCGGAGTGGAAACAGCATTACAATGAAGGAGATACAGTGAAAACAATAACAATTACTGCATAACACTTGGTTGGGGGGGAAGGGGGGGTGATTGGGATGGTGATATGAGAATAACTGTACACCTGTCACAGCAGGGGATCTCCCCAAGTGACTGTAACAAATCAGAAACCCTAGCATAGCTGACTTCCATTGACCTGGAGTGGGACCCTGCATCTGTAATCTGTAATCAAAGCAAATGACTACAACAGAGCCTCAAGAAAAAATCAACAACTAGCCTAATTTTCAAGCTTTTATTTTCAACTTTCAGATTTAAACAAATTAAATATTTATTTTTACATGCTGTGAAAATTAAATCAATGGTACTAACAGAAAAAAAACGTGCCATGGTCAAAGTTGGGCAAAATTTAAGGTACTGATTTTATTTTTATGCGAATAACTTAAAAAATTTACAAAATTCAGATCTAATTTTGGGTAAAAAATTGAATCTTAATTAAACATAGTTATATACTTGGGAAAATAGACTCTAGTTTCAAAATTTTTCATGTTAAGTGAGTAAATATTTTTCCTGATTTTTTACAAAGTCCATTATGTTTGGGCCCATAACTTAAAGAATTTATACTTAACAGACTTAATTTCTGGCATGTACATAGAAACTATATAGAGGAATATTTATGGTAAATATGAGGAAAAACATATGAGTGGTTTTGATATTAGGCAGTCCTGAAGTGGGAAAATAGGTTTTTAATAAAAAATTGAGGTTTATCCTTAATTTCTCAAAGGAACGAAGTCGCAAAGACCCAGTTTTCGGCTTGGTAGGAGATCTTGGGGACATCTAACATTATGCTGAATTTTGGATTCCTAGATCTTACGGTTTCAAAACGTGCCACATTTACGGACAGACGGACGGACGACGGAGGACAATGGACCACGACTATAGCTCAGATGACTTATAGTCAGCTGAGCTAAAAATAGGCCAGGAAACGTGGATATCACTGCACACAGGCTGCTTGTTTTGTTTATATCAACGTTGAGGGGAAGGGGGGGGGGGACTGTTACCTCTAAGGGTCAATGTCCCCACGTTCTTCAACATCTCATTACCTAAGGAGGGGTCACCTTTCTGGAGAAAACAGAGAAGCCACGGTATACATTCTTAGCCAGGAAGGAAACATATAAGGCAGATCCTATTACATCATCCCTTCCAGAAACATTAACAATGCTGAATCAATATATATATATGTTAATTCGGAATTTTTAGAAGTTCCATTACACAGAGTGAAACTAGAATCTGATTTAGTCTCTGAATTTGTAACTGTAGGAGTTTGTTCAAAGTTGCCAGTAGAGGGCGTTTCGCTCCTCCTAGGCAACGATTTAGCTGGTGACAGAGTGAAAATTGATCCCAGAATGACAAAATTGCCGAGCACTGATAGGGACACAGACCTGCTCCAGCAGGAGTTTCCGGGCGTATTTCCAGGCTGTGTAGTGACTCGAGCGATGAGTAAAAAGGCAAGTCTGAAACCAGAGAGTTCTGTACTTGACCTCTCGCAAACCTTTATGGCGCATTCTAACGATGACGTCAGTGGCTTAAAGCCCGTTACGCGAGTAAATATTAAATCGCCCGTATGTGACCCAAGTGGCACACCCAGTCCAAAGGACTCGACTACAAATGTAGTACAGGGCAAACAGACCCTGAATAGAAATCTCCAAAGGAGTACAAACGGCGTGAAATCGCCTGATCAAAATGGGCATGAACAGTTAAAGAAGGATAGGAGTGTAAAGAATGTAGAAGTTAGCATGAAAACTGATGATTTGATAGAAATGCAAAAGAAAGATCCTGATATTGCCTCCCTTAGAGAAAATGCCTTGACTAAAGAGGAAGCAGATAAAGTTCCAACTTGTTTCACCTTACAGAATGATGTACTAGTCAGAAAATATAGACCTCCCACCACACCAGCGGACGAAACGTGGAATACTCTTTATCAAATTGTAGTTCCCCCCGAGTATCGCCCAGAAATCTTAAAACTTGCACATGATCATCCTATGGCAGGACATTTGGGTGTCAGGAAAACCAAACACAAAATTCTCCAACACTTCTATTGGCCCAAGTTAAAACGAGACGTGGCGAAATACTGTAAAACTTGTCATGTGTGTCAAATGATTGGAAAACCAACCCACCAAATTAGTCCTGCGCCACTCTCGCCCATACCAGCAACACATGATGCGTTTGAATCAGTAATACTTGACTGTGTAGGACCGCTAAGAAAAACTAAACATGGCAATGAATATGTTCTAACAATCATGTGTACTGCAACTAGATTTCCAGAAGCAATTCCTCTTAGAACTATATCTGCAAAGAAAATTGTTGAAGCTCTGGTTAAATTTTTTACTACTTTTGGCTTACCAAGAACAATACAAACGGATCAAGGTTCAAATTTCATGTCAAATATATTTGCCCAGGTTATGGAAGAGCTAGGCATAAAACACTACAAATCCAGTGCCTACCATCCTGAGAGTCAAGGTGCTCTAGAGCGATTTCATCAAACTCTCAAAAACATGATTAGAGCTTATTGTCTTGACACTGGGAACCAGTGGGATGAGGGTTTACCCTTTTTGATATTTGCAGCCCGAGAAGCAGTGCAAGAAAGCTTAGGGTTTAGCCCTTTTGAATTAGTGTATGGGCACTGTGTAAGAGGCCCCCTGGCGGTGTTAAAAGACACTTGGATCGAAAACAGTTCTCAAAGTAGCTTGTTAAAATATGTTCAGGAATTCAAGGAGAAATTAAGTAGGGCAAATGAAATCGCCCAAGAACATTTAAAGAAAGCCCAAAACAAAATGAAAGTATGGTATGACAAAAAGACGACAAAAAGAGAATTTAAACCTGGTGATAAAGTTCTGGTATTATTCCCAATTCCAGGACATCCCCTGCAAGCAAAATACTCTGGACCATACAAAGTTGTTGAGAAGAAATCAGATTTGAATTATGTGATTGATACTCCTGATCGTAGAAAGTCGCATCAACTTTGTCATATAAATATGTTGAAAGAATATCATGACAGATCAGCAGAAACATGTCAATCTAGTCCTCCCCAAACAAATTTGGTACTCATTAAAGAAACTGAAAAGAATGCCGAGGATGTTCTCATGAAGAAAACTGAACATCCTGTAAAACTGAACAACTCTGATATTTTAAATAATTTAGATCAGAAATTGTCACATTTGGATTTCGATCAGTTATCAGAGTTGAAGGAAATCCTGCTAAATTATGACTCTTTATTTCCTGATGTCCCCAGTAGAACTAATGTACTACAGCATGATGTAGACGTAGGAGATGCTTCCCCTATTAAACAGGCACCATATAGAGCTGGTCCCCAAAAGTTACAAGCCATAAAGAATGAAATCAAGTATATGATAGAGAATGATATTATTGAAAACAGCAGTAGTGCCTGGAGTTCCCCATGTTTGTTGATAAAGAAGCCTGATATGACCTACAGATTTTGTACAGACTATCGAAAAGTTAACACTGTAACAATAACAGATACTTACCCTTTGCCCAGAGTGGAAGATTGCATTGATAAGATTGGATCTGCTACGTATATTAGCAAGTTAGATCTGTTGAAAGGTTATTGGCAGGTACCTCTTACCGAACGGGCTAAGCAAATATCTGCGTTTGTAACGCCAAACGGTTTGTTCCAGTACAAAGTTATGCCCTTCGGAATGAAAAATGCGCCAGCCTGCTTCATGAGACTTATGAATTGTGTATTATCTGGCTTAGATAACTGTACTTGCTATATTGATGATGTTGTTGTATACAATCACATATGGGAAGATCATAAACAAAGTTTGGTAGAACTCTTTGAGAGACTGAAAAAAGCAGGATTGACAGTTAATCTTGCCAAGAGTGATTTTTGTCGTGCAACTGTAACATATTTAGGGCACGAAGTAGGTCAAGGTTGTGTAAAACCAATTGCCAGTAAAGTATCTGCTATCGTAGAATTTCCAGTTCCTACTAATCGCAAGGAACTAATGCGATTCTTAGGAATGACTGGGTATTACAGGAAATTTTGTCAAAACTTTGCAGAAGTTGTAAATCCGTTAACGGACCTATTGAAAAAGGACAGAAAATTCCATTGGAATAAAAACTGTCAAAATGCTTTTGAAAGAGCCAAAGCTATATTACAAAGTGCACCTGTGTTACAGGCTCCAAATTTTGATAAACCGTTTTCTCTCATGACGGATGCCAGCGATTGCGGTGTAGGCGCTGTGCTCATCCAAGACGATGACTTTAACATAAGTCATCCGGTTTGCTACTATTCAAAGAAATTTTTACCTCATCAAAAGAATTATTCTACTATTGAAAAGGAAACTCTGTCACTATTGATGGCGTTACAGCACTTTGAAGTATATTTGGGCTCTACGCCGTATGATATAACTGTTTATACAGATCATAATCCCATAACATTTCTTCATAAGATGAAGAATAATAATCAGATTAATGAGATGGAGTCTAGCCCTGTCAGAGTTTAACCTAGTTATCAAACACATCAAGGGCTCCGATAACATAATCGCTGATACGTTATCGAGACGTCATTAATTTTGATCTGATGATTGACTCTTGTTATAGCCTCGGACATGTTTTGTCCTTTGGAAGAGTTTGGAAGAGTTGTATTACATATATTACATGTCTTAAGATATTGCTGATTATACTATTTGTGATGATGATAATTAATTAGCTGTAAGAAGCATAAACTAATGCTTAAGATGTCAAACTACTCATATACTCGTCATACAGTGCTAATGCTTTGCTCTCCTTACCTTCTTTCTTTTAAGGGTGGGGGTGTTGCATGGACGTCACCCGGACATCGGAGGATGGCGCCACGAAGTGGTGTGGCCGCCCCCGTTTCCACGCTTATGGATCCTCCCCGCTATCAGTGACTACTGACGCGCTTTTCGAAACATAAAAACTATTCTTGGACCATTCAGTACTGGTTTTGCAGTTCTGCCGGCGCTATCGTTTCTCTCAAGCAAAACCACAAACTTCTGCGGTTTTCACCCATTGTTGAAAGCCTATAAAACGAACTCGCCTGCAGTACGAGGCGGGACTATTGACTTCGCCAACGCCACGTTGCTGTTATCCCCGGGGACCGTGACCGTGGGCTCTTGGTCCCCAAGCCCACGGAATGCCATAAACCACGCCATGAACTTTATTATTTAGGAAGAGGAGAGACTTTATGTTTGTTTGGTGCCACATGGATTAATACAGGACTTCAGTTTTGTGTGTGCCCGAATTATGTGTTGATGATGGACTTCAGTTTCTCGTATACCGGATTCAGTTAAGTATTTCGTTACAGTTCGTTATTTAGAGACTCGGTTTTCGTCAGAGACTTGGTTATAAATTACGTTATGTATTGACTATTATATTATTTGTGTATGAATGTAAATATTGTAATCTAGTAATATAGTACTGTTTTTGCACCCATATTTTGGTTACGTATTCATTTGAAGAGAACGTGTCTGAGCATATGTGTTACGGTTCGGCCTGAGTTGTTTGGTGTGAAAAGGGACCGTAACAACACACACACACACACAAAGGCCCCGTAAGACTGTATCAAAATTCAAGGGAGGCGCTCATTTTGGCCCTGGAGACGGTAGCAAACGACAACAGAGGCTTTTTGTAGACCTGCTTATCCGATTTTCATGTTATTATTATTTAAAAAATATCTCTATATACTGAAAAGCAAATAAGTGAATCGGCCTGAGTGAATCAAAACTGTTTATTACCTTTAATCGGTAAACGATCTGTCCACTGAGAGATTTTAAAAATTCAGTGTGCCAAACAATCATCTGAAAAAAGGGAATCCTAATATAAATACATGTAAATATTTACAGGTAATAACGTCAAGCAATACTTTACTCGAGGACGAAGATCGTGGCATTTAAGGGTAAAATTCGTAATAAAATATAAAGGTTTATATTCATTTGCATCAATACGTGTATTATATCACAATATTAGCTCATTTTGGCTGAATCCAAAAGTTTCCCAAAACTATTCCGGCACATTTTCTTAATGTTTCCAAGTTCACCTGTTTTATACGTTGATACGACTATGCGAGTAAACACAGTCCATGTGTGTCCCGAACACGGAGAAAAAAAACTTGAAAGAAGAAAAATGGAAGAAAACATCGGTTGAAAGCTAGAAAAATCTTATATTGTGAAGTTGCGCAGTACGCCCACCAGGTGGCGTGCGCGCTGTTTATTTGTGCCACTGATCGCGCCAGGTGCAAGATTTTACCAGTTTCGGTAAAGTAAATAAGGAAAGAGGTACAGACAGATACGGTGAGATACCGTTATATTTTACACAGAATACACAAAATTTCATGAATATTTAATTATATATCTGGTATATAAATAGGTCCCTTTAACTAGTGGTCCAAGGGCCATGACGCTAAGCTAAATTCAGGGAAAATTGAACAATGGGCCACATTACTCCCAGAGTGAAGGTCTCCAAATTAAGGTAAAAATGCGTAAAAAATAGATAAAATCCAGGTGGTGCAACCAGTCTACAGTTTCCGCAGAGACTTTACATGGACCTCCCTAGATGTCTCGTTAGAAGATTCCAAGTCCAGCGGTTACTATTTGTGCCCTGTTAACAGATGACAGCTTTGAAGATATCAAACAGAGAAAAAAATACAGTTTGCAGGAACTGTTGAACACTCAATGATCAATATTGATGCAAAGAATCACGGTGATCAATGCTGTAGTTAATCAGATACTTGAGCTTTTGTATCAATTTTTTTATTATTCTGGGGGTCGGGGGGGGGGGGGGGGGTTACCTACGAGCCCCTGTGGTTTCCAAGGAGATTTTCATGGACCTCCCAGGAAGTCAAGTTAGAAGATTCCATATCCAGTGGTTACAATTTGTGCCCTGTTAATGGATGGACGGACGACGGGTGATCGCTATAGCTCAGATGACTTTCAGTCAGCTGAGCTATTAACTAAAAAGCCTGTCTGATGGAATGATTGTTATAAACAAGCGGAAACATACCAGTACCATACTACAGTCCCTGAACAGGGCGTAATAAATAAAGGCCCAGCCAATCGTTGTGGGTACTTCAATAAGGTTTCCTCTTTTGTAGATTAAAACTTAGTCCCTTAGAACGATATGATGACCTTCCTATATACCTTAAGAATTTCAGGCATGTCGCCTAGACTCCTACATTTCCACCAGTGAGTGGACAGGGGCCACACTTATCTTAGCGGGCATCAGAGACCATGTGATACATCTTATACTCTACCTTGGGAGCTGCAAGCGTTCTGGTTGGCTGTCCTCAAAGGGCAGTCTATTTAGTCCACTCTAATAATAGAGGGGTGGCAGAGATGTCTTACAAACTGAATGATTTGAAAATTTACATTTCTTCTGCTGAACACAAATCAGCATGATTAGCTACACCCAATAATATAACACAAGACATGTTACCAGGAGTATAATTTATTTGTGCTCTGGTCCCTTTGATTGCTCATAAACTGAGCTGAACCTCACGGTGCTTCACAGAGTGAACAATACCTGCATACAAGATACATATACAAAAATATATCTAATGGTGGGTCCCTTGTGCGCTGCATTTTTCACTGTGCATGAAGCAAATCTCATAAATACAAGTGTGCATCTGTTTAATTTTAACTGTTGCTATTTATATATATATATATATATATATATATATATATATATATATATATATATATATATGGTTATAAGTTTGGGCTTGTGACCATACTGTAAAATCTATATGACAGGACTGTTCACTGAAACATGCATAGACAATAAACTAATACTAATAACTCTGTGTCTTAAATTCTAATTATTCCTAAAATTTACACTTTATTTCAATCTCAAATAAGCATATAAATAATTGCACATTTCATACCCACAGTCCATAAAACATGCCTTGTATTAACCTGAAAATGACATTCATTCACTTCACAAAGTTACAATTATTACTGGTTGAATTAATACTGTTCATCATTTTGGCGGTATCTGAAGCTGCTTTGATTTCCTGTGACATTTTTTCCCCGTTTATAAATACAAAACTGAGATATAATTAGGAGATGCAGATTTGGCATTTTTTTAAATACAGTTGAACCTGTCTGAAAGACCACCTGTTTAATAAGACCACCTGCAAATTAGGACCACCTTTGGCCAGTCCCATGGTGGTCCTATAAAACAGGTTTTACTGTAGTTTAATAATACCCACATTATATACTGTTGCTTATCAAGTCTTCTGTGCTTTGTATATCAGGGAAGTTCTGGCAAGTCTGGCAGCTGATTGGACAAAAATTACGGTAAATTATTACAAAAGCAATTTTAAGCAAATATAAAAAAAATAATATGTGTATCAGGTCACAAACTTGTTTCAAACATATTTATGCAACACTGAAACAATACAATGTTTGAGGGAAAAGCTCCCAATCAAAATCAATTGGATATCTACATGTAGGTTAAAACTAACAGCCAAATAAGTACAATTTGCTTTTAAGATACTAAGCATTAATATATTAACAGTTTATGGTGGCATTCCTAGCGAAACTGTCATTCAATCAATCAATCTCTTTTATAATGTTCTTGCGGTATTTAAATATGATTATTTTATAACTGTGCATTGTTTTAAGAAATGAGTAAGATAAAAACCTTTTTTTTCACTTGCCTGATATAAACTACTTGCCATTTTAAAAAAAAAACTTTTCTCTACCATGGTTGATTTCTTGCTTAAAAACAAAATTTAAAATTCTGTTTCAATAACAAACAAAAATTTACATTGATCTTGAAAACTATTTTCCCAAAAGAATGAAAATGTTATTAATTCATGCACAATTATAAGTCTGTGTGAGGTTTAAATTTATACATACTTTATGGTGATCTAGTATGGATTTAAAACAACTATAGGACTGGTTTTTAAATTAATGGTTTTTACCAGGGAAGCTACTTTAAAGCAGGGTTAGAAAACCAGGGATAAACTACAACACCTACTGCGGGTACTCACAAGGCTGACTGCAATAGCACTTATAATTAGAGACTAGCCATGTAATTAACATAACGAAGCATCAACAATATCACAGATAATTGGGATATCAACGTCCTACTGCTGACCTGTACAAGAGACCTGATTGTCAAACATAATTTGGTGTCACATCCACACAAACTTTCCCTGTGCTGTACAAAGTTACTCTGAGAATAAGACAAAATTTATATACATGAATAAGACTGTACAAGAGTAAAACGTTAAGAATACTGATACTGGTAGTCACTTTGACATATAATAAACATAGTTAGCTAATAATCCAGAAATTATCAATAACATATGATTCCATGCTATCATATACTATTACTGGCATCTTACCCATCTCATCACTTTTAATTATACATGCATCTTCATTTTGGCATGTTATCTATCCTCTCACACTTTTCATTAGCCAGGTATCTACGTAATGGTATCTCATCTATCCTCTCACACTCTTCATTAGTCAGGTATCTACATATTGGTATCTCATCTATCCTCTCACACTTTTCATTAGTCAGGTATCTACATATTGGTATCTCATCTATCCTCTCACACTTTTCATTAGTCAGGTATCTACATATTGGTATCTCATCGATCCTCTGACACTTTTCATTAGTCAGGTATCTACATATTGGTATCTTAATAGCCCACTCACAACTTTTTTTTAATCAGGCATCAACATTTTAGATATCTCCCCTCACACATTTTTAATTTATAAGGTATCTACATATACACTCATTCATCATGCATCAGGTATCTTCATTTTGGAATCTCAGACACATTTAAACACTATCCATTCATTAGGTATCTACATGTTGGTATCTCATCCATCCTCACACATTCATTAATCAGGTATTATCTTTTCATTCACCTTAACAGCACCAACAGTATTATCATATAATCCACATACCTTACAATTTAAAACTGTGTCAGCACTTGCTATGATTCTATTCATAAAACAAATTGATGAAATAAATGTATTCAAATTATAATGAAGTGTTATGTGCTACCTTTCTAATTACATAAACTGCTTATTTTTTTTAAAGTTTTATTTTATATTTTTAGATATTTTATCTTATTCTGATTATGGCTTTGTAAAAGATATAAAATATGAAATAAGACATGTCTAAACACCAGTTCTGCTTGTCATTAGACAAAATCTTAAAGGATATTAAATCTCACATATGGAGAAATTGTCAGAGGATTTAAAATTTAAGTAGTCTCAATCACTAAGAAGTCCCTTGAATAATGTTGTTTAAAATACCTTTTGCATAACAGATCAGTTTCTTTCTCTGTTCTTCTCAAATACATTATGCTATGCATGTTAAGGAACAATCACCTTAATTAACAGGTGTATTTTGATATATAAATATAAATTATATAAATTTTGAAATGTAAGCTGTAACCACAAAATCAATTGATGGTTCATCATCTATCTGGAGATTCTTGGTAAAGGTCCAAATCTGGACAGCTCTACCTGATATACCAACACAATACTGGAAACTGTATGGAGCCTATAATAACTGCTCTTTATAATATGAAGACACTGGGCTGTTGAGCTGAGAAAAATTACTTAATAGTAAACAGCCAATCATATTTCTCAAAATCAAACAATCAACCAATCACCAGTCTGATTTATCACCAATGAAATTCTCTTTAACAATCAACCAATCATCAGTCTGATTTCTGACCAATCAAATTCTCCTTAACAATCAACCAATCATCAGTCTGATTTCTGACCTATCAAATTTCTCCTCAACAACCAACCAATCATCAGTCTGATTTCTGACCAATCAAATTCTCCTTAACAATCAACCAATCATCAGTCTGATTTCTGACCAATCACATTTCTCCTAAACAATCAGCCAATCATCAGCCAGAATCAAAATTGTACCATGCAACTGATTCACCAATCACATTCATCCAATTTAGATTACTTTCAAGTCATCCTGCTATCACAGCAAAAGGAAACACATGTCTACTGTTGTTTGATTTGAAGTGTTCAAGTAAAACCTCAATATACAAAGTGAATGCTACTTGTGCAGCAATGAGATTCACCTCAAAAGTCAATAGATTATATACAATATTGATGAAAATAAATTAATCACAGAGAAGAAAAGTTTACAAATGACTGTAGTCCTTCAGATAACAAGCAGAGCTGTACTAAAATATTGTCTTATGATATGATGACTATCGCGATACATCTCTCATGATACAATACACGATTTGAATGATAGGATACATGATACAATACATATAAATGGTATCAAATTTCAGATTCCAAGTAACTGCTTTTCTAGTAAAGTTCCTAATGCCTCTGGTAATTTTGTTAATAATGAATAATTAAACAGCCCCTTCAATTTTTTGATCATGCAGCAGTTAGCCAATCAGATGCCAGTTGACAGATATCTGGCCAATAATGTTTCCTCTTACATATGTCAGGCTGCTGGCTATTATAATATGCTGGTGGTCTTACTGTTGGCTGTCTATTATCACTGATGTATTTATACTTGGGCATCTGACAATACTGATAACATATTTCACTTTGTATCACAATGCATTGATGCACCTGTGATTCATTACAGCCTTCCTAAAGATATTTTTTTTCTGCTGTAAAAGTTGTTATTAAACCTGCTAAAACATCTTAAATGCATTACAATAGGAATATTCAAGATGAATACACAACTCATCTGAGAGCATTTCTTATGCACTGAAATGGATCTCCTCTAAAGCTCTTCAATTAAGAAACAAATTCTAAAGGCTTTACATAATTTTTGGGGAAAAAAACTGGCATTGGACAAGAATTAATTTGTGCTGGAAAATGCAAGCATATAACATTTATAAACTTGGCGACATGCACTGTTCATATTCTTTTTTATTTTAATAAGATTTAATACTAAAACTAGTTTATGTTGTCCATTTGTATGTTTTAAATTAAAGTCCAACATGATTGGACGTCTGAGAATAAAGAATCTGAGAATTAACAAGAATAAAGAACATTTTTTATTGTAAGTATCGAATATACAGTAATAAGATTAATACATAATTATATGTATATAATCAATATTCAGGCCTCATAATGACTAATATCTGTCAACAATTTCTGCAGTTTGTATGTCATGCCCATCAGTCTTGGGGAACATCCTATTTGCCTATTGGCGGGAGAGTGAGCCCGGAATTTGATGATTCTTCTACGGACTCCTTCTGTGAAAGACTTTCTGCTGTTGAATTTTTCTTCGCACTTTGTTTAGCACTCCTTTTTTCTGTCTTGTTATTTTTTGCTGACTTCTCATTTTCTGTTGATACATAATAAAAATTCTAAGGTCTATTTCCAATGAATATACATATATATATATATATACATAAATATACATATTTCAATAACAAATATATTACGATGATGAACTTAAGTATTAAGTCTATAATTCTGCAGAAATCAATCTAGAACCCAGGAAACCTGCCAAAGCTGCTTTAAGGACCAGCAACAGTCTGCCAAAGATGTCTGTTTTATTTACAAGGAGGGGTCTGTGTAGCAGTGCCAAAGCCACGAGCAGTAATGTTTAAACCACAACTCCGAGTAAATAATTTAAACGACTCTGTCATCGATTATTCATTCCACCAGGATCCAAGACTCGTTAAAAATGTCTTGTTAATTTCTTCCAAAGGTTGAGTTTAACGACATATCATACTGCAATATTTGGCAACTGTGTCTTTGATCTCGTAAACTGTATATTTAAAGAAGAAAAGAATATCATATGACCATGAATTTTGAAATCTTCTGGATTTTAGGTTTTGTACACACAGCCATTGGAACAATCAACAAGTTAAAATAATTCATGAGGCATTAAAGCAAATCTCTGAAATTCATGTAAAATTGAATTTCTTCCATAGTAGTGTTTTTAACATCAAAATTCCAGTTTCTCCCATAGTAGTGTTTGCTTCCATAGAAGGGTTTTTAACATCAAAATTTCAGTTTCTCCCATAGTAGTGTTTGCTCCCATAGAAAGGTTTTTAACATCAAAATTTCAGTTTCTCCCATAGTAGTGTTTGCTCCCATAGAAGGGTTTTTAACATCAGAATTTCAAATGCAAAACACATTTCAGCAGGTTCAACGTATGGTGTTTTGAAATTATGTTATGGTAATTAACTGCCGTTGACCTTAAGGCCTTAAACTGCTGGTGTTATGTGACTAACCGGTGGTACAAGATTGACTGGTGATCTGTGACTTACAGGTGGTTCATGAATTACTGGTGCTTGTGACGTACTGGTGGTACATGACTTATAGGTGGTATCTGACTTACAGGAACCATTTGACTCACAGGCTGGTTGTATGTGGTGGTATGTGACTTACTAGTAGTATGTGAGTAACTGGTGATTCGTGGTGGTACATGGCTTACTCGTAATTGCCACTTACCCTTTGTACATGACTTATAGGTGGTTTGTGACTTACCTGTGTTGTTCTGCTGCCAGTCTGTCTGTGTCTGTGTGGTTTCCTCTGTGTTTTCTGTCTCAGCTGATGCTCCAATCGGTTGGAGCCTCTCTTTGGACTTTCCCGTACTCAGGCGCTCCTTCTTGTTCCATTGCTCTTCTATTTTAGTTTTCTCTGTGATAAAAAAAAAGAAATCACAATTAATAACACCCAGGAAGTAATCTATAGGAGTAGTGAAATCAGAACAAATCATCTGTAACATCCTTCAAATGACTCAATGTCCATATGTATGATATGACATACTGTTAAATTTATATAATTATATTACATATTTTAATATATCATATAAATTATATAATAATATTACATATATTAATACATCATAAAAATTATATAATTATATAACATATAATAATACATTATAAATATTATATAATTATCTTACATATATTAATACATCATAAAATTATGATTATATTACATATATAAATACATCATAAAAATTATTTTAATTATAATTATATTACATATATTAATACATTCCTTAAAAATAAAAAACTTGACTGATGGATATATAATAGTGGTAGGAATTGGTTATGAAATCATGTTTAATGATTAAAAGAAAACTTGATTGATGATCAAGTATTCATAAATTATTATGCATTCCTTCCATATTACTGTGAAATTTGCTTTATAGAACTACACTGAAAATATTGACCAAATAAATTAATTCCGACTTGTACTTCATGCAGAAAGGTCAAGGTCATGGCCAAATTGTTGACATTTGTATGCTGCACAAGCTTCAGTTTTAATGCTGTTTGCTACTGTAATCTGGGTCCTGTCTTTTCTTATTTTGCTGACTGTATTAGAATATTTTCCGAAGTTAAAATGACTTATTTGCATGTACAAACATAATCATTTTGGATTGATTATGCAAAAACGCAACCAATTAATTAGATTATAAAAGAAAACAACCAATCATCAATAAAATCAACTAATTTGTATTATAATATTATAATTACTGACCTCTGACTGGCTGAGCTGCGGTTCTGTAGGGGTCAACAGGTTGTGGGTAATCAGAAGAGGGTGCCGAAGTTTGCCGCTTGCTGTTACTTTTACCTCGGGATCTGTGGGTAAAACCCTCGCGGATCCACTCATGCTGAGCAGCCTCGTCTGGCGTCATTCTCTTTGTGGGGTCCCAGCTAAAAATACACAAATGAAGATCAGGTAAATAAACAACACAATTCTAACACTCAATTCTTCAATACCTGTATACTTTCATACTCTTTTTTTCCAGTTGCAGACCTCTAAGTATAAACTTTCAGAAGAATGGAAATTAGGCCTGTAAACTGTGAGGGAGCTTTGAATAAATTTTATTTGATTGATTCTTTTCCTGTGATTCAATTCTTGATTAGATAATTACTTTGGCAGTAAATCTAAGACTTTCTTTTAAATAAAAATAAATATTTTACCACAATTTGTGTTAGTTAATTTTAGCAAGTATAGGAAAATATAGCTTGTTTTGTTTATACCCACAATTTCTGTTTCTATTCAATGGAGTGCTTTGCTGGTGAGCATTTAAAATATATCTTGAGCACATACACAATAGATATTTTTAACATCCCAGTATGCACTGCCAAAGTTGACAGCTCACTAAGGGTTTGGGGGGGGGGGGGGAAGTTCATGCATTAAATATTAATCAAAATGAAATGATTCAGTGAATTTATTACAATTTAATCAAGGAGTGGCAGTTCTATGCATCAATTATGTGATGCACTGCTACTACCCTAGATGAAATTAGTAATTTTATATCATGGTCTTTTTTAAGAGGATATATATATATACAGTGGAACCTCTCCTTATGGTCACCTCTGTACTTAGGGCACCTCCTATTTACAACCACTTGAGAGCAGTCCCTTAAAGTAGGTCCAGAGATCTATAACTTCCCTACTAAGGGCACCTCCCTATTGAGGGCTAGATGTCCAGTCCCGTCAGTGTCAGTTATTCGGAGATTCAACTGTACAAATAAATGACCTAAAGAAACAATACTTACTCCAAACACCTCCTGATGAAGTCAAGAAAGTTGGCATCGCTGGTCTTAACAGCCTGCGACAGATCTTTGGTTCCTGGGCGCCTCTTTTTACCTTTACTGTTTGTAATACACCTGGGAGTACCTTTTGAATCTGAAAACAGAATTTTCACAGAATTACCACATAAATTATGTAAAAGATTTCTTGTATATCAATTACTGTTTCAATAAAAATGATCTCAGAAAGATCAGAATATTTAATATTAAAGTTTCAACTGAAATTTATACTGAAATTATTAAGTATAATTGGAAAATAATTTGAACCATATTATGTTTTATGTGATTCCAAGCATTTCATGTTTCGAGTTTTCCCCTAATGAATCAACAGTTAATATTTCCATCAAGTTCAAGTTTGATACATGTTCAGTGTTGTTGCTGTGAACAGTAGGTGCAGTGTACATAATGTACTAAAATATTATGTCTCTCATACTGTCTCCTTTCACCTGTTTACCCAATTAATTTTGTTTTTGTACCTATGTAGGTAATTAACGACAATCCATACCAAAAAATAACCTCCTCCTAGTTGCCTGTTCCATAATGTGCAATGTCGGTAAACCAAGAACCTCCATAATACAGGCCAGCTGCTCAACCTCGTTCTCACCGGGAAACAAGGGATACCCTGTGTAAAGCTCCGCCAGGATACAACCTAGGCTCCACATGTCTATAGGCATCGAGTATGGGAGACCAAGGATTACCTCCGGTGACCGATAAAAGCGACTCTGGATGTAAGTGTATACTGAAAATATAAACAGTGACACATGGATGAGTTGCCATGGTAACATGTTATACTAATTATTATATCATTACCTTAGGACCGATTGTCTGTGGTAACATGTTATGTTATCATGCATTTGTTAAACATGGATCAGTTATCTTTGGAAATATGTTATACTATCATACTATCATTACACATAGACTGGTTATCTATTGAAACATATTGTAATATTACACTGCAATTACACATGAACCAGTTACCTATGGAAACATGTCATACTATCACACTGCAATTAAACATACAACAGTTATCTATGGAAATGATTTACTATCATACTGCCCTTAAACATGGACCAGTTATCTTTGGAAATGTTTTACTATCACACTGCCATTAAACATGGACCAGTTATCTATGGAAATGTTTTACTGTCACACTATCATTACACATTGACCAGTTATCCATTTCGACCAGTTATCAATGGAAAAATGTTATACTGATTATACTATGATTATGCATGTACTTTTTTACTAACCTCTTTGGTGCTCATAACAACTTGAACCAAAGTCTATGACTTTTATCGAGCTCTGGCCTCTTTGTTTGAGCAATATATTTTCCTGAAAAAAAAAAAATTCAGAAATTAATATATATAACATCAAACTTCCTGTAAATATCAGACCACCTAATTAAATATGGACCAATAAACAAAGTAAATAATATACTTAATGAGAAATAAAAATTATTACTCTTGTTGAAACAAATTTGAAATTTTCATAGACGAGGACAGAAAAAAAAATACAAGTTTGTGTGAATGTGTGTGTGAGCATGGAAGCTGTACCAGCTTACCCATTTGACAGATATGATTTACATTTTTACTTTATAATTTACCCCTACAAAGCATACACACATCCAAACACACACATGAGGGCTGATCTGGCCTACTTGCAAGCTAATGCGGTATATTCTTTTCAGTTGTTGTGACTTGCGTTTGGTCATTCCAAGTAAAACACAAATGAGTCTGGTAAGATATATCACTCCAGAGAAACGTGAGATTATCATGAGCTTCAGTAATTTTAAAGCATTCCTGATTACACAAACTATGCATTATCAGGAATTTTGCCAGATCAGATCTAATGTATGTGTTGGTATGCGTGTATGGAGGGAGAGAGGGGGAATGGTTGGGGGGGGGCGGGGGGAGGGGGGTAACTTACTGGCTTGAGATCACAGTGGATGATCCGCTCTTTGTGCAGCACCTTCAAACACTGGAGCAGAGAGTAGGCAAAGCGGCGTATGAGAGCAATACTGAAACCCTGAAAGTTGTTCTTCTTAATCAACTCGTACAAATTCATCCTAGAAAAAAGGGAAAGATAAATTTCATAAACATCTCTTCATGAAAAAAGTTTGTTTTAAATTTTTTAGTCCTGCTGTTATGTTTTTATGTTTTTAAGATTTCAAAGGTTCCATTGTATTTTCAATGTGTAGCAACTCTTTCCATTATAACTTATGAGGAGAGAATCAAACACCAATGCAGTTAAACCATACCATTTAAAATATATATGATCAGCAAATAGTCTTCCATACTTCAACTGGGTCACCCTTAATGAGCTGCCCATATTTAAAGGAGTCTCAAATCAAAGGAAATGTGATATTTAACACATACATATATTTATGCTTTGATACACAAATACATTAATGTCTCCCGTGGAAAGAGTTTGGTGGCGATTGGACATACATCAGCTGAGTAGAAGCTGGAGGAATGCTTATGGGATGACCACACCCGAAATGGTGAATTATAGTAGAATACAACATAAGCTTACCCCATTAGTTCAAATGTAATACAAAGATGGTTTCTGAAGTAGAAGTACTCCAGCATGTGGATAATGTTGTGTTGGTTCTCGCGGTCTTTTCTCCGCAGAGCGTCAAGGATCTTTACCTCAACAAGCGCCTGGTGGTGAAACCTACAACCATATCATCACATTGCTAGTGGACATGTTTTTTATTTGTTTTTCTTTTTTAAGGATAGGTTCATAGCCTGCTGGTGGCACTGTCTACTGAATGAGGTATCCATATGATAAGAATGATATGTTATTATTAAGCCTTCTGGATTTCAGGTTTTATATGCACGGGGTTAGGAATAATCCAGAAGTCATTTAACCTGTCATTAAGACATTATAGCAAATCTCTGAGGTTCTATAAGATTTCACTATTATTCCATTGAGGCAGCGGCGGGGTTTGAACCAGGGCCCTTCAGCTCCGAAGTCCTACACCTTAACCACTAGGCTACATCCTACTTGTGAATTGATATGTTGATGATATACTGTGGTTGGCTTCATATTAGTGAGGTAAAATATTCGCGATTTTTTACTTCTACAGTGTTTCACAAGGGTTTCTTTCCCGATTTACCAAACAATAACTGTCAATGTACATAACCATTAGTATAAAAATTACCTAATATGCACACAAAATCTTAACAAATGCCCAAGGAGCAAACTGAATATTGAACAGGTGAGAATTTTTCATGCAGTAGTGGCAGATATACAAAACAACTGAAATTATTTAAAATATCACCTTTGAATTACGGGTAAGATAAAAGGTATGCTAATATTGATGCTATGGGTGCAATTTACATGAGATGCCATTGCAGGTATGTAATTAATTACTGTACACCTGGGTAGATAAGGCATCTTATTCAGGAAGAATTTTATTTTGGGCGATAATCTCTCTTTTGTGAATTTGAAACCCTTGTGAACAAAAATACCAAACACAGTATGACCATGAAACATAAAGTCTACCATTTAACTTAAGACCTCTGGCATTTTAAAAGAGACAGCTGTCCAGAGTGTGTGAGGCAGAACAACACTGGCCAGAAATGAGTTAATCAACCTCTCATTGGCTGACAGCCTCACAATCAAACAAACTGACCTATCATTGAACTCTATGTGACCTTATCGCATATTCATTCAATGAATAATCATAAGCATCGGACTAATGAGCAACCAATCAGGTCACCTTTAACATTATAAAGCGTCAATCATCTGACAAAGACAAAATTTTGCATAATTTGACAGAGCTCTGTCAAACAGAATATGTGTAGTCTGTACCAGTAGCCATGTTGGCATTTTTTCTGAGAATTTTTTTTATACAAAGGAGACAGTGTAAAAAGTTATAGGCTATAAGCTGCAAGAGCCATTCCTCTGACTATTGAGTCAATAATAATGTCTTACCTAGCACGTAATTCGTATTCGACAAATAATCTAAAATATTTGCAAGATGATTCACAATGGCTGTGATATTTTCAACAATTGAGAACAGCGATAATAGTTGATGACGTCAGTCAATGCGACTTCATACATCATCGACCTCCGTGATGTCATTATTATGTTGTAAACAGCTCTTGCTACCATGGTCATGGAAGACCTTCTGTGTAGGCGCTTACTGGGGGCTCATTATAATAATTAGAGTAAAAGGGCAGAGCATTTGGGCTGTGGTGAATAGGTCAATTGAATGGACTGTTTCATCATTAACTAATCCTGCAATGCAAGAGGCAGCAGCTGGCTAACTTGAACAAAGACTTGGAATTTGAACTCTTTACTGCTTACATATATTGCATTGTGTATTGTATCATGAGAGAAGCATCCTGATATGTATGATATGTGAGATAATGCTAATTAATATAAGATAAATTAACTAAATTGACCAATCATCGATGGCAGTTGTTCATCACTATAGTTTACTATGATACACAACAGGTTGATAAAATACTGACCTCTTTTTATTTCTGATGATTTTGACTGCTACGTGCTGCCCTGTTTTGTGGTCATAGGATTTGACGACCTGACCAAATGAGCCTTTACCAAGAACCTCCATAATCTCATACCGGTAGCCGAGATGATCCCCAATTACCTGAAAAAAGGTGATACAAAAACCTCCATAATCTCACATCATTTGCCAAGATGGTCCAAAATTACCTGGAATAAAGGAAACACAGTATATCACAAACATGTGATGTTGAATGAAAAGAAATACTTATTAACAAGGCCTTCAACAGAAAAGTAAAAACAAAATTTTGGGGCATCAAATTTGAGGTGATCCATGTCAACTTTAGAAGGTTGTTTAAATTTTAAATTTTTTAATTTACATCATTTTTGTATCATTATAAGATTAGATAATGTGTCATTATAGGATTATTTGATCAGAGTGAAAACTAAATGGTAAAAGTAGGCTGCGTGACAGTGACAACCACAGCTTATAACAGCCAAATTAGGTTCTCTCCGTCAAAAAACCCAAAATTTTGCACATCAAATTAGACACTTGCACCCCCAGAACCAAGCATCTGAGTGAGATTTTGAGCGTCACAGACACTTATCCCAATGTTGCTGAAAGCCCTGATATTAATTAAATATATAATGTGGAATTAAAGGTTTGTATATGAACGGAATACTCATTATTGGGGTAGTACAAATACCATAAAAGATTACATGGGATTACAAATTTTAGAAAAATGAGTGAATATACAAAAAATAATATCTAGTCATTGTATATCATTGGATTTTGTTTAATATCATATGATATTTCCCTGGAAATTCAAAAGAAATTTTTTATAGAAGAAACAAATGACATTTATGATGCATTGCCTCAACTGGGAGTTTCCATGAAAATAATGAAATAGCCAAAGGCAAATTTTTTTACCTTTATTTGTAGATCTTCAGCAGACACAAATGAAAAAAAAACTCCAACAGCTTTATAGGTTAAATGTGGTTCATGTTTGGCAAGAAAAAGAACAAGAGAAGCCAACGTATGGCCTTGGGTTAATTTATTGCCTCATGTGTGGGGCCCTCCCCATGGCATCATGGAAAGCAAAACAGTTCTCATGCAAAATCCCAATCACACTATTTGGTGCTCTGGGCCAATTGCAAGTCACTGCGACCACTAATGGGCCATTACTGCGAGGTGGTGAGGGAACATGACAGGTAAGTAGAACCGATTATACCATGAGGTCACACTCTCAGAAGCCACCGCAGAAAGATTTGGTTAAACGATGATAAAACCTGGTGACACACCGCTTACGTGACAAGATGAAATCTCCAAAATCCCATTAGCACTCAATGACCTTTATCTAAAGCAAGAGCCTGGCATAGACGGGAGCTAAGTGATTTTATTACCAGAGGCAAGTTGACTTTTATTCAGTTGGGAGTTTCTCTGAAACATTACACTTGATTTAAGCACAATAACAAGAAAAAGTAAAATAGCTCTCCAAAAAATAAAACAGTGGGATCAGCTCTATCAAAAGATATCTTGTGGATATGAAAAATGTTCTGTACTTTGAGTAAAGCTGATATTTTCAATTTATAGGTTAAGATAATCTCATTAAAACCTTTATATTTGGTTTTCATGTAATATTGATTCAAAGTTTGATTAATAGAAAATATTTATCCACAAACATTAGGCATCGGGTTTTCCATAAAAAGAGATTGCCAGGAGAAGAGATAAGATTAGTGACTTACAATAAGAGATAAAAGATAAATTTGTTATTTACAATAAGAGATAAGAGATAAGATTAGTGACTTACAAATAAGAGATAAGATTAGTGACTTACAAATAAATGATAAGATTAGTGACTTACAATAAGAGATAAGATTAGTGAGTTACAACAGTAAGACTGCTGGTTAGGGTTTGTGGCCATCAAAATCTGCCACCCATAATGCACTGGAGCTTCAATAAACATCAGTGGTGTTGGTATAAATGTAGTGAAGAGGGTAATGTAGTTAGTTCAATTATGTTGGACAAGAGTTGTTTCAAGGCAAATTACATAAACATGGGTGTTTTTTTTTTGTCAAGATGTTCAAAAGAGTCTCAATGTATTTTGTGTTTGGTTGAAGTAACTGCCTTCCTTTTTTAATGCTATTATGGTAACTTAACCTAAGTATTTGCATCTGCAGAATGATATTTCAGTTTGGGACAATGTGACAGGGCAGTAGCAGGTTTATCATTGCTTCAACCAGGTTCTGTGTACTGCACCTGTGAGGCATGGATGTGTAATAACCACCAGGTAACCCCCTAAAGACACACTTGATTGTTTTCAACTTGAAGTGAAACACAGCTGTGGGGCAGAGCCTTCCCATTAAAGCCTGCAGAGTGCTAACCCTGGGTGGGGACCATCCCTTTAAAAAACTCACGGATCCTTGACTGAGATTCAACTCACATATCCTTGACTGAGATTCAACTAAAGATTTCATGGCTTGAGTTTTGTGCTCTACTCCTGAACAGAGCATTCAGTAAATGTCCAAAACATCAGACTTTTTTTTAGCAAATTACATAGGGAAATCATATCAAACAAAGAGAGGGCTCCAGTTCACGTTTCAACGTTCAGACACCTACCTTGATATAGGAACCGTTATCGTCATCATAACCGTTATTTTGTGCTGCACCCGTCGCGCCTTCAACTTTCTTTGCTTCTAAACCCAAAAACCAGACATCCGGGTAGTCTATGACCTCACTCTGTTCAAACGTGGTCATCCGATTCCTGTACAATTTTAAGGCCTCTGCAGAGATAAAAACGCCTGGTGTTTATTACAATCATCATCATTAACATTAAAGAGGTCTAATCCGATATCTGACACCTATTATTCAAAGATAGCCCATTGAACCGTTTACACAAAATTGGCCAGAAAATACCAATCTCACCACACACAGGCTGTTTGTTTTGATGGCGTAGGTTTACATGTAGTGAAGAGGATATAATGCAGTCCATTCAAATATACTTGATAAGAATTGTTTCAGAGCAAATAAGATGAACATGGGTGTTTTTGTGGTAAGGACTTCACAGAATAAAGTAATATATTGCAAGCACAAGCATGTGAAATGTAAACAGGTGTTTCCTAGAGCATAAAAAATTTTGATTATAATTAGTTTGACCGTTAAGACAGGTAAACCTGACCACCCCACAATCCCTAACAGGAAGGGACTTGTTTAGAGTAAGTACGCCCTCTGGTGACAAGGTGGGGTAATGTTGAGGACATACCTGCGGGTGATAATGGGAGCTGGTTGCCGTGGTCATCTGTGCGACGCGTTTTCTCCCTCTCCCGTGATGAAATATACGTAGGTTGACGTGTCATCCCTTCACCTTTGTTCAACTGGGGTAGAGTATTGGTGCTTGATGTGTCATTGTAGTGCTTAGAAGGGGCCACAGAGGGCGCTTGTGAGCCCTGCCCGGTATTCAACTGAGGTAGAGTTGGCGCCACCGTGGCAACTAATTTCTATAAATACAAAAAATTCTTTGCACATGAATAAATGTATCACTAAATTATGAGTAATAATCATGAGAAGTTACTAAAGAGGATAATAATTTCTGAATACAGCCACTGTGTGTTGTGATTGGGTACTGATGCACTTATATTTATATGATAATTACTGTCCTATTCCATACTGAATTCCTATTGATCTGAGGGTGGCATATTTGCAATATCCAATAAGCCAGTTCATAATATTATTAAATGTCCATGCATCTTATTAACCCAATTGACCATGTACAGTCACTCCATTTTCTCAAAAGCTTGAATGAACCGGCACCTTCATATATGAAAGGGACATCACGCCCTGTGATGCTTGTCAATTTCATTCAGAAGCACTGCGTCACTGATTAAACTGAGTGCTGGTTTGATATGATCCCACTGTTTAAGTCATATCACCCACCAGCACTGATATAAACCTTGAAAGATGTGTCACATAAAAAATGCCGGGGCCTCTGTATCTAGGTGATTACACATGTGGCCAGTAAACAAATAATGATATTGAGTCAAATATCATATATGTTTTTGGTATTGATAAGTTCACCATAGGTGATCATGCCACAGAAAATTACCTGAAAGATTTAAAACAGCCTTTCTGCAACTATACAAGGTGAAACATTATTGGTTGAAAGCAAGTTGCACAGCATCAGATTGGCTAATATTTGGGAAATTTATTTTTATAATACAGTGAAACCTTGTTGTGTCAAAGTTAAAGGGACCCTCAGAAAACTTCTTCACATTCGAGGTTCGACACAAGCAGGTGTTATTTAGTTATAATTTAACTAGAGTTGTCTGGAATAACGAGTCTGTAACTTCGACATAAGCAGGGTATTCGAATTAAGCAAGTTCGACACAACGAGGTTTCACTGTAATTCATCAATCAATTTTCCTGCTCAGAAGGTATTTTAGGACCACTTGAGATTGACACCTATAACTTCTTATTTGGCTTGATTCTCCAAGGTCAAACATTATGCATATTTATTAGCAGTGAAAATTTTCATAACCCTAAATCAAGCCCTCTCTGTGCTAACTGTAGTCACATTTGGTAAAACTAGAATTAAAACTATGTTGGATATTACCTGAAATTTAATTATAAATAGTCTTTCAGAATTTGTGGGAAATTTAAAAATTAATCTGATTATTTAAAATGATGCATACTTGATCAATGGCATTGTGCTATCTTACCTTTCCCTGTATCGCCACTCCAGAAATATGTGGTTCAATATGGGGCAACATAGCATCCCTTAAGGTAGGAGATCGGATCAACAAGCGTTTACGAACATTCCGTCTTTTACGTGCAGGGCGAGACATTACTCACACCACTTGTAACGGGTGTGAAAAATCTTTCCTTTTATAGCATGGTCTGAGCATTTCTGTCTAGATCATATAACAATGACCACCATGGTTATATTATTATTAGACAGGAAATTGCACAAGCAGCATCCAAATCATCAAATCGCAAAAATGTCCAACTGCTCTTTGCTTCTGAATCTTTCTCGTTAACCTGAGGACATCTTAGTGATGTGGTGAAGTCTCACCTCAGGGTGATGTTGGAAATTTTAATGAAGTAAGTTAATAGTAGTGATAAGGTAATTATACATATTGAATGTCCATCATACAACCACAAACTGTGTATATCAGAAGAGTAGTCACAGATTAATTCAAAACTTAATCATCCATAGAATCACAATGCAATGGTATATCATCCAAAACTTCTCGTTATCAACTAATCATGATCGTCGTTACTTTCATCCAGAGTCTTCTCCAGTTTCCCAAACTCATGAATCACTTGATCCATATCTATTGGTTATAAATCCATGATTCTAGCTTTATTAAAGTATTTTTCCTTGCTTTTGTCCTGCAAACTTAACTCCAGTTAAAGAAATCAAGGATGGTTGATCTTTCACAACACTGGATTAAATCAGAGAGCGTTAAATCTAGAGCTTCTCGGGGAACTGATATGACATGCACTCAGTCAGCCTCAGTGTCATAAGTATTCATGATCTGGTGGAGGTACCAATAGCAGTACAGTTGGGGATAAATAATTAACGTATCCACATATAGCAGACTGCAATGGTCTCAACATTTAATATTCATCAATGCTTAAGACTATCAAAGCTTGTTGCTATTAGCAACATGCCATGTTCCCAAAACATGCCATTCTGGTATCTGGCAAATTAGCTGTTGTAAGTTTACAGTAAACATGTTGTTTTTCTGCTGAATCAAAGAGTACTGGAGACAATTATCACTGTATTAATACCTGGTACATCCGAAAATCACATTGCCAATGACTGCAATTATGAATAGTTATATTTACTCCTAAACTTGCTGATAGTCAAATTTTATTTCTATGATGTCATAATATTTTTTGGGACTAAACAATTAGAGGAAGCACACATTTAAGAAAAGGCCCAACTGAAAATTGGCTTTTTGGGAGGACTTTCACGTTTCCTATTCGATTAACATTTTTCAACACAGTCTTCTGCATGTTAAACATTTTTCAACACAGTCTTCTGCATGTTAAACATTTTTCAACACAGTCTTCTGCATGTTAAACATTTTTTTCAACACAGCCTCCTGTGTGATAAACACTTTTTTTTTAAAGTCTCCTCTGTGATGAACACTTGATCTGTGAAAATCAAAAATCCTCCAGTTGATGTAAGAAACAGCTTTCACAGGATCAGTGATAATTAAATACACTGACGTTTATTTCATTTCAAAATCAGCCATTAATTAATGACACCAACATTACTTAATCTGAAAGTGACTGACGTATAATTTGCATTCCCAACATGGTGAATCATCTCATCTTGTTAAGTATTTTGACCACATCCATTCGTTAACTAACTGAACAAGTGCAGGTAGACACAGTGAAGAATCCCCAAAGGAAAGCAATTCTCGTAACTATGCAACCTTGTCTAATAAGCAGTAGATGCCGATATCCGGGGTATCTGACTTGGATGCCAACCAAAATCAATATTTAATTATAAATGGTAATTGCCGATAAAAGGGGAGTGAAGGACAAGCTGCATAATTATTTTCTAGCTGGCTGAGGACCATAAAAAAATGTAAAATAAAATATGTGTGTGATGATGCCGCCGTAGTAGGCTGTGAATTGGCCATTTTGCACTAGCTTTAATGCATCATATCTTTGAGGGTTTAATTAGTGCCTGGCTGGATGTAATAGCTTAGATATTGGAAGAATGTTTTTTTACATTATTGATGTGACACTGAATTATCTACTTGAATCTCACACAATCACAAGTTCATTATCTGAATGGCTTCAGTGGTTTAGGGGTAGGACACATGACTCAAAGCCGGGTGGTTGTGAGATAAAATATCAGCTGAGGCGGTGAAATTTTTACGGTCGGCCCCCACCCAAGGTGAGAGCTATTCAGGCTTCATGGGAAGGCTGTGCCATACAGTTGTGTATCACTCACAAACGAGTGCATCTTTGGGGGGTTCTTCTGTGTATGACCCAGCAAAGGGGATGATTACACACCCAGGACCCGCAGATGCGCTAGAAACCGTGTGATTATTATCAACGCATCTAACTGGGGTCAAAATTATTGATGGCTCTGACAAGCATTGATACCAAAATAAAATACACCTTTTCATATACTGGTTCTGAAAAACAGATAAATTTTCAGATTTTTCTTAACCTACATCACACAGAAAACAGATTTTTAGAGTTTGTTAAGATATTTCCAGGCAAATTAAAATACCCCCCAAGAACATTTTAATACTACTGAAGTTTGGTGTCCTGTTATACTTATAGGACACAACAAGTGTGGGCTGATCCAGTAAAATGTTCATTTCCGAGGTGTTGATTTTTTTTTCACGAAACAGCATGACAGTCCTGTAGCATTAACTGTAGTCAAGCCAACTGACGAAATGACACTAAACAAGTGACGAAAGCATGTGATAATGCAGCTTCATGACACGCCTGACATCCCTCAGTGACATGTCTGATGTTGCTGTGGCATCCTGTACCCCGTCTGTGTCAGTTTCCTTTTCCTCAGAGCACACTCTATTCCCGATGACATTTCTCATCATCATGGCCTCATCTCTCCTCACCTACAGGAAACATCTCAGGTTGTCCTGTCATACGGCTGTCACTTAAATCTATAAAACTCCTCCAGTTACAGGAGACCCCTCATTTCATATATGAAAGTTAATGTTGTGGGAAAAAAATCTTATGGAGGACTGCAATAATGGTCTCCATGAAAAAAAATGTAAAATATATAATACATCGCTCTGATGCTGAATTCTTAGGTTCTTCCACCACACTGCACACTTATTAAACCTGCGTGATGTTTTTTTATTGGGGGGGGGGAGGGAGGTAGGGGGAAGGGGGTTATTGTTTTCAGTCGATTGTTTGTGTGTGTTTATATGCAAGAATGGCTTTGTTTATTTAATTGAAATTAGACAATTAGGTTAGAACTGTGAAAATCTCCAAGTAATTAATTTTGGTTCAAAGTCCACCACAAATAACCCAGGATGAGCATTTTAAGGGGTTTGATAGCATATTTTTACCACTAGGGGTTATATCATGTGACCATATGACCATTATTTATTAAACATAGATTGATACCTATATATACCAATAGTTATCAATATACCATGATACCAATAGTTATTATAACTAATCGAGACTCTCTCAATGGTTTGGATGATGGTGTTTGGAAAAAAACACCAGCCTTGGATGGGTCACTATATCCCATTCCCATGGCTATACCAGGGTTTGAATCCGGGTCCCCAGTGGAGTGAGTCGAGCATTTTACCCCCTGACTGTCCAGGATGCTAGGACCGAGGAATAGTATAATTGACAATTTTCTCAGATATTGATTTCATTGCATTCCAATAGTTTGCATAGTATGGTTTTGGTTTAATTCTAGTTAATTAAGCTTGTGCCCCATTCCTCCGTTGCAGCATATATTTAGGAACTAATCTGTTTAATTCTAGTTAATTAAGCTTGTGTCCCATTCCTCCATTGCAGCATATGTTTAGGAACCAATCTGCCAGTTAATAAAAATACTGCCAAATTTCAGGGGCATATGTACCTTAGCAGAATAGCCTGTAACATTTCAATCACCACTGTTGGCTATAGGGGGAGGAGGGTTGTAAATGGTTTGTTCAATAAAGTTACTGGTGTACACGGCATGACCTTAGTGTGATCACCATGCGGGAGGTAATGGAGGAGAGCTGTTCATGTGGCGCAGGGAGCGTCAGAGGACCTCCGAGGATAGGTTAACTTCCGGGCAGCTCCAGATGGGCAGACTGAGTGATATATTATTTACCACTAACGAGACCCTGTCTTGTATCCACTGTAGGTCATGGTTTAATTTCATTAACTGGCATTTCAATACTGTAACATTCACCATTATTTACCACTTGGTTTACAAAGTTTAATTAAACCCAGTATCTGAGCACTTGCTGATAAACCTGGTAAACTGGGCTTTTGAGAGGGGTTTTGGAGATATATTTACTGAGATGTTAAAGTTGGATCATTTTTTATTCTAAAAGTTAAAAGAATATAGTTTTTTAGTGGGATACTCTCTGAATACAATATGTACAAATATTTTTTTACAGTTATTTTGTGGCGCTGTGCTGAACCTACTAATTCCTTTTATTAGTATTAGATATACATAGTGTCAAGCTGAGCACATCAATAAAGAGTACACTGCTTACACACACACTGAATCCGGAAAGTATGGTATAAAAATATTCATTATAATCCTCTATACTAAATAAATTTCTCTCTACATCAAATATAATACTGTAGTTGCCTTTTTGTTTGTGAGTTTTTCAAATCTGTGATGTTCACCAAAGGGGAATGATCGTAAAAATAAAGCCTTCTTGAATAAGAGGTCACATCACTGAAGGCAAGTCAAAAGATTAAAGACTGATATTTAACATAATGATAATAGATTATTAATGTTCAAATATTGTTATTGTAAATGACGGACTCATTCGATGTTGCCTTGGGTCCCCATCCAAATATTTAGAAATTGTGCACACTCACTATATATAATTAATTCATTTGATAATGGTTTACTTTCTGTAGGTTTTCAATACAGTGACACTGTCAAAATGGAATCCTCATGAAATACTGAAAATTGGAAAATGTGAAATTTTAACCCTGTGAATATAACGCCAACCACAGCTGTTATTAATTAAATATAAAATCCATATATCATTAGCTATGTAATAATTTGTGACAGATCAATCAGTTTCTATAAGATCCTATCATATGTAAAATTAATTCAATACTAAACTGAAGGGCGTTTGGAAGGGCAGCATCAGTTAATTTCTATGTATACCACCAGGTGTCACCTCTGGCATCAGACCATGGCAGCCAACATGATTCTGGTCAGGTGCTGTCCATTTTTCATTATTTGGCAACTATTAGATAGTTCATGCATTAATTTAAACAAACATAAACTGCGGAAAATACAATTATAAAGACTTGATATATAAAATTTTGAGTCATGAGCTATTGCAGTGCAGCTATAGAATCAACAGATACACACAAACATGACAACACACACACAGATTGGCAGCAGAGTGGGGGTCTCTAGTTGCTGTCTTGTTAGGCATGCTGGAGCCCTGCTGAATATGAGAAATGGCTGACACTAACCCCTTCATGTTGGATGAGTCCGTTCTTTCCTTTGCTGAGGTTCTTGCTGTTGCTGAGGCTGAGGTTGTTGGCATATTTATTGTTGTGACCTCTGTGACCCTGGTGCTGCTGAGGCGTCTGTAATGATAACGAGATTGGTTACATCTTGCAAGTCCTGGTTAATACAGTGAAACCTGTGTTAAAGGACCCCCATCTTGTAAGTCCTGGTTAATACCATGATACGTGTGTTAAAGGAGCCCCATGGGACTAACCAAAAGTGGTCTTAATTCACAGATCAGTTATAACCAATGTGAATGTTTTCTGTTTACTCCAGGGTGGTCTTAATGGACAGGTGGTCTTATTAGACAGGTGGTCTTATTAGACAGGTGGTCTTTCAGACAGGTTCCACTGTATATCAGTCACTTAAGCCATCTGTCCGTTCGAACAGAAGTAGTTTGGGTGCAGTGCAGGGACACATAAGAACACAGATGCAGCTATATTTCCATACACCAGTAAATGTTTGTCAGTGTGGTTTACAGGACTTGTCTCAAAAAGCCATCCAACAAGCTCTCTGTATAAATTTGTGTAACTTCTGCTACATGACCCAGTTAGCAATACAAACCTGCAGCAGTAAAAAAAGACCATACTCTGCATGGTGCAGAGCCTATATTAATTTTTTGTACATACTTTCAGCCGTTTCTACCTCCTGCCTTCCTATCTGTACCTTTTTAATTGAACTTGCAGCTTTAAAGTATATGGGGCAGATAGAAATCACTGCATTTAACTTGTTCTAAAATTACTGATTTATAATAGTACTACCAGCATGTAAATGATCACCAGTTTCAGCACCAGAATAAGAAATTATTACACATTCAGTAAGGATCATTATAGAGCACTTGAAGGGTAAAATAAATATTATTTTCAAATTTAACATCGTCATTTAGTTTACGAATATTGTATATAGGTGACACTGTCTAACACATGAAAATGAAGATATAGCCATCAAATGATGAATTTTTGTGAACTTCATGATGGGAGGGGGAAAATATATATAATCAAAACCGGTGCACTGGCATCAGTCTCTGTTCTTCAGGAAATATTACAATTGCAATAATTTACAGAGTTTGTGAACAATGAGACTTGACCAGTGTTGCAATTCAACCAAGGTTCAATATTTGAGTCAAGTGGTCAAAGGCTAATACAAGCCACCCACGCATATTAAATTTAAAATGGATAGGGAAATGGTAGCAGCATTTCTGATCTAACCTTAACAGCGGTAATTCAGGCAATGCTGCCTTGCACTCAGTGACCTCTATGAGTCTAAAATCTTTCCTCTGATTCAGTACCAAATTTATATTTATATGGATAACAGAGAGGCTTTTAAACTGAAAACGCTGATTCTGTACATATATGATATTCATTACAACTGGGAACAGTCTGTTTTATATGTTTTCAGCCACAGTTTTGTCTGTTGCATTTTGAGCTCTGCTTGTCACCTGTTACATTTCTATAGGTAGGACTTTCTTTGTGATATTTTTTTTTTTTTCAGGTGCAATCTTGTCTATTTTCAGATTGAAGTTTGCAAGTGGTATGTTTTGTTATGGCATATGGGAATTTTATTTTCAAGAGAGATTATATCAACTCTTGACCTTTAATTACTTTTATCTTATGGTAAGTTAACCTTCAGAATGTACTGTGGTATATTTGCGAAAAAACACAACAACAGGATGCAATTACCCTGCTCTTCAAGTCATAACTAAATAATAATTATCATAATCATCATAACTGACGGGAGCTATTGCCCAGGTACAACGCATCACTGAACACAACACAAACAGGCCTTGTATATACAGACCCTCAAAACCATACAGTACTTGACTAACAATATCAGAGCATAATGAAATAATACATAGCTCAAGTTTACATGGAAACATCAGAGTTGTTAGTGCCTGAAGAACTCTGTTAATATACCTCAGGTGTGCTGTTACCTGTCATAATACAAAATGTGTTATAATCATACCTGCACTTGCTCACCTTTTGCAAGGTAATTTGGTTACAATTATTGTCATGTAAATTGTAATATTTCATTTTGGTTATTCTTATACCTTTAACAAAGGTATAATCATGGAAGAAGCATAAACATGTCATATTAATATATAAACACAGCTGTGCTGATCAGACTTATATATACAGTGAAACCTCGTTGTGTCGAAGTCGAAGGGCCCTCAGAAAACTTCGACACATCCGAGGTTCGACACAAGCGGGTTTTATTTGGAAATATTTTAACTAGAGTTGTACGGAATATTGAGTCTGTAACTTCGACAAAAGCGGGGTATTCGACTTAAGCAAGTTCGACACAACGAGGTTTCACTGTATATATATATATATATATATATATATATATATATATATTTCAAATAGAATATATAATTCTCATATAAATAAAATATTGCCTTGAAACCATTGGCTTACTCCTGTAAACGAGTGTTAAAAACAGTGAAGCGGGCGCGATTGCAGGTGTCAACCTACACAGTGCGTCGGGCCGTGTGCTGCGCAGAACCACAACACTTGCCAATCAGGAAATGCCCTGACTGACATGGCCAAAAAAAAATGTAATACATGTTTCCGCTGGCTGAAACACCGTGTATTGCTCCTATAAATTGGACCTCCAGTAAAGCAGCCTTTTTATGGTAAACAGACTGTGTTTACCAACACGCAGGACTATATCAAGGTGTTTAACAGTCGTATGTGAGGAAATGAAACTGTGTGCTGGAATGATTTTGCTTGGAAACTTTTGTATAAAGCAAAACTGAACTGATAGTGTGAAAAAATAGGAATAATATTGCACCTGATTATGTCCCTTAAAATTAAATTTTGAAAAAAAAACCAAAAAAACACAGATATACATTCTTAAAGGTGCCCACTCACCCACATTTGGAAAAACAATTTTTGATTTCTGGTTTCCTCTGTGTACATATTAATCATCTTAGGGTAATTCTGGTTATGGAAAGTTCTTATAATGCCTCCATGCAGGATGTATGACACTGTTTATCAACAATGTGTTTGTAAACATAGAAATGTTGACAAATGGGAAAAACATGTAACCTAAGGTGGTAGGTTGCATATATGCAGAAGTAGAAAGGTCATGAGTTGCAGAAAGCCATTTGCAAAGCTCTGGCTTATGTTAGTTGCTGCCAGATGCCCTTATTGAATTTTTGTTTAGATTATTTTTGCGAGGCCCCACATATAATAAACATGTTGATATAAACAAAACAAGCCGCCTGTGTGCGGTGATATCAACGTTTTCTGGCCTATTTTAATAAAAGCTCAAAGGAATAACCTTTTATTTACAAAGGTCAGATTGGTGATTATGTCTCTTTCAAAATTAAAACACATGATTTAGTTAAGTTTTATTTTCATGATGATTTTACTTTCTCAAAGATCACAAATTTGAAACCTTCACAAACAATATTTAAACCACAGTATATTGAGATGACCAATGACACAACTGTGTGGAGACAGACCTGAGGTTTAGTTATCACTTACAAGGGACTGTACATCTCTTGCACAGCATTACTTTCTTATGTCTATTCAGGTACTGGTTTGTGCCTAAATTGTTTGATTACATCAAATCATACCCCCAGCTTAGCGACAGCCTGTCACCCCAAACGTCGATTTTAGATGAACTGAAGACCATATGGCCCAGGCCCAATCAGTTTATTTCCAAAGGCCTGAGTGTCATGTTGTCATGGCTAACCCCCAGCTGTGCTCCTCCATTTGATTGGTTCTTATCATTTCCACCTGAGACATAATCTCAAAAACATCTGAAAACCTAACTTTTTATCATATTCCTAATTTCAGGTTGCTATAGATACAGAATTCTCACCATGATTCATCTATTTAGATTAATATGTGATGGTCATGTACTGGATGCATGTCTGGAATTACCACGTAGCCTATAGGTGCTTTACTATTGAAAAAATACCTGCATAAGAAGCCTGTGCAGCAGAATGAAAATTATAAGAGTTAGGAATTCTGACAGTAATACATCTTAGTGGGTCTAATACATCCAAGTGAGTTATTCTGATTGTGAATGTAGTACACCAGAGTGAAGAATTATAAAAAGAAATACCACAGATAGGAGAATTCTAATATTCTTGTATATTGAAAGTGATGAAAAACTGAACTTCATGAGAAAATCAAAATCTGACTGTATTTCCTCTTGAGAGTAAAATTCTAATGCTGATACATTAAGGTGAAAACCATATGACCATAAAACATGTTAGTGACTCTATAAGAAAAAAGGAATATGCAATTAAATAAAATTATAATTTGATACAAACAGTAAATAAAAGATTTACATTCACAAAAGATTTTCTATCAATACTGTATTGTTATACTACCAACTGTAATAAATTTGAAAATTCTGATACTGTTAACACACAAAACATGTCACAGATGTAATTCTTTCAATTAAACGAATGGACTGAACTACTTAACGCTAAAGTACCTCGTAAGATAGTGAAGCACATTAAGGCAATAAGCTGAGAGTTTATGGGCATGTACACAGTGGAAGTTATCAATGAACCACTGCTGCAATCAGGTGGAATTAAATCTAAATTTGATTTTCCACTCTCATGATCACGAACTTACACCCTGGGGAGCTTAACACAGCCTCTGATGATTTAATGTTAATTTTAGTACGACAGATGAACGATATCCATTTTTATATATCAGCTAATGAGCGATAAATCAGCACTGACGATATGCAGATAATGTGATATCACATACCTCAGGGATTTTGTGTTTTTATTTCTCTGCTTCATCAGCTCATTAACCTTATTTCAGACCCAGGTAACATGACAAAGACCTTTATCTTAGTCATAATTAATGCACAAGTGATCAATTAGCGCAAAGCTGAAGAGAGACTTTACATAACAAGGTATCCTCATAGTAATTTGTTCAAGAAGAATGCAAGGAGAAATGTAGGAAACCTTTATTTAAAACACAAACAGTTACAAAGATGACTAGAAAAGATCTCGAAGAATTAACCTGTGGTTAAGAATTAAAGGTGTCCTATCTCATAATTTACATGCATTAAGTAGATGTCTCCTCATGAATGTTTTCTGAAAATAAGACAGAAGCAACTTAACATTAAGCCTGTCAAATGCTACCTCTGGTTTTGGTTATCGCATGTCGCAATGTCATCTGACAATTAATCTCGGCTGGCTCCCCTGACTAAATGTCACCCCTACTATCCCATTCCACAAAGGGGCCTGTTAACATTTTATTAATTTGTAATTGTCATGCTAGGGCCGACAATGCCTGGCCACCAAAGGCAAGTATCAGCATCATGTTTTACAGGTTAACAAATTGTGTTTGTTCTATTTGTAAGCCATCAAATTACAAGTGTATTTACTTGTGGTGGGACATGTCCCATTGATTATATCATGTTTTTTTATAGTTGATTTAATTGGTTGTATCTTTGTATAACTGATATGCATGCACATGCAAAGAAGGCTGTTCATTTTGTTAATTTCCACATGTTTATAACATATTGGGAACTGGAAAAATAATCATTAACACATTCAGCGAGGACATCTTGTGGCAACTAAGATGAACCAGAGTTTTACAAAGGGCTTTTCGCAACTAGTGCATGAACTTTTAACTTCCACACAATTGCAACCAACCACCTAAAACTTACATGATTTTCTGTTTGTCAACCCTGCTGCATTCACTCACAGCTTGTAGATAAATAAATTCATATCTCTGTCACAGAGGCAATGATGTAAGGACTTCTCCTAACAAGAACTGCCCATATTTCTTTTATATATAATGCAGAGAAAGCAAGAAATCACATTGATTCTTCAGAAAAGGTACGTGAATGGATAGCTTTATGGTTGGGAGAAATTGAATTAATTCAAGTGAAGCTGTGATGAAAAGTGTGTGACAAGTACAATAAGGTGACACAATCCATACAAATCAATGTGCATGACTACAGTCCTTGGTTTGATTAATAATTAAACTAATGTCGCTATGACAGAAAGGCACAACAGTCAATATATGCACATACAGAAAAATACCCCACCAGGCCTGCTGATGGTAAATGACCGAAAAAAGAGCAAGTTCTCTGGAAGAAATGAGTAGGCTTCTTTGAAATACCAGTAAAAGAGTGAAAAAAGAGTAAAATCAGCAGGAATTCCCCATTTTTTATCCCAGACTGAGTCAGAGAGATGTGGTTCTCATACTACAAATGTGCATATTTACTGTTATCAAAGTGGGAAACACTTTTTTTTTAAAGAAGGAAAAGATGGCGCTCGAGCGCTGTAGTTGAGGAAGACAGGGATCCCCGCCCTAGGCGCTCCTTGGGCAACGATAAAGATGATACCTAACTGAATGTTTAATTATTATCTATTTACTATTAGGCTTAAAATTTAGGAGAAAATAAGAAGAGATAGAGATGAAAAACTAAGGTTTTATAAATACCGGTACCTAAGGTTTATAAATACTAAACTGGATGCAAGGTAAGATCAAGCTGACTTGAAAAGCCCTGCTTGCTTAGTGGATGTGATGTTAGTCTTATTTTACAAAGGATGTGGTAGGATTATGTCTAGGGGAGAAACCAATTAATTTTGGCTTTTGTATTCTTGAGGTCATTTGTTAAGATCTGTATTGAGTTTATATGTTTTATCTTGTTGTAAGTATTGACGGTTTGTTCTATCATGTAGTCTTTAACAGTCGGTGTGTTTGTGTGTGCTCTTAGTTCTGATGTTTTAGTGAACCTACTAACTCTTAAGGCTGCTCTGAGGGCTTTATTTTGTTGAACTTCTAGTTTATATAAGTGTGTCTTAGCTGCACCTAAGAAAGGTATGGATCCGTATATGCCTATAGGGCGGATCCATTGTTTATATAGGTGTGCAGCAGTGGGAAACACACAAGGTGCACATCCCCCTCCTGAAGATAAGTGTATTTTCTACATGTTGTGACACATGCTGGACTTTTCCACATATAAAAATTGCAAAATGTCCCATTCTTGTTCTAACTAGACTGTTAAAGCAGGAGAGAAATAGTATATATTGGAATTCTTTCAGTGAAGAAAAAAAAGAGGAAAAAAGAGTACAGCTGAAAGAAAAGAGTTAAAAAAAAAGAGTACTTGGCGTCATTTTCAGAAAATCCTCAAAAAAAGAGCGACTCTTTTTAAAAAGAGTAATTTGGCAGGGCTGCCCCAAGTTAATAATTCTGAAGATTTATAAGCTACGCAGCAGGTAAAGAGGGAGGAGACGGTCTGAATTGAGACACTGGGCGGTGTCTCGTTAGCCCCACATCCTGTCATCTTGATTATCCCCTCGCATCTCATCCTCTGGTTTCATATTCCACATGCCCATTAAATCTCCCTGGCTCATAACTGATTTTAATATTGGATGGTTGCTGCTGCAGACATCAAAGACGGAACCTCAGTTAACACAAATCATTTAATGGCCGTCTTGACGATGATGATATCCCATAATAGTCTCATGATGCACTGTCTCGTTACATGCCCCAAGCTGTTATGTCTGTTGAGAGCTCACAGATCAGAAATCAAAACTTTCTTTCATAAACGATACTATGATGTTGTCTTTATAAAGACCATAATGCTGTGATTATTTTATTGATGACGGATGCGACAAGCATGTAATCCATAGCTTGGTACATTACATCTCCTGCGCAATAGCTAGTTTTCATTCTTAACAGTAGCACTGACCCAAACTAATGTTTTGTTTTTCAACAGATGAAATCCATTACAAGGATAATGTGAAATATCAAAAGAGAAAGAGTTCACAAATAGCTCCTCTTGCCCTTGAGACTGGGAAAATAAGCATTTGACTAAAACAACATTACCCCACCTGCTGATTTATAAGCATGTTTACTTATATACTTAATAAATCAAATAGATGACTGTAAGACCTTTAATGAGATGTATTCGCATGAGCAAACATGTTCTCAAGGTAGCATCCTTGACAAAATCTCTTTCAATCAAAATAAGCACAAAAGTCATCTAAAATTAATATCAGATCCATGAAGTATTTATAATTTCAAACCTTAACGTTGTGTAGTCTTCTTTCTGGTGGTTTATGTAATTATGAATATCACATTGAAAATTAAAATTTTAAAAAATTAATGGTACTCAATTTTTAGTAACAGCAAACAACTTTTTAGGTAGTAAAACTACATGACAGTTAAAACATTTTTTTTTGTTTTCCCTCTACCATGTTTCTTTCATGTTTGGAAAAGAAATTAAAAACTTTTCATTAAAGCAAAATTTAACAATTAAATTTTAAGAAAGAAAGTTAGAAATAAATTTTAAAATGACTCACTCATTTTGAACAAATCTAGTACACTTCAACAGTGACAATGGTCACAATCTCTTAATCGGCAACAAGTCAATTCACATTGTGCGCTGGTACTTTGGTAACTGAATACGAAATGAGCAGGAAATATCTTTTCTTTGACCAATTATGGCTGTACCAGTTGTCATTTATGAAAATTATCAGAAATACTATACCATTATGCTTATTCGATGATTGTAAAACTAATGATTACAGTGATTTCCAATTTGTTCTGCTGCACTTGTATATCAATTATTTTAGTCACTGCAAGAAAAAAAAGAGTGGTGAAGGGGGAGGGATTTGCTTCTGTATACTCGGGCTGCTTTTTTATTTGCAGGGATTTCAAATTTGCATATTTGAGAAAGAGTAATTACCGGTATCATGAAAATAGATCCTTCATACATAAGAGGCCCCATCTTGGGAGGCAAGACAAAGGGTGAAAGGTTGATGTTTAATATATATAATAAGGCAAAAAATCAAAAGGTATGGTTCTCAGGCACTGCCTGCATCAATTTTAAACCCCAACATCAATTTTTGTTATTTTGATTTTCAATAGAAACTTACCAATTTTGAGCTCAAGCCGCTCAGACATTTCTTTCAAGAACATAAAATAATACAATTTTGATAAAATTTCCTTTGTTTGTAGTGCTTATACTGTTTAGCAAAAAAAGTCTGTTATTATCATGCTTTACACTAATTATATTACATTTTAACGAAACATACAAAAAATCGCCCGCCCACTTTGATTCCCTGAAAAAAAGTGCCTGATAACTTAACCTTATTTTTTTTGGCCTAACAGATCTTATATGTTCAAAGATTTCTTTTGTAAATGATATAAAAAAGTCATTCCATGTTCCCATGAGTCCCTGTCCAAGAATTAATTTTTTGCTCACATTTTTTATATAGTTAATTCATGTAATAATCGTTTAATATTTTTGTATAGGTTTTTAATATTGTAAGATTGCAAAAACAGATCCCTTGCAAAAACACTGAAAAAAAATGGAAATTGCAAATATGAAACTAACCACAGCAGGGTACGAATAAGGCTTACAATTTATATGCTCCAGGTGCTCCTTTGAAACAAAACCAACACGCACCTAAAGATTTAATCATGCATCTTGTAATACTAGTGAGAAAATTTGCTTGTTAAGGAGTTTCTATTGCTCAAAGAATAGAAATGCTAATTTATGATTGTGATATTTATGAATAGAAAAAAATAAGTTAGTACTGCATGAACATTTTTTTCTTTGGATTATAAAACATGCAGAGTACACCTTTGGTAAGATTTCTACCTGCACAAGAGAAATGTACACACAAATGTGCACTTGTGCACCCTCTTTTTCACACCCTGCACATGTTTAAAACTGTCAGTATCAGACTAGGAATATATCAGATAATGAGTATGATACAGTGGCAGATCTGGAGGGGGCGGGGGTCAAGGGGGTCTTGACCCCCCTTTTGGAGCCAAACAACCTTTTTTTAGGTTTTCAACCAAAATTTTGCAACCCTGAGCCCCTCCTTCCCGGACATAAGGACCATTTTTTAGGTTTTCTCTCAGTCCTCCTAGGTGTGACCTTCCCTTTACCAAAATCTTGGATCCGCCCCTGTGATACAACCTTGACACACTTAAGTGATAGACGAAGTTCTAACAATGCTCTTTAGAGTAAAACTTAAAAACTGCACTGATAATAAAACAAACACAATTGAGAACAGATCAAGCTGAGATGACAGGAGTTAAAACTGATGTAACACCTATCTGACCTTCGTTGACAAAAGATACTCTTAACCTGTAATAAAAGAAAACATAATATTGAAACAAAGTCAATCTTGATCTCAGCAGGAGACCCAGAACTGAGCTTGATACAACTCTAAACCTTCAACATGACGCTCAGAAAACATCAGTGCTACCATTGATGATCCTAGTGTATGACTTAGGGGGGAGGAAGAAAAAACATTTTTTTAAACCACACTAAGGACATGAAAGTGACTGAATAATGTGTCCCCTTATTCTGCAAGATTTTAACCTGAGAAGAATGATGACGGAGACAGTTTTTACTGAGCTCACCTGTGTCCCTCCGAGACTCGGCAGTGACGATGACTGCTGGTTGTCCTTTGCCATGTGAGCGGCTGTATCACGCTTCCATTAGGGTACTAATTACAAATAAGATGGAAAGCAGCTTCTTATAACATTAGGACAAACATCAGAGGTTCTCGTAAAACAACACTGGATAGACCATCCCCGCTCGGCCTGCCAATGTGATATGTCCATAGGAACCGGGCCTGAGTCCACTGTGGGTACACCGTGCTCATTACTAGGGATATTCTGGTGAAGCGAACCAGAGTCTGTAATAAAGTGGTCCTTACACACCAAGAATGAAGCTTGTGGACTACTGTGCTGCCATGTATTGATTTCTGGTAGCAGGAGACCTTGTCATGGTAGTTCTAAGTAATCAACGACAGTTAGTGACTGGTAACATACAGATGACTCTATATAATCCCCCCCCCCCATGTGTTCCCTCCACCAGTGAGCAACACCTATTGTTCAGTCTATGCATATATTTGTTCTGTGTAGCTAGTTCAGGTAATAGAATATACTGCACCAATGTCCTAAGCTTGTTAAAGGGATTTGTGTAGAAATGTATTCATTAATAATGAGTGGAGTAATAGACTTGATTACATATTTGTGTAACATACATGTATGACCCTTGTACATGCTTGTTACTGGCACTGAGAACTATATATTCTCATCTTAAGAGCTATAAGCATATAAATATATATATATATATATATATATATATATATATATATATATATATATTAACCTAAGTAGGTTCCAGTGCTTGCAGTATAGAGCTCGATACAGCTAAGGTAGAGCAGGTTAGCTAAACGTTAAGCACGCTGGAGCACAATGTTATCACTCCGAGTTTCACGCCATTGCCAGTAACTGTTATTTTCTTTTATAACTATTATTCTACCACCTATCAATTAATTTTGAAATGCAGACACCTGAAGCCATCGAACCGTGTGAAAAGAAAATAACAGTTATAGCTGGGTCCCCAACAAGCGTCAGTTATCTGATGATCGCCCGGGTGCCGATATCGGCAAAGCGTAAAACTCAGGGTAATAACATGATGCTCCTGCGTGCTTAACATTTAGAATATATAAATATATATATATATATATATGTGTGTGTTTGTGTGTGTGTGGTTTAATTTTAACCCTTTTTTTCTCCAGATGCCCAATGAGGTTCACTGAAGATTGACACCATGAACTTTCTTGTTTGTCTAAATTCTCTAAGGTCAGACATTATTTTTTTTAGTTCAAAAGGTTTCCATAAACCTGAAACAAACCCTCTCCAAAATCTAAAATAAATCTAAACAGTAAAGGGTTAATAAATCCTAGCACCATCTATCAATAATTTGAGTGGGTGAACTTGCAGCACCATCTGTCATAGTAATTGGAATGAAAATGGTCTGCAATCACAAAAATATGCACCTATGATATGCTCAGGCTTGTGATTATAAATTTTTAATATTAATTTTGAATTTTTAAACATTGGAAGAAGACTATACAACTGTTCAGTCGAAGCATCAATTATGCTTAGCAGCTAAACTACAGCCAATACAACAACACCAGCACACCTGTGTTTGTCCTTTGACCTCATTAAATATGCACAGATTTTACATAGTACCTAAGACACAAGTGGGTTACTCTAGTAGTTAAAAATTCATACTGAATTTCATCAAAATACATCATACTCCCAGGAAGTTATCCTGCTGTCCTCAGAAAGACGCCTGGTGACCCCTGACCATATTAAATATGCATGAATTTTGAAAAGAGTCAAAATCAGGCTAGATGATCTATTGGAAAATATTCATAGGGATTTTCCTGAAAATCCATCAGATCTCCAGTAAGTTACTAAAGGTAACTTATGGTTAATGGACGCTGATTTTACCATAATACAACCTGTCTTAGATGGGCTATGCTTTTCCCGCAGCAGTTATGTATACACTGCAGTCGTCCCAGACATCCTTTCATTTTAACCACTGCTATGTATAGCAAGGTACTCTGGGTTACACCACATGGGTGGGCACAGAGCAAAGAATCGTAAACAGACCAATGAGAGCATGGTATTGCATTGTGCATCCAGCTCCAAATGCTGGTCAGATTACACTGGTTCTGGCACAGGGCCAAGAATCAGACCAACAAGAGCGGGGACTACTGCAGTGTATATTCAGTGCATAAGGAGCATATAGATGGGCAAATACTGAAAAAAACAACCATATTATTCATTTTTGTTGGTTCTATGGGAAGGGTCTGCCATAATTATAATTTTTGTGAGTGACAGTTAAGGATATAGTTTACATTAAGTAAAATAAGTATACTTTAATGTAATTTATGGCAAACTTTAACACTACTTAGTTTAGCTTTTAGACCATAAGTTTTGGCATTCAATATTTGAGTTTATTCATTTCCAATAATACAAAACTGTTGATTAATGGCATATTTACAGTACTTTTTTGGTTAAGTGACTAATTGGATAATTAAAATAATCAAAATGTTACTTTTCTAATAGTTTGTTATACTGAGTGATGTGGCACACATCTGTATAAATGCCACTCTCCAGTAGTCATGTGGACAGAAGTACGGTAGGTCTGTGAGCTGCATAGTATTTATATGTTAGTATATGGTAATATGTTTGTGAAATTTATAAATTAAATTTTAAATACAATGTCCTGTAAACAGTGTATTATCATGTATCCAATGATTCCTTATATAATATCACATACACCTACACCAAGTTGAGGTATCCTCCAGCAACACCTGTGTCTGATTAAAATGGGGTGCGGCTGACAAAAAGAGAAGAGGATTCTGGGAAAATCAATCATTCCGAGACCTGACATGTACTGTTTGCTGAAGCCCCCACAGAGCTTGAAAAAATGTTTTAGAGTGGATGGCAGCACAAAGTCCAATTACGATGTATTGTACCGCAGGAGTTTTGGGTACTGTGACTGATTATTTTGAAACCAGACAGCTGATTAGATGCTTAATGCCAGTTGATGCTAAAACAAGGGGAAATTTTATGCCAGAGTGTGGGTAACAAGAACTGTAATCTGGCCATCTGTTGGTTAAACTGGACTTAATGAGCCTATCTAAAGCTGTGATGAAAGTCATGACAAAAATGCACTGCACAGCAAATTTAATTACAAAACTATTAGTATTACAATGATATCATTGTACACAGCCAGCAATTTCAATATAATACTCTAAGTGACGATTCACTAAAGAAATAATGTAATTCGCTTCTCTATGGCAACCATCAGTGTTTCCTGGTGACATGATAAAGGCAAACCTGTCAAACACAGAATCTTTGGGTGGCATGCTTGGTGGCTGGCAAATACACAACAAATATGCAAGGAACTTTACCAGCCTGAGTTACAACAAAATACATTCAGGATTCTGTTAGTGAAATTAGAGAGTAAGATACATATTTAACAATTGCTGAGGTTTATTTGATATTGGTAAAGTTGCAGGAATGAGACACTGTCAGAAATATTAAGGTATTTTTTTTTCTTTGTTGTTTTCAATATTACTGACTCTTGTATGTATGAAAAATGAACATGTTTTGTTTGTTGAACCATGGGCCTGAGGCCTTACATTTCAGAATTAATTTCTATTCATTCAAATACAACATGACCATATTCGGGTCAAGCGAACAAGATCCTATCACAATTATAATTACCTATATATATTATGATCATAAAAATTGTGATAGGATCCTGGTCACATGACCTGATTATTACCATAATGACACCAGTGATGATCAGTTAATTCTGACAAATATTATATACAACCAATAAAATTGTGATATCACATGATCGAGGTTAGAACTCTTTATGAATACAAAATATGGTGACCAAATACGTAACCAACATGTAGGTCTAATCTATTTATGTGATATATGTTTCAAGTACTATATCATGTGTTCATTGTTTGTGAAAAAGCATACTGGTAATGTAGTTGTTGTAGTTCAGATGGCAGCCACCAGAGGGCATTACTGGGCAGCAGCCCGCCATCTGATTAGACAAGGACTTGCTTGGTTATTTGGTAAAAATATATATAAATAAGAAGCACATATATAATTTTAGTTTCTTTCTTTCAACATACTTTAAAAGATAAAAATTCATTTTATTGAAAGACAGGCCCTATACTCATCTACTAGAGACCAGCGCATTGTCCCTTTCCATAAATAAAAACAAAAATCAAGTTAGGCAAATAAATAAAAAGGTATGGTTCTCAGGCACTTTTTTCTGAAAACAGTGCGGGCGGGCCATATTTTATTTTTTACCTTTTTTTGTATGTTTCAATAAAAATCATTATATGATCAGGCAAAAGCATGAAAATAACAAATTTGTTTTCTAAACAGGTAAAAGTTCTACATAAATTTTATTATTTATCTTCTTAAAAGATAAAAATCAAAATAATAATTTATAATGCGGGTGGTTTAAACTGACGCAGGCGGTGCCTGAGAACCATACCTTTTAATTTTATTAGCCTTAAAGCTAAGAAATAAGAAATAAATATAAGATAATATTAATCATTCTTCTTCTTATTATTATTATTATAAATAGTTCCGGTTATTTTTCTACATGAACATAATAATGGATTATGGCTAGTTAATAATAATAATAATAATAATAATAATAATTATTATTATTATTATTATTATTATTATTATTATTATTGTGTATGACATGTATGATGATAAATTATTATTATTATTACTGCAATGATAATAATAATAAAATTATTACTACGATTTTTTATTATAATAACAATTACTATAAAGTTTTTAAATAGAACTACCAGGTAGAATATAACAACAAATAAAACAGTTTTTTTTACAAAGAAAAGAATATAACTGAAACTATACATTGAAATTTAAATGTAATATAATAATTACTTACAGTATTGTTGGTGAATGGGAACTTGAGGAACATATTAGAACTGTACTGCTGGTACGTGTGCCGTGTCATCCTGTCTTTAGACATAACAGTCACCTGAACACCTGTAGTTTACTAATGTCACTCAAATTTATACTGACAACAGGATTCTCGATCCCAAATGTCAAAGATGTTCCAACTCCAAATGTCAAAGATTCACTTAATCCAAATGTATATACTTGAAAGTAAGTGACACAATTTCTAATGCACTGATAATATCTGTGTACTGAAATAAAACACTGTGGTATCCAACTGAATTAAATTCATATCTGGTTAATTATAAACTTTGATGATATCCTCTTGCCATGTTTGCAGTGCTATGTAACTTGTGATATCCCACTTGGTATATTTGTTGTTTGCTGATCCACTGACGTTTAATCTCCAAATGGCAGTAACAAATAATCACTCCCACAAAGCTGACATAGGTGTCTTATCATTAAACCAGAAACACGACTGTAACTTCTCCCATCCCGGTGAGCATGTATACCGGTACGCGGTGTACTGCTTATGGATGCTAGACTTCTCACTTAATAACTGTTATGAGTATCCTAGTAACCATGCAGAGCCAGAGTTCACCCGTGACATAGTTAGTGGGGTTAAATCAGATATGGCAAGCCCTCACAAGAAACTGCAGCTAATCCTCACTAACTAGCAAGGACCAGTGACAAACTTTACCTGAGTTAGGTAACCTGCAGTGAATGTATCATTAACGAGCCAAGCTTACCCAGGTAAAGGGGCTAGACTCCACAGGTAAACATGCCTTGAGCAGTCCTCTTGTTAATTATCCAAAGGCATTTGATTCTGTATACCTCTGGGTGTACACTAATCATGACTTGATCGTCCCTGCCAAGGAATGTGTCACTTGATAGGTCAGTGAATCAAGAGGATGACAACTGTAGGCAAACAACTCCGAAGCGGTGATCAGAATATATATTAATATATTCAGTGATACTCACTATGTAAGACAAGTCATAACTGGTTCACTGTGTTATTAAACTCAATACATTAATTGCCACATAATATATGTGATCCCCCTTCACATACACACATTACTCTACCCACGCATCTAATTATATTATATAGGGTGACCCCCAGGGTGTGAATTACCAACAGGTGTGACATCAATACGGGACCTCCCTCATGGATTTACAAAAATAACGGTTAACTATAGTGTGTAATAATCCTTTGATGTGGTACTGACCATTATCATCCCATTAACACCCAATATTTTCTGACCAAGAATGATGATTATGTTATTGTCTAGGACCACAGATCATACCTGTCCATCCATAGATCTTTACTCAGCATGAGTATAATGAGAACAGTAAAGTACAGTGCTGGACACCAACTACCATCACTTTAGGCCATACAATATAAATTTATTGTTCAACAGACTATGGGACTTAATAATATGGCAAAGAGGGCAGACTTATTTATTATTTTTTTTAAATGTGACAGAGAGGGTAACCTCTTCTTTGTTTTAATTTGGAAAAGGGGCACCCTTTCCTTTTTTTCATTTGGAAAAGAGGATAAAACTTTTCTTCATCTTTTTTTTTTAATTTTGCAATGAGGGCAGCCTTTCAATCTAGCAAATAGGGCAGCCTTTTCAATCTCGTAAAGGGGCAGCCTTTTCTTCTTCTTTTTTTTTAATTCGGAAAAGAGAATCAATTTTTCTTGTTATTTTTTTTTATTTTGCCAAAGAGGGCAGCCTTTTCTTTTTTTTTATTTGGAAAAGAGGGAAAGCCTTTCTTCTTTTTTTAAATTTGGCAAAGGGAGCAGCCGTTTCTTCTACTTTTTTTTGGAAAGAAGATAAACTTTTCCTCTTCTTTCTAATCTGGCAAAGACAGCAGCCTTTTTTTCTAGTTATTTTTAATTTGGAAGAGGATAAGCTTTTCTTCTTCTTATATTTTAATTTGGCAAATAGACAGCCTTTTTTCTATTTCTTTTTAATTTTGCAAAAAGGGCAGCCTTTGTTTCTTTTTTTAATATATCTGATGCGTGATTGTCAAAAACCAGGCATCAAAGAATTCCTTGACTTTTCAGTAACTTTCTATTAGTTGTCAAGTATAATAAACTCATACAACTTGGTATTTGGACTCTTTAATCTCATTTTATGGCTGACCTGAATAATAAAAAAATTAAATTGAAGAGCATCATTAATTGGATCTACATACAAAGCAGAGAGTAAATGTAAAGATTAATAAATTAAAAAAACAGATAAAATAAATGCTGCCTCTTAAAGCAAGACATTCAAAAAACGTCCAACCTGATAACCAACACACATTTACAAACTCCCTGACATTTTCATGACCTTCCCTATTAATCACCAACTTTCATGACTTTTGATTAAATTCCCTGACTTTTCACCGACATAGAAATTTTTCATGAATCCCTGGCAAAGCTTATGATGGGACAAAATACAATAGAAACAAATTCAATTAGGGCATCTGGCAGCAAGTCCGATAAGCCAGAGCAAATGCAAATGGCGTTTTGCAACAAGTGATCTGTCTACCTCTGCATATATGCAACCTACCACCCTAGGTTACATGTTTTCCTGTTCGTCACAATGCTGTGTTTACAAACATGTTGCTGATAAAAAAGTTCACACATCCTTCACAGAGGCCTTATTAGAACTCTTCATATCTAAAATTACCTTTGGATCATTTATATATACACATAGGAAGCCAGAAATCACATAAATTCTTTTACAAAAGGTAGGTCACTGGGTACCTTTAAACGACAGCTTTGATCACCGGTCCGGTTGTTGCTCAGGCATTGAGTACTATGGTGAGCATTAGTTAAATTTATGTGCGCCTCTGTTATTTACTCACAAAGTCTCTTTCCAAAATTATTTCTGCCCAAAATGAGGGAATTCTGATTTGCTAGAATCTCTACTTAGGACTGCAGTTTAGGAAGTCTGAGCTTTATATAAACGATGCAACAAAGCAGTTTAAACAACTGTGATATTCAATGACAATGCGATTTATTGCTCATACTGATTACTCTGTAATATGTGGGGGCCCGCCAAAACAATCAAACAAATTCAATAAGGGCATCTGGCAGCAAGTCCGATAAGCCAATGCTTTGCAGTGTGCTGTGTGAGTCTGTAAAATTTGGTGGCAAGGATCATAGAGATATGAGGTAAGAACTGGGCGGGTCAAATGGATAGACAGACAGACGCAGACCATTTTAGTAGTCCTTCCTCCTTACATTGGGGGACTAATGAAAGATAATCAAACAGACAGACATAGGTGACAACATATCCTCCTTGTCTGATCAAGGTGATACACATGCCACAGTGATTATGTCATAAAATACTGGACACTCAAGGTGGATCATCACACATGATAACAAGCAAAAAACGAAAAATGATTGAGTAGACCAAAATTATGATAGACATGTAAAAAACCATCATGACCTTTGTCTTCATGTCTCGTATAAAAGGCCAGGAGTGATTGTCTTGTGTGAACACTGCACCTGAACAATGAGCTAAACTTGATGATCAAGCATGCTGTTAACACTCATAAGTGAGAAGATACCAACCTTAGGGGGGTCTATAGATTAAGTGTCTTCCTTATCATACAACTTGGCAAACTGTTCAAGAAGAGTTGATTCACACCAGTGAAAAAAACAGTAAATGTCAATAATCTGATAATTAATGCTTTTACAATAGCTTTAAGGTAATTGGCTTCTCCAACCTATTTCTACAGAGCCGCAATTGCTCAACTAAATTCTTCTCTGAGAATACGAGAATGACATAAGAAATTACCATAATTTAGGTGGGTTTTTTTTCAGATGACACAGCTGAAGTTCAATAGGTAACTTTTATATAAAAATTCCTTTTTAAAATGTGATTATAAACAAGCAAGAAACTAAATACTGAGAGTAGGGCACAATCTGTTTAGTTTAACAAAAATTATAATTTTTTTTGTATGTGGAGGTAACGGCCTCCACTTTTTTTAAATGGTAACTTAAATAAGTATACCAGTATTTATATCTGCAAACTTCCATTTCGGTTTAGGATATATATATGTGATAGGGCAGTAACACATACTACCTCTCATTTTATATCCTGGGGTTAACCAGGCCCTGTGTCTACCACACCTATCAGTCCTGGGTGTCTAATCAACATAACTGCCAGGTCGTATCACTGAGGAACTCCCTAAAGGTGCAAGTAAAAAGGGCTGTGTGGTACAGCCTGCACTATACCCATAAAGCCTGCAAAAAAAAAAAAACAACAGCTTATTGCTTGATATTGAAACCAACTCCTGGCTTAAATTTGAGTCTCTGCTCAACCCCTGAACACATAAGCAGGTCAAATCTTAAAATACAGCAATGTGAGTGATGATTATCTCCCATGATCATCAACACTGACATGTAAAAAATACAATAGTGGTATTAATTTGTTATTATCCACCTGATCCTTCATGATAACCACCGTGACCCCCTGCATGGGAATTCCTCATGCTATAAATCTCCCTCCCCAGGTGTTTACCTGAAGATAAAACTCTTATCTGGTATTGAACAAATTGACAGGTACAATCCCTGATTAGCAGATTATTAGCAATACAGCTTAACCAGGAGCCCAGACATCTTACAGGAGGAAGACAAGATAAAACAATATGAACCTTAAGGCCAAAAAATAAAAAGGTATGGTTCTCAGACACTTCTTTCAGAAATCACTGCGGGCGGGCGGTATTTTATTTTTGACCTTTTTTTGTATGCGTTGATAAAAATGTTATATGATCAGGGACAAGCATGAAAATAACAGATTTGTTGGCTAAACCGGTAAAAGCACTATATAAGAAAAAAAAAGGGATCAAAATTGTATTATTTTATCTTCTTGAAAGATGAAAAACAAAATAAAATTGTTTGATGCGGGGGGGGGGGGGGGGGGGGGTTAAGATTGACTCCCGAGAACTATACCTTTTATTTTTTTTTGGCCTAAAAGACGGATGCAGCCTTATTTCATTAAGCTAAAGTGAGCCAAATTTGTGGTTCATAGAAAGATTTAAATCCACAATAAGTTTGTAAAAATAACATTTTTAGTTGACCATTGAAACTACTAAGATAAATATAACTTGGTATTAGACATATTAGACTTTACATAGATATAACTAACTTGCTTTAAATAAAAGAGATACTTAGTAATATCATCAAAATAGCACAAATTTTCCAATACATTTGCATCTGGCTGATTTTCATGCCAAAGTCCAGTCACAAAAACTTGTCAGTTGACTAATTGTGGCTTCCTTGATATACCCCTTCAAGCATTTTATAGAATCTGTGCAAAGGCAGGCTCCCATGTAACACTAATGTCAGCATGATTCTATCACCATTTGTAGGTAAGATTGAATATTTCCCGCAACTTTAGGTACTTAAACTCAGTTGAAATATGTAATAAATGTGACACTTTAAATGAATCATCAGGAAAGATCTAACTGTGCTATGAATAAAACTGTTTATCTAATCTGGGAATAGCAACACTTCAGAGAAACACTAACAAATCAAAATATTGACAATCTCCCAACTTCATTCATACAATACAATAACGATCCCTCTGGCACGTCAGTCTCACTTACTAAGCCTTTCACACACAATCTAGTAATCGTTAATCAAATATTTTGAATGATCAATTTGTTTGAATTTTTTTTTCATTAACCAACACAGCAAACATTCAATTTGTTTGGACTATTTTTTCTTCAACTAACATGGTGAACCATCAAATTGTTTGGATTTTTTTTTTTGTCATCAAGGTTTTTCCACAAATAATACTGACACTGAAAGAGGGAGATTTAAAGTAATACAAGACTAACAGTGTCTGGGTTATCGTTTGACGGAACCTTGATGTGAAAGATCTGAATGTCACCCCTTTAACGGAGGTCACCTGGAGCAATTTGTGCCCCACCCATTAATTACACCTTAAACGATTTTTTAACACCTTTACTGTCTGTTAACGCCGAAGAAAGTGACAGGAGTAGGACAAAAATCGATAAAAACAACCTGGCTGACAGTGGGTGATAATTTATTACCATGTCAGGTACCTCCAAGGTGAGAAACCGATATAAACGGAAGGCTCATAAAAACCTCTGATAACCCAAAGTCTCAAGTGTATGTTAATGTACCACCTTAAATTATAACACATACTCAGTTCATCACTGTTTCATCATGCTGATATCTAAATTATTATATTAAGTTTGGACCAGATGGTTTTTAATAGTCTTCACAAAGAAACAGAATTCACACCAAATTACACAAGAAATTAGAAGTGCCACCTTTGTGCTGGCATTTGAATAAGATTTAATTTTATTTAGCTTTGCATTAACTGAATTTGCACTGATTGAGGTACCAAATCATTTTATCTACAACTGCCCTTTAACAAATTCCACTGTGGACATAATTTTATAAATTTAATAAGTCTAATATAAGTTCAATGATTTACTTATTTAAATGAGTTTTTAGGATTTTTTGTACAAATATTTAATCATAATGCAGTGGTTTTTACATGTTTGTATGATCAGACATATGTCACATTCCCTGAAATTTGGTCAACTCTTATTGCATACAAAGTTTAATTCAGAATATATCAGTACATATAATATATATATATATATATATATATATATGGGGTACTTCCTATATATATACTATGATATATGTATACTATTATATATATATATATATATATATATGTGAAGTACCCTTTTTTCTTAATAAGTTATGTTCATTTTGTCCATAAGCAATGGTACGCATCTTTCAGCGTTTTATATAATTATAACAAATTAAGTACAGATGCACTGATCACAATTAGACGTACAAACAGACTGAATCTAGTACAGTGAGATATCAGCACGCTCATAAACACAGGTGGAAACAATACCGGTAGTAATCATTTTTATCATTTATCAACAACAGTGCCCATGAAGATGTAAACAATCAACATACCTGATACACTGTCCTAGAACTGAGAACTGGACTAGTATTGAACCAATATGATGTTATACAAATTGATCTTGAACTCTATATCCCCGTTAAAATGTATTGTGATAACAGTGGTCAGAAAATGGACTAGCTAGCCCATTTTCTGACCACTGTTATCACAATACATTTTAATGTTTAGTAAAGCTGTGTTCAATAAGAAATAAATTTGGCTTAAAGAGTCTGAACTATAAAATACAGTATATGTATTGCAGTATATATAATGCCATGAACAATGTTTCACCATATACTGTGAAACCTGTGTTATGAGACCACCCACTGGACTGGCCAAAAGTGGTCTTAATTCATAGGTGTTCTTAACAGAAAGGTCAGTTATAACCAACGTGAATGCTTTCAGTTCACTCAAGGGTGGCCCTTATAGACAGGTGGTCTTTCAGACAGGTTCTACTGTATATCATTTTGTGATATAATATATTGTTACCACCATCGTAAGTGTGTAATTTTAACCTGTAATAGTTAATTATATAATTTTGATCACGTATCTAGTACTGGATTGCAATAATGGTTTTTAACACAATGTATATAACCTTATTCTGATTACAATGATTACACTTGATGGCCGTACAAATACTATTATTATCAGAGCAAAACATTTGTAAAAATATATACATCCTTTGATCTAGATGACAAGTTATCACTTTTCGCAATTAGTTATCCATGTTGGTGACATCAGTGATGCTGATAAGTGTTTGATGTGTCTGAATTGTTGTTAATTAATAATACAGATGAAGGTCATTAAGTACATTCACTGATAAATATAAGCTTGGGTCTTGGCTAAATAATCAAACTGTTACCTAGCTATATAAATACAACTAAATTATGCCAATCTGCAATATAAAACATACAGTAATAGATAAATGCTGCCAGTAGGGGTAGATAAAACAAACATTTTAAAACTACTGTCCTTGTATAGGTCATCTATATTATAAATGACTGTGGATGTACTCACCGTTGTCATGCAATTGTTGCCATGCTCTGGAAGTGCCTGTTTTTGGTCTTAAAGTGTTGAGAGGGCAATTAAAAACTGTGTCCTAAGGGGGTCATTTTCCATATTTACCTACAAGTCCTGAGAACACTGTCATTATTTCATGAAGGGTCTATTGTAGTGCTATTTATCTGAAACTATGCCATATGTCAACTTGTCCTAAGGAAAATCCCTCCTACAGATGTGTCCCAATGAAAGAACAGGTAAAATGCTAGTATATAGCCCTACACAAAATCATCTAACATTGAGCTCAACATATGCTTAATTGTAACATTAATTATTGTCTTTTCCAGCTTCCAGTTTAAAATCTCATATTGTTTTTCTTGGTAAATTTCCTCTCTGCTCATTTCTCTATAACCTGTTTCAGTCAATGCTCAGAGTTTATGTACAAAAACATATATATTGGGTATCATTAAGACCTATCCACTGCTAAAGTGATAATTAATGTGTGGTTAAGTTCATTAAAGCCATGGTGGGATCACAGGTGAGTACTGCTTGCTAGAACAAAGGCAGCCCAATTTTACCAGTGAGTGGCTATGACCCTAAACCTGGATAATAAACTGCCCTGTCTTACAATAGTAATGAATCAATGGTTAAACTACATTGGGCAAAGCAGATAAATTTAATATATTAAAAACTTATTTAGATGATCCACCTGATTACTTTTAAAATTGAATGGACTTTTCTTAGGGTGTTACCCCAACATTCCTACAAATTTTATTCAAATCTGTTCATATCAACTTTTTGAGTAAAACTGTTGACAGACAAACCAACAAACTAACCAAACCAACAATAATAAAAACAGATAACACCACATATAATACATTTACAATAAACCTTTCAATGTTTGAAAGTAGCAATTTACAAATTAAATTCACAATCTGAGAATTTTTTTAGAAGAAAAATAATCAACACTGATAATACAGTGTTATCAAAACACCAGTGTTATATACAGCACTACCTTAGCTTTTGTTCCAGCTTCTTTGAATGTAATCCTGTGACACACCATGTTTACAGATACAGGTTTATGTTGTATTTGGACATAATCTTCCCAACACAGCCTTCACTATACAAAGCCCAAACATGAACAAGAGGGGACCTATTTCTGGTCTAATTGGTTCCCCCCTCTTCAGATCGTGGCCAGCTTGGGTCATTATCTTTGAGATAAGATAGAGCCAATGCTGAGGACATTGCAAATACTAATATGTACATGGCAGTGGGAATGTTTGAGGTCCACCCAAAACAGCGATTCGATCGCGTGATTATTTCAAAGAATATGTTCTGTGTATGGATTTGCACATGATGGTATGGCTATAACTTTGTATAAGGGTCAAGAGGACCCCTCTCACCTTTGTTCTAATGTTCCGTTACGAGTGCGTACATCAAAGAGGGTGGGCAGTAAAACTAGTACTGTGGTGACGTGTACCAGTTACGGTACAATCCAGACGAGGAATCTTTGTATTGTACCACTGAATTTACTTACCCTTAATTGCTTGGGAACGTTTATCATATCTGTTCCAGTAAACACACCCCTTTTACACTCAAAGTGGAGTTTTAAAATGTTTTGGGTACGGCTGATAAATTGCAGTTTCAACAAGGTTGTGTGACTTGCCAGAAGTATAAAGCCAAACTGAATTTGGTGGACCTGCTGTCCACCCAGATCAAAATGGCTAAAGCAAAAACAGCTAAGATAAAAAGGCATAGGTAAAATTGGACTAGGTTGAAGTGGCACTGGTAAAAATGGAAGAGGTTAAAATGGCTAAGGTAAAACATTCTGGGTAAATATGTTCTTGGTTAAAAAAAATGGCCTCGGTAATAATGGACTATGCAAAAAATGGCTAAGGTAAATATAGCATTATTATTATGGTAAAAATCAGTGAACAAGGCAAAATGGTCAAGGCAAAATTATTACGGTAAAAATATGGCCTAAAATGATAGGGGAGAAATTGGCTATATTCAAAATAAAACAGTAAATTCAAATGATAAAAATCCTACATCACTCTGAATGTAAAGCTGTAATACAAATTTGCACTTCTTTGTAACTTTGTTGCAGTCATTAACTTACATGCTGTATATCTTTATATAAAATTCATTATCATTATGAGACTCAAGTGATATTCATTAATATTCATAAACCTCCTTTTGTTGTTTCAGTGAAGCAAGAGTTAACTTTGATGTCTATTCAGACAATTTCAAATGTGGTTCACAGAAAAGCAAATTTAAAAGTAGATGTTTATCCATATTTCATCACTCACTACAAACTATGCAAACTCCTGATCAGCAATGTAACCACAGTAAAGCATCATTTAATCAAAAAGCTTGGGGGCAGGGGTTTTATACAGATAAATGATCATTCTGATAATCAATTTCTCAGGATTCATCACAAACCAAAAACTCGACATTATCAGGTACTGACAGGCACAAATTAATTATGTTAGTCCAACATAAACCTTGGCAACAATATATTTGTTACATTTTCCACAATTTAATCAATGTATCATGCAAATTACATTGAAATTTTTGCTAAAATAAATCTGCATCAATAATTCATGGTGATCTTTGGCATTTGCTTGGAACTGGAAGATCTTTTATCTAAACGTGTCAAATTTTTGTCAGTACAGTAGAGCACTGTTTATCTGAACACCTTTTATCCAGGGAAAAAAAATGCTTATCTGAAATTGAAAAGTGAGAACTTAAAATTGGATTGTTTATATTCAATTGGATTTCATATAAATGATCAAATTTTCAGTTCTCACTTTTCAATTTCAGAAAAAAAATTTTTTATTTTATAAATGGTGTTCGGATAAACAGTGCTCCACTGTATTTTCTAATAGTGAGGTTAATCAAATACCTAGAATAACATACTGGTAGGTGGTATATTAAAAGAGATGTATTGCAAAACAAATTTACTTATCAATAGTGTGCACAAATCAATATGTGTTAATATGCATCACAACGGACAGATCAAAGGTAATGTAATAAAGACCTTTTAACTATATGAACACCGTTAAGGTATGTATTTCAATGTGTGATAAATATAATGGTAGAGACTCATGAAATGGTGTCATTGATAATCATAAACACATATATAAATATTAAACAAATAACACTTTAACTTATGGTATATGTTTATAGTACTCTAATTACAGAAAGCAATAACTTAAACATTCATATGGTATATGTTTTGTTACTCTTATTATATACAGAAAACAATTATTTAATAATCATTTTATGAGCAATTTATATATCTTATTGAGAGTGCAACCTTGATGAAAGAACTTTCAAAATGTCACATTATGTCACTCAGGTAGGAAAAGTTTATGACTTTTTTAATATTTTTCAAATTTGCATGATGTATAAATATTAAAATTTAAAGCCAGCTATCCACCTACCTCTTCTTTAGAATATATGTGATTTAACTGGCTCGCTCTGTACATATTAATGAATTATCTCTGGTTAATTCCTGTTAAGAAAGTTCTCAAAATGCCTCTTTGACAGATGTACATGTGCTTGTTTGTCTGCAAGCTTTTAGTAAACACAGCAATGCTGAAAAACTGAAAAAGCACTTAACCTACGGTTGCTGATTGCTCAAGTTCACAAGGTACAAAACACCCTTTGCAAATCTTTGGTTTGTCTGACTTTCTGCCGGATGTAATTATTGAATGTGTTTTGATTATTTTAGCAAGTCCCTTCATGTTATGAACACATGGATTTTAACCAAAAGAACAGGCAGTGTGTGATGGGTTTCCGTTTTGTTACCTACTTTTGATATCAGCAAGATTCGACAGATTATCTGCATATGTCAGATATCAGAGTAGGCCCCTTTAAGAACTGAAGTACATTCTACATTTTATATTTTTTAAAAGAATTTTAAGGGATTAAAAACATTGTACTTGTCTACCTCTTTATGAATATGGGTGACTAGAGGTATCCAGGTGCTTTCTGAATTTATATACTGCTTTGAGTCACCTGTACCACATGAACCTACTAAATTAATTATTATGGTGAAGGAACTGAAGCTCATACATAAATCATTCTCTTTACTTTCTCGGTCTAGTAACAGAAACAGCATGCATGCCCCTAGAAAACACTGATCTTATAAAGACATATCGCAAGTGGTCCTTCTACAGATCCATGTGGGTCTGTAAACAGTTGATTAGTAATTAAGTGTATACTCTCAGCAGGTGCTTGTATGTAACCTCCCCGGAACGTAGTGATGGATCGCTGAAGTAGCCTATTAAGTAAGATCTTTACAGAAAGCATGCGTGCATCCTATCCCCTTACAGGTGTCAGTTCATGGTAACCAAGAAACCCTTCAGAGTACCACCACAGAGATAAGATGGTAGTTTATTATGTTTATAAAACAACCCTGACTTTTTACTATGTGCACCTATGGTGGGAATCTCACCTAACCAGAAAAATTCATGAAACTGTTGTAAAAAAAGTTTTTTATACTAAAGGGTCAAGAGGATGAGGCAGGCACTTTGGTGTTATACAGACTCAGCAAGACATGAAGACTTCAGTAACCTTTCCACAGAACAGATACAATCTATCCAATACCACCTACGGTACAAAGTATAACATTTATGCCACAAATTCCCAGCTTTTCAGATAAAAAAAATATATATATATATTTCTGGTACATGGATTGCTAGCTTAGATTATACCTGAGTCAACAGTAATATAACTATCTGTTCACACTTTATTAAAGGTCAGTAAATTTTCTACAAATATTTTTTAGAAGATTGTCATATAACAATAGAAACAGTAACACATTTCTCTAGTGTCAAAATATACTTACTGCAATGTTGACTAATTTAAATGTAAGAACTAGTCAAAGAATTCTTGCTGACCTAGTTTCTGCAAAGGAAAATTAACTTCATATTGCCATAAAACACTTTATTTATGCATTTGGGCTACTTGCCAGTTACAAGCGGTGTGGTGACAGCTTATCCTTTTTATACGCATGGAATCAAAGTAAGTCATTAATCAATATTCAAATCAGGTGTACAATAATCAATTAATGTCAAGCGTTGCATTTTAAAATATTTTCATACCTTTGAAAGACAGATAATGACCCCTTCCACAGACAAAACGGTTTTAAAATGTTCTGTTCAAAGCGGATTGGTCAAATCAGTTTCAAACTACAGTAAAACCCCACTAACACGACAACCTGCTTTAGCTGGGTGGTCGTGTTAGTGGGATGCTTGTATAGTCTAATTAATGCATGTGATAATATGGGTATTTCAAGTATTTTTTAAGTTGTTGTCCCTGTTTAAATTAAAATTTAAAATATAAAGAAAAGTTAATAACAAACGTGAATATGATTCAATTTTTTTCAAACAGAAATAAAACACACAAATGAAACAAATAGATTGACTAAGCCATAATACAAGTCCATGGTCACTGTATAAAATGTACGATCTACACTCGAGAACAGAATGAACACATCAAATTCTAAGTGTTATGTATATGGTTCCTGCTTGATCATTGCAATATGATTTGTCACAATTTTACTTTACACACCTGAATGTATGCGTGTGGTGTCAGTTATGTTTGCCAAACTCCTTTTTGATCAATATGTTAAATGCTAATCAAACAGCCATACTCAACACAATGTAACGGACCATGGAGCACAATATAAATTGATGCGTATAGTTGGCTAACAGGTTGGGCGGCATTATAAGCAAGCCAACTATGGCTAGGCAGATTAAAGTGCTTGGCTAATTAATCACGAGCTATAGCCTAAGTCCAAGCTTGGCGATGAGCATGCCACCTGCTCAATGGGCTGCGGTCGCCACCAGCCAGTGGTTGTGATACAGCTAATTAATTACGGGCTATTATCTAAGTCCAAGCTGGGCCATGAGCGTGTTATCTGCTCAACGGGCCGCGGTCGAACGGGCCAGTGGTCCTGATACGGGAGCTCATCTGAAGGTCGGGACCAAAAAAAGGTGGTCATTGGTTGTGATAGCGGGGTGGTCGAAGTTTTTTTATATAATAATTTATATTAGACAATTCTGGGACCAAGAAAAGTGGTTGTGTTAGCGGGGTGGTCGTGTTAATGGGTGGTCATCGTTCGGGAGTTCAGCGTATATATTGCGTGTTCACAGGGTCATCTATTACCAATGCTTGGTGTACATTCACATGAGGAACAATTTAAAAACATGCTGACACAAGCCTTCGCGCCTGTGCTGTAACTTAGTTGCTGCTTGAAAACTAGATCTAAACCATTCTGAATGTGAATTGAGCATCACACAGCATATAAGCGGAGAGGATAATTTAATTTGCTCTGGAAATGGTTTGACACCACCTCCTAAGTACGATTCAAACTTTTTTGGACAAAACGGTTTGAAAAAATGCTTTTGATTGCCGTGTGAATGTTCACTTCGCATTCAAAACTGTTTGAAACCAGTTTGCATTTGCCATGTGAAAGGGATATAAATTATGTAATAAGAACTGCCTGCTATTTAACAATGAAGGTCACCTTCTATCATTCATTTTTAGAACAGTATTGTTGGAAAAGACATTAAATAGTACTTGATTCATGTTTATCACAGTGATCATCTTAGCTTCATCTGGGAAGGAATTTTTCAGTCAACATTCATCTGCGATCTATAATATTATAATTCATTTGTCTGCGACAGAATACCATAGAATTTATCAGCCCTATCCCCCCACTGGCGGCAATATTCAGTATAAATCTTGGCAACTGCTCATACTGTAAAACCTGTGGTCAATAGTTTAAACAGTTCTATAAAATGTGAGAAGAAACCTGTGAGAAATGGGGCTTTGACAATAACTATAGCCAATTAAAGTCTTCTAGAAATAAAATTTTATATACTGAGTGTTACTGAATAAAACAAGCAAATTTGTGGAATGTATGTCCTCCACGTCTTCCTCTTGTTATTTTAGCTTCCTGTGATGTTCATGCTTGCCTTCTTAATATGTTTTAGTTTTATATATATATATATTCCCCTGAAGATGTTTCCACATGTCATAGTGCCTGTGTTTTAGTTTTCCTTGTCCCCTGAAGATGTCTCCACATGTCATAGTGCCTGTGTTTTAGTTTTCCTTGTCCCCTGAAGATGTCTCCACATGTCATAATTTTTGTTGTGAACTGAGAACAAAAGGGCAAATTATTTTATTTGTTTTGGAGCTGGCGATAATAAATTTTCAGACAGACACTCCAAAACCAATCCAAACCAAGGTATGCACGAGAGCAATTACTGACCCAAATTTGAATGAAATCAGATAATGTTTAGGAAAGATTGTCCCTATAATGCCTAAAATAAAGGATGGTCCCCTTAATGCTGTCAGTTAAGGGTTATATATATATATATATATATATATACCACTGATCGCACCTTGTGCAAACTTTATCAACTTGTATACATGAGTAACTGAAAATGGTTTTAGAATGAAGTATTGACAGATACTGGAATATTTAAGGAGAATACACTATATATCATGTATATTTAATATACCTGGTTTGTGAATAGGTCCCTTTAATACATGTATACCAGGTATGTGAATAGGTCCCTTTAAGTTAAAATAAATTAAGACAAAATGCTTCATGTCTCTGAATGTTTGAGAATTCTTCTGCCACTGACAGAGCTAAGTGTAAATATAAATAAGTAAGTGTTATGTCCATAGTATACAGGTTAAAGGCATTCACCTTTTATACCAGGAGAACTATTTGTATAACTGTAAAAATTCTCACTGCCATGCTAAAATTCTGGTCCTTGATGTCACAATACTGAGCAAAGATAAGATACAAGGGGGAGGGGGCGTGGGGGGCGCACCTTCAAACACTGATCTGAACCATTCCAACGTTTATGGATGTGAAATGAATTCCTTGATCTTTTTCTTGTTTTGTGCTGGAATGAAGCAATTCAATATAATTACTTTATTGACTACTGTACTTCAGCTAATGACTGTCCCTGGCCTATTGAGCTACTAACAACTGCAGTGTATGAAATACTTTTTTTATGGTAAGGTGCACCTGTGCACCACAGCTTATATAACTGGGTGCACAAAGTAATTACTGGGTGCACAATACATTAATGTCATTACAGTTATTTTTTTACAGCTATTATTATAATTTATACACATATTTCAGTGCAGTAAAAAATAAGCTTTAAACCTGGTCAGAATGGAACCTATAATAATATCCATCTAAGGAAAAGTTCTGATTACTGGATTTACATACATGTAGTGTCTACTGTGACATCATGTTTTAATGTTTATATGTCCTTGTTTGATCATCTGGACTGTCAGATGTGTATTTGCCAAACAGTCCTGTAGATCCGTCTTACCTGCCTCAGGTGCACACTGTGCACCTTGCAGTGATACAGTGGGTGCACAAAACTGTTTTTTTGGTGCATCTGTGCACATAGGCACCCAGTAATTCGAACACTGAACTGTGACCAACAAGCCCCATTAATCCACTATTTCAATTTCCTGACATAGCTACATACATACCTTTGCTACAAGAATTCTGGGGATAAGGTAAAAAATTTCCATTGTGGTTATGGTCACATTAAGTTATTTAACTCGATCTTTTTAGAAATAGCTAAGCAATACAAACCTATTTATTACCTGTAACCCCACCTTTACATGAACAATTAAATGACAGAAGGGGGCAGGATGTAACCTATATGGAGGAAGGGAAGGGGAGACATATAATAGTATAACAACACCTATTATGTTGTACTTCTTACTGAGTTCAAAAGATACTGGATAATTCAGTACTGACCTTGAACAAAGTGACTGCGTATTCCTTTCCTCGTACAAATGCTGAAAACTTGACCTTGACTCCATCTTCAGCCACTGTAGATGACTTTTGCAAATCTCGGAATTCTGGCATTATTCTTATTTCTTATGTAACCACCATCCAAGAAATATTAACCTATTTCATGCTTGGTTATACACAGATGACAAAGACATTATTACTAAATGTCCACATGTAGTTAACAGGCTGGACATCACACTACAGACTTTACTTCAACAGAAGCTAGTGTGTTCATGTCTGACACCCCTGTCAAGGAGGTAGTGATGCCGGACATAAAAATGATGTTATTAAGTTTCAGTCAGCTGTACCAGGTTTTTTTATCCAAAATAATATATCTCTCCTGATGCTGATCATGAGTACCTGATGGAGAACAATGACTGGTTAATATAAACCAATCAGTCTTAGCAGATTGTCAGATTGTCCAATCATATCCTGACCCTGAATTCAGTTAGAGATGATGGAAGACAAAGGTTATTTACTTATCAAGAGGTAACCTCCAATCCATAAGTTAGATAAGAAAAAATATTTTTAGAATTCATATGTCCAGGCTAAGTAGACTATTTATGTTCATCCTAAATATCCCAAAGATATAATCAATGATGTGTACAATTCACAAATACTTTATGAATAAGTTTTTCTGCCTGATGTGCAGATGGATTAATAAATTATTCCTGTGACCTGCAGTTGTTTCCTTGTACTATTATTCCGTCAACGTTTCTGATGAAGAAGTACCAATGTGTCAAACATTTCACTGAATTTCTTTCATGGATCTCACACTGCAACAACAAATCTGAAAGCATTTGATCAATGAATACTGGTACTTGCTTCCTGCACAAAAGATTCCTCATCAAACAGTTGCAAATATATCAATTCTGTACTGAAACGTAAACATTCTGTATGTACTAAACTTTATCATAGTATACATCCAGACCCATGCCGCTAGCCAGTACTATCAGAGCCCAAAGAGCGTCTGCAATAACTATGCATAAATGACTTAGACATTTCAGTATGGGCTTTCACTGGATTCCCAAGTAACAAAACCACTAAAACTCAGTGGATTATACCCATTGATGAAAAGTATAAAAGTTCTATTATACTCCAAGCTGCTAAACCCTGTGCGTGTTAACCCAACAATCATAACGTAGGTCGCTTGTCTACTCGCTTTGCTGGTCATAAGAAAGTGTTGGTTCAACCACAAAATGCCCATTGGCCCCACTAGATTTTCCGCCACACAAAGGTTTGCCTAGTAGCTCAGTTTCTTACATACAAGAGGTATTATTGACCGGACTATAATCATCCACAATAGAACACTGTATACCTCCCCAAAGCTAATTGTGACCTCAACCATATGGGCCACAGTAATCCGACAAAGCCAAAGCTGTTATAGACTTCAGTTACTACATTTCTGTAGCCAACCTGCACACATTATCGAGTGCCTTATAAAACATAACAGCCTAATGAATAGGGGGCTTTTCTTTATTAGCTACCTATGACTTATTAGTCTTCAATGTAAGGTCAGCGCAGGAAAAAAACAGCTTGTAACGAGAAACATGCCACCTAACTTTATGTTAATTACGGATACCGAGGACATCCCCTGGCAACCCGACAAGCTCAAGGGGTTTTCACCTGTAAACATGAAAATCCACACCTTGTTTACTATATGTTTGAACCTTAGGGTTGTAAATATATTATGCTACTTTATAACTCTTCTACAGGCTTTTTGGGGACAGGTGAGAAATTTGCACCCATGATTAGGTAATCCGAAAAAAATGACAACGGATACACCACTTTTGTCTAGATCAAGCTGATAACAAATGTCTAGTCTAAGCTTAGCTTGATCTTAGTGAAGATTTTAATAAAATACTGAAGTACTTCATCCTTATAAGATCAGTTCTTCAAATATAATCCTCCTCTCCATGTCAGACAAGTCATCTAGTAAAACACTGATATTAGGTCTCCCTCGGAGAAGCCACCCACGATGCCAATACAACTGTCTTTAGATAAAACTAATCCCTCACAGTTTTAGGGTTATCTTTATACAGTAACTTAATCCTGTTACAGATACCTTGTTAGACATCAGAGCTACCTACCACCCCTCTTCCACTATAAGTTGACTGACCCATTAACACCCCTAAGATAAAGTAGGCTGTCCCAGGAGTCAGGGCAGGGGGGAGACCCTGTGTATGAGAAAGCCTTGTTTTCTTAATTTTATATACAAGTCAGTCTGAATACATGTACAGTCTTGGACTTCTCTCTCAAGCCTAGTCAGTCTGTGTAAATTCACTTTATAAAAAGGCAGTGTTAATAATTTTTAAGTATATGTTGATGATGGTAATAATAATAAATAGCTAGTACCTAACTTGATGGACAGAAATTATTTTATGACCTTCAGATGTACAGAATTTTGCAAATTATCCCAAGGCCGGAAATATAGGTCAATGAAGTCCTTGAAATTTGAGATATTTCCTGCTCACAATTATAACAGCATACACCATACATGTATCTACAAGTGCTTCAAGCTAAGTGACAGAATATTGTATTTATAGCTTTTGTTAACCTGAGTCTTAGATTTCTGCACACCAAGACATTTGAATAATGTATGATGTATTTAATATAAATATCTGTACTTCTTTGTAAAAGTAGACCTGATAAAGCTTAACTACCCAGAATTTACTAAATAATGAACTCAATATACACTATAATACATTATTGATCACCATAAGTCATTTGACAATCCAGTGTGACCATGACTCTCAATTACCATACACAATACATAACAGTCTCTGATCTACTCAAACTCAATACATGAAAATCATAAGCCTTATTTTCCTTTCATTATTTTAAAACCCATATTAATGTACACATGGCAGGCAATCACAATAGCAGCCTGTAACCTATACACCTCTGATTATCTTTTTATGTAACTTAATGGATATAAATCTACCTCTGATATAAAGGTATACTGTAACCTCTTCATGAACCCAACTATCACTTTCAGTTGGTGGCAATTTTCTTTTGAGTGCTTAAGCCTGGTCACATAATAAACTTTTTGGGAACACCTGTGAAATAGTTCATGGATGGTAATTTATTACCTCTGGAATGGCTGTTATGTTTTAACCTGTGTTTGTGTGTTTGTCTGTTGGCAGGTTTACACAAACTACAGAACTAAACTCCACAAAACTTTGTGGAAGGGACATGGGTCAAGGAAGAGCCCATTTAATTTTTAGTTGGATCTGTTCAATAGAGGATTTTTTGTTTTATACCCCATAAAAAAGTATATAACTGTAAACAGCACAATGTTCTTTAAAAAACTCATCACTGCCAAAATCAAATTTTCATGAAAAAGAAATCTTATGGCAAGAAATAATATCTTGGGATATTCTGATGAAGGAAATATTCCTTATGATGAGATGATATATTTTGTCTTAAGAAAAGCTAGATATATCGTCTTGACCTTAAGCATGCTGCCCATAAATCAAGAAAATATATCTTGAGGATTTCTTGTTAACAGAAAGATTTTTTTTTCTGGATAAGAAATATCTATTTTTCAAGAAAATTATTTTTGGCAATGATGAATTCGATTAACTGTCTTTGAATTTTATTTTTTTTATATAATTTTTGAAAATAGTAATAAAAATAAGTTCTTCTCTGATAAACACAGAGACACTGTTTCCTGCTTTCAAACGCCTAGCAGACTTGCTACGGGAAAGACTATTCAGTATATAAACCTGATTAATCAGAACTCAACTGACAATACTCCCATTGCTTATTTCTGTCCCAACTGTCAATCTACATTGAACATAAAATTTTGGGGGAAAACCATGTGAATAGTCAAGTGTCTGTGTTACAGACAATGGTTGGGAGCTATATATATAAACATATAAATATATATATATATATATACATATATATATATATATATATATATATATATATATATATATATATATATATATATATATATTCACTTGATTTACCCTGGGTATTTATGTTCAAAATAGACTTATCGTCCAAATTTTGACTTATTCCACATATACATAATTATTAAACCATATTTAATCATTAGCTGTCATTTTATGTCAATGCATGGGAAATAATAAAATTCACTTATATCTTCAAATTGAAAAAAATAAATAAATAAAAAAGCCACTTGTTTTATTTTCTGAAAGAAAAGTGCTTGAGAAACATAATTATATTTTTATTGACTTTAAATATTTAATGTTTAACAAGAAAATAGTAGTAATCTGACCTATATATGAAATTTGCTATTTTATTAAATATATTTAGAAATATGAAATAAAAACTTATAGTTATATGAGAACTACTGAAAAAAAAGGCTCAATATAATCATTACACAATTCTTTGGATGTTTTGATGAAAAGGAATTCAAAGCAACTGCTCCTTTCATTTAATCCACCATTACCCCTCATTAAGTGTTACCCATGTTCCTACTTTAACTGTACAGGGTGAAGTGGACTTGTAATGTGCTTGGAGTCTATTGAGGTCTGCAGCAGGAGTGTCTCCAAAATACGGTACTTAAAATGAGACTTGTCACCAGTCTACAAGTGCTTACATTGAGATCATCCTCCACTTGTCCGTGTGTCTGTTACAGAGTTATGAGGTCAGCTCCTAATCCACAATTAAATATCTGTAAACTAGATCAATAACAGGGGCCAGTTTGGTGATGGTGGGGGGGGGGGGGGGAACTGATTAAAATACAACATAGGTTGGTATTTTGAAAATCTCTATTTTTCATTTATTTTGAAGACATGCAGTTGAGATCAATCACATGCAACTATTTTTTTTAATGGTGCATGTGGATAACCAATACAAACTTCATTGTATTTTCAATTTCCTAAATGAATGACAATTTTGCATTAGGCCATAAACACAAAATTACTGTTATAATGACTTATGGAACAAATAATTTTTTTCTTCACCAGCTGAGACATTATCTTTGGAATTTTGCCAGCTTGCCCAGAAAATACAAAACTTGCTCCAGTCCTTGAAATGGTGATCAACACAAAATTTAGCCAATTTTCCATAAATTTGATATTTTTAGAGAAATTTGTGTCAAAGCACAAATAAGGAACATAACCCAGGACCTGGTCTTCGTTTCCCAAAAAAATTTGATTCAAGGCAAATGGAAGTGGCAAATCTGTAGACGAATAATTTGTTTTTATGGCCTTATTATTAAAGGGACTGAGGCATGAGCAGCAAATTTACTTTAATATCCAGGAGTTCATTCACCAAAAAAAAATAAACTGTGAACAACAGCACGGGGGTGCAATATATGCCTGTTGTATGTCCTGTGACCTCTGACCTCATTAAATATGCATGAATTTTTCTGAGAAATTACGCTTTCAGCTAATATTTAAAATGAGTTTGATGAAAAGTCATCAAAATACAAGTAATGTATATATGGTGACCTCTGACCTCATGAAACATGCATGGATTTTGCTTATTATCAAACACGGGTGTGATCATCTGTTGACAAGTAGTTATGTGGTTAGTGAAAATCCGTCAAGCCCTGGTGAGTTATTTGGGTTATTACTCTTAAAAGTTAAATGATGGACAACAGATAGACAGAAAGATGGATGGATGGGTTGTGGGTTTACCATAATTGCTCCCATAACAGGAGGGATGGAGAACTGATTCCTTAGAACAATTGTATTGGTGTGGCCTTACCATTCAGGCTGTATGCCCACACACTGAGCAGATTATGTGAATAGACAGATTATCCACAAGCCAGTGATCACAGGATTACAGGTCAAGGGATAATAAGCATCAATATTACTTCACAGAGTTATGATCAGCCAAGCAGAAAACATAGGATACATTTCACTGTATACAACTCAATGCCACCAGTAACAATAACATACCTGTTGTACAGCCTAGTACATAAATTACAACTAAAGACTCCACTGGTACTGTACAGATCATGCATTAACCTACCTAGCTAACCAGAGGGGGTGTGGTGGAGGTAATATTAATATTGATGCCCACCCAGGATTGACAATCCATTACAATTAAATTAGGGAGTTGGGGGAGATTTTAATATTGATGACAGGTCTAGGATCAATTTTCAGTAAAACTAGATAACAATAGGTAGAGCGCTTACCGGAAGTTGAAATAAAAAGACAGACAAAAAGACAGGTGAACATCTGGAATTCATAAAATAAAATAATCCTTTTTCTGGAGGAAGTAGGAAGAAATAATGTATATGCAGCTATACTGATGTCAAAAAGTGGAATACTTACAGACAGACAGAAGGATGTACAGAAGAACAAAGTCAAGACCAGATCATTCTTTCATGTTATACTGACAGGTCAGGAAGGCCCCGCAAAAGGCCCATAGACTTGTATTGCAGGCTGAGTGATGCATGGAAAATATGATATCTGACCTGATAACATGCAGAGACAGAGGAAACTGACTAAAAACAGTATTTAACCCTTTACTGTTTACATTTATACTAGATTTCGGACAAATTCTGACACTATTTATATTTACACTAACAGCCATATCTTTTCAAGCCTTTTTTGTATCTTTATCAAATTTTCAACAGTTCCCACTAAGAGGGTTTGCTGAAGATTATTGAAAATCATTGAAACTTAGAAATAATATGCAATATTTTTGTCATGAAAGAATCTATACATATCATGGCATTCTAGTTGCCCATTTTGAGTGCTCTTTAGTGGCTTGTAAACAGTAAAGGGTTAAACACCTTTGACCTCATGACCCCATAATCAATAGATTTTTTGCTTTTTGGCAATATATATGTTAAGTTTGGAATCCATATGTCAATCCAAAGTGGAGTAATCATTCGGAAATGAATTTGTGGACAGATGTCTCCTGTGATCTTGATCTTAAACCTTGTGACCCCATGGAAAGATCGATAGAGATCTCCTCCTATTCGAAGGTGTCCCGTATGGGCAAGATGGATGGTCTGGAATGAAATATTTGGCATGAAATGCATCCACAAACTTTTTAAAGATGTGGGTCCTGTGACCTTGATCTTTGGCCCCATGACCCCAATTTCAACAAGGTTTTTGCTTTAGTGGTGGGCCATGTATATGTTCAGAGTAAAATCCATATGTCAATCCAAACTATAGTTAATATCTGTTTGTGGACAGATGGCTCCTGTGACCTTGGCCTTTGACCTTGTGACCCCAAGATCGACAAAGACCTTCCCCTATTGACAGGTAACCTATTTCTTCAAGATGGAAGGTCTGGCCTAAAAAGTTTGGCTTAAAATACACCCAGAAATTTAAAAAAATGCAGGACCTGTGACCTTGACCTTTGACCTCATCACCCATTAATCAATAGGGTTCTTGCTTAAGTGGTGGGCCATAAATATTTCAAGTTTGAAATGTATATGTCAATCCAAATTGGAGTTATCATCCGGAAACAAATTTAATTTAAGGAAGGACCGACAGACAGACAGACAGACAGGGTGATTACTATACGGCACCCACTTGAATCAAAAGGGGCCCAATTTGGGGCTGAGTATTAGAAGGAATGCTGATAATTGGCATGAGAACACTAATAAAAAATTGATATTTCTAATGATGCAAGACTCCGTAAATTCATATTTAAACAACAGCACATGGCAGAAATGTAGCTAGCCAGTATCAAGCAATAATGTCCCTACCTGGGAACCATATGTGACTTCTTAGTGGTCTGAATTTTTATACTGCACATTCCTATGTATAGTACATATAAAAGTTCCATGGTAACTGATCAAACTTCTTGAGATATTGTGTACAAAAGAGCATGGCAAGCAGATATGGACAGAATAAAGTCTGCAGGGTTTTCAAGCATTTCTTGAAAAATAAATTTTCCTGATTAATTAACACAATTCAAGGAAAATAATTTTGACCTATTACTGGGATTTCCACATTGGAAACCCAGTTAAGCCATTATCCAGTGGATGCGCTGTGGATGCATTGTTTGCAAATGAGACATGTTTTGGGAAAAATAAATTTGTCAAAAAAAAAAAGGGAACTAATTTTCCATGTCTGACAACTATGGTTCATCTGCCAAAGCGGGGCTCTATGGAAATCGAATGATCACTAAGTTTGCTGCTAATTAATTATCATTTACACCTGCTAAGATAGGTCAGAGAACATATCATCACCTTACAAGCACATGTGTAGTAGGATATGGACTGCTAAGAAACCTCACATATAATCCACACTTCAGCTTAACACTTCACTTATCACTTGAAAGGCTGTCTGATGTCTGACTGGACTAATTAATGGACTAGCAACATATACTGCTTAAAAGTTTATAAAGATTCTGGCTTGGTATTTAGTTATTACAAAATGAATTGAGTCATTGTTGATTGTAGTTGGTAAGCTTTTTGAAATATTTGGTTACTGTGTAACAACTGATAACTTTGTCATGTTGTATGCGGTGCTTGTAAAAGAAATGTAACTTGTATGTCACATCTTTAGCTTCTCAAGAGAACTGTAGATCACATGTTGCTTGTGCTGCTTGTCAAGAGAACTGTACCTCACATGTTGTGTGTGGTGCATGTCAAGAGAACTTTAACTTACATGTTGTGTGCAGTGCTTGTCAAGATAACTGTTACTCACATACTGTGTGTGATGCAGGTCAAGAGAATTGTAACTCACTTTTTTGGGTGGTGCATGTCAAGATAACTGTAACTCACATGTTGTGTGTGGTGCATGTCAACAGAACTGTAACTCACATTTTTTGAGTGGTGCATGTCAAGAGAACTGTAACTCACATGTTGTGTGTGGTGTAAGTCAAGAGGATTGTAACTCACATGTTGTGTGGTGCTTGTCAAGAGAACTGTAACTCACATGTTGTGTGGTGCTTGTCAAGAGAACTGTAACTCACATGTTGTGTGTGGTGCATGTCAAGAGAACTGTAACTCACATGTTGGGTGTGGTGCATGTCAAGAGAACTGTACCTCACATGTTGGGTGTGGTGCATGTCAAGAGAACTGTAACTCACATGTTGTGTGTGGTGTAAGTCAAGAGAACTGTAAATCACATTTTGTGTGAAGCATGTCAAGAGAACTGTACCTCACATGTTGTGTGGTGCTTGTCAAGAGAACTGTAACTCACATGTTGTGTGCAGTGCTAGTCAAGAGAACTGTAACTCACATGCTGTGTGTGATACAGGTCAAGAGAACTGTACCTCACATGTTGTGTGTGATGCAGGTCAAGAGAACTGTTACTCACATACTGTGTGTGATGCAGGTCATGAGAATTGTAACTCACTTTTTTGGGTGGTGCATGTCAAGATAACTGTAACTCACATGCTGTGTGTGATGCAGGTCAAGAGAACTGTAACTCACATGTTGTGTGTGGTGCATGTCAAGAGAACTGTAACTCACATGTTGGGTGTGTTGCTTGTCAAGAGAACTGTAATTCATATTTTGTGTGTGGGGCATGTCAAGAGAACTGTAAGTTGTAACTCACATGTTGTGTGTGCTGCTTGTCAAGAGAACTGTACTTCACATGTTGTGTGTGGTGCATGTCAAGAGAACCATGTTACAGGATCTGTATTTCTAGTACTTGAGTTTTAGGCATGTTGCTTTTCAACGTAAGTGCTACCTGTGTGATACACGAGGTGCTTGACAAGAGATGTGTAACTCACGGTTTTGTGTGGTGTTTGACAACAGAAGCATCACTCTTGTATTGCATGTGATATGATGTATATCAAGGGAAATATAACTCACATGTTGCGCATGGTGTTTACTGGCAGTGATTGATGGGAAGCTGATGGCGTTGGCTTCTGGGATCTGAACCCTCCCCATCCTCTCCTTCCGTTTGCTCATCACACGTTCATGCTGAATAATAATAATGATAATAATAAAAATAATAATAATAAAAATAATTAATAACAAAATCTGTAAATCATTAGGATTAAAATTCAGTCAGTCAGGTCTCCTGGACTACGCTTATGTATCACTGGCAACATTCTAACAAGTAAAAAGACATTTCTGAAAAGATCTAAAAGAAAAGAATTAAACAAATGTCATACAACAGGAGAGAGATGTACAGGTGAACTTGATAGACTGTTTAGTATCTGCATGTAAAGGTCATAAGCTCTCAGCAAAAAGGTGACAAAACTGACACAATATCATGAAAGTTATAGCAGAATATATAAGTCTGTCAGAAAATTGTACATGAATTATCTGATGTTCATTCCTTTACCACAGAGAACAGTTTTTTTTTTCTTAAAAGACACATAAAGCCAAATATTACAGGTACGCTTGAAACCCATCTGAAAGGATCTAGCAAAATTACAGCCATAAAATATATCACAAATATATAATCTATTTTAATTTAAGATTTTGTGAATTATGTTTTTATATGAAAATCCTGAACACATGAAACTACAAACAAAGCCTACAGGCCTAATGCAAAATTGTGCAATGGGATACATATCACATATAATGCTTCCATGATAACATGCTTGACCATTGTTTGAAAAGTATTTGCTTACTTTTTCAAGTATATGTGTGACATGAACATGTACAAAGCAAGTACTTTTGAACTTGAGTTAAAGCACCAATTACACAAACATTACTCCTGAAAACTGGCATGGATGCACACAACACCAAAATGATTGTAGGTGGTGCCACCTGTATGGTGTAAAAGAAAATTTCAGGAAGATACCTCAAACTACTGTTGTGCTATGTGTACAGGTGCATGAAACCCAAAACCAATTGCAGATGGCAAAACAAGTCTTGTATACAACAAAACTCTTTAAGATGTACAGACATGCACAATTTCAGGCTGACATGTCAAATCACTCCTCAGAAATAAGCAAGGACATACACTGTGCAAAAGTTATTCTAGGTGGCACCACCAGTCTTGTGTAGACGAAGCTATCTGAGATGTATAGAGATGCACAAATTCAGGATGATACATCTAACTTCTCAGTTAGGTGCACTCAGATGACCAAGCTCAACTTAGACATGCAGTTGCCCCCAGGTGAACGGAAAGTAATATGCAGGTGCAGCTACTGCACCGAGTGAACACTTGACCTGTTGCCTATCTAATATAGTTGGCAGTCTGCCAAAGCTATAAATAGATGCAGACTGAAACTTGGTCTGTTGCAAAATCTAAAATAGTTAGCATGTTTGCCAAGCTATTTATAGATACAAACAAAATCTTGGCATGTTACCAAATCTGTTTACACATACTGAAAGACTTTGGATACAATGTTTTTTTCATGCTATTATCTTCATAATCAAATTTTTTAATCAAAAATATTTAGAATAAAAACAGATGCCTATTAAAAGCAAGATCAGAATACAGATCTACATTAATTATTCATGGATTTATCTTTCACATAAGCTGGATATGGACACCAATTATTTATGTTACCAGTACAGCTCTGCTTATATACCCACAGGCTCAGTCTAATCAGCAAAATTCAATGAACCTGATCTATTTTTATACAATTGAGATAACCTTGACAGTTTCATAATGACTCATATTTAATACAGACCCTGAAAGGGGATAAAATTAGGTTTTGCCCATGAAAAAACAGGACTATATAGGTGGCCCAACATTCTCATATCTGAGATCATTTCTGTGAAATATTGATTAATTTAGCTGAAAGATTTTGGAGAAGAAGATTTTCAAAGGTTTTTTAGCTATTTCCCTGTGAAAAGTAAGTTGATGCAGGTCACAGGCACAACAAAAGCTCAATCCCACAATATTTGACATGCAACTGATTTTTGCATAAAATTTGGTGATGCTAGCTCCTGCTGTTCCTTAGAAATTATGGGTAAAAGTACTGATGACCAATGACCCTCATACAAAAAAAGGTTGATGCAGGAGGAGCCACCAATACCTCAATTTAAAAAAAAAACGACTCATGTGACCAACATTTGTAAACAATTTGGTGATGATAGCCCCTGCCGTTTCTGAGATTGTAATTTTAGTATGCTTTTTTTGGCCAAATAAGTTTAGCTTTGTGTAACTCTGCAAAAATCACTGAACTGGAACCATTCAAACATTCTTGAGAGAGAATATTTCAGGAATTAGTTGAACAATTTGGCTGGACAGTTTCAGAGAATAAGATTTTAAAAAGTTTGTTTAAGCTTTTCCCCCATAAAATCTAAGTCAATGCAGAGAGCAAAAATAATATGCTCAATCCGATAGTTTTTTAGGTGACAGATTTTTTGCATAAAATTTAATTAGTGATGCTAGCTCCTGCTGTTTTAGAGATAGTTTGGGTTAATGTACAGATGTGGATGACAGACAACAGCTGATGGAAGAATCCACACCATCGCATAAGCTCACAGGTTCGCTATAAAGTATTCCTTTTTGAGAAAATATTTGAAATTACAAACAAATTTAACTGTGGCAGCTATCATTGGCAGTGTTGCCAGCCTAAATGTAAATCATACAGATGAAAAAATTTACAGCAGCACTCCACTCTGGGGGAGCCAGTGATTCCAATGAATATTAATTATATCATGTGACCCGAACTCATGACAAAATCTGTACCTACCAGTAAGCACTGGACCCTTGAAAATTTATATTAAATTTTAACTGTTATTTTATGTTACCCATAATTCAACAGTAACAATTTCAGAACAGTCTGGTACTAATTCAAAATAAACTTAAGAGATGCACTAAATTGGAGAAAAACATACTTTTTTCATGTACACACCAGTGAACAAACCACAAGTTTACTCAGCTGAAGTATCACTCTGAATTTTTTCAATATATGAACTTTTTATACAAGTTGTCAGTATGATGCTTTTCCCCTGCATCGAGCTGAAGTCACATGACTTGTCTGGGTGTGACAACTCATGAGCACCATACAGCACAAAGCTAATCTGGTCTGGAGCCCTGAAGTAGGGCTTAACGATACATGATGACACTGGGATACACGTTACGGTCATTATTACCTAGAACACCGGCCATCATCAAAGCTCTTAGTTATGGTAACCACTCAACAGTAGAGGCACTGGATAACAAAAGTGGTATAAAGGTATTAAAAGATCGTCTCCCCCTCCCCAGGTAAACTTGAAGCACAGACCTAGTTCTACACACACACTGCTAGGGCCATAACAATGTATCAAATAATTGCATGATGCATCACATCTAAGCCTGTAAAAGACAATAATCGGATTAAGAATAAAATTAGATGTATTGTTAGAGCCTACGTACCTATGCCAAAATCCCGATAAAACTTTCCTGTGTATCAGAGTATCACAGTGCACTAACCTAATTCACAGATGCTAGCCACAGAACATGGCCACAATACCTATGAATGGCTGTAGCTCTCAACCCGGACAAAGAAATAACCATACATGTCACAGTGATATAGAATCCTTTGAATGATAAACATGTGATGATGAACCAGATTACCGCCAAAATCTGATGGAATTTTCCTTGGGTATTACCCTCAGCCATTTTTCATCAAAACCATTTCATTACTTTATGTGTAATATTGCAAACAGACAAGCCAACCCAGTAATTAACCAAGGGGATGACCTTATACCTTGCTTTCTGATGGAGGTATAATCACAATTATTGCATAATTCAGAGTCATCTTCATAATGGTCTGATATTTAGCTAATATTTAACTTGAAGAGAAATAACCTATTCAAAGAGTGGTCAGCACACTCCTTATGCAGTGGTTATAGTATATCAGTGCAGTCATTCCAAATCTCCTTTGCTTTAACTGCTGCTTTGTTTAGCCAGTATTTCAGGGTTTCTATACCAGGGCTGGCACAGGGCCAAGAATTGTAATCTGATCAATAAGAGCAAAGGATTGCATTGTGCATACCGGTAAACACAATGGGAGTATAGTGTCACAAGTTTTAAACTTAGGAGTTGAAAATACAATGTGATACCACCCTCTCACTGGTCTGATTGCAATTCTTGGCACTGTGCCAGCCCTGGTGGTGAAACCCAGAGAATGTTGATATACAAAGCAGATGCTTATACATGTGTAAGTGGTCAGCAATATTGTTGAACAAGAAAGTCACCGTTTATCCTGCTTAAAATATTAGCACTGTAACAGAAGAGAAGGTTTAGCATTATTAATTTGGCCTGCATGAATGCTTACATTTATATTTATATGAATAAATATACCTGTATTAGTTTAATTAGGGAAGAGAACAATAAACAGATTTACCTTTCTCACAGAATTTCATAATTGTTTGCAAGAAATGAATAGTAAAGATTTAGCAATTTACCCTTTAGCAAATTCACAGGCCCACATACCAGTACATATTCTACCAGCTATAAGTGCTACTTACAACTGTAGGCAAATATATGTAACTCTGGTTCAGAAAAAACATCTTCAACAATATCAGCTTTAATACTTCATTCTGGTTCATAATGGCCAAGGTACTGCATAACCTATGTATAATAACATTCCTTTTTTCCTCACTATTTAGAATGTTCACAAAACAGCAACAAAACTACTGGTCACAGCAATACAGTGTCATGTATTGATTTCTGCACAATAACCTCAGTAAGGCTCCTTGAAGCTAATGTAAAAAGGGCAAAGTTGATCTTTGGAACAGATCTAGAATGTCCCCAGCCTGATGTGGGAATATTTAGAAAAAAGTTGTGAACACATGTATGAAATTTGAGATTGGCCAATATTACAGAGCCAGATTACCTCTGCAGCCTTGAAAACTGCATGAAGGTTATCCATTTTCAAACCTGATCTGGCCCTTCATGAGGTACATCAATGCTGCAAGTTTGGTGACTGTGCATCAAATTCTTTTCAAGTTATTGCGTTAACATCATTTAAGCATTATCCCCTCTGTGGCCTTGAAAAATGGGTCAAGGTCAAACATGTTCAAACTTGACCTAGCCCTTGATAAGGTGCATCAATGCTGTAAGTTTGGTGACTGTAGATCTAATTCTTTTTGAGTTATTGGGTTAACAAATGTGTGGTGGATGGACAGATGTATGGATGGACGGCATGAAGGACGGTTGGAAAGATGGACGGGCGCTCACTATTATTATCAAACCCACAGACTGCACCTTCGGGGACGGCGGAGACAAATAAGACAATAAAGTGATCACAGAATCGGCACCATGCCCTGTGACACTGATAAAGTCCTGGATACCTGCCTTCCTATAAAAGCAACTACAAGTTATGGAGATCACTATGTTTCTAGATATCTGAAGGTCAAGATCATCTGTTTTCAAAGTTGTCTCAGATTTTGGTAGAAACAACTTGTGTGTCAAATAAGTGGGAAAATAAACAATACGTCCAGAGTGACCACATTTACAAGAAATCCTAGAGATAATTTTATAATTTTGGCTTAATTGACCTTGAAGAATTTCATACAAAAATATGCATGCTTCAAAACTTATCACCTTAACAAGAAAATCCAACCAATGATGATGGACAATAACAGATGACAGGATTGCATACAAAATGTTTCCCCATGAGAAGGGGGGAAGGGGGCATAACAAATGTGGACAGTTGTTGGGACTATATCCTCAACATGTCAATAAAACAGACATTGATGGCTGAGATTTCATTCTAATTGATCACTAACTAATAACATTGACTGGGACCACTGTGGTTAAAATGGCTTCATTTTTGCGGGGTTACATTTTCACATTCGAACTTTTTTCAGTGGTTTGCAGAGGCTCAATTTTTTCACAATCACACAGTGAGGCACCGGATACACAAAGCATACAATTATTGTATAAACTATTTAATATGCTGAAAAACTTTAACAATTTGATGACTACCAAAGAGAACATGAATGAGTGAAAATTCTTGTTCATTATAGGCATATATTGTAAAAAATAAGATATTGTTAAAATACCAATCTTTGGTTTCAAGGTTAGATACCAGGTTTATTATTACTGATATATACAATATAGATCTTTTGCCAGGGAGGCTACAAGGTGACTGTTTACCTGTTTTAATTGGGCATATTATACATAAAAGCTTTATTTTTTCCAATAATTTACCTTTCACGAAAATCACAACCTGGAACCCTCACGAACAAAAAGGCAACGACAGAATATCCTAACCACATAAATGACTTACAAACTGTGTTCACAAGCACAATGACTAGGGCCATATGTCCTCACCATTAAGTAAAAATACAGCATGATAAATTTCTCCATAACACTACAGTACATCCAGTTATATGGTAAAAAAAAATTAATAAAAACTAAAACTGGGAGTAAATTAATTTAAAGGGATCTAAAATTCTCTCTAGATCTTTGGTATTACCATTAATAAAACCAAAATGTGTGAGTAAATATATTTAAAGAGATCTAACCATCGAGTCTTAATGTTACCATTCAAAACTTTTTTACATGAGACACGAAGAAGAGTTAGCTTAATCCTACCAAGTGATCTGCCCACAGGCTGCAGGATCGCTGCAGCTGGTGAGGTTTCATCGTCACCAGCTGGGTGGTGGATGCTCGCTGAGGGGTGGATGAAGAAGCCGTCCCCATCCAGATGAAGAACTCGTCACTACTGAGGACCATGGGTCACAAACTCCTACCTTTAGTCCTCTACCTTACAACACCAGTGGTTCAAGGCAGTGACAGGTCCCCAGGATCGGACCCCCTTTGTCATGCGGGACTGACCGGATCTCGTCGAGCTGGATGACAGTTGGGAACCAGCTAATTGCCTGTATCTTCCTACCTGAGCCTAAACCTCATTATAGCTTTTCTGCATCCTCTCCGCTCCTCAGGGGAGCACAATCAATGCCGGATGAAAGTGGGTATCAAAGACAGCACTGAAGTCCATAATGGGCCAGTCAGCCCCAGCCAATGACAGAAATCAACTGTAAGCGCTGTAAACTTGCTGCACTAGCTGTACTTCAGGTTTCATCATGATCAATGATACAACTGTATCTGTGTCCCAGCTGGCTCCAATTACAGTGATGTGACGGGACAAATTATTTCTGGCTGATTCTATACTGACCATTCTAGCATTACCAACTTCAAACATCATCACATGCTTACTTTATACCACACCTTACTACAAATTAGTCCAATAAAGCCTGTTGAAATTCCTGCGTGTACTGAACAATTATATTTTATGTATCAGACAACACCGAAAAAAACCTTCTGATATCATTAACTACAGATAATCACTTGAACCTGTTATAGAAATAGGCCGGAAAACACTGATCCCACAACACAATGGCTGTTCATTTTGTTTATATCCACATATTATAATTTATAACATGTGGGGGAACGCCAAAGTGATCCAGACATGTTCAACAAAGACATCTTGGGGCAGGTCAGACGAACTAGCGTGCGCTTTGCAATTATAAACCCTTTTAATTTGCGCATATATATGAAACCAACAATCTTGGGTTACATGGTTTGTCAACACTGATGCAAAAACCATGTTTATAACTGGATGTCAATGTTGGATATGTTCTGAGTAGACTGTGGTTGTTTATATGTTAGCAAGGTTTTTAATGCACAAAATTCACGAAAGAGGAATTATCACTAAAATAAAACCTTTACGATTAAAAGGCCCTATGGAAGGCATGTCAAAAGGTAGAACATTGATATTTTTTTTATATAACTAGGGACACATGGGTCTTGACGCTCAGCTGCATTTGTCTGTCAGAATATATGTTTATGAGGTTTTCCAAAATATTGGTTCTGTAATCAGTTTGAAGCCAACCTATCTACCAAAATTGGAGTTATCATCAAATAAACTAATTTGTGAATGGATGGGCCCTGTGACCTTAACCTTTGACCTAGTAACCCAAAAATCAAAAGGAAACTTCCCCTATTGGCAGGTGCACCACATGTCAATGATGGAAGGACTGCGATGAAAAGTTTGGCGTCAAATGCATCCACAATCTCTCTAAAGTAGTGGATCCTGTGACCTTGACCTTTGATCTCATGACCCAAGAATCAATTACTTTAGTGGTGGGCCATATATAAGTCAAGTTTGAAACCAATATTTCAAACCAAACTGGTGTTAACATCTGGACATTAATATAAGGATAGATGGCCCCATGACCTTGACCTTTGATCTTGTGACCCCAAAATCCATAAGTTACTTCCACTATTGGCAAGAGAGCAACATCTGGAAGACAGAAGGTTTGGGACAGAAAGTTTGGCTAAAAATACATCAACAATCTTTTTAAAGATGTTGGTCCTATGACCTTGACCTTTGGCCTTATGACCCCAAAATCAAAAGGGTTCTTACATTATTGGTGGTTCATATATAAGTCAAAATTGAAACCAATATGTCCATCCAAACTGGAGTTATCATCCAGACACAAATATGTGGACAGATGGGCCCCTGTGACCATGACCTTTGACCTTGTGATCCCAAAATCAATGAAGTTCTTCCCCTATTGGCAGCTATCTTTCTAAATAAGTGGGTACTGTGACCTTGACCTTTGACCTCATGACCCAAAAATTGAAAACAAATCTTTCCCTATTGGCAGGTTAGCAATATCTTGAAGATGGAAGGTTTGCGATGAAAAATTTGGCTTCAAATGCATCCACAATCTCTCTAAAGTAGTGGGTCCTGTGACCTTGACGTTTGATCTCATGACCCCACTTACAGTCAACTGAGCTAAAAAACAAAAAAAAACTTGTATGTTTAAAGACTGCTATGTCTAAGAGATCAGATCTTCCAAATGATATACCATTAATTAACAATAAATTGCCAGATGTAACCTGGGATCCTGTCAAATTATTAAGAATTTGTGCACATATTATTTGATATAGTTAATTCATATAATAATTGACTATTTGTGCACTGCAGGTTTTTTATTTGGTGAGATGACGAAAATGGAATCTTCACAAAACAATGAATAAGTGGAAATCACAAATTTCTAACCCAGAGAATATAAAGCCAACCACAGAATTCAGGAACCCAATTTAGCGAGCCTGAGATGTTATCAACATTTGGACATAAACAAAACGGACACCCTGTGCACTGTGGGATCAAAAGATTTTGGCCTCCTTTAATAACAAGACCATGAGATCATATTCATATGATACTTGCCAGATGACAGAAAGGGTACCTTAAATCACAAGCGATCAAGATCAAATGTGAAGTTCAATATGACTCAGTATTGACTCATATTCTTGAAAATTCAGAATTTGCATAAAATGAAACCTCACCCAGACTAAAGGGGGTTTCCAACCGGGATCTAAGTAGAGTTTTGCAGTGTGGCGTACCGACTACACTAAGCTTATACACTGTCCTACATGGCAATACACCAATGGAGATGAAATCAAGTTAACCACAATCTGATCCAATTTTAATCTTTCATGAGCTTTACTGAAAAACAAGAACAGCCTGGTATTGGATTTCAATCAATGATCGTGAGTAATTTAAACAATGCCGTTATAACAATAAATTCAGAACAGAAGCTGCAGACTTTCTCAGAGGCTACTGTGAAAGGTCAGTCTGAAAGACAATGGCAACCATGATTCCTGTTTTGTATCTTGTTCAACCACTCATTACTTATGTGAGTCTGTAACCATGGCAACAGTGCACCTGTTGGTATATAATTTACCTTTACAGTGCTGATGATATCAAAATACACCCAGATTGTCTCGAGTCTATAAAAAATTTAAAAATCAATCGAGGAGTCACTGTAAGCTATACTGAAGTCAAGATAATATTACCTTATTTTTGCGGAAGTTTTATATATTTTTATAAAAAAAAATCTATCGCATTGAGGAAAAAACTCATTTAATCTTCTCCACAGGAGCATGCCATTTAGCCAGCACACCTGAAAACCTGAAACTGACATACAATGGTATATACAGACTTAACCAAAGACTGAAGCCTGTCAGGTACCACAGTCCAGGTTAAGTAGGGCTAGTGCTAAATACTGAATGGTTGATATATGAGCCCCCCCCCCCTTCCCCCGAACATAAGTGGAATACCTTGTCTCCCCCCCTCCCCTGAACTAGAGTGGAACATTTTATCCCCCCCCCCCAGATCCAGAGTGGTACATCCTGCATTTTTTGAGAAAATGAGTTAAAGGTTCTATGAGGTTGGTAGACCCATGAGGTTTCTTGTGACAAAATGGGCTTACCTGGTTTATACCAATATGATATTAAGAGGGTTCACCTCTGGATTTAATCAATTAAGTCATAGTTGAAAGAACTGAAAGCTTGAATAGTCCATCCCAAAGAATCCCAGGATTCACAGAAAAAATGGCAGCAAGGTATTTATCAGATACATAAAAGTTTAATATTTTATCATGATCACAAGTATGGTCTTTGATAATGGCCTTTCTGAGCTTCCTCTTCATCTTATTCTTGGACTCTGCCCCTAACCTATTAATGCTGGAGCAACATAGCCACGAGTAACCCAGGTAATTTTTCAAACACACTGTACAATGACAGTTTCATAGATATAACTGGTGACCATACAAATTTATAAATTGTTTTCATTTGTAGTCAAAAATATAAAATAACAATTGCAAATTCCAAATGGTTACTGAAATAAATGAATGCCAATATGGCCTATCCCAGAAAATCACATAAACTAGTCGGAACAATTGAGTGAAAGAATGGTCCATCCCAAACAAAAAACAAAAATCAAGGTCACAAACAGGTAAAATTGCCTCTATCCTTTTATTAGGGTAGGCCAAAATATTTTACCTTTGTCTGCAAGGTGATTTTATTTGAGTTTTTCTCTGTGTCCATGATTTGGAGATACTAGAAAACTCATACTCTTCAGTAAAATTTCTCAAAACTTTAAAAATGTGGGATGGGCTTCTCTGGTTCTAAGGGGGCCATATCATTTGATTCAAGAAGGCTGATGTGATCCAGGTACTGATGGCTCTGTCAAGAATCTCTACAAATATTGATGGCTCTGACAAATATAAATATGTGACACAAATATATTTACAAGGTAAGATAATGTTAATTGAGAGCTTCTTAGTATATAAACAGATATGGTCAGGGAAACAAAGTAATATTTGATAATGTTGTGTTGTGTTGTTCAATAGATCAGTGTGTTTATGTATCAAGCAATGGAACTTACCAGACTATGTTTGTTATGATTAGCTGACTGAAGATTCTTGAGGTCTATAAGCTTTTTGGAGGCTTAGCTGGTAATTTCCATGTAGAGAAATCTGTAGAATGTTCATTGACTAGAAGCTTCCCGTAAGAGTAAGTCAGTTGAGAGGTTCAGCCAAGAAGCCTTTGCAGCTAGACGTATTGTGAGTTGTAGATTGGCACCAAGGGGGGTGTGTTGTCAAATTCTGTCAGAGGACCAAAATTGGTCCTGGAGTTTTATGTTTAGCTGAGTAGGGCACAGGAATACTTTATGTGTTGAAGAATTGTATCTGAAGCAAGTTAATGGTGGGCGAAAGCCAGAGAATGGTGTATTCTTGAAGTATCGTACTGTCAAACTGGAACCAGTCAACAGTGGGTGATATCCATTTGCGACAAACTTGGAAATGAACTCTTTTTGTTGCAACCCCTAGACTTGGAATTCCTGGACTTTTGCAAAAAGTTCCTAGGAAATATATGTCCGCTGCATGTGTGGTGTGACAATATGATTCTTAATGGCTTTGATAAGAATCCATACAATTATGGCTCTGACAAGAATCCATACAATTATAGATGACTCTGGCAAGAATCAATGCAATCACTGGTGGCTCTGGTATAATCATAGTTGTTGAATGTATTTGAAATAGTTTGGCTGGCCTGACACCTGGTATAAACATTGTCAAAATAAAACAAAACGAGCAGCCTGTGTGCAGCAGAATCAGCATTTTCTGGCCCTGTTTTTATAAAAGGTTCAAGGGTTTTAAAGACATCAGATATCAGAATAGGCCCTAGTAATGGCATAATAGTAAATTCTCCCTTAAACTGAGAGATTCGCTCTAACATCTTGACGAAAGGTTATAAATTCTGGATTATGCCTCATCCCTAAGTATGAAACCTGCATTATAAACTGAAATCCAGAAATCTTAAAAAATCACATATATCTTTGTGCTGGATTATACTGTGCTGGAGCTGTGCTTTGCAGTGACACAGAATTTTTTTATTTTCAGCAAATATTTGTGGGTTTACAGCTGTGGTGGGAATTGGTGGAAAAATCATAGTCAATAACTGAATGATAAAAAACAATAGATGATTAATCCTATTATTATATATTATCATGTAATGTGCTGTATAGTATTAAACTAAAAATATTGACTGAGTGAATACAGTATAACTTGCACATCATGCTGAAAGGTCAAGGTCAAGGTAATGATCCATTTGTTTGGACTTAAATTCATTGCACAAGGTTAAGTTTTAATGGTGTTCACTGGCTTGCACCCAGTCTTTCTTACAAGTTATATCTCTGACGGAATAAGAATATTTTATCAGGATTGTATGACTTCTTTGGATGTGCATACATAATTGTTTGTGATTGATTATGCAATAATCATATTGATTTTATTGATTCCGAGAGAAAACAACCAATAATCAATATAATCAATTTACTGGCTCACCATAAGTTTACACTAGTAGTAGTATATTAAAACATAGACTGAAAAAATATAATACTTACCACTGGGTACCACCCCTTCTGATGCATATTGTCTAAATTGCCACAGCTGTGAAAAACCTCAGTGTTAATACAATTTAGTTCCAAGTTCCCTGTTTAAATGCTGCTTTAATGCTTATACATGCAGAGCAAACCTACGCCTAGTTGTGATGGATTTAGCGAGTAATTTGCAATCAGCTGTCTCTGTGATATGAAACTCGTTATCAGCAAGGCTCCAACCTGTCCCAGTCTAAACACAGCAAAAAGTCTCGGCTGATTGTAACACCACTCTCAGCCTAGCTGTATCCCAGAAACCCCTGGCAACTGGACTCCCTCTGCTACATGTTACTGAAAAAGACTGTGCAAAGTATCAGCGTGCCCAGTGATGTGTCACTAATTCTGTGTTACAGGTGTATTAATCCTCATTTACATACTTACCCGCTTGATTTTTGAATGGCAGGATTTCTCCATGCCCCAGTTTATATCCAGCTCTGTTCTTTATTTGGTATAACCTCGGTGGCCCATAACACAGGTCATGTCTTATGTTACAGGGTAAGGTGCTACCTGATACCCGGAGTTACCTGATGCCCCAGGACCTGTTACTTACGTCTCGCACGTGAAATATATTAAGTCTAACAACAAGTCTCAGCCCTCACAGATCTAAACCCAACAGGAACTGTGTTAAACAATTCATGCGTTTATATCCCCCACTGAGAGAAAAGCCATGCCTAGTCAAAAGGATTTACACTCAACGGGAAATTATATTTACTGCGATGTTTAGCTCTAGGGATCAGTTTAATTAAAGTGAAGTGGTCCTCTGCCTTAAGCTAACATGGTCTTGGCTGCAAGGTAGATGTACTGTAACACCTTAAAGCTACAGTTTGTAAAAATTTGAGTCACCATCCAACCCTAAATATATTAAGCATAAACCTCTGGTGCCTGACTGACCTTAACATTATTGAACTAATCATAGATCTGTATTCTTCTGTTTCTCCTAAGCAATATTTGGAGAAACCTTAAGGACACTCATCTTAAATTATTTTTTATATCAGCAAAGGAGATTGCAGGACTGCTACTTACCAAAGGTTAACAGTAACTGTACAGCTTGACCCAATCTTAAATTTCCACTGATTAATTGGGCTACATATTTTACATAGAAAAAGACTGATGTCTTTCGGATATCTGACATTTATTAATTTAACATAATCCACTAAACCTTTTATAAATATAGGCCATAAATCACTGACCCCACCACACACAGGCAGTTTGTTTTGTTTATATCCACGTGTTCAGAACCTGTGTGGGGCCCACCACACATGAATCCAAACACATTCAGTTGTGACATCTAGCTGTAAGTCAGGCAAACCAGTTTTCCAAAGGGTGTCTTGAAACTACCATAGTGACCTTTCAGCTTCCGCATATATGCAACCAACCACCTTGGGTTACATGTTTATCTGTTTGTCAACATTGATACATAATCCATGTTTACTAACAGCTAAGCTTGTAAATAAATAAACACATGTCTACATCCTTCTCAGAGGCATTGTAAGAACTTTTCTTACCAGGAATTAACTATAATTCACTGATATATTTGCAGAGTAAGCCAGAAATCACATAAATACTACAGAAAAGGTAGGTGAATAGATAGCTTTAATTCAACTACAAAATGTGAAAAATTAAAAATGATGGCACCAGCTTGGAATTATATGTGATGGACAATCAGCTCAGGCAGAGGGACAACATGACAGACCAAAAGACAAGTGGCAAAATCAATATTCCTACTCACAAGCTGGAAGCAGGAGGCATTAGATGTGTTTTATGTTACATGTGTAGAACTACCCTTTCTTTAACTGTGTTACATATATACAGTCAGAATGTGTATCTTAACTCATACAAAATGAAAGTAAATGTTAATATCATAGGTACCAGGTGTGACATTATACTGTTCAGATTTTTCTCCCTATACTTCTTGTTCAGTCTTATCAGACCCACTCAGTAAGTTCTACATTTACCAACACTCCAGGTAATACAACACCTCCCTTATCTTGGTAACAGCCTTCATGGGAAACTGACCAATCACAAATGTTAAAGGGGCCTATTCCAGTATCAGACATCTATTAACAAAAGATTATTCTTTTAAAATAGGCCAGAAAACACCAGTCAAACCACAACCAGTCTGTTCGGTTTGTTAATATCAAAATGTTTATAACATGTGGGGGATCACGAAATAACCCAAACACATTCATCAAGGACATCTGGTGGCAAGTATACCAACCAAACTTCTGCAATGCTGTTTTGCGACTGTTGAACTTTCAGCTTGCGCACATATGCATCCAACCACATTAAGTTTAATTAAATTCAAGAAATTGGTCCAGAAATATTAAAGAAGAAACATGAACATTTGTGATTCTGAAGCAGTTTACATTGATCTGCATATTTTAATAATTTCAAAATTTTGTGTACAAGTTTAAAAGCAAATACCTATCCCAACCATATAAAACAAAATCAAAATGAAAGGAGAAACAATTTTTTTTATTTTGAAATAAATTGCTTAAATTTGCATATTTAATAGATTTTAATAATATATGTAAAACTAAAAGTATAAATCAAAATCAAAATTGGTCAAGAAATAAAGGAGCAGAGGCAAGTTTGGTGATTTTGAAACAAAAATTGCATACATTTGCATAATTAATGAATTTTAAAAAAATGTATGTAGAAATTTTAAAAGCCAACACCTAGCCCTATCAGATAAATCAAACATAATAAATTAAAGCCAAGAAATTAAGCAGAAGACACATTTTTGTGAATTGTTGATAAACACCGACAGGACAGACAGACAGATGTCACATCGCCATGACATAAGCTCCTTAAAATGGCCTATTGCGTGATGAGTTAGAAACTTAATGAATATTTCTGTAAACCAAATCTTGTATCCACAGCTTAAGTATCATGAAAATCAATATCTATAATTTAAGATCAATTCTGTAGCTATGTCAGCATTGTAACAAAGTGGATTATTGGTCTTGATAGTTAAAATCTGATATTCATCCTGTATCACTTAAAAACAGGCCACAATCACACACTTTTAGGTTTTCAGAGGGATTTTACTCCAATTTACTTGACTGTCAAATTTGAAGTTTCTGGCCCTAATTGTCATAAAAGTGCCTGCTAATGGACATTCAGGTAGACCCAGGGAGGACTATATTTATAATACAGACCTACCCCCTGTAGTTCAGATAATATCTGTTGAACTCAAATTTATAGAATAGGATTCTTTGTACACAGTGTGTACCAAATCACCATTACAGTAACAAGTACATGCACTTACCAGGTCTATATGGCTTGCCTTGTCATAGTTTTATATTAAGTGCATAGCTAAGCTCCAGTTAGAAGATAACCAACTGTAAATCATTTAATTTTTTTGGTACAGATCATTAGACTATAAGTAGACCACAGTCAATTATGTAACGACTGCTTTAATTAATGGCAACAAGTACCAGTGCACTGTTTGTGGGATACAGTATTTTAAGATCACCTCTAGATCAAATTGGCAGACCTATCAACTCATGTTTAGTGCCATTACAGAGAGAGTCTATGACCAGCGTACTGGCTTAAGAGTGCCTTTACATCCTTAATCCAGGAATGCACTTTAAGGCTCTATGAGGATGCAAATATTTTCATAATATCTGACAACGCCTCACAGGCTATAAGTACACTGTCACTTGACATAAACCAGACCAATCATCAGCTTTTTTAATATTCTTTCAAACAACACCTTATATTGGCAAGAAAAATTATATTTTTACTGAGCATATTGGTAAATCCCACCACATGTTTGGTTAATTTCTGACAGGGTGAATACAAGCATGGCTCGCAGATGTTACTGGACACAGCCAACTTGTTCGCAAATACAGGAAATGATTTGTTACTGTAGAGACAGAGTTTCAGTTTGGGTTGTGAGTTAACATGTATTCTTTTTTGTCAGTTCAATATTTTGAGCCTACTAGTAAGTTTATGGGCTGTTTACAATGATACAAATGCAACATGATGGAATACCACTGCAATGCATTCCTCGATACTGTATCATGACTCAAGTTAGGCACACCAGCCCAATATAAATGCCTACTGAGTCATGTTGCTACAGCTAGTATACGCAGGGCTCTATTTCACTAATTCTTGTGTTTCACATTGCACAATAGTGAATAAGTAATAAGTCAGGAATCTGAATGGCAGGCTTCTATTATAAAACTTAAAAGGCATGCTCTCTCTGTGGAATGTGGTACATTTCAATTTTTTCGTGAAGGTCTTTTCATAAGATTACTATGAACAGGGTGGTGAAGAGATCATGATAGAACTAGCCACCAACTAGGGCTGAAACGGGTACAAATTTTTGGACTCGAGTACCCGATAGGCATTACCCGACTCGGACTCGAGTACTCGTTACCATGGCAACGCTGTAAGATTAAACGGACATCTCTTTACCGATTCAATGTATGCGTATATTTAAATTTGTGACGGATTAACTTTATCCCAACGAAGGAACAGATATATGTCATTACAAGACCTTTGTTAATTCAACTAGCATATGTTTAGAACCATATGCCAGGCTACGATAATGAATAAATAGGCCTAGAGACTGTCCGTACATTTGCAGTAATATTCAGATATGCATGTACATACACAAGTACTCGAGTCCAAATTTTTTACTCGAGTACTCGGTAAGTATTACCCGGACTCAAGTACTCGAGTACTCCTTTCAGCCCTACCACCAACGGTGACTAAAATGTTAAGATAAATCTCATAGTACATATTTACACCTACAAATGCCCTGATGTTTGGACCAATACGTTGGACCAATGTGATATTCTATCAAGGTACAGTTGGACAGAGGTGCAGTTGGACCATCTGTTGTTGAACCAATGGGCTACTCTATCATAGTGCAGTTGAACCAAGCTACAGTTGGACCATTTGCAGTTGTACCAATGTGCTATTATATCAAGGTGCAGTGGGACGGAGGTACAGTTGAATCCATTTGCTGTTGGACCAATGTGCTACTCCATCAAGGTGCAGTTGACCATTATGTTGTTGAACCAAATGTGGTTTTCTATCAAGGTGCCATTGTTCCAAGGTGCAGCTGGCCAACTTTGTTGTTGGACAAATGTTAAGTTGGACAAGTGTGCTGTTGAACCAAGGTGCTGTTGGACCAATGAGGAGGACTCCATGAAAGCTATTCTGCATGCTTGCTGATTTTCAGCCATACAAAATTTCAGCACACATTGAAAGCCAGCCTAAGTAGTGCCTTCTGACTTTTAACCATGTTTGCAACAGTTCATTACATTTCAGCCACACAGCAAAGCACCAAGCAACCTTAGAGAGATTTAGGATAAACCAGTCTGTATAACGTGGTACTCTTTTGTACATGGCAGTCATACTCCCGTTTAATGATCACCACCCAGTGACTGTTGAAGTGTATAATACACGACTGTTGAAGAATATAACACTGAGGTCACAATCAGGCACAAAACCTCGTCATTGTCAACTATTGATTTCTGAACAATAGTAACAGTCCCTAACCCCACTCTGTCAGCACATGAATACAGTTGTACCAGAAGCAGATTATGATGTATCCCCTTGAGAGCTGTATCGATAGCTAATCCAGCTACTTGGGCCGGGAATTTCACAACCAATTTCCTCAGCCAGGGTTCCGTAAAAATTAGGGTACCCGAGGATAATTTTTTGCAAAAATTGTATGCAACCTAGTTTTCTAGTTATTTTAAACCTACCAGTAAATGTTTTCATATTTGGTGCTGAAATAAATATACACTTTACTATACCATACTATCCTTTTGTATCTTATACTTTACTATACTGAACTCTTATACACTACATAGTACACCATATTATACTAATTACCCGATATTATTATACACTTTACTATATTACAGAATCCACTGTGCCTATTTCCTTAAAGTGACCCATTCTGATATCTGATGTCTATTACCGGTAATTGGTTTTGTTTATAACATGTTGGGGCCTGCTAAAATAATCCAAACACATTCAACAAGGACATCTGCCGGCAGATCAGATGAATCAGTTTTGAAAAGGGTGATTTGAAACAAGTGACCTTTCAACTCCAACACATATAAAACCAACCATCTTAGGGTTCATGTTTTTAATCATTTGTCAAAATTGCTGTGTTTACTAACATCTATAGTAGATAAAAAAGCTCATACTTCCATCACAGAGGTGTCATAGGAACTTTTCTCAACAAGAATTACCAAAAGTTCCCTGGGCAAAAAAAAGTATGGTTCTCATTTTTTTTTAAATCAGTGTGGGTGGGTAACTTTTTTCACCTTTCCTTGTACATTTTCAATAAATGTCATATGATCAGGGAAAATCATGATAATAACAGATTTTTTTTGCTAAACAGGTGAATGCACTACATAACAAAGGAAATCTTATAAAAATTGTATTATTTTATCTTCTTGAAAGATGAAAATTAATATAAAATTTTTGGTGTGGGGGTTAAAATTGATGCGGGCAGTACCTGAGAACCATACCCTTCTTTTTGGCCTTATATATGCAGAGTTAGCTAAACAGCACAAAAATTCTATAGAAAAGGCAGGCGAATAGCTGGCTTTAATTAATTACAGATGATATAACAAACACTTAAGCCCTATATATATGCCTCAGATTGTGGCCACTGAGCAGATTTAGCATACACCTCACTGTACTTTTTGATTATGTTATAAAATTTACAACATTTAAATTATTGGCAATAATTAAGGCCCAAGTACCTCAGTGCATTATTCAATTATGTTATAAAAATTTACCAAATTTAAATTATGGGCAATAATTAAAGCCCAAGTACCTCAGTGCACTTTTTGATTATATCATAAAAAATTACCAAATTTAAATTATGGGCAATAATTAAAGCCCAAGTACCTCAGTGCATTATTTAATTATGTTATAAAATTGACAAAATTTAAATTAAGGGCACTATTAACAATAGACAAACGAAAAGTACAGTATACTCCAACATGTCATTGCTACAATATCTTCATGTATTATATAAATCAAAATGATTAAATTCTGTTTCAAAGCACAGAAAAACATTTTATAAATATAAACAATTATATATTTTGATTTGATAATTAAAAAGGGCCTTGAAGACATGAAGTTAGCATATAGATAAAGTTATGAGCTGGATCAAGGGTATGAATTGATTAGACAAGAAGTCATTCTCTTTGTTATTAATTGAAGATCGGGATTTAGGCCGGACTGAATCCTGATTGGGAATTTACTATAGTTAGTCTACTCTGTGTTTTTGTAATGACAGACCTCAGTTACATAAACTGACGATTCGCTTGTCACAACATCAAACCAAGAGCTATCTGTAACATACCAGGGTACAGTCATTATCTTATAATTAACACATCTTTTCAAGTAAATTGACCTGACATCAGATTTAATTTCCTTTTTTCTACCTGATCTGGTCCTTGAGTGAACAAGATAGATTTTGTTCTTCAAACAATCAAGATAGGACCTGAAGTATATAAACCAATGATGGATATGTTTTAAATCGTTCCTGCAGACACTTGATAAACAGACAGATCACCAGAATAGCTTGTTCTTGCATAAGAGATACACACTTGAGACTAATTTAAATGTGATGGGGCCTCTTTATGTCCAATAGGTTACAGATTTTCAGTTAACGGTTGATAAAATAACAGAGACAATAAACAATGGAAGATCTCAATTGGGGACACCTTATACATGAAGTTCCGGTATGCCTGCCTGGAGGCCATGTTAGATATGTGACAGGTATAAAATTTAATTATTTATTCTGGGGGCTGATATAGGAGGGTGGCCCTAACACAAGTCAGTTAGTAGCTAGGATATGTATGAAAAAATAATATAGTAGTCATATAAGGAGATCATAAAGTTAAGCACAGGGGAAGCTTAGTAGCCAGCAACTCTGTGTCTTTAAATAGCAAAGTGTTTACCTAAGGACTAGCAGTATGACTACGTTTTAGCACATGAATAATAATCCTTAAAAATTCAGACAGATCCTTCAGGTATTTTGGTGAGTTATTTAATCAAGTTTATGTGTTGTTGTCTTTTATCCATGGGAGAAATCCTACAAAAGAATGTTAAGTGGCACTGTGAACATTAATCACTGACTTTATTAAATAAAATGGCTGTCACTAACTGCATGATAAAAGATTTCTGTCTTATTCCCACTGCAAGCTGGGCAGATATACTTTTCTGCACGAGCATGAAAACATTCCCACAGGTCACTTATATTGGAGTCTTATTGACATCCTATGTACTTAAGCCATACCTATAGTTCAGTGGCAAATACTGAAAAAAGTTCACATTTTTTATATTATTATACTATATATAATACTATACTCACTGAGATCTTTAATCTGAAGGCCTCCATATTTGGTGGTCCCATTGTATTTCCAGTTGAACGCATTAGTCTCTCAGATTTTTAAAGTCAATTTCAATTCCTTTTAGTTTTATTAAATGTCATCTGATCACCACGTTTTCAGCTGGATATCACACTATAACATCGCATGGTTAAAACGATGTTGTCTTCTTGTCTTAAACAGAAAAGCATGTACAGTTATACTTTAATCTGTAATATATAATGTCAACATTCACAGATCACACAAATCTACATGTATCTCTTGCCTTGTCACTAGCCAATCTAATATGATCAATAAATAATATTTTTTTTACATTATAACAGTATTATTCTAACTGCAATAGTTTTAGGCCACACCAAAAAAAAATCTCCATTAAACAAATTCAGGGAACAAAAATCTGAAGCAGGAGCCAAAATTTTCAATTCCAAATCAAGACAAAATACTGGAATTCTGTCACGGTCAATTTCCACTGGATGAATACAATCATACAAAACATATGATTCTTTAATTGGTTCCTAAGAACAGATAAGTTCAATTGACTTTTACTGATGCCTGTCACACAGTGAGTTAATTATTCCTTTGAAGACAAGCATCAACTGGAAAAATTATTGAAGAGTTGATGCTCATCGTATGAGGAAAAAATTCAAGATCTGTAAAAAATATGGGCGGATGTTCAGTAAAACATTTCTTTTGTGTGGCCTTTAATAACCATTTAATGTAATCAGTGCAAACTGAAGATTTATCAAAGACTAAACTGTTAGCTTTACCGATTCTAGCAATACAACTGACAAAATGTTCTAATGTCCTTATTCATTTAATCAGCTAAAATTGTTTAATCAATTAGACCTAACAAAGATAAATGGATGGACGCACTACCAATTATGGCTATTGTTTAATCCAAAAGGGTGTCATTTGAGCACTTCTAAGAAACTAGTTAACATGAGCATGGCTTTGAGTCAAACAGTGCCAGAACAACAGAATTTGCTTATTTTTTTAAAGGGGTCCAGTAAAATTTGATTAGCACCAGCCCCTTTGGCTTGGAATATTTTTTTGGCTCACATACAGTTTTTGTTGGTTTACACAAATGTTTACTTGCTGCACAAAATGAATAATTAATAATTATATCTGGTTAATTTCCATGAGAGTAACTGTTTTTAAATTTAGACATTTATAACAAAAGATGTAGATATATTACTGAAAACAGGGTTTTAAATTTAAAACAAGTTGGATCCAATTAAACCATTCAGATCCAGTAAGTATTACCTTGCCAGACCCCACTGTCCAGTAGTGAAATATATTTTGCTAATTTCGAGCATGATATATCTAAAAGCATTACAAAACTGATCTATACTTTACAGACTGTCATGACTGTTATAATTCAATGAGTCCAGTAATATTCACGGACTCATATTAAAACTCTGAACACTGGCCTTTGCAAAAGAGGAAAATGGGGTATGTAGAAACTTTTCATCAAATAAAAATTAAATATAAACATTAAAGTAACCATGTTTGAAAATTCCCTTTTTCAGATCTGTATGTGAAACACCTCAAGGGTTCACTTCAAAGCTGACAATAACAGTCTAAATATATCATATATCACAAGTATTATGATCAAGTACAATCTTACCTAAAGTAAAGTCATAATTCAGTTACAAAGTGTGTACTGACAGGTACAAAATTTTCCCAAGTCCACACACAGAATCACTAATGATACTTGTGAAGGTGCTAAGCCTTTGAAAATTCAATCACTTAACTCACTAAGTGATCGTGACATACCTGATGCTGAATGTCCAGACCTGACACCTTACCAATGTCTGCTAAATCACAACTTGGAAAGCCACTTACTACCTAGGGTCTGTCTGTCTGCCTTGGAGGGCCAGGGTTATGGGACGTTAATGATAGGGCACACAAACACACCCACACATGCAGGTGTAGTGCTGTACTGAAGGTGTAGCTCTGGGCCAGTTCCTCAGCCAGTCATGATAGCTAACTGTGTCTTTTTATGTATTCTAGTCACAGATATTGTCACACAGGTATATTGACATGCTGTAAGCTGTGCAAACTTTCCTAAGAAGTTTGATTTCCTTGTACACACATCATAATGGTTTGTATGTTGACCCTCTTGTAAGGGAAACCCATCAACTGGCACTGGACAAGCCTATGATACTTTTAGTACATGTCTTTACTGGATATTGGGCATATAAACAGATAAAGAGTATCAATCTTTTCTGTGCTGTGGTCAAGCCTGTGGCCTCCTGGTCATTTTCATGGTCAGTTTCATGACCCGGTCAGACAGTGCAGACACATAAATTATGCCTGTGATGGCTTAACCTGCAGTTATCAATATGTACATGAACAAGGGTGTTAGGGTACAGTTCGACTAATCGACTCTGCCATATAACTATTCTAATCACAATAATAACCTCACACTTATTAAAACTCAACAGATCTACCACCTCTGCCCTCACAGGTGAACATCAGGGTAAACTGCCACTCAAACAGGCCCTCCTGCAAACATATCTATTTCAGGGAATCATGCACATGTATACATTTACAGATTTTGTAAAAGCTTCTCCCTTATTTTATATGGTGTTGTGTTATCTTTTGAGATTTAAGGTTAGTACAAATTACAACCCACAAACAAACAACTCTAGAAAAATACAGCGCTACATCTGACAAGGCCTAAATTAAGTGCTAAGACATAATAACACATATGCATATGCCAGCTAACATTAACATGATGAACCATATCAGTCAGGGAAAAAGGAAAGTGGGCATTTGAGTCCAGACCAAGCAAATATACATCTCTGCCTATATTGATTTCTCTTTGTTCACATGACGTAAAATAACAGAATTGTATATAACGCAAGACTGTACGTTTCTGTTTGTATTCTAAAAATAATTTAAAAAAAAAGAAACAATGTGAATGAATAATCCTATTTCATTACAATAGATTTAAAATGTCCAACATTTAACCAAATAAATTTGAATTAAAACAAATAAAGATGATTTCAAGCAAATATTTCTCAAAACAATAAATAAAATGTACATGATTTTTTTTCAGTAAATACATATTTTCCACACTTGATACTGATCTTATATTTAAAATGTAAAGATAAGAAACACAAAATACTAAGCTTGGCAGTACTTATACTGCCACTCATGACAAATAAGTCCAGTACCTTCAGTATTAAATGACAGAGCTATACAAGTCCTGCGCAATAACTAAGTGAAACATTTCTACGACTTTTCAATTTAATACTTCAAATTGCCACACAACTATCTTCCTCTTTACATTCATTGTAACTGAGTACTATTTCATGTTAAGATGGACAAGATAAGATATACACCGAGAAGGAGATTAGATAGGCTAAACTGTCACTGCCATGCAGTCAATTTAGGATATCTACTGGACTAGGAATAACTGAAGCAGATACCCTAGCGTACAGTCTTGACTTGTTTATTAGATCTATATATCACTGTAGTACACATACTGTGGTTGGCTTCATATTCGTGAGGCTGAAATTTCGCGATTTTTCCATTTTTAATGTTTTGCGAGGGTTTCATTTTCGCGATCTCACAAGAACCTATATCAAATCTTTGGCAGAGCCATATACCTGTGTGTATTATAAAATGAGAATAAGTCATGAGTTTGTGACATTTTCTTATATAATGATAGGCCCGCACACACAGCATAGGTGGTTAAGCTCAAATTTAAGGCTTACATTTCCCTATACCTGTAAGGATATAATTTATTAAAAAAATTCTCTCTGTTTTAACCTATTACCATACAAGTATTGATTACACTAAATAAGAAGGACATTCTCAATTGGCCAATTATTCCCGAGGGTTTCATTTTCGCGATTATTTCCCATTCGCGAATATCGCGAAATTAAAACCCTCGCGAACAAAAAGGCAACCACAGTATTGCATGTTTACATGAACTGATAAGTCCCTTCTCAGTATGCTTGACCATATTACGAGGACAGAAAGGTAAAATTCATGTGAAAACTTGATTCCCATGAGAGGTCTAACAGAATTTAAGAACTCTGTTTAACTGTGTCTTAAACACACATGGGACTGATTAAATTATTTATATTTTTGTCAGGATTTTTATATGAGAGACTTGAACAGAAAGCAGTAAATTGTTTGAATACTTTCACTCCATTTTACTCTTTCACGTTTCCTAATCTGCCATTAATGCAAATTCATACTGATCCCATTTGTCTATTATGTATTGTCTGAAATCTGATATACCAATTTGTAATACAACAAAGTATGACCTTTTGTTAGTCGTTTTATGTAATACGTGTTGTTAAGTTTTATAATAGGGATGTATTCCGGTGTAATGATATATTACAAAACAATATTATAATTTATATCAGTGTTGCAGTTGAGTCATGACCCTCCATGGCCAAGGCGGAGTCCGAGTTACAAGCCTACCAGGCTGAGGATAAGGCCGAGTCACCACCCTCCAAGACCGAGGCTGAGTCACCTCCAACCAAGTCCATACAATTGAGATTCAATGTCTGAATTCTAGTTTGAGTTATAGCTAAAATGCAATTATACAAAACAGGTCAACTTGAACTTTATAGGCCTCGAGCTGGCCATGGGCCATGTCACCAAGGCTGGAAGACTTAAGGCCGGGTCAGAGTCATTGCTTTCCGAGGGCAAGGGCTGAAGGCCAAGGCTAGCAGGACCTGGCCTCGAGGCAGAGACCAGTCTGGTGACCTCCAAGTCCAACACTAACAAATATATATATGTATATAGCTATATATCAGTGGTAAGATTTGCTTGTAAATCAAATTTTATGACTGAAATATAAAAAGCCGATGAATGATTATTTCTCAATCACATTATGTATTATTTATATTTCTGTGAAATCTGCTGTATAGAATTATACCTTGTATATTGACTAAACAAACTGAACCTAATTTCTACACCACACTGAAAGGTCAAGGTAACAGCTGAGAAGTAGACATTTATTCCCTGCACAAGGTTCAGTTTTAATGCTGTTTGCTATTTTATGCTCCATCTTTCTTGTGTCTCCAACAGTATTAGAATATTTCATCAGGCTAATATGACTTCTATGGATGTGCATCTGTAAATGTTTCTGATCGGTTATTCAAAAAGACAACCAGTTTAATCAATTATGAAAGAATACAACCATTCAATGACATAATCGATTAATTGGCACACCACTAATATATATATATATATATATATATATATATATATATATATATATATATATATATCACACCTATATGTGGTACATTCTAGTTTAGAGTCAAAGCCAATATTCTTACTTGTTCAGAGAAAGATGACCAAATCTTTGATCACAATTTATTACCAAACAATTTGCACATATCAGTCTCCTTGGCTGACAGTTGGCCAATCACAGGTCATTACACTTGCTACTGACCAATGGTGTGACACCTTATATGTAAGTACTATTTAAAGGATAATTAAGCATGCTGGAACCTTGACACTGCACTAGCTGAACATATTAATAATATTTATGATACAACTACTAAAAGCAAACTTTTATCTCAGTTGTGATATCATAGGGCTGTGAAACAATATATGTCAGTCCTAAAAAATATTTTTTGTCACTGGTTGGATCACAATACTAACTAGAAATGCCTGGCATCAGAGATGCCATTTTAGCCCCTTATCCCAGGTATAGTCACTTCTTCTGATGCCTACCTATTGACAATAGAACAAAGGGGCACAAACATGTCTTGTTAAAAAACTGTCAAAGATGATTTACATATCTGTGCATCCCAAATCTCAAAGCAATCCTTTTATCAGTAGTCTTTGACCTTTGAGTTATAATGTTCACACTGCTTTACTTGGGATTGATAAGGCAAAAAAAAAATAAAAGGTATGGTTCTCAGGCACCGCCCGCATCAATTTTAAACCCCCGCATCAGTAATTTTTATTTTGATTTCAATAGAAACAAGTGGTGGGAGTTGGTTCCTTTTTCATAATCGATCATCTGTTTGAGCAAACCGACTGATGATCAATTATAAATCGGTTCAGACAAATATATGCAATTATCAAAGAAATATGCAATTATCTGTGAAACTGTACCTACGTTTCCCCGGCAGGTATTCTCCTCTCGCGCGTGAGTGTTACAATCCTTCCACGTATAAAGACTAATTTTAAGGATCAAATTTAACAATCGGCAATGTCGGGTAATATCTTTCATAATGGAATCACAAAGCATCTAAGAATGGAAGGCCTATAAAGGGTCTGTTTTTCTAGCACATGAAGGCATATTTAATGGGCCCAGGTGCACTGAAATGCAAATACTCGACCGGCCGGGTTAGCCCCCAAAAAAGAAATTTTTAAGGGCGGCCTAAACAGCGGCACCTGGCATCGGTTGAATATATTATTTCTTAGAGAATCTCGCAAAATTGGCGAAGACCTGGAGAATTTATGAAGTATTTTAACGCCTCTCCCCTCCCCCATATTATGCAATGTACATTTCGTTAGAAAACTCTCCGCTAATTCTGCAGCTCCCTGCGAGTTCACAGATAATAAGTTTAATAAGTCCTCTGTTCTCGCATCAACCGTGTCATACTCAGTTACATACTGAAGTTATTTGGGAACACAGACTCATTATATGAAACGCAGAATGTGGTAAAAAATGAAAGAATCATTTTTGCCTATAACATAAAGGCATTCTGGAAAGAAAACAGTCATTATTATGATGTAATTGATGGTTGCCTTTGGTAATCGAGCGCTTGAAAGTGGCAGCAAACCGACTGACTTTCGATAAAACTCGATGATCGGCCCACCACTAATAGAAACTTACTAATTTTGTGCTGCAACTGCTCGGACATTTCAATTTCCTTTTTTATGTAGGGCTTTCACTTGTTTAGCAAAATAAATCTGTTATTATCATGCTTTTCCCTAATCATTTGTCATTTTAATCAAAACATACAAAAAAATCAAAAATAAAAAAAACGCCCTCCCACATTGATTTCTGAAAAAGAGTGCCTGAGAACCATACCTTTTTTTTTATTTTGGCCTAAGGAGAGCTCTTCACAGAGTAAATGAAACTCTGATGGCACCACCAGTCTCACTGGCAAGATACAGCTGTCCAATATTTGGTCATACAGAATTTTAGGACAATCCATAATTCTTGAAAATCTAAAATAGTTTTATACCTTTATTACCAATTAAATATGTTATAAAAATAAAAAATGCTTCACATATGTAACAAGGTTTTTTTTTAAACTGGCTTATCACAACTACCACAGCAATAATATTAATAATTAATATCTATGCAATTACAAAATCAATGTTCATTTATAACTAATTAACTTAGGTGAGACTTCAATATATTTACATATATATATATATATATATATATATATATATGATATTATAGTCCGTCCCAGTACCCGTGTCCGCATGTTTTTTCGCGATAATTATTTTAAGAATATTCTTTAAAAATGCCCTTTGTCCTGAAGTAGATAAACAGATATTCCGCCGATTTTGTGTAAAGTATTTATATATCATGAAAAAAGTATTTACTTTGCGACTCATTTGCGTTCATTTATGCTGAAATACCGTGGATGGCGTCTTCCCGGTACTGCTAGAACATACATTCCTCCATGTTACACTTTCCATGTCTATGGCTGCGTTTGGTATTTGTTAGACAACAGTGACGTCACAAAGACGTCACAGTGATCGGTCGCGCGTCACTTTTAATTGACTGACGTCATAAGTTTGACTGGCTTGTTTATTATCAGTTCTCAGGCAAGGAATAAGTCGTAAACGCTGTAACCTGTTTTGTCATATTTTGGATTATTTGTCTCATACAAAATTAAAGCAAGGTAAGGCATTACTTTTTGGGCAGGTAGTCGGCGGAATAGCTTTTGCAACCTTTGGCCAAGAAAGGTTGACACTGCTTTACTTGTATAAAAAATTATCCCGGAAAAACATGCGGACACGGGTACTGGGACGGACTATATTAATTTAACATTATTGTTATTATTATTAATGATAATAAATTATTGCAATGTTATTGGATTCAATTAATGAATAAAGTTTACAAAACAGACAGCAACTCGCTTGTTCAACTGTCTACAGTATACTGCAGAAAGTCCTGCACGAGTACTGCACGAGCTGGCGACACAGAAATCCGCGAGAGCAAGATCCAGTGAGTGAGAGAGGAGGGGAGTGATTTCACGGTGGGCGCTCTGTCGCTCTCGGCCCGGTGAGAGATTGAGCTGACTGGCGTTGACAGAGTATAGGTGTCGTGGAGTGCTCTATTAAACAGATCTTACCTGCAGTGTGAGGCAAAGATCCGCTTGTCGTGTCTACATGTCACCAAACACGCGACATCTGATCAAACATGCAAACAACTTTGGATACACATGTGGACCGCCATTTGTTTACTGCTGCCACACAACCGTCACGTGACCTGTGATTAGCCAATAAGACGTTCAGTGATTAAGCCGCAAGCATGCGAAAGGTTATGTACTTGTTCCCTCTTTCGGGGATTAACACGAATCAGTGCCATCAAACTTGGAGAGGGGGTCGTTTGGTTGAATATATAGTCTTCAAGCCGTTGACCTGTGACGTTTATGCACACATATTCGTACATTTAGTTGTGCCCGCATGACACCTGGATACTTCAAGCATGTTTACTAACACATTTGGCGGCGACGACTCGGAAAATGGCTCTGATATTCTCACATATCCCCGGATTATATAGATCTCGATAACAGACCCCCGCTGTTAACTTTGCTAGTGGTAAATTACATATATATTGCCGAAAAGCAGGGACAGGTGCCAACCCGACATTTAAATAACTGTGTTACCCGTGTTCAAATATGCATCGTCACTTCTGTCCATAACCTTGTTTTTTGGTGAATATTTTTTATTGATATCTGACTATAATATAACATACCCATCTTGATACAAGTTTTTGGGATGGAGCACGAGCATAGCTCATATATTACTATTATAAGTCGCTCTTTCCTTGTACATTTCATATAAGTAAAAATGATCAGATAATAAAGAATAAAAATTATGTGTCCTTTAAAACACGGTCCATATAACCTTGTGAAAGTGTTCAAGTTGGTAATTTAACGTAATGAAAATATACATTAATTAAACGTAATTAAAAAAAAATACATTTTTTAATTCTAACTTTATTATTTGTTTCTTTAAAGCTATTTAATTGAAGGTTAAGCTGACGTGGCTATACATTCTTTTGGTTCGATTGTGTGGGCAATATGGATCTATACATGCGTGTACTTGCATTTAAAAAAAATGTTATTACTAAAATGGTCAGAATTAAGTTTGAAATCAATTTCGCTAATTCCTATATCCCTGCAAGCACATATTGTTTTTAATAAATGGATCTATTTTTTATTTCGATGCAGATGCGGTATCTGATTAACTTTTAAACGTCTACAACTCCAAATAAAATCGTCCACGATGGACCTATTCAAGTCATACAAAGATTATTTTGAATATGTTTAAAGTACTATACTTTAACATCATTTTAATTATATATATCCAGCGCACATTCGTAGGCGTATAGGCTATATATATAGCCTACGTATATAGGCCTAAACAGTTTGTTTTACGGATTTTCGAGGATTCATATAATTGACAGTATATATACTATAGGTCTAAAATGCATTTTCATAAAATGGACTTTAAAACATATACACAATTATATATATATATATATATATATATGTATATATATATATATATATATATATATATATATATATATATATATATATATATATATATAGGCCTATATGTTAACGAGGGACTCATTATGCACGGCACAGAGGTGAAGTCTTCTGTTCGCATATAGTATAGTTTAAAGCTAGCTATTCACTGCCTTATTCATAAAATTCATACAATTATTGGCTCGCTGTACATATAAATGAACTGTAGGTAATTTAACAAATCAGTTTTAAAATTCTCGTATGTCGACATTACCCATGCAGTTAAGAGCCCTTTTGCAAATTTCTAGATCCGACCCTGGAAATATTGTCAGTTTGCGCATTAACTCATAAAGATTGTAAAATAAGTTAAACGTGTGTGAACCTCTAATATTCTCTTTGACAAAAAATTGACTCAAAATCGTGTAGGAATACTGTCAGTTTGTGCTTTCACTAGCTATCACCATGCATTTTTGTTTGCTGGGCCTAAACTGAGCAAGGCTTGCATGAATATAACCTAATATAGAACTATAATAAGAACTATCTAAATATTATTTGTAAAAAAAATAAATTAATTAAGCTACATATAATATATAGTGCTATATACTTTTCGAATATGTAAAATATTTAGGCGGATCTGTGAACGAACATACTTAAAATTTGGACTCAGCTATACATATAGTGGGCATTTATATTGGACTAACATGCAGGGTGTACTTGAGTCGTGATCCTATATATAGTCACACGGACGCCTGCAATGGGATGGCCATCATTCTTCATTTTGCCAGCAAAAGTACCAATATGAAGGAAGGACTGAAAAAATGCACGCGAATGCAGGAACCATGTGTAAATCCGATTCCGGTGGTAACCGCCGTTATTTCCTCCGCCTCGCGCAACGTGGCTGCCAGTCACATAACCCGTATTGGAGACTTGCTTACAATATGCGCGGTCAGTTATTCAAAACGTGCGGGGGAATTGTATCAATATATATATATATAAATATATATATAAAACTTAATTAAAATCGGATCGTAGTCGCACATGGTAGTACTAATTGTCGTTAAGAAGTGCACCATTATATATTTAACGGTGTGTCTGTTTTATTTTCAGTGTCGGTGTACTTCTTGGTCGTGAGATGTTGTGAAAAATTACCCTCATCGAGAAAGACGAGCATTACAGTGTGGTTCACTGGAAGGCATGACACTCTGACTTCTCGATAGGCCCTCTTAGATAAGAAGGGCAGAAAGTGTACCAATTTTCCGGACAATCCATAACAATCATTTCTTTTAGTGCATGGGTTGCCGAACAGGATAAAATTACTATCTTTATTTCAAATTGTATAAAAAGTTTACTTTTTGTTATCTAAGTAAAGATCAGGGTTTGACTGGCTGAAGCCCTGTGAGCCTTCAGGACTGTTGGAAGGGTCCAAGACGCCATCACTGGGCGCTCCCTAGGCGTAAATTTTGATCCGAAGATGAAGATGCCACCAAGCCAAGCAGGAAATCGTTCAACCCGCCAGCGTGTCTAGGGGGCCAAGTACAGATATTCGAGGAGTCCGGAGAACAACAGCATCGTACATCCGTAAACCGAGGCAACAGCTCAGACCGCACACCCCACGATCTCCCGCAAGGACACTCCGAACACGTAAAGATCATGATCCGATCGAGGGGACAACGATCAGTCCACTAGGGGGCGCTTGGGGTCTTGATGACCTTTAACCCTCTCTGGCCATTAAAATCAAAAGATTAAACGGTTCAGATCGTAAGGATTGATGGCCTAGTTTGAATATATTTGGTCATACTTGCTTTCGTAAAATATACCGGTTGTTCAATGGCCAGGCAACGGCTACTAGAAAACGCTGATGCCTTTAGTAGAGTTGAAAAATAAGAAAAAAATATAAAAATCTTTAAACATTTTTAATGTTTACAGCCTCCTAACTATAAAAAAATATTACCTATCTAAATTTAACAAATTTTGGCATTTTTCAAGATGTTTATATGATACCTTTAATTACTTTTAATTATGTTTTACATATTGTTAGAAATATTCATTGTTATAATGATGATGTTGGTAACCTATTGTTACATGTTGTCAAGTTTGCTTAAGCTCGTTTATGTTTAAATCCTTGGATGAATTTTTTTCAATTTTTCCCCATGAAATAAATGAAAACGCCTTTAACAAGGTCATTTATGCAAGGAAATAAGCATTTCCGTTGAAGATGCCAGTTGGATTTTAATGGTGTTAGGTAAAAGAGCTGTAATCGTAAATTCATCCATATTTTATGGATACAGAGGGTTGCGTTTATAATAAAAACATAAATCATTAACATGAGATTTATACGATTGTGCACATGTAAATGTGTAGATGATATTTTGAAGCCATATGATACTGATTACTTTTTCTGTGTGGATGTCAAATATCAGAACGTTATGTAAACATTAGTTATTTTAAGGGTTTACCGTCATGTGCACACAGTGTTTTGTAGAAATAAAATGAAATGCGATTGTACCTCTTCACTTGAGCGAAAATAACACTAAATGGTTTCAATATGAACGATTAAATCAAATGTTGCAGTTACTTTTTCATATAACTGAAAATAAGTAAAGATCAAATGGTGATACAATCAACAAGTTATGCATTAGTTGGTATTTTTCATATTGTATTTATATACTGGCAGCTTTATCAGGCCAATTTTTTAGAAGAAATGACATAACCCACCTTAATTGTATCCGCCAAAACAGAGTTTTGAGGATAGTATGTATTCACGCGGCTTCCGCCGCCGCCGCGTTGGTCTGCGAAGAACTCCTCTGAGACCCTTTGACCAATATTTCTGAAACCCGGTAAATTATTGGGTCACATGTGAACTCGTGCCTTACAAAGATAGGTGGCGCCACCTGCATTCGCAGTGTCCATCTGTGCATCTATGTGATCATATGTCATGTCTGTGGAAATTGTGCATATCAAGACTGATGGCGCCATCTGCGATCGTTTTCGCGTGGCGTCCATCCATGCATTTGCCATTTGTGCGTCTTTCTGATAATAACCCGTATCTCGGGAGTTATTCAATGTATTGGGCTGAAATTTAGCATTTCCATAGTTCTTGGATACCTCCATCTCGTACTGACGACCGGTAGCGCCACCTACCTTTCCGTTTTCGTAGAATGCATTGATGCCCTTTCCTTAGATGTGGTTTGCCGTTTTCGTCGGCTCTCCATGAGTTTACTTTGGGTGAAAATCACTCATATCTAAGGATTGGTTCAATGTATTGGTCTTGGATTTGGCATGTTCATCCATCTTGGATAGTTTCTCGTAGACCAGACAGGTGGCGCCACCTACCTTCCCGTTTTCGTAGAATAAATTGATGCTCTTTTCTCAGGAGTGGTTTGCCGTATCGGCCTTTAATTATGTATGTCCTTAAATCAACAATACATGGATACCCCCATCATGTACAAAGGTCTGGTGGCGCCACCTACATTCGTGTTCACGCAACGTCCATCCATAAATCTGTTTTAGTGAAAATTGTATATATATCAGGAGTGCGAGGATGTATTAGTCTGAATTTTGCACGTTTATCCGTCTTTGATAACTTTGACCTAGACCTTACAGGTGGCGCCACCTATTGTTCCGTTTTCGTAGAATACATTGATGCCCTTTTCTCGGGAGTGGTTTGCCGTATCGGCCTGAAATGTTTCATCTCTTCAGATCTTGGATACTTCCTTTTTGTACACAAGCTGGTGGCGCCACATACAATCATGTATTTGTATACATTAATGCATTGGTTTGACGTATCGAAATTTTGCATGTCCAAAGATCTGGGATGGCATTTTCTTGTACACATGACTGGTGGCGACTCCTAAATTAATCTTTAGTTTTGTCCACACCTGTGTCTTGGGATACTTGGGCATCTCTGATGCCACAAATATCTAGTGTTGTCATTTTAGGTGAGATTCCATGCCTCACTTTATCCACACTTCTTGTGATTAAGTCTGATTAGGAGGATACCTGTTGTCGCTTGTCGACTTTTAATATTCTAGTTCCAAGATGGTTTCATTTACCTTCAAAATGGGAACTTGCAGTAAATCTATAAAAAAAATCTGTTAATTTTTTTATTTGATTTCATATATTTTTAAAAGCATATTTTATATTTTCAAAACCAAAAATTACCTTTAGGTTCAATTTAATTCCTCATTATGATGATCGAGAAGGGCATTAAACTGTGTATTTTCAGCCATCTATATTCTGTTTTTGTGTATTTGGGGACTCGAATTTGCCCTTCAATGTTTCACAACTGTTGTTGACAAATTGCAAAATTAACAGATTTTGGTTGAAATGAGAGTTTTGTGGACTTGTATCCACAAAGAATTAGAAATGGAATAATCCAAGATAAGGAAGGACTTGTCAAAATGGTTTTGTTCAAACTACTTTTAAGGTTTTACTTCTAACGATGGAATTTCGGTATCTCTATTAATTAAACATTTAAACAGAAAATGAATGGGCTTTATGTGATGCTCATTTATTTCAGGTTTTCACATCCATTACTTCCAACACAAACATACAGGTTGAAGGCCGAAGGTCATCTCTGTAAGCTATTTTTGTTATAATAATCCCGCTTATAATCGAGCCCCAACTTGGTCTAGCTTTCGCTTAACTGCATATATACATGTGCACGGTCCAAAACTTACATTGCACAAAATCAAATATGGTGTTTATATATGAAGGGAAACATATGTAATTCGGGGCCTCAAACAGGGATATATTCGAATGACTAGGCACTTTAGCTAAATATTTTGTGAATGAATAAAAACAGTACTCGCTTATAATAATTTAAAACCGCCATGCTTGAAACCGTCTCCTGATCAGAAATAATTATTTGCGTCGCCTTTACTCAGAGAGGGACTGCTGGCAGGTGATACACTGCATGTAAAAAGTTTGCCCCATCGGCTGCTGGCTTGAGTTGACTTGAGGAGTTCACGGGGCAGATACTTTAAAGTCTTTTTGCACTGTTCAGTGTTTATCAAACAATATGAATAAAGTGAAATTAACACTGCCGAAGTGTATCTTTAATATGCTTTCGATAAAAAAAATCTTCGATTTATGAGGCCAAAAAGAAATAAAAGGTATGGTTCTCAGCCACCGCCCGCGATAATTTCAAACCCCCACATCAAAACTCTTTATTTTGATTTTCAATAGTAACTTAACAAAATTTGAGCTCCAGCCGCTCGGAAATTTATTTCAAGAAGATAAAATCATACAATTTTGATAAAATTATCTTTGTTATGTAATGAATTTACTTGTTTAGCAAAATAAATCTGTTATCATCATGATTTTTATCGAAACGTACAAAAATAAAAAATATAACAACCGCCCGCCCGCATTGATATATGAAAAAAAGTGCCTGATGAATATTATATTCTTAACTGAGATATCATAACATTATCGTTATCCGACTGAAGTGGAATTTCTAGTTTTCTCAAAAGGTTTCCCAGGGCTCTCGCACAGCGGATGGTCTACCATGATTTATTACATAGGTCTCCCCATAAGCTATGACCAGTCGGATGCAAGGGGTTATTGTGCTAAGTAGAACAAACGGCATATATCCGTTATTTTAAAATAGCTAGAAGCCAACGGATTCACCCGAGGTGTTCCGAATGTTACATGACACTTAGGGGTGAGGCAAAAAGATTTGAACGTAAAGTAAAATAAAAAAAAAACAAAAGACCCAGGGGTCTTATGTTCACTCTGTGAATTACTGTGGACGATGGCGGGTGATTAAGAAAGAAAAAAGTGAACGTGAAAATACCATTCATTCCTTTTTCGAAGTGGACACTGTCCTATTGCACAAGGTAGGTGGTGCCACCTGTTTGGTTTACGGGAAAACTTTCCAAGATGGATGCACATGCCAAATTTCAGATAAATACCTTGAATCAATTCTGAGATATGAGCAATTTTCACCATAGAAAATGTACAGATGGATGCCATGGGAAAACGATTGCAGATGGCGCCACCAGTCTTGAATATAAGATGGAGGATTCCAAGGTCTATGGATATGCACAATTTCAGGATAAAACGGCAAATCACTCCTCAGAAAAGGGCATTAATTTATTCTACAGAAAAAAACGGGAAAGTAGGTGGTGCCACCTGTCTGGGTTTCGAGAAAACTTTCCAAGATGTATGGACATGCCAAATTTCAGACCAATATCTTGAAACACTTCTGAGATATGAGCATTTTTCACCCAAGACAAATGTACAGATGGATGCCATGGGAAAACGATTGCAGATGGCGCCACCAGTCTTGAGTACAAGATGGAGGAGTCCAAGATCTATGGATATGCACAATTTCAGGCTAATACAGCAAATAACTCCTAAAAAGGACATTAATTTATTCCACAAAAACAGGATTGTAGGTGGCGCCACCTGTGTTGTTTACACGAAAACTTTTCAAGATGGATGGACATGGCAAATTTCAGACCAATACCTTGAACCACTTCTGAGATCTGAGCAATTTTTATCCAAAGCAAATGTACGGATGGACGCCATGCAAAAACGAATGCAGATGGCACCACCAGTCTTGTTTACCAGATGGAGGTGTCCAGTATCTATGGACATGCCTTATGACATATGTTGGAAAAAATAGAAAAGACCATTACAGCCTGCAGAAAGTATCTCAATACAGGCAGTCACATGATCAATATTCCTGTGAAATTTGAAACTGAAGGCTGTAGCAGTTCCTAAGATATCTGGTAACAGACAATACATCATGTATGGAAACACGTCAAGTTGTCAAATTTTGTGATTGACACAATTTGAAGTTCCGTAGAGACGCCATCTTGAAAATGGCTTGACTGAATTTATACTCAAATTATTCCCCTTTCTCTATGGAACTGTTGACTATGATATGAAGTCCAAAATATGAACACTTTATGACTTATCTTGGAAGAAGTGGAAAAGATCATTACGGTCCGCAAAATGTAGGTCAACATAGGTGGCGCCACCTGTAGGTCAAAATCATTTAGGAGTCACATGATCAATATTCCTGTGAATTTTGAAACTGAAGGCTGCAGCAATTCCTGAGATATTTGGTAACAGACAATACATCATGTATGGAAACACATCAAGTTGTCAAATTTTGCGATCGACACAATTTGGAGTTCCGTAGAGATGACATCTTGAAAATGACGTCACTGAATTCATACTCAAATTATTCCTCTTTCCTCTACGGAACTGTTGACTATGGTATGAAAGCCAAAATATTAATACTTTATGACATATCTTGAAAAAGCAGAAAAGACCATTACAGCCTGCATAAAGTAGGTCAACATAGGTGGCGCCACCTGCAGGTCAAAATCATTTAGCAGTCACATGATCAATATTCCTGTGAAATTTGAAACTGAAGGCTGCTGCAGTGCCTAAGATATTTGGTAATAGACAATACATCATGTATGGAAACACATCAAGTTGTCAAATTTTGCGATCGACACAATTCGAAGTTCCGTAGAGACGCCATCTTGAAAATGACTTGACTGAATTTATACTCAAATTATTCACCTTCCTATAAAGAACGGTTGACTATGATATGAAGGCCAAAATAGGGAAAAGAAGGGAAAAGGAAATTTCGGCCCGCAGAAAGTAGGTCAACATAGGTGTCGCCACCAAAAGCTTATTTTTGCATATTCATACCACGATCAGTAATTCTGCAAAGTTTCATGAATGCAGCTTCGGTGGCTGTTGAGATATTTAGTAACAGACGGTGGACAGTGGACGGTGGACGGTGGACAGTGGACGATGCGCCAAGGCACAAGTTTACAGAGTTCACTAAAAAGGTTAGTGCCCAACATGTGGGACAATCATTTATGTCAAAGGAGTAAGAACCCTAATAACTTCATTTTGCATTCAGGTGTACATGTAAAGTGAAATACCCAAAAACAATTCAAAGGAACCTGAAAACTAAGAACTAAAAAATATGTATCTGGTAAGGGGGGGTCAATATAGAGGGGATGGGTGTATATATCCCCCCCCTACACACACACACACACACACACTTTTTGGAAAGGGAGATGGTCAATTTTAATGTAATCATCCCCCCACTATTCAGAGAATAATATTTGTAAATTGCAAATGAAATATTAATAAATAGAATGGTAGAATTTGGTTCCATTTATGTGTTTACCATGAAATTTGATATGGAAACCTAGTTTAGAATTAACAAATACTGGAAACTCTTCCCCCACCCTGGAAGATAAATTGACGCCACTAAATTTGGTAGATTTTGACTGGATTTAGAGTACCATTTAGTTCCAGAGGATTTGTTTGCCTGTTGCGCCCAATTAGCTCAGGGTGTCATTTTACTTAAAAAAATGATTTTTCCTACCATTATTAGGTAATTTATTTAATGCAAAAAAATCAGAGTTCACAGCATCCAAATTACATTTCATTGAATATTGTCATTCCCATTTTAAAAAATATATCAAAATCTTTCAGGGCAAAACAGGTTTAGAAAATTGTCTGTCCAGGCCTTTCTTTTTATATAATAACATTGGCATAGGCCCCTATACCTTGATTTCAGGGACAGTACTTTCAAGATATTTGAAAATACCTCCATCCTCACTACTTATATGGAAATAAAACATGTTAAAACATATTTTAAAACACAATGCCCTGTTTCATTATATTTTCCCTCATACTTCCTGCTGATTTCTTTAAATTATGTAAAAAACACGTAAAAAATGATAATTGATAAAAATATTTTGACCGAAGATATACTAAAACAGAGTACTAAATGAATATTTGTAAAGTTCTTTCGAATTTATAGGAAATTTAGCAAATGCCATCGTTCACGAACAAAAGGAATTAGTATTTCCGAGGCAAGGCCACACAGTTGTTTCCTGACAGTTGTGATAGATATAAGGCCAAAAAAGGTATCGTTTTCAGGCACCACCCGCGTCAATTTTAACCCCCCCCCCCCCGGATCAACAATTTTGATTTTGATTTTAATTTTTCAAGAAGATTAAATAATACAATTTTGATAAGAATTCCTTGTTTTGTAGTGATTTGACCTGTTTAACAAAAGAAATTTTATATTATCATGCTTTTCCCCAATCATATGACATTTTTGTCGAAACATACAAAAAAAGGTAGAAAAAAAAATTCGACCGCCCGCCTTGATTAAAAAGAAGTGCCTGAGAACCATACCCTTTTTTGGCCTTACACAGATGATCTTGAACAAAAATCGATATTTATTTGTGGAAAATTAGTTACTCCTATAATCTCTCGAGCACTGGATTTATTTGAATACTAATATGTGGGCGAGGTGTGGGTGATTTTGAAAGATTAGACCTAACCAAAACAGTTATTTTCATAACGTAATGGAAAAATACGTTTAACGGTGTTGAAAGGCAATTACATACAGGTATACATTTTTAAACATTTTGTTTTCTGTTTTTGTTTGTTTCGCTGTAAATCGTGCTGTAAAAGCTCATTAGAAACATATCGTGTCACGGCGACCAATTAATTATCTTCCTAAGGCGTTGACAAAATATGGGGACATTTTGTTCACGATAAATATGTAAAATTTTTAGGGCTGTGAAAAATCGACGGGGACAAATTTGTGAGGTTAAATTTGACGATGTTGTTATGCAAGACGAGTGCGAGATCCTAGGTCTTTATCAATTTCTATTTGTCTGGGACACACACCTACGTCTTCGTGATTTTTTAAAATTAATTTGTGGGAGTTGTGAAGCGTTGTAAGAAAACCTTTTTTACTCAGAAAATGGTGTAAAAGTCAGCTGAAAATTTGAAATGATTTAATTTCACCTGCCAGTTCAAAACATAACAACAGCTGATGTTCATACGAAAGTAATGATAAAAATGCTAGGCATATGCGTTTTTTTGGTGAATTTATGGAGAATGGCGCATATATATTTGCTCGTCTATGTTATATATAGGCCTTTAAATGAAATTAGGTCATGTGAATGTGGCATTTAAACCATTCACATTAATTGGTAAATCACGAACAAAAGAAAAAGTACTAATACTGAATACTCGGCACTGAAATTTGTGTTATACATAACAGAAAGCGCGATGAGTGTCGGAAATAAACTTTGTTATGTGCCACCTGCCAACTCACCTGCCAGTATCAGTTAACAGATTTGTTCACAGATGGCGCAATAGGGCAGGCGCACCTGGCACCTGGCTGTCAACAGAGGTCGCCGTTGTCGTTTAAGATGGCTGCTTGCTGGGTATCTCTCAGCGAAACAGGAAATTCAGAATCCAACGCCATCCGAATCGATCAACTACTTGTGACGAATCGTGACGAGGAGTTAGATGTAGAAAGTGTTACAGAATCCGATCAAGCTAACTCTGAAACAAGAAACACACCCACGGCCGAAACTCAGGGTCCGATAGGTGAGGGATTTTTACCAGTTCTCCTTTCATTGTTTTGACAGTGGTTTGTTTACGCCACCCACGTGTGCAGTCTGTTTCAAAATACCCGAGTTACTGTATGGTGATTCTGACATTTCAGTTCACGTGTGTCATATTGCCTGTCATCTTAGATGCGATCTTGAAATGGAAATAAAATCATAAATGAGTCATTAGATGTGCTGAAAATAACCACCCCAAGCTATATTCAGTGTTGTCAGTGTTGAACTGTGAACATTGCCATTAATATTACCGGTTTTGCTCGGTTTGAGTTTTAATTAAAATTTTATCTATTGTACATTTATTACTTGTAAGTTAATAAAATTTCCATTATTTAAACTAGGGAACTGAATAATATATGTTATTAATATCAAAACAAGAGGCTGTCAGTGACAGTGGCCATTTCTGAAAATTTAAGTTAATCATAAATTAATGCTATAAATATAAAACACATATATATAAATATATATATTTATATATATATATACATATATATATATATATATATATATATATATATATATATATATATATATATATATATATTCATACAAATAAAGCCTTCAGTTGACCAGACATGTATCAGTGCAGACAGGCTTCATTTGTAATTTTAGTTAGTAACGGATGACACCCCCCCCCCCCCCCCAAACTTTTGAATTGGGTCTTGTTTGTACAGGTTTCTATGCATGTGTATTGTTTACAAATAAGCTTTGATCAGTCTTTAAATAATGTGATATATGTAAGTGTCATTTCTAAATGATTGTAAAAGTAAGTATTTTTATATTCCTGTTCTACAGATCAGGCTGTGCAGCCAGAGGAAAGTACTAACGAACCAGAAGATAGTCAGAGAAATGTAGAGGTAACTAACATTTGTAATGATATTTATAAGGTATCCATAATGAGCATGTGTATGAAAGTACTAACAAACCATAAAACAGTCAGAGAAATGTTGAGGTAACATTAGTAAAGATTTTTATAAGGTATCCAGAATGTGTATATTATAGTGTTGTAATTTCTTGATCGATAATTGGTTGAATAATAGTTTGACCTCTACTGACCAGTAATCAGAATTAATCATCGTTCAGGAGTATGAAATTTCTAACCTTATTCAAACCCGTCCATCGTCTAATTTTGATATTTAGGCGTACCTGTTTTCTTCAGTAGGTGATAATTCTATAGCCTATATGTAATGTGTAAAGGTCTTTTGTATGATGATATAAGTAAACAGACTTTACTTGAATTTGCCCAGATGATTAAAATTCATGGAATTATGAAAGCGTACATTTCCTCATCACAAGCCTGTAATTTGCAAAACTTTGTTATTGATTATGGTATCCCAAGATCGATGATCAGATCATTTTGCAACAGCCAGGGAATGGTCAATTATAATCGATAATCAGCCAATCAATGATGTGTTATGTGTAATGTTGGAGCCGAGTGGTAGTATTTACAGGTACTCTCAAGCGTTTCCATGTGAAGTCTTCACAGCTAATAGATTTTACACGTAAAACACAGTACATGCACAATATTGACATGAGGAAAAACTATAATAACCTAAGGTGGTTGAGTGTGTGGAAGTTGAAAGGTAACTTATTTCTATATGCCCTTTGCAAAACTATGTTTCATATGAATTGCCACCAGATATCCTTGTTGAATGTGTTCAGTTGTTTTTTGGCCCCCCCACATATTATAAACATGTTGGTATAATAAAATGAAACAGCCTGTGTATGGTGGGATCAGCATTTCCTGGCTTGTTTATATTAAAGGGTTAAGTGATTATCTTTAGTCATTAGACTTGAGATATCAGAATGGGTCCCTTTAAGAAATTGGTGACTGCTCTTTTGTCCGCATGTAGATGGTGATGGTCATTGTTATGGACCAAGATCTTAATGTTCTCAGGAGTATTTGCTCTGTGACAGGCATACATTTTAGCTCAGTCATCTTTAGGCATGCATGTAAACTGTAGCCATTGAAAGGGGTCAGGTGTCAAATGTCTATTTGTGGCTTTCATATGCAAGTAAAATTCTCAAAAAAGTTTTACACACATATATATATGCTAAACCAAGTACACTGCAAACCAAATTTGCCACTGTGATCTCAAATTATTATGATTTTATCTGCATTAGCGTTTTCCCCTTGAAAATTGTCATATTTTGGCCTGCTGTGCACTCAACCCCCCCACCCCATACCCCTCCCATATTACAGACAAATATATATTGGTCACCATGCAAAATTTGAAGAAAAATGACCACAACTGTCACAGGCACATGGGTCAGATTGACTGAATTTGTGCTTTTTCTCTGCAAATTCAAACTTGGCTAATAGCAATGGGCTGATTAAAGTAAAAAAAAAAATTTTTTGTATCAGTTTGAAGAAGTGTATGGTGTCACTTAATTTCAGATTGCCATGAGTATCTCTGATGCACTGGCCACGAGGAAAAGTGACCGGGTACGGAAAGAAAAAAGGAGCTACTCACCCCCTCCCAAAGATAACAAGAGAAAGGGGAGGAAACTACAGAAGCCAGTCCCTGGTTCTGTGTCAAAAAACGAACCTAAACCATTTGATAAGGGACCAGATGGTGAATATTATTTCCTCAAATTCTTGGTCACCACATTTTCCAGGGTTGACCAGGCTTGCTATTTAAAGTACATGGAAATAAACATTCCTGTAAGCTTTTAATACTGAATTATACCTTATATTAAGCAAGATTTAAACATGTTTGATTGGTGCACATCGTAATCTATAAATGAAACATAATATTCGGTATATTGGTGTCATATAAACCAGGTCAGATGGAACATGTTCATAGAGCATCTGATTTACTGCCTCATGAATAAACTGGTAGAAAAGACTATTTCAGATGCATTATCAGTTATTCATGAAGCACACATGTAATGGCCTTGCAGACTCGGAATATGGTTTAGATTTAATAAGAAAAAAGTTTGGTATTTTTTCTATAAAACAGGAATGAAAGTTGGCATAGCTTTCAATCGGACATTTTCAATATATGTATCAACCATCATGTAATGTAACTTATTAGGAGCAACGTATTGTGATATATATCCTAAACGGTGATGGAGGACTACAGTCCAGACTTTGACTCGAGTCTGGACCCAAGAGTCCTTTACTTAGACTCATATGATGTTAACTGGACTGCATCACTAATCCTAAAGTTAGAAAGTATGTTGTCGTAGCCCTAATGACAAACGTTTTACAGGCCAGCCATTCTGTTGTGATCTGTGTCAGTCCCCTTACATTATCGATCCGACACGACGGCTAAATACCCAGAAACCTGCAGGGAAACCAACGGCAAGACAGAGACAAGATCCAGCTACCGGCAAATTCTTGGTCCTCTGTAATGCATGTGGTGAGTTTTATCTTGTCTACTGCACTTTGCTCTGTTTTGAGTATTACTGTTAGATTTAAACCTACTAGGCTGTTCATAAATATTCAATATTTGCCACTAAAATATGCAAAATAAAAATAATCCAGTGCCTTAATAGAAGTTTCAGAGACAGACATTTCTCTCAGCTCATAATTATGGCCTATCCAGTAAAAGAAATTTAAATCCCTTGTATTTGCATATTAGGGCATCACAAAGGTATTCTTTCCTGATTAGCATATTAGAATCATGTGATTAACTATATCTAATAGCACTTACAACAGTCTCAGTTTCATTAGACCTGTCAGTATGTCCATATGGTAATTGGTATGGTGGCTCTGAATTAGTTCTGCAAGTTGCCTACAGGGGGCAGCACTATTATCTGAAGTCTTTGATTGTGCTATTTTAGGTCTCAGGACTGACTCCCAATTGTGACCTGAGTTTGTTTATGTTTTTACTTGTTTTGAAGAAACTACTGCTCATTGGTCATGAACTTTAATTCAAAGTGTATTCAACATTTTGTGTGTCTCAATGAGAGTTTGAGGGTGTCATTGTGTTCTGTGTGTTGCTATAGATGTGCATCACGGCAGTCACAAGATAGTTTGTACTATATTTGCCCTTCACTACAGTATACTATGGTTTGTTTTATGTTTAAGAAGCTGAAATTAGTGATTTATTCATTTTGTAACATTTTGCAATGGTTACATTTTTACTATTGCATCTAAAACAGCAGCATTTGTAATTTATTATAAAACAGAACAAATCCCACAATACCTCACTAATTTCTGTCACAGTCATTTTACTATGACCTGTATCACAGTCAACATATCCTCTGGATTATGCATGTTTAACAATGATTAAATTCTGATACCATTCACAGATTAAGTTGCAGGTTAAAGCACCATGCTTCTAGAGGTGTGATAACTAATCAGCTTGTGCAGATGTATCATTCCCATTTGTTAATCTTAGCTGATGGGACATATTCCAAAGGGTGTCATGTTCAGGATTATTTCCATCTGCAAATCTTGCAAAAATAAAGTCCTTGCAAAGAAAGAGGAAACCACAGTATCTTGTCCATTTTCAGGTCTAGCATTTGATCGTCCTCGTCGACAGACCGTCCCCACAAAGCCGAAAATCTCACAGGAGGAGAGAGAAAAGTACCTGGATGAAGCTCGAACATTTGCTTTGTCCCTCGTAGAAGGGTTAAATGACCCAGAAGGTAGGTCAGCCAGAGTGTCTCTTCCTTAATATTTTGTTTTTGTCCAGAAAAAAAAACCCAGCAAAGTTGATTCCTTTTTGTTGTGGCAAGCCTGCTTGTTGTCAGATTTATAAAGCTGATATGACCTACATGGAATTATTAATATCTGGCTTTGTATCATTTGCGTAGATTAATATGCTTAATATATATCCTGCTGCCAATCCTGTCATACATGAAATGAGGTAAATGGCAGAGTGAAGACCCATGGCAAGGGCTTGCATAATATATGCAAGATTTACCAATATCATTGTTGTTGGCTCTGACTCTATGCAACAGTGAAAAGAATCAGTTCTGTAGTCAGCTGACAAGAAACAGTTCATTTGCCAGTCTGATAAGAAACAAAAATAAAAATTAATACAGTCTTTAAAACTTGTACATTAAATCAAACAAGGTTCATGAAAAGTAAGCATTGTTTAACATGTAGATTTTAATCATTGTCCACAAAATGACATTAAGTGCTGTAATAGTGTACAGTGGTTTAATACATTTACAGATTCTTTCTGTGATATTTAGATATTTATTGATAACCTTCTGCATTAACATTTTCACTCTTGATACCCAGCCTGAATTTGATTTGTAGTCTTTCATGAAACTGGGGGTAATAACTGATGTCAACATTTATTCTTATAACCAGTTATGCCCACTTTTTTATTCAAACCTGTCAATATTAAATTCCAGGGGTTATTAATTTATATTATGTTTGTTCTGTCTGTGTCCAGCTGAGAGACTGGCCTGTCCCAGATTCACAGAAAAACCATGTGGATGCCTGCAGAGGTACATCATAGGTGACGGTAGGTATTGATTCCTTCCCAGTGATAAACACATTAACATAACGATTCGTTAAATCACTGCAATTGTTCAGAGGATAAAATCATCATAAAATTAAAGGAGATGAATGAATACTCTAAACAGGGCTCGACATTGATTTTTTGAAAGTATTTGCCAAGGAGGGCCAATGATAACTAGCTTTTACTTGCCCTACATGAAATTTTACTTGTCCCACAAAATCAGTAATCATGGCCACAACCACTGTAAAAATTTGATCCACATGATTATTTTGTTAATTATATTTCTCTTTGGCATTTGCTTAGATTAAAGCATGCATGTAATTAAAGCTAGAGGTATTAAAATATGATTTCACTTCTAACGAAAAAGAAAGTGGCCAACTCGAGATTGGCCAAAATTCAGGCCTTGTGTAAAGGTTTATGTTGCACCCACTTGCCCTGTCAGGCAAGTGGGAATCCACTGTTGGCTGATCTACCACCGTTTGTACCTGTCCTGTAAGGCAAGTGGTTCACTCTTAATGTCGAGCCTTGCTAAAACACAAAAGGAAGGGAAAGAGTATTTTGGTTGGATCTGTGTGTGTTTATATATATATATATATATATATATATATATATATATATATATATATATATATATATGTCAAATTATATATATATATGTCCTGTAATTCAAAAACAAGAGCACATATTGCACATGAAAATTTTATATAAGGTAGGTCCATATAATTCTCTGTTATCTTAAAAGATATCTGTATTCAGAATCTAGATTCTAGAGTTCATAGGGTAAAAGATGTATTGATTGTAGTTCATGGTTCACTCCTGAAATGGTGATGTTCCCACGTCCTTGCCATGATAAAAAATGATGAAAATGACAAATTTTCAGTTCAAGCATGTTCACAATAATCTCCTACTTGAGTACAAAAAGTGTTAATGCTTTGAAACATTTGTAGCCTATCAACCTTTATTTTTTTCCAGCAATAGAGAGAAGCTTGTAAAGCCTGAATATCCATAAAACCTTAACCTTTTAAATTACAGTATATTTACTAAATTTTTTGGTTGGTAAATTTTGGATAATGTATATATTTTTTCAGAATATATCCTCTTCAAAGAAATCTGTATCCAGCTCATATTGTATGTTAAAGAAGGACAGTAACTGTTGAAATAATTGTGGTAAAATGCTATGGTG